>QCXZ01000137.1:24279326-25654326 GCA_025024175.1 Rhyzopertha dominica
CGTATAAAAAAAACGGTTTCGTATCAAAATTTTCGATTGTACAGCTCCAGTTCTGTGCATGAGGGGGTGTGGGTTAAGATGTGGATAGGTATCAGAATAATGGCTACTACAAAAAAATTCTTCCAAATATTTCACTTTCTATGTGTATTAAATCGGTCTATGTGTTGCTGTCATGCTTTATAGAAAGAAAAACATCAAATCTCAAAGCATTGTTCTAAAATAATTTAACATCGTTTTAATGACGTAATAGAATATCTGTAATAAAATAATTTACCTATCAAGGGAAGTGTGAGATATCTCAATATATTTGACTAGTTGGCTATAAACGATCGTGATCATGTTCATACTTGTTAGGTAAAGTAGGTAGGTAAAGCATTGACAGTCATAAGAAGCCTACATAACGTATTCTTCACGTATTCGCCATGCCTCGTGGAATTTAAACTCCAATATCGGAGGGTTGTGGTTCTCTTTCTATAAAATTACTCCAATCTCATAACAATTATGAATATTTTTCATATTAAGTCTAAATTTTCGATGAGCTATTCCTTTTTAACCTGCTTAACGCGTAGTAAAGTATTATTATTTTGGTGTAGTTGTTGGAGGAACACGTAATTTGTTGAATATAAACTACACTTCTTTGTGGTAAGTTACCTATTTTTAAAATTTGCAATGGCAGAATAATAATATATAATAATATATAATATAATAAATTTGTGCTTTTATAATTTCCTAAGAATTAATGCCAAAAAAAAGATTATATGTAGATAATTACAAGTGCTCAATAGCATGCACATTGGTATACCATTGATAAGTACAAATTCTAAAATGAAAGAGTAAATTAGCATGAATAATGACATATATCAATATTTTTTTTTGCAACGGGTTTGCTTCACAGGGTATTATACTAAGTTATGATTGCAAATACTACCTACAAGGTTAACAATAGCGTATAAATTGGTGTACTTATGTTAAGATGTCTTACATGATTTCAGGATGGCGTATGCTATTACAAGCAAAACTATTTTGTTACAAGATTATCCTGTAGGGAACGCTTAGATAACAAATTTCCACGTCGTGGATATAAGTTAAAATGGGACAAACCTAAAAACAGGGGTGAGTTGTGATATTAATCTTGGCAGTGTCTCAAGTTCCTCTTTAAAATAAATGGTTTAAGTTATTTTAAGATTCGCTTAAAGAAAAAGTATTGTCATAATATGATGCAGTTGAGTTCTTTAGCAACTATTCCATATTATCCAATAAAAAGTCTGGTAAGTGCTGAACGCAGTGTTTATTAACCCTAAACAAACTACATGGTTATTAAGATTTAGAGTTTTCGGATAATTAACTACCTAATTCATGATTGTTCTTATCTTTCAGGTGCGTCGTACACTTCATAATATGCACAATATCCATCAGCAAGATTGGCTTTAAAATGTTACACACTGAATAAATAAATATTTAACCTAAAATTAATTAAGATTAATACATTCCTACTGAGGGAACCAATGATATCTGACATTATAACCAATCAGAGGCAGTACTGAAGTTTCCTAAGTGAATGAAATGCACCTGTACCTGCAGTTAAAGGTTAATAAAGTGTATGTCGCTATGTCAATCTAGGTCTCAGGTGGGAATTCTTATTGCCTTAATTTGGAAAAAAAAAAAAATGTCAATAACGCTTCTAGGTCACTGAAAAAGTATACCGTTGCGTAGCAAGAACATAAAGGTTCAGATCGAGTTTGCCCACATTTTTAAATGAATTGTTTCACATTTACACCTAATGTAAGTAGTCATGCAGGTACTGATCTTTCCGGAATATATTAAAGCTAACCTTTTTAGCTCGAGACAAGTTGTTTTTGTCTAAGATCTGCTGTTATGGGTTAAGAGTAATAACAAATCGCCTCTTTCATGTCCATGTAATTAGAATGGCAACGCTATTGTGTACTTATCTTGACAATAAACTTCGTCAAAAGAACATTTCACTTATTTATGCTTCTGAATTTTCGTTAATCTTGATTTATTTAAAATCATTACATTATAACAAGACAGCCTTCTCGGGTGCATTAAGGGCAATGTGTAGTATACGGCGGTAACAAGGAGAAGTAATTTATGTTTGATTTTGGCTAATGTGAGATGGGTTCCTCTGCGATATACTGTACGGTAGGTTGTGAAGGGGAAAATTTCCTTAGGCATGCTTTCCATAGTAAACATTTTTATATTTATAAAGCACGTTATCCTGAAATTGAATAACTGTAGGATATACTAACCATAATAACAAGTTTTACTCATATTTACACTCTTTTTATTGCTTTAATTTTGTCGATTTACGCATTTCACATACAATATGCGATTTTCTATAAATTTACAAAATTACCTGTCAATTTTCAATGATTTTTTTCGCAAAATTACGTCTTTTGTTCAAATTCTTAGTATTTTATATAGGTGTACTTGATCCCTTTTCTTATTTGACACTAGTTTGTCGATTTATGTATTTACTGTTTCATAAATTTGGAGGCTTTTAAAAAACAAAACATCATTCGATCATGTAATACATGCTCATCGATTTTGAAATAGCTAATGGTGCCTTTTTTTGGCAGAAGTTCATTTCTGTAATAAATATGTAGACATTTTTAAAGTGATCTCCATTAATTGGTAAAAAGACGTGATAATTTGATATAATTTGAAGAAGAAGGCATCGCATTAATATCTGCACTAAAAATCAAAGTATTATCTGCGATATATTATTGTAGTTATTAGAACCTTAATAGTATTAATGCTGCTGGACATACAATAGGTAACTGACAGCGTTTTTTAGCTTTAACTATTACAATGGGGTTCAGTGACGGATACATTGGGTTTACAAATAATGCATAAATGTGCAAGTTTTAGGGAGAAAATGCATGAAAAGTTATCTAAAGAACAAAAAAACTACTTGTTGTCTTATGTTTCTCCTGTGTAAAGCTCGTGTGTATGCATATTTAAATATCAGTGCGTACCTACTTTAGCTTCCCCGTAGCTTCCGCTACCACTATGTAGAAATGAATGACAAACTAAACGGGCACGATATTGGCCAGTTCGGTAGTTTCAAGAAAATAAAATATTAATTTCATATTTCATTCGACGTTAAAGTGTGAATAATACTTATGAAATATATATTACAGTTATTCTTTTGCCTAATCGGAGGTTAATTCACCAAATTAAAGTTCTTGAATAGCAATAGCAGAAAATTATGTTTTCAAACAACATACTACATTTAAGGCTTTTATGTCAGTCTAAACAATAAGTTTAATGCTCCCTTGGAATGTGAGCTAACTAGGAGACTTTAGATATTGGAAATATAAGTTTAATGATAATATATAAACGGATTTGAATACTTTTCGACAAATATCACTTATATTTCTCGTTACCTATAATTTGTTAGACTCACTTCCTCTAAGTATCTATATGATTAGCATAATTTCCATAAGACTGTTTTGATCAGATAACGCATTTGGAAACCACATGAATAAGCAATGCAAGTCCATGTTCAACAAACAAAAACGCAAGTGGTCTTAACTTCTTCACAACTTTACCATTTCAACCTTTTTCCAGCTGTAATAGGATGAATTTGAGGTGTACTATGTTCTAAACAGGAGTATTATAACGATTATCTGCTACCATTTCACCTCTAGAGCTCGCTGTGTATTCGATTACGGGCTTTCAACCAACCTATTCTGCTGATTATGGTCATAATCTTGTTCGAAACCAATCGGTATGCTTATTCGGCAAACGTTTCTCGTTTTAATTTGTTTGTTGTAGATTATCAAACATTTTTATCACATAAATGTAATAGCAATATGTATTTTTCCCACAATCATTACTTTAGAAAGCAAATGCCTTATAGCGATTATCTGCTACCATTTCACCCCTACAGCTCGCCGTGTCTTCGATTACGGCCTTTCAACCAACCGATTCAGCTGGTTATGGTCATAATCTTGTTCGAAACCAATTTGGATGCTCATTCAGCAAATGTTTCGGGTTATCAATTTGTTTGTTGTAGATTATCACATGAATATAATAGCAATATGAATTTTTCCCACCATCATTAAGACCTGTATAAGTATAGCATATTATAGAGAGAAACAGGTAACAATATAAGTAAGGGAAAATGGCAAAGTAATCTCGTTATATTTTTATCCATGTCAAACGCTCTATATGCTATATGAGCAAAAAATACAGAAAGAGAATTGATTAAAATCAAACATTAGTCAATGTCAATACCGATTGCTAGTTGATGAGACTATTCATAACACATCATGAAGTAGATTTTCGAGTAGTTTAGTTCTTTTAAACACATTTTCATCGTTCCTGATCGACTGTTTGCTTCTGCTCTCCCAATTTGCTTCTTGTTATTACTTAGAGACATATGTACTGCTAATTAGACAAAAAGTATGCTGCGTCATAATTTAAATAAGCAAGTGTTAGGAAGATAAACAAGGAAATCGCGTCATTTTTTTTCTATTTATCAATTACCCTAAATGCTATGATAGATGACGGTAATAAGAAACTTCTCAACATATAATAAATGCTAGTTATATTTATTAAAGTCCAAACAATACTCATTTAAGTACATTACTTCAATCGCAAGAAATATATGCAATTAGACGAACAGAATTAGTTAAAAGCAGGCAATTTTAACATTATTTAATATAATTAACACGCAG
Organism: Rhyzopertha dominica; assembly: GCA_025024175.1. Classification (NCBI taxonomy): domain Eukaryota; kingdom Metazoa; phylum Arthropoda; class Insecta; order Coleoptera; family Bostrichidae; genus Rhyzopertha; species Rhyzopertha dominica. Next base: position 24,284,030 of record QCXZ01000137.1, read on the forward strand.
AAACTAATAAAAAGGGGAATTCACGATATACAACGAAGTACGACACAGTATATTTTTCAGTAGTCTAGTTGTCTTAAACGCATTTTTACCGTGCTTCATCAGCTTGCTCCATTTATGATTATCTACATACACAGCATCAAGTATTTTTCCAAATTAAGCGTACGAGTATTGCTCATTTTAGAGAAAAAAGCATGTAGTGGCATAATTTAAGCAATCTAGTGCAAAAATAATGAAAAAACTCGCCAATTTTTTTTTTATATATTTAAAACGTTCCATATGCTGTGAAAACACAATTTCGTTTATTCTAATTCTACTTCAATCGCTTGAAATCCATTCTTTTATGTAAACAGAATTGACTACGTTCACGACATATGGAGTACGAGGGTGGTTTTAGGAAATCATAGATTTTTGCTAGTCTAATAGCATGTAGCTGATTGTTATTTATTACATCAAATACCCTGTATGCTATGATAGATGACGGTAACAAGCAACTTCTCAACCTACAAGATTGATAACTGACATGCGAATTATATTTAATAAAGTACCAACAAAAGTCAATTTCAATTTATTTACAATTACATGAAATATATGCTTATTGATGAAAAGAATTAGTTAAAAAAAGCTGACAATTTTAACATTATTTATTACAATCAGCATGCATAAACTAGTTAAAAAGCAAAATCACGATATACAACGAAGTATAGTGTGTTTTTTATTAGTTTACCTGCCTTAAACACATTCTTACCGTGTGTGTTTTGGTCTTCAGCTTGTTCCTTCTATGACTCTCAATAGACATAGTAGCAAGTATTTCATTTATTCTAATATAACTTCAATCATTTGAAATCCATTCTTTTATATAAACAGAGTTGACTAACAGTCGTAGATTTATGCTAGTTTAGTAATTTTAAACTTATATTCACCGTTTTGCTCAGCTATCTGAACCTGCTGTGGTTTAGCCTAGGTTGTGAAATGACAGTTATTTAGCTCAATTAAGTCGTGCTGTAACCGTTATTTGACGTTTTTGCCACAAAATCACGTTTCAAATCTAGGAATACTCTTAGTATTAATTTGTTTATTCTCATTCCAGATAACTGATAATCATTGCATGCTGGTGGCTTTAATTTCTTATCTAGTGCATTTTTAAAGAAATCGTAAACCTGCTGTGGATTAGCCTAGGTTGTGGAATGACAATTATTTAGCTCAAATAAGCCGTGCTGTAAACGTTATTTGATGTTTTTGCCACAAAATCACGGTTCATATCTATGAATACTCTTAATATTAATTTGTTTATTCTTATTCCAGATAACTGATAATCATTGCATGCTGGTGGCTTTACATTCTTATTTAGTGCATTTATTTAAGAAATCGCAAACCTGCTGTGGACTAGCCTAGGTTGTGAAATGACAGTTATTTAGCTCAATTAAGGCACGCTGTAACCGTTATTTGACGTTATTGCCACAAAATCACGGTTCAAATCTATGAATACTCTTAATATTAATTTGTTTATTCTTATTCCAGATAACTGATAATCATTGAAACCCTCCAGCAGGCCACAACGAAAATCCATTGTATGAAATAKGACAAAAAATAGTATAAAACCATAGAAAAACATGGGCATAGGTAATTATTAACCATTTACWGTCAAAATGTGCTCCCTAAGCGGACTTAGCGGTAAGTTTTACCTAATATCCCATCTCAGTTTAAAAATGATAAATTGATGAGTGGCCCTACTCTTAAATAGACAATAATAACGGCCGTTAGGTAAGTTTGCGTTTGGCGCAGCGGTAAGGTGTTGGACTGCCATACCGGAGGTAGCGGGTTCAAATCCAGCATTCGGCATAGTAAAAAAAATCCCACCTACCCCTGTCCTGGGGGTTGCCTATATATAGAGCATGGACCGCGGTACCAACCCCCACCATATCATAACAATGGTTAGGAGTACATTGGTCATATCGCCATGCATATTATATACAAAAGCAATATGTGGTAATAGCAAATAAATATTTCATATCAATTACACATCAGCAACCCACCTTCGCTGATATTGCCCCCCATCTCATTAGGGCGTAAAAGCCTCAGTCAGAAACATGCTGGTATAAAATACAAATGTCAGTCACAGTTCACATCCCATTCCATCACACCAAATTCAAAAAAGTCGAATAAAAATAATTGACACTTAATAAATTCGCTAATTACCGTATGAACGTCATATTTCTCATCCCGTCACATTCAGCAAAAATAATCGAAAATTAAAAAAATTTTTGATCGCGAATTACGCTCGATTGGGCTAATATGCAAATGAGTGACCCAGAAGTCTCACCATCCCCCTACTTGTTCTTTTAGGTAGCATTATATTTACAATCAATTGGTATTAAAACAAATTAAMAGGTTTTMACTTATAAAACACATCTCCATAATTGAACTCGATGGAATTTTCGCAGACGTTTCGCCACACGTAACTGGTGCATCTTCAGTGCTGTTAAGCTGCTAACTGGATAGTCCGATGACAAGAACGGGTCTTTATCCCTTGTTTGATGGGTTGAAAGATTTGTTCCGACTGGATGCTTTTCGACGCGTTTCGTCCTGTTTGTTGCCTAACGCTGGTTTCAATGTGCAACTGTTGTGATACCCCTCGCCTCTGTTGAGGTTATTCAGATGTAATATTGCCAGGGCTTCTCTCGGGACCAAGTTGTCGAAACCATTAACTTTTGTCAGAACGGTGGTATCACCAAAACTAACGGTGTGTTCTTCCGTTAGGGCGTGATCTGCCAATGCCATCCTCTCAGGTTGTTTCAGACGCAGACATCTCTCGTGTTCTGTTTTTCGTATGTTGATGGAACGCTTGGTAATACCTACGTATACCTCGGGGCAATCTCCACAATAGAATCCTATAAACACCTGTGTTTACAAAGGGTGCAGTTTGGAACTACGTAGTACTTGGCTGACTTTGGTTGGTGGCATCAACGACCTGTTGTAGGCCTTGTTAGCAGGAGACAAGGAAGCGTGCGATTCTCTTCCACCTCCATGACGAACCTGATGCTGTCGTGGAAACTGGTTAGGTGTTCTCAGAAGACAGCAACGATTTTATATCCATGTGGCCAAACGATGAACGTATCATCGACGTAACGTAGCCAGCACTTCGGTTTATACGGTTCAGTGTGTAGACGATCTTCTTCGAAGTATTCCATGAAGAAGTCAGCGACAATCGGACTGATTGCTGCCCATAGCGACGCCATTCTTTTGTTTCTAGTAGGTCCCATTCAATAAGAAGTATATGGAAATTAGACACAGGTTGAACAAGGTGATCGTGAGGTCGTCGAACTATTCTTTCAGTAGTGCTACGGTGGATTTCACAGGAACTTTGGTGAATAGAGATTTCACGTCGAAACTAACCAGGATGTCTTCCGGATCCAGTTGCATGCCATTGATGATCTCGACAAAATATTGAGAGTTCCTGATGTGGTGATTTACCTACTAGAGGTTTCAGAAGTCTTGTAAGGTGTTTGGCGATGAGTTGTAAGGGATCTCCCTTCTTGTGAATTTTAGGTAGACCGTAGTGTCTAGGTGAACGGCTGCAGGTGGGAATCAGGTTCTTGACGGTGTTGATGTTCCATTCTCTTGCTTTCAGTAATTCTGTAACCTGTAACGAGCCCTTATATGTAGTCTACATAATGCAAAAACATGTCGTGTGTGAAAAGTTTAACTCCTTCCATGTGTTTTGTGACTTAGATTCATTTCATTTATGCATCGTTGCCAAATATTATAAACCATGTATATTGACAAATGAACAGTAGGCTGAAAATTGTTTTTGATCTTTTTTTGTTAATCTTAAAATATTTTACTTTAAGTGTTATATAACATATGCTTCTGGGTACCTATTGCGTTCCTTAATATTTCAAGTTGCGGTCAGTAGTTACTTCACATTCCAACAGAATAGAACAACAGGGAATAGAAAAAGTTAGCAATTATTGTACGAATTTTTCTGTAGCAATTAGAATTTATTTCACCGAGCTTACAGCTTTAAAAGCTGAATTGTAGATGTTACTGCGCTTAAAAATGCAAGTGGACCTTTTATGTTTAAAGCAGACGTACTTTAAATGAAATACTTACAGCTGATTGACGTACAACCAGCATCTAAGTTTGTGGCATAAAGCATTATGATGTAAGTATGCGTAAAATATCTAAGATTGCGTGAAACATGTTTTATTTGAAGTATGCCTGAACAGTTATTTAAAACAAGTGTTTACAACTTTGGTTTTAAAATGATAGCTTTGTATATTGTACTACCTAATCACTTTCTATTTGCGTCATAAGTGAAGCACTTTTGCTATAAAAATTGTCAGGTGCTGGGCTTAAAAATTAGAAAATTTCACATTTGCGTATGATCTATTGATTTTAAACTATATGCAAATATTACATGAATGTTATTTGAAGTCAAGATCGAATTATTCGGAAACAGTACAAATATGCAGACAAAACAAACAATTACAGTTCTCAACTCCTCAACAGTCATTAACGTGACAATGTGAGTTTTAAGTAATGCGATTCGTTTTAATTCCAAATAGTGCTACGTGACATTGCTCGCGTGTAGTGAGCGCGTTGCATATTGCCAATACTAAAGTGCGGTTCTGGTATCAAACATTATACTGGGCTATATCGGTACATGGCAATTTAAGCTGAGTATCTACATATTAATCCCAACTGTTTACGTAAAGCGTCACTTAGTATAGAATATAGTTATAGCACCAATTATATTTAAAATTCAGTAGGTACCTGACGCTTTTTAGTCTAATGACATCTAAATGCATACATATGGTAAATTCTTACTGTAGCGTAGATATTTCTGTACATCACCTATAGTCAAATAACAATTTTCGGTGTGTCTCAACAAAGCAGGCCACATACTCCAGCAATTTATACCAAAATACCATACTCTACTTATCTTGAAAGGAAAATTTTATTTCATAAAAAAGCACTCAACATGTCTTTGACCAGCAGTCCTTTCTCATTAATTTCCACAACACTATAGTAAAAAAGAAGGGCATGTATAAAACATTCCTGCAAAGATCGTCCTCCTCTAGCTACCGCTTTTCGTATGAGAATCAACCAAGACAGTTGTTGTTGAAGTCACACATATGTATATGGGCTGGTATTAACGATTATCCAAATTATGAATGTGGACAAATAGAAAATTTTGACTATATGTTCTTATAATGTCCCATACGAAGGTATACTGATAATATTTTGTCGGATAGATCGCTGTCTCTTGAAAACACTGACAAAAAGTTAATAGTCTGACGTTTCGAAATTTTTTTTTCAAAATTTTGTTTGAACTTGTGTCAGGCAAATTTTGAGGTTCTTCGTCTTTGACGTTCAAACTAGTACCTGTCATTATAAATGGTTAAAACACGGATCACGGATTTTGCCACGTTTCCTGTGTATAATAATGTAACAGAGTGTAATTCACGTAAGCACCACCGTGGGGCTGCAATCTTAAATTTTATTGCCTATTGAACTCTTGTATGTCACACCTTGACAGCTTATACATAAAACATCATGGTTGTTACATAGCAACCAAATTAAACTGTGTTTGGTGGAAAGTCTCCAGGCCAAGCTTTGTTGACCTATACCACTAGACATGAAATTGGTTTTACGAATGTTTAATACCAACACTGTTATACCGTTCCCTTTTCTTACACATAAATATTAGTCTCTAAATCCTTTCCTATTTGACACAGGCTTTTACTGCAACCTACCAAAGATGTAACGCTTATATGCTGGATTTTCTGGCCGTCCGTGGATAGTGAGGTCTCAGCTCTTAACCATCGGATCGACTTCGGAGTTTTGCTAGATTGTAGCTTAGGTGCGTGGCGAAACAAATCTTTTTTAGATAGCGTCACTAGGGTGCTGCCTCTGGGGGCAATATGTGCATTTTTCGTACAAAATTGAATATATTGCTTCATGGATAACGTTGAACGTGATATTTGATGCTGGTAACATGGGTTTTGTTGATGCGACCAGCATTTTAGCTTACTTACAAACAAGCAGGCCCAGAAGGATGGTGTTTGTGATTTTTGTTTGTGATGGCCTTAATAGAAGAAGCTACAAATTGGTTCAAATCAGCTAAGCCTACGAAGAAAGCTTGGTTAACATAATCTGCTCAATTCCTCGCAGTTTTAAATTTCATTGAACAGATTGCTCAAGCTGTTAATGAACAACAATAAGTATGCGGAAATACATTTGATAGACGAAATGTTAAATTCCATAAGTACTACTCTTCAAATGATGAAAAATGAATAGTTTGCTGTTCTCGTAGCCCTTTGTTTTGATTCCGTTAAAAATGACTTTGTTTGATGTCGATATCAAAGCTAATCATGTGGGAAAGAAAAGTATTCGACCCCATTTCTCTTGTTAGTCATCATTATGAGTTGCATGAATTGACGATTTGTCTTCTAATGATGATAAAACATAATATTGAATAGTTGAGTTTTTTTGGCAGTTTTTAAATAATAATATTAAAACATTTATATACGATCCTCTTTTCAAAATTTTATTTTTGGCAAAGTCAAAGGCTAGCATTTCAACCACCAAGCGGCCTTCTGCGGTGGCGTAACATGTGTGACTAAAATAAAATAGTAAAAACATGTACACATATCGTAAAACATAGATAGGTACAGAAWTATGTGGTGTGGGAATTTGTTTATATTATATTTTTGACTTTACTTTGCGATAAGTGGATTATTTAAGAGATTCATATTTAGCAGATGGTTTGAATTGCGAAACATGTAAACGGCCTCCAAGGGGTTCAATTGGCGCGTGTTGACGGTATGATGTTCTTGACGTTGGCTGTATTAAATTTGTGGCCCGTTTCAATATTATATAATTTTTTTCCGTTACTATTGTTTACGTGGCACATATGGCCTTTGAATCTAATACTTGCTTTACGTCTTGTTTGACCTATGTACTTTTTTGGGCAGAACAGCATTTAGTTTCATAAATTATTTATCCAGGGTGTGCCTAATAATTAACCTAAACCTTTTCAATATTGTTACCCCTGTAACCTTGTGCTGAGACGTATTTTTAACTCAGTGTAGATTCTAGTTGATTCCACCAAATGTTGAAAAAAACAATAGCGTGTCCCTTCAATGAAATTTATTTGCCAACTCTGTGCGGTTATCACCAGTTGTACACTAACCTTTCTGCATATAACAAAATAATACAAGATCAGAATAATAATTATAACTAAGGGATTTCCTACCTGCACCAGGCCGCTAATGTCTTCAAAATCCAAACTAATTTTGATACACCAAATAATACCTAAAAGGCTGCAGAAGGTTGTACTTCTCGCACGGTGGACAACGCGAATCTGGCCATTTTACAGCAAGAAACACCAAACAAAAACCTCACCCAAAAAAGATAAATAAAAAGAGCGGTTCAGCTCAACCTGTTACAAAATCTGATTTTACCGCCAGTTATTAACGTGTTATGTTTACAAAACAAACAATGCAAGCAAATGCAAAATATATATAAAAATGAATTAATAATATAGTCACTGTATTGTTTTGCATTCACACTTTTTTACGTTAGGTTTACTTTCACTTAGAGTCCATCACAAGTCATGTTCCACATTGAGATGGTTTCTGGCCTTTGTTTTCTGTTATTACCACACAAGCCACTTACATTTAAAGATGTTTGATAGTGGGTCATACAAAGCTAATCATTATTTATTAACCTCGGTGGTTCATTGGGTCTGCCTCTGGAGCTTCAGGTTTAAAAGGTGTTGTCTGAGACTCAATTGTGTATTATAATCAAATTTTAACTACAGATTAAAATAACAGGGTTGTTAATTAGGCTATCACTAAAGGTTGTAATACATAAAGATATACAATCATAGTACAAGAGTTGTCTAGAGATCCGTAAGGGTGGAATAATTTTTATTGATATATATAATGCAATTTTTGCTTCAATCAGATTGTCGATGCTATCAATATTGTTACTGTACGATGCAGATGTAGAACTGGATCCTAACTGTCTAAATAATATCAGTAGGTGATTAAAAATTCAATACCAACTGACCAACTGTATAGACAAATGATAAGTTCTAATTTCTTTCTCATAGTTTATTTTTCCAGTTACCGAAAACCGAATGATAAAATGTACTGATCCCAGTTGGTATGCGATGCTATTTGAATAAATTTCAAATTAGTTGTTTCAAGAAAATACAAACAATCGAATTGACATTTAAACCTTATGTATAGGTAATTAAAAAACTTAAATTAATTTTGATGACAAGCAAATCTAGAAGTGTGCATGGTTGTTTTTTGCCTAAGATGATATAATACTCACTGAAAAGGAGCTTAGTGTTTGATCGATTTGAACGCATTTAATGAGTACGTTCCGTACTAACCCTACATACTGAACATAATAATGAGCTGCAAAAGGCAAAAGAAGAAAGGCTAAGAAACAAATATTCATTTACAGCCTTCCTTCTTCTTTTTATATCCAATAGATTAAGGCTATATACTTTACACAATAGTACACCGACGCTAGTCAGCATAAGATACATACATCTTATATTCGTTCTGAAAACGATACATTATACGTCAGTGATTAAAGGCAAGTGGTGCTTGTTGAATATTTCAACTGTAATGATACCCGGTTAAAGTGCAATACGCCGTAGATACAATCTTAAAGATATGCAAAATATTCTTACATTTCACTTGTAATTTGTACCTCACCTCATCTACGAAAACAAACAACGGATGAAACTTGTACCTTAAAATGTTTTTTTCTTAAATCGCTAATCATATAATCCATCTACGAAACTGATTATAAATATGACAAGTCTAAGACGATTGATGAAACATTACATAATATTGTAACTTATAACGCGTCTTCTAGAGATAAATCGTTAACTTCTTGAATCAGGAGTGATGAAATTTAGAGGCCAAAGTGTAAAAATAGATCGTTCTAATTTCTAATCCCTTTTTCAGGTACCCATTAATCTATTTTAAAAATATTATTTGCAATATGTATTCGTCACAACTGTATTAATGAAACACGCGAGTAGAGCCAAAGATCATCAGGTACATCACTGATGACTATACAAGTATGTTTGGCAGGTACAAGGTTTAAGATGTAATTACACTGCACAGTGAGACACTTAAGCAATTGATTTAACATAAATGTTTACCTTACTGGGTGTATAAAAAGTATAAAAACAATTCGATAAAGAAAAACACGGGTGTGTTTTGATTCTTAATTTTGGTTAACTTTCACATTTAATTGCTTTTGCTATATGGCATCATTGATACACCTTTCAAACAGAAATTTCCATTTTTTTTAGCTAAAAAAGATGGATTTTTTTTCTAGTTGTCGCAAGAAAATCTTCAACGCTTAACGCTAAAAATATTTGCTGCGATGAGCTCGTGAAGTATTACATACGTTTTTGAGCCATAATGTCAGCAATTGCTTTTCAATTGGTAATCTAAATTTTCCTTTTGAGGATTTCCATGACGCACAATTTTCATAAAGGTGTGACTTTGAAGCGGAACGTTTACGATCCGATTACAACGTTTTAAATAGTAAGATCATATATTTATCAAGAATGCACTGCACAAATAAACGATTTTCATATATTATTTCCTTAACCATTTCAAGATGGTCCGTCGTTTGGGTGAAAGAGGGAGAATAGAAATTTTGATGCCGATCGGATACTGAGATAGAGTTCACACAGGTAGAAGTTTGCTGCTTATTTAGTAACGCGTATATTAATAGAGAACCAATGACACAGTCAACTACTGCTAACAAGATCAAGCTAAAATTTTTGGAGGTTCACCAAGCAACAGATCGCCGTAGAATTGGTCGTCCACTAAGAATATTACATTTTTAGATTTATTTCGATGGCAGAGTAAACCGACAAAGCTGTTAATATTAGTCTCCTAGCAATTCATCCTTTGCTGATTTTCTGGTCATATGCCATAAGTAACTTTGTAAATTAATTTAAAAAAACCTTAATAAAAACAACGTGTTCGAGGAGTTCTGGGCTAACCAGCTTTTTTTTATTTAAACGGTGTACCTTTGATATTTTATGTATAAAGATTGTATAATTTTTATAATTCAGTAAATATAGAAGTTGTACTATATAGATGACGAAATAAAGCTACTTATATTCTAGGAACTGTTAATAATTTCTTGGTAGACAGGTTAAAAAATCATTATCTTCATTTTCTGCACGCATTATCGTCACAATAGCTCCTTTCCGGTCAAAAATAATCTAATTCAATTTTCTCTATAACAATAGTTGTAAATTGTTATATGGTTACATCACTTCAAGGGTTGCAAGATAGGCGTAAAGGGAAAGGTTGATTAAAATTTTTGTTTGCATTTAATAACATTAGCTTAATTAAGACAGGGTATTCCTGCTATGTGTTACATTACGAATATCTAAGGTGATTAAAACATAACAAAAATTATTGGATGCAAGATCAATTCAAAGCGACTTTTTAGGAGCGCAATACATGGTTCCTAAAGGATTTTAAAAGCAATTGAATAACGCGAAAATGGAGTATGAGACATCCTTTACAAATCTCCATAGCGAGAATAACAACGCCAAGCATAATCTTTTTTCGAATGCAATTTAATTCTCTTGATGTATTTTCTATTTTATGCGTTTTAGGAGTAATGTACCTACTTCTGGAATATTCTCCGTTAGGTATACCAAAATCTCAGCAGTTGAAGATATTCAACTTCAGTTGGTTTTTTTTGTAATGATCTGCAAGGGAGTATAGTTTAACGCATCCTTTTACTCAGTGGCGTGTCTAGACTTTGACTGGGGGGAAAGAGGCACTTACATGCTACATGCCTACGGAGCGGGCGGGGGAGAGACAACAGCAATTTAGTGAAACACAAACTCGAACATCTTTTTATCGATTTTTGATGTTTAATATTTTAGTTATTCGTTCTGAAATTAAAATACTTAGACAAAAATTCTCATTTTGATCAGTCCTCTTTTCATGAATCTTGTCATGGGTCTTGAGGGGGTTCTAACCAGAACCCCCACCCCACCCCGCCCTATGGCGCCACTGCATCCATAATCTTTTGTTATTAGATTTTATCATTTAAGCAAACCGATTTGACTACGTGGCGTTTTATAAGAACCTGCGTCATGGAAGCTTATATTATCTACCTCTACCTAACACCTTATCGTTAAAGTACGTAGGTGTAGCTAGTTCATTTGCACTGAAAACAATTTGAACGATTTAAAGAAATTTTGTGTTGTCATCATATTTTCTGGGTGATTTGATAAACAACTAACGGGGGTACATTCATTCTGTTTTAGATGACCTGAAAAAAAACAGTAACCTTCAGGTAAATTAATATACAAGATAAGGTTTAAGTATTTCATATAATCATTTCGGAATATGCATTTATGGAATTTCTGCTTAAAATAATTGATGATATTTGTGGTAAAATATTGTCACTGCACTATTGTATTTGTACATGTCTACGTAAAAAAGTACAAATTCAGAGTTAAAATTTCTTCTAAGGTCATGATATTTCTAGCATATGAATATATGGATTTAAATTAATATTTTAATTTATTCCTTTTGCACTTTTCTCAACTCAATTAAAAACAGTCATCTAGTGTCACTTCGTATTCTACTAAATTTGCTCTAAAACCAGTTTGTGTAAAATTTAATTTAAGGGTTTCCAACGTAATACTGGTGCTTTCTGAAGGTGATCTAATTTTTGTCCATAAAACCTCTGAAGTATCCGCTTTGACACTGTCAAAACTTCACTTTTAGTTGAAATTGACATTTTCAACATAATGCACAAACACGTAAAAGATCTAGTTTATTGACAATATGTGGTGTGTTCTCAATTTCTGTGTCACAAAACTAAAGTAATTTACATATTTTTCTTATTCGAAACATTTCCTTTTAAAGAACCGATGAAATTTTTTATATGGACTTAACAAAAGCAGTCAAGAAACGTTTCGAGACCAGATGAACGTGCTCCTAAAGTCTTGGTCGCCTCATCAATAGCTCTGCACCGCATTTTGTAAAACAGTAAAAGTTACATCACTCAATTTAATCAGTATACTGGGTGTCAATTACAATACAATAATGCAAAATAATCATTAGTAACTAGAATCAAAGGACACGGGGTGTTTAACTCTGTTTAGTAAAGCATTCGTTGATTAGTAGCAGGAATAAACTAATGGTTTGTAGATGAATACAATGAAGTATGTTTAACAAACCTGTGAATAAACAAATTCTGAACATTCATTAAAAACAGCTTATTTTGAGAACAATAGGTACGCGTTGTTCTAAAAATTTCAATAATAGGTGACTGTTTACCGACCTGTAATTTCTAGTTGTTATTAGCATACATGTACTGTTGTTTTATAGCTATTATGCTCTAATGAAAACACCATTCTCATTTCACAGGTACCTATTGTAAAATTGTAATGTAACATACCCAGACCTGTATGTATTTAAATTAAAATGTGATCATCGAATACTTACCAACGTGTTATTTTTAATTCATTCTATCTTCATTTCTATCTCTTCTATCACTCACGTAAATAATTAGATTTGATGCAATCGTAAAAAAATAGTATGAAACGATTTGGATACACCCGATTTTATAAAAATCAAAATTAAACGAGTTCTATTAATTAACAATTAATGAATTGCATACCCGTCTATAATCAGCAGGTCCTGAGGTCTCATGTAAAATGTAATAATTAATCCAGTAATATGTACCTAGTTCAATTGTGTGTTGCAAAAATCTTGGCCTTCCTACACACAGAGAAAATCTTCACACCATACAGGTATAAACGGTTGCTGCGAGGATACAGCTAATTTACACATTACGAGACACATCAACTAAGAAAATGACAAAAACAGTTTGTTAAACAATAATGCATAACATGAAGTGTTCCTTGTAAGGCTCAAAATTTTTAATTAATTTATTAACAGAAACAATTTCGCTTAAACAATCGGGCTGATTTAGTGAAAATCATTCTAGTTTTAAATCCACATACATAATTTGATTGAGCACAGAAAATAAAAACAAAATTAAAATTTAAAGTGTTCTAGTCTTTGAACAGTGCGTGTACCCCAAACAGACTGAAACTGAAATGCAACCGTTTTACATGCACTTAAGAAGCTGCCTATTGGAACTCATCCTAAAACCATTTTAAAATGTAACAACAAGCGTTTCGAAGTAATATGATTATAAAATACTTGGGTACTCCAGTTTACAAATGAACATACACGAACTGCTTTAAACTAAGCGCATTTCAACCTAAATATGGATTATTATGTTTTGCTAATTATGAAATCGTACAAAGAAAACTAAAATTATAATAACTTTCGTCGAGCTTAAATGATACATATATTAGTATAGCTGATATAATAATATAATAATTGATGCAATATCTGTAGTTCTTCATTTGGCGCGGGGTACAGTTTAGAAATTTTAAGTCCAAAGGTGCATCTAGATGATATGCTTTGTACGGCCAATTCCTCATAAAATTAGGGAAATAATAATAATAACGTCTTTATTTAAGGCATAGTCTGGCACAATTGCCATTCAATTTACCCCAAAGTACAAAAAAAGAAAAAGTATGAAAATGGATACTATTAAAGTAACAAAAAAAGAAACAATGCTTATGTATACATGCACGTAATAAACTAAATTACGATGTATTAGATGCTTTTAACAGAAAGTTCCTTAAACGTATTTTAAAACAACCCTGATTATAGTTTTTTTTTTGACGGGAGTCATCTAAAGAATTAAACAGCTTGACAGCATTAAACGAAAAAAAGCGCTGAAACAAAGCCTTCCTACGCTTAGGAATTGTTAAGGACATAGGCTTTCGTATATCTAAATTATGAACTGCATTACGTGGAATTAACTTATTATGTAGATATCCAGKCAGAAGTGCTGAGTACTCTTATTATGAACAAAACAAATTGATACTTCAACAAGTCTTACAATTTAAGCCATGATAACTGTATAAAAAAACTAGATATGAGATCATACTTTCTTAAGTTGTTAATAAATCTGCAGCAAGTGTTCTGAATTTTCTGAAGCCTACCACAGTTAAGAACATCAAGACAAGGAAAGTAAATTACATCACGATATGAGACTTTAGACATAATTAAACTCTCAAACAACATTTTCTCATTGCATCATGATTTAAGGCTCTTTTGTTTGCATATACCACTTTCGGCTTAAAGAAACATTGCTTGCTTACCTCAGAAACTTGTTCAGTAAACCTTAAATTTTCATCAACAGCTAAGTTGTTTTACCACTTACAATTAATGACAGATTTGACTTCAAAAAAATCTTTATACTTTTTCCGACAAACAAGTAGCAGTTTAGATTTATCTGGATTTCAGACTAAGCTATGATCATCTACATATTTACTGATGAGTGCAAGATCTTCATTAATATTATTCATAGCTGTTTTGTGAGTAGGTACTCCGTACCTTTGAGTGTGTGACAATGTGAGCAGTATATAGTACAAAAACCGCTGCAAATTGAATCAATACTTCCACATCCAATTGTCAAAATGACATTTACGTTTTTATTTCTTATACTATACGATTAGTAATCAGGTTTTGAGCACTTTTTTCTCTGCACATTTTTTCTATGACAAACAGTCCTCGTGATATTAGCAAAAATATATAAATTTTAAAATCGGTTTTTCCAAATAACTCAAAAATTATTAACTTACCAAAAAAAAACAAGAGTGCTTTCTGATCAGAAATTTGATTTTTTATTTAATACCAAAAATTAAAAAAAATAGGTTTTTTTACAAATATTTCGAAAATGTCAAAACTTTGGATAAATTTTGTAAGACACTTTTTGTGAGAAATTTTATTTCCTATCTTATGGTATTTTCATTTTTTTGAATATATTAAATATATTCGGAGATATTTAGGAAAACCCGTTTTCTTTAAGAGACGCTTTTTGATAATATCTTCTAAACAGTATGCTGCACCGAAAATTTTTAAAAACTAATCATACTCGCAGTTATACTACTAATCACATACTAAAACGAAAAAAAAATAAAAAGATAAAAAATTGCAAAAAGGGTAGTTACCCCTTAATTTCCACCTTCCCGATATCATACTTACCTTACAAACAATAGGTCGCTTTGGGTAGTTGACATTTATACGCTTGCCAAATTTCAAGTTCATATATCAAGTCTTTCGAAAGTTATCGTGTTCACAAACAATACCGTAGACACACAGACAAGAAATTTTATTGCTTAAATCTTGTTTTTTTGCGTTTTCGACCATTTTAAAGCGAATGAGCAAATAAAAAATTTTGAAAATTTTTTCGCGATACAATGCTTTCCATCCCTTGGATGTGGAGGTAATAACAGTGGTCCAAGTACGGAACCCTGTGGCATACCAGACTGTATTAATTTTGGTGTCGAAAGCTGATTATTTAGATGTAAGTGTTGACATCTGCAGTCTAAATAGCTTTCAATGAACCTGCAGGCAAGATTATTAAATCAGAAATATTTACATTTTGCTATTAACAGTTTGTGGTTAATGGTATCAAACACTTTTCTAAAATCCAAAAACACTGCTATGGTAGCAAGTCCCTCGTCCAATGCTCTGAGAAAGGTAAATTATTTTCTGTTTTTTTAAAAGTTATGGCTATGGCTATTTTCAGTAAGTGAGCTGACCTAACTACTTTCTATACTATACCCTTCACAATTGATCTATGTGTGTKGATTGCGCATGAGGTGTTAACGAGGTACTATTATCCCGAAAGATATTTTATGATTTTCATGTGCATGCAGTTCAAGTGACACCAAGAAGCTTGTTGTTAGCATGCATTCAATTTCCTACCAAAAACAAAATTTCGCATTGTATTTCGTCGTTCACTATTAATGCAACAGTAACTGTATTTTAAAAACGACATACATATAAGTATAAAAGAATGTACTACATTTACATCACGACGATATTTATGTAGTTTTGTTTTGCTTAAAAGGACGGAAATATAAATAAAAAATAGCACTTGAATCACGGGGTAGCTAACTAGGTATAGTTAGCTGAAGCTATAACGACTGCGTTGCATTTTTCACGTACGTGTTAAATATTCGCTGCAAGCAGGTAGTTTACATTCAATTTGGCCCTAAAACATACTGACATAAACCGTTACATTCTAGCGAAGCCATTTAAATTCCAGACATTCTCGATTAGTGTAATTACGCCAGGTTGAATAGCGAACGAAGCACTTTGCTATTAAGTAGCAGATTAGCTGATCAAACAGCAAAGACACATTTTAATTTAAACTTATTCTTTGTAAATGCATACGGTAGTTTCTTACCTATACACATTCAACTTTTTATCAAGCTTCAAATAACGTTACGCTGCCCCATTCGTGTCGTTTAATAAACTTTGTGTGATATTGCGATAATAAAGTGTCGAAATGTGTTGCTTTCGTGCTTCAAGAACGTGAAATTGCAGCCGCAGAAATAATTTCATTACTTTCAAATATCAAACACGTCGCAAGGAAAAAACAAAGTAATGTGGACATTTCATCTGTGTTAAAATTTCAAAATTCGGTACAAGATTTTTGTCTACTCATTAAGAACAAAATATAAATTATGTAATGATAATATGGCAAGTTGAAAAAAAATTATCTTTTTACCCATCTCATGTCTGCAAGTTGGATAATCAATAGGCGTGGCAACAAAATATAGGTACCTAAACAAACGTATCAACTATTAGATTAAACAGACATGAACGAATTAAGTAAATAGTTTGGTCTGGAATATGAACTAGAACTAGAACTAGAACAATACACTGGCCTTGGAATTAGCATTAAATGCAGCAGCAATAATTGAATGTGCGACTACAATTCTTATTTAAACATACATATGCATGAAATTATGCAAGTAGTTTAAAACTGCGATGAAATATTTGCATTTGCGCTAAAATTGTGACTTTAGATTTAGGAAATCCTTTTTTACCATTACTGTCATTATTACTGTTTTGTCGGGAAAACTGTATATTGCGATTATTAATCAGTTTTTTTTGAAGATTTGGCAGTGAGTTTTGATTCTTTAAGATAGTATACATGGTATACTAGTGCAAGAATAAAAATTACAGCAGAGTAACGTGCATAGATAGTACGAATGTACAATATAGTAGCTTTGACTGTCACCAGAGCTGGGAATTTTTTTTTAATGTATCTAAGTTACTTTGCATAGTTACTTAATAGAAAGTAACTTTAGTTACTTAGATAATTAGATACTTATTTACCAATGTAGTTACAAGTAAGTAACTTATTTTCGGAGGAAGTAAAATAAAAGTTAGGTAATACATATAAGGTTTAAAGGTTGAATAAATGATTAGTACATAAATGAACGATCCATAAGTTGCAATTTGAATAGGTAGATATGAACTTACAAAACACTGATTTATTTATATGTAACTGTAATTAAAATGTAAGTTAAAAAAACTTACAATAAACTCCATATGTATACAAATACAACAACGTATAAATAAATATACAATTCTAACAACTTTAATAAAAATTGTTGATGTACTAATCAAAAATTAAAATATGACCTTGGTCCGTTGTTTCTCTGTTAGGTAGGGCAAGGTTGAGTATACTGTACCAACTCCTAAACTGGACCAGTCCAATATTCCAAAAACTACAATTCGTACATGCTTGAGAGCCCAAAATGTCCTAAGTGATTCAATATAGGCATAGACAACCTTCCCTTACATTTTTATTGATACTTTTGTTTAGCTTGTTTATTCACTGCACCGTTAGCCCTCATCAACACCAACCTTTCAAAATTGACATCTGCCGAAACGTGCCTTCAAGGTACGTTTGTTTGTTCATGTCTGCGCAGGCGTATTAGATCAAAAGAGTAAGTTACCCCGAAGCAACTAAGTTACTTCAGAGTAAATAAATTACGACTGTAAATAAGTTACTGAAAAGTAACTTAGTTATGTTACAACAAAACTGTTACAGTTAAAGTTACATTTTTAACAAGGAACTACGTTATTAGTTATTAGTACCTTAGTTACAAGTTCTTTCCCAGCTCTGACTGTCACAGACCGTTTATTCAAAAAACGTCGACCATTAGAAACTCCAATATATGTGTGTACAGTGCATCAAAAGAAACGAAATCTATGTAAAATGCAAAAGCTTCCTGTAGTTGTTTTATATAAAAAAAATGTAGCTGGGTAGGGTTATGCAAAATACTTCTCAAGTTACACAGCTATGTCTTACAGGTTACTTTATTTAATGAGCCCTGGTAAAACTACTGGTTATGCTAGAAGTAGCTTTGCTATTTTCCTTGTAGGTATATGTTTTGCATTTATCTAGAATTATTTTTCACTTCTTGTTTTAAGGTGCCTAAATATAGGTAATCAGTATAAAGGGTTACAACCAATATATAGATAGTAAAAAGACGCATCTAATTTGTCTTGAAAGCTAAATCTCACAGCTTGAGAAGATTAATATGTTGAGTCTTATTTATTGCGATTGCCTTTGATCCACTTACTGCTATGTAGTGAACTAAGTTACCACGTTATTTTAGGTCAGAGAGTCTATCTACAACCATTGCACTTTATACAATCGCATATCCATACGCTGTGATGTAGGTAGTACAGCTGATCTGGATGGATCTATTTCGTTTTTTTTCTTCCTTGTATTATTCCACAGTGCCACTTTTTTTATACTCTGAAGATTATCGGTAATATTCGGAGTTAATTATTTATCTTTTATTGATAAAGTAACTAAGGATAATAATAGTATGATTAATATACTTAATTGTCCTACTACTTTTTGTCAGCACAGCCGCATACTTAATATTATATATAAGCCGTTCTTAATTAGTATCTAGTTATATAAGCTGATATTATTCATGGAATAGTTTTGTAGTATTACCGATGAGGCCCAGAAACTGAACTTTGGACCTCTACCCCATTATGAGTGAGTGCAGCATACCTCATAAAACATAATGTGCCTCATAACCTATTAATGAAATGCCCTTCAAACAATCTAAAAAACGATCAAATTCTGTTTACATATTTAGCTAGAATAACAATATTAGATCCGTAAGAAATCAAGACGAACAATATGATGATAAAAAAAGCTGTCGTCGGACGACAGTCGTCCAGTAAGCGCTTCTGGTAGCTTGCCTCATAAGCCGTAGGTTTAAGAACTTTAGCATGCATTCTGTATGTTTTTGACGTCTTTTTGTAAACGTTCGGTACAGACCCAAATGTTTGTTTTATGAGACTACTGATTTTCGGGATATAACTTATAATACTGATAATACATATAAGTAATACCTAGACGCTATCATGAATGATCTGGCTTTGTATAGAAACCGTTCAGCATAAAGTCGCTGTGTAGCGCGACCACTTTGTGGGCATTCACCATACAGATAATTTATAACGAACTCCTCCGCGTTTGTATAATAAACCCCCATATTCAAAAGTCACTTAACTCTCACTTATTTAATATTTAAATAAAAAAAAACAAATTTCCAAACAGCAAATCACAAGAGCTGATTCTGTGACTTGCTTGTTAATTTTGTTTTTCTTCAATATCATTATTCGTGGTAAACGTAGACTTTTTTATAATCTCATTCATCTTCCTATAAGAAGTTTTACACTAAAAATAAGTGTGTAGAAAAACTTCGGGCATTTGGCACAAATAATAACTTTAAAAATGTCATTTATTCTGGAATTCAAAAATAAACACAACATTTGGATTTAGGTTTTTTGTAATTGTCATAAGGCTTTCGTTCAGAAATGAAAATACTCTAAATGTCATTTTTTATACCTGTATCACGAATAAAGTACTGTTATAAATTAATTTTTCTTATTTATTTTTAAGGGGCACATAATGTTTATTTATTTATAAAAAATCTCACAAAAATATCAAATATTTGTGTACATACGTATCCAGAAAAATATGTTCCAATAAAATAATATGTAACCAACATATACCGTTCTATAAAAGAAAAAAACAGTTGGCTATCGTTATTTTATTTTAACACGTCTTTTTTACGCCAGATGTGCGATTTGCGAAAATATATACTTTATGGGGCATATCATTTACCTGAAATAATCAAATTATAAGGGTGCGACAGGCAACCTGGAACATCTAGTATAATATACTACCTTTAGATAGAAGAAATGCCTATATAGAAATGTTTCTGATCTTGAAAACTAAATTCTACAGCTTGAGAACATTAAGATCGGTAGCCTTACTAAACGTTATTTTCTTGGATTCGATATGTGGTGAACTATAAGAGCTTCATCCACGTTTTATGGACGACAAAGTCTATCTATAACCGTTGTACGTCACACATTCTGACATATCCAGAATATCCGCACGCATTGATGTCCTGCTGCTTTGGGTAGATCTGTTTCGTTTTGTGGTAACTTGTACCTATTTCTTGCTTAGTGGATGAGTTAAAATCTTCACGATTTCCTTCGGATTGTTACATCGTACAGTATCGCCACTTTTTATAACTGATGAATCTAGGAAATATTTGCGGTGATAAATGATGAACATAAAAATACTAACGAAAATTGTCTTACTAACTCTTTATTCACGTCGTATTCATATAGGTACTTATTTCACCCATTCTTTGTCTACACAACCACATACTTAACTGTTCACAATTAGTGGTTATTTAATTAATAAATAGGTAGGTTCAGTTCGTGCTTGGTTTCATCAGTCTAGTCAAATATACCCACTACTTTTTGATATTTACATGAATAAGTACTGCTTGAAATAAACTATTTGAGCTAATTTTGTTATTACTTACCTAAATGATTTTATAGTGAATACGTTTTCCACCTGAACAGTGGTTCGTTTATTAGCAAGTAAATAATAAATATAAGTAATACATTTTTAAACGTTGCTTAAACGATGCCATCACATGACATTTTGAAAATAGTGGCAACATCAAGGTCAGTTTATGAACATTTTTATTGCTTATTTACTAGATCCCGATAATACATTATTAAAAATAACGGTCATATCTTTTTTATTTTTTGTGATTTATTTTTTGTTTGTGATTTTTCATCTTTATACTCGATGTTTTATTTCAGCACTCTACACGGATTTTTTCTCTTTAAGAATCTAGAAAAAATTTTGTGTAGTATTTAAAATATTTGCAAAAGAACGTCGCGATTTTTTATGTAATACATATATATTTCAACGCTATCGGTAATTTACCTAAGCAAATAGTTATGAAAAGACTCATTGAAAGAGATGTTTGGGATGATGGAATCTTTTTAAAAATTGCCATTTCAGAAACAAAGGTACATGTTATTCCCGAATTTGTGATCACTGGTGAAAATATTGACGGTGTAAATTTTGTCGATCTTATCAGAAGATATACAGTAGTCGTTTTGTACACAATTAGAAACACAAAGTTGACATACACATTAGATCTCCATCTACAAAGCATGGCAGATGGTTTTTTAAAACATTGTAATTAAATATTTTGAGTATATTCTGTGGAATTACATATATTTGGAAAAATAGACTATAATACGCTATGACATACCTACCTAGGGCATCGTTTCAGACGCTCATTGGTGTCCCCTTCTGGCAGCTTTAGGAACAGATATCCTAAGAATTGAAAAGCACGGAGGTAAATATTATATAGAAAGGGCTGTAGAAAATAAAAATAAAAAAGAATCGCTAACAACACTGAGTGAAACCTCTGGTACACAAGATTTGGATTCGAGGCGAGGCGAGTGCAAGAGAATATCCCTACAGAATATGAAATCCTCCTTGACAAATTTTGTTAGTAGAAAGTTGTTTTCAATATCTATAGATTTGAAATATAATAAATTAACCAATAAATTATTCTTTCAAACTACTAGTTGCCTAATACTTTTACATAACTACTTTTCGTATCTGTGACAAGACAGTTATGAAAAAAGAGACGTTACCTAATGTTATAAAATGTCGTAAACGCTCAGATTTATTAACGGAGTTAGAAAAGACATTCCTCAGATACTTCAATATCAAGGTATCAGTATAGGTACTTTACCGATTTTTTGCACGATCAAGCTTATTTTGTTCACTTACCATGTTTGTTTCTACTACAATAGGATGTGTTTACTAGTAGCTAAGACTACTTAAAATACAAAAATATATTTAGCATCTATTTTAAGTTCGTGTATGTAAGTTAGAAGTCACCGAAATTTACCTTATGAATTAAATATTTATCGTCAAGTAGGAATCCAGTCTTGTCTGTATTAACACGTGTACACTGGCCTCTTTTTGATCTATAATCAACATTTTTCAATTTGGGGTAGCCAATTAATATTGAAAATTGGGAAAAGTAGAGCGACCATTAGCAAACATTGTACTTTTAACAATGAATACTTGTCCATATGTTTATCCTGGATTGTTCTTTTTACGAACACTTTGCTCTATTGAATTCTCCAAAATGCAAAGACGCATCTAAAACTTGAGAACTATCAATTGTTAATAAAATCAGGGCTATCAGCCCTTCTTTCGACAATTACAAAAGCCGTGATTCGACATCATCGGATATCAATTGTTTTGAGGAAAAAAACCGTTATTTTTGACATCACATAAAAAACCGCTGCAAATTGAATCAATACTTCCACATCTAATTGTCAAAATGACATTTAAGCTTTTATTTCTTATACTATACCATCAGTAATCAGGTTTTGAGCATTTATTCTCTCTCTACACAACGGTTCTCGTGATATTAGCAAAAATACATAAATTTTTAAAATGCTTATTTCCAAATAACTCAAATATTATTAACTTAATAAAAAATTGCAGGACAGCTTTTTTAAAAATCGTATAAACAGAGTTCAAAATACGTTTTTTAGAAATATTTCGTAAATGTCAAAATTTTGTAAAACTTTTTTAAAACACTGTGAGAAATTTTATTTCCTATCTGACTGTATTTTCATTTTTTGAATATAGTATTTTCGGAGATATTTAGAAAAAAAACCGGTTTTTTAAGTGACGCTTATTTGCTAATACCTTCTAAACAGTTTGCTGCACCGAAAACTTATAGCTACGAATAATACTGGCAATTATACTACTAATCACATACTAAATCGAAAAAAAGAAATAAAAATTTGTAAAAAGGGTAGTTATCCCCAATTTCACCCCCTACCCGATATCCCCATTACCCCAAAAACAATAGGTCCACACACAAGAAGTTTTTTGTTCAAATTTGTTTTTTTTTTAGTTTTCGACCATTTTAAAGCCATTGAGCAAATAAAAATTTTTTTCGCGATACAGTACTTGCCATCCGTTGGATGTGGAAGTAAAATTAGATATGAATAACTCTGCTTTCATTTACTGTGATCAGTCTCAGACAAAACGCTGCATTCGATTGGTAAAAAGGTAAATTACCTTTACTCCAAGTATGTTACATGGCCTTATTCTTAATAATACCTTTGAATATAGAATGTACATTCTATATTCAAAGATAATACTTACTAAACCAGCATTACGTTGCTAAGCACGATTCCTAATGTGTCATGTTATTTTTCGACACCTTTATTTGTGTTTCAGTAGAGCTTATTTCGATGAAATGTACATGCGATACGCTAAAATTCAGCGGTTTAGAAATAAAAAAAAACAATTTTCACAACGAAACATATAAAACATAGTAGCCAAACAACGCCGGTCCATGCTTTCCCTCTGTCGGGACAAAATGTGTGTCGGCAAACCATCAGTTAAGAAAACAGGACTGTGTGTGGCTATGTATGAGTACATCTCGATGAATTACGCTCTAGTTATTTGTGTAAAGAGTTACTAATAATGAAAATTGTTCACTGAACCGCATGGTGTCCATAAGAGAGAAACAAAACGATCGCTAGCAGTCTAAATGTGCTAAATTAGTCGGCACCAGTGGAAAGTTTGTAAAAAGAGTGCTCTAAGGATATACCCAGAATTCCTTTTTTGATCACTCACCCACTAAAGACGTTAAAGTAAAAAAATGATAAAAATTAATGTTTTGTTCTTTTCAAGTATTTAAAAATGTTCACGAATTTTCCTTTCATATGCCCGTAAAACACAAAACTGCGCAATTTCCCCCTCCATTTACTATTTATAACAATGCAATTTTTTTGCAATCAAGTAATTTAAGTCACCTAACAAATATTAATCTGTCAAAGCGCATTCGGCCTTAAATGGCTGCCTTCAGTGCCAGTTACAAATGTTATAAAGGTTACAAAGTATGGTGAATTAACGGAAATTAATATTTGATAGAACTAAACAAATGAAAACAACTATCTGGATTTATAGTTAATTTATGCTTGTAGTTTGCATGAAGTCACCAACTTATTATTGAATATTAAGCAAATTATTTAAAATGGGTGAGTTAAAATTTTGAATTTAATTTAAAACTGTAACACTTTGGTTATTTAAAATGTAAATATTTAATCATTAAAGATCTCCCAGTTTGCCCCACATAAATTGCAGCACAATCATTGCAAGGAAACTGTATGCTCTAGAAGGACTTAAGGGTTGAATATTATTTTTATTATGTTATAACTGGGATCTTAAGCTATCTAAGGTTGAAAAAGATGTTTGAATTCCGTGAGACTAAAATTTATATACATATTTAGTGAAATTGGATCAATAAACCTAAGCGAATGCTACTTTTGTGTGTGAATCAATAGTATTAAAGAAAACTTTAATTTTGTTAAATTGGATTAATTAAATAATTTAATTTAAGATATAATTTTTCTATTAAATGATTTGGAATGTTATTGTTATAAGCGGTTTGTAAAATAATGCCTAGTTTTTTCAATAGCACATAGAAAATAGTGTTTTAAAAAGCCTATTAAATAAAGAACGAAAGACTTTGTTTGAACATTGAATTATTGCATAATTTAACCGAAATATAATTTTGTTCTTTAACGTGTAGGTACCTATAAGCAGTCAAGCAAAGGTAGAATAGCCACCAAGATCCCCGGACCTTGCAACACAAAATTTTTTTTGCGTTACGTATTAATTGGAAAAGAGTAGATAGTAAGAGCCACCAACAAGGTGATTTGATAATTAAATTGCAGTATAACGTAACAGGTAAAAAATTTAAAAATCGATTTGTTACAGGCTCTGCTTCTTCGCGAATTGGTATTGCACCTGTATGCTTTCAACCCACACTGGTGACGAATGCGATCAATGAGTGTCGTTAGCAGACATTGGTGTCGGCGTCTGCACTTGTTTGTGTGGCAAATTGTTGTTGGCCGTAGTGAATGGGACGGACAGGTAACAATAGTCGGAAAGTCTGGCGCAGCGGTACGTACACTACTAGAGGAGTACGTATCCTCGTGGCAGTGCGCACGCGGGGCATGGTGTGCCGCGGATCACGCCACTACCTTGCCAAATCAACGGATGTCCTAGCCCAGGAGCGGAATCGCGTGATACACAATACACATGCGTTTAGGAGATGCCGTGACCATCCGCAAACGCTCTTTGGACCCGTGCGCGAGCTTGACACCGGCAAATTTTATCCCGCGAAATATTTGAAGTTTGCACCAACAAGAACTTTTGTCATATATAAAAGTGATCCCACCACAGTAACTTCAGTACTTACTTGAATTGTAACGAGCAGCTGTTGTTCATTTGAAAATTCGTGCTAGGTGGCGATCTGCAGTGTTTGAAAGTCTGCCAAATTTTTGGATAATATCGACCAATATTTGACACAAATTTGTGAGTATTTTGTTGTTAGATGCTTAGCTAATATGTGGGCTTGCTTAGTAGACATTTAAATTGTAAATATTTTGTAAAGCTTTAGTGCAGGTAGTTAGTTTGTGATAAAATTCACGTGTGGATCTTCAGTAGGAAGTAGGCGTGTGTAGTAGCTACATTACCTAATTAACCTAGTATAGTATAGTTGCAATTAATTAAGAGATATATTTACAAGCATGGGCTGTAATTTAAACGTCTGTCAACTCTGTTATACTTTGCTGCTTTCAAAATTTAAATGGGAGTTGATGGTGCATTTCAATTACGTATGATTACCCAAGTTTAAAAATATCGATAGCACGTATGTACGCTTTAAGGTTCAATTAAAATCTAAAGCAAATCACTTTTATATCTACCATAAAAATTTTATTAATCGACAGGTTTTACCTACATTGCGAAAACGTAAATTTCAAAACTTCTATTCGGTTTAGTTAGAATTAATTAAGCGAAGACCTATAAAATAAACTAAACCAGTCTATACACGTGTTACGTATTGTGTATTTGTAACGTGACTAACCACCTTTCCGTGTTCTCCAAGGGAGAATATTTTATTACAGCAAGTTCATATTTATTGCGTACCATACTACTTACCTAATCGATCTCGTAAATTAAACTTTCACGTGGGACAAGTCAGACTACCAAAATCCATCCGGTTGGATCCGGCTTACTAAGAACATTGTTATAACTAATGCAGTACTTAAATAGTAAGTTTTACCCAACTTTGGAGTGTCTTATAAAATTACTATAACTGAAATGGTAGGTATGTCTTTTACTCCAAAATCCTTTTATGAAAAATGATAATATGACATTACTATTGTTCCATTAATTCGTATTTTTTTCCTACGTATATGTATATGCTTTAATTTTGTAGCCTGGTTCGATGATGAAGTTACATTAAACCTCGAAACCGGTAACCGAGTTAATAAAGGAATTTTGGAGTAAAAGACATACCTACCAAATAGTAATTTTATTGCAGTGCTTTTTCAATGTAACATAAAAACCTCATATGAGGTAATCCACATTTTTAATTAGTTTAATTTTTGTTTTTGTTTGAAGTTCTATTAAAATGGAGTAATAAATAGTAATTTGAATTGTTAATGATTCAACACGGGCTAATTCGCTGAATTAAAATTACGTCCTAACATTATACCTAATAGGTGTATTCCGGATTTCTGTTGTAAATAGGTATACAGTTAGTTAAACATATTTCACCGAAACCAAATAATCCAACTTTATGTGCTGAAACTCCTTTAGAATAATCGCAGATTATATATTTTCAACGATCTGGTACTAACTATAATCTAAGGAGGAACTGACCGCAAAAACTAGCGTGCAATAAAGATTCTTCAATAGCATTTTGTCTTAAACATTAACAGTAAACAGCCTTTAATATTCTTTGAATGGGGTACTGTACTACAAACAATAACCGTGGTCACCTACTGGAAAAAGTATTTTTAAAATAAAAGCGTTTGTTTTGAAAACCCCAAGATTTCAGTAGAAGAAAATTATAATAATACTACCTAAAAGCATATTAAATCAGCTTTCATTGGTGAAAATTATTTGACAAAATTCACTTTTTGAAAATTCTTCCAAACAAGGAAAAATATTTAAAATATGCGGTATACAATATTGAGTCAATTTATTGGTGTTATTCAAGCGCCCAAAGCTTCCTCATTTTGCTCATAAAATTTCAGGGATTTGCCAGTTAATCGTACGAAGATAAAAGCATAGTCAAAAGCTCAAAAATTATTTCAGACAGGTACCTATAGCGATACATATGTTAACAAAAGACATTCAAAATTTTGTAAGAACACGAAAGATTGATAGAGCAGACCAGAAAACCTTAATAACCAAATTTTGAMGGCAATCCTACCGTAGATTTTCAGTAAACTTCTAACCTACCATCGATTCTCGGATACCCTGTTGTATTGTTCCTAACTAGGGGTGTATGTAGGCCGCCTAACTGCAGTCTCAGTTTAAAGTTTTTTCCATTCAGCCCTAAACTTTTAATATTTTATTTGGAAATAATCTGAAATTTGAAAAAGTAGACTAATACTGTTTAATAGGGTTCATTTTCAGAAAAGTTAACAATTTTGTACCATTAGCACTCTTTAAGTTATGAGGTTGGATTTTTAATTCTTTTTTTTTTAACAATCATTTATAGACATGCACTATGCACAGTAGTTTTTTCGTTCTTTTAAAAAGGATTACAAATGAGTGAATTAATTGTTTTGTTTACTCAGTACAATCACATCCTAAAATGCCCCCGGAAGTAGGTAGTTAATCTGTATCATTTGAATAGACTTCAAGCACTTCTTATGGACCAAATGTGTGACATCAGCGGTCACCCTGACGTATAGCTATATGTAGAAGATGACAACCTAACGCAACACTTTACTTCAGTTAATATTACAAAATTTGAAAAATGCTTCAAACAAAGGTTGTTCCAAATCAAGCTATGCGCTATAAAATTGTTTTGCATTTTACGTCCCATTTTCTGTAGGCGCAATTAAAAATCAAACGTTTCTTAAAATTCCATTAATCAGAATCAAAAACTTGCAACCTGTTAAAGTTCTTATTATTCAGAGTTGAAAATGTTGTATCTGCGTTATCATTTTCCTAATGTTTTCAAACGTACTCTAAAATCTATATTATTATATTATTATTATATATTATTTTTATATATCTATATTATTTAGATTACTTCTTCATAATTTTGAGACAGAAGATCATTTAAATTCCAGCCGCCTATCGTCTTATTATCGTATGATTCGAGCAGTTAAATTGGACAAACATTTTTGGCTCACGCGAGCGTTGCATAATGGTGTGATTTCCTACGAGTGTGCTCGTGTTATCAGTGCAGTTCACGAACCGTGAATTTCCGAAAGTGACTTGCGAATACTGACCTTTCACGTTCTTTAAGGTGAAGTAGTGTGCACTTCAATGTCAAAAGTATATTGTATGTATCGGACGGGCTTTTTTTTATTTGTTGCGGCAACATGTTGCTATTGTGTTTACGATTATTTACAAACACTTCATTTAAAGAGTAAATCGAGCATTTTTCCTATTGTACTAGAGATCATAAATTAACCCACTTATTGTTATCTAAAGAATTTTACGGCTATAAACGATAAGATATAAATAGGTAAATACGTAAATACTTTTTTTAGACTTGAACATTCAAAAGAATCCAAAAAATATTTCTGTTATAAGATTACTCAAGACAATCACGAAAATCTAAATCGACCAGCGTTCGGTAAATTATATGATAAACCAAATGCCACTTATTCCATTATACACAAGTAGGTACTGGCAATACCAGGCACAATACCTAATAGATACTGTTATTTGAAAACAATGTAACGTAGGCAGTAAAATATCGTGATTAATGACATACATTTATTTGCGTATTTGTTTTAAAAATGCTGGAATATTGTCCACTTCACCTTGTTTGCTCAATGCTGCTTAGTTTTATTACTATGTTAATTAATGTAGGATATACCTAAAAAGGATTTTCATGTAAGGGATTTATTTCGGTTAAAGGCAATAAAATAAGCAGTACGTTCTGTATTTTTGTTTATCACCTACTAGTGTATATTTATTTTCCAGACGATTTCGCTTTGACATTAATTAAAAATTTAAAAGCCTTATTCTAACTTCGCGTAATGTAATATAATGCTTTAACTGTCTACTGAGCTGTAAAAACACGGAAAAAGTGAAATTCAACGCTTTACTATGATTTAAGTTTCACTTTCACTTCAGCGATCGAGTAGTATTTCCTGCTCTAAAACATTCCGCTTTGAATGCAAGACTAACAGTCTGTCTTTTTTATTCCAGAAAATGGCCCCAAATATATCAGTTGCCACTGGTGTTTTACACGAACATGATGAGGAAGTTATTGCTACGGATGTTCCTAAAGAGGTCGTGGAACCTGAAAAGAGGAAGCCCCAGCTGGTCTGGAGGAATATTATTCTTTTCGTATATCTACACCTTGCTGCACTGTATGGTATTTACTTGATGTTCACGTCTGCTAGAATATACACGTCACTGTTTGGTAAGTTTTAATCACTATATGGCATTTAGAACTGCACTAGAGCGCGGTGAAGACTTGATTTTAAAATTTCTTGTTTCTAACGCTCTAACCTTAGATCCTTCGAATCCAATCCAATGAATATTGAGAAGGTACACACCATTGAGAAGCCTTTGTTTAATATAATTTATGCGTAGTCACTTAGACGGGCGAGCAGTAGCACATTTTCTGTAGCAAAAGTATTAAAAGAGATAGTCAAGGCTAAGGATTGTTGCACAACTTTAAAATAAAATTATGCAAAATGTGACGTAACTTTTAACACTCATATATGATATATTAAAATTACTTTGACTTACGCATAAGTGGCGACATAGTGCGGAGTGCAAAGTGTAATCGAACCTTGCAAAAAACCATATATAGTATCTAACAAATTAAGCTACCTATCTTCGATTACAGAAGAAAAACTCGTATAAAACATAATGGGCAGAATGATATTATACCTACTTATGGATAATGAAAGTGACGTAGATAAACTAATTTAGACTAATTTTTAATTATTTACTAGTCAATTCAATCTCTTATGTGAAATACTTTTCATATATATGTAAAGCGTTAATTTTCGACTAAAGATGCAAAATTGTTACGCTTAGTGCGCAAGAAACGAATGTATACCTAATAGAGAGATTAATTGACACTACCAATGCAAAGTGAAGAAGGTGTACAACATGTAGCACTTCCTTGGTAATAGTATAAATAGGTATTCTATGAGCTAATCCGTACTTATATGTCGTTTATATGGCTAAAAGCGAATGAATCATTGCTGCGAATAAAAAAAATCAAGTTCATTGCAAACCAATATACGTCACTAGGTCACGGCTCCGCAGCGTTTAATGTATAATGAGAAACAATAATGCCTACATGTAAATTGAACCAATCGGATAGTGCTAATTTGAAGTGTCAGTATTGTGGGAGATTTGTATTTTTGCGTTTATTGCAATAATTCTGTTGTTTCAGCTATATTCCTATATCAACTGGGCGGGCTTGGCATTACAGGAGGCGCACACAGGCTCTGGGCACACAAATCTTACAAAGCTAAATGGCAACTACGGCTCTTCCTAACTTTCTGCAATACCCTGGCTTTTCAGGTAGGCAAAATTAAAAAAATATATAGTAATTTCTTATTAGGTACTTCCATAAACAATTACTAGCAAAAGAGGAATTCAGACCCAGTTTCATTTTCTTACAAGTAAATTGCGGGTGAGGAAACCAGTAAACGTAATTGAATTTGTAGGGCTGCAAGAGGTCATCTAAAAAAGTTCCATTTCCATGGAACGGACAAAACGCTATTCTAATTTGAATTACAGAAGCTTGATCAATCTTCATATAGTAATTACAATTTCCTAACACCTAACATTATTATTTCTCGAAATACCCACTATCACATCACCATCCGAATCGAATCTTAAACCTATTACTTAACCGCAACAATAATTAAAAAAAAACTCTTTTTCAATCGTTATTAAGATAAAAGATATAGCTGAATAAGACTATTTTGGCGGTCCCTAAAGGGTACGCGTGTGCATTAAATAGTATTTGGTAGTAGTTTTTGGGGTTACAGGCTCTACATTTAAAATTATGTACCGAGAAAGTTGTATTTTGGTTTTAATTTTATTTGCAAAACTACTTAAGTTATTTTTGGAGGATAATTGTTTATAAAGAAAACATTAATCTCCACAAGTAGCAGTTTTTATGTTTTAGCGAAAGCAGTATCATAGACAACAATAACATTCTTTTTTTAATACATATTGTTTAGCATCCTAAGAGCACTACTTTGTAAAGCAAAACATAGATTATAGCCAATTTCATAACATAAAAATGCCTTCAAAATAACTATTGTTTTATAGCATCCTACTTGCAGCGTAGAAACTGTATGCTATTGTAATTTCTAATCATGGCAGTAATTATGTTCTGGATTTATAATAAGAATATTATAGTATAATACTATGTTTGGAATATAACGACATCTACTTACAACATTGTGTCTTTTGGTTTTTTCTAAAACAATTTACAGTTTAGAGATAATTTTGAACAAGAAGTAAAGAAAAAGTTTGTCACTGGAGATAAGTTATTTTCAAGGCTTTGAAAACGCGGTTCCAAATCAGAAACCAAGTAGATTCATTAGACACAGCTGTGGAACCCTTCGACAAAACATTAGATTAAAATTATAAATGGAGTTTGAAATAAATGCAGTGATCTAAAAAACGTTATGACTGCATCATTATTTCTGTATTGTGAAGAACTTTATTATCTATAAAACCAATATCATTCAAAGATTACCTATCTATAATGTGATGCAGTTTTTAAATCAGCCTCATTTACAATATTTACTTCAGAGGTGAAAACGGTAAACAACATTCATAAGGATGCCCTTTCTGGCCGAAATAACACTTCTAGAGGATAGTACGAAAAAAATTCATAATATTTATATTAAGTAAGTGTATTAATAAGTTCTGTTAACATTTTATAATATAAAAACCAAAATACTATTTTTTTGGTATTTGAAAAGGTCGGGCTTGTAACTCCAAAGTAACCAGCAGCAATCAATCGTTACTATTAAATACTATTTAACGCACACGCTAATTAAAATGTAGTCTTATCCGGCTATGCCCTTTGTGGCGGTGCTTATACGAGTCAGGTCGTGAAGCCCTGTTGAGACTATTCAAGTAAACCAAAGGCAAAAACAATAATCATGTGGACTTAGTGCTTGTATTTTACGGCGATAACGATGCAATAACTACCCTTCAAGTATCTGATGCAGCATTCATTTTATGCAGCCTACTAGTGGCAGGTTGTTCTTTAGTTCGATCTAAAACGTCTTCCTCAAAGGCCATCTGTTCGCAGATGTCCACTTTATCTGGTTTAAACTTGCCTTTTTCTCTGATCCGACAATGGAACGACAAGCTTATTTTAGATTAGTGATTTATACTCGAATGCAAAAATTTTCTACCGCTAGATCCCCTATAACAATTTCAAGTTTGGAACTGGCCGTTGTAATGCGAGGAATCTGGGAACACCATAAAATATGATGTGTCTGATTTTAAAATAGTACACTTACACAAGTGACCTATATGCTATAATTCGCTAAAACAAGATTATTGTATACACCATATACAGAAATAAATTTCCTTTCAGGATGCTGTTGTTGATTGGGCAAGAGATCACAGAGTCCATCACAAGTATAGCGAGACTGATGCCGACCCTCACAATGCCAAAAGAGGCTTTTTCTTCTCCCACGTGGGTTGGTTGCTGTGCCGTAAACACCCGCAAGTCAAGGAAAAAGGACAGGGCATCGACATGTCCGATTTATACAACGATCCAATTCTAGCGTTTCAAAAGAAATACTATCTGATTTTGATGCCGCTTGCTTGTTTTGTCCTCCCAGTCGGTATACCAATGTACGTCTGGAATGAGACCTTCGTCAACGCGTGGTGCATCAATTTGTTTAGGTATACCTTAACACTGAATGCCACTTGGTTGGTGAACTCTGCAGCTCATCTTTGGGGTGGAAAACCATATGACAGGTAAGTGAGATTTTCGATTACGAATCGATTTGTTTGTAACGTATTTTTTCGATGTGCAGGTTTATTAACCCTGCTGAAAACCTGAGCACTGCAATCCTTGCTATGGGAGAAGGATGGCACAATTACCACCACACTTTTCCATGGGACTACAAGGCTGCCGAGTTGGGAAAATACAGTGTCAACTTTACCGTTGGATTTATTGACCTCATGGCTAAGATAGGTTGGGCATATGATCTAAAAACAGCATCGGTAGATATGATTAAGAAGAGGGTAGAAAGAACGGGTGACGGTTCTCATGACTTGTGGGGATGGGGTGATAAAGACCAGTCAGAAGAAGAAAGGAAGGATGCCATCATTATTAATAAGAAAGACTGTTAACTAAAGTGTGAACTATTTGATGTTTGTTTTGTGAATGCAACAAGGGTGAGATTACTGAAAGACTTAAAAAAGTTTATTTTTAATTAGTATAATAAACTTATGATAGGTTGTACAAAGTATCTACTACTTTAAGGTTATTTATGTTTACTATAGCTACATTAAATTTGTGTCCATGCGACAAGTGATATAGTTATTAAAATAGTAGAAGGTTTTGTTACTTGAACTTTGTTGTATTTGACAGTTAGCTATTGTTATAATTATAACTCTGTGACCCGAAGGTCAAGTTTTTTTACATTCCGTAGTCTATTTTCGTGACAATAAATTATTTTCGAACTAAACGAGTTTGATTTATTGGAAGCATCATGTATTAAATGCATGCCAGGCATACTTTGGTATACTTACCAGCAGCGTACTTTGTTATCAGTTCTAGAGATACACATGGTATCCAAATGAATACAAGCACCAGCTTTTAGAAACAAGAAACCTATCAAAACAAAAAAAGTTGCAATTGGATTTGATGCGCAACAGCAGAAACTTTCTCGCGAGGTCCTCCACGAACGGCGGCTCGTTCGAGAGCTGATGGGAAATGTTCGTAGTTGATGGAGTTTTGTCCATGACGGTTGAACCCAACATTGACAAATTATCTATGTTATTTAATAGTAGGCATTCGCTGACAAATCATAAAAGACTACGTACCTGATAACTTTTTTAATTGATTAGCTGTTATATATTTTTGCCAATCAAAAGAAAATGGTTCAGGGCTGAGAAAGCTTAGGACGCGGCCATGGATGTTGTGACTTTTTACTTAAGACGGGCAATCAATTCCTTTCACTCATTTAAGTCGTCGGGATCTGATATATTATATTTAGTATATTTCCTGCGCTTGTCAGGAAGGCGGGTGATATCATCGTAGGGCCGCTTTATCACATTATAAAAGTGTCTGTAGCTTTGGAACCCATAGCGATGTCCTGGAGGCGGTGTCGCGTTGTGTTTATTCTAAAAGCTGGTCGAGTTTATTATGACCAGCCTAAGGATTTTCGGATCTTTTATGTATTTTTTTTTACTTCCAATCACGTTGACAGTCAAGGGTAGGTCGATCACTTTTTGTTACTCCCGTGCGGGGTTGACTGCCTTATTGGAGATGGGACACACATCACATGATTGGGTAGAGTTCAGTACTACGTGTTACAGCATTTATTACCCAACAGTACAAAACCGATTACAGGAAAAACATAGAAACATCTCATAGTCATGGTGAAATGCGACTAGATGGCGCTAGATGGATCCATACATCAATATTGCAACACATATGTAACATCAGCAACATCCCCCAAAGCTATCCATACAGCCAACTTCAATGCCCGGGTAGAGAAGTCGCAAAGAAATCATATATTGCATAGCAGTAGTTGCTTCTAGAATAATCCGTGTAAAAAGTAGTAGACGCGCGAGAATAATACTGCATTGCCTATGCCCAAGTTAACAAGAAACTTTATACTTGATAGGATTCTTCTAACCCATGAGCATCGAAGTTAAAATGAATCTAATAAAGCCATCTTTCAGGATACCTCCTATCCAACCGAACGAATAAAAACTTCAGAAACCTTCTCTGCACTAAGTCAAAGCCGCAACGATGCACCCGACAGAATGGGTACCAGATTAACGCTATCAACGTGATGCATAGAAAACCCGAAATCAAACCAACTCTCAAGCCCTTAACCAGTTCAAATCAATCCATGACAGTTCCATCGATGAGTAATCAAATCGTATAATAGAAGGACGACGAGTTGAGTGTGACAGCTTTGCATTTGGAGATGTTCAATTTAATGTTGTTCTTTCGACAACATTCCCTAGCACTAGACACTAGAGCAGTCGCCGTCTAGAAGACAGCAGTCGGTAATAGAAAGACTATTCCTAAATATGTTCTGGAAGCAATCGATTCCGCCAAATTATTAATAAGAATATTTAAAAACAGCGAACCTAGATTAGAACCCTGAGGTACTTTCAAACGAGCGGAATATTCTTTATATAAAGAATGTATGACTTTGATCAATAAATAAGCCCACTAACATGTATACTAATTTATTACTAGTTACTTTAAACGGGGTATGAATGCTTTACATGCATGTACATACATATTTAACCATAGAGGTGGTTGACTGTTAATGTTGAATTCTGAATTTAAAAGTCTTGGAATCAGTCTATGAATAAATGAATATTAATAATAATAATGGTCTTTATTTCCCATCGTCCCATAAAATTTACATCAGAGTATGTAGTTTATTACAATAATTTCATAATGCAACTTAATTTATAAATAACATTTTCTTGTATACAACATAAAGAAAATTGAAGCAAAATAGGTACTCCATGAATGAGCAAAAGAAAAAAAAGGAAATCCCAAGTGGAAGTTCAGCTCATAGTGCAAATAAATTTGAACTGTCTGTTCTGCCACTTAACCCTTGAATCACATGTGTATAAAAAACAGGTTAATATATAAGTGCAATGGACTCGGCGCTCCTCAGAAAAATAAGAACTATAAAAAATATATATATTCAGATTAATATAAATATGTAGCGTAGTCCATAATAGCAGCACACCAACACAGCATACGCAAACGAAGAAACAAGAAGGGAAAAAAATCCTATATGAAGTGGTCACCCTCCAATAAATATTGTTTTAAACTTTTCTTGAATGAACCAATTTCAAAATCTTTCAGAAAATTGGGAATTTCATTATAAACTTTGCAAATATTGTAATGAAAAGACTGTCTTAAAATAGCAGTGTGATGTATCGGCGGCGTAAGTTTAGAACCCAAATTCCTAAGATTTAGGTTATGAACATCTGTTCTATAAGTTAATTTGTTTAGCAGGTACGGCGGATATCCACTCTGAAGGATCTTGTGAAATAAACAGGACATATGTAGATACCTTCTTGTTCTCATAGTTAGCCAACCTAACTCAGAAAATTTGCAAGATCTGTGATCATTTCTCCTCATACCAAACACAAATCGGATACATGAATTTTACACCCTTTGTATACTCCCTGAAGTCTCACCGTCCAGACAATTCCCGTATACAACGTCACCATAAGAAAAGTGAGACAGAACTAAGGCTTCACATAATTTGCTTTTAATTTTGTTAGAGAAGTAGGATCGATGTGGATATAATCTTTTTAAACTAGCATATGCTTTACGTATACAATGTGTAACATGCTCCTTAAATCGCAGTTTGGAATCCATTATTAAGCCCAAATTTTTTGCACTTTCGACAATTGGAATCTGTACATTATTACAATAAAACTTAGCAACGTTTAGTAACTGTAGCGTTCATTTTTATTACCAAATATTAAAATTTTTGACTCTGTTGGATTTATTTTCAGTGAATGTTTGGCCGCGTATGAACAAACATTTTCCAAATCAGTATTGATCAAATCGATTGCTTGCATAGATTGATTAAAGTAGAAACTATGATACAATTGAGTGTCATCTGCATACATGTGACAAGCACAAGTACTAATATGCTGATGAAGAGTGCACGTATATATAGAGAATAACAGGGGCCCAAGTACGGATCCCTGTGGAACACCTTTAGTTAAATACTCATGAGAAGAAAGATCATCAACAATTTTTACGACTTGCCTTCTTCCACTCAGGTAATCTCTAAACAGTTCAATAGAACTTTCATGCAATCCAATATAATTAAGAATAGAAAATAACATAGGATGAGAAATTGTATCAAATGCCCTACTGAAATCAAGCAAAATAAGTACACTGATTTGGTTTACATCAGTTGCTGTAATAATATCATCAGTTAATTTAAGCAAAGCAGTTGTGCAACTATGATTAGGTCGGAATCCAGACTGGATGAAAGGCAGAATACTATACCGTTCTAAGTGTTGCCTGAGTTGAAGTGCTAATATCTTCTCCATAATTTTTGACATCACGGGTAGTAAGCTTATAGGCCTTAGATCATTTAAGCTCGTCGGCTGAGTGGTCTTMGGTACGGGAGTAACAACAGTTTCCTTCCAGA
This sequence comes from Rhyzopertha dominica, assembly GCA_025024175.1. NCBI lineage: Eukaryota > Metazoa > Arthropoda > Insecta > Coleoptera > Bostrichidae > Rhyzopertha > Rhyzopertha dominica. The sequence continues at coordinate 24,321,826 of QCXZ01000137.1, forward strand.
TACTTGGAAATGTGTTAGTTGTTATACTAGCGTTTATTATATGTGTGACATACGGTAGAATATCCGGACAGCAAAGCCGCTTATAATACCTCTGCGGGTACGTAAATAAGAAATAATTAATTTTACAACGTAGCAGTAAAAAAGACTAGTTCTTTAGCACAACGAGGATTGCATGATTTAACAGAATCCACAGGACTTTCAATTTTTTTTTTGCTATCATTGGATAAATTTTACAAAACGCAGAATTCTGGTGCAGTTTAACTTTTGACTTTTAACTTTATGCTGAATTCTACACTTGTTGCAAAATGGCAAAGTATAACTGGAATTTTATTGGACTAAGGTAGACAACAGTAAGACAAGACAACATAAGTTTCCTGCAAAAGTATTCAGTACCTGCAAAATGGGTAGGCACCTGAATTAATTGTTCTGTGTAGACCGCTGTATCTTAGAATACAGAACGCTTTCGCAAAGTATTGCACATTCGAATGAAGTAACTGGTTTATTCCTCACAATACTCCTTAATATTGATTTAACGATTCGTCGTATATGATTTCAATTCAATTTTCGTTGTACTGCTTATTCTAATATATGCGCAATTACAGACATACGCATTGGTTTTAGTTAAGAGGTCTACTCAGAACGAATCTTGAATATCAATTGAAAATATCGAATTATCTAGATAAGTAAAATTGTTACCATAAAGAACCATACATACTCTTATTTTCAATACTTTGTGAATAAACCTCATAGTGTGGAAGACGCTGAAAATTAAAGTAAAGTAAATTAAAGTAATATTTGCTATTATACTTTTTCAAGAATCCAAGGCAGAGTTGGTCATTGTTAAATTTTTCTGCGAATTTAAATAAACTTTTATATGTTGTTTGAATAGAGCAGTTTCAAGAAATATTTTAAAGCAATCTAATTTACTATTTTTAACTTAAAACATAGATTTTATAGAAATAAGCACATATGACTACGGACTACAAATTGTATTCTTTTATGAGGTTTCCTTTCATAGAACGGAACTTAAATTTGGACATAGCGCTGTAGAGTCACGGTGCCATATCGAAATAATGATCTATACTAAAAAATTGTTAGAAATGATACTTACAGGCTAAATCAGGAATTTTAAATTGTTAAAGTATTTTCAGGTATATTTGAAAATGGCGTGGGAGCTTGAACCACAACGATATTGTATTTACATATGCTTATAAAATAACCTGTCCTAACTGACCGACGGACGAATGACTTCGTTGAAGCTGGACACATGAAATTTGGCCAGTATGGTCCCTTCATAACGCAAATCCTACTGGGGAACGATTTTTGTAAATACTACTAGCAAGGGATGAAATAGGGGATGAAATTTCGTTTTGTTACGTTTCTAAACGACACTAGTAAACCAAATAATCAAAACACTTACCTGATAGGTAACAAGAATGAGTGCGTCGGCTAACTCAGAGGAGTTAGGGGGTGAGTAAACAAATAGAAAAGAAATACTAAATTATCTTAAAAGACAATTATGTATAAATCAGCGCCAGACAGTCCTAACCTGCACTCAACGTATTATTTGCTGTCACAAAGCAAAATTGAAGGCAAAGACAATAATGTTTTGATCACTGAAATTACAATGCACTGACGAAAGAAAAAACCTGAATACCTTAGAACTCTTTGTTTATTAAAATAAATTCATAGCAAAAGAATCGATATTCAATAATCATTCAATATAAAGACCAAACTTTGGTTTGATTGCGCAATCGCTCCCTTACACATCATAAATACACTTCAAATTAATTATAAAACAACGTTCAGCAATTAAGAACAGCTAATCATTTAAKTATGGTTAAATTCTTTACATATTTGAKTAACCAATATCAAGTACGCKTTATGTTTAAAAGAAAATGCAATATCACCAAAAAAAGGATGAATGATTGAACGAATAAGTATAGCAAGACTGTAATCTAAGGCTACACAAAGTTAATGTTGGAAATAAACTCAGATAAGAGAAATATTAAAGTATTAATATTTAAGAAAAGATAAGTTTAAATAAACTATGATCGTCAACATTTAATACAAAATTAGTTGATAAATATCAGTCGTGTTGGGGAAAGCAATAAGTTTATTTCGCGTGCGACGCACAATGGCAGGAACAGGAACAACAAGTGTGATAAGAAATTACAAAATGACTGCTAACCGATTTTGTAAGACTAACGCGGCAGAAACGTATTATGTACTTTTATGCGGTAAATGTCTTATACTGTAGGTACTTATCACTTAATCTAGCAGGAAGCCCTGGTGGTGCCCTTGTATCTTCTCTATGACTTGATTTCCCATCAGCCAAGACCAGAGGCATACATCCAGCCACAATTTCCTTCGTATGAACCGCAACAATCTCCTCCGGAAACAATGTATGACCACGGCGAAGAAATATCCAAGAGAAACTGCTCAATTTGCTAAGGTGATGCAATAGCCTCACAATCCGTAAGCAAGTAAAACGGTAGTTGAAAAAAGGCCTATTGCATAAACAAAGAAACAATAAATGCCAGACAGACGCAAACGACGCTACAAAAGCCCTACCTTTTATTTACCTGATGACCGAGGGTAGTTGGTGGAAAACCAAGCACATGTATAGTCGCGAGGTGATATAATCCCGCTAAGCGGTTAGATAAGCGCTCCAAAAGAATCCAAATGTATTCACACTAATCAAAAATTAAGCACTTACTTAAAATTCAGATCACAATATGCCAAATTAGACGAAAATTTCAAGTGACTGTTCACCTCTGCATGTGCGATCCAAAGTGAAGTATTTTCCGCCCGATAAAAATGGAATTTAGAGAAAATACAAGGAGGCAACCCACTATAATGTAGAATAACGATGTTAATTGATGACGCATTGCACCCCTAACGTTAAATATCAGCGAAAATTTTAATTGTTATAGTTTTTTCGTAATTTTTGTCAAGTTAAATGAAGTTAAAGGCATAAAAATTGGTATATGTCTTGCGAATTAATCTTGTCATCTAAAAAAAGTCAAAGATCAAATTGACAGGGTTTTTCTGCATTTCCATTATAAACAGTAAGGGTTATCCTATGCATAAATCATATAAAAGTTGCAGATGACGCAATCTTTTACAAAAATTTTTCTAATACTTTTTTCCCACGAATTACCATTCAAGAGATATCGCGATTCCTAAACTTAAAAAATTTGTATTCTATAGAATATGCATACATTTCAGCACCATCTGTAGTGTCCTCAGCACTATTTTTTTCACAACCCTCTTCCACGATCTATCGTGATTCAGTTTTATTGGACAATATTCTAATAATTATTATATCTATACATTCTAATAAATTATTGTTGATTTCGGGAAAATGTTAGTCTGGCTGATAATCTTCAAATGCTACTTGAAGGCTAATGTCTTGTTGTTCAAAACTGTTCTAAGAAAGATGTATCACTTGACTCCTCATTGATATCATAAGAATTTTAATTTGTTGCATTTGATTCAATATTGTAGCAAAACTATCGTCGACAATTGGTACATACATTACAGCCACAGTTTACACTACAACAACACAAACTGGTATTTTTCTGGAACAGTTGGCTCGTCGAAAGCGAATTTTGTTTGTGATGATGATTTATGAAAAAGTCATGATGTAAGAGAGCTCTGGTTTTTTCAACTTCTGATTTATTATAAAATTAAGGTAATTTACAAAAAAACGGTCTGCCTTGGCTAAGTTGCTCTTTACCTGCCTGATGAGTCCCAATAGGGCGAAACTAGTCGTAAGATAAGAATGAATTGACCAGGTTAGATTTATAAAAAAAATTTTTTAATGAAAGTTAAGCAGTCTTACTCTTTTATCTACAAAATGGACAGAGGCATTTATCATATCGTGACAAAAAAGTTCTTACCCAACTTTTAATAATAACATATTTTTAACAACAAACAAATTTTTAAAACTGTTAAAACAAACAGGCTTCGTATACAGGCGGYGTTGGTGATACCTTATTAAAACAATTTTTGTAGATAATTGCACGATCTATAACTTTTGTCTGACCTATTKTACTTCCACATCCAACGTATCGCAAAAAAAATTTTCAAAAATTTTAATTTGCTCATTCGCTTTAAAATGGTCGAAAACGCAAAAAAAAACAAAATTTGAACAAAAAAAAATTCTTGTCTGTGTGGCTGTGTATCTGATTTTGTTTGTGGACACGATAACTTTCGAAAGACTTAATATATAAAATTGATATTTAGCACGCATATAAATCTCAACTACCCAAAGCGACCTATTGTTTTTGGGGTAAGTGGAGTATCGGGAAGGGGGTGAAATTGACGGTAACTACCCTTTTTATAAATTTCTAATTTTTATTTTTTTTCCTTTTAGTATGTGATTTGTAGTATAACTGCGAGTATTATACGTTCTTATAAATTTTCAATGCAGCAAACTGTTAGAAGATATTAGCAAAAAAGCGTCACTTAAAGAAAACGGTTTTTTCCTAAATATCTCCGAATATATTTAATATATTCAAAAAATGAAAATACCATTAGATAGGAAATAAAATTTCCACAAAAAGTGTCGTAGAAAATTTATTCAAAATTTTGACATTTTCGAAATATTTCCAAAAAACCTATTTTGGACCCTGCTCGTACGATTTTTTTAAATTTTGGTATTATATAGAAAATCGAACTTCTGATCAGAAAGCACTGTCGCAATTTTTTTGTTAAGTTAATAATTTTCGAGTTATTTGGAAAAACCGATTTTAAAATTTATATATATTTGCTAATATCACGAGGACTGTTTGTCTTAGAAGAAATGTGTAGAGAAAAAATGCTCAATACCTGATTACTAATCGTATAGTATAAGAAATAAAAACGTAAATGTCATTTTGACAATTGGATATGGAAGTACTGATTCAATTTGCAGCTATTTTTAAGATAACACTTGACGTTTACAACAAAAATAAATAATCGATACTTTTAACTTTTGACTTCGAATAATTCTTTTAGCAGACGTAGAACAGTTGGAGATTTTTGATATTTCATTTGAAACAGTGTACCTAAGACCTGCGCCAATATTCAGCTCAATGAGAATTATTGTAAACTTACCATTATTTTCTCGTTTATTTTAGATGGACCTATATTAAATGCTTTTCTGCTCGAAAATATTTTTAGCACCTCAATCCAGAAAGTATACGACACTATTCTGACACTATTAGTGTAGCATCCAAACCGGTGGTACAAAACGACATGGATAATATCTAGTGCCGATCTATCTCCACTAGTTTAGGCTTAAAGGCTTCGCTCCAGCTAAGTTGACAAGATGAATGGATAAGTCTAAAACAAGTTCTAGAATATGTGTCGAAAAAAGTTTTTAAGGTGACGAAAAAGTACTTACAACAACGAATCATTTAATAAAATGAGATTTTAGCAGAACTGATTATATATTCGACATGTTACCTTCCTATCAATAATCCATTCTTTGAACCCGTCACTTTGCCAATCTTTAAGAAGTCAAAAAAGTTCTCACCAGTTCTTACTAATCGGTAGGCTTGTTATCATGACTTTGTAAGTATTTCAAGCAGACGTAAAATGAGAATAATAAATGTATTTATGGATTATTTCTATTGTATGAAAAATAGTACTAATGAATAGAATTGCACTTGCAGAAGTATGTTTTTGCATGTAACATATAATGGAGCGATACCCCAGATTAATTTTGAGACTTACATGAGTTGTGATAAGTGGCAGTCGGCGGTGTTAGAAAATAGGTACCCATATTTCTTGTAGGCTATTTTCTTTACGTTTTCTTTAAGTAAGTATATAATTGCTAATACTTAACTTATATACAGTGGACTTGTTTAGTTGATTGATTGTAATGAAGATCTATTGTCCATTGTGCAAGTACATATTAGCAGGTATTGGTGTGCAGAGTTTAAAGCTAGTAAACAAAATCCTTGGGAGTTTGAGTGTAAAGGGCGGATTTAATTTATATCTAAGTAAATCGCACCGTGATCGCTTCAGGTGAGCCTTATTATATGATGCTCAAATAATAATTGAGACTGAACCTTACGGGTAAATTGATGAATCAGTAAATAACCTTTGCCGTTTGCGTCTTTGGGACTTTGTCTATAGTGGACAATCCGAGTGCGATTAAGAAAAAAGCGCATAAACTATGAATTTTTCACCTTTTTGCGAATAACTTGCATATTTTGCACTTAGCTTATGTGTTTAACAATAAAAGATGCAGAGTTTTGAGCCTTATCAGAAAAAAAAATTAACACAAAATTATATTTTCCTTCTAGTCTTAGAGATTACAAGACGATCCTCAACAACCGGTCGCGTATTTTGAAAGTCTGTAATGCTACAGCACACCTGTATGGAGATACGTTAGCTAGAGATACTTCTTCATACACCGTGGAAGCACTTACATTTTTCATCAGCCCATTACTTAAAATATTCTATTGTGCATTAATAATTCTGCGGATTGGTATCACTCGTGATTTAAAACGCGTGCGTTCTGGTAAACGACCGAACGGTACTTTCACCAAAAAGTCGCGGAAATGAATAAGAAATTTTAAAAATAATATTAATGCAAATCTACCTAAGCTAAAGTTCACTGAATAATTGATTTCAAAAGTCTGCACATTTTTTTATCAAGCTAGTATTATTTGGTCAACAAATGGACAAAGAAATAAAAATTAAGTCAACGCGACAAAGAGAAACATAGAAAGAATATAATTTTTTATTGTAATACTAATTTTATTATCTTTATCTATAGTGATTAGCAAATAGTAAATTAACATTTCGTTATAATGAACACAGTCTTAATCTAATGCTTTCATTGGATAGTTCGTTGTCAAACTGTACCGTTGTACGGTGACAATATTAAATGTGCTGTAACGCTGAGCGCTTTCGAAAAAGTTACAAGCGTTACAGCCGTGGCCATGGTACAGCACATACACTTATTATCCTTCTCGCATTTACTCCCTCTAACTTACGTATCAGGCGTGCTGTAGCATTAGAGATCAAGACGACTTGTACCTATGTTTGAGATTGTGTAAATGACCACATTTAAATTGTGATAATGGGGGACACTTTCAAGATACCTAACCTTACCCAATCCAACCGAAGTTTTTTTTAATAAATACCGCATAAAAGTAAGGTGACCAACCGTCCGGATTTAACCCGGACAGGTTTGTATTTTCGTTTATGAGTCCATACTTAATATGGTATCCGGATTTGTCCGGATTTTCAATATTTGTTTAGATTTGTTCGTTTTTTTATAGTTTGTGCTAAAAATGTGCACATGGTATTTTATACTTTTTAATTTTTGCCAGTGGTCTTTTCATGAAGTTAGTCGTAGCTAACTTCATACTTTCATGTATTACATTAATGTCAATCACAGACATCTCATGTATTATGTAAACGGCTAATTGTTATAGCATGCGCGAGAAAATATTGTAACGACCTGTATGTTGCCATATTGCTCGTTCGTAGGGCAGCGAGTCTGCGCGGTAACTCGCTGGTGTGACAAAGTGAAAAGTGAATGGTAATTAGCCAAATGTGCGACAGGTCCTGTTGTTTGTTGTACCGTTGCTACGACGTTTCCATATTATAATCTTTACTGCACCTGCGTCTGGCCCTACCTGTTATCACAAAATCTTATTACATTAAACTTCTAAGTTTACGTATCTAGTTCTGTGGTGTCAGCACGCAATTGTGTAGCCGGCATTAGGTTGCCTGGTCATCTAGCCATCTCTCTTTATCCTATATTACAAATAGCACCATGAAGGCGTCCGGACAGCCCTACATAAAAGACAACCATCTAAAAGATATTACCTATACAGGGTCCGCCAGCTAAAACTCCCCAAGCTTGGATTTTCATTATTTTTTTAGGCACAACCTTACGTTATATGTCAAATTGTAGGTCTTTTTAAACCGTTTAAAAGTAGCATAGTGAGTGTCCACAATTTTTTTTATCGATTATGATATTTTACAAATAAAGTTAATTTTTGTAAATAATTTTTTACCTTGCCCCGCATAATAAATATTGCTTTGATACCGATGTTTGGTCTTCTTCAATTTATGTCATTATGCGTAATTTTTACTCCTTCTTGATGAAGAACAAGAAAAACTCGTCGCCGCCATATTCTGTTAATATGGCTGTTCACAATTTTTTAAGTGTTAGTTTAACACTTATTACTGTACAGATTATACCTACATACACACAAAACTCAAAAATTTGGAGTACCTTTTAAAAAGATCACGTACAAAGTTCGTTCTAAAGGGAGAGAGGCTAGAATACGATACCCTGCGATGAGGCTAGTGGGTGATGTAGAAAACCAAACTAGCCTCATCGCAGGGTATTGTTTTCTAGCCTTTCTCTCTTTAGAACGAACTTTGCACTTGATTTATTTAAAAGCTACTCGAAAGGGGTTTTGTGTGCAGCGATGGGTATGTAGGCATATAGCAATATTTATTATACGGAGTGAGGTAAGAAAATATTTACAAAAGTTAACTTTATTTGCAAAATATCATAATATCAAAATTTTTTTGGACACTCACTATGCTATTTTTAAAGGAGTCAAAAAACCTGTCTGGGTATTTTTAGCTGGCGGGCCCTGTACATTTGCAGAACCCAATTTTTAGTGCACGACAGAAAATTTTAACTATACAAAATCACAGTGCTCGTGCTTCCAGTGTATACCTACTAATAATTTCTGCATATGTTCGAAGAAATCACAAGTGGTGCAGCACATACAGTTATCCTTATCTCGTTTGCTCTCTCTAACTGAGGCGTGCTGTAACATTCAAAGCTTTTAAAATACGCCACCTGGCCAGAATCCACCACAAACTTTAGAGATACTTGAAAATTTTGCTTAAACTGATTTCATATTTAAGCTGCAACCATAAAATCAATTTACTTCAAAGGCTCTTTGGTTAATAAGTGCATATTTAATTTACATTATCATAAAACATTTTAGAAAACTACACCACATCTTATAGTACCAATCAATTCGAAACGGATAGAAAACAATACTTTTTTTGCTTCGACCAGTACGATCGTGTTTGAATTTAGCACCTTCGTATATGGTTTCATGAATCATTATTGAACTAGGTTCATGTTATTGATAAAAACTAATTTATTTACTGGCCTTAATTAAACATTTAGCAATTGTCTTCCATCCAACTACGGTGCTTGAGAAGGTTCAGAAAATAAACACTGGCGTAAACCATTTTGGAATTTTTAATGTTTAGTATGAGCTAAGGGAAAAGTTATATTAATAAAGCAAGCATTAGGGGATTCTATACATAACTGAATTGATATGCCTAACCGTTAAGCAAAAAATATACAGTATTTATTTATTTAACAGATCATCCGTAAAATTCTCTTCGATACGGATGATAGTGCACTAAATTATTTATTGAATGGATATTCATTATTTTGGTTTTCATGATATCTGGACTTTGGGTAGTAATTTACACGATGGATTTTTTGATACCTATTTACTTATACTACTACTGACATGGGCAGGATTTCAATAGTAGAAGTTGCATAATTTAAGTCTTAAAAATGTAGAAGAAACCTGGACATAGACATTTATTTTAACAGCATGGCATATTAAAACGAAATATAACATAATTGCAGATTGCAGCTAGGGAATATAATATTTATTATGCGTATTATGCGATGTAGTATGACACTGCAAGTAGTGATCCTATCGACGGATAGATGACAGAGGATGTCGATACTCTCCAGAGATTTTTATCAATCGAACCTTCGCGGAAGGTGTCGCTTTTGGAATTTTCGATGCGGGTATAAATAGCCCGAAGAAGAGAGCGCGGGCGGTTCTGAATTGAAATAACGGTTATCAAGCGAGCTAAAGTCTTAGTAAAACAGGTGTTCTTAGTGCTAGTGTGTGTAGTTTAGTGRTTTAGTGAATTAGTAGCGTTAAGATAGTAGTATTGTGAACTAATTGTGTCTAGACTTGATACAAGTTTTTTAAATAAAAGGAAGTTAGTCAGAAATTCGCAGTTTTCGAGCCCGAAAAGTCTTAACAATATGTTTTAGTACACCGCAGAGGATCGGCCTTTTACTACAACGCTAAAGAAGCTGTAGTAGTTCTTTTGTGGTTTATTCTGTTCCCATTCTTGCGAAAAGGCAAATATAATTTTGTCTGCACTGGATCCAAACCGCATTAACGAACTATAAAAGAAGGCAAAGCGTTTCCCTCTGCACTTGATTAAGGTGCAAGTAGTATAGAGTTTAATATTCCGTTTTAATCCTAAGACTAATTTCTACTTTGAATAATATAAGATACTTAATAACTTACTTCTTGTTGGGGAACAAAACTGCACAAATAATATACGTTTGCTATAAGCTTTACTTTAATTTCAGCAATCGGCTGTCCCTGGAATTCTGTTGAACTACAACCAAGTGTCTTATCACCTTAAGTTCGTTTGAAATGTTTTCCTATATTTCCATGGCTCCAAACGTGTCGGTTCCCACTGAAGTTTTATACGAATATGGTCGCGAAGTTACTGCAAAGAACGTTTCAGTAGAATGTGTGGAGTTAGAAAAAAGAAAATACCAGCTAGTCTGGAGAAATATTATCGGTATGACATACTTACACCTTGGTGCACTATATGGCATTTATCTGACGTTCACGTCGGCCAGTGTATATACGGTTCTATTTGGTAAGTTCAATTACAATAGTAGAGTAGGTACCTTGTTGATTATCACTAAGTACAGGAGCGTTAAATGATCACCTGTTTAAACACAGATACGGGGTCTTTCCTGTAAGGAATGCGATTTTTCCCGCGGTTCTACTAGTCGTCGATCATGTCCAACGGACCGGTTCGGTTAGCTAGAGACAGGCTGCCAGCGTTGGATAGCTGAAGCCTGTCTCTCACACCCACACCCACACGAACAACGGTACGCCATCAAATATTGTGCAAAACTTAACAAAAATCTTGCCGATACCTACGCAACGATTAGGGTAGCTTACAGGGACACGGCTGATTTGTACTCTCAAATTTCGACATTGTTTAAGGAGGGAACATATGGCCTACGTGCAAAATTTATAAAACACAGACAGTTCTTTGAATATTCGGATGCTAGAGGAGACTTTAAGCCTCCTGAAAATAATTGTGCACGACAACGTTTAGAAAAAATTGCATGTGTGTGCGCCAAATTTATGTCCAATCTTGACTGACGATCAAACGAACAAATGAGTGAACTTATGGAATAGGAGTAATTTGAAAGGATTTTTGGAACAGTTAATACCGAATACGAAATGTGAGTTTTCATATTCCACTTTGGGGCAAAGAATGACAAGTCCAAGATGAAAACAATGCTCATTGTTTTTTTACGCCAAGGGTGTTGGTCCAGAAGGAGTTTGTCTGCCTCAAGGGCAGTTCCTTGCCGAGAAAAACTTAGCAACACTGCCGCAGCTCCGTACATTGCAATGGCTGACCTTCTTTGCCCCCCCCCCACCCTTTTTGGGACGCTTGAGGCGATCCAAACCGCCATAACGACGCCATCAAAGATATGTACCGTGCATGGGGGAGTCGCTGGAAAGGGTGTGTAGGTGTCCAAAGGTACTAGTTTGAAGAGTTTTAAAAGTTTGCAACTTTATCTTGAATAGATCATTCTAAAAATGTATTTACCTTACTTACCGGACAGACCTTGTATGTGTTTTATTTCAAAACTAGACTATTATAAATAACGCATCCCTGTGTTGCGAGTAATTTATTTCTCAATTAAGTTTCGTGGCTTATAAGCTCACTTTCTGGAAAACAAGCTTACCTTTTGTCTGAGGGAACGTACACGTTCTCTTTTAACCTAAAAGGCAGTTGCGTAACGAGTAGTCAAGCGTATATTTAATTTGTTTGTAACAGTCCTTTTTTCGGGACAAAAACAAAAAATTAAGCCTTTATGGATTTTTGACATATATCGGCTTACGTACATCATAAGCTCTGGTTCTTTTATGTGTAGAACTGTGAACTAATTGAATTTTAAATCACTGCTTAATGTGATTTGTATTCTCTTATAGTCTTATAGACCTGACGAGCGTTGTTTTGGAAAAGACTAGTTCGTATGCTTTTGGGTTACCTATTGTATTATTTGCATGTTGCTATAATATATGTATTATTCTAGGTCTATCTATAGCACTTCTGGGCGGATTCGGAATTACAGGAGGCGCGCATAGACTCTGGGCGCACAAATCGTATAAAGCTAAATGGCAACTTCGTCTGTTTCTAATGTTCTGTAACACCTTGGCTTTTCAGGTACCTATGTAACTTTAAGCTGGCTTATAAGTCAGAAATTATCTGTTTTATAAAAATTGTGTGTTACAGTTACTATTATATTTGGCATGTATTTGCTCGCTTTCTCTTTTTATCAGTGCCGAAGCTGTGCAATTCGGTGGTGTGGGCATGCAACGGTGCAGCCTCATTGAACACAATTCTCATCGAATACTGATAACCGAATCCGACCGAACACAGTTTTCCAATACACCCAAGGTTTTAAATAATTATAAATAAATAATAAAAATAAAATAAATTATAAATAAAGAGTTATGATCAGTGAGAATGGTGCTCGATGAAGCGGTCTCCATGCAACGCGCTGTTCGAGAGTGCTCGAAGGGTGTGGGAACATCCAAAGTGAATGACAACACGCTAGAGACTGTATTTGCCCTAATGTTCATTTGTCCTTATCTTGATTCGGACGGTGTCGGGTCGGGACTAGACATGAGGGATGGCCAGACTTGACCTACTTTAGAACAAGTGTGTTTATCCAGGGAGATGTAGTGGTGTTGTATATTTGACAATACAGCTGGATTCAGTCTTCTTAAGGCTTTCACGGCCGGCGTTGTATCTGATGATGATTTCTTCCGGGCTGTTATTGTTTTGATTGTTCTGTTGAATCAACCATTCCATCTGATTGTGGTTTAAGAGTTGTTCTGGTTTTCGAAATACCCAGTAAGCGACAGAGTTCCTGAAATACCCTTGACTCAAAATTTCTTCCTTGATCCGAGTGCAATTCCAGAGGCACTCCAAACCTACACACGAGGTTATCGACAAGAACTCGTGCCACCGTCGAGGGTTCCTGATTCGGAATTGCGTAGGCTTCTGGCCACCTGCTGAAATAATCGATCGCAACGAGGGTGTACCTATTGTTGTCAGTTGTGGTGGAAAATGGTCCGGCGATGTCAATAGCAATCCTCTCAAATGGTGCCCCCACGTTGTACTGCTTCATTCTTCCTCTTAGTCGTGTTGTTTGACCCCTGGTAGTTGCGCAGGTTGCATATTTGCCGCACATCCTCTCGACAGTGTACCCAGTAGAATCGTTCGCGGACTTTTGACAAAGCCTTGTTTACTCCCAGGTGGGCAGCCGATGTTGCCCCATGCACCTCTTCTAACATTCGTGGTACCACTAACTGCATGGTGACTTGCTTCTTATCGGCACTATCCCACGCTCTCTTTAACAGGCCGTTCTCCACTCGCAAAGATTCCCACTGGGCACACCTCGCTTTTGAGGCCGGACTTTCCGGCGACACTTCCTCCCGTCCAGGTCGTGGTCGTGGACCAATATCGGTGTCCTCTTGCTAAGCCTTCCTGACGTTCTCAGCTATCCACTCCTCGCCTTGCTCCATGGTGACTGCTTTTACATCGACCGTGCCCTCGCGCTCGTCCGCTTGCTTACAATATTTGCATTCTCCACACTGTCTTCTACATAAAGCATCAGCGTTGTTATGATGCTTTCCTGGACGATGCTGTATTTAAATCATACTGCTGCAATCTCTCACTCTATCCAGCAACTTGTCTCTCTGGATTCTCTTGTCGTAAAAGCCAGGATAATGCAGCATGGTCAGTCCTTATGAGGAATTCTGATCCATATAGGTACTTGTGGAAATGGTCTGTGAACTTTACTATGGCCAGTAGTTCCTTCCTCGTGATGCTGTAATACCCTATAACGTTTTCTTCGCCGTCCTGCATCGGCGACAGCACAGCTCCGACGCCTACTTTACTTGCATCCGTATCCAAAATAAATTTTTCGTGCCGTGGGGGTATGCCAAGATCGAGCTACTGCAAAACGCTGGCTTCAAGTTCCTAAAAGCTTTCTCATGGCCTACTTCCATGCATAATTCATCTTAGGTTCTGTAAGTTGGTGCAATGAGACAGCAACTTTTGGGAATCCCTCCACAAATCTTATAGAGTAAGTGCAGATTCCTTAATCCGTGTTTGGAGACGTGACCAATCTCTTGTTGCCTTAATCTTATCCTCGTTGCTTTGGATCCCGTCTGCCAAAACCGTATGCCCAGGAAATTTCACTTTCTTCTAGAAAAGTGCACATTGATTTGGATTTCGTTTTAGATTCGCTGTTCTAAATCTGTCGAACACCTCCTGAAGGTTCCTCAGGTGTTCGTCGAATTTGCGCCCCATAACCATGACGTCATCCAGGTAAACTAGGCATGTTTTACATGTCAAGCCACGTAACACCAGCTTCATTAATCGTTTAAACGTAGCCGGAGCATTGCATAGGCCGAATGGCATTACCGTGAACTGATGTAAACCGCAACTTGTTCTGTGGATATATTCTCACTTGCCAGTATCCACTCTGCAAATCCAACGTTAAAAACCATGTAGATTTAGAAAGAGTGGTCAATATGTCGTCAACTCTGGGTAGTGGATAGCTGTACTTTGTGACGCCATTCAGCTTGCGATAATCAGCACAGAATCGAAGTGATCCACCCTTTTTGGTGACTAGCACTACCGGTAAAGACCTTCGCCAAATTCACTTGTTTGCGAAAGCTAGCCTTCTGGGTGCCTATCGCATAGGTTGCGCACCCCCGGTGTTGATCCTATGTTGGACTAAGTCTGTTCTTTCTAAGGGTTTGTTTTGTTCAGCGAACACTTGTTGTTTGCGCCTCAAGAACTCTCGCGCTTTGCTTGCTTTTTTTGTTATTAAGGTGTCTCAGATCGAAGTTAACCTAGACCGGTGCTCCTGATGACTTGGGCGGTTCCTCTTGGGCTTCACATGTGTTTACCTTCATTACAGGAGAGCATGACGCCAAGAGATATCCTTTTCTTACCACTATTCTACAGGAGCAATGTTCGCTACTCTCACTGGTACTGTCTTCGATGTCTTAACAAGGGTTCTTGCAACTAACAAGTATTTATTGGCGTCTCCAGCCGGTTCAATCAATCCGAAGATGGTGGCGCTCATTAATTGTTCGCTGCTTCTTTTAATCCTTTGTTTCACAAGCAAACAGTTTCACGTGTCTCGCTTCGTCTCCTGCAGTTGATAACACGAAACTCTCGCCAAATTTAAGAATACGCTGTTCTGGATCGTATGCAAGACCGTACTTTCCTATGAGATTGATACCCATAATAAAGTCCAAAACTGCCCCAGTTCCACTTCCACTTCAGCTTCCCCAAGTGCTGCAGAATTTTCTCTTGTCACTTCTCCCACAGGAGAATCACGGCCGGTACGAGGTTCTTCTTTATTATGGAAACTATAGCTCCAGCATCCACAGCTGCTTACACTTTGCTTCCATTGATGCATGCCGTCACAGTAAGACTGTCGAGGTTGTTACGTCGTAGGAGGTTCTCGGAGGTGATCTTGGAGGCTTTGTCTATTTGTACAGTCGGTGTGCGCTCCTTAACACCGACTGATTTTAGTTTTCCTGCTGCTGTTGGTTTGTAGAGGCCGCTGGGAGCACCACTTTGCAATTCTTCTTGAAGTTTACCTAGTTTACAGTAGCGGTAGCAGGTTTATTGACGCTCGCCAGCCTTAAATACATCTCGTTCACATTACTTATTTCATAGGATCACTTTCCTCGACCTGCGAACCACTTACCTTGCGCTGATCCCAGTTGGCAGCTGACGCTCCAGCTTTTTACATTCCCAACTGGCTTGAACTGCATCTTGTAGATTTCAAACATTGTCTGTCCATCGTGTAGGGTGGTAGTTTAATCTTGCTGCCTCTAGTTCCTGCCGAAAACTTGGATCATCCTTTCTTTCACGTCCATTTTCAATTCCTTAATCGAGTTTCAAACTTCTCTTTAACGTAACTGACTCTTTCCTCGATTTGCAGTTACGTAGATAATTATGCCAGCACTT
Source organism: Rhyzopertha dominica (assembly GCA_025024175.1). Classification (NCBI taxonomy): domain Eukaryota; kingdom Metazoa; phylum Arthropoda; class Insecta; order Coleoptera; family Bostrichidae; genus Rhyzopertha; species Rhyzopertha dominica. The sequence continues at coordinate 24,337,951 of QCXZ01000137.1, forward strand.
ATTTGTATTGTAAAGGACTGTCCTTTGAAATAAAAAATGGGAGTTTCTTTGTTTAGATTTCCAGAGGACGACCGCAGTTTTGATTACTAAATATGTTTTCCTGGCTTATAATTATTATGTCGGTTTTGATTTTGATTGAACCTGAATCTCCGTTAACGTAACGTTCTCGCTTCCCCAGTAGTAGGCATGAATATGTTTTTGTTTACACTATGCTAAACACGTGCGCGTACGTTGCTCGGGTAACGAGCAAGTCTCCTAAGCGGAGAAAAACCAATTGTCGCGTAGGAGAGCGAATAGTAAGAGCAGGACTTACGTAAGTAGGTTGTAGAACAGTGGGACTGCAGGCCAAGGGGTGCAGTACTTGACTTGGTCTTGCTAGCGAAAATGGCACTAGCGCGCACACCACGAAAGATACGGTGCAACTGGTTTCTTCAGGAGAGACAAGGACAAAATGGTAAACGGAAAAAGGAGCAACAAAAAACTGGATCCAATATCCAACACCAATAGTATGCGAGTATACTGCTGTAACTGACCAGTCGTGTAAATTTAACCCCAAGAAAAATGAGGAGTGATTTTACTGGTTCCTTTATTATACTGTGCTTTAACAGTTATGTTCCCACAGCGCCATATGGCGCCACTATTATTGATGGGTGCACAATGCTACATAATTTAGTTATAAGTGAGTTACAATAACCCATTCACTATTTCACAACGTCAAGTAAAAACGAATCACTGTGATTGGCAGTGACTTTTGAATCGCGGTGAAACAGTCACTGCTAGTGAAATATCGCCTATCTTCATCTCTACCTACATAATATGTTCTACTTCAACAAAATAGAGTGAACGTGATTTTTATTTGAACGCTAATATATAGATAAAGTATATATATAACTTATACCCGATGTTGAGCAAMTCGTTTAATTTATAATCTTCCACAATGATAAAGCGATTATTATTATTATGTTCATGTGTGTAATTGGGTATTTGCCATGTATTTATATTTTATTAAATTGCATATTAATAGGAAGCATCTAATTCACAAAACAGCTGTGACAGCTTATAAATTCGAAAAATTGGATCGTAAGGTGTATTTATAATATTAAAAATGTGAATATTTAAAGGAACCGCCAAAACGCGAACATATTGGCCGTGACGTCAGGTGTCTTGTAAACGGCCGCTTGCTTACATCTGGGGTCAGCGCGTCACGCGTCAGCCTCAGCCCGTCAAATTATCAGTTTGTTGTTTGCGTTCATTTTGTGACAAGCGAATTAAAATACGCCAAGAAAAATGAAATATTAATGAGTTATGACTTCTGAAGGGATGTTCATTGTCACGGAATTTGTGTACAATGACGAGGAGCGGTTCAACGCGGCGGAGATGAGAAACGTAAAAGCATCATCATAAGTGAATTTTTTTTATCAAATTAACGGAGCATTGATAATTTGATCACAGTGGGTTGTTGGACACATACTATTTATAAACATAAAAATGTAAGAAACAAAAATGTACCCTAAACTTGACATTTATTTTAGACGTCAGAATAAATATAAATTGCCATTTATTTTCGTGGCTGTTGCGGCTTGTTTCCGGTCTGGCTAACAGTTGAATATATGGGAAAAAACTTATTTCTTTATTATAACATTTCTCTCTATCAATTTAAAACGCATATAATTTTCCATATCCTCTTTAAGCTATAACAAAATGGAAACTGAATGGTAAACACCTATAACCCCAAAAAGAATAATAAAACTTACATTAAGAATTAAGATGATCTTCACAACAGAAAAACAATCTTTGCGATTTCAGCATATCACGTCTAAGGGCCTTGTACTGACTGAAGTACTTTTACAACCATGTATAAAACAACACTTTTCCATACATAATAGATGCTTGTAAAACTACACAAATCACTTTTTGGTGCAACCTCTTACACCGTACTTTCACACAAAAGCTTTTCCAATACAAGAATGATACTACACTATTAAACAGCACGCTCCACGGTAATGTTTAAATGACGCTTGACGTCACGAGTCAAATAACCTTAGATAGAAGCGTTTTGGCGGTAACTCCTAAGATTCGAATTTCAGACCTGAAATTCTCTACCTACAAATATTTTTTTAACATGGGGTACGATATATATGCACTTCAAGATTCATTTTACGTAATTTAAAAAAAAAAAGTGATAATACCCAATTCTGTTTTTCCTCTTGTAGGATGCTGTTATTGACTGGGCTCGAGATCATAGACTCCATCACAAGTATAGTGAGACAGATGCCGATCCTCACAATGCGAAAAGAGGATTCTTCTTCTCGCACGTAGGTTGGTTAATGTGTCGTAAACATCCTCAAGTCAAGGAAAAGGGGAAAGGTATCGACATGTCAGATCTGTCCAGCGATCCAATCCTGGCGTTCCAAAAGAAACACTACATTATTTTGATGACGCTTATTTGCTTTGTTTTGCCTGTCTTTATACCAATGCACTTTTGGAACGAAACGTTCGTCAATGCCTGGTACGTCAATGTGCTCAGATACGTTGCATTATTGAATGGCACTTGGTCTGTGAACTCGGCGGCTCATCTATGGGGCACAAAACCATATGACAGGTAAATTAAATGTTAAAAATTGAACACTGATACATTTCTCAAAGATTTTTTTATAATAATTAGGTCTTCTTAACAAAATTTAAAAAATATTTGAGAAAAGGAAAAGCGCTTTCAGCTAATAAATAGCCTTCGTCAGTAGCAGAATAATAACAAACAAAAATGGGAACATTTACAATATTATTCTGGCAATGTCAAAAACATAAAGATAAGTAAACTTGACCCCAAACCAAAAGGTAACCTACATAATTTCATACATTTTATAAAATTTCCAAATAATTAAAGTTTAATAATTTATTGCACAAGTGTAATAAATATAAATTGTCCAGCGTGGCAGTGTGTTTATGTAAGAATAAATAGTTAGCTAACGAAGAATTGCAATTATTGCTTGAAAAACTATAAGCGCCTGAATGATTTAAAACTGAAACTTGGTCTTTATTGCGGAGAAGAAAATAATATAGATAGGCTAACTGAGAATTGATTATCAAACTTAAGAGGAAACCAAATAAGTGGTACCTACCGAAAGAAAATTAAAATTTTGTCAATAATTTTTCCTATAAAATAACATTGCCTTTACAAATAGATTTTCAAAAAAAATCGAAAGAGGTAAGATTCTAACTAATTTACGTAAAATTAATAAATCTAAAAAGGGCATCTGATTATTGATTTCTGTTTGAAATTTAATAGAAGCATCTAAGGAATTTATAAAAGTAAGAAAATTATTTAGATCATATGAATTACCTACCTGTAAAAGAACACAATATTATATCATCTACGTAACGCTACCAGAATTTAACGTGAGAAAAGAAACTAGTGTTTTTGAAAATATCTTTTACTGAGGTAAGAACCCAAACTTAAACCCGAATTTTGTGCAAAATTTTAGTTATTTAAACAAAAAAATTGATCTCCCACAAACTCTGTTAACCAAAGCAAATTGCTTTTTTGTAATAAAGATAAATTACAATTTTCATTAAGTAGGTTATGTAAGATTTATCAACAATCTTTTGGAGGAGTGGAAGAAAATAATTTGTTTCTTAATTTTTTAATTGTAATAAATCATACGTTTTATGTATGAATCCTTTATCACCAATACACGAAGACGGTTGTCCTATCAGACCTGTTGTTCGTTACATAAATCCCTCATGTTACAAATTGACCACATGGTTAAATTTGATTCCTTGTGAAGTTTCTGACTTTGCAAATTCCTTTGCTATTAAAAATATGCTTGATTTGACCAAAAAATATAAAATTTTAAAAATTCCAAAAAATTGTTGCCTTGTTTCTTTTGATGTATGTAAACAATTTGTTTTCTTCCATTCCTCAAAATGAATGTATCTTACGTAACCTACTTAATAAAAATTTTAATTTATATTTATTACACAAAAACAATTTTAAGCTTAACTCTTTAAGAATAATTTAGAATAAAATATTTTCAAAAAACATTAGTTACTATTCTCAAGTAAAGTTCTGGTACCGTTACGTAGATGATTTTACAGGTAGGTAATTCATATGATCTAAATAATTTTCTTACTTCTATAAATTCCTTACACGCTTCTATAAATTTCAGTTTTGAAACAGATGCCCTTTTTAGGTTTAGTAATTTACGTACGTATAGTAGTTAGAATATTATGCTTGCCTTTTTTCCGAAAATTTTATAAAAGCCATTTGCACAGATAATATTTCTTATTTCTCTTTACATCATTATTCACATAAAATGCTCATCTTTTAATTTTAATTAATTTTTAATCGTCTTTTTAAAATACTTCTGTCATTAAATGCTTTTGAACAAGAACTGTGTGTAATTTACCAAATTGCTTTCAATAATAATGTTCCAAATTATTTAGGTAAAAAAACTGTTTTAATTAAATTTCAGTGCCATCTATTTTTATGAAATAGTTAAAGTTTGATTTTTTCGAAAGTTGGCTGGCCCCGTCTCAATAAAGATCAAATTTCAGTTTTATATCATTCAGGCGTTTATAGTTTTTTATACAATGATTGCAATCCCGTTTATGTTGGACCAACGGGCAGATCTTGTAAAAGCAAATTCTTCGTTAGCTAACTATTTATTGTTAAATAAACACACTGCCACGCTGGACAATTTAAATTCATTACTTTTGAGCAATAAATCATCAAAATTAAATTATTTGGAAAAATTTATTATGTTGTTATAATTTTTTAAAGGAGACCTAAAATTAAATGTCGACTATGAGGTGGCATTAAGTTAATTTAGGTACTTATGCGATTTGCAGGTTTATTAATCCCAGCGAAAACCTAACCGTTGCAATTATTACTATGGGAGAAGGCTGGCACAACTTTCACCATACATTCCCATGGGACTACAAAACCTCCGAGCTGGGAAAATATAGCACCAACTTTACTACAGGATTTATTGACCTCATGGCTAAGATAGGTTGGGCATATGATCTAAAAACAGTGTCAGTTGACATGATTAGGAAAAGAGTAAAAAGAAGTGGTGATGGTTCTCATAACATATGGGGATGGGGAGACAAGGACCAATCACAAGAAGAAAGGGAGGAGGTTATAATTATTAACAGAAAAGATTGCTAACCTAAACGCGAACTGTTAGACTTTGTTTCTTATGTACATAATATTGTAACAATAATAAATAAATTTCATACAAAAATATTACTAGAATCTAACATATAATATTGTTTTTCGTTTTGGTCAAAACAAGGCGTTTTCAACTAATCACAGTAGTCATTACTATTAGATAGCATAATATTCTCATGAAATACTTAAATAACGTGTCATTAGCATGAAAACTTGTTTTTTAATAACTCTAAAGGCAACTCGTGAAGTCCGTTTAATACACCGCTGAAGATGATCCGTGTAGGACCGAAATGTACGTTCGGTGCTTAATTTAATTGAATAAAACGTGAAGTATTTTACTTTTTTGTGACAGGAACAGGTCCGCAGGTAAAGACTTACATAATCCATGTTTAGAAAGTAACACAAGATATAGAATGGGAAGATAGGCACAGTTAATGCTAAACAACCAGCGCAAATAAAAGAAAGCTTGTAGCAAAGCCGGCTAGCTGGAGTGATGGGTCTTCGGTCTTTTGAAATTCAAACAGGCTTCTGCAGTTAGGAGACAGTTGCATTTTTATTTCTCTTGCACAGAGTAGTATAGTGAGAGTCTAAAATATGTTACATAACAAGGTTATATACTACAGATAATAATTTCTGCAATAATAAATTTCTCACCTGTTTGTTACCAGGATGATTATTGGACTAAGAAATATACGCAACAATAACTAGCTCCACGGGACAAAAATCCTTTAGAGCTCACTCACGCCGGCAAACGCACCACACAAGTGCACCTCAATGTGGCTCGTGTGCGCGCGATCTGTTTAGGCATATACAGAAAAATTTCTAAAGATAAAAAAGAACAGTGCTGACAAGAAGTGTACCATAAAATACAAATTTATTTAGCTTCAAGTTTTCTCCATTTTTGTTGTACTTAAGTTTTATCTGATTACGAAAGTGCAAAGTGCGTGTAGTTTACAAGTCAAGCAAAATCGCTCGACAATAATATAAATAAGTAAAAAGTTATTAACTTGTGAATGGATGACACCCATGAAATCAAGGTAGGTACTTAAGTACCTTATGAGTGGTTATAACCGCACCTAATATTTTTGCAAGTAATAAGCAGTTAGTTGATCTCTGGATCATTCTATACGAGTGAGGATATTGTATGTATAACAAAAATAACAAGTTATTTGCAAACATTTGTAGTGTAACATTAAGTACCACATTGTCGACAACAGGCAACAATTGCTATGTCCGTACAAGTACTAGTTCACCTTGTTTTAATTTTCTTTTCCCATGCAACGCTGCGGTTTGGATTATTAAACAAAGCACCAAAAGTTACTTTATAACCCACCAGTTTTGTGTAAAGCATAACGTATATGTAATAAGAGGTTCTGTGTTTACCTCAAAACGAAATAAGTATTTTAGTTAGGTATTATTACGATAGAAGAATAACATGCACGACTTTTTTTCCTGCTACATGTTTCGAAGAAAAAAACTGAATTCTTACGTTTCTCCAAAACTCCTCTGTATTATTTAATTCTAAATTTCACAAAAAACTTTAATTTTGAAAACTAGTAAAATTATAGCTAATTATCCGAATTATTGTAAGCTGTACAGGGTGAGAAAATAACAGAGGTGGCCGGTCATATCTCATAAACCAGTAGCCCTACAGCTTTGAAGTACACAATTTCTCATTTTCAAGAGCTTATGTGCCTTTATAAAAAGCAATTTTACGTGTCAGAACATACTTTGTGTGTTAATCGCAAGAGGGCGTTCTTTGAAGTTACTACCTAAATATCATTTTTCTCGAAGTTTTCAAATGCAAAGTTATAAGGCTGTTTACTTTATGAAATGCACAATTGAATATAGACTAAAATGGTGAAAATTAAAATCGTGAAAAGCGCACCATTTAAAAAATTCGGGAAAAATCGATATTTAGGTAGTAATATCAGAAAACGCCTTCTTGCGGTCAACACAAAAACTATGTTCTGACACTTAAAATTGCTTTTTATAAAGGCACATGAGCTCGTGAAAATGAAATGGTTGAAATCGGTTAAGCCAAACCCAAAATATTAGCGGTTTTCTATATTAATATTCACCGGCCCCCACTCCTTTATTTGACATTTAAGAATAAAATGTTCTAAACATTAATGGTAGTTTAGTCCAAACAATCTTAATTGTTGGAAAATATTTTCGAGTTGGTAAAGTGACCACTAGGAGGCGCTGTGGCACCTCCAAATTACAAAGTTAATGTTTATATCATTTTTAGCCTAATAAATGTATGCGGTATTGAACATTTTGAGATTGTTTAGGCTGAAATCTACCATTTTTGTTTAGAACATTTTTTTGCTAAATGTCAAATAAAGGAGTGGGGCGCGGGTGAATATTATAGAAGAATTTCGAGAATAATTGATATTTATTTATTTAGGTAGTAACTTCAGAAAACGCCCTCTTGCGGTCAACACACAATTAAGGTTCTGACACTTAAAATAGATTTTTAGAAGGGCACATAAGCTCTTGAAAACGACACCTCGTCGGTTGAAATCCGTCAAGCCAAACCTGAGATATTAGCGATTTTCTATATTAATATTTACCCGCCCCCCACTCCTTTATTTGACATTTAACAAAAAAATGTTCTAAACAAAAATGGTAGATTTTAGCCCAAACAATCTTAAAATGTTTAATACCGCAGACATTTATTAAGCTAAAAATGACACAAACATTAATTTTGTAATTTTGAGGTACCACAGCGCCCTCTAGCGATCACTTTACAAACTCGAAAATATTTTCCATCAATTTCTCTTGGCCACTTTACTTTAAAAAATTACCTCAAAGCTCTAGGGCTACTGGTTTATGAGATATGACCGGCTACCTCTCTAACAAAAAGCTAAAAATGAAATTAAAATTCCGTTCTAACTTTTGAACAATGCGATGAATGCTACCGAACGAAACTTTTTCTAAACATCATGTGGATATTTCCTTTGTTAGATAGCTGTAACCCATCGACTTTGTACTTCACTACCAGCTATGTACTTACATGTACAAAAGTTTATGCAAGGTGCTATAAATTAATTTTTTTCAAGTTTGACTAGATTTACTAATAATTGCATTTACTAATGTATCAAAAAAGTCATTCACACTGCAAAATTCACATCCTTTTAGTACTAAATCCCCCATCATAGTGCGGGCACATAATCTCCATAGTACTATTATCGAAAATTCCCTCGTTTTTCGTTTATGCTGAGAGTCGATTACGTTTCGATGTGTCTGGTATCAGTACAAAACAAAATTAACGCTCCCCAGAATCACATAAGTTTCTATGACTTTTTCACTTCTCGCGCAACCGCACACAGACTTAATACTTGTGTTTCTAGATCCGTACGTTACAATATTTACAATATTTACATTTACAATATTGCCATTGCCACGGGTTGACTTTTAAAGGTTGTTGCAAACGTCCCTGTGCTTCCACTGTAAAAATAAAAATAAATAAATAAATAACAATAATAAAATGTTGTTATCATATTAGTTAGTGCAAACGACGAACCGGGTATTTTACGCGAGAAAATTTCCTAACCTAGAAATCGTACAGCTAAAATATGGTGGTTCAGTGCTGGTTACAAAGAAGTGCAAACACTAAATAGAAAAAAACTTATAAAGCCATGCTTGAGAGTTAGTGACCGCAACAGAAGGGGGTTATGACGAACGTAGTTGCGCATATTAAAAAGTAATGTGTAGTTTCGTACAAGTAGATTATTGTTATTACTTGCATTTGAAAAAGAAATAGAAAAAAATTATCAATTTCGTGGCTATAACTTAATCAGCAATCTTTAATACAATATTTTGTGCTTATTGTAGCTTGGCAGTAGTTACTAAAAAGCCGCACAAAGAATTAAGAGATCAATACCGCCCTCGTTGCATGAATCGTTATAGAAATTCTCTATAAGGGAAAGACACATTCCTGCATTAGGACTAAAGGTGTGTTAAAGAGCCGAAAGAGCTATCCATAGATTGTTCTAATGCACACAGCCAGTGATGGTCTTTTACGCGTAAATTATAATTTTCTACCTTACACGCGTAAAGAAAATGTAAATTAAGAACTTTGGCGTATATTTTGAGTAGAAAATATAAGACGAGTATATTATGACTAAAGTGTATTAAGTATAGGCTACAACTAAATGGAAATTATTTTATCCATTTGACCGATTCAGGTTTACAAAGTGCTTTTGACAGCACGCTTGTTCTGCTTAGTCGGGTCTTCTGACCCTAATTAACGTATTTATATCCAAACAAGTTTTATTGTTTAGATTGGACAATTGTCTATAGTTAACTTAATTACTATAAAATAGTATTTCGTTTAGTTAACAAGGAATAAAAACCATAATGAAATACAAAATAATATTGACATTTGATGCGTTATGAAGTAGATACCTATTGATGATGAAATCATTAAAAAAAAAAAGAATTTTACATAGTTTGCGCGTAGTTAATAGCGTAATCTACGAGGCGTATTCTACGCGCCCATTTCTGCACACAGCACGGAATATATTTATTATTATAGTTAGAACTGCACTGTTTGTCTGTCGTTGGGGATCTCTGTCGGATTTAAAACGCCTACTTCAAGGTGAGCTACGCTTCAAAGTACGTGTTCCTCACAGAGACGGGTACGTAATCGCGATTATTATTCTCATTCAAAATTTAATGACGTACAAAGATAGCGGGGAAAAGTAATGTTGATGCAGTTCATCAGTGTAATTTATTTAAATTCGACTTGAAAGTTCAATTGTTTTTTACGTTTTAAACATCGCGGAAAAATTCTGGTTATCAGGGCCCTGGACAAAATACTCCGAAGGGTCGATTGCCAAATGTAAACCTGGCAAGTGGTTTTTATTTCTTTTATTTCTATTCAATTTTTTTTATTTCTTTCTCAAAAATCAAAACAGGAGCGTGTAATTGCTCAGTATAATCATTTCCTAACGACAGCCACCGATTTGTACCATACACGAAGGTCTAATAACCAACGTGGGAACCAGCCCGGAAAACAACATGTCATCGACAACAACCACGGAAGCCTTCAAACCATACACGAAATGTTTTCGAAAGAATTTTGTTTCTAATGGAAGTTTGCGTGTACGAATATTTTTGTGAAGTTAAATACAGTAAAATATTATGTAAGACTTGATGACTTTTTTTTTAAATAAACGCCCGTTGTAAGCACATAGAATATTGTTTTTTTTATGGGTTTAGCTCATACATTAATACAAAGCTAACTAAAATATCTGGTATTTGTAATCTAATTTCCAGTTTGAAAATATCCAACGCCAATATTCACTTCGTCGCTGTTGATTGGTCAAAGACAAAGAGGGATAGCTGCTGCACACTCTCCATTGGAAAATATAATATTGCTCCTTTATTTCCATTTCACGCGCTTACAACGTTACTTTATAATAATAATAATAATAATAATCATAATAATACAATAATAATAATAATAATAATAGATGTTTTGTGAAAGCTTTTTCCGTGCGAATCAGGGAAGTTGGAAAGTAACATTTTTTTATATCCATCTCTTTACATTTCTGTCATTTTCAATTGCATTTTTTAGCTTTGAGCATATTTTGGGTATGAATCAAAGCTATCATTGTATATCAATACATAACATTTATCTGTACGTAAAATGAAGAAATAACAGATTGTATTAAGGCACCTTCTTCAACAATTAAACTAAACTATCAAATTCTTTCCCGTTTAGTTGCAGTTTTCGTTCTGACTAAAATAACACATTTTTCAATTAAGAATCCACCGTTTTCAAACTATTAATTTGTTCCAACGGACTATTATATGAATCGGAAAATGATAGCAGCGCGAATTTAGGTTTCGCAAACAGAAATACGATTTTCATTAAAAATGTTCATTATTTACCAACATTCGTTGCTGTGAGATTAATATTTGCGCGATGAAATGCGAAACACTGCTGAACAAAAAGCTTCGATTTGTAAAATAGGTAAGAACTGCTTTTTGTCAAGTCAATGTAATCTGCAGCTAAGCCATCACCTATATATACTATTAGGGGTTTCAATTTTTGTTTCTAAGATATAGGTAGCTTTTTTACAGAAAAAAGTCGTCCGATATACATTAACTTTTAATGTATTTTTTGTAGCATATTGTAGGGTAACAGATTCACAAACATTTTAACATTTACAAAAATCATTCTACGTCTCACTACAGGTTCTATAGGTTATAACTGCTTCTTGCCGTTCTTTTTCCGACTGGTCTTTGTCGTTCCATCCCCAGACTTCGTGTGAACCATCGCCAGTTCTTTCAACACGCTTTCTAACCATTTCTTCGGACACCGATTTTAAATCGTAGGCTAGGCCTAATTTTGCCATTAAATCTATGAAAGCAGTTGTGAAATTTTTACTGTAAGTGCCAAGCTCAGCTGCTTTGTAGTCCCAAGGAAATGTGTGGTGATAGTTATGCCATCCTTCTCCTATAGCCAACACCGATACGCCCAGGTTTTCTGCCGGGTAGATGTTTCTGTAAACAAAATTACTTCGTCTAAATGTAATTTCAAAATAAATGTCAGCTTATATGGGGTAAGCGCGAGGCGCGAGTTTGCTTTATTTGTCATGCTTATTATCTCTTATAGAACTCTATTAACGTAGATACACGCACCTGTCATATTTGACCTATTTCCGTTTATGCACATGTAATGCAGTATGAGGATAGATAGTGTCTTCGAAAACTATTTTTGTGCAGTGTGTAAGTCAAACTCGCACCTGTACTCCACATTAGAGGTAGTAACCTATTTTCTAACAAAAGTGCTTATAATGTTTACTACTCAGCTGTAAATTACACCAAAAGAACTTAAAATAGCATATTTCCTTTTTCTGCAAACTCTGCCCTAAGATCAACGTAGATGCAAAATATGTGAAGCGAGAAACAGTAACAAATGGAATCTGACGAGTGAATTGTCGTTATGTGAAGTATAATAAAAATTTATTATTTTAACTTAAACTTAAACCAAATGCAGTCCCAACATTGTTTAATGTCCGCAACCTACCCCCCATTAATCAATCACCTTCATAGAAACAATCATTGTATAAGGAAAAAAATTTATATTCAAGATATCTGGTCTTTGCTTTTAAATCATAAGAAATATACGTAAAACTCCTTCAACACATCGTATAAATACAAAGTTTAATGTAATATATATAATTAGGAGCCGAAAGCGATAAATATAAACACTGGAAATAATGTTGCAATATAACAAGTTAATTTTAAAAATAATTAAATTGCTTCTTGAACTTAGTGAGTAAATTCATCATTCGTATTTAATTAGCTTTATAAACTATAACCACTTCTATTTTTGCTTTTGTGTTGTAAAAAATAGCGATCAAGAGAGAAATGAACAAGTATGTATAATTTAATAAGATAAAATTGTTGTTTATGTAATTGAGGTCTATATAATTCTGAACAAGAAAAACGTAAGTAAGATGACCCATTCAGTATTTTGTTTTTTGAAGTAACTACAGTCAGTACAGTATATGGATAGGTTGTATTTGAATTAGTCCAGGAGGCAGTGATTTTTTTGCACTTTTTTCATATTCTACGAATATCAAATAGTTTGTTCGGATGGTGACACAAAACGATAATTTGTGAGTCTGGGGTAAAATTTTCGGGTGGGTTCGCTAGATAAAAAAAGTTAAGGCTACTTATTTTTCCAGTCATAAATATTTGACATTGATTAAAGTGAGTCATTTTATTAATGGAAATAACATTCTGGCACATCCCAAGTGGAAGAAAGTCAGCCTGGCTAAAAATTCGCCGACACAAAAATTTGATCAATTTTTGAAATCCGTAACCCTTATTTTCTCATGCTTGAAATTTAACCAATCATTTGGTACTATCATAAACTATAATCAAAAGTAAATCTGGCTGATTTCGAGAAATTGGCAAATGAGTCTGGCGGCATCTCGAAAATCGTAAAAATTACAAAATTTTTGTTCTTCTTTTCCCTGATTTGAAAATTTATCACATGATAAATAGTACTATGGTTTCATATAAAATACACATCTGACTGTCATTTACCATCAGGAAAGCCCCGCCAGGTTCACAAGTCAAATGAGGAGAGGAAGCGGCAGGTGCGTTGAGAATAATGTTTTTAGCCATAGTCAAATTTTGCCCTATACCAATAATTATAATCATAAATTATGAAAAGTAAAAAATATAGAGATGACAACAGTCGTTTGTATAATTGAACATGTCGAAATTAGCGCGTCTGTTGAGCGTTGAACGACTTTGGAAAGGCTTTCGGGGTGTTCCACATTAGCCAGACTAGATTTGCAGCTGTAATTATAATATAAACTATCACCTGACGAATATTTAGGACTGCAAAAATAAGGGCAATGGTTTTGATATTTTTATTCCTATTCTTCACCTGCCAGGCATATTACCCATACTCATAGATTAGTCTGACTATTTTTTTTCTATAATAATTCTGTCGATATTTGCTGACTGGGAAAATGAGTACCGAAAATCTTCACTGCCCCCTGGACTACTATAAAAGTACTCGCAGAAGCTTACAGGTCAAGCTGTTGTTAACTTGTGAACGTATGACACTCGTGGAAACAAGTTAGGTATAAGTACCTACTTAACCGGTTACCTAAAAATAAATATTTTTGCAAGTAATAAACAGTTGATCTTTGAATGTTGTACCACCAAAGTTACATAGATAGATATTTGCAAATATTTACCGTACTGTCATCAAAAGCGAACAATTGTTATGCTCATCCAGGTACGAATATAATACCTGTTCACCTTGTTTTAATTTCCTTTTCCGATGCAACGATGCGGCTTGGTTTAATAAACAAGGGACCAAAGGTCAAACTTCACATAAAACGATTTCATAACCCATCAGTTTTGCATAAAACATAGGTATAATAAAAGTACATGTAGTAAGTAGTTCAGTGTTTACATTCAATAAAGCACGATTGGGTCTTATTACGATAGTAAAAAAAAATATTCGGCTTTGATGTTGGAGTCAAGTCAATGCACCATTTAACTTCTCGAAGTTCATAGATATTTAAAATTAAAATAACTGAATTTTATTTTTTCTCCAAAATTTATCTATATTATTTAAGTACCCTAATTCTGATTTTACATTTTATGAAGAACTTTACACGATAATCTGAAATTCGTCCGTTTTCTTTAAGCTATTTAATAATACAAAATTGAATTGATGAATACCATTATTTTGAAAACCATTCATATTATTGTAGCCAATTATGAATACGTTTTTATAACGATATAACAAATGATTTGATATTGTCAGTTAGCAATATAAGTAAACAGGTGTTAAGTGAAAATTTCGTTTGAACAATCAATGTTACCAAAAGCAGAACATGAACAAGAAAGGATTTATAACTGTGTTGTGTTTTAGATATATCATATATACGATTTTGCATACCTATTATGTGTAATAAGTACATGGAAAGCATATTCTCCAAGTTAGTGTCATTTTAGGCGTCATGCAGTACTGCTATTATCATGGACAGATTTTTAAAGCCTGTCGCAAATGTTTTCGTGGCAGAATTTTTCATGCTTTAACAAATATCGCCGCTTTAATTTGTTACAACCTTTAATGCATACATGCTTGGTCTGATAAAATTCCAAAACGAAATTTATGTGATGATCTGTCGTGCCTTTTTTTTGTAAAGCTTAAATAATTCTCGATTCGCTTCGTCTGCTTAGAGAGACCTTGAGAATCCATTGTATCACTCATCTTAATATTATCTTGCGGAGTGACAGAGATTATGTAGGTACGCATCGCAACTAGTAAGGGAAAATAMATAAAATAAAATAGAGCAWTATTGAGCATAATTTACGCAAAGATATTGTGTATAAACAACTTGATCAAAAAAAGTCGGCCGCTATTGTGCAAATAATAGAACTGATGGCGGAAATAATCGTGCAAGAATTTTTATTCAGCCGAACGATGTAATTGTTTCATACAAGAATAAATACCGCCGGCGGGCATCGAACCATATTTTTTTAATATCTAGCGAGATGTGAACTTAAAAAACGAAATAGTACTTTTAATTACACCTACATTAGATCTTGTAGCCATCATAGTTTAAAACGATCTCCACATCGATCATTAAGAAAATACGTCTAGCGAATCGGTATGACAAATCTGTTGTATTTTAGGTTATACCAGAAATTGTTAGCCTCGCCGTGAAATGAAACTGTGCGTGTTAGTACATTTCCAATTTTTTAAATAAATCCTAGGATGTATTTTTTAGACCATAATAATCCTTTATCCCTAGTTAATGTCAATTAAAATATGACGTTATTGAAGCTTTCCTAAAGCCTCTGTTAGTTGTTTGGCGTTTCGAAATAGAAAACGCGCGTTGCAACCTATGCCGCTTGGTTGTTCACGAAGTTGAACGCAAACGTTCGCGGATATAAGAAGCACTGAATAAAAACACGGATAGGATAACACTTACATATATTTGAAAACCGAAAATTTACAAGAACTTATTAAACTAAACTTAACAACGAAAGAGGTGCGTGTTGTTTGTTGAAATGCGATACAAGAACTCTTTTTGATGAGGATTCTATCGTTCGAAGTAAACTTGGGAATACAGTTTGATTGGAGCCCCTCTCCTTCGGCGAAGTAAAACTAACCAATAATCAGCAGAAAAATGTGGAAAGTACAGAATAATTTAGTTTCGCCGAGGGATCGGTTTACAGCCCTTCGAACGTGCCGGGACGCTAGGTAAGAGCATTAAGATAACCGAAAATAAAGGATTACTGGAAAACCCCGAAATAACCGGTGACGGTCAAAGAAAGGACCCAGGAAATGGCCAATATTCAAATGAAATTATAAAATAATTTACGGCGGTTTGAAACTCAAAGGATGCCGCTGATAACAGGAATTTCCAAACTGCTCTGTACGTAACATCCCGCCCCCCTTGAAAGCAGCGACTTTCAAAAAGATACAAATAAAATATGATTGTTAACTAGACTTACTACTAAAACATAAATAAAACTCTCTAACATAATATTAAAGAAAGCTATATATCGAACATGTAGTTACTAAGAATAATTATGAACCGGTAGAACACATAATTTATTAGCACTTCGTTTTACCTTTGTAGTGCCCAAATTAATAGTGGCGGCCCGTACGATACCGTCTTTACCAGGGTGAATTTCTACCACACGTCCCAGTGGCCACTGACCAGGAGCGGTGTTGTCTTCGCGGACAAGAACCATTTGGCCAACCTGGATTTGAGACTGCGAAGGCGTTCTCCATTTTCTTCGTTGTTGGCACTCATTGAGGTATTCTTTATGCCAACGCTTCCAAAAATGTTGCTTTAGTGTTTGCACCATTTGCCATCGAGAGAGCCTATTTTCGGGTAAATGTAGAAGATTAGGCTCTGAAACAGATATTAAGGAGTCACCGATTAAGAAGTGTCCTGGAGTGAGGGCTGTTTCATCATTGGGATCACTCGAGAGGGGGCAAAGTGGTCTCGAGTTCAGAATGGCTTCAATTTGGCATAGCAGGGTCTGGAGCTCTTCGTAGGTTAAAAGGGCTTTGGCAGCTACCCTTCGGAGATGATGCTTCATTGACTTGACTGCAGCCTCCCATAGGCCCCCAAAGTGTGGCGCTCGTGGAGGAATGAAGTGCCATTTGATGCCTTTGCTCGCTGCACTGGTTCGGATTGCCGGATCGCCTTGGATGAGCACCTGAAGACGCCGCAGTTCGGCATCCGCCCCGGTGAAGTTGGTTCCATTGTCCGAGTAAAGATCTGTGACAAGACCTCTTCGTGATGTGAACCGGTGTAGTGCTGCGATGAAGGCCTCTGTCGTAAGGTCGGCTACGAGCTCAATATGTACAGCCTTGGTAGACAGACATATGAAGATAGCGACGTAAACCTTGACAGTTCTCTTGGAGCGGCGAGAACCTTCCTTTATGGTGTATGGTCCACAGTAGTCCACCCCGGTGTGCAAGAATGGACGGGCGGATGACGTAACACGGCCAGCAGGTAAGTCGCCCATAGGTGGTTGGGTGATACGTGGTTGTGCTTTGAAGCACGTCACACAGCCATGTATGACCTTTCTCACTGTGTTGCGGGCGTTGAGGGGCCAGAAAGTTTGTCGCACGGCAGCCAGGGTAGCCTGCATGCCAGAGTGAAAAGTTTCTCTGTGAACAGACTCAATTACCAAATTAGTGAATGGATGCTTAGATGGCAACACAGCTGGAAATTTTCTTGCGTAGGGAATTGCTGAGTTCCGGAGACGTCCACCAACTCGCAGAATTCCGTTGATGGTATCGATGAAAGGATTTAAGTCACGTAGCTTGCTTTTTACATGGACCACTCCAGATTCTTGAATCTCATGGAACTCGGAAGAGAAAGACTGTCTTTGGACCAGAGATATCAGACGAAATTCCGCCTTTCGCAATTCGTCTACCGTTAAAGGTCCTGTAAGTTTTGTTTCTTTGTCTCGAGCATTTCTAACAAAGCGAAAACATAATGCCGTAACTCGGTAAAGCTTCCTCAGGCATGAAAACTTGGTATATACGTTGAAATCGCTTTGAATTGTCATTGTGTGAACTGCAGGTTCCTTCAGCTCTAGGTCTGAATCATATAAATTCTTAGGTGAGTTATGATTAGGGTCTGAAAGCCAAGTAGGCCCATTCCACCACAAGGAAGCGTTGATAAGCTGAGCTGGCTTACAACCTCGTGAGATCAGATCAGCTGGGTTATCAGAAGTTGATACATGAAACCAGTTTTGGGGCGAAGAAAGCTGATGAATTTCACCAACGCGGTTTGCAACGAAGGTCTTCCATCGATTTGATGTTGCTTGAATCCACGCCAAGGTAATCGTTGAATCTGTGTAAAGCTGAACCCTTTTAAAAGTTATGTTAATTTTGTCGATCACCTTTGCTTGCAATTGTGCTAGAATTACAGCGGCGCACAGTTCCAACCTAGGTAAGCTTGTCGATTTCAGAGGAGCAACTCTAGATTTAGCACACAACAGTTTACACGATGCTGTGCCATTGGAGTTGATCGATTTGATGTAGATGCATGCGCCGTATGCAGACTCACTTGCATCACAGAAACCATGAAGCTCATATATAAAATCACAATCTTCGAGAATATATCTGGGAATAGAAAAGTGGACATTTCGTAATTCCTGCAAGAACGATACAAAGTCGGTATGTATCTCTTGTGGAACTGACTCATCCCAGTCGAGTTTTAATTGCCACAGTTTTTGTATTAAAAGTTTTGCGATAATCACAATAGGCCCAAGTAGTCCAAGCGGGTCAAATATTTGGGCTATTTGTGATAATATTGTTCTTTTGCATACTCTGTGGTATTCCTTTAATGCGACATTGTACTGGATTGCATCCGTTTTTGGATCCCATTGTATCCCGAGCATTTTTAGATCATCAGTTTTGTCCCAAGTTAAAACAGTTGTTTCATCAGAGGTTGATTGTGACATTCTTTGCAACACTTCATTACTATTAGACGTCCACTTACGAAGTTGCATTCCACCTTTTTCCAGAAGCACGGTAAGTTCACCTCCAAGTCGAATGGCATCTTCAACAGAGTTGGTTCCGGTGAGCAAATCGTCTACGTAGAAATCCCTAAGAACTATGTTCGCAGCTTCAGGATATAAATGTCTTTCCTGTAAGGCCAGCTCTTGAAGGCATCGAGTAGCCAGAAAAGAAGCAGGTGCAGTTCCATAGGTGACGGTTTGTAGTTCGTATACCTTCACTTCTTCATTTGGATTATTTCTCCATAGAATTCGATGATATTTGTGTTCAGTATCTGAAAGTTGCACTTGCCTGTACATTTTAGCGATATCAGACGCTATGACGATTTTATGAGTTCGAAATCGTGCAAGTGTTGAGAACAGATCATCTTGTATTGTGGGTCCTACCATGAGACAATCGTTTAGAGAATGATCCGTTGATGTCTTTGCGGATGCATCAAATACTACTCTCAGTTTTGTGGTCAGACTGTTTTCTTTGGTGACCGCATGATGTGGTAGAAAATATCCATCTTCGGCGAGTTGATTAGATGCAAGCTTCATGTGACCAAGATCGATATATTCTTGCATGAACGCTGCATATTGAATTTTTAAATTTATGTCTCGAAAGAATTTTCGTTCGATAGCGTAAAATCTACGCAGAGCTTGACCTTTAGAAGATCCTAATTTTTCTGGAGTTAATTTCCAAGGCATAGAAACGCAGAACCTACCACTAGGTAACCTTTCTGTATTCTCGACAAAATGTTTTTCACAATACTGTTCATCGGGACTGGAAGATGTTTTACTGGCACACGTATCTTCTAATTCCCAAAATTTACGTAAAGTGTTGTTTAGGATATTTGTTTCATCCGATATAATTGTTTGATTACACATTGCTGTCGTCTGCTGATTAATGTTAGGCAACTCTCCGAAGTTCCCCGTTGCTATCCAACCAAAAAGTGTCTTTTGGTAAAAGAGATTATCGACACAAACTCGTCCAATGCACAATAAGTTATAAAATATTTCAGCACCTATTAGCAGGTCTATTTCTGAAGGCGTGTGAAAATACGGATCAGCTAGCGGAAGATTTTTAGGAAGTGTTATTCTTCCAGGTGGAATCATAACTTGAGGTGTCTTTCCAGTTATTTTAGGTAGGATCAGAAGCTTTAATTGCACTTCGTAATTAGTAATTCTAGATCCAACCTTTGCCGTCACGTAGTGTTGTACATTAGTCGTAGTTTGACCAACTCCAGTAATCGGCATATTAATATCTGATTGTGGTAGCTTAAGACGTTTAGCTAAAGAGGCAGACATTAAATTGACTTGGGATCCTGTATCTAATAGAGCTCTAGCCTTTTGATAATTTCCGTCTCTATCACGCACATTAATCACACATGTAGAAAGAAGTACTTGGCTAGAATTATTTGGATGTACGCAGTGTGATGCTAAGTGTGACGTAGACGGAGTTCCGAATTCTTCGTTTTTAGATGACGCTGAAGTAGGAGTCGTATTGTCTGAATGAMGCAACGTGTGATGTTTTTTAGAACATACAAGACAACCACGAGAACAACATGACTTGACAGCATGGCCAGGTCGCAGGCAATTTGTGCATAAACTTTTTCTTTGAACTTCGTCATTTCGAGCTTGAAGTGAGAGGTTTTTAAAGCCTTTGCAGTTTATGATAAAATGCCCTTGATTACAATGACTACACTCACGTTTTTTATCGCTTGAAGCCGCTAAAGAAACACCATGTTTGTGAGTTTTTGGAAAATAGTCAACCTTGGCTGATTTAGCGGTAGAAAACGATTCCATTTCTAGGATGTTACATCTGTTAGATAAAAATGTTTTCAGTTTATCCCAGTCCGGAAATTCGTTGAAAGCGATAGATGCCTCCCATTGTCGGCGTGTCGTGTGATCTAATTTGCTGGTTAGTATGTGTACGATAAGATCCTCGAACCTTTTCTCGGCGGGTCGATCAATAGCAATTAATGATTGGAGATGTTGATTTGATTGATCCAGTAGAGATCGCAAAGGAGTGAATGACTCTTTTGTAATCGTTGGAATTGACAGTATTGCGTTGATATGGTTTTGCATAATTAAGCGCTTATTGTCAAAACGTTCCTTTAGTGAAGTCCAAGCAATCTCATAATTTACTGATGATATTTCTAAAGAGGAAATGACTTGAGCTGCTTCTCCTTTTAGAGATGATTTTAAATAATGAAATTTTTGAATTTCTGATATATCATTATTGTTTTGTACGAGACTTGTAAATGTGTCACAGAAAGAGGTCCACTCGTTATATTTTCCAGAAAAGGAAGGTAAATTAATTGGTGGCAGTTTAATTTGTGATCCAACACTGTCTAATTGAGTAAAATTAGAAGTATTTTTGACTAACCTTGTAGTAGAAGTAACTGGTCGCAGAAGTTTCTTTGCTTTTGCCACTGTCTTATCGTAGTAGTCTTCCAAATCGCTGTCCTCTTCAAAATCTTCGTCCTCTTCCAAGTATGCTTGTACTCGCGAGATGTATTTGTTGAAAAGAATGTCGAGGCGCTCAAGACGTTGTTCTATGATATGTGGATCTTGTAGCTCGACTTGCTGAAGAGAATTGTRCAATTTGGTAATTGCACCACGCAGGTACCTCTTGCTGCCTGTTAGTTGTTTTTTCMGTTCTTCGGCGTTGGTAGAAAATGCAGTGTTATCACTCGCGTCAGTCATGACTTAGTTTCGGATGTAACACGCACAGTGTAATATCCGGCTCGAAGGACCAAAATGTTAGTTGTTTGGCGTTTCGAAATAGAAAACGCGCGTTGCAACCTATGCCGCTTGGTTGTTCACGAAGTTGAACGCAAACGTTCGCGGATATAAGAAGCACTGAATAAAAACACGGATAGGATAACACTTACATATATTTGAAAACCGAAAATTTACAAGAACTTATTAAACTAAACTTAACAACGAAAGAGGTGCGTGTTGTTTGTTGAAATGCGATACAAGAACTCTTTTTGATGAGGATTCTATCGTTCGAAGTAAACTTGGGAATACAGTTTGATTGGAGCCCCTCTCCTTCGGCGAAGTAAAACTAACCAATAATCAGCAGAAAAATGTGGAAAGTACAGAATAATTTAGTTTCGCCGAGGGATCGGTTTACAGCCCTTCGAACGTGCCGGGACGCTAGGTAAGAGCATTAAGATAACCGAAAATAAAGGATTACTGGAAAACCCCGAAATAACCGGTGACGGTCAAAGAAAGGACCCAGGAAATGGCCAATATTCAAATGAAATTATAAAATAATTTACGGCGGTTTGAAACTCAAAGGATGCCGCTGATAACAGGAATTTCCAAACTGCTCTGTACGTAACAGCCTCAGTTACCAAATCTGGTAGTAAACTGGGATTTTCACGACTGTTTGGCAAACTTAAAAAGAGAATTTTCGCACGCATAATACCTTTGTATATACCTTGGAAAAAACGAATTTGCGTTTTGCTTTTACATATTTTTATAGATAGACACGTGCACATAAAGTCCAACCTTTACCACATTCTATTAATAAATTGGGTACTTTTAAAACTACACGATTGCCGTCTGTATCCTGTAATAATAATAGTAATACATACTTGTCATAAGGTTTTTGTCCATATAAGTGCGCCGCCGAATTAACTAACCAGGTGGCGTGGAGGGTCAAAGCGTATCGAAACAAGTTCACGTACCAGGAGATGTACCAGGATTCACCCCAAAAATGAACAGGAATAAATGCAGGGATGTAGAAGCATATTACAGGCATTAGGTACAAGTAGAATTTCTTCTGAAACGCCAGCACAGAGTCGTTCGTCAAGTCAGATGTATCCAGACATTTTCTTTTCGCCCTTACGTCAGGATGGTGCCTGCAAAGTAGCCAACCCATGTGGGAAAAGAAGAATCCTCGTTTGGCATTGTGGGGATCAGCATCGGTTTCGCTGTATTTGTGGTGTACTCTATGGTTCCTTGCCCAATCTATTACGGAATCCTAAAAAGTGAGCAAAATGGTTTATAACATAAATACTTCATTAACAAGGAGTACTTATTTTGAATTGACTTCTTTTTACAAAATTATTGCCTCTAATCACTACAGATGTTAGATAAAAAAGTAATTAAAATATGCTGACTGAAATTGTTATGAATTATGGAAATAAATACTCTAAAATTGCTGGTTCGTGTAGATATACACGGGGATAAAAATGATTTATGGTTACTTTCCTTATTCATTTTCCAAAAAGGTAACGATTTTTTGCAAATAAACCGTAGGAGTAGAATTTCCAGGTCAACGAATGAAGAAATTTTATTTACATTTTGGACATTAAGTGAACCTAATCGTGGCCAGGCTCCACTATTCTCAGTAACAAAATGCCACGTATGAAAGAAACCCATTTTTAAGATTCTCTGTATTTGATAAAATAAAAGCTTTTGAAAATCAAAATCAATTTTTCTCGTAATGCTCAAGGTATCGATACCTTTCAATGAAGTATCGAGGAGTAATAGTTAAACAACAAGTTAAAACAAAAAATATAATTTCATATCAGTATCGATATTTTTGCTCGACACTATAGGAGAGTTTATCGACCGTTGGTGGCGCTAGTGTGGCTTTGCATATGGCGTAAATAAACAGTACTTGCTATTATAATATACTCGTCTGTATCACAGATGGGTTCGCAAACGAGTATTCAATGTAATTATTACAAATGAACTGGTAATGGCAACCAAAACACATAACCACATAACCGCATATTACTATTACAATATAATATCACACATGCTTCTTGTGATTACATTTATCCTATTTTTCTTAAAAATATTCATCCCCACAATTAAAAAATGCTAATACGATATAACAAAAACAGCCCTATTACACAACAATCCCGCCTTTTTCCAGCATTAAAGTACTGTTCTTAATGTTTTATGTATCCGCCGCCAAATGTCGTGCCACTATTGTAAATTTGCCTATAGCAATCCTTTTTCTGCCCATCATAACGGATTCGATGAGTGAAAGATCTTGATTGACAACAAATGACGCTGTTTTGTTTAAAGTCGTCCAAAATAACAAGATTGCCTTGTTGAAAAGGTATATTTAGGAATGTCATAAAATAAGGTAAAAAGTGCTGTAGTGTACCTAAGTTAATTAAATTAAACATGTTTTATTTTTATCCCGTATAGATTATTCCAATTTCTGTGCCAGTCACTTTATATAGAAAATTGTATATGTGACAGCATGACAGCACTATTATCTTAAAAAAAGGAGCAAAATAACATAAGGCGAGAAAAAGTATTTGTAGTAATAATATGAAAACAAAACTGCTATGTAGATAACATGCCGGTAAATAATAAAAATAAGAAATACTTTTAGGTCAATAAACCCAAAAATGATAGTATTAAGGACCACCATACTCACTTTTTGCATAACCCTTATTCGTAAGCTGCTACATATTATAGAAGAACTTTTTACTGCCATTTTGCCGTGCTGTATTTTAGGTTATTGGTCAGGTTTTAATATATCTGTATTTCAATTCCCTGGTCATAAATTTAGCAATTTCACAAAAACAACTTAAAACCAGTTTGTGCAATTKAAAAACGTTGCTTGTTTTTAAAAGCATATTGGATTTTGTCACAAGACGATCAATAAACGACATGCAGTATTATGGAATCGTGTATAATTGCAGAATAGTAGACAAGATGGTGTTGCGATGTAGTGGCGCGACTACCATCCTTGCTTATTCCACAAKACCAACAAACTATGCGACCACGAGGGGCTTGGAGTTAAACKGGCACMAAAATGGCTTGAGMAAAACAGAGAACTTCAGCAGAAGGTATACGATTCAATCTGAAGCTTTGCTACTTACTTTAACAAAACAGATATGTGAACATCTGACGATAATTGGGTAAAGCATGCTGTATATTTCTGTACGCAACAAGATTCCCAGACTTCAAGCTTGATTATCACGACAAAATGAAAGCTTAGATCCTAGAAGATTACTTTTTACCCATACATTGTTACGCAGTGTTTTGATTTATAAGGCTATAGGTATCACCAATCATCATTACGTTCAAATAAACAAAAAACGTAAGCAATACGACTTGGAAGAGAAAAAATATTTTTACCAAAAACAAATTTTACTTTGAGGAAGGACATAACACTAAAACAAACTATTTAATGTCTTAGAGATGTACAGAACAGATGAAACTCTATTTTAGAGTCACTTATTTACTCGTATGTGAGCTCATCAGTCGAAGTCATACGTAAGGGAAAATAATTCGAATTCGGACTATTGCGGTAGGTAATGTACGGTATTTAGTGATTGTACGCGCTATTACGGTACATACTACAGTATCACAATAGACCTTAAAAATCAAAGAACTGTCAGATTCAAGCTATAATGCTCATGTTGTTTGACTTCTCCCTGGGCAACTTGATTTGTGCATCAAAAGCCTGATATCTGACAGTTCTCTAATCTTTAAGGTTAGGCTTGATAGTTTGGTTCCCTCTCCCATCTCCTTTATAAACAGTTAAATTTTGTGGTATCATTTTCCCCTAAAATGGCGGGTTATTGCGCTAGTGCAATATAATATTTAGTGACTAGTGGCTGTACTAGCGCGTCATTGAAAAGGAACAATGCAACAATAGCGGTTCAAGTATGTTTTCGCAGCAACAGTCGGTTTCTCGGTTTTGCAAGCTTTGAATTTCAGTAATATTATGTTCTCTGTGAGTGCATATACCACGTAAAGTTCTAAATAAAGTGTTTTGTTTCTTTGGCATATATCTTTTATTGCTAGACCTTATGCCACCTAAAACATAGACGAACAACTGAATCGTTGCATCGCGCATCGCCCAAACAGTGGTTTATGTGATCCGTTCAGATCCGATACCTTGAGCTTCATCATCCGTGGCAGTGATGGGCGCGTAGAATACTCCATGTAGATTACGCCATTATCTACGCGTAAACTATGTAATATTCTACTTTAAAAGTCTACTGTAGAAAACAACTTTATGTAGATAAACAGCAAACTAGTAATATTTAGTACTTTTAACAGCTCCAAATGCCTCAAATGACAGTATTATTTTGTATATTATTATTTTCGTTCTCCCATCGATCGTACCGCGAGGTACGTGAAAAAGAGAACTATATATATCACTCAATGGAACTGAGTTGATCCGATCACAACCAAACTTGGTATGGTAATAGCCCATGACCTTCTGAGCTCCAATCCGGAGCCCTATGCTGTAGACTCTCACCGTTCAAAAGTTACAGGACATCAAAGTTGCTGCAGATCGCCGTGCACTAACGTCAGTAGGTTGGAACTACGCGTGGACCACGATCGGAACTACCTGGAGTTGATCATAGGAGAACTTTTTTTTCATTTTGGACGATTCCATTGGTTGTTGCTTCCTAACTAATCAAAATACTACTTTGTTGTAATTAAAATAACTAGAGCCACGTTAAACAACAATAACTCGTTTTGACATACATTTGTTAGGGTCAGAAGGCACAAGCGTACTTTGGAGCCCTCATCGGTCAATGGGTTCTTAAATGACTGTAAACTATGATTTTATTATCTTTCTTGTCTATAAACGGAAGAAGACTGGCTATTTCATATGCTACCTATTATACCTAATATACTCGTAGAAGAAAAGACTTCGAAACGCATGTTTTGTCCGAAAGAAGTAAGAAAACCGTTTGGGTATTCTGATGACTTACTAAAATAAGTTATGCAAATTTATAATATAAATATTAAAAAACTGCAGTGCTTTAAAAATTTTTAAGAATTGACCCATAAAACAGGGAAATTAGAACAAAATAATTTGCACAATATACTTAATATACAATAGCCATAATATACTCGTCTCATATTTTCTACTCAAAATCTACGCCAAAATGCTTTATCTACATTTTCTACGCGGGTAATGTAGAAAATTATAATTTACGCGTAAACGCCCATCACTGATCCGTGGCTGCGGAATATTGAAAAGGTTGTGATGGAGACTTACCTTTGATTACGTTAAATTTTATTTAACAGAAGTATTTGAAATAAAATACATTTATTCACATTAAGTTATTAATAAAACAAGATTTTATTTTTAAATAGAGGCGTTTAGATAAGAAAAGGTAGGGATGCCTAACTGAACATTTGGCGTATATATCGCAGAATTACTGAAAACGAACGGCAGCTATTTTATTGTGTCTGACAGAGCGTGTTCCCAAACAAAAACTGCTTGTGAGTGTAAAAATTGGAGCGAAAAGATAAGCTTCCACAGGACATAACAGACTTCAGTTCACGTCATGTTTCCAGCGGCGTAGACCACTAAAATTTAGAAAATTGCTAGTACGCTACTGGTGGTTGGTGTCACTTGGTAATACTCTAGCCTATTATTGCCCATCTTTTTTCCTTATCTAGATACAAACCACTGAAGTTAACAAGTGACAGCTGAGGTTAATGAAGATATACTAAAACCCTTATAGAATTTGATAACATTTAAATAACCGCAAGCTCAATACAAAGAACGTCCAACTCTGTCTCTTCCGCTTCACAACAATATTAAATATAGACAATAATTCATGTAATAAAATAGCACACATATGATGAATGGTGCTGCTAATTGTAATTGGATTGACGCAAGACATGTTTATGCCTAAGGTTTTTGCAATCGGCTAATACGTCGCCAAAATAGTATATTGTATATCAAGAGTCGAAAGTGCATGATTTCCGCACGCATCGTGGATATTGCAGGCCTCGGTTACAACCAAGTGTGGAAACCGCACCTTCCACTCGCGTCATACATACTATTTTTCCTACATTTGTGCAAGAAAGACGGCCTAAGAAAATATTTCCGTTTAATTTCCCACAATTCAAATATGCAGCGAGCAATAGTTATTTTGTGCATCTGTTTCGTTAGTCACGCCGGTAACTGAGATAATAAAAATTATTTTTACAATTCTCACAAAAGCCATCAGTCGCTGGGAATTACTTAAGGATGTTTGAAGATTCCATGGAAGAATCTGGATTCGTATACGAAATAGAAAAAGAGGCAAAAGCAGCAACATTAGATTTATTACCACATAATTTACGGGAACCATATGAGCCCACAGTCAGTCCTGGACTAGTGTCGAGGAAAGGAGACTTACGACAAGACTGTGTTTCTGGCTTATTTTTATGAGCGATCTAAAACAAAAAAATCTTTTATTCATGGTGACATGGTGTATGTATTGAAAATTGAAAGCCACTTTTAATGTAAAGGAGAGATGCTGATATCAGAAAATATTCCAAGCTAACTGCCTTTCTGAAGCGTACGGGTATGGATATAGGCCAATAAAATCCAAAGCTTTCACAAAGGAACATTTGTACAACTTTCTGTCTGAAGCTCCTGATCATCCAACGATGAAGGTTCAAATCACCTTTTTCTCAAGTATTTATTTTTAACTAACAGGTTGTTTTCATTTTGGCAGTAGCGGGTTCTTGCGATCGAAATGAGCTCAAAAAGATGACAGTCGATGGCATTGAAGACCTATGAACCATTCTAGTGGTAAAAATTCCGGAAACGAAGATAGAATTTCAACGAACTTTCACTGTTACGCACGATTCTCAAGCTCTGGTGAATATGTTGGAATTTTAAAGAAAATAGCATCCCCTCGACTGCTGAAAATGAAAGACCGCAGCGTTTTTATCAACTACCGATCTGGAAAGGTAGCTGTCAACTTGTAGGATTAAATACTATTGGGAAATTTAATTTCAAATTGCAACATACTTTAAGTTGCCCGATGCCCATAGTTATACAGGGGGCATTGTTTTGGACGGTATTCAGCAACTCTATTAGTCAATAGTGGTGGCGCATTTGGCAATACACTCTTTATTATCGAAAACAGTATTTTTTGTACAAAAGTAGGAAGTAGAACACAAAGTCATGACACACCACAACAAATTAAAATAAATTCATGCATTAAAGTTATTAATCACATACGGCAAAATCTCGATTTATGGACAGAATAATGATTTACTTGCAAAGAAACTATAGGAAATATGACTATTTGTACAATTTTAAAGTAAACCACTGAGTGTGTGAGTTAAATTTTAATACTTACTGTATTTTTAGTGGCAAGAATTCGTAAATTCAACCAATAAGCCTTATTTTACACTTTCACTACGAAGAGTATTTTTTGTAACCAACTGTTTTTTATGTAAGCTGTATATACACCATAAGTTTACTTATTACTTAAGAAAAAAATGGTTTAAATAATGTTACGCAAAACACAGCTACATATATATACCTACTTCTGCTCTAAGCTATATATAGTGGCACTGGTTTGATATATTATTAACTAGTTAGATTGAACAATATCGCCTTCATCTACCTAATCTTTATAGTAAATGAGGTTTTTTGCACTTCACAGATAGATGTTTGCACATTATTCTGGGTGCGTCTATAATACAATTCATACGACGCACACCTACAGTCATAAAGCTTGAGTAAGCATGAACTTTGCTTGTTGGAATTTGCCGTTCTGTAAAAAAAAGAACTCTTTAAATGGCAATCATAGCAAAAGCACTACCGGTCACAACTTGTTGACTACATTTTGCTGGTGAAATTAATAAAAAAGGAAGTTCGCGCACAATAATAACTTGAAATGTAAATATACGTACTCTAGGTACAAACAATTTCTGATGTTTTTCGTTCCTCTGCTAATTTGCGTCAGTCGATAGGACATTTTTAAAGTGAATCGTAATGATATTATACTAACAATAGATATAAGTGCTCACGTACCTGAAATGCTAATGTCTGAAGTATGACCAGGAATACTCTAAGAGGAAGTTTAGCTTTGTATGCTCGATGCGACCATAGCCTGTGTGCTCCAGCTGTTACCCCCAAACACCCTAACTGATACATGAATATTGCTGAAAATACACAGAAGTGTTAAAAATTTTAGGTAACTTAGGCTTATTTGTATACATTTCAGTCAGGTACTTTTCAAAATTTGAGATTACTAGATAGCGATTGTTTCTTATATTTCTTACATATTAATTAGGTACGTTATAAAAGTCAAGTACTAACAATAGTATTTCTATATGTACTAAATTGTTCATTCTTTTTAATGCAGTAGTCTCAAATATATAATGGTAGCTACTTTATTTCGCGATATGTACTAATTATGTGTTTATGTTCCAATTACAGAAAAGTCGAAACAACATATATACCGGAAAAGCTAATTCACTTAAACTGTTGTAGCTTTTATTTTATGTATTTTTTTCCTAACTTAAAACAGATTGTTGCAGATATTTGAATTAACCAGCTACATTGGTAAGTTCGTATTTGAATATTTTAATTTCTCCAAACGATATCTGTTCGATAATTTTTAAATGTCAAGATGGAAATGCTTTTAACAGTTTAGAAGATAAGATATTGTATAATATGAGAAGCACCCGAACGTATTGCTCTACTATTTAGTTAGCAACATATGTAACATAATTTTTATTTTTTTACATCAATTGATAAGGGTTGAACGACCTAATTTAGAAACAAACGTGTTTACTGGCGAGTCCRTCAACMGATTAGAATGGGAGCTATACTGGAATCATATATATTCTGCTCTTAGGAATACCATCAGTATGTAATGATGGTCCCAAAGCAGAATATTCTTTTTCATGCCCCGAATTTCCAAGGAAATATACAACGTATTCATAGTTTATTCAGTATGAATTACAGTGAGATATTTGTTTTAAAATGCCCAATAAAGCGAAGTATTATGCAATGCTTTTACACAAACGTTTAATACTACAAAAAAGTGTTATTGTAAAAAAAGGCTTTCAATTTTTTCTATACTTTTTTGTCAGAAATAAAATGGCTACTAGGGCGTATTTTTAATCAATGACAAAAAATTCCAGTATTGAGTATACTATTAATATAACTTGGAGTAAGCATGTTAAGTTGTGTGTTGTGTTTAGTAAAATACGTCAAATTAAGATTATAACCCAGTCAATAAATAAATTAACTTTGCAAAGGGTATACGATTGTCGTGATTCTTCAGTTAGGCGAGTTACCAGTTTTGTCTCAAATTAATACTTTCGGGACAACAGGGAGTACAGAACGAATGTTTAACTTTTTTTAGGAAATTTTAAGTACTATTAAGTACTAGTATTTTTTACCTTTCCCTTTTCACCCCTTTCCAAGACATAATCAAAATATCTAAATAAATGGTTTTTTAGTGTGGTATCCCCAGTAGATATACTCCACGAAACAATCATTATTCAATGCATAAGATAATAAGGTACTCTTGGAGCTTATCGTATCATCAATGGTTCGGTTGGGCATAGGACCAATTCATTTAAATTAAAAAAAATAAGTTAGGCTAATCTGCTCTGACCCCATCAAGATACCTTTATATTATAAAAGTACGGTATTTCAGGAAAAGTGTACTATTTTGATGAACAAATCAAAGAAGCTGTTGAAGAACATTTTGAGGGGCTATAGGGAAAATCTTGAGGTTTTAGTCTTAAAGTAGCTTTTGTAGAAAAATAAACGTTTTGTTTTTGCGCCTAAGTAGGTAGATAATACAAAAATCCTCTTCGTGGAAGGTTTCCAAAGAAATCGTATTATTTATTTTTATTTGCGTTATTTTTTTAGTGTGCAATAACTGAAAAAGTTATCTAAAGATGGGAATTGGGTGAAACTTATACCTAATTGTTTGTGTCCGGCATACCTCAGAAAGCTATGCCGCAACTAATAATTACATTTAATTCTTTTAAATGGTCATAATATTTTACAGCTTGGGTGGATACAGCCCATTAAACATATTGGTTATATTAACTTACCAAATATTGTCGTTAGTAATTTGGCTGATGTCAGCATCATGTAGATTCCATACAATGCCGAAATGTGTAGCACAATGTACAATATTATGTTTCTCCACACTAGTTTGTATTCCCGTTTAAGTGGTTTATCGTCATATACAGGTTCCATCTCATCTTTGCACAAATGAAGAACTTCCCTGTTTGTCACATTAGGAGCCATTTCGATGGATTCTGAAAGACAACAGTAAACAGTAAAAGTGATTTTCGTCTACATACTGTTTAAAAAAGAACTTCAGGTGCTTAAAAAAAAGACAAAAGGCGACTGTTACTTTAAAATCATACTACTCCAGGAAGATTCTCAAATCCCACTATTATCTGACAACTTATTTGCGCAGTATTTGAAGGCAGGGCTGCAACCGTACGTACTCCTATATGAAGTAACCTTTTGCCAAATAACAATCGAAGTTTTTAAACAAGTATTATATACCTACCACGTGATAGTTTTGAAATGGATACTACTTAGTCAAAGAGCTACCCATGAGACTTTCAGGCGGTTATCGTTTATATATTGCACTTAAAGCACTAAAAGTATTTTATGACCATTCCATAAAGGAATATACGGCAAAATTAATGAAATAATTGCCTTCTACAATATTTTTCTCAACAACCTAGCTGAGATAATAGTAAAAAATGAATGCACACTAATTTAAATTTAATGAATAAAGGAAGCGAACCAGTCACTAAAGCTACTTCAGCAATTCAAAATGTAAACATTATCTATGTGCGTATAACTTTAATACTAATGTTTTGTGTTGTAGTGGGAATAGTTTTGTTACATATCTGAATATTTTAACTCCTTTATAAAGCACACTTCTAATACCCTACAAGTTATTTACCAGTTGATGGGGACCAGAACCTTAATTACTTTTTTTATAACGCATGTTATAGGATACGAATCTAAGATAGACTTTTGGTGCGAATTATACAGGTACAGACGCATGTAATTTTTTTTATGAATAAACATGCATATGCATGCATTTATGGCAGAACATATTTTCGCAGCAGTAAATTATGTCAAAGGAGTTAGTGTTTGCCTTAAAAATAGGCTGAATAAATCCGGAATAAAAACAATAGGGGTTAGGTAATAAGTGCAATTTGGGAGGTCTTCTAGTTAACCATAAGCCAAAATCCAATAGTTTGAACAAAAACGTCATTTACCAAATAAAATGCATGCAATGTGGCATAATATACATAGGACAATCAGGTAGAGCTATTAAAAAAGAATTAAAGAACATGTTGCGAATATAAATTCGAACAAAAGCGCAACAGGTTTTGCAGAGCATTGAATAGAAAATAACCATTACTTAGACAGAAGCGACGTCAAAGTTTACGTTGCAAAAGGAAAGGTACAAAACTGAACCTTTTTAGAATTTTTGGAAAGCTTAGCATTAAAAAAAAACATTTGGCAAATAATAAATWKGCCTTCAAAATTCAGGCGAGAGAATTTTACAACAGTATTTACAACGCCTACCTGTAAAAAAACGTAAACAAAATTTTGCACATCTGAGTTTAGTTAGAGAAAAGTCGACTTTTCTTTAGTTTAGTATAACGCGGTTATCTTTTTGACAATGACCGTCAGGTCGAAACGATCGTCAGAGTTATCTGATAAATCAAGTGAGATAAAGCACATACGTTCAATCAGTTTGTTACCAAGCTACCTAATTGACATGCATATTCTTCTGAATCTACTATTCTGAAAGATTATTTTAGAAATATCACTGGTCTTTTAGTTTAATTTTTCGATATTAGATACATTTAAGACGCTTTATGGCAGCCCTCGTTTTCATAAGCGGATGGTACTGCTATCTGGAGGTCAATGAAACGACTAGGTGATCGCAGCACCGGTTATTGTACCTGTGCATTGTAGAAACCTTTTAAACTTGTGAACACGTGGTGTATGCATACGTAACAAAATCAAATAGTTATACTTAAACAAACGATTATGCATTTATTAAGGTGTATTTGGTCAAACTCGTGCATTGTGTAGTAGCCGACAAATAATTGATATGTGCATTCAACCAGAAAGCAACAGCACTAGCAGCTATAACGATCTTTTCTACTTTGTCACTTTAAAATTTCGTTACCTTATCACAGATATCTTCCAAAACTCTAGTCGTTAATTATTTAGAACATTAGCACTTAACACGGCATCTCTACGGTGTCTGGCATAGCAGAACTTGAGACGCGGGACCTGTGATGTTAACTAACAGAACAGAGTAATTGAGCTATAGGGTCGGCGTTCGGGTCTCAGTGACCATCCACCTTTCTTCAGCGAAGCGTTTTTTGTACTGCACCTGTGTTGTATCCCTCCTACTCTGTAAAATAGCGTTCGTAGCGGTATCTGAATCACCTGATTACCCTATAAGACTATATTTGTTCAAATATGCAATGGCACTTGTGTTTCAAATAAAACTCGATCCTCGTTTGAAGAACGCACCCAAAATTTCACAGCTATACAGTTATGTCTGTTACGGTATAAATCCAAATACTTAGCATTAAAAATTACGTTCAATAATACCAATGAAGCAAAATCTAATTTTTGTACATACCCCTAGATACCACAGCGCACGCCCTTCATAGACTTAATCCGAATTTGGCATGTACTATCATACTCAGCATAAAAAATTCACGTTCAACGACATTCATGAAGCAAAATCGATCTTTTTGCACCTTTAGGTGTACATACAATAGTCACCGCCATATCATCGACCATTTTACACCTATGAAGCCGAATCAATCTTTTCGACACTTAGGTATAATGCTACATGCCCGTTATAGCCTTAATAAAAGTTTGACTTGCCCCTTCATACTCATCATCAAAAATCACGTTCAACGTTTTAGATACCACACCTATAGGTAGTACGCGTCCCGCATGGTCTTAATGCACAAGTGATTATTTATCATCATACTTGGCATAAAAAGATCACGTTCAACGACATCCGTGAAGAAAATAGGATCTTTGCACTTTTAAGTATCATGATGTATGTCAGTCATGGCCTTAATTAAAATTTGATAGCACCACCATACTCAACATCAAAAATCATGTTCAACGTCTACCATAGAGCAAAACTAAAAAAAAATGTATGAAAACGAGCATATATTGACCCTAGGGGCAGCACCCTATTGATTCTACCTCACAAAAGTTGTTTGGACACGCCTTCAGACCACCTAACGAAAACCTGGGGTCAATCCGTTGCTAAGAAGCCGAGATCTCACTATCCACGGACCACCTTGGATGAAAATCGCTAAGTCGGTCGGGAAGAATGCTGCATGTCTGTCAATTATATCCCTAGGACTTTGATCGAACCATTAATAATTGTATTATATGTGCATTGTAGCTAAAAGTCTTTTCACTCATACATAAATAGTGCTTGGATCCTAGAAGGCCCATGGCTTGATTCGTTATTCTTATCTTCTTCTTATTTTTTGCGTTTTCCTTCCAATGATGAATTTCTGCTTACTTCCTCTTCCTCGTCATTTAGTCCCCTCACAGCCCTTGTTAGTAACTAATGAGGTAGCTTTTGGATTGACATTTATAAAATATTCCCAACCACCTAAGCCTTTGGGTTTTAATTACTCCCATATATTTGGTTTATTGGAGAGTGCTTGGAGTCTCCGTTTTCCTACTATCCATTTACAGTTTTCTCCCAAAAAATCATCCTTAACGTTTCCGAAATTTCAAGTATAAACCCCATACTTCACAACCATAAATCACGACTGTTCGGAGCACTATCTTGTACAACTGCAATTCAGACTTTTCGAAACATCTTTACATTTTAGCAACCCATTTAGTCTGTATGCGCGTTTATTTCCAGCTAACAATTTTACTCTAATTTCCTCCCGAACTGTTGGTTTTATCATTATTACTGTACCCAAGTACACAAMCCTGTCCATCTCTTCAAAGGGTTAATCCTTCCCACATATGCTCTTAATATGAAGTTGCTGTTTGTTTAAATTTCTTCGCCACTCCACTTCATATAATTCGTTTTTAAGTCCCAAAGCTCTTGCTTCTTTTTCTAATCGTCTCACTACCTTTTGCATTTCCTCTTTGCTTCTTGTTAGTCTCTCTTCATTCATAAAAAAACATAAATGGCAGTTGATGTATTTTTATCAAGTACAACAGGACATATTCGCTTACGTGCAGAAAATGCAACTAAGCAGAAAATTTTTGGAAACTTCTGTTTTGCCTTTTCCATTATACTTTGTGCTTCATTCAGCTCTTGATGATTGTTACTTTCGGAAAAATTACCTTGCCTAGTATAGCATCCATACGCAAATTTTTGAACACATCGGTGAACATAATATTATTGTGATATGTAAAATTAACTGTAGTACGATTGCCGAACTTTTAAAGTGATCAAGTGCATTGCACCGACTTAATCTGTGCAACAATGTTTTGACTACTTAACAATTAACTAAGAAATTATGAAATGATTATGCTGCAGATCATGCATAGCTATTGCTCTATCTGTTCGGCAACCAGACTATATTATACAGGGTGAGTCATTAGTGTGTCAGTGTAAGATACTGACTTCACTATTAACAATAAACAGATATTTTTTTTGTATCGTTATATAATTAGTTAATTATTTTCATCTATACAGGATGTACCGCTATTCCAACTCAACTTTTTTTTCTTAAATGGCAGCCTATGTATTTTTTTAATTCCAACTTTTTTTAAAATTTTGATAATACATGTCTTGACTTAAATTGTTCTAGAGGCCCAATTATTAAAAATAAAGAAGTAAGCTTCAGCATTCTAGCATAGAAAACTTCTCTCTACAATTTGGTGTGGGTCTTATGCGAGTCTACTATACAGGGTGATGATTAGGCGTGATCAAATTATGGAAACTTCAAACGACTGTAATTTGATTTTTTTTTAATGGAACACTATATTTGTTTATTTTATCGTAATTTACTTCTCTTTATTTTGAGTATGCATCTTGTGTACCTGGGATTAACAGTTTTTGAAATATTAATATTTTTTTTAAATTAACGTTTTTATGCTGACTCGAATTTTAGAAACAAAAATAGTTTCTCCCACAACCCTCAAAGTAGAGAGATAGTTAAAAGTAAAAGATATGGTTAAACAAGTCCCCCCATATCCCTCATTTCATAAAAATCTTTAAAGCCATTTTAATCATACTTCTTTGTAGCACTTAACTCATGAGGTCTTGGTTTGTATAGGTATGGTAGCCATTATTTAATAATGTACATATTTCCACAGAACGCTCAAGAAGTTTCATTTTATTTATATAGAATCTATTTCGTTTCCTGCTTTGTACTCATATTCATTGACAAATTCAGTTTTTAAAGCAGCTATGCCAGTATGGTAACACATTAATATTCCATGTTATGACATTCTTCGTAACGGCTAATACACGATACGCTGCAAGAGGCTCAATATTTAAAACCATTCATACCAAGGAAGTGCTCGTAAGTTATCTTTCAAATTACTTGTTGTAGTATCTGTATTTATATCCACTAATAGATGTCATTTATTATTTATTTTGATTCGAGTTGGGAAAAAACTCTTTGGAATAAATTATAACGAAAGTTAATTAGATGCACAGAAATGCAACACGTTTTTAACACTAAAGAAGAGTAGTTAACAAATTCAGTAAAAAGTCTTGATTTAATTTATTTAAATAACATTTACGATAACTGTACTAAACACTTAGTGAGGCATTTAAACGTGTTTTCAATTTCAAATTCTTAAAAGTAGCTACTCTAAAATATTGCAATTTTTAAAATATAAAAGTCTACAATAAATGAAATAACGTTTAATTAAAATTTAAGTGTAGGTTAAGTATTATAAACATTGCGATCTAGGCAAACTCCATATTCAATTATATCATCAACTTATTTGTCCACCACAATTTCTCCAAACTTGGCTTACCATCAAAATATTTTGGGCACTTCCGGCATGACATTCACACTACACAATCCATTGGAGGTGCTAAACACAAAATTACTTTATGTAGACGTGATTGACCGCACTTTGGCACAAGCGTAGCTCTATTTGTATTATGTCGGTGATCAGGTGAGTTTTTATTTTTAAACTCTCTAAATGCATTTAAATTAAGCTACCGAGCCAGAAAACTTGCCAGCGAAACTGTACTAGCATTCCGTTAACTATGCGTACACATTGATTGTTTGTCCCCAGCAACCGTGGTTATTTATGGGGGTTGCATCATTAACAAAACGTTTTTATCGAATCGTTTAATTTCATGGAGGAATTTCACTTGTTCTGCTGCGCACATTGCAATTAAGATAAGCTTTTATTTGAAAACTAAAACCTTCCAGATAGTTTAATTCTCTTACTTTAATTAGGCAACAAAGTGGAAGAATACAGTAAGTATTCCGCGTGATCTTTCTAGTAGTTGTACGGCTTCCAAGTGACGGCATTTTTGAGTGGGTTGTACGCGGTTTAGTGAAAATTATGGAAAATTCCAATTTGAAAAGTTTGGATTACTCTGCTGACCTAAAGGTTGTGAGATTTGGTGAGGCTGAATTACGTAGCTCAGTTTTTCTCATTAATATAGAAAAGTAGTGGATCACTGGTAAAGAGAGAGAGGTACCGATCTCGGAGTGGCTTTTACTAGTTAAGGGCAAAAATCGCTGTGCGGTATATGCCAGTGCTTAACAAGTACAGGCTTCAGGTGTCTAATCTAATGTGTTATAATTTTTTAATATTCGTTGTATTTTGTTGGTATACTATTTGCCATATTAAATCTATTTTCCTAATGGTGTATACAAGTGCTTCATATAAAAATTAGATAACATAAAAAATCTATGTATCATTTCATATGAACATAATGTACATTCTTGTTTGTCCATGTTTGTAAGAGATGTAATTTTAGTGATTTTTTGGCAAATGTGTACAGATTCTACGGTTTTTAATGCTTTAAATCTAATGTTAAATTGTAAGCCTTAGTAAGTATTTAGCTATAGGTATAATCTGGTAACTTGCAGTAACTCTTTTTGTCTATTTTGACGGGGATAAAATACATTTCATAAAAAACCGCGCTTTCTGTTTTGGACAACTTACAACTAGAAGATTTTTATTAAAGAAAAAAATTTGGAAGCGATACATACATAAGTCTTATCTAAGTATTTGTAAGTAAAAAGGAAACAATTAACGCATACTACTAACATAATTTCATTTTTTGGGAGATGGTAACGTAATGGTTCAAATTATGGATACTATAAGTATACATAATTCTACTATTTCATTTGAATTTTGATTTTAGAAAATGCAGTCATTGACCAAAATATAAATATACGTACTTCAGTTAATGCAGCCGCACGTTATGGGTCAAACAGTAAAGTATAAAAATTACTTATCATTACTTAAAAGCAGACTGCGAGTGTTTTTATTTCGTAAAAAGCTGCGAACTTGCATAACTGTATATTTTTTATAAAGTGATTTCTTGTCCGATAATGTGTAAGAAGTGTTTATCTGTTCTTGAGAATTTTCGACTACGGCAAAAGATTGAAATCTTCACCAGTCTAATAGATCATTGACAATAATAAAAAAGTTGACTGTTCACATTTAGTCAATATGAATACAAAACTTCCATGCATAACAAAAACTTAAAGATTAGCTTCGGTAGCACCATGATCGTATGTATTAGCTTTTTGACAATATGCAAGGTGTAGTTGCTACGAAATCGATCGATAGTGCCTTTTTTACCTAGATTTGAGATACTTGTGATGCATCAAGTCGAGACTTATATTGATATTAGAAAAGCATGCATTCTTTTATTAAATTTTCTCACATGCGCTGGGTGTATATTCAGCATGGCAATAAACTATTATTTTTTTGAACGGAACCGTATACTTACTTTTTGCACTACATCCTAACGCGTCACTTAAAATATAGAAATTTCCTACGTATWTTGTTTCTAAAATTTATGTCATCAAAATATATCTGTCCTTCCTAGTAGTAATAAAATCAAACCTTGCAAATTACTACTCAGCAAAGGATGAATCTTGMTTATTAAGACGATATTTATTTTCACCAGCGGTTATCAATCTTTGTATCTACCGAGTTTCTATACCTTTCTTCTTTTAGATGCAGACTTTTAAATTGACGCACTGGAACACACTAAAAGGTGATGCAGTTTGATACAGAAATAAAGTTTTATAGTTTACTGAAAATATGCAACACTGCGTATATATGTAAATGTATTAAAAATATTGACCATTTTCGTACATTTTGTTTTGGCGCATCACAAATTTCTGTAGGTTTATTTTAACTTTATTTTATCTGTTTATCTATATCATATATTTTAATTAGATTCTGTGCAATTTTTACACGCTTTTGTCTCTTACTATGTTTCGCAACTTCTCTCTAGTGTGTTGACATCGTTAGCCACACGCGGTAACATAGACAACGCGCAGTCCATATTTATTAGGTCTGCAACTGAAATATCGTCTTTTTGAGATTAATAATTGTTAAAATGCCTCTTTTCTGTTTTAGTTTGAGTACTTTCCAGTTTTATAAGTCTGAGCGCTGTAGATCAAATAAATTATGGTAGTATATTAAAAAATAAAAATATTTTCATGGATGTGTCATTTATTGCTATACTGTAAGTAGATAATAAGTTGTTGTGCGTATTATAAGTACAAAAAATATCAAAAGTCAGTTTCAAATGGGGACCCATACTTTTATAATATCATCTTATCAGGCATAAAAATTCTATATGAAAATAATAATAGGTAAGTATTAGCAATTTAACATTTTTCTATTGCAAAAATGTCCTTAGTTGGCTTTGAGACAAATTAAAATTAATTAAATTAAAAATTGTCAACGATCATGCGGTGGAGCTTAAGTTCTTCAGTTATCCTCAAAAACATAAACCGGTAAACAGATAATATCAAACTTCAAGAACATTGGATCTCCCAAGGCAAGTGTAGGTACCATTAAGAAACAAACCTGTTGTTGATGGTGAAATGGTTGAAATTGTTGTTTTGGGATATTTTTCCATATATCCCGCAATTTTTGTAACACAATCTGTAAACAAGATTCTGCAAATCATCAGTAGACAAAATTTTAAGAATACGTAATTTTCATTTATATGCATTCTTTATAATGCATCTTTCTAGTGAAGTATTTCGAATTTATTTTTATCTTGCTCACAAGGAAGTGATCTTTTTCTTGATGTCATTTGGACATATATAGCCAATTTTGCAAAAAAAAAAAGTAATTATTCGGCACAATTTTCATTACCGGAGTTATTTAATTTTTAAGAATCTTGACAATTTAATGTTTACTGTGAATCACGTGGTATTGTCGCACTACAATTTAATAAAAAAAGTGGTAAGTAAATCAACATTTAATTGTTCTGGGTAAATAACTATGTTTACTAATTCTTAATATCTAGACATCTCGCGCAAATTTGAATATCCTTGTTTAAACAATTTTTCGTTGGTTGGCCATAGAATTATATATCATATTATATCAACATGATAGCGTACCTACACATAGTACCCAGTTAATAAACATTTTTTTACAAGAGCAAGGGATAGCCAACAATGATTTTTTTCTTTTGCTATCCCAGTCAGTAGATTTGTCACTGCTGAATTTTTTAGTAAGTAAAAAGACTGCATGCGGTAAATACTGAATGAGCTTTAAAATTTAAACCCTGAATTTAATACGAATGTCAAACGCATGAAGATTTGCTGCTACTTATAACTATTTAAAAGCTATAATTTAATAGTACCGTAATTTCTGTTTTTTTTTAAACTAGGATCTAAGTTTGTTGGTCTTCACATTTTGGTTGACAAATCCAACACGCTTGAAGATGAAGATGCTAGAGTTTTTTAACGATTTTTGGTGATTCTTCTGATTTTGCCGATATCAAGTAACAAATATGTTGTATTTTCTTGACATAATTTTATCCCATCCCCTGCAAGCAGCATATAAATTTAAATAGTCTTCGTTTGAATAATTTAAGCACCCCGGCTTGACTGTTGACAATTTTTAACAGCGTGACATTTTCTTAACACACGTTTGTTTCATAAAGGGTCAAGGTCAATTAGGAATAAGTAATTGAACTAGTAATATTATTCCTATATTTCAAAAACTGCGAAATTTCAAAGTAGACAACCCGATGCAAATTTCTCATTATGCTTAATGCTGAATAAGATGATATCTGCTAATATAAATATCAGAATAATATACAAAGTCTACTAAGTGGTCCCTTTCTACAGAGAAAGCACCCGAGGTTAAAAAAATAGAGGGCTTTGTACGGAAAAAAACTAATCGTTATGTTCTGGTCTGCAAAAGTAGTCATTTTTTATATAAACTTTTAAATACGTCAAAATGGTTGGACTTAGGTATGGGAGATTTAAAGAAATGTGTTGAAAACACTTTAGGCTAATGTCCCCCATTAATATTAGTTCCAAATGGGACACTTTATATTTATAGGAATAAGCAAATGTCTACACATTTTGTGACACTTTGTGCTGCATTTTGTATCCCGTAAATTCAATGACATTTTCACCAAACAAAATAATTTTAAAATGTTTACATATTTAATGTATAATTCAAAATGTTTTACAAAAGTCCATATAAGAAAAAAATATAAATGTTATTGGCTAAAACAAATTAAAATGTATACCCTAGTAATATTTGGATGCTTGTAAATAATGATCTTTTGGTATGCTACTCTTATTTTCCACTTCCAATAAACAATCACTGATATTCTTTTTGGTATCGACTGCTATCGCCAGAGCTTCCTTTACAGAGTCGCTGTCGATCGTTCTCAGATCTGATGCATCACCGATGGCTGCACACGCTCTAATAAATTTAGAGACGCAATCGGTTCCATATTTTCCATATTCACTAGTTTGATAGTCCCATGGTGTTAGGTAATGGTAAGGGAGCCAGTAGCTTTTCGTATATATAAATACTAAATTAGTATCAGCCGGATACCTGCAATATAAGTTTGTGTCAAATAAATACCCTAAACACTTTGTTCATAAAATTGTAGTAAACCTTGCAAATAAACAGACGTTTATTAAACATGGCTGCAATGTCCAATATGTTCTACATAAATATTTATGTACACGGGATTAATCAGTTAAATCTATGCATCATTGGATTTAAGTACCATCATTCGAGTCATCACTATCCCTGGCAAGCTACTCTTCACTTGACTTCATTTGAGTATGTGTCTTGATAAAGATATATAATAAATAATATAATAAATTAATTAATTAAATAATAATTAAATAATAAATTTCGAAAGCTTGACTAAATAAAAAAATGGTAATGTCTTGTTACTTATCCACAGGTATATAAATTACTATAACTGAAATGGTATGCCTTTTACTAAAAAATTCATTTATTAACTCGGTTACCGGTTTTGAGGTTCAATGTAACCTCATCATCGGTCCGATGACAAACCATTTCAGTTATAGTAATTTATATACTTGCACTCCCAAGTTGGGTAATATTTACTATATATCCATAAGTCTTACGAATGATGTAGAATTTACGATATATGCTTTGCAATACTGATTATATCCTACCAGTGAAATGAAAGGAACTAAAGAACTGTTCTTCCTTTGCTTATAGAAAGAATATAAATAATGAAAGATATATCACTGTTTTAGCTCTAGCAGAGACATAGCTACTCAAGGAGAACTGTTGAACAAGCTCTTAAGGAAAGAAATAAAATTTGCGGCTATGGTAGCCTTTCAAATAAACTTAAATTGATTTCTAATACACTCACAAAGATTTACCTTCCTATATATACGGGTTTTCGCCTTTTTATTCAAAGCCACAGAATAAATGTTTAAACATAAAGTTTCTTAATTTTTTATAAAAACCTCATGGTGAAATAAAAACAATCCAGCATCAGCTGACTGAGATCTTTACTCCATTCTGAATAGCACATTGGATAGAAAAATCGAACTAAACAATAAAGTACTAAGGTACCCTACAATCAATTGTTTTTGAGATATTTTATGTTGAAGCTAACTTCTATATCTGAAGTTGTTTAAATGAAAAAGCTTCTTAATATTTCGAGAAGAATCTCGCGATGACAAGAAAAAATCGAACACCGCCAACAATGTTGTTAAATCAGCTGAAACGACCCCATTCTGAATAGTTTATTGGATAGAACACATCCAATTAAACAAAAAAGTACTAAAATACTGCCACCATTTATTTTTCAGATATTTCATGGTGAATAATAATCGGTGCACTCGTTTTTGTATTATAATTTTTCTTTTTAGGTTTTCGTTGTTTAAAAAAATATGTGAAAATCACATTTTATTGTTGACTGCAGTTACATTTATCAAAGTTTCTTTGATTTGTCGGTATAACTTAGCGATTTTGATAGAAGGCGAATAGTTGGTTTGCAAGAGGACGTTTATACCACCATACACGCACACCATATATACTTATATTTACTGTATGCGCAAAGTTGCTAATGCTAGGATCCATAATTTTCCAAGGTATAGAATGTTTCAGCTGTGACCTTTTATGATGAATTATCTAATATTTTCTGTTGTTTAAGATTTTCGCTGGGTAATGTATGCAATTTCTAGCAAAGTATGATTAGTTAACTTGAAATTTTCAGACTTAGTTGTTAACATTATCTTATTTCAGTATTACTTTATGCAGCGTAATAGCTAAAACAACTAAAATAAAATTAAAACATAAAATAGACAAACACTATTTGGTCCAAAGAATGTCCAAGTAAATTTTATTTTGAAATAAATGGTTTTGAACGATTGAAAATTTACTGAAGAAAATGAGATGACGTTTTTTTTAAATAGAATTTGCAAGTTTTTTTTTTGAAAAGGTCTAAACGTGTCGCACACAGATATGTGTAAATATATTTTTATGTAAATGTGCGTGTTACCTATCGTGCTGGTCCTTAACCTTTCGCTTTGTTCTTATAATTCAAACGTTTTTCATAAGCATACAATAGGAGGGGCACAGTGCTGACCCCTTACAACAATCTGTGAGCATGTTATTTGAAAGAATACTTACTTTGTAATATATTCGTTGCTGTCCATTTTCTTGTACAAAAGAATT
This sequence comes from Rhyzopertha dominica, assembly GCA_025024175.1. Lineage (NCBI taxonomy): Eukaryota > Metazoa > Arthropoda > Insecta > Coleoptera > Bostrichidae > Rhyzopertha > Rhyzopertha dominica. Next base: position 24,382,569 of record QCXZ01000137.1, read on the forward strand.
GTATGCAGAATATAATTTATAAAGAAAATTGAACAAGATTTTAATCACTTTCTAATCGTTTTATAAAGGTGTAATAAAGATTACTTGCGTTTTGTGCAATACTTACTTTTCGCCAGGTTGTAATCCCCATATTCTGATAGCGCTGTGGATGAGCCAACACAAATGTATTACCAGCGCGTACCTAGTAAATCCTACTGCTACCAAGCAGTTTATCAACGGCTCTCCCCAATATTCTGCAGGGGCATTTATTGGTAGTAAAAGGAATACTATAGTGTACAAAAGCCAGTAAAACCTAAAATTATATTTATAGTGATAATGACGGAGATAAAACCAATGGAACTTGCCTCTTTTGGAACATAACTATTTTATCTTGCTCCAAGTCCGACATATCGATCTCCTTTATAAGCTTCTCCATTGCAGGACTGGGTTTAAGAGTAACGCTTACGAAGTGGGCAAATATTAATCCTTTGCTAGGATTGAATGGATCCAAATCGGTTCCAAAATACTTGTGGTGCATTCTGTGCTGTCTCACCCATTCATAAATAGTTCCCTAAAATTAAACATTATTTGTAGTTATATTAGTGTATTATATTAACGTATCAACCTTATTTTACGTTATAGTTACATGTATACACATTCTCTTTAGAACGGCGTACCTACTTCAAGCTTCATTATTATAATTATAACCGAATCTGTTATTCGTACCGATAAATAAATACAGTTGATTATTACCCTTTAACTACAAGTAATATATTGCTAGAGTGTGACCCAGAATAATGCTGTGATACTCTACTTTATATACTTACTCTGGTGTTCTCTGGAAGTTCTTTTTGTTCTCCTACAGTATTAATACAACTCTAACTGTTTAAGTACTTCTCTGGTGTTAAATTAAATGTATGTGTTCAATTAGGGAAACAAAATAAGTCACAGGATAAGAACCAGTGATGGGCGTTTACGCGTAAATTATAATTTTCTACATTACCCGCGTAAAAAAATGTAGATAAAGCATTTTGGCGTAGATTTTGAGTAGAAAATATGAGACGAGTATATTATGGCTATTGTATATTAAGTGTATTATGCAAATTATTTGGTTCCAATTTCCCTGTTTTATGGGTCAATTCTTCAAAATTTTTTAAGCACTGCAGTTTTTTAATATTTATATTACAAATTTGCATAACTTATTTTAGTAAGTCATCAGAATACCCAAACGGTTTTCTTACTTCTTTGGGACAAAACATGCGTTTCGAACTCTTTTCTTCTACGAGTATATTAGGTATAATAGGTAGCATATGAAATAGCCCGTCTTCTTCCGTTTATAGACAAGAAAGATAATAAAATAACAGTTTACAGTCATTTAGGAACCCATTGACCGATTGAGGGCTTCAAAGCATGCTTGTGCCTTCTGGCCCTAACAACTGCATGCCGAAACAAGTTATTGTTGTTTAACGTGTGTCTAGGTATTTTAATTACAACAAAGTAGTATTTTGTTTAGTTAGGAAGCAACAAAAATAATAATGTACAAAATAATACTGTCATTTGAAGCATTTGGAGCTGTTAAAAGTACTAAATATTACTAGTTTGCTGTTTATCTACATAATATTATTTTCTACAGTAGACTTTTAAAGTAAAATATTACATAGTTTACGCGTAGATAATGGCGTAATCTACATGGAGTATTCTACGCGCCCATCACTGATAAGAACAAGTCAAGCTAGCAAGACTTACTCTTTCCATGGAAATTTTTCTCTACTTTGACCAAAAAAAAGAACCCCTGTATTTTTATTGGTGTTAAGGGATATCGTTACATGTAACACACACACAATATGCATACGCACATACATTATTGTGTAATGGTTCCGTTTTTGAATTTCAAATTTCGAATGCTAATTTGAAATCAGGAAAAATGTGTTGTGCTCGAATGACTTGGCCTCAAAAATCCTACGTCATAGTAGGTAACAAAGTTCACAGGGAATAGCATTATATTGCCTAGCATTTTGATGTTGTGTAATTATCTGAATTATCAATCTAAATACCGATATAATATCCATTTTTACATTTTTGTTGGCGTTTCGTAAAATACATATTTAACTTTCGCTTTGCAAATATCAAATGAACAGTTCGAAAGCTCGTTTTCTTAATTATACCTACGCATTTAACAAATGCTTGATGTACATGTCACTGTACAGTAATATGTCCTTTCAAATGAGTTATGCGAAGAAACTTCTAATAAGTGCATTCAGTAGCTATTTATGCTTTTCCTCATGCAGTACTTGACAACACTTAAAATTCTCCAATCACAATAAATTTGTTTCACTTTTCCAACATTCAATGTAAGAAAACATTATGTTCAAGCGACAAACAATAGCAAGAGAAAGCCAAACAAACGTACGTCTTTTGTGTCAGCTTTAATATTTATGTTAAACAAGCCTATGATGCTAAAACCTACGTTAACCGCTGACGCAACATTTAATATTTGCTAAACATAATCAGTGGCGTATCCAGGAGGGGAGACGAATGCGGTAAATCCCCCACCCCTCCTTCCCACCAACAAATCGAAAATTAGAAAATGAAAATAAAGTTGATGCAAGTAATAAACAAGTACGACTATGGCTGCATTCTGCGTTTATAACAAATATAAAATTAATTATTCTTTCTACATACATCACTGTCTTTTTTTAAACACTGACAAGAAAACGCATTATTACACACAACACTTGTAGATTGCGAGTGTTCGGACTAGCCATAAGTAATACCGATTTACTGCTGTTTAACATAAACTGCTTTGCTATTCTGTTGATTTCTACAACAGATGGCATTTTAGTGTACTTTCTTCTTAATAACTAGTAGCATAATTGAATTATAACACTTAAAACGCCGGATCATATTCAGGTCGATTGTGCCGTCATGGCACAGTTAAAGAAGTGTGGTCCTTACCCAGAAACATTTTGTTCATATTCGTACATCCAACAGCCGAGAAAATTTTTGCCAATATTTTGTTGTATATGACATGCGGAATACAAGAGTGAGTGTCATAACTAACTGGCAGAACRTACCATGTGCGTGCGGCAGACAGCTGGTTGTGGTAGTTCGTTACATGTGCGAGACATTGGTTAAAAATTACTAGATACACAGTAAACTGTATGAGTAAATAATGAGTGTTTATTACCTTTAGTAAAAGGAATTATTTCTGTCTCTCAGTTTCGTCAAACTAATCCGCTTATTTAAAACACAAAAAAGTTAAGTTGAAGCTGTTGATAATCCAGATTCAAGATGGCGGTAGTAGCAAACTGGAACGTAGCACCGTTATATGTACTACCACAGTTATGCAAGGCTTGCTAACAAAGGCGTATTACAGTTAATTGCACATTCAATATTTCAAAAAGGTTATTAAATGATAAAGAAAATTTGGAGCAATAACTCGATAACTCCGGCAAATTTAAAATTTTCTGCAAAACAAGAAGGAACTTATTTGAGGGAGTGGCTAGTTTACACTGTAAAAAAGGTGGTATTTACTGTAAATTTTGTAAGCTTTTATCTAGGAGGAAAGACAGGCAACAACAAGCATCAAGGCATAGGTGCTCTATGATGTACTGCGATGAAAAATGTACTTCCCACATGAAATCACAGCACATATATCATGAACATTCTGTGATTTTGTGTCGATTGCGATTTTCCAGTAACAAGTCATAGAAGTTCCAGCCCACTAAAAATATTCATAGTTTGTGATAATTCCTGAAGCTATGAATTCAAGTTGGTGGCAATATTTTAAAAGATCAAAATGGAATAATCCTGAGTGCTATCAGAATATTTTAAGAAAATTACTGCTGAGGAAACGCGCAAAATTGACGGGCAGCAGTTTAGTGTAAAAGAAATTTTGACCCAATATGTATAGTTCTCTCACAACATACTTAACACACCAGAATGTATTAACGAAGAAAAGTTGATAAATTGCACGAAAGTTGAAAGTTGCATTGAAATGGCCTCGAATAGGTGAGTCCTGCTAGCTCGGTTCAAAAGCTAGACGTAACAAATACAACGAAAGAGCATCTAAAGCCATAGGTGTTTGCATTGGAAGAGATATCTTGGTGGCAACATGGTAAGGAAAGGAGACATTTTTGGGGCAAACTAAATACTCCATCTTATTTTTTCTAAGCTTGGCAATACGCTCTTTGCATTTACGCTAACTCTATTATCTAAACTAAAGTAATACAGACTGTAAATATTGATGTACTGCACGTTGTTAGTCTTGAAGAAAATTGCTTGGCTGTATTTGCTCGAGTGAAACAAATAATGGGTAAATTATTTAAAGCCAATATTAAAAACCCAAGGCTGCCTGTTAAACAAATAAATACATCAAACCACGAAAAAGAAACAATGGGTGAGTATTAAAAGGTTTTAATTTTTGTCATTTAAGTGTATTATTATTTTGTCGAATAAAAAGTACTGTCGTGAGCAGATGAACTTTTTCATGTTGATAGATGGAATAATGATTTTCAAGGCTTATTACTATCCGTGTATATAAGCCAACCTTTTGTAACGTGTTATACAGGACGTTTGCGAAGTTTTGCAACAGGAATATTTACACAACCAGCTTTTGGTATTGTAATAATTTTTTTATCACATGATGTATCCAAATATACGAATATTGTTAAGAATTTTGTGTTAAGATCGTTAAAACCTTATCTTTAAAACTCACTAGCTAAAACGATTACAACTAACTGAAATAGCCCTCCTATACCTACACATATACCTTGCCATCTCCACTACAATAGTTAAAGAGGAAACAAAAAAATTATTTTGTTATCTAGAAGTAACGGAGTAAATGGCTTATTTCCTTCTGTTTTTTATATGTACAATATATTTTGGTATATATGGCATGTGCTTACATTTTAATTAGGTATTAGGCTTTTTTATTAATTCATTGTTTGTAACAAAGTATTTGCAAATGCTTTTTGGATACGCAATGTGCAGAAGATAAATATTAGGAAGCTCTAAGAAGCTAACTCTTAGATGATTTCCACTTAATTTCCTCACATGCACTAGAGCCTTGACATTGACATTGACAATAATAAGTTAATGATGGTAATTTTCATTGTTACTTAAAGTAACGTTTTAATGGAAGTATGCCAGAATTATGAGAAAAAATTATAAACAGGCATGCCACACAGTAATAATATTTAAAGGGAGACAAAACTTTCAATCATAGGTTCGTATAGTTACTTAATTAAGCAAGCCAGAGGAAAATATTTTATATATAATAATGTTACCTAAGGGTTTAAACTTTACACGAGTAAGCTCACATTGTCGACGTAATTCACAAACGCTAAATAATAGCATTAGAAAGCTAACATCGTGATTTATGGAGGAAATATTCATTTTATTCAGTCACGTGGTATATTGTTAGCGGTGACAGTATCCATTGAATGTATGTCTCTACATACGTTTCATTCCAGAGAACAATTAATTACATAAAATGAAAGCGGCGGTGCTAATAAAAACTGGGTGCAATATCATCGGATCACAATGTAAGCCTATCAGAACAAAATACACGAGGAGAAAGTAAGGATTACTTAAAAACGGAATTACCTGTGCAAACTTGGTTCTTGKAACCAATTACCAAACAGTMACAGATGTTCCCAAACCAGGAGGTCATTAGCTTAATTGCTGTTTTATAGACAAAACTGAAGTGATGGAATTTTCTTAAATAAGGCAGTATCTGATATTCAATGGATGAAACGAAACGTTAGTTATGTGCAGTACATGAAATTGAAATATTATTGTTATAGGCGACTACGCTATATTGCAGATGTGAATTTTTTAATTAAAATTTGAGGCTACCCAGCTATGTATATTGTTACAAATGTTATTACTGTTGTTGCTCTTATTGAACTGAAACTTTCAAAATAATTTACGTAATCTTTTACTCAGCTTTTATTTTGCAGTTGTTGAAGGATTAAGGACTAATTTTATTTTAGTAATTGAATCAAAAATGTAATAGCACATTTAGGTTTAACAGAAATATCGGTTACACGTAGAGCTCTGTGTTTGAGCTTAGCAAATGCATGATTTCATACTGCTGTTCCCCATTAAAGGACGGATGGTAGACAATTTTGAAAAAAGAACATATGTTTAGAAAGCCATAAAGCAATTTTCAAATTCTTTTTAAGAATCACTCTTTACATAGGCTTATTTTCTTTCCATAAGCTGGATCAAAAGATCTCTATAGCTTCAGAACTATATCAAGTAAAAATTTGGCTAGGATATAATCTCTCCAAAATTACATTTAGGTTAGGAATATCACCAGAGAAAATACATTTCAACCAGTTTTTTTTTTTGAAAATTAAGCAATTTAATCCCGTTACATAAAGAATGCAAAACAGTTTTTTTTGCGACATTTCCAAATGTTAAATGTTAAATTCTTTTACTGAAACAATGTTTAGCATTTAAGTAGCAGTTACGCGGTAATCGGTCAAACTGTTGCGATATTACTAAGAGTTTAGGTTTGATAACTTTGACTGAAAATATTATTTCCCTTTTAGTCTATAAAATATTAGCTATTTTGCAATGTACGTATAATCTCTGCAGAGCAGGGTTGAAGCAAAGTATATTGATAAAAAGTATGGTCTATCATCAAGGAAATGTATGAATCACAGCAAAATCATGTACATTTGTATAGAATTCAACGAAACAGAAACACATCAAGCTTGTTGACTGAAGATATTACTCAACGTTTAGTAGATAGATCAACATAATCTTTGATCTCTCGTAAGTCTCAGGTCGTGAATACTCTTGTGAAAAAGACGACCTAGTATTGGCAGTACTGAACAGTGAACTTAATGATAATGATGAATTAGTAGAGACGATATTAAACATAGAGGGGTTTAGTTAAGTACTTTAGACAATTTGTGCTTATTCTCTGGGACAATAAAGAAGGTTCATCAAAATAAAACTGAAGATAAACATCATAGAATGGCAAAAGCAATAAATCTGGCATTCAAAAAATCCGAAACCAACAATTCGAATTTTGATAATTTGCAGCACATCTAGATTAATTTCAGACTGAATATTATATATTATGTTCATCTAAAACTTGTTATCATCAATACATTTATATATTATACAGTCCACTCTTTGTTATTTGTGTTATTGTAGCATAACTTGATAATAACATTACCTGTCCTGTCAATGTTTGACATAACATGAGGAAAACTCTTAGCCTGGTGCTGGCCTTGTACGATTGGTGTGCCCAAAGCCTGTGGGATCCAGCAGTCGCTCCTAGTACTCCGAGCAGGACAAGAARTAGTGCTGCAMACCAACGTATTTTTTTAGTATACAGCACTAGCCTGTATTTCGGTAGATAACAAAATATACGCMGTTTATTTCAGAGGGTACGACGTAATCGACTTTTTTTTATTGCGTATCCTTTGGCTATATCCAAATTCATTTAAGAAATACTTAATAAAATATTTTATCCAAAGAAATTGAAATTAAACAATTCACATTAACATCACTCTTAGTTCAACACTTATGCATCCTATCAGCCCCTAACTGTCTGCCAGTTTTGTCTTAAAGACATTGATCTTCAACTATCCTTATGAAAATTAGTCGAAAGGACTGAGGTTTGGAGACCCAGGTGGTCATTCAAAGGTTCCCTTCTACGAATCCATTTGCCTAGAAATGCTGTATCCAAATCTTGTAAAACGGGAAGGAACACCATTTCGTTGAAACCAAATGTTATTATTAATTAAAATATCAGCTTCTATAGGACAAGAAAAATTCGGAACTAGTTGTCCCTGTGAAAATTCCAAATTTGATGTTCCATTTTGATTTTCGTCAAATACTTTAGTCCTGATTCTGGACCATTGAAAATCACTGTCCAAACATTGACCTTTTTTGAACCAAGAGTGTTTCCTTCCCTCATACAATTTTTGAAACGATGAAATTTTGGTGCTCTAAAAAGTCTAACTACTGAAGATTAGTTAATTTAATTATTAATTAATTAATAAATAAGTTAGTTTCGCATTCTTGCCATATCTATGTATACAATCATCATTGAAATTTCAATCCCGTGAATTTCAGTTACGTAGGAGACTTGTTTTGATAGTTTTTCCGTGTATCTGTGTTGGAGCTGCATATAATTTACATAAGTTAATAAACTCTCAATATCGGCAATGTAATTAAAGCAAGTGCTCGGCAACTAAATATTTCCTGTTCACGCGATTATAGTTGCGGCAGTATATATGACAGCTCTTACTATATACCTGTCTCGACAGTTATTGCTACGTAATGTCAATATTAGCGAGATTTCATTTACAGGTATGGTGCCTAGTGATTTTTTAAATACTGCCCTGGCCAATTCTCTAAAGTTTTGCAAGTTTGTTTTACCATAACGTGATTTCTTTTCGTATTATAAGCTTTAGGTGAAAAATAATGTGTCTAAGCTATGGCTTCAGCTGATATACTGTTATAATAAATCTATCAATACACATTGCTGGATACGTGTTGACAAAGAGTATCCATAACATTTTTATAACGCACAACACTATTTTATTATAATGAGCCTATTCTCTAGGTATATATTTTCCCGGTTTTTATTTGTAAAATAATATATAGCGATAATTTTATTTTTTTAGTACCTTGCATTTAATATTATCTATGTAACATTAAATTCAGTTATGAAGTTGACAAGTTTGTATTAATATATTTCAAAGTTTACCATAGTGATGTGATGATTTTTACTTAGAGTGTGCAGATAGAAGGGATGAGAAAGAAAAAACTACATATTGCTACTTAAATAGATATGGGCGGAGCAATTGTCAAGGGCTAGTATGTCATCTAGCAAAACTAAGGAATTATCGGTTGTGGCCTTGGTGACGCGTAAATTATGATTATTTTTTTATATTAGTTACATATCGGAAATAGCAAAGGAAGAAAAAGACAGTAATGTTGTTATTCAGTCGATACTGACGACCTGAAAGGAAGCAGCAAAACTCGTTAGTCGCGGAATCCGATTGAATAACCAAGATAAATGTCGCCTATATGTGTATCTGTTATCTATCGAAGATACAAAAAATAAAATGCGAATATTTTATTTAATAGCCTTTAATATAAAAGATATGCAACCACATAGGGCTAGTTACAAAGCAAAAAATATAATTACGAAAGAGAAGTAGCTAATCATTGTTTATGAACGACAAATGAATCATAGAGAAAATAGACTAAGAAAAATATTATTTAAAGGCTCAGCTTACTTGAAATGTAGGTAGATATTCACAGTGGTGTAAAGGACGGTCAAGGAAGAAATCAATACCCGCACTGATTATCAAACTAAGAAAAGCTTTATAATAAAAAAAGATAGACCATTTACGTTGGGATTACAGCATACAGATTGAAGGGCAAGAGTATAGTATAGTGTTTGACCTCTTTTTTTCAAGCACACTTAGTTTAATGGCCCAAACAGAGTGTTTTTCCGTATGTATGTTTCTATGTCTATAAATTATTCAGAAATGTAACATAGCCTATATCATACAGTAAGCTTTTGTTAAATATAGACACATAAATATAACCATAATGTGGCTTTTGACGGATATTACTTCAAATATTCTTCTATTATTAACTTTCATTAACGTTATTTAAAAAAAAAACTAAAATATCACATATATAAGCACAATTGGAGAAAGCATCGAAAACTATATGTATTTCTTACAATCGCCAGTTAAACTTATAGGAATTGAAAACTTGAAACAAAGCTTGTATTTCTGTTTCTTTTTTTACAATAACTTTAAAAATTTTAAAAGGAAGTGAGATTCTAAAATAATGTACATATAACAACTTTGTAACCGATTGTAAAATACGACTATTTTTGTATATTTCGAAGAAACACATAAAATTTAATGATATATAACGAGAAAAAATTATACTAAGGATATGGACCTTGTACTAATTTCGAAGTGATATGGTAAGAAATTAAATAACACCATTTTTTGCTACCGAAAAAAGCCATTCAAAGGTAGTAAAACAGTTTTTCGAAATATATTATAGTAGGTAATCGACATATGAGCCTCAACAGAATTCGACCAACTTTGAAAAACGCCTTGCATGTCGAAATCTAACCAAATTAACCAAGGTTGTTTGCGCCTTTGAACTATGCTGAAAAAAGGTATAGAAACACCTACTATTACTGTTGAACTTGTACCCTGCAATTTCAATGTAAATAGTCACGCACCCTGTAAATATAAATCTATTGTATATATATAATGTATCAGCTTGAATATTTGCAGTTATACCATTTCTGTCCCTAATACTGTGTACATAAACTAAATCGAGTTTCTGATTGGCTGTAGTTCGAATCTAAGAAAAGCTTCAGATGTTTRTTAGCAATCAATTATACGMCTAGTAATAAATTTTGAACATAAGTAATTCAAATATTTGCAGTTATCAGTTGTTTTAAGTACTGAACAAAAGTTATTTTTAAATCTATCTACATTGCTCAGAACGTTGAGTTATTTTCGATAAAACCAGTTCGAAAACTAATTTTGTACTTACAGAAAACTATTGTGGTGATACTGCATTCTGTTAGAGTAAAATATAAACCATAGATGAGCAAAATATTCACATGTATACTAAAGAGCACTTTCATCCAATCCACCTCGCGTTTTTTGCTCTCAGATATGTCTTCTGCACCCATTTTGCGGGACCGCTCGATCACAGAAAGTTCGGTAGATGCTTTATGCGGCGCACTGGTCGGCAACGATGGGCACGAACAAATGAATGACTTGCAGGGCCATCCGCCAATATAAGCTTGTGGAAAGTTAGGCATTGCTTACCTAAATTTAATTAAGGGGTGTCGCCGTTTGTCGCTACCGTGTGCTCGAGAAATTTACTTATTTACAAGAATGTAATGACTTTCAGTCCAGTAGCAAGGTATTAAAGGCGACGTCCTTCAAAGTAATTTTAAGATCAGATTGTGTATACTTAGAGATTAATGTAATTTGGCATGTGCAAGTAAAACTTCATCAGTTTTTTACCCATACATTTTATACTTGAAGCTACATCTTTTTCAGAATTAATGATACGTTTGCATTTGAGTATGAAACTGCGTAACAAATATTATTTTAACCTTTGTTTATTATTCTAAAAATAATCACGCTATAATTTGAGTGTATATTAACGCAAAATAGGGCAGCAAGCAGTGTGCGATTTGAAACCGCTAACTTTACTGACTCATATATTCTAATGCTAATTATTATTAAGAGAAAATGCACAGTAGATAAATATTTAATAGGTAGTTTGTTTTTTAACATATTTTGAACGAATTATTAATATGTTACACTATTATACAGGGTGTTCCACTTGAGGAACAATGAGCTCTCCCGCTGTTAATATTCAGTTTAATAACTTCCTATTATAAAATCTTACGTATTTTACAATTATTTTTAGTTATACGGGTTGTCCAATATTCTCTGGGAGCTACATAACATTATTCTTTTTTACGAAAACGCGTATTTACATTCTGAATTTAAAAACGATCATATCAACTTAATGTTCCTTTGCTCCTTTGCAAGTTGAGTGACACTTTAAAAAGAGGATAGTTTGATTTTTTTTACAGAACGACATATCTATTTTCACATTMTATGGCTTTTCGATCGTATTAATAATTGGGTTTATCTGTAGTAACTATTTTAGTAACAAACGACGCAGACGTTGGCAGTTGTTTTTACCTTTTTTGATATACTCGTGTCAGGCCCATAGCTAGGGGCAAACAAAGTTGGCCACTCTATAAAAACGTTGGCAAAGTAAAGGTTACTTAAGTTTATACTGTTTAGTCCGTATATATCCTCTTAAAAACAATTGTACTTCGGACGTGAACCGCATATATTAACATTATTTTTTTGTAAAATTCGGAAGTATGCTAAAATTGAACAGTTTCCACCATTTTATAGATCAATAAGTGCACTATAAATTACACTCTCACAAATAGTTGTTTAGTTTCAATACTTTCTGCAATATCGATTTTCAGATTCAAGAATATTTAGTCATGGATAACTTGATTTTCCAAAGCAATAGAGTTACGCCTAGCTGTCGTTAGTATTTTTGTAGATATTTGCCAAAATAGTTTTTTCTACTTACTTTACTTTAATTCTGAATTTTTGTTTATGATATTAAAAAAAACTAGTGAAAAGAAACGTAATAAGTGGCAATACGACGTGAACAGAACAGAAAATAAGAATACTTAACACTGCAAATGAAATACAAAACTTTGGAAATGAGTGAAACTACAATAAACCGATTTGTCATCTCTATAAAGTGTATATAACCGATAAATAAAAAAAAACAAGATGCCTTATAAGCGTCATTGCGTTGAATGCAATAACGAGCATTTCGAAATCTGATACTTTTTAACGTGGTTTTTACTAGTGTAATATTTGTTTGTTATGCCATAGGCACTATTATAGGCTATGAACTAACACTAGATTGAGAAGTAAATACAAAATATTCGTTAAAGACCGTCAAGATAAGCTATAAAACTAGAACATTCATTTTCTCAAGAAAAGTGAAATCACTTGAACTTTTTTTGTAGGTACATACATAAGCAGCAGTTAGAACACACAAAAGTAACTGTATATTGTGGAAATTAGGTTTTTTTAAATTGATTTATCTCCAGCATATATTACAGATATCTAATACTGGAGCATAATGTATAAGCTATGGATAAATCTTAAAAATAATGAAATCTAAATGAAAAACTATTCTCTTTCAGAAACAAAGCTATTGCAATGTCTAAATTAAAAATCTTTATATCTGACTTTAAAGCTGATCTGAATAATTCATAGATAAAGTAAATTAGATATAACTACATAAATGGTGTCCCTGAATAAAGTTTAAGCGGATTTTATCGGTATAAATAGGGAAATATGTTCCTTCGAACATTTATTCGGGAATGCTTCATAAGAGAGCTAGAGCCCTCTGCTGATGGCGTGATGTTTGTTTTTGGTGACCTTTGCAATTGTAGACTTTAGTCCACTGTCCAAGAAAATCTCATTTCTCTTAAAGACCCAAATGAACTTCTTCCTAAGCATTGTTTTACGCTCTAGACTGTCTAAAAGCGATGATTCTCGTCATCGCCCCTAACTACAGTAAACGATTTTTTATAGCACCGTTTAATTCAATATCAAAAAATATTTTCTTAAACTTATGTTAATCAGTTAAACTTGTCTTAAACTGAAACTGTTTAATGAACATTTTCTCAAAACTTAGCGAAACCTTCTAAGGGAGGTATTTATTTCATCTCTCAGAAGCAACTAACGTTGATATTTATTACCTAATTTTATCAGTGCTATGTTCTAGTTCAAAATTTGGCGCGTAAAGCATTGTATTCTTTTCGAGGACATTTTAGAAGCAGATTTTTATTAGTGATTATTTTTTAAAGTATTATTTCATCTTCCCACTCGGATTTTGCTTTTTAGAATAATTTCTATAGAAGTAAGAGTAAAATTAGACAAGACAAACACGTAGAACATATAATCAGTAACTAATTGATGTTTGCAGATTGTAGTTGCAACTATTCATGTTTATTAGTTCCACGGCTTTTCGTTACAAAAGAAGTCAAGAGCACCTAAACAATTTTCAGATACATTTATCTGTTCTTCACATAAAAGAAATAGCCTACCGTTTTTAGTTCAATGGGTACACAGTGTTTGTTCATTCTTTTAGATGAAAAAAGGCCACACAGTATAACAGATTTTCTGTGCTGACTCTAATTACCTGGTTGTTTACTACTAAAAGGGTATCGATAGATTTAATATTATTATATTTAACATTATTAAAAATATCGATAACATCCGATATATCAAAATATCGATTAATCCGATTTAAGGATATTTCGAATTATTGATGATTTAATCTGATTTTATATTATTGATAAATCGAATAATCGATAATCCGGAATTATGGTACTTGTCTATAATTGCAGTTACCGATGCATAGATAGCATTCGAATAGCATATCGAATATCGGTATTCGATCGATAATTTTTTTCGATATATCGGCCAGACAATATTCAAACTTCTACATATTCTAAATACCAGCACAACCAGTCGCTTCTTCGGTGACATACTTGTTTTCTTTAACAATTAGCTCGACGACGCAAAGCTGGTGCCGTTCGAAACGAATCAGCTGGCAACCACAAATTATTTTGACGTGATGGAACTTTCACTTTCGTTGGAAGAACATACTGTCGTTGATTACAAATATTGCAGTCCCGTTTGATAACTGACCTAAATCCGAACACCTATGGGAGCGATACTGGATAATTGACAGATGACGAAATTTATTTTATTAATACCTACATCTCACTTATGCTTATGTAAACGTGTGCCTAAATCCGTGATGTCTTCATGTGTTGCCGATCTCGCACGATGTTCATATTGATTAGTGTTCAATACGAGGTGAAAACTTTGGAATCCGTGTTATTTATGTAGAGTGTGGAGCAGAAATGACGAATTGCTTTGAAAAATTAAAAAGAGTGTTGCCTGTTTTCATTTGTACTGTGCCCTTTGAGGTTGGCCTTCTCCACACTTTATAACATAGCTCTGTCAAAGTGGTCGAGTAGGTACCTACAACATTTTAAGATCTACTAAAGATAAAGTACATTTAGAAAGTGCAGGTGTTTACAAAATTACTTGTTCTTGTGGCAAGTATTACATAGGTCGAACTAAAAAAAAGTAGGTACGGGTTTGAAAGAACACGTGCTACTAGGCTGTAGCAGAGAGGTAAATATTCCGTAGCTGAACACTCATATTTGACTAAACAAATTATCGAGTTTGATAAACCAAAATTTTACATAGAGAAAAATATTATAACAAAGGCTAATAAACAAGCTATAGAGGTTTCTAGAAATACTAATAAATTTAATAAGGATTGCGGAAATTGTGAGTTTGTAAGGCTATTTTCTAGTTATCTTTAAACAAGCAGTTCGTGTATATCTATTAGGTAGGTAGTTCGCTTTTCGTCGGTAGGTTTAAATTTAATAAGGTTGGGGCGTCATTTCTATGACGCCTCCTTTCCTTGGTGATTCGTTTATTTACTTTAAAAATTTTGTTTGAACTCGTGTCAGGCAATATTTTGAGGTTCTCGTCGAAACGTAATTTTTTGTCAATGTTTTATAGTGAAAGCGATCCTTCCGAAAACATATTATCTAACATTATGCACGCTGAAAGCGTTCATTGAATTCACCCTCGACATCTACTGTCCCAGTCTATACTTCGAGTACATTCCATCCACATTCCCGCCCTCTAGCTCTTGCTAGGATAACTACTTGCAGCACCCTATTACACTGCATCTACATGCCTGCTACTCCCGTCCACAGATGGTGCTTATCCGCAACAACGTGCTGATTTGCACGCGAATCGAGATAAAACAGCACTTCCGATCACATTTTGAAACGGGATTCACACTTTTTTATTCACCAGGCACAAACACTATTACTGGATTCTTTACCGATAATTCCATTTCCATTTGGCATAGTTTAGTGTTCGGCTCCTCTTCTGTTGGTTTTCCATTGTACGCTTGTAGTAAATGCAAACTTTCTGGAACATGATTTGTTCTCCCACATTCGAAGATTTATATTTGTTGTCCTTCTTATTAGGTAAACTTGTTGCGAAATAATTTTTTCCTTGTTTATTTGGAATGAATTTGTTCTTTCCGTCGGGAGAATATGGTACGGCAACTAATAAAATTGTTGTGCTATTTTCAGTTACCATCGTCGACTTTAGTTTAACATCGTGGTCAAGCAAACGAATTTCGCAAACCCAATGGTGRGGTTTTCTTCTCTGAAAGTTTATAGGGCCAGGAGTTTGTTCGACACTTTACCCATTTCGTCAATTCGCACACCAGCTGCAATGCAGTGGTGTTTTACCCTCCGATTTCAAATGTAGCATGCGCTTGCGAGTGGCTAGTTGAATTGCTAGACCGCGCGTTTCGTAAATTGCGTCCACTTTATCTTTGGCAAAACGCAATTACGCGTCGCCTAGATACTCCATCAGCACATTTCGGGCTATCATGTTTCTGCTACTCCATTGTTCATCAGGACCTTTTGGAATGTCCTGAGCGATCACTTGCGGCACATTGAATTCGCACTGTAAACTGTGGTTCTGGTGTAGTTCTGCCATGATTTACTGGTTCACACAACTTACTGTTCATGAAATTACTTTTCACCTGGGCCCATAACCTGTTAACAGAGCAGGTAAAAGAGTAAGGTAGTAAAGGACTTTAGTTAAACTTCTTTATACAGGCGCTATTTTTAAAGAACTAACTTCGTAATATATTCTGTGTCCCTATATACATCAAAGTCTGCTTGCTCAAACTAAAGGTTTTCTCTTAGAATATCAGTGTCCACTTCATTCGGAAATACCTCAGCCAGTGCATCTAGCAAATTATTTCAGAAATTCTAAACGCATATTTGCCGTTTATCTTCAAAAAAGTAAGGACCGATAATGCGTTGACCAATTGTAATCTCTTTTTAAAATGTAAAGACTTAAATTATTTTATGATATTTTATTCACGTATTTTTTATATTAACAACTTGTGTTTTTTTAAACTCTGAAAACAATATAATGTCACACACGCACTGGATATCTGGATTTGCAACATGCTGGCCCCCGTAATTCGATGGATAACTGCAATATGTCCTTGTCTGCTCCTAAGTCTAGTACCACCAGTTTTGACACTGGTCTTCGGAAGCTCGTTCCTTGGGCATCGCGAACCGTTACCACTCGTACTTTGTTGTCTTTAGCAGGAAATGTTGCAGTCACAGTTGCCTTTTTTCCACGTATTTCTTGGTGAGTTTTCATCTGCCACCCACACCACATCGCCAATTTTGATTGGTTTGTTATCTGTTAACCACTTTTGTCGTTTAATCAATGTTGGCAGATATTCATTAATCCATCTGGACTAAAACATGTCTGTTAATTTTTGTGCGCACCTCCAACTGTTGCTTGGAGTCCACTTCTGGTCAATTAATATAATATAATGTCACCAATGATGCCTGCTTAAACATTAAGCTTCGGAGGAAGTTACGTGTGTAATTCATGAACCCACTGTGGACTTCCTCGTGTCCAGAAACGACAATTGTTACGATTGATTATACCGTTTAAATAAAACGTTGCTTGGTATGAAAACACAATATTACTTAAAATGTTAGGGTCAGGCTCAATTTTATCACCTGTTAACGTTTCCAACATGGCTCAATTAATTATTTTTCGTTGTCATGGAAGACTTGATGCAAAGATTTTCCTAAATGGACAAAACAAATTCTTTGCCTAACACTTGGTCAAATGAAGTCATTCTTTCTTCCAGCATGTAAAACCATGATGGATCGTTTTCAACTTGAAGTGTGATCTGTATCTACAACACTTACTAGTACCATAAATCCATGCCCGATAATTATTTGATCCAGTTTTGAAGAACAAAATCGGTCTTGGTCTTCCGGTTTTGTTCCTGTTGTAAAAATTGCAAAAAGATCAAGAATTAGACCACGTCAGCTTTTGCAAGTCCAAGACCAAAACTATGATGTACTAGAAGAGACCGGAATGGTCGCAAAAACAAAAGTTCTGTAGGATGTGTTGATAAAATTCGTGCGCACGAGAAAATTTATACAAAATTGGAACAGAATTTTAATATCAAGTGTTTCGTAACTTTGTTACACGCCAGAAACCTGCTTTGATAAACTTAGTCTATTTCCAATGCAGCAAAGCATTCCTAAAAAGAATTTTAATCTTAAATGTGACTTGAAGTAATATTTTGATACCCTGCGCTAAAAGAAAAAACGTCTAGTACTAACAGCTTTTTTTCGATAACAAGTTAGTCAACGACTTGAGGAGCTTCAAGGACATCTAATTTGACTAACCGTATGACTGGCAAATGAAAACCAAAGAAGGGTACCTTCAGGTTGTGTATAGTGTTGTATTGATTTAACAGAATTCTAAACGCACACTGGTTTATTATTTAACTTTAAGGGCTTAAAGCTATCGTTTCATATTGTGCTTAATATGTTGGAAATTATCGTTAGGAAATTACATAATAAAGGGAATATATCTGTAGTTGACTTTTTTGGGTTTCCAGGCTATGCGCGGCAATGTTGAAGCATTACGAGATGGATGCCTCACGCTATTCTTTGAATAAAATTCCCTCGTTTGTTACATTACTAGTTAATTTACGCGATTGGTATTACGATGCTAAACTTTCTTAGATGCAAAGCATAAGATCTGACTCAATAAAAAATGAAATGAAAGAAAGCAGCTTGCTTGCTTCAGCGAAGAACCGATGTGCTAAACAATATGACATGTGTATAAAGGTTTTTAATCTTAATAAGCTCTATTCTGATTTAACATTGCCTAAAGGTGCCAGAAGAGAAATGGAAGATTTTAATAAATCCAATGAATATGTTCTAGAATCGTGGATGTAGCACTAGCTATTTCCTAATTTTGAAAAAGATGACTCGTCAGTTTCATTTCGGTGGAGGCGCTGTTTTCTAAAGCATCATTACCAGTTCGTAAACATCTAAACAAGCTAAACAACAAAACCGCACTGATATTGTTGAGGCCTAATTTATCGACTAAGGCTCAATAAATTAGGTTTATTTGATTCACAGTTTTAATGCATGTATGTATTTTTCATCCATTTTCCATCCATTTATTCTCGCCATCCGTTCAGATTATCACCTAATTCCTATAAAAATACAACTCAAGATGCAATAACACAACAAAGCAAGAAAACACTTAACCATGCAAGATTGAAACGATGACCAGGATATTGATATAAGACAATGTCTATGTAAGACAATACAAGAACAAGACTAAGTTATTCTTGTTGTTGTGCTGATCATTACTATAATTGTTTCAAATTCAAAATGAGTTCTTAGCTGGATAACATTTTATGCTGTCGCACAACACAGTTCTATTTAGAGTATTTTTATATGTAAATCCTCAAAAATCTATAATGTCTCCCTGGGTTTCTCGCTTTGCTTAAAMGATGTTATTTTCGTAATAACCAAGGAAGATTCAGCAATACTCTTTTATCTCTTTTATCATTCACAACACAAGCTTAGAGACGAAGTATTACTACAACGGCAAATTCATATCTTCAATTTACATTATTGGTTTTGTCGGCTTATATTTATTTTTACCGTTTACCAAACTATGTGTAATAAAACTAAGAAAGTAGACTACAAAATGTGCAGACCATAGCACCCTCCAGAAAATGAATAGTATAAATGCTGCATCATCGTTTATACGAATACACAAATATATTTGAATCAAATGTCGTGTCCACCACCTTTCACCTCAGGTGCCATTGGTATCATTGTATGTAAATGGTTCTTCTTTTATTACAATTCACTTGGTCTGACGAAGCAATGTACTGTACTTACTGTTCAGTAAGTTAAAGTAAGTAAGCCAGACAAAAGGTTTAAAACAACAATTCTAAATAAACTTTTTTTTGAAGCATTGCATCATTATTTAAGCTTTTAGCTTTATAACTCATGACAATGACGAGTTATGTTTCTTAATCTGTTTAGTTTAATTGGAAAATAGTGAGATATATTTAAAAGATTTATTCTTTACGTTTACTGAAATTAGTGTACATTTTATATTAAAATGAAATATATGTATCTATGCCTGGGGTCTAATAATTTTTATCCCTGCAAACGTGTAAGACAAGCTTGCGATAAATACACTTGAACTACATCTTTAAGCAATTTATTTTCATATTCTTTACATACATGTAATAAAAATCGTCTAAAAATAACATTCGTGTTCGTGGGTGCGTGTGCAAATATTAAACTCGAAAATAAACCATAGTTTCATTGCAACGCGATGTAGCTATACCTAGCTGTGTAAGTTGGGCTGCCTATAACAGGTATATAAAATGTTCATTACAATTTGTTACGTTTATTAACTTGATCCGCAAGGCACATAACATAGTTTCACAGACGATGATAGCTTTTATGCATTATTATTTATTGATAGTTTACACTATGCATAAAGAAAAGATTACATAAAAGAACAACTTAAATTTTACAATTTTTTTATGTATCTATCTAAATATACCAAACAATTAATATTTAGATGTACTGGTAAATTAATAATTGAGATGTAAGTGGTAAATAACTGAAACCCAGATATAACAGCTTACCCTGAAAATTGATTGACAGAGAACTTACTAATAAAGAGTAATATACTAATATTTATAAATATTTCGAAAGCAGAACGCTACAGATAATAAAATTTTATAAAAATTAAACAACATTATTTACAGGTAAAGCTATTTTAAATGTTTATTTAATGTMAGTTAAAATCCGACATGCAATCAAAGCAATGCGCGCAATCCTATCACATTATCAGTATACACATACAAAATTTATCGACTTTTATAGCATAAGTATGAACCTTGTTTTTGTATCCTTAATAATGGCCACATATATTGTATATTAGTAATGTATACATATAAAAGTAAGTCTTTGGTGTAGTGAATACAAAAGGAAACGAATGTTATCATATTGTTTAACCTAATATCAATCACATTAGAAGAACACTTTACCAAAAACAAATAGAACTAATTATCTTAAATGCAATTATATGCAAATAAATAACAATATAATACCAATGTACAATGGAAAATACATATAACACGTTAGCTTTAAGCTGCAGAGATCACTCCATATTTTCCGCATGGATCCTTTCCAGCTCATCGAGATCTTCTTTATCTATGTCGGCATCGCCATAGCCCCAAACGTGGCTGCCGTCTCCAGATCTTTGAGCCCTTCTGGCAATCATCAGCGGTGAGACGCTCTTTAAATCGTAGGCCCAGCCCATGCGCGCGAAGAAATCTATGAACTTGGTAGAAGGGTTGACTTTGTTCCCAAGCTCACCAGTTTTGTAATCCCATGGAAAAACATGATGATAGTTGTGCCATCCCTCCCCAAGAGCGGCGATAGAGACTGCAAGATTCTCTACTGGACTTATATTTCTAAAAAAAATATAAACAGTAATTATTGTGCTATTGTCTCGGGGTTTAATCAAAATAGCCGTGGTGTACAATTATTCTGCTGAAAAGTTTATAGCTAGCGCTCTTATATGGCTGCCGATATCCCTGCTAAACGTTCAACGCTATCCCCGCTAATTCTTCAATTCCGTAATGTCTAAAGATACAGTTTCCGCTAGCGTCGTTAACCTCATTTTTCATAATATTTAAAAAAATCCATAAAAATCTAGTTATTGATTTTTGGGGGGCTACGACCAGATATTTTGCTACAACTTCCAAAGTTTCATCTGCTTGACAGCTAACCCCTCCGTTTTATATAATCATCTTAAATGTTTAGCGCTCGCTCAAGCAATGGGGTTGTAGCCCTTAACAGCAAGTCGTTATTATGACACATGTGCGACTTTGCCTGGACCCAATGGAGCCGACAACAGAAAAAACATTTATGGTGTCTTATTTTTACCTTTAAAGGTTTTTTGAATACCTGTACGAGGCCAGATCGTTTGATTTGTCGCAAATTTTAATTTAATATATTTCATATTTTAATATTTACAGTAAAAACGACTAACAAAATGCGTTTAACACATCCATTTACGTGCAGGTTGTTATAAATAATAACGGTTGCGAGCTTGGGAAATAGAATGGCAACGCTTCTGCGACTTCAGTTTTAAAAACCTAATCTCGGCCCATCCCACTGACTGGCATGCTAGGATCACAAAATGCACGTGGCAAAATCACACAGTTATACTCAAGCAAGCGCGCCAGGGAACGGTGACGTCACAGATTAAAACTCTAAATATTATCAGTTTTTTAAGCATTAACTAAGTGTTTTGCGAAAAATAAAATGCACGGGTCTATTATTTTTTCATGCAGATTCATATACTGCAATAAAACAAAATGGGGGCTGGAGGCCTATTGTGAGCTTAATTTTCAGGTTCGCTCAATAAATAGGTGCCAGACAAATTTTCCTGAACACTATAGAAAGTTGCTTCTAGGCAGTCTAGAATTATTATTAGCTGTAAAAATGAATCAGGTGAATCAGCTTCAAGAAAGCAAACATCCTAATTCATCGATCTAGGACTATATCAGCAAGTCAGCGAAGCTGTAGCATGAATTCAACTGCTTAAAAGGGCCGTACGACTCCAGTATAGTATAGAACAATCTTTACCACTCCAAAATACTGCATGATAGTAGAACTGCAAGGTCTAGTTTCAGTTATGAAGTAATTTCTTAATCTAAAAGATAGGGAACATAAGTACTCGGATGGAGGAAATATATCTACAAATCATCAACAGCCGACTATCAACTAGATGTATATGATCGAATTCTAGAACACATATGCACTGAAAAAAATGAACGGAGTTTTTGGTCTAGTTTGTACACGAGGGTCACTGAAATAATTAAACTAGTAAAAAATAAACAGCTAACCATCAACATTACGGTCACCGATTTAGGGTGATAAAATAAATAAAAACACAAACAGAGCCAACACTAGCAATAGACAGTAGACCGTTTCGAAATAACTTTCTGAGAAAGACTTGACAATTTCGTAGTTAAAAGGGAATACCTAGCGTAAAAAATCTGCTCGATGCATAGGTTTAAAAAAAGTTGTAACAAATGAATAAAAAGAGCAATCATTGTAAAACTTCAGGAATGTGCTCTAAAAGAGTTCCGGCACGCGATTTATTTGATATTAAAAAAAAAGTCCATAAACAGCAAAAAAAATCAGGTCTATTCTATCAAATTTTTTATGATTTTTGTTTGTAATTAAAGATGATTATAAGCCTACTTTTTAGATTCTGCCAAATAAATAGCATACATCTKTCTTTCATCTTTACAATAAAAAAAATTCATTGACTTTCGTCAAAAAATCACTTTATTATATAAAAATGCGCTCTGGCTTTTGCTGCCACCTAGCGCTGTAAACTGCAGTCGCGTTCAAACACAGTGGACCTGTGGTATACTGGTGATGACCAGGCATGTGTTTTCCCGCTCGAATTCATAGGTTTGATTTTCTATTGTTGAACCTTGTTCGAACAACAATCAAGGAAAGGAAGATTACTGAAATGGTAATAATACTAAAATGCGTCGGTATTCTAGAAAAGAACAAAATTCAATCTATAATTACCTATGTACTTGTTTATTACTTTTTTCTTTAACCTATGCACCGAGGCGAGGGTAGATGAATAAAGTAAGAAAAATAAGTAAAGTAAACCTGAAAAACCATCAACCCATCAATTGGATCCACGAAGCCTACAACTCTAAGCACCAGCTTTAAGCTTGATAGAGATAAGTGAAACGACTCTAGAACTAGCTTTTCAATAACATTGCGCAAAATGGGAGCCTTATTCACCGGATCCATTGTTTAATTTTTTTATCATAAAATAGAGAAAAAGAAAGGCAATTAAAAACAAAGCCATGTCATATAGTGCAACGGAAAACACTTTCAAGCTGGTGATTCTATAATTCTTGTGCATCTTCATCTGTTATTAAACTTAAATATTTTCTTCCAAAATCCAGGAACTTCGTAGATTAAAGCTAAATATGTCCTCCGTAGAAAGGATTTTTTACGCAAAGTTTGTTGTATTTATTGACAGCATGTAAATGATTTATTCTCTACCGGGAGGGGGCAGCTCGAAAATAAACCATTATAATCATTCGCACTGAACTACAAATAGTTACAAAAGGTGAACGTCATTTACGGTAATTGAACTGGAAATGTTGGATTATCTGATCTTTCATTTGAAGGGAAATATCTAGCATGTTCTGCGATGATAATTTAGAAGACCGCAAGCGTTTATGTTAGTTTTTGCTTAAATTAATGGATAAGTTCGCTTAGTACCAAGATGATAATTTGCTTCAAATTATCAAGTTTAATAGCAAGAGTATAAAACATTAGGTAAAATAGCGACTATGATTAACATTTCTAACCATAAGATCTCGACTACAAATAACTCCACTGAGGATAACGATATTTGCCGTCTCTCTTGTTCTCTTGGAGAGAGGTTCAACATCTGACCGGTAGTTATCGGCAGCTCATAGGTATATGATTTTTACATTACGTCTTATGCGAAAGTGGGATTATTCATTACTTTTAATTTAAAATAATTTTTATGCCATTCAGGTATCTAAAATAATGCATTGTTATTTATATAGTTAAAAACCACACAAAGGAAAAAATGGCGTTTTTTTTTGTCATCAATTTCAGAGTAAAACACCTAATGATCATGCGAAAAGAGGACCCGACACATGAGTATTTAATATGATCTGAGCAAGTTACAATACGGAAAATATTACATATTGTATTTTTTCAAATTACGTCTAGTTTCATAAATTTTAAATATCTTTCGAAAGTTTTTTGATCTTATTTGTGTCAGATATTATAGTTTAGCTGGATCGATATTTATACATCCGTTATGTGGCTCCATCTATCGATAATCCGTAAGACCTCGTAAAACTAAAAAGTAGGGGTGCTACCGAATCGGTTCAGTATCTTTAGATGCGTTATCAGTAATGTCGACGATAGGTTTAATTAACAACTAAACAAACTAAAAATCCTCAGACATTTAATTATTTTAGGTAATGCTTGAGTTTTAACAAATTGAGGATTATTTGTCAAACGTTGGAACTGTGACAATTTCTAAGGAATAATACTATAATAAGAATAAATAAAAGTGAAGTACCTACTCATGAAACATCGTTCTTAATATTTGTTCTATTGAATGTAGGGTGTAGAACGCGCACTTACATATGCACAGTAAGTCAATAAAATTCTGACAAGCTCAAAATGCGCTAATATATGCAAGAAACCAAATTCTTCGATTATTCTCATTAGCTTGAAAGGCATTTTATTTGTATCGCTGTGATAAATCAATCGATGAATATGCTTTATGTTTAAGGACATTAATCACTTATTTTTATGTTTTTATGCTTCAGGATAATGTACAGTCCGTTCACGTAAACATGATGTACGTACTTATTTTTCGAATTATTGATTGACGTGTCATATTTTTTCTCGTCAAACTATGAAAACATAAATCGTGACAACTTTTCATGAGGAATTGATTGTTACGCAACAATATATATTCTTATAGTCATTTTCAAATCGATTACAGGATGAATCGAATATGATACTCCTACAGCTTACTACAATGGGGTAGGTATCCAAATTATGTCGATACAGCTGTGCCACTTGAGCTATACAATAGCCATACAGAACGATTCAATGATTGTGCTACATACAAAGACACCGCTGACTAATTTATTTTCTTGTTTTTATAATAATTATAGGTTCAGCAGATATATAGAATTCWAAATTGATTTTCACAACCATACTACCATCTTCTCACTCAAAGCAAGACTGATTCTTTCAAAGAGATTTTGTGCTATCCGACAATAGGGACGTGTTTTTCCAGTAATGGCTCTACTACAACTTGATGTTGCAAATAAATTTGTTCGTTTCATAAACATCAGCCTTATTAGATACCTACCTAACTGTTACACAACGGGAGGGTTTTTCCTTTTACGACATCTTGTCATAATGTATAATTCTTAAAAGACAAAAAACAACTAAACCGATCTACTGAATATATAAAATTTTGCCATCTAGGTTTTAACTTGATATTTTGGAGAATAAAAGAAATACACTTACTTGTCATAAGGTTTTTGGCCCCACATATGAGCGACGCTATTAACAAAAAAAGCAATATTCAGAGTGATGCAGAATCTCAAATTGAAATTAATCCAGAACGAGTTCCATATGGTCTCGTCCCAAAAGTACACTGGAATGCCCACTGGAAAGAATATAACGAAGAGAAAGAACCACATGGGGTATAACCTGAAAAACGTTAATGATAGACAAAACAGTAATTAAGCTATTAATTGGGGACATTACTTCTTTTGCCACCATAGTATTGGATCTGCGTCTAAATCGCTCATGTCAACAGCTTCTCTCTTCGCTACCACATCTGGATGCGGAGTTAAAACGAGCCAACCTACGTGTGCGAACATGAAACCCCTTTTGGCGTTGTGCGGATCCGCGTCTGTCTCACTGTACTTGTGATGCACCCTGTGATCCAGAGCCCATGCATATACATGTCTCTGTAACAAAAGTTTAAAGATATCAACTTTTTCACACAACAAACTAGTTTTTTCATAGGTATATTAATATAGTTGACATAATTTAAGCATATGTACACGAAACAAATCTGCTATACGCCCATTCTTTTTTCTTCATGCAGACGTTTATACATGAAGGATACAGGCAAATAACGTGCAAAGTTCAAAATTGAGGAAATTTGCAATAAGGTGGATCTAGTATGCAATTTGCTCTTTGTAAAGGGAAACAAATGGCTAATGATGTTTAACCGGATTAGGATCAGCCACAGCACAAAACCGCTTTTGGTAGTCAAGCTTGATCAACATCGTCTTCTTCGTTGGACCTACGCTGAACTCACACACAGGGACCTAGTTAAATTTTCGCTACAGGTATAGGATCTTTATAATCATACATTGTGCTTCCAAGGTGCAAGGAGCTGTCCTGTCTAGTCCATATCAGCAAAGTCGGCAGTCTTTAAGTATACAGAATCTATCATTTGTTTTACATGTGCATGCGTCTAGCACTGTTTTAGTATTTTTGATGATGCGAATTCTTCATTTCAATTACAGTAGTAACAGTGGCACCACGCTTCCCAATTTGATCGAAAAGATGCTTTTAATACTTAAATGCATGTCTATGCTACGCTGTCTGCACTGCAATCAACTACAGATAGATCTATTTCGCTATCATTACAGCCCATCAGTGTAGTTTAGGTCTAATGCAGACATCATGGCATAGACCTGGTTTTGCCTTTATACCAATGGCATGGTATGATGCTAGTAGAAAAATAGTGACATACCCATTAAGGCATCTATGTGCTTATGCGTTCGTGTCAGTTCATTGCTGACATTTTTTTGCTAACGTCATACCAAGCCTTTGATATATATGCAAAACCAGTTCTATACTATGCTGCCTGCATTAGACCTAAAGCTACATTGATGAGCGGTAATGACAGCGAAGATGGTTGCAGTGCTGATAGCATAGCATAGACATGCATTTTTATGTACGTCGGTTCTTGCCCGTCAGAAAAAAGTGCCGCGAGGGCCTGGTGTCAGGTTGGTGTATGCAGATACATGCCAACTTGTCAGATTATAGGTCACTTCCTTTAGGAAGCAGTATCTATTAAGAGTCCTCAGTCCAAAACCGCGTCGTGAAATTTGCGGGATCGGTGTACAGCGGGGTAGCGGTAGGCGTATACGACAGACTTCGTGTGTCTCAGTCGCACAATCCGTCTCTGTTTCATAAACTAATAGTTGCGAACACCAGTTATAGTGAACGGCACCCACATGCAGGTGGCTCCTTTCGTTACCTATTTAAAATCGAAAGCATTGCAAGGCCAGCATTGTACAGGAGGATTAATTAAGATTGGGCAATMTCTGAACTGGAGGTACTGCACACCAAAATATGGCGATTGACCTTAACATGCCTTATGCAAATGTTGCAGGTTTACGAGATACAGGGTGTTCAAAGTTGGAATTTTAATTTGAAATTTCTCAATAATTTTGTGATTTTAACCAGTATCGACTGGAAAATTGGCAACTTTATGTTTTTTGGCAAGAGAATTACGAATTTAATGCTAAATTTAGCACTATGTATACAGGGCGTTAGCTACACCCTGTTACTTAAGTAAATTACAACATATTTTTTTGCCCAACGAGTTATGGCTAAAAGTACTAGAAAATCTAAAAGGCAGTTCCATTTTTAATAAAAAAGGCACTCTTGTTTATTTCATGTAACCCTATCAGTTTTTGAGTTATTTGCATTTTAAACATTCAGTGTAAAGACTCCTAAGCCACCGTTATTACTTTGACTTTTTTTCAAACAGGCTTGTGTCAGCACAATTTTACTGTCACTAAGTAAGAGTGTTTATTGTATTTTTCTAATTTACTTAGTATTATTTGTAGTAAAAATTCTAAAATAAGAAAATGCCACGACATAATGAATTTTCTAGCAGTGAAATGCGTGATATGATTTGTGTTTTTGGTCAGTCAAATTATAGTGAACTTGGTGCAGCCAGAAGGTGTTTAGAATTATACCCAAATCGAAGACAACCCAACCACAGATTGTTCAGACGTATTTACATCCGCCTAGGCGAAACAGGGTGTTTTCGTCCTAAAAGCTTAAATGCTGTTAGAAAAACTGTCAACGTCGATGATGAAGACGAGGTTTTAGTTCGTATTTCGGAAAATCCAGATCAGTACTCGTGGGTTAAGTGCGGCAACAGTAATAAGCCAATCGTCTATCTGAAGAATTTTAAAGAAAGATAATCTCCATCCCTGTCACTATACCCCGTCCAAAATTTGTTACCTCAAGATTTACCAGTTCACCTACAATTTGCTCAATTTATCCTAGGTAAACAAACCGAAAACCAGGATTTTCTTAATAACTTCCTTTTCACCGATCAGGCGACGTTTACTAGGCAATGTGTTTTTAATTGGAAAAACAATCATTTGTGGAACTCCGAAAATCCGCATGCTCTAAAGGAACTTCATTTTCAGCATGAATTCAAGGTAAATATTTGTTGTGGTGTGATATCTGGTTTTTCTATTGGTCCTTTTGAACGTCCTCCTAATCTGAACAGACCCCTCTATTTAAACTTCCTCTTGAACAAAATTTAAACACAGTACTAGAAAATGTACCACTAGCCCTAAGGCGGACCATGTGGTTTATACTAAACGGGGCACCGCCACATTTTTTTCTGCCAGTACGTCAATACCTGAGTGAACATTTTCCTCACCGGTGGATTGGGCGTGGCAGTGAATTTGTTTGCCCACCTAAAAGTCCAGATTTCAACCCTCCAGACTTCTCAATATGGTCACAAATGAAGGACATGATTCACAAAGAAACAGTTAATTCCATCGAAGAATTACGATAGAAAATTCAAGAAGTTGCTAATATTATTAAAAATAATCGATAAATGTTATTTAATATCCAAAGATCTTTAAGGATACGCCTTACAAAGTGTATTGAAGTGGAAGACGGTCATTCTGAACATTTACTTTAAAGTTTCCTTTTATTAGTTACTGATTGTTATTTGTTGCCTTTACTGTTGTTACCTACATTGTAGTAATTTAAAAGAATAAATTCTTTTTACAACAAACAAAATTCATTAAATGTTTAAAATGCAATCCATTGAAAATGGAACTGCCTTTTAGATTTTCTAGTCGCTATAGCCATAACTCGTTAGGCAAAAAATATATGTTGTAATTTACTTAAGTAACAGGGAGTAACTAGCATTAAATTCGTAATTCTCTTGCTAAACGAAAAGTTGCCAATTTTTCAGACGACGCTGCTTAAAACTACAAAAGTCTTGCGAAATTTCAAAGTAAAGTTCCAATTTTGAACACCCTGTATCTCTTAAACCTGCAATATTTGTATAAGGCATATTAAGCTCAATCACCATATTTTGGTGTTCAGTTCAGAGATTGCCGATTCTTAATTTATTACCCTGTATAAATGTATACCTATTCTATATTGTATAACGTCTACTTTCATATTGTAATCATCACCTGCCCATCATCAGGTTTAATTACATTTAATTTACCCAGCACTTGAAGTTATTTAATACGCGTTATAACTATTATTCGGATTTATGATTTTACCAGACTGCAAAACGTTAACACCGTTATAACTTGTCGACGAAAAATATATAAAGAACGAATTTTGGTACAAGCTGCAGCGGCAAAAGACTGAACCAATATATTCTTTTTAATAATACTTTTTAGTTACAGTTTGAAGCTGATTTACGAATAATGAAGATATATACTATTCAATTTTAATAAGTGGTGCGTCGTGCTCTTTCCTATTTAATTTATTTAATTGTCTTATTCAATTTATTAATTGTCGGGTGTTCGTAACGGAGAATTCGTCAAGAACTTGAAGTAAAGCTAAAGTACAATCTCAATTTTTGGATACCTGATATTGATGCAGTGCTAATGGTATTTCGCCCTAATTTATGATAGTGTCAAAAGGTTGTGGTCTGCTTTATTAAATTAAAATAAATGTAATTTAATAGTATTGAAAACAATAACTTAAGTGCAAAAATTATGTATAACTTGTCAGATACTAAAGCCGATTAAATGTATGTACTCGTATTTAGAGTACGTAGTACTCGCATATTACTCGTATATGACGAAATGATACTATTTACTAGATTTTATTAGATCCTAATTAAGACTACGTAGAGTCAGGTAAAAACTTCTCTGCAAGTATAATTTCAAATGCTTCAAGTTAAACGAGATATCTACAGCTCATTTTGAAAAAAATACGTTTAGACGGTTTGGTTATAGCAAAGATTGTTATTTTACATTTCCCGAAGTTATTTTTACTTGTACAAAGAATTGACTGCAGTTATTTACTAAGATAAGCGTTACGTATAGATCGAAAAGAAGTTGAATACTATGAMGATCGTAAACTGTAAATTTACTGCTATGAATATCGTGATTTTGTATCTCATCGTATTTTAGACAACGGTGATATAGCCGATGAAACTAGTCCAGTCATACCAGCCTAAATTGATGTAAAATCTATAAAGCAGACTTATACAATTTTTATTTCAAAATAATGTTTGAAATAAATAAAACAAGTTATAGCTACGTGTTGTTTTCATTCTTGTTAGAAATATACTCGTACGTACACACTTTCTTATACCTTAGTCTGATAAAAATGGCTTTACTAAGCATAACTCTATTATTTTTTTCCACATTCCACGGATGGAAAGTATTGTAGCACGAAAAAAAAAATTTCTATTTGCTTTAAGTGCTCGGGAATGTCCAAAAACAAAATTTGAGCAAAACATTTCTTGTCTGTGTGGCTGTCGGTCTGTGAGTGGAAGCGATAACTTCCGAAAGACATAATAATATATGAACTTGAAATTTGGCATACATATTAATCTCAACTACCCAAAGCGACCTATTGTTATTAGGGTAAGTAGGTTATAGGGAAGGAGGTGAAATGTGGGGGTAACTACCCTTTTTGCGAATTTTTGTTTGTTTTTCCTTTTAGTATGTGATTAATAGTATCAGTGTGAATATTATTCGTCCCTACAAATTTTCGGTGCAGCAAACTGTTTAGAAGATATTAACAAAAAAGCATCACTAAAAAAACGGTTTTTCATGAATGTGTCCGAAAATACTTAATATATTCAAAAAGTGAAAATACTATCAGGTAGGATATAAATATTCTCACAACATTAAAAACAATCCATAATTTTGACATTTTCGAAATATTTCTACAAAATTAAAATGAAGTTTAAATTTCTATTCGAAAAGCACTCTTGAAAATTTTTTGTTAAGTTAATAATGTTCGAGTTATTTAAAAAAACGGATTTATAAAATATATGGATTTTTGATATCACGAGAATCGTTTGTCGTAGAAAAAAATGTGTAGAGAGAAAAAAATGCGCAAAAAATACATTAAAAATTTCTGAAAAGAGTAAATGAATTTGTTATTATGATTACCTCATTTTGTAGGTTCCGTTGGTATTTGTTACAGGCATCTAAACGTTACATAGTCATAAGTATTTAGTCATGTTATCTATACAAGGTGTTCATTAATTATATGCTAATATTATAGTGTTAACATTTCAAAAAAAGGATCCCCTTTCATCACTAAAACCGTTGTCTGGATATAATATTCGACAACGCTAAAACTTTGATACCGCACCAAATATTTCTATGAATTCTATGAAATTATTATTAGTTAACTAATTAATAATTCAAATTAAATTACAGTAGTTTTAACAAAAATTAAATATTACGTATTATTTATTTTACAGGTAAGAACATTAATCATTAAAATCGAAATGGTTATAATATTTATTTTTCAAATAAAATGAAAACAAATGTAGAGAACATTTTCTAAATCAATGGGAATTTGAAAAACATTTTTACTTTTGAGAAAAATTGTAAAGTACTATTTTTTAAAGCATAGGGTGCGCGTCCCTTACTAGTATCATGGTAGGTAGACGTGAAAAAGAAATTGATTAGGTATTTCAAAAAATTCACGGAAAGCGTATTTCAAAGCTCATAGAAAGATCTAGTGCGGTATCAAAATTAGAGCAAAAAATTTACACACCCTGCAGCTTAAAAGTTCACATTACCTTATTTCCACGTTTTAAATTTCCAACGTTGGCATATTTCTTCCAGTTATGCCGTCGGGAAGTCCTTCTTCTAATAATTTTGCCTTCCCTTTTACGCATTTTAAAGAACATCCGCATGACAACGTAGATGTACTTATTTACGAAATACACACATATGTTGTATGTACATGTGCCATGTGCCGCGCGTATTTAATACGAGCCGTACTACCACGACAATGGGAGGAGCATCTGGCGAAGTTCATGTAGCAACCGGTAGGTGGCACCACGAGCCACGCGCATTTATTACAATTGCAGATCCTTCGCTGTGCCATTATTTAACAATAACTGAGCAAGAAAAACTCATTCTCTTTTTTTAGCTACGTTTGAAAATGGTCAAGTGCCATTTAGCTCGGGCCAAATTTTTATATCTATTTCCGTTTACTAGTAAAAAAATTTGAAAGTTTACTAATTTTTTAACACTTTACAAGGCTGTATTTTTGTCGTATTTATCAATAAAGAAAAACTGCCCGAGTAGAATTCAGTTTAGACCTTGCTTATTCTGGCTGTGTTTAGAAATCTAATCTGCGAACACTGTATCGCGAGTTATAATGGCACCGGGAAACCTCTACATGCGTTATAAATTTTAAGGGTCTGAGGACTCTTAAGGCAGCTAACTATCTTCGATTGGTTGTGTACGACGTTTTCAGCTTATGAATGTTTCCTTTTCTGACCTGTTTTCATAGATAACTATGCTGATTGCTTTTGGATCAACTTACACTGCTTTCGCCATTTGGCGTTGAGTCGCTGGATTTCCTTCGCTGTACATTCTTCAAGTCTTTCTTCACACGTCGTCACTTATATTCCTTGTTGCCATTCCATTCCAAAGGTCGACGGAAATACTTATCTCTTTGTACACTTTCTGTATGGTACTCAAACCTTTTTGTCAATTATATGGGATATTAATTGAACTTGGATACTTCTATTACTGTGGGTTACATTGGCAACTTCATCGAGCTTATTAACACTCGTGGAACACCTTGTATTACATACTAACTCCCCTATCTGCAACATTTGCTCAATTTCATATGCAACGTACGAGTAATTTATGAGTTAAAATGCCATCTTGAGTTATTTTCAAATGTATCTTTTTCCCATTTCAAGCGAAAAATTTAAGCAGCAACAGCCACATTTTAAATTTCCATATGCAGTTTAAAAGCTCACATTTCACATTACATCGTCAGGAATAAGCCGTTGCCGAATAAATGTCACGTTGCAGTAATTTACTTAACGAATTAAACTCTAGTTTTCAACGTTATCGATTTATTCACAATGAAATCACAACCCTTTAGCCTATATTTCGCTGCCTCATTACATGATGTTTACTCACGTAGTACAACTGATGACACATCAAAATTTTAATGTGCAGGTGTTCTATTATATATACTACGTAAACACTTACGGTGTTATCCTATAACACCTGCAAGCCAGGCTCATAAACATCGTCTCATCTTGATAAGTTTACACTATTGACGCCCTGATTTGTTAATCAAGTAGAATTAGAGTTGGCAGTGTAACATCTGGAAGGATTCCAGCAGTATCTTAATCACTGGGATAATCGGGTCAATTCGATTCGCTATTTCGAATGCGTTCATCCTTCAACATGACAGCCAACATTACGGGTGCACATAAATCTACACGAGCTGTAGATAACCAGTTACAGAAGTGCAGTCTTTTAGGTATTTTCCAAAGTTAACGAACGTTTGTACAATAACAAGTTTATTTAGTGTACATGTATCCATTAATTTTTTCTTATGCTGGGAATCTAAGTCTATCATATTGTGGTAATATGCTGAAAAATTTTGCTGCAATACGAGCATACCTACACGATATTTTAGAATGACAGGTTTACTTGCATAATAGTACACCCAGTTTGTGGTATTCGTATAGCGTTAACTACCAAAAATTGAGATAAGATGCATTTACATTTTAAGCGAAAATAAACCGTCTAAAAATTACTCCGATATCTAACGGTACTATCATTATCAGAGAAATTTCATATTGTTATGCCATGTCGTACTTGAATTTTGAATTTGTCAAACGATATCGAGTAGCTTTTTACTATTATGAGATGTGGTTCAGTTTGGTGTTTGCGGCGGATAAGTATAACAAACCCTATACATTCGTAAATGACACAAAAAGTTTTACCAGTTGATGATCTTAAATTAAATTTATGATGACCTATGTCCAAATTTCGATAGTCTACTGTTTTTTCTGTAAAGGCATGCCACGTATTTTTAAATTGAAAAAAAAAGTAATAAAATAATCCATTATGTGTTCAAAGTGACCCCCGTTCTGCTCCAAACATAACTCTCCTCTTTTTATCACACTTTCTTTGTCCTTTAGTTTGCGACATTCTGCACGAATTCTGTTTTTTTACATCTTTTATATTAATTAGACAGATTTTCTCTAGCAGGTCACCTAACTAATTCACTACGATATCGGATGTATATTATGTCCTAAAAATGAACTATATCTAGTGCAACTACTAATCTTACGAAATGAAAAACTAAATAATGCCCATATTGGTATAAATGTATTTTGTATAGGTGAATTGTATTGCTTTTTATAATTCATTGTACTGATGAAAAGGAAATATCGTCTTCGTCATTATCCGAACGACCTGAAATAAGGGGTTCTACACTGACACCTGATAGTCACAGTGTTTTTCGTTTGTTGGTGGTCGGGCTTAAAAAGAAGTCTTTTTTTTGAAAGTAACTATCCTCACTCAATTTTTTGGTAGTTTTGAAAAATTTAGAGGCCAACAGTTTATCAGAGAAGTGGTGTGGGTACCAAAATTTAGCAGCCTTTGCATTTTCTCTGCACGCACCATAAATAACAATCATATCTCAATTATCTTCTTTGCTACAGATTGTCATATTTTTAATTTTAATTAATACAGGGCTTCTATTAATGATTCATGCATCCAGGACGCTTATGGAAATTATCGATTAAATCAATTTGCCGTCTCTCGGAAAAGTGAAAACAACTATTGCTTTGATGTATACTTGTCATTTGTAGTTTTTTAAATTATTTTATATATTTGACTACGAGAAGATGCGTGGAAGTGTAGTGTAGTGTTTTGTGGGATAATCAACTTTAAGGTTGCAGAAAGCTCACATTTCGGAACTGTGGGGTGACGCGGATTCGTATAACTTTTTCGTTATGTATCATATTTGTGCGGTTGTGGCTACACCATATCTGTTAAATAATTGTACTATGATGGCATGAAAGATGTTTTTAGCCTGGAACAATAGTAAAATTCACAAACTAGGTGGTAGTAACGTTAGCACTACACAAAGCTTCCACAGTGCAAAGATATAGACTGTAGAGGTTACCACGAGTCTACTATACCAACAGTTATTGTAATTTCTTACCTTTGACAGAAATATAGAACCGCAAATTGTAGGAAAATCTTCATAAAGCCATCAATTTCGTGACTGTAACTTGATCTGCAACCTTCATTACTATCACTGTGCTTATTGTAGCTTGGCAGCAGTTACAAAAAGGCGGCACAAAGAATTCAGAAACCAATTTATAGAAACCATGTACAAATTCAATGGGACACAATAAGCATTTAACATAATACTAAATTAATTTGACACCACTTATCAGAATGAAAGTGGTTCGAAGCATACCATTCTCTTTTCATAATAATTGATTTGAATTGTGGATTTTACGCTGTATTGATTTTGTTATGCAAGTTCCTTTTTGCCTAGTCTTAAAAACTATATAAATATACATGGCATCAACTTGACAAAAATACTTTTACTATCGAAATTTTAACAATACGTCATCATACAGTTAATTTAAGGTCATTATGACAGAGTTTCTCGTGTCAATTACAAATATCTAAGGTTTGTTATACTTATCTGTCAAAATAAAGAAGATTTGGGGCCGCGAACACCTTATTGAATCACCCCGTATAGCGAAACTAAATCCATTACGTCCCATTTCCACGTAAATAAAAGCCCATAATTTAGAGACAAATTGCCGCAAAGAACCATCTGATAGTTGCGATCGATGGAATTAATTTCGGGTTGTTGCCCCTAAACGCGAAACCCGATTTCATTATCCACATGCAAGTGTAGCTGCCAAAGCAATAACAGCTTTTCGGTGGGGTAAAGGTGGCGTAAGCTACGGAATTATTCAAGAAGGGAAACTATACATTAGGTAATTTACAACCGAGGACTTAACATTCATCAAGTAATCTTAAAATAATTTATTTGCAGAAATTGAAAAAATAACCATAGGTTATAGGATAACTTATTTTAGTCAATTTATACAGGGTGATTCGTTAAGGGTACAAAGCAACTGAATATTGAAAACTGTTCATCGTATCATTTTGAGAATTTTGTTTTATTAAGAACCTTGAGAGGAATTGACTAAAAATATTTTGGAGTTTCTAAGTAACCCGCTACGGGGCGAATTTAACATCATGTTGCAAATAAAATAAAATAGAATGTAGGTGGGAAAAAAAACTTTTAGGCTCTCTGTTAAATTACCTACAAGTTTCTTTACATTTTTTCTCTGGTTGCCGTGGGAACGACACTACAAAGCAAAATAACCTCGAAACTTCTAGAAACTATATCTTTTAAACACCTCAATCAAATTTAACGAACTGGGACTCATTTTAGAGGGAGTTTCAAGTTAATTAATACTAATGGGAAATATGGAGTGGAGTGGAAGTGGAGGGCGATGTTTGGAAACTGTCATACTTTCCTCGGTTTCTCAAAAAATTAGGTATATTCACTTCGTTTTGTAGGCTATTATATAAGAAAGAGAGTGGGTAAAACCTCAGACTACTGTCATTTTTCGTTTTGAAGTTATTGTCACAATAGTACACACAAGACACAATAAAACAAGAAATTTTCTCCTTGGTTTCTGAAGCGGAACTAAATAGGACGAAGCTATTATTAAAAAAAACCTTTGGTAAAAGCCCGAGGTTGACAGCTTTTCTCATTTTGAAGCTAAAACCAAAATACACACGATACATAAATTATGTAAGCACGCTAGGTATAAAAATTGATAAGGTGAAAATCCTATATAAATAGTAGTGGAAATATCGCCATGACAAGAAAGATCCATCTTTTGGCAAGTAATTTGCAAGGTTTAATTTTATTACTACTAGGAATAACTGAAATATAAGTACAATTTTAAGTAGGGGAATGTAATTTGGAGATTTGTTTTAGTGATATTGCGATAAAATATTAGAAATAAATTACATAGGAAACTACTGTATTTTAAGTGACGCGTTTGGATATACTAAAAAAGTAAGTATGCGTTTCCATTAAAAAATAGTAAAGTTTTATGTCACGATGAAAATATGTAACACCCAGCAGATGTGAGCAAATTTAATTTGAAAAATACCTAGTTTCATAGGTCTCGACTTGATGTATCACAAGTATCTTCATTGTACATAAAAAAGGTACTACAGAACGATTTGGTAGCAATTACGTACATGCCGAAGCTAATTTTCAAGTTATTGTCATGCAGTAAATGCAAACAGTCAACCGGTATACCATTTTATATTATTATTAATAATCTGTTAGACTGATTAATCTTTTGCTCTAGTCGAAAATTTTCCAAAGAAAAAATGCATGCATGTTCTCCCCTTTCTACAAAATAAAAGATCGCAGACTGCTTTTAAGTAATGACATTAATACTTATATTTTACGTTTGACCTATAACATCTGCCGCCACATTGGACATGTATGTCAAAAAAAACAGAGCGTACCACATAGCCTTTTTGTCCTTAGCTAGTAAAAACCAGGCCCATGTTATGCCAAGATCGGTACCTCTCTCTCTCTACGCGTGATCCATTCCTTTTTTTATATTAATATACGCCTCTGATCACTTTCCTACTTTTTTTACTTGTCTGCATACTTGCTGCATAATATATTATTTTGGATTTCGGTACACCTTATGCGGCGTTTTTTGAGTTCTGCTTTCTGCATTAAAGAAACTCATTTATCGTGACTTCTAACGTAGCACTAAGCTAATGCCAGTTATAAAAAATAGCCTTTGACATTGATTATCTATTGTTTCCACAGTATGTAAGGTATCCATTACCATTATCTTGGTCATTTATCTACATGTCGTGTATATGTACAAACTGCCTCCAATTTCTTCTGTCCCGTGCTAGTGGTTTTTCTTTGGTAGTCCTTTTGTTTTTGAATGTCGCTTCTAAGGCTTTGTCCCAAATTTTTGGAGTTCTGTCCTCCTAGTATTTCTTGATACGCTTGTTTCTCATATAAACTCCATAGGCTTATCGTTATTCATGCACGACCAGTGTATCTTCCGTCAGAATTTACCATTCATTATCAGACTCTCGAAAGTATCGGATCTACAAACTGTATCACAGCCACATTTCTAAGTCTTGCTGATCTACGGACTAGAGTATAGATACTATAGTTACCCGTGCGACATCTTAATTTTCTAAATTTTACTTTGATTTTTTTGCCGCCAACCCTGATTCGAATTCAAAGATAAATATTGAAACAAATATGTTTTTTGAAAAAAGTTTGGGCTTCACTTTATCTTCCACACTAAACTTACGACGACCTAATTAATAATTATTATTTAATAATATATGATAATAATAATTTGAAGTATGCTGACTGAATTACTATTATACTGGTATCACTTCCCCCAAATGTAGGGGTACATAACGTAAAAATTATTATTCTTTAAAATACTGGAGCATAAAATATCATCTAACAGTTATTTTATATTTTTTAGAAAATTCAATGTTTATTAACACATTAACAGTTTTATGCAGATCTTGTCTCTCCTTATACTCGTAGGTCTGGGGGTGTTGCTAGCGATATGAAATAAATTTTTGCAAAAACTAATTATGAAAATGTGTTGTGTGTCTGGGGCTTTATTTTCAGATAGTACTGTTAACAGGTGACTTAAAAAAAGTGCATACGCTAACAACAGAAATATGGATAATTACCTGTCCTGTGATAGTGAAGAGAAATACTAGAAGTAATCTAAGTGGCCACTTCGCCTTATAAGCTCTATGTGACCATAACCTATGAGCACCAGCTGTGATTCCAAATCCAGAGGTATATATCGTACATAATGCTGCAACAGAAAAAAAATAAATACCATCATTTATTAGAATAACATACTGAATTAACCATGTATTTCATATTCAAATTTCTCTATTTTGTTCTTATTACCCCTGAATGTTTTTGTTAATATTTGATATCGCTGTATTTTGTATGTTTCAGGGGTAGGCTTTTGATTGGACGTGAAATAGATGTGGTTTAGTTTCAGTGTGTTCCTCAAATGTTCACAGGTTAGTACTTCTTTTTTCATGTGTTTTCAATATTTAATCAAATTACTGCCTGAATTGAGTTTTTTATGAACATGTATGCTATTTTTAATGGGTTTACAGGCATATGAAGAAATGAAATAGTATTGCCAGCCTTGACCGAGATTTGAACTCGGGCCTTTTGAACACTACTCAAACGCTCTACCCACTGAGCTACCAAGGCCCTATTCAGAATCGAGGTCAAAGCGGCATATATTCATTAAACTTTTACTATGTAATGCTGCTGGACGCCATCCAGCGCATTTGCAGTTTAATCGCTCGTCGCTCGTCATTTGCGAGCTTCGGAGCGAAATTCGCTGCGGTGGCCAGATTGTGGCGACCGGCAGCTAATTACAACCCAATTATATATTATTATATACAGTGAATGTTAATTACTGCCTAAATTGAGTTTTTTTATGAACATGTATGATATTTTTAATGGGTTTACAGGCATATGAAGAAATGGCATTTTCAACAGCATTGTTACAATTCCTTAAACCACCAAATGTGATCTTTATAACGAATAAGTGCTTTTAGATAGCTTTTCGTATTCGTATGATTACATCAAATCACCTTATTTATGTAATAGGCGCATCCAAGGTAGATTTGATTTTAGAAAATATTACAACGTAGGTATGTACGATCACATTTCAATTTAAATCTTTATTGGCTTTATATGTTGCATTACAATACACTGTTAGAGACGGCAGATATATTTTTTCATCGTCTGATAACATTTGTACATTTTAAGAATAATATCCGAAAAAAATCATGCAAATCTTAAATACATATACACAGACTTTATTACATTTTTTATTTTGTTTATCTTTATACGAAACCAGCCACCTAGCTAAATTTCGCAACATTTATTATGTTTATTATTACAGTCAACCGGGTGCTAAATTTTTTTAGCTAAACCGTGTTCAGATAATATACAAAGCACATCCTTGCAATGATGAGTGTTTCTCTTCGTCTACACTTTTCAGGGACGCCTGCCTTTAAAGGGACTCGGGAGCAAGTGCTTTATATTAATTTTGTTATGTTTTGCTGTAATCATTTAAGGTATTGGTTATAGACATATCTAGGTACCTATAATTGAAAATGTATAGCACATTAATTTAATAGGGGTCAAATAGGGCCAATGAGGTAATGTCACATGTTGCTATATGTTTCCAACGTAACCAAGGTAAACGCCACCACTACACATATTGGGGTTTAACAGATGATTATTTGGCGTATAATACTAGAGTTTCCGGAATTATATACGTATACTTGTTCGGAGATAAAGATACATATAGAAGATATGTAATGAAAATAAAAGACTAGGAAGGCAATGACCAATACTTGTTGACGTTAGTGATACCTTTGATTTTAATATAGAATAATGTAAATAATCAAAGTGAAACGTATAATAAGATGACATATCAAAGTACGATACAGTTATGATATTTTGCCTTCAATTCAATATGATTTATCCTCAATTAACTTTCTTACATTCATCCTATCATAGAACATATTTTTCACGATACAAATAAATATGCGATTTTTAAGCTGTGCGTGAACAATAACAAACCGGGTTGCCTCCGAACGCTGTACGTTATACATTTTCGATTATTACAAAAGGATACTCTACTATCCCTTCATGACAAATTCGTTTCTGAATGTATGTGTTAAATTTTACAGCAACCATTAGGTTTGCTCATAGCAACTACTGCCCATACGTTAATCGCGACATGCATTATAAAATCGAAATAGGTCATTAAAAAAATTCCATGGATTGGAAGTGTTATTATTAGAAAAGCAGTAAAACTTGCGGTATAGCGCGATTAAGTACAACATTTTAAATCAAAACTGCTTATCTCAAAGTGGCAGTAGGTAGTTGCTGTTTAAAAAGTGTTGCTTTCTATCAGTATTTATTACTATTACGTTTGATGGACTGTGGGCACC
This sequence comes from Rhyzopertha dominica, assembly GCA_025024175.1. Lineage (NCBI taxonomy): Eukaryota > Metazoa > Arthropoda > Insecta > Coleoptera > Bostrichidae > Rhyzopertha > Rhyzopertha dominica. Next base: position 24,424,107 of record QCXZ01000137.1, read on the forward strand.
AGAAAAAGTTGTATTAAGCATTTTCTTAAAGCAGAGATTAATTGCAATACATTTGCGTGACCTTGACATGTACATAGAATTACTATCAAATAATTCCCTCCCTTCGAAAACATCATGCCAGGTCCAGCCGTAATTTTGTGTAACTCCAGCCTACACAAATGCAACTTTTACATAACATCCATATGATCTAAATGATATAATAAATTTCAGTTAGAAGAGAAAAGGTTTTTTTAGATCTGTTAATTTTACTTAGCTATTTTCTCCTTCAATGAAAGTTTTGGAAAACTCACATATTAAGACAATATTATTAATTATTTCTCTTTACACGATTTATGTATAAAGTGGTCGTTTTTCATTCTCTTTTCACAGTTTTTTTAATACTTCTTCCTTAAGAACGTTTAAATAAGAACTGGGTGTAATTCTCCAAATTACTTCTAATAATAAATTTTAATTTAATTTATTAGAAATGTTGCTCGTACCTTAAATATTAGACAGTTAACATTTGGTACTTCTTAGGTATTCTAGTCAGTATCGGTTAATTTATCTAAATTTTTTACATGGCATAGATTTTGCTTTTCTGCCCGTAATAAAGACAAAATCAATTTTGAATGATTCGGGTGCATATAAGATTGTCATGCAATGACTGGAATTATTCTTGGTATTTTGGACAAACGGGAAGTTGTTATTAAATTGCAGGCAATGAATTGTTTAAAATAATTTAGAAAACGTCAAAATCCTGACATTATTGCAATCAATTAACTGTCCATTTATTCCTACACGAGCAGACTGCCACGTCAGATAATTTAAATACCTTGCAGTTTTAAAGCATATCACTAGAATCGTTATTTTGAATGATTTTTATAATTTTATTTATCTCGTACATAATTTTATATTTGATCACTATATATTATGGTGTGCTACTGGTATGCATTATGTACGCTGCCTTTTGTTTGAGGTCAAGTCTGCTTGTTTCCATTTATTTTGGCGTCACTTTTGCCTGTTAAAAATTCTTGTTAACATTTTTGGTGCCGATAATGGTTATTTAATAGCCAAAAACGCTATATTTCAATTTACAAGAATAAAGCTATAGGTCTGGAATATACAGAGTGAGATTATAATAAATCAGTTTTATATTCTGAATACATACAATTCATTACTGAAACGAATTGCACAAACGCACCTACACATAGGTACTACACTATGTTAGCATATTTTGTTTCATGAAAACTGCCTTAACAATAATAGCACAACGCACTGTCACCATAATGTTATTTATCGCGTCTTTAGAAAGCGAATGCACTAATCGCATCATAAAGAAAGAATAATTATTGACTGCTACGTATTACTTTTTTCGTATATCATTAATATTTAATCTGCTGAATTGTGTTTGTATTTTGGAAAACATATATGTTTTGGGTGTTTAAGGCGACTGAAAATGTAAAATATTTCACTATGTAATCAGACATACTTAGCGCTGACGCCTTTTTCAGCATTTTTAATTTCTAGTTTAAACTGTGCACGGTAACTTTAATCGTTTTATTCGTATTTTGTTAAACAAATATATTCAGTAATTTTGTTTATTGTAAATAATGCGTGAGGTTTCCGCTTTTTTAACGCAGAGGGAAAGCAAACGAATCGGTCAAAATTTAGCTATTTTATTACCTATGTTATGATACCTACGTTGACTTGCTACAAGAAGTAATGACGACTAAAATTTTTGCGCCATAACTGACAAAATACCTGCCATGGGAAAAGACTCTCGTTAGCACGTCTAGTTACCTACATACACGTTATAGTGCGTATAGATGAAGTTAGCAGTCGGTCAATATTTTTAAATATCTTCAGCCCAATATTCACTGTGTAATTTTAAATACCATTGAAAATGGATGTTCTGTCTGTTTCACTTCAAGAGTCTAAAAATTGCTACAAATAATTTTCCCAAAAATTTTTGTTTTTACCTCAAACTTGTCCTTTGTATGAATTCCTATATGTATAAAAAACGGAACAAATGGAAGTATGAAAATCTGGGGTGTAAATGTGGTTGATACTTATATGCCATAGGTATTAAATTTCATACAAACGAAACAATTCAAAGAGACAGAATTCGAATTGTACGTAATAATTAAATTCGAGATTTTCCCTGTGCCGTTAACGCCACTAGGTCATACGCGTGCAAGTTAAATTTTCCGAAACTCCATTCAGCATTCCGCTCGGATATTTTTAGTGCGCTATGAATACAGATTAAGCGGACCCTTTCCGCGTAGATAAAAATGTACAGCACGCTTGACAGCTAAGTAGGACACCGAAAAGTGAAAGTTCAGAAATGACAGTGGCCTGTGTGGGMTGAGTTCAGGCAACTTCAAGGTATTAGTTTTCTCTAGCGCATATTCGGGTCAGCCGATTTGATAATAACAGCGAGGAGAAATCTATTGTATTCTGTTGGAGCTGCAATGCTTAATGCTTTAAAATCTGTCTTAGCCAGTTATTACATTGGGCGTCATAAACTAAGAAACAGAACTTGCAATAAGCATTAAATAGTTGGAGGTTATAACAGGTTCACCGTATAAAAATTTTATTATTATATTTTGGCATAGATCCAGGTTGCTAAAGAATGTAGAAACTCTCCTTCCCATGAAACCAGGCATGCATTATTGAATAAACTCAGTATAGTGTATAGGAGGCAATTTAAATAAAATTTGTTTACCAATAATACCCGTTTACGTTAACAGTATATTATGGAAACAACTTTTACGTTCAAACAAAGCAGCTGCAAAGTAACCCACGGGAGTCAACAGACAGAATTTCAGAATTCTTGTATAAGGACATTGTGGATAGCTGTGGTGTGTGCAAATATAATATTAGCCTAGTTCTAAAATTTCTAATTCCTTATTTAAAATCTGTTTGATTAAAGACAACAAGAAAACAAGGAATTTATTTCATAATAGATTTTGTTGAGACATCGTTAAGCATAATGCTTTTTTCGTGAAGAACAACCAGAACCTTATTGAGATTTTGAAAGATGTTTATATATGAGTTATTAAATAGTACCTAAAAGTTTAACGATAACCAGTTTAATTTTTAACATCAACTCTATAGCAAAACATCCTTAACCAAATTTTTCAATTCTTAGTCTGCTATTTGTTTTTGTATGCGGACAAATTTCTATAGTATTATATTTTTTGCTTTGTTTAATTACAACCAAGAGACATTTAGCATATTTATATATATCCTTGAAATGATTATTTATTTTGTATAGTTTGATAAAACACATTTATGAAAAAATTGGGTTTTCAAATAAACGATAAAAACCGTTATAAAAAGAGGTTCTGCATGTGTCAGTACTTAGTTTTAGTTTAGTTATTCTGCTTTTTTTTGTTATTTTTGTGCCTGTTTGAAGTATGTTTTAATAAGTTAAAAGGTTAATTTAATAACAGCAACTTCATTTTAATTTGCAATCGTGTTATAACTCATAGCCCAACCAAATTGCATTTAAAGACAATTAAGTGTTATCTAAATATCTAGGGATGGAAATGATAAAGGGGTGTATAATAAAAAAAAATAAAAAAAAAGTCTGGTGTTATTGGRGGGGGGAGGGGAAGAAAGAGCGACGAAAAGTCGCGTTCTTACAATTTTCAGCCAGAGTTGACGTCAAAAGAAAAAGTAGCCAATACAAAAGTTGTGGATAGCAAAAAAACCAATTACATTTGTCTGGTAACTTTTCAGTGTGTGTTTTTCAATAGAACGTGCTCATAAATGCAACAGAAACAAAAAAATGAATTTAAAAAAAATTGTAAATAATTTTTTTAAATTATTAAAAGAAATTTAAAAAAATTACTTTTCAATTCTACAGAAAAAGTACTAAGAAACTGTTTTCATTGTTTAATCCAAAATATTATTTTTTTATAATACTGCGGCAAACAGACAAAATATGATACTTTCTAATTTTTTCTTTCAAAAATATTGAACTTTTAGCACTTTATACATATGTACAACTTAAGAATTCTAGGCCAAACTTGGTCTCTTTAGCAAGTTCTGGATTTGATCTCCAGCGTCCGATCCTTCATTAACTTCATAGCTTCTTCTATTTCTTCTGATTGATTCTCCAGGTGAAACCAAAGGTTTGGTGGCTCGATTTCATCAAAAATAATTTCTGAATCAAGGTTTTTTAAATGGTCTAACAATTGTCTGAACAATGACATACATAAGTCAGTCCAATGCGGACCGTGTCATGGCTCAAAATGATTGCAGATTAATCTATTAACAGATGCAATTATGATATAGCATGTCTAAATGATTTGAGATATCAAGACTATAAGCTTTTAACTACAGAGTCAAATTTTAAGGTAGAGAAATTACCACCAACTGTTGGAGCAGTTGCGCAACACGCTTATAGAACACAAAACAATATAATCAATGCAAGCTGGAAAGAAACAATTGCGAATAATGTCAAAATACTGATGTTCGCTTTATAGACGTTCGAATCATGCTAGAATATTTGTTAAGAACAATTTCTTGTAGCTACAAAACGAGCTCTGTCGTGGTTCTGACAACTGTTCAAACTTAAAAAACTAGAAAATATTGCTGATTTAGAATATATTTCTGATGACATCAAACTGCCAAACCTTTCTTTCGTCCCGGAGAATGAATCAGAAGAAAAAGAAGAAGCTGAAGTTAATGAAGGATGGGACACTGAAGATCAAACCCAGAATTATCCAGACAGACCAAAATTAGCCTAGAATCATTAAGTTGTATATATAAAGTGTATAAATGTTAAAAATTTTATATTTGTGAAAGAAAAAAGTACGAGTGTATGAGTAAATGTTTATAGCAGTGCCAGCAATAAATACAGTTTCTGATTAAACAATAAAAAAACAGTTGCTTTGGTTTCCTTCCGTAGAATTGAATGGTGTATTCAGTTTTTAGTTTTTAATGTTACCAATTTATTGAGAATCGTTGAAAAATTCATAGTTTAAATCATTTTTGTTTCTTATGCACTTTTAAGAAGTCCTTATGAAATTATAAGTTTCTTTATTTTTTAAACAGTATATATCAAAACGAAAAAATGGGCACCGGCTAATATCTGTATGATACTGCTTTATGAAAAAAAAAAGATTTTGGCCAGGAAACATGAAATCTCAGAAACTTCTTGATTTTTTTTTAATACGATAAAGTTGTGGTTATTTTGGGCACTTAAAAATGTATTTCCACCGAGTTTCATTGGAACTGGATTATTTTTGTAGAAGTGAAAAATATAAAACAGCAAAACATGATATTTTTCTCGATAATTTTAAGGCTATATTAAAAGATAGCCAGATAAAGGTTGTCAATTATTTCATTGTCTACAACTTTTGTATTGGATACTTTTTGTTTTGACGTCAACTTTTCAACTTTCTCAAATTAACCCCCACACCACTGCTCACGCTTTTTTGTCATTTCCACCTATAGATGTTTGAATAACACTTAATCTTTTTTTCTTTAAAATTAAAATTATGTCGTGAAATTGAATTTAATAACGTTCATCCGGAGAGAAATCTTATTGTCCAATCACAGTGTCCATAAGTTAGTTCGAAAATTTAAAGTAACTGGGCATGTAAAATTCATTCCAAGGTCTGGACCTCCGGAATCGGCTACAACTGAAGATCAAGCTCTTGATGAATAAGCTGGCGTCATTTACGTCAACTACCCAACTTGCTTTGGGCAATATCAATTATCGGTTGCTCGAATGCACTATAAGCTAAATGAAAGTGATCCTGATAGAAGAATGCAGTTTTGAGCAAAGATGATAGAGATCACCAAAGATAATGCAAATTTGCGAACAGACAAAACTACCGCTGCTGGTCACCGAATGATGGAACTAAATGGTAATATAAATGCATTATGTAAATTAAAACTTAAAAAAATTTTTTATTGTCTGTAACTAATTGAACTTAGTTTTCCATTTTAATTAGGTATATTGGAGCAACGTTAACATATTTTCGCAGTTATTTGAACTTCCAAATTAAAAACGAATACGTGCATATAGCACGTATGCATTCCTCGGTCAAGTTGCATTGCAAGATAAGACTTCAGTTACCTTGGAGCTAAACTGTGCAAACATTTGTTCCAATAGAATACAGCATTGTTGTCTGATCTGAAAATAACGTTTTGTCACGCTTAATCATCTTCCTGGGAAAGGTTATTTGCATTATTTAGTACTTCACTGGGTCTGATTCATAGGTGTGTGGTACCAACATTACGTAATACCTAAACCAATATTTCGCGCCAGGCTAGCAACAAAATATTTGCATATTTATAACACCATACAGTAGTACGAAAATAAATTTTTATTGTGAACCAGATATTTTTGGAGCAGTGCGCTTGACGAGGGCGTGTTCTCAAACAAAAGCCGGAATTAATGAAATGACTTTTAAATATTACCTACTTCCGACTAATTCATAGCATGTTGCGGTTCGTTGGCTTTTACCTTGCGCTTATCGTGCTCGTCGGGAACCTCCTACACACATTAGCATTTGAAAAGTTCTTTAGAAAAAAAGTTAAGAGCTTTTGCTTAGTTTATTTGAAAGTTTTTACGTTTTATACGGAAAATCAACACGTACATATGCAATTTTCATCATTGCTCAATTTTATGATTTGCTTAATTTTAAAAATCTGTTTTTTCCATTAACCAATGTCGAAAAGTTATTAAATTCATTAGTCGAGTATGTTTATAATAAATATTTATATCTTACGGCCATTCTGGACCAAAAAGTCCTACTGAAGATATATTCTAAAATAAACCGCTTGGTAGATATGGATAAATTAATTATTTACTGAAACTGTCACAGCTAATGAGMTGCATTGCTAAAAAGAAAACAAAATAGTTTGTGCAAGCTGTTTTTGTTAGTGTTAATGGTATTGCATCGTCAGATATGTAATTTGATTTTTTTAATTAAATCGAATAAAAATGACTCCATTTGCAAATCGAGACTGCGGTGACATTTTATTAGTGTACAGTTTCTATAAAGCAATACCGGAATAGCAACGAAGATTTTCTAATCGCAGAGTACCCACCAAATCGACGGCTATTTCGTAGTGTACACCAATGTATTTCAGAGTCTGGTCATGTGCCCAATAGGAGTAACGAAGAAAAAAATGCTTTATCGACGTAAGGAACAGTTAGAGAACTATGTTCTGACAATGGTAGAACGCAGTCCTTTCAGCAGTATATGGCGAATTTCTACTTGTCTCCACAAACAAATGTATGGATTTTGTTTTATTTTCATTCCGCATCCAACTTGGCTAGTCTTTGAATCCGCAATTATATTTTATCTGGAAGAATTTTGTCAGTGGATTTTGCGTTGCCAAGACCGATATAATAAAATTAACTTACGAATTATGTTTAAGAGAGATGGAATAACAAGTAAACGCAATTGACACTTGTGATGCCCCGTAGAAGAAAATCTTCATGCGTTCATTGAAAGAAATTTCGAAATCTATTTTTAGTTAATGTTAGAAATCAATAGTGGAACCATTTGGTCTGAAAACCGCTTGACAAGCAAAATCCATCTAAACTGTTTGCGAAAATCACTGCCACAATTATTGGAAGATGCTCCACTGCATGTCAGACGAGAAATGTGTTTCCATAATGATGGCGCCCCCCTCTTTTTAATAAATAGTTTACGGATCGCTCCACCCGATTACCACTTGTGGGGACACATGAAGAGATGTGAGGAAGTCGTAAATGAAATAAAAAATTTGTTCAGTGCTTTTCATTATTTAAGTGTCTCAGCTTTGCATTAATGACATAGGTCTTCCTTTGGCTATTTTTTTTCATTAAAATTAAATTTGAAAACTAAATGTCCAAAGTTTGATAATAAGGTTTCACCTTTTTGTTTTAAATTTATAATGCTAACTAGTAATAACTTGCCCTTGAGGGAATAAGTTTTTTTGCTAGTTAAGTAATTAATATTTTTTATCACACCGCATATACTTAACGTTTTTTTCTTGTATATATTAAAAACTTGTTCTTAGATACTATATAGATACTAGTATTTAGTTTGACAACCTGCTGCACTGTATCAAAATACTTTGCCTTAGCGTTTTAAGATATAGACGAAATTATAAAAATATATATACATATTTACCATTTAGACAAACATAACATTTTAGTGATATTCATCGACGCGTTAATGACACCACTCTATATACATGTCATACCATATTTTGAAACATTACATTAACAGATCACAGATTTTGAAATATGTACTATTGGCCTTTGACAATCTGGATGTTGCACTTAAAATTTACTTTTTATTCTATATGCAGTTGTTAAATGGCCAGAATTATATTTTTTCAAGAATCGAAACAATGTCATTTAAGGTTATTTTTATAAATAGATTTCTTAGGAATTTCAAGATATGCTTGTAATCTGTTAATAGATATTATTTGCCAATTAATAAAATCCTTTTCACTTTTCACTCTCTCACTCAAGTAAGTCTAAAACTCTTAACAAGTTGCAGTGGCAGACTGACTCTTTAACACTCGTATGTCCGTAATATTTCTCATTCTAACTTGTGGAAAAGATAGTTTGGTGTTATAAAATTCAGGACATTTTGTTAAAAAGGATTATCCCTGGCAGAAACGGACAAGTGGGTAGCCTAGGTTTGTGGGTTATAATCTACTTGGTAGAATAAAACGCGCAAAATTATTTGTGTTTGGTGGAATAAATGTCTTTTACAACTAATATTTTTACGAATTTCAAAATGAACGGGTTTTTACGCGCAAATAGAACCAAAAAATTAATGTCTCGTTTCGTACTTTTAAAATTATAAACTCATTTGTATTATAAACTTTCATTTCTGCACTGGAATAACTTGCAAACTCATTACCCTGTTGAAGAAGTTATTGTTTCAAAAAGATCATTTTGTCTGATGATATTCCACAAATATATATATTTGCAGTGGTAGTAAAAACGGTATAAAATTAAATGCGTGGATAACTTAAAAAACTTATAACATTCACTGTAAGTACTGAATACTGATTTCCACTATATCTACCACTCCATGTCTCTCTTTTGCTCATAGCTTCAGTTTGCTGACATGTACGGCAAAATCTTATTGTACTATCCGTTGCAATTAAGTTGCTTCTTTAAAACAAATATTGGCCGTGTATGTTTTGCAACTACATTGAAGGTATTGTAACTTTAACTTACAATGAAACCTTAACACTTATACACTTATAAATTCATCTCTCCCGCCCTCATTGCTTGATATAACATTAATATGGTACAGGTACTTTATAATCGGTTTGGATTGTAAAAGAGTTAGTTGGTTCTCACTGCGTGGGTCTTATATATTCGCAAGTTTCTTGTGGGTAATTAGCTTACAACTGTTAAAGGCAAACACCTTGAAGGACAATATCAAGATAGTCTGTGTTGGTTTAAGTAAACTACAAAACATGTAAAGGTGTCTTGATGTAAGTGCCTGTAGGAACATCAGCAAAAGGTTCTGCTGTCTCACAACAGTTTGTGCTACACGGATTTATGCAATTACCACGCAGAACACGCATATTACACTTGTTATAAGGTACTTATGTGGGAATGCCTTTCACATATACTGTAATGGCATAAACACTTATATGATAAAAAGAACTGCATTAACTTACACATATCAATTCCGGCAAAATTCTACCTTTAGCATGAGCCAAACAAAGCTTAAGGAACATTCAGATGCCTGACAGGCATTATTTAGTTTTATACCGCTTTTATTTTCACTTGAAAAATTAAATGCCTTATAGGTTTTGAGAATACAACGCCCAAAAAAGAGTTAAGCTAAACGCCGCCAAATGAGGTCATAATTTTAGTAGTACCTATCTACCTAATATAAATTAATTTAGTTGTTTTTCGCAGATTATCCCATTCCAAAAAAATCACGGAGAAATAAAAAAAAATCATCACATTATTTTGTCTTTATCAGGGTAAAAGTACCAATTTTGATTATCGTGATCTACGCATTCCGTTTGTTTTTATTTTGACGACTTTTAATTTTAAAGTGTTGGAATATGATCTTTCAAAGGGTAACGGTTTTAAGTTGTAACCCCGAGACCACGGCAGGAAGATGTATATTCTATAATTAATTCGGTCAGAATATAAATTTTAACTTTCTTAAGCTAATCTGCAGTGACAGTGTAAATCCATGTTTGCAAAAAACATTTAATGCAATAATTAATTTAACCTTGCATTAATTCATCTGCACTAATCATTAGCAGTATTGGGCTAACAGTTGTTTAAACATCCGTCGTATCATGTGTTTTGTTACACACTTTTAAAACCTGTAAACAGTTACTAACACATCGCCGCTAATACATCCTGACAGTTAACGCTTCGAACATTCGTGCCTTAATTTATTTAAGTACCTACCAGCGCTGAAGTCAAGAAATATGTATAAGTTTCTGGACGCAGAACATAAAAAAATAACAGCCTGTGGTAATGAAAATTGAACATTTCCACGCGATCACGTAAGGACGAAATCAATCCATGTTATACCATGTATTGTCGACCATAGCTCACGTTCGCTATAAGCTATTTACAAACACGACTAATGAAAAAGTTCATACCCTCTTTGCTCCCCTGCCTGTATAGCTTCGATGTTGTCTAGCAAATATTGATTATTTGGATACATGTATAATATTCGACCATAGCTAGTGATGAATGCATCATATAAAGGATTTGATAATTCGTGTTGCAATTATTAGAAATATATAAATGTAGACTCATTACTGAAATGATATGCCTTGAGAAAATGTCAGTACCCTTCAGTAAAACTACGTTAAATGAGAATGTAACATGTTCCGCTATTTCAAGTTTATACGTCAAACACTACAGAAATCTGCACTCGCAGCTCTAGTAGTAAACCATGAAGGACTTTCTATGGTTGACTTTTAAGGCTAGTTGGCTGTAAGAAGTCATGCTTGATTTTCATTTTCATAAAAACAAAAATCTACAATTGCAGTAGTGTTTGAATATTCCTCATAAAGCTGACGTTTGTGAATCAAAAATATATAATTTTTATTCATACAAATTGCCTATAACATGGGCACACATTGAAATTTTTTGTTCGCGCATGTAGATAATGGCTGCTTCTCTACTCTGTAAATCGAAGAATCTTTTTTACTTGTAGATGACAGCGCCACCTAAGTCTCATTAATAACAATCACGATCCCTAAAAAAAACAAGTTTTCAAAACACGATTTAACGCTCTTTTTCGCATAGCAAATATCAAATGATGACTTTTAAGTACTTTTACTGACTACAGAGGTTGATACACAGGATGGCCACTGTATTCAAGGATTTAATTAGTGCTGTCTATTCGTATCGAATGTATTCGTTATTCGAATACGGTAGAGCGAATATTCCTTCAAAATTGCCCCGAATAATATTTGATACGAATAAACGAATATTTGTATCGTTTTATGGAGAAACGAATAAACAAATATTCGCATTCGTGTTATTCGTAATATAAATTTATTCGGTTTTAATATTAGTCTTCGAACAATTTTGACAGCAAAAAAAAGATATAGATATATGTAGTTTAAAGTTCAGGTTTGCACAGCAGCTACTTTTGTTCGAATATTTGTTTATTCGTTTTCGATATAAAACGAATACGAACATTAGTTTATTTGTTTTCGAATAAAACGAATATGAATATTTATTAGTTAATTTGTAATGTGTGTAATGCCATCCTGAACGCCGGAACTCTGACGGCAGCCGTTTGCTTTTTTCTAAAAATCTTGACGCTTTTGCTAAGGCATTAATTTTTTCCTATTGATGAACGTGATTCACATTATACACTTTTTGGTAAAACTGATTTGATAATTATTACAGAAAAAAACATGATTATTGCAATTCAACCTTTACAACAATTGCCGATAAATAAATGAAAACAATATTGTACGCCATAAAACCAGAAAATATGAAAATATAAAACTATAACTTTGAGAGAATGGAAATCGACAACAAAGAAGAAAAATGTTCGGCATAGAGCTAAAAAATCGAAAGTTTCACGGAAGAGTATATTAGTCAATTTATTTTTACTGCCCCAGAAGGGATGTTTTTAATTGGAATTGGCTGAGCCTGTAGAACCAATGAATTAAGAAAAATGTCCATGGAAAATGTGGAAATTCTAGAGCAAACTAGTAATCACAATTCCATCTCCAACTTATACTCCGCATATAAGATTAGTATCGTATAGGAACGGAAAATAGTGTTTAACCTTGTGGCATCCATTTCTTTTTCTAAAAAATTTTTGTGTATCTCAAACTTAAAAATCCAACTATGTATACTGGTCGTTGTTTTTTAGATTTTCGGCAATTTCTCTTGTTAATGCTGATGAAAACATATTACATTTAAAAGAACTGTGTGATTGGGAATCGAGAATGTTGCAAGAGAGAATTTGGATGATAACTTCAGTGAAAACGTTTTCATTGGGCGAAAACTTCAAGTTGGAGGTGTTTCTGTAAATATTTCACCATGTGTTTCAGGTGCATCTATTAAATTTGAAAACTTAAAAATATTCATGTCATAAATAATAGTTTTAAAACACAGTTCGTTCCTAGGGTATTATCATATCTAACGTATTATATTTTGTAGCTAACCCATTACGAGCTTTTATGAAGTTGGTCTGATATTATAATTATCATTAAAGATTTAATTCAAAAGGAAACTTTATTTTCAATGATACGGTAAATAACTTAGTTGTTTATTTTGTAATAAGGATATGTAGTCCATTCCAGTGAGTGCCCGAAAAATATTTTGGTATGCATTTCTTAAGTCGGTCGTTGGGAGGGAGGGGGGAAGTGATTATAGTGTTTCAGCGTATGAAATGAAGAAATTAGTTTCACACGCCAATGAGTAATCCTTGCGGTCCAGCAAGTTTACGAAATGTACGTAGATCACTTTTTTCATTTCTTTTTATTATTTATTGTACGAAGTGGTGTAGGTTATTCGAGTATCCTTAACGGTGATATTTAAAAAGTCTTCACGGTTACCAATTTTCTTCAAGCGCAAAGAAGTGTTCTGCAAAGGAACTTGGGTCTTCATCCCTGTAAGGTACGGCTAACTCAGGACAACGACCACATACAACGTTGTGCATTAGCCGAGTGGGCTTCAGAGCAGTTGGAAGCTGATCCTGCGTTTAGACAACAAATCATAAGCACATTTCTCGTCAAATGGCTTTATTAACGAGCAAAATTGCCTGATTTGGAACGACGTAAAACTTAACGAGAGATTTATCAGATACCACTGCATTCCGGAGAAGTCACTGTTTCGTGTGCTTTTTTTGACCGGTGCTATCATCGGTCCGTATTTTGTTAAAAACGCGCAAAGAATCTGTGATCGTGTTTATTGTGCAGTTAATAGAATGTGTCTTACCAACATACGATTTGGACAGGACAACATTACGGCCATACTGCGAACGCGACACTAAAATTATTGCTCGAGCCATTTGAAGAATCCGACCACGGCGATCGTGTGATTCGGCGTCAATTATTTTTTTTTGGGTTACATAAAACCTCTGACTTATGTTTACAAACCACACACGATTGCTACCCTAAAAGCTAACGTCTCTAAAGCCACTTTTATACGATAATGTCTTGGAAAATCCGCGGCAGACATTTTGTTGACTTTTAAAATATTGAAAAACATAGAAAAACTAATGCGGGAATAATCAAGAAAAACTTACATTATCGCCGCCTTCATCGGTGGGTCATAACAATGCGGTCACTCCGGTGGACAGACAAGGCGGTTTCACATACGCGCGGGAGATGCAAAAACAAAACATAAGTTACTCATCCGTTAAACTCAAACAGATACAGTTAAGACTCACAGAGGGGTTTTCACCCCAGGGCCTCATCCTTATCCTGTCCATGGCTTCATCCCTGAGATTACATCTTTATCAATGGTGGTTATGAATACCTTGTTAGTTTTCTCTCTTCAACAACTAGCTAGTGTCAACCTGAAATAGTAGAGGCTTCCCCGAACGCTCACCCTAAGGCCTATAGGGTCGCATTCCAATAGCCCGGATCGGGGGCACCTAATAAGGCTACCCTCTCCACCAGAACTATGTCATTCGAGATACCCTGCATTACCCCCCGGAATGCAAGTCCTCCACTCGAAGGAACCACAGCTGTTAATCGGGCACTCTGCTCTAGGGGTTTCAAACTGCCTGAGGCACATCATGGCCAAAGACCTTACTCTCTCTGCCTGAGGCACAACATGGCCAAAGACCTTACTCTCTCTGCCTGAGGCAGACCTCGCTCTCACTGAGCCAAAATCAAGAATATTTCTCTCTGTCAAAAATGACACATCCATACTCATTGCCTACTTTTGCATCTCCTCGCGACTCTGATATTTCTCGCCAAAACAATTAATCGCATGCATACGCATTCGCTTCGATATTAGTATTTATCTTATTAACAGCGATTCTAAACATAGCAAGAAATTAATAAACGCACAAAAACACCTTTTATTTTAATAATAACGCAGATACAAAAATTGACATTTAACATTCGGCCAACCTAACATGGTCGTGTCCTCGCGACATAATTATTCGATATGTCTACTTGATTCGGATAAATTAGACAATGGCACTTCATTTGAGCTACTGTCCTCATCGGTAGTATCTGATCTAATAAATATAATTTATGAATACCCCTATTGTTAATTGATTATGCGTCTTACGCTTCAGTTATTATTATCAACAGGTGTCTTATCTCCTTAGGTTAGCCTTCATGTGTGGTCTTTGGGGATAGTAAGCTATTGCTTGAAACCTCATCGAGTCCGAACGAACGAAGTAAGTCATGGTCATCATGAAATCTGACGATCGAAAAATAACTGTCTTAGTTTAAATTTAAATTTGTTAATATTTAGTTTTTTTTTTTAAACTCGCTCCGAAGGGTGAGCCTTACAGCTTTACAGCCTTACCGCCTTACAGCGTTGTATGTGAATACTTAGCTTTATTTCGTGTATCACGTGAGTGCGTAGTTGAATGAGGAGCAAGCTTAGACCTCAAGTTATCACATGCATGAGGAGAATTTAGTAAAGCTTGGACGAAACAACTCAAATGAAGATTCCAGCAGTAATTTATGCGTAGCCAATTCAGAGTTAATTCTGTGAGATACCTGGTTCCCGCGTTGCAAGCCAAAAACCAAGCGACAGCGTGCATTCTGAACCGTTTAAACCCTGCTTCTATCAACAGAATTCAAACAGGGGTAATATAAAAATTGCAACAATTAAAGAGGACGAGAACGAGTGAATCACATAATTGCCTTTTCAAATTAACGGTTAAAAATGTCTACAAGCATAAAATAACTTAAGGTTAAAAATGATTTTTGTATTAACTTAGTTACTTGCAGCTTAAACCGGATCTGAGTGTTTATAATGAGATCAAAGTATGATCAACAAAATTTAATCTTGAGCAATCTATATAAATATTGAAAGACCGTATAAGAAATTTTATACTACCTTTATAACCAAAGACCATCAACTGCGACTTAGACAAATTCAATTGAAGGCCATGTTCAGCAGACAATTTTCTTAATTTTTCAAGTTCTTTGTTCAGAATTTTGTCAGCCCTTGCGAAATCATGCTTATCGAAACTAAAATACAACTGTGTATAGTCGGCGAAAGTTATTATTCTACAATGAAGAACTGAGTTCGCTATATCAGACGTACATATTATGAAAAGCAGAGATCCTAATGTGGAGTCTTGCAGAACACCAGATCTAACTGACAATTCAGAGGAGACACTATATTTATTTTACCACTTGGGTTCTATCGCTCAAGATCTAATAAACTGTACCGACAAACTGCTGAAACCGCAAGACTTTAGTTTGGCGCATAACATACCATGATTAATAGTATCGAACGCTTTTGAAAAATGGAGCAAAACCAAAGCACTGACTAAACCCTTATCATAAGCTGAAATGAGATCATCAATGACTGAAGCTAGTGCAGTAGGAGTGCTTCGACCGCGTCTGAATCCGCACTGAGCATCGAGACGATTTTCCTAGACAAGATAAAGTCATATATTTGTTCGTAGACTAGAGATTCAAACAAATTTAAAGCTGCAGGTAAGATACTAATCAAACATAAATTCGACAAGTTTTCAGGGTTAGACTTTTTAGGTAGAGGTATTGCGATGACTTTCTTCCACGTTGTAGGGAAATAAGCTTTTTCGATACAACTGAAGATGTGTAACAGGCTTAAATCAATAATGGGGCTACGTAAGCGCAACATTTTCAACGAGATGTTGTTTGTGCCACAATTATCTTTTTTACGTTAAAGACTGCGGAATGTACCTCTTCTAAAGTAACCATTCTCAAGGAAAATTCTTGTAGGGATGGGAATCTAGCATTCTCATAATATTGCATTCTATGATTAGAGACGGTATCATTTTTTAACTGAAAAATATTTGCATTAATAGAATTGCTATTAGACAGATTAGAAGGCAGTTTAGAACTGACTTTGATAGTACCAATTTTTAAATTGCGCAGAGCCGACCAAATAGTGTTTATATCTCCACTAGAAGCAACTGAACCTATGTACTGACGTTTTTCCATCCTAACAGAGTTCATAGTCAAGTTCCTCAACCTCTTGTATACAGCAAAATTTTCAGGAAGTTTACTTCGTTTGTATTTACGTAAGGATGCACCACGTTTACTCATGAGACATTTGAGTTCAGGGCAACACCACATTGCATTGGACTTTAGTACCCTAGAAGTTACCACCAGGGCATGCCGATCAAAGATAAATAATTAGGGTGTTGAAATTTTCAAGTTTCTTATCAATATTGGTTTCACGTATCACATCAGTCCATTCAATAGATTCCAAACTTTCTCGAAACTCACTGACATCAAAGCGTCTGAAAGATCTACACATAAGTAACGTATTTGGGCTCACTTTTAATCTTAGGTGAACTAAATTCACAATAAACCAATCTGTGGTCAGAAATATCGTCACAGTTCTTCGTACCGTATCTTGTAACATTCAGAGAATGGGATACGAATAAAGGATCAATCAGTAAGCTTGAGTTACCAGTCACTCTATTCGGTTCATCCAAGACTTACACCAAGTTGTATGCCTCCAAACATGCACACACAGGGTTAGAAATATTTAGTAAATTAATGTTGAAATCGCCTAGACAGACAAATTAATCATACATACCGCAAACAAAACCAAATATATTATCMAGGGTTTCAACAAAATTGCCCAAGTTGGAGTTAGGCGGACGATAGCATACGCCGAATGCATAATTTACAGTCCCTACGCGGATGCGAACTCTATTAACGAGTTACAAAAAGTCGACTTGTTATATGCCGCCACTTCGACCCTCAGCACGATGCGTATAACGAAGATTGTAACCAGGTATTGCTAAAATAGATAGATCTACATTATTAGACAACCATGTCTCGCTAACCATAACAACAACATGGTTTGCACTTTGAACTAAATTATAAAATCTTGAAAATGTGCTAAGAGCGATCTTACATTAAGATGTGCAACCTTTATAATAATTATAAGCTAAACTTATACAGGATATCTATTACCTCTAAATGAGAACAAATACAACCTGACTTAATTAAACTAAACTGTATTGAAGTATGTTTAATTGCTAAATTAAAGAAAAGCAAAATTAATACTTAACCACCGGCGGTAGCTTCCGGAAAAGCATTACATTTTACGGTAGCAACAAATCTGCGCCACAAATAATAAAAGATAACGTTGCCAATTAACTGCTACTAATACTGTTCTGTATATTGACTACATCGTCAACAGAATTTACAGAGTATTTACGACCATTAACTATTACTTTGACGTAACCCTGTTAAGTCCATACGTTACAAGCACCAAATTCAGAGCTGCAGGGTTTTAGTAATTCTAGGCGCTTCCTCGTGAGATCTTCTTTTATGGAAATATTGGTTCGTCTCAACAACATCTTGTTGCGGAATATGAGCTGCCTATCCTTCCTTGAGCAGAATCTGACGATTCTAGTTCGATCTTTTCCAGTATTCAAACTTACCACCCGATGACAGTCATCTATGGCTTCAGAACACAAATTTGAATTACATAAACTGGGCACTTTGAACACAAATAACCGGAGCATCGCTGGATCACGTCTACTCGCTGTGCATTACCTTATCTTTAAATAAGAAATAGGAAATGTACTTCGTTGATTCTCATCGCAAGATTTCAGAAAGGTCAACAGCGCTTCGGGGCTTGATAATTACACGATTGGGCAACTACCTGTATAATGTTATCATAGGATGTTATTAAACATCAAGAAATGAAAGAAAATGATGGTGATGATGATGATGATGATGTTGATGATGGGTACCCATATTTGTATGAACATGAAGAATATGCAAAACATGTATGATAGAGGTATTAGATCTACCAATAATCACGCCGAAACAAAAGAGATCCTGTTAAGGCCAAGAACTTTGCTGAATAAACGTATTTTGCACAAAAACTGTCAGCCGCCGCTTAACCACTAATTATAATTACGACAAACGATAACTTGTCATACCACTGCGCTGCGACAAAACGTGCTAAAAATGTTGAATACGTTATTATTAATCTCATCGAATCAGTGAACCGATTGTTTGACCACCAATTATAATTACGACAAACTATAACTTGTCAAACCACTGCGCTGCGATAAAACGTGCTTAAACTTTTTGAATTCATCTCACCGAATCTGTGAACCGATTGTTTGACCACCAATTATAATTACGACAAACTATAATTTGTCAAACCACTGCGCTGCGATAAAACGTGCTTAAACTTTTTGAATTCATCTCACCGAATCTGTGAACCGATTGTTTGACCCCACACCTGAATGAAAAACATAGAAAAACTAATGCGGGAATAATCAAGAAAAACTTACATTATCGCCGCCTTCATCCGTGGGTCATAACAATGCGGTCACTCCGGTGGACAGACAAGGCGGTTTCACATACGCGCGGGAGATGCAAAAACAAAACATAAGTTACTCATCCGTTAAACTCAAACAGATACAGTTAAGACTCACAGAGGGGTTTTCACCCCAGGGCCTCATCCTTATCCTGTCCATGGCTTCATCCCTGAGATTACATCTTTATCAATGGTGGTTATGAATACCTTGTTAGTTTTCTCTCTTCAACAACTAGCTAGTGTCAACCTGAAATAGTAGAGGCTTCCCCGAACGCTCACCCTAAGGCCTATAGGGTCGCATTCCAATAGCCCGGATCGGGGGCACCTAATAAGGCTACCCTCTCCACCAGAACTATGTCATTCGAGATACCCTGCATTACCCCCCGGAATGCAAGTCCTCCACTCGAAGGAACCACAGCTGTTAATCGGGCACTCTGCTCTAGGGGTTTCAAACTGCCTGAGGCACATCATGGCCAAAGACCTTACTCTCTCTGCCTGAGGCACAACATGGCCAAAGACCTTACTCTCTCTGCCTGAGGCAGACCTCGCTCTCACTGAGCCAAAATCAAGAATATTTCTCTCTGTCAAAAATGACACATCCATACTCATTGCCTACTTTTGCATCTCCTCGCGACTCTGATATTTCTCGCCAAAACAATTAATCGCATGCATACGCATTCGCTTCGATATTAGTATTTATCTTATTAACAGCGATTCTAAACATAGCAAGAAATTAATAAACGCACAAAAACACCTTTTATTTTAATAATAACGCAGATACAAAAATTGACATTTAACAATATGTCATTTTTACGCTTTCGTATTCAATTTATTTCATAACCTAGGTATTAGATATGATAGTGAATCGTTGTCACTGCCTTCCCATACCGTGGGAACTTAGCCCGAGTTGCTTACAGATTTCTAACTAATGCCAGTCTTTCAATTTTAAAATTGGCAGTAACTTCTTATCGACCGCTAGTGTTCTGCATCTCCCTAAATAAGTTGGTGTTGGTATGCAGTGCATACGAGGTAACTTTAATTTACAACATCAGATAGAAGGAAACTGATAATTAAATAGGCCTATATAGATTAAGATTGAGTGTGATCAGCTAGTACTTTACCTACGTTATGTTATTTTTTATTAAACCGCTTAAATACATTGGTTACTAACGCGAATAACTTAATTTATTAATACATTATTAATCATTGAAATGCTGTTGGATGAAAGAAAACAATCTCAGCACAAGAGCACATTGAAATTGTTATGTCTGCTTTAAAAAAAAAAGATAAGGAACATTTGTAGTCAGACAGCTGATTTGAAAACTTAAATGATAAAATTTAATAAAAAGCAAACAAAAACCCTCATACATTAATACATTTTTTCGTTTTTTGTTTCGACAATTCGCATGTAAAGCTTTTCGCTAAGTAACAATGACTAGATTGGCTTTAAATGGAATGCTGAAAAAACGGAAATAGTTATTAATGTCAAAAAATATTGATATCAATTTAAATGCTTAAACGAGATGAAAAACCAGTCATTTGGTGTATGGGGAGAAAATATTTATAATGACTGAGAAAACTCCGACATCAAAATTCATTTTTAGACTTTACTAAATAATCGTAAAAAGCTCCTCTAATATAAGACATGTTATCAATATCAACCTTCCAAAAGTATTATTTTCATTTAAAGTATCAAAAGAGAGTGAGAATAAATTGAAATTAATTCGACAGAATTTCAAGAATTGTTGTCGGCACTCTCTTTTGATACTTTAAATGAAAATAATACTTTTGGAAGGTGCTCGATACTTTTTACGAAATCAATTTTACCCTTGATTTCATCAATTGACGATGTGCTACATCTATCCTTATTAAGAAGGTACTACAAATTACTGTAGTGATAATAAGCTCTTATGGTTATTACTGGGATAATATTGTGTTGGCTAGCTAAAAAGTACACACGTGGATTAAAACTAAAACTTTCTACTGGATTTTAGAAATGTCAAAAAATAATCACTATAATAATTTGTTACACTTATTTTTATTGACTGACAACGCATTTTTCTCAAATTTCTTATAATTTGTGAAAATGAATACGACGAGATTAAGCACATAGTCAACCGACAAAATCAAAGGTAAAATTAAATTTGTAAAAAGTGACAAATTAATCTATCGAATACCACGTGAGAATAAGAATAAATTAGAAAATAATTCTCCAGAACTTTTCTCGAACTTTAGCCATTTAGCAACAGCACGAGAGCCGACAACAGTTCTCGAAGTTTCGTCGAATTATTTTCAATCTATTCTCACTGTCTTGTTATATTTTACTGATTATTTTTTGGCGTTACTAAAAAGCAATAGAAAGTTTTAATGTTGTTCCACGTGTGCCTTTGATCCAATCAACGCACTGCTATACTAACAATAACCACAAGATCTTATAATCATTATAATTTGTTTTTTTTTAAATTAACAACACGTTTTTCCTAAATTTATCATTATTTGTGAAAATGAATAAGATTAAGGAAGCTACTTGTAAAAGTTCAAATATAATCCATCGAATACCACGCAAGAGTGAGAATACATGAAAAAATAATTCTCCAGAACTTTTCTTCTCGAACTGTTGCGGTTTGACAACAGCCGCGAGAGCCGACAACAGTTCTCGAAGTATTGTCAAATTATGTTCAATTCATTCTCACTACCTTGTAGTATTATAACTGATAATAAGCTATTGTGGTTATTGCCAATATAATAGTGTGTTGATTGCCTAAAAGTTACACACGTGGAATGAAACTAAAACTTTCTATCGGTTTTTAGAAACGTCAAAACATAATCGCAGTAATCGTCCAACATATCAGTCTAAACCTACTATAATTAGTTCAAMGAAATTCCATTTTTTTAATGAATAGTTCTCTATTATTCCATTCTATGACGCTTAGGTATTCCTAAMAAATGCACTGGTGGCTTTTATTATTGTTTGCCTATAMGTAGGTACAGTCTTTGACGTTATTTAAACTTGCCTCTGTTGTAATRAGTTTTKATGTATGATACAGAGAAAGCACGCGGCTGTTACCAGAAAAACAACTTCATCTGCAGTTAATGTTTAGAAACACATTCCATACTTATTTTATAAGCTAAATAAGTCAAATTTATTTTATTACTTACCAAATATAGTAGTGTAAATTTTGGCTGATACTAAAACTAAATAAAGGCCATAAAGAGCTCCTAGGTGAATGAACAACTGGACTATAAGATCAGGCCATTTGATGCGAGGCACAAATGGTTCAGACTTTTCAGCTTCCACTTCATTACTCTTCACTTTGGAATTTCTTCTTCGCGTGAGCGTCTCCGGCTCGGGTACGAGCCGAACGTCACCACCCTCCGTCATCCCTGAAATCAGACAGAATTTAAATCATAGCTGCTTTAGCGACGGCACTACGTATGAAAACGATATAGACCTTGTGACTAAGGTTAATGGCCTAAATTTGCTCAACGAGGTGATTTACATCCCAGTTTCGAAGTAGTGTTCAATCAGCTTATTGAGGTTAGTTAATGTTAATACAGCAGTTAACATATATTGAAAATGGTTTAGTTTAGAAACGATTTTATTTCGCTTAAATATTGTAACCGCACTAATTATTGAAAAAAGGTAAGGAGATATTTTTTGTCATTTCTTGTACACAGTAGCGACAGGAGTGTTGCAAAAAAAATTCCAAACAACATAAATTAAGTAAAAAAATCTATTATTTTCAACAAACAAACTCAATGTGACGAATAAATACACAGTTATGGTTTTTCGTCTTCTTCTTTACTGGTCTTTCATTAATTGCAAATCTTTAAAAACAAAAAAATCTTTTTGATGAATTTTTTGATATAATTTAAAATTCCAAAACAAGTTCTCCATTTAAGCTATGTACAGTCTAAAATGTAGTAGTTAATTAAGTGTCAAACTCAGATTAAAGTTATATTGTCTTACAAGCAAATATACAATATAAATCAGTCCAACATTTATATACATTATCAACAAAGAAGGCATAAATCTTTAACACAGCCTTGAGAGTAAAAGTCATCAAAATTATGCGAAATATGGCTAAAAGAAGGCAACTACAAACTCCCGGATATTCAATTTCATAAATACACAAGCCTAACTTCAAGCTAGTAATTTTAGTCAATAAACTAGCTCAGTATTTTTTACGAAGCCACAGGTACATTTAACTAAAAGCACATCGGACTCGCACACAGCGGAATCTTAATTTAAAGAAAACATTTATGAAATTTTTAATGAACGAGCAAGAGATCACTGATCATTTGGGCTTTTATTGGTACTAGAATTAGCATCCGGTCCTAACAGCTGATGTTTACAGGATTTTATTCCAAAAACACCCCTTCAACTTAAAAGTTTCTACAACGTTTTTATACCTATAACTAACTATCATACGCATAAATGATTTGCTTCCAGTATATTTTCAACTATTTGCAGATTGTATATGATTATGCTGTTTACACTCCTTATTGCAAAAACTATAATAATGTATGGTCTTTTTTGGTTAACTTAGTGGATGGGGACATTCAACGCATATCGTCTAAACTGAAAGTTAAATGTAGTCACAATAATCACATGAAACTACCGTCGAAAAAATATACTGTATGTTATGTAGTACATTATCATAATATGTCTTCCTGTTTATTCACAATAGCATTAACTTCGCCAGATATCGATATTAATTTCAATTTAGCATTTATGTAAAGCAAAAAATTTAGTGCTTCGGTCTCGGTGCTAATACGAGACCGAGACTTGCGTGATCTCGGTCTCGGTCTCGAAATGCATAGTTTCTTTGGTAGCGGTCTCGGTATAGGTGTGCTTAGTCTCGGTCTCGTGACGAGAGTCCCGATGTTTTTTTACAAGAATATCATCAAAGGCAATATTACAAATATGTAGGTAGCCCTTAAAAACAACTAAAGTGCATCGTAAGTATCGTCGGATATTACTTCTACAGTTACACGATGGTGGTTACGGGTGATTAAATGTGGTATTTCGGCATTTGTTCTCTGTAACCTTTTTATTAAAAATAACTGAAGCACATCCAATATATTTGTAAGTCGTACTAGAATTATATGGGATAACGATTCTTATAATTTTTTACACACACTGATTAAAAAAGTATATAATTTTGTATATACCTATTAATTAATTTGAGAGGATTTTTATAAATTATTATGATATGAAGTTGAAAACACAATTAACTAAATTTGTTAGCCGCTCCATCACACCTGGTCATAATTGACAACAAAATGCATACGAATGTATTGCTCTACAGCCTCGTATTTATGAACCTACGCATATGACTTGTTGATTTCGCAGTAATTATAGTAATTAATTTTATTGCATTACAATATTTTACTATTTATTTACTTGTCAGGTCAAAATATTAGATTGAAACTAAAAATTAAAACAAAGTTCGATGCAGCTGAAATCAAAATTTAGTTACCTACTTCCATGGTAACTTCATACAATTATTATTTACAAGAAGCTGAAATTAATTTTGACACTTTATCTATGTTTTGTCTTGGTTTAAATCTTGTAAAATAATATATTTTTTACGTTGCCGAATACAGAAACTAATGTTTTATAAGAATATGTTTTAAAAAAATAAGAACAATTTGGGCGGCACCCTTACCACTTTTTATTTAAAGTATTGCCATATTACCCCGCCCACTCTACCCTGGGCTAGCACTAGCATCACCGCGACGGTCGAGGTTGCCACGACGATCGTTTTGTTGGGGTTTTCACAGTGCTTTTTACAATATTTTAGTAAGACTGGCGATTATTATATGATAAACAAAATAATATAAAAACGTAAAATTAACGGTAATCTTTTGTTAAATTCGACCCGAATTCTTTCAGATAAAAAACTCACTATATAATCTGCAGAACTTTACCGCTTGGTATTTTATTACTTCTTGAATTAAAACACTACTAAAATTATATAAGTAATAAAATTAGGTAAATAATTAGATTGCATTGTGTGAATATTGTGTGTTCACTAGTGTAAAAATTTAATCCCACTTTTTATAAAAAGGCGCGGCTAATTTCGCTATCGTCAGAAGGACTACAAAAATTTCACAAGCTTTTACTTTTGGTGCTGTAACAGTACGTAGAATTTTTTTCTGTGAATATCAATTCAGCATCCACGAATAAATTTTTATCAACAATTGATGTTCGCTTTCATATGTTGGAAGTTAAGTTCAAGTATTAAATAAAATATACCTTTAATATTAATGCAATGCAAAACCTATGGCGCTTTTTAACTTATAAATGKTAATAGTACTGCCTAATATTACGTTAGGATATGCAACCGCCGTTATCAACGCTTTACAAGTTTTTTTTTTGCACTCTTATACTTATATACTTATGCATTCCGCTTATATACCTGTAAACCCATGTACGCCCGACCGTTGCATACCTATATACATTTAATGCATTCTTCCTTCCAAGGTACCACCTTCATATATGTCACTGTTGTCTGAACATTTCAATAACACAGTGAAGTTAAAAATTTTGCTTAAGTTATAGGGATCAAATAACGCTAACTAATAATTGTTAACTCGGTTAATGTATCACATTCGATTCCAATTTCTTCAGACTATAGTCAAACGTTGTGTTTCATCATTTACTTTTTACCTCGTGGCTGTTTCTGTTTCCGTATCGTTAATCTCGCTGACAATTGGAATTTGATGAAAATACGATGTCACTCTCTGCTTGCTATAATATAATTTATGCGACATGTGATCTTATTAAGAAAATCATCGGGCCAGAATCGCATCCAATTTAGAATAATACGACTTTCATTCATCTATTGTATTGGTCCATTACAGGGAACTAAATAAGCTCCTGTCAAATAAGTGCTTCTACTAAGGCTTTGTATATATAGGGCTCTACTTCTACCGGTACATATTGCTGCCCCAATGACACCGCTCGGTGGCGTTGTCAGTAGTTAGTAAGCACTAAATAAATTAATGAACATAATTAATATAATCTTTGTGCCATTTAAAAAATCTCTCCACACTCCTACTTTAAAGGAACATTTGTGCGATATTAGAACATTCCTGGCGCATTTTCGAAATATATAATTGGTTAGACTGTAAACATACCCACTATATTTCCAACACTTCGTTAATTTTAAACACTTCGTTGAATATAAAGCAGATACCACGATACTACAATTATGTACTATATAACAGATTATAATCCATAATTGTGTTTTTCTTAAAACAAAATTTTATGTTACATTGCATTTGAATATTCTTGCATTAGCACATATGCCAATGAAAGCGAGTGCTAATATTCGCATTTGAACATGTGCAGTTGCGGTTACGAAAGTAGTTATCATCGAACGAGTTCTATAAAATTATGACGAACTAGAAATATCTATTTTGACCCTGACACACTAAGCCACAGAATTCAAGGATGACGTTTTATACAATTGGATCCAATTTTTGCCACTAAGTCGCATTATATGACAGTCGTTAATAATAACGGCTAATGTTTTTGTATTTAGGAAGTATATGCTTCGCTGCACTGAAAGCACTATAAATAAAACAGTCTCTTTACATTTTACGGTCGGTTTACTGCCCAGCCACATTTATGTGATTTAGCTTTTGCCTCCCCTTAATGACAATGAAG
The DNA here is from genome assembly GCA_025024175.1 of Rhyzopertha dominica. Lineage (NCBI taxonomy): Eukaryota > Metazoa > Arthropoda > Insecta > Coleoptera > Bostrichidae > Rhyzopertha > Rhyzopertha dominica. Next base: position 24,450,731 of record QCXZ01000137.1, read on the forward strand.
TTATTCGCCGCAAAGGAAATGTCGACACATTTTAAGCAATAGAGGGGAAATAACGCGATCTCAAAATAAAAATTATATTTCTACACAATCGCACACTGATGATGAGTCGTAGGTTCTTAATCAATATTACAAAATTTTAACCCGAAATGATGAGTCATAACGTAATCATGGATATACTAGTCCACGGGAATTGCTATTATTAAATTCACAGAAAGCTTGCTATTTTTATCTTTACAGGCATTTTTATAGTCCAGAATTATAATAAAAATTACGGCCATTTTTTTCATTATTTTAGAATCTTTATACAGTTAGAAAAGAAAAATTGTTTTATATTTATTAAGCATACAATTTTAAGTTCATCCAAATGTTTAACGATTAAAATAACAAAAAAAAATAATTTAATTATTCCATGTATTACGCCTCTTTAGTGCACAATTTAATAACTGGTAAAGTACCAATATATCTTCACAGCAAATTAAATTTCATTCACACAAGGCACAATTTTGGTACCAGAAAAATACTCACTGCATCTATACCTAGGCACAGAACGTCACTTTTTACAAGAGCCTTTTCTTATGTCGCTTGTAAGGTTGTAATCTTAGTTTATAGACATACAAGCATACACGTTGTTTAATTTAAAAAAAGGATTGAAGTTGTTGCTTTTCAATGATGAGATTCAAGTGACCTGTACTGTCTAATTACTGCTCTCTCTTTCTTTCTTTTTTTGTGTTGTTATAGAATGTATTTCGTAGTTCTTTATTTCACTTAATGTTTATTGACCCGCTTACGTCTGTACATTATTTAATTTCTTAACCCTTAAAACTTACTTTCTGTTAGTTACTGAGTGTGGATTCTGTATTTAGAAATATGCATATAATTTATATCTTTGTTTATCTTGAGTATAACAATATTTGTTATTATTTTTTATTTATTGGTTGCATGGAAGATCACTTACCACACCATTGTGGATAGAATGCAAGCCATTTCGCTAAAGTACAATTAAGCGCCTATGTTTTGTAATAATTTTATTTTTTATTTGCAGCGAATAAATTACTATTATTATTATTATTATTATTATTATTATTAGTATTATAAGCTGTTCTAACACTATTCTCTTTTCTTAACAGAATGCAAGCAAAACAGCAGGTCACCTGGTATATTTTATTTTTCATTTCGACAAAAAAGGATATCTAAACCGAACATGCTTGAAGAATGGCTATCTAATTCTATATAATAATTCTATACTTCTACGCATAAGTGTGTTTGAGTAGGGGCTTGAAATTTGTATCCACTTTATTAATTCTGAACAGTAAAGGTAAAATATTTGTTAGTTATGGTAGTGATAGTGGCGTGTTAGCTTTGCAGTTCAAAGTTAATAAAATGGTTTCAAAACTAGAGCTGATTAGAATTAGGAGAAAGAAAAATTCAACAAACTTATTTGGAGAAAATGGATACGTTTTTAGTTCTAGATTGGTCAGGATGGGTTTAGAATTACCTATCTTATAGAAATCATTTTGTAAGCAACTGAGAGCGTTCAGTGTTTTTCAAAAATTTATAGGCAAATCATATTTATCGTAGATATTTATGTCGAATATTATATCGCCACTTTAAAATACCTTCAGCCAACGGCAGTTTTCTTACAACTAAGTTGTATTTTCTGTAAAATCAGAAATGAAGGAGGTGATAGCATTTAAACGAAAAGTAAAGATTCAAATCTTATTTAATAAGCTACCAATAAAAAAACGATTGCGTTGTGACCACTAAACTGCTAATCAGTTCTCATAAATAAAATACAGGTTATACATTAATAAATATTTTGCACAAGTCAGATTGGTAACTCATCTAATCTAATTGAACCAAAAGCTAAACAGCAACCCGTTAGTTATAAATTGCCTGTAACACACAAGTTACATATTTTAACGGCTTTGATATACACATGAACAGAATGCAAATGCCCATTGCAACTATTATACACTGCGGACATATCTAATTAATATAAATCAGTTCCTGATCTACGGCCATTTGTGAAACAGGTAACCCATCCTCTTAACGTAATCGTAATTTTCTTTTCACCCAACCAATGACGTCACCCTCATCTTTTTCTATGACACCCGTAGTGTCAGAACAGAAAGACAAAATAGTTAAATTCTGATTCTATGATATTTGGAGATAAACAACATACTAAAAATACGTGTAATATATATAATATAGTTGATTTATATAATCATATTACAAATTCTAAATATATATAATATATATAAAAATACAAAGTAATAAAATTCATTGTTACAGAAGCATCTAATAAAGCTTGTGCGGAACTCCCAAAATGTTTTTATAGTATACAAGAAATTACAAAATGTACTAACATTACAATATAACTGTAAAAAAGTAGAACGTGCCGAGTTCTATCTAGTTTACCATAAATCCAAGATTTAACTTTTTTATTCTTATGCTTACTAAATACTCATAACGAGCAAAGAGAGGGATGAAAAGCTTTTGATTAGAAAATAGGTTTACCTGTAATGAGGATTTTAGCCGCAAGTTATATGGTAGCTAGTTACATAGAATATGGATTATTTTATGGGCATTTCAAAAGAATTGTATGTGTAACTGGCAATGTAAGGTGTATGAATGCCTTATTTGTAGCGCTAACAGACAACTTTATTAACTTACTAGCGCTTTACGGAAGAGTATTATGCTTACAGCTTTCAATGCAACGCTTCGTCATCCTAATTATAAAAGAAGCCATTCAGCATTTATTAGCACTTATATTTTGACCTTACCAATTTTCTTACCCCTAATACAAATGAGAAATCAGAAAGTGTGTAACAGAAGTACAAATCTTTACTGAATGAATACTTTAATTTTAGTATAAGAGCAAATGATAAATACTGCACGTATTCGGTACCGCTTTGCTATGAACATAAACTAATCCAAAACTACTGGTTTAATTCAGCATGTCCGCGTAATTAACACTAATTTAAGTCATACGACATACCTAACTGAGTTGCTCATATATTGCAAATTAAATTACCTCGGCGTTATGATCAATTCGTCGGCTTGCAAGAATGTTGTGCTTATGTTAAGCTGCATCCCACGGCGTGACCTAATTTGCATAGACATCTAGGTTAGTAACAGTCGTTTGTTTATTGCAAATGTCTACTTACATTTAAGTTACTAACCTAATAATAATTCTAGTCAGTAGAGATCAGCAAAATAATCCAGACCTCTACTAAGCATTTATGCTATCTTATTGAAAGATGAATAATATTTGTATTATAAATTATTACAAGTATCTGTATGAAAATTAAGTAGTAAAGCATGTGCTATGCTATACGTTATGAGCGGTTAATATGTCACGTCCTTATGCCCTTTGTTAAAAAACATGTACTTTATTATAACCTAGAAGACTATTAAATATTAAAAGCTCTAGTTTATAACTTTCTTATAATTTTGATCTACAATTAAAATAATTAACTTCGTTGTTATCTGCCACAGATCTCGTGAAAATACTGGCTGCTCTTGTTACATAGTGTGGGACTCGATATATTGTAGCAAGTACCTAAAGCGGTATAACAAACAAGATCAGAAGTACTTAAGCAAGTATTTATATACTTTAGTAGTTAAGAAACATAACTGGCGTCCGCATCTTAGTACAACTTGTTTTTATTCGCATTATTTGTTATTTCTAGTACGGTATAAAATACAGTTTGCAATATAACCAAATCTGTTCTAGATTTTTTTCAGGGAAAAAACTACTACCTGTTGCACTGACCATTCTATATACATTGTTACTGTTACTGGATTGCATTTAGAATGCGTTGTGTTATGGTTTTTGAGTTAAAGGTATATCTAATTCTACATGTATCAACTAAAGTTAGCCTATTGAACTTTCAGTTTCATTGGGTGTCATTTTTAGATCACCTTACTCCTTTCTTACGACAAAGAGATATCTCCTGTACAGATATACAGGTACAGTCTGTGCAGGGATCATGGGAGTTGACCAAATGTGTTTTGTAGCTAGACGCTATAAACATATTGAAACAAAAATCTTATAGCGATTTTAGCAGCTTTTAATTTTGAAAAAAAAAACTCAAACAACAAAACTTCTTTTGTACTCTCTTGTTCTTTTATTGTTGTATAAATCCTATTTTTTTTGTGTTCAAAAAGAAAAATACGTCAAATGTAAAGGAATTATGACATTGTTTTTTTCCCACACTTTGTGATGTGTAATAATCAGCAGTTTTAGCACTCAATGTGTTTGAAAGATAGTTATATGTAATATGAGTTTTCCCTTACAGTCAGTAAATTATATGCACACAAAGGGTAAAGATTATCACAATGGTATCACTTATTAGTGCTGTCTTTGCTAATTTAATCTGCACTAAGCTGCATAGTTAGATATTGTGGCGCATAACCCGTTGGTCATTTATACGTTTCTTTTATTCTTTTTTTTTCAAAATAAAGAATCCAGCAGTTAGTTTTCGTATTGTATAGGTAAGAAAATTCTTTGATATAACAAATACGGAAATAATTACGAGTAATTGATATCACAACAATTAAGTGCTTATGGTAACGTTTGCTTCCGATGGAATGTGTTACTTACCTTTAAAAATCAAGCATTATCTAACAGAATTGAAATTTTGAAAGGATCTTCATATTTAAACATGACTAGCCTTGTAAGCACGGACTTACATCTAATTGCTCAGGCAATTAATTGTTACGACCATTGAAGATGACGTGGGCAGCATATGAAGCACTCTCAAAGATGGTGGTTTGCAGTTAGGATGTAACGTTTATTTTTAGATAAGCAGCAATAACATTTTATAGAGATCCCTTGGTTTGTTTACAATAAACTATGTGTGATCAGGCCGAGGTGTGAAACCAATATTTACTTTAAATGCAAAATGTTGATACGAGTGTGAGGTAGGTAACTCTAACGGATTACTTGCGAAAGTATAGCAACGCATACGAAAACTGACAACATAAGCCGGAAGGTATTTAATATTAACAGGTCAGCATCCTTTATGTGAGTGTGTTGAGCGAAACGTTGACCGCAGTAGCACGAATGACCAACTATCTTGGAAAGCCAAGATGTTGAGAGCAATCTATTATAATTAAGTAAGTATATTCTTATCGAACTAAAATGTATTTATAACGTAAATAGGAAAAAAATATTAATTACCTACTACACCGTATGTCAGAAAGTGAAATAAAAAAGGTAAATTATAACAAACCGCCATTTTTTTTTTAAATTAATCAAGTCTATGGATACAGAACGAATAACTAAAATTTATCAATCATTATAGAACAGTAGAACGAACAAGGAATGCTCGAACTCTATCATGCGATTTATAGTGCAAACTAACGGTTAAATATATTGCAAAGTCAAAAGCACCAAGGTCAAAGAATTATCGACTTTATCCAAATTCATTATCACACATTCTATTTTCTCGCTCCCTTCTTTACTCAAGAGGTAATCATAATAATGAAGGAGATGGGCAGAAGAAAATGATATCACGTAGTCCATATAAGAGTATACAAAATTATTTATTTCATCACACCAAGTCTTTGAAGACATTAAATAACATACATTTGGCTCAGTCGATCAGTTCCAAGCATGAATTGAGAAAAGTATTAGATCATGTTAGAACAAGAAATATAATTGCTAACTGCTCCCCAAGGCATACGTACCTGGCATAATAATTCTCAATTGCGAATTGATTATAAATCTTTGATAAAGACTGTTTATCTATACAATTGTCATACAGCTGTTATATGTTCTCATTGTTGAATATTAGTTTCTAACAATTTAAGGAAGACATCATGTTAAACTATGGTAACTACTCATGCAGTTGACGCGGATGTTATGTTTACACGAATTTATCTTCACCGGGGCTTCCAGAAACCACTTTGCTATAAGCCGCATTGGAATTTGATCTTTTAACGATCGAATCACTATCGATAGTTCTCGCCTTTGTATTTTTGTTTGTAATTTACACTATATATTTCTGCATCCAGCACTACCAGAACAATCAGTGCATAGCTTTTCTTTTCTAAATCATGGATAATACACTGTGAGTTTAGTGATCCATTTTTCTCTGGTACAGATGAGGTTGGTCTTTTGATGCAAAAATCTTCTAATAAATTTGTTATAGGCAAGTATTATATTTTACGATTCAGAAAAAAGTTTTTGTAAAAATTTCCCTTCAGCGTTTTTTTGATTAAGGTGGGTGCAAATTTTAGTAAATTAATTTCAACCGATTGCCAAAATATTTAAAAAAGACCTATTGGTTGCTGTCTCCAGCTCCTTGTAAAACGCATTTTCGGGCATATTTTAGCCATAAGAATATTTTTTTGTTATTTTGACCGGAGAAATCACCTACCGAAATCTTTAAGCGGTTATCGGAAAATTTAGATCTAACACGTCTTCAAATATAAATTTTTCATCTATTTGATTACAATTGTGAAATATACCACGAACCACGTGATAATATACTTCTGCAAACTTTTCACAGCTACTTACAGTAAAAGTAACCTTCCTGATAAGGCAAATCATTATTGCTGCACAACATTTAAATATCGGGCTGGAAGAACAAAATCTTAAGGCTATACTGAACGCTGGTTTTGAATGATGATAAATATTTTACATTGAAAGCTGATTGTTGTATATATATTCACAGTATTGTATCCTCCACATCCATTGGCATAACGGGTATTACTTTTAAATTATTATATATTTAACACGCTTTATAGACAAAACAATAGCATTCTAGTGTAACTTATGCATTTTACAACAAAATAATTTATTGAATTGTACTGCATGAAATGACATGCAAGATTGTTTTGAGCTAGCCGCAGCTTGATGTTTTTACATTCACACGTAACCGCAACCCAGCTTTACCAGTTGCCTAATAATTAATAAACCTGTGAAAATAGTAGCAATTTTCATTTTTAATTGGTAACTATCCTCCGATAATAGCACTATTTAGTGTAATTTACGATTGGAAAAACTGAACTATCGCTTTAAAATTATTAATAATCGACATGATATCGCGAAAGTTGGAAATATTTGCGGCCAGCTATACAATATTCTACTTTAAAGACAAAATCTCTTTGAGGTAACAAATTTTACTTGCACTAAAACTACCAAAATATAGGTGTATCTACAACCCTGCGGATGCTAGAAATTTGTACTCTTTTGGAAAAGAAAATGTTTATTTATTTGCCACACTCTGGAGAAAGGCATTAGAAGGCCATATACGAGTATATAAATATAAAAAATTTAGCTACAGAATCAGTATATAAGAAATGACTAATAAAAGAAATGATTAATATTAACAAACAGGATGAACCAATTAATAAAAAAGTGATACTTAAAATTTAAGTGCAATTTACACATATCTATTACCCTACCTGAACAAAAAAGATATTTGTGGTGGAAACATTGATAAATAAATTGTATCGTGTTTTGAATGTATCTCATTGCGTTTTAATATTTATTTATATGTTTATTTATACATATATTGCGAAGATTATATTTTGTTTATTGTTGGCAATTTTATTGTTATTCTCTCATTTGATGAGTTTTGTTATTTTATACTTTATGTTTTTATTGTTATACTTTGTAATTTAGAAACCCTGAGGAATCAACCATACGGTTCCCAAAGCTTGACATACAAATAAAGAGATAATATTATAACCTGCATGTTGATTCAAACCCGCAAAACACCACACTTAATCATAATTATAATTATTAAAAAAGGAATTTGAGATAATTACCGTGATATTTAACGAAACCATCTCCATGACCCAAACCGCAGGAGGTAGAGGTGTAGAGTATGGAAGGGGAACGCCTACTTCAATCGAACAATTTTCGCGATTTTGTTATGGGCTGGGACGCTTTGAGGGCAAGCTAAACCAACATCTCAGCAACCAGGGTGCTATACAAGACCCAAAATGCAGGAAACGCTCGTAAGATGAGGAAGCCCCACGTTATCCCCGATGTCACCGTGAAGTCTACAGCAGGATAAGGAAAGCACCGATAGATGATCTAGATTGTAGGTGCAATAAATCAAGAATAACCACAATACAGGGACACAAGGACCACCTCAGAAATAAGGAATAATAATAGCTTCAACAAGTAACAGCAAGTTGCTACACAAATTGTTATTAATTTTGAAAACTGAAAAATACATGTAAAAGGTACAGCAAAAGTTGGGTATGTTCTATGAAGTTTCCACATTCATGGCAATGCCGACATATACTGAACGTATATAGATGTAAACATAAAAGTATTGTCCTTTAAACGTCATATCTAGAGTTAATGCAATTCTCCTTATTTAAGGCTTGCAAATTGATGTTTTTTATAGGAAATGATTCGCGTTATGGAAAACTATGTAGAGATTACTTTCAAATATAAAGGAAATAAATATGTATGTATACCTACCATAAAAATAAGTAAGTACCTAGTATAGTTATGAGGTTTACATACTTTTCCGAAATTGCTGGATCAAATAAAATCTTTTTAATGTCTCAAATATATAGGCCCTTATGAAAATCTAAAAACAAAAGGCTAAAGCAGCAAGCAGAGAGAAAGTATCAAAACGTTTTCAGGCCAGGTAATTCAACATTCAGAGGAACACCTGTCCTAGAACAAAGTATAAAACACAAGAGAACATTACATACAATCTTTATGGATTTCAAAATTGTATTCGATAATGTGACAAATAACACTAGATGAATCCTAGTTGAAGAAGAGGTAAAACGTAATCAACTTTTCCATTATTACTTATTTGATTTAGTTCTAAGACAATTATAATGAATACACAATTAGACAATAAATATTAATTTAATAGCAAACGCAGATAATCTAGCAATATTAGCAAACACAAAACATAAGCTAATAAAGGTAAGAGAAAATATATATGAAAGTGAGAAGAGAAGAACGTATACGAGTAGATAAACAGCTGAAAATACAGAATTACGTACTTTTATCTACTTGGGAACGACGATAGAGCTGACAAACGGGAAAACAACGGGTTAAGTAAAGTCAAGGGTATGCAATAGGTAAAAATAGAAATAGATTGAAAAATACTTAATGAGGAAACAAAGATTTATAAAATTCTAATAAGAACTATACACACATACGCACTATACTACATACTACAACAACAAATAAAAAACATGTGCACCATTCTACGACCAAATGTAACAGTATATGGAAAAACATTGTAAACACCAGCAAACACTAAGTTGGAGGAGAAATCATCACAAGTGGCATGGCCACAACGTCTCAGGGGATGCTATGAGGAAACATACTACCAAAATGGTTAAGGGTGTAAAAAAAACAATGGCATATGAAGCAAGTACTGATAAGAATTTGTGAAAATGATTAGTTGTAACATCTCTGCTTGTATCTTTGACCACTCAATAAAAAACTAACAACAATCCTATAAAATACATATGTTTATAACAGATACTGTCAGGCAGCTCACTTGTTGGCCAGATTTATAATCGTGAACTTTTGCATAACCATATCAGTCATAATTAATGTAATAAATTGTTTGAAGCATTTTGAAATGATCGCTGTCACCGTAGACGACTTTACGTTCACTTCGCTGACGAAAAACCACGAACGAAAATAATTATATCTACTCTTTCTAATTGACAAAACGTTTGGCGCTTAGATAACAGTATTGGTGAAGACGTCTGTTTAGAAAAAGTTAATTATTGTTAAATGCCAATAGAAAAGACAAAACCACGACCAAACAACTTGCCAGATACGGATTACTTTTAATAAACATTCTCATTTTTTTCATACACAAGCGTCAGCCGATTAGTAATCTAATCAACTAATCAAAAATTATATTAGGAAACCTAGCAAGATAGACTTGGTCTTTTTAAATTATTTTGTTCCCAAACAAATAATGATTTGTTTCACGTGTTTAAAATGTATTATATATTTTTGTCCTTTAACTACTACGCTACTTGACAGGGTGATAAACACGTTGTTTGTGCTCAGTTTCAGAGCTACTTCTGAGGAAGTCGGTGTCGGTGTCGAAACGTCAAGGTCAAGTAACCAACGTGGGAACCAGCACGAAAAACAATATGTCATCGACAACAATTAACCACGGAAGCTTTCAAACCAAAATACAGGGTAATTTAAGAAATTTTATTTAAAATCGAAACTACGTATAAGCTGAATTAAAATTAAGAACTAATTTGATACAACTTGGATAATTTTAGCACTCCATTTTGATAGTATTACACATATTTTAAAATATATAATTAAACTACCTTTCTGAAGCATTTCAAAATTTTCTTTGTCGCATGAGCAAATTTTAATTAACAACAAAGGTTGAACTACACGTACTTATTTGAAAAAAAACTTGAGTAAGTAACAACACATATATTGTTCATCTATACATTACCGTCTGCAGGTAATAATTAGCTTTTCTGTTAAGAACATCGCCAAAGTCTCAAGTGCTTTATTTTGCAAATTTTGTTATTTGTGTTAGGATTAGAACGTAGTAATAAGTTCAAGACTGATATGCTTTGAGGAATTCAGTGCTTAGACTAAACTGCTCTCTCGTCTTAGCGACATTCTAATTTCTATTACATTATTTCGTTCATATTTAGGCATACGAATATAAGAACCAAAATTTTCGCAAACATTGCAATTTAAATAAGAAAACTTGATTGCAGAATGAATCAATTTTGTTCTAAAATCCAGTTCGTGTATTATTCTGAGTACTTGAAGTACATTACTAATAAAATAGGGTTAAAATACAATAGTGAGCAGGAATTTTGTTACTCGATATCGAAAAAAGAAAGCATGTGGAAATTCATGTACTGACGGGTTTGTACCTTTAATTATGTAACTGAATAGTTTGAAGAAACAAAAACTGCAGGAAATAAGCACGTATATTCGTAAACAACAGTATGAAGTCCCCCAAAAAGTTAAATTCACATTTAACAAACAAAATAATTTAAAATAAATGTTTTCGTTGGTGACACGCAATTTGTTAGCTATTCAGGCAATAATGGTAATGTCATTATACATATGAAATATCCGGAAGCACTATGAAAATTGAAAGCGAATGAGACATCTTTTTTATGGCAGCTATTTCCCAATTAAAGCGATTGTATAGATCCTCTATGAGCTATTTGCTAACTAGCAAATATGTAAGTTTAACACTCAAACAGGCTAAATAAAACTTTAGATTTTCACAATAACCTTTTGAAGAAGGAAGACGAATCCAGTTTACCAGACAACAGCTGTTATAATCATACCTTAAGAATAAAAGCACAATTTTACTTTAGATAATGAAAATAGTATAAGATACAGTACGAAATTATTAGATATTTATAGAACTAACATCTATAAATTAAATTCGTTAATTAACTGCCTGATATTAGAACCTCGATGATATGAATAATGAGAGAGGGTAATAATTTTAGTAGAATGGATGAGTTTCCACTATACTTGTGTGCAAACATGCGAACATACGACTAGATAGGAGACCCAGCTGAATATTACATAACTTCGTTAATTATTTAATTAATTCAGTGACAGATACCGCACGGCATATTAATGAACGTTCACTCTTCATTTAAAACTGGTTCCACAAGCTCCACATTGTATGAATAAAGCAGATGCCGCGACGAGGAATACTACTACTCCTACAGCTTCGTATAATGAGATAACATTACTTGTTGCACAATTTCACCTTGAGCTCAGGTCAGTAAACTGCTTATATTACCTCGGATCACAATAGACCAGAGCAGCAACACAGTTAAGTAAAATATACAAGATTACCTACGCAAACAAAAAAAGGATTACTAAGAATTAAGTACCGGTAGCACAACTGTCGGTTTGAATTTGTGCCGTCGTAACAAGCACTATTTCATGTTTTGTGGTTATAAATTTATATTTTATTAAAAGACGAAGTTTTCATAGAAAAATAGGTAATTCAGTAAATTTCATTTCTGTCACGTTTGTTGCTCCATAAACGAAATTAGAGTGCAGTAACCATCGACTTGTTTCTATAAACAGGGAATTTTAAATAAATGTTAAAAATGTCTTACATTATCGATGTCGATCGATAAGACCAAAATATCTTGAGAAATTTGTTATTGGTATAACCATGGTCAGGATGAAACAATGAAACTTGCATTGCCATTCCATGGCAAATTTACACTTAAATCGTTCAAGTGTTCAAATATGTGTTCCGAACATACACGCAAAAATTTTTAATGTATACTAACTACTACTACTAGTTTTATATCGTCTATGGAATAATCGATGCCGGTAATGTACTTTTTCCTAGTAAAAGACATCACTACGTTTGCTGACATTTAGATCTGAATTATTAATATGACAGCAGTTCCAGAAACATAGTCAACATCACTATGTAGACCTTTTAATGATCAGCATAAAGAACAATTATTTGCAATCGTCATAAGTAAACCAATTAAAGGCCGTAAAGCCAGTTTTTTGAGAAAATTACCTGTCTATTTATCAGCATTTTAAACAGTCTATTTCTAACGATTAGTATACCTAGGTATACAATGCAGGATTAGTCAAAAGTATGGAACAACAGCAAATGTCCTTAACAAAAGTTTTTTGCTGATTATTTTTCCGACCCAAATATCGACCAATAGAATTGCACCATTCGACGTCACGTGGTACAACCTACATGGTATTATACTGATAATTTTTTGATTATTTTCTCTGGTAGTTGCTATATATAAAAAACAAAACATGATCCAGTCAAATTAACCACACGTCAAACTGACAGGTTGAATTCAATTGTGAAAATTGGAGATTTTGCATGAAAATGAGTCGATTTGGAGTTTGTTCTCTGTCCACCATTGATAAAAAAGTCAAAGGAAATGTTCCCATTAATACGGAGAAGGCAAAAAAAACAGTTTGGAACCAATTTACTACTTTTTGTACTGAGAGGAAATACACATTGAGTGCTGAAACGAGTGAAGCGCAATTGGCAAACATTATGAAAGATTACGCTTACAATATGAAGAAAATGGATGGAGAAGACTATAAGGAAGGTACAATAAAAACAATGTGGAATCAGACTGCCAAATTACTTCAAGAAAAGTATTTGAACGATTTGGGTCGGAAAAATAATCCCCCGAATACCACACGAGCTTCAAAATTATCTGGCATTTCCCTCAAGGTTCCCTGCAAACAAATAAAGTCGTCAAGTTTTTCAGGAAAAATCACTCGCGCTTCGCGCTCGTGATTTTTTAACCTGAAAAACTTGACTCCTTCATTTGTTTGCAACGAACCTATCGGGAAATACCCGATAATTTTGAAGCTCTTGTGGTATTATAAGTGATTATTTTTCATTTATTAATCTACGTTGCGTTTTTGTATGTCAACGCATTTCCATGGCGACGGAATTTATTAGGTGTGCCTGTATTTATTTATAATAATAATCAAACCATTTTTTGCGGATTTTATTTTTTCATACTTTAAATGACCTGGTACTTATTTTTATGATTTGATAACAACATTTCTGTTTAAAATCGTGTTTTCAAATGAATAACAAAATGCTTTATCAAACGAGGTTCTGAAATTGCCAATATTGGTTTTTCGCTTAAATAAGCCTTTACATCAAAGCAAATATTCAAAAACTGAGTAACGAATCTTGCATCCCACTATTAAGCGGCATTTTTATAATTTTGTCTCTGATTCTTGCTTCCAGCAAATTACGTGGTTCTTCTTTGTACACCTGACTTTTTAAATGATCCCAGAGGAAAAAATCCAATGGACTTATACCAGACGATCTACCAGTAGCGACAGTTATGTCTGTTTATAAATCCTTTTAGACAAAAAACGGCTTCGTTAAAACATAAATAGTTGGATTTGGATTTGCATTCCTCATTGCGTTCTTCTCTAGGAGGTGTACTTTGTAGGATTTCTATTTGCTCTTTTTTAACATTCTTACTTTCACATCGTTCGAAGTTCCTCTCTGAAGTCAGGTCAGGACTGATCAGGTCAGTACATTAAAGTACTACTTATTAACGGTTTCAGGCCAGGTTATTCTATGTTCAGTGAAATACATGTCCTAGAACAAATTATAAAAAAACCCAAGAAAACATGACATACAATCTTTACGGATTTCAGAGAGTATTCTATCATTATTTTAATTTAGTGCTAAGACATATAACAAATGCAAAATTATACAATAAAAATATTCCTACCTACCTACCTACGAAAGTAATGTAATAGCAAACACAAATAATCTAACAATATCAGCAAACACAAAACATAAGCAGGACACTAGTGAGGTCAGGTCAGGTCAGATCAATGCATTAAAGCACTGCTTATTGCTTAGCATTCAGATTTTTTCTCTTCCTTCTTTAAAAATAGTAGGTACAGTACCCACCATGAAAGATTAGTGACTGATTCGTACACACTTTAATAGATACGTTCGCAAATATGAATAATGACGTTAGTTAAATCTTATCTTCCACATTTTGTGCTATCGAATACTGTATCCTGTTGGTCATTGTGACTTTTGTTTATTATAGTGAATCTATATAACGTAATTATGAAGTAACATTTCGCATAGATATATCTGCTTTTCATTAAACAGTCTGGCATTTTAGGTTTCAAGCTGTCGTGTATTAGCAACTTTCATATTAATATGTCAATTCGTGTAAACATGTAAATTGTTATATCGTGTGATCAAGAAAATTTGGCATCCAGTCATCCATGAAAGCGAAATCGTATGTCTTTCAAGACTGATACGCTTATTTCTGGTGTCTAATGTTACGATATTTGCAGGTTTAATCAAATAAATTGCAGTTTATGAATACTTAATATCATTAATGTTTTTTGCATTCATATTGATAGATAGAAACTGCTGTTAATAAAATTTATTTTCAACGGCCAATTAAAAACAAATTGAATTTAATTAAAATGTATCACTCCCAGCTAACTTGAACCACAACCTAATCTCACTTTTGTACAACTTTTTCCACAAATAATAATTTAGCCGTGTGGTTCAATCATCGACATATCCAAGGCTGACTAGACGCCAAATTTTCTTGATCGCACTTTATATTGAGGTAGTTCGTATGTGAAGTATTGCGTATTTGCAGAAACATTTAGTGGGTTTCCTGAAAACAATAACTTGTGTGGTCTTCAAATGTGAGTTGGAGCCGGGTGATGCGTGGGGTCGTATATCATTACCAAATTTTAACCCCCAAGCTGATGGCCAGTCATATCGTACCCAGGGTGACATGGATTTCGTGAACCGCGTGAATAGATTAATTTTGTTAGTTGTTGTTTTAAGTATTAGGACTGAAAGGACGCACCAGGCTAAACATTAAAGTGATATATGTAAGTAGGTAGGCTAAAGTGATTTTTCTAGTACTCTGGAGTGTTCGGTTGGTGGAAACGAAAAATTAATGGTTTGTGTTGCTATTTTGCAATAGGGGTACCAACAGATAAACGATGTGGAGGGGTGGTTTTTAGAGACGCTAAGGAAATAGGAAGACAAGAAAGGGAGTGTGTGGAGGACTGTCTTCACGATTAGTTGACTTGGGTTTCACAGCAATTGTTACCTGCCATTTACGCGTTTTTTTTTTATATCTATACGAGTTGTTGTATGTTAAATCTGATTGTGTACAACAGTTTTTTTGTGCTTTGTGAATTTGGAAAGAAAGACGCAGGTATGGTAAACTACCTTTCTTTATTAAGGCGTGACTGTTGTTTGACTTAATGATATTTCATGTTTATTCTGTTCATATCTTAATTTTGTTTTTTACCGTACTAAGCCAGCTATTGTGAGATGCGGGTATCAACAACTGTAAACGGATATATTGTGACGTAGTTTGAGTAATGTTGTGTTAAGCTGGATTTTTCGGAGTGTTGCATGATTTTTTTTTATGTGAGTTAATGAGTTGATGTAAGGGTCTATCACTAATATTTCCTCCTGTAATTTTGTGTTCCGACGACTTTAAGTGGGTCCTTGGACACAAAGGTCACGCTCTTAGTCGCCATTAATCATGATGCAGGTCCTACCACACGTTGGCAAATGATAAGCGAAAGGTGTTATAAAAATGCAGCTTAATTAATTTCTTGATGATAATTTTCTTAAACGTTATTTCCTATTGTAGCGCCTCACAACTGCTGGCTTATTTCATTTTCATAATTCGTTTGTCAATAAATATTATGACTGGATGCGTGTGTTTTATTTTGTCTCTTATTAGTTTTGCCATCTCCTCATATTTACGCGAGTAATAAAGGACTTTCTGGGGTCTGTAATGGTCGACCATTCTTGCCACACAACTAATACGGTCCTGCTTTGCATAAACTGACGATCACGTTGCCGTAATTATTTGTGGCCACATTTCTGTTTTTATGTAACCAAAATTTATTTACTAATTTTAACTCATGCGGCTTTAGCGTAGGCCCCTTTCCATGGATCATTACAATGTCCAAGAAATACATATTAGAGTGATATCATAATCAAATAATGTGTCATAGGCTTGACTCTCAAAACATCATATTTGTTGATAGAGCGGCTCTTCTAAACATGTGTGTAGCATAATAAGAAAGTAAAACACATGCCACTGAATAATCTGTTGTTACGGAAACAATAATAGTGTTCAATATATCAGTATTAATGTAAAATAAAACAAATGAAACATAATTTTTCCCAACGTTGACGTGGATTTGGTAAATAAAGCTACAGCCATTACTGAACAGAAACATATTCTGCGAAAATTTTCAGATTATCAAGAGTTTACCGACAATTAAAGGCTCGCACCTTTATGATCAACATATGTAATGATACAAAGAAAAACTTTAGATGTGAAGTAATCTGTTGTTTTTGTATACGGTAACCCTGGTTGTCACTGACTGCCTATTCTTAAAGTGCACATTCAATTATTCAAATTTAAATTCTTCTTTATTAAAAAAAATAGATACAAAAGTTATGTAATAGCATTGAGTAAAGTCGTTCGTTTTTAGATTTGTGTTAAATTGAATTAACACCTCTTGAAATGTATTGCCAAAATAAGTAATAACATAAATCGTATTCCAACAACCCATTTCGAGGGTAGACACTTATTTTCACTTAATGTGAAACCTTTTAAGGTCCCGTAGAAAAAAATACTCAATGCTATGCCTTAGGTACTAGTCATAAGTTTGAATCTTACTGATGACTGGATACAGAGAGAAATAAACGGATTCATCACCAGTACAGTTCTTTGTAAGTAAGACTGACATATATTTTTGGGAATATTGGCACAATACAGAATTTACTCAACATAGACGTTAAGCTTAATGTACTGTACTTAATGTAATGCTCTACTCGTAGAATACCCTAACATTCTTGCCACGCAGTTTGCTAGCGAACATAAAATTAGCTAATCTTGGCGTAAACCTTTCAAGCTAACGATTTTCTAGAAAATGACTGAAGATGATCAAACGAAGGAGTAAATGAAGGATCTACTAGACGCAAGCAGTCTGACTACTGAAAAGAGTCTGTTTTTTTATTAATCGACGTTAAACAATTTTAATTGTAAGGCAACCTCACAAAATCGAAGTTTGGTAACGAATAAGGATTCACACTGGGTGAGGGAAGACCATACTCAATGTGTAGAAAAGCTCAAAGTTTAGACAGGTATTAGCCTAATTTTGGAATTCTCACAGAAATAGTATGACTATTTTGTTTCCTTGTCTGGCAAAAGTTGATGCTCCGAAGAGAAACATCCGGTTTCAGACCTCTCCGTGAATGTCTGGATACAGTATTTCCGGACAGAAAGAATGGTGAAAAGGGATCCTTTGAATAACCTCCTAGGTATCCAGAGTACTTTGAAAAGCAAAGTTTTTAGGATGAACTTGGCAAATGTTGAGGAGATGAAGACAAGGGTGTAGATTAATTTCGTCCGAACTAATCACAATAATTTTTTAAAAACATTTTCACTAAAGTGTAGGGTATTCCAAAATACTGAATGCACAACATTTTGATTAAATATTTAAGTAAAAATATTAAGTTGAATTGTTTTATTTATATCTTTCAAATAAAAAGATTTGACTTAACATCCGCTAAATGATAACGAAGTGAGTAAAATTTTGTTATTTGGTATATACTGCAGTGTATAAGAAAAACACTAATTTACTAATACTAATCCATGTATGCAAGCATTGAGCCAACTGCACTTGATGTAATGATTTATTCGGACTCCGGACTCGCAGCTGTATAATTTTTTAAGTTGGGAGAGCAATAACGTATATTTTATTAATCCATTAAACTGTCTTATAATGGATAGCATTACACTTAAGGAAAGTACCTTATAATAGCGAGAATCTAACGACGAACTACTTTAGAACTAAGATTGTTTTTGTTCGCCGGTTGGGAAGGCTTAACTACCTACTTTTAAGTTTTAGGAGCGCTTTCCCTTTCAAACATTTTCAAGTGGAACAAATAAACTTTTCGGTTCACTGGGCTAACCAAAAATAAATAAAGTAGCTGTTGTGAAGCAGATACCGGTAAATCGTGACGCATCCAAAATTGACATAAACCAAAACCTTGATGATATAACTGAAAATTAATTAATATTACACATTACCTGAGTTAGATTATACCAATCGTGGACTGACTCGCGAGCAACAGGTTTTCAGGAACACGCCAAAGCCGCTACTGACGCACTGGAACTTTAATTTTCCAATTCCCTTTAACTCCTACGGCAAACTGCACACATACTCATTTCCACACTTTCCCTTTATCGATTCGTATCAGCCGCGAAAGGCCCGACACGTACTTCGACGAAACGAACTAACATCCTAATAAAACAAACAGATCGAATGCGACCACTACCCACAAGCCAAATAAATCGCCGACACCTCAGGATTTCGCTGCAGCAGCTTCAGCACTATTTTCGTCGTAATCACCCGCCAAACTTTTTGAACTGTGTTTTCAGCCCACCGCTCGCCGAGCGACTTGTAGCATGAATAAAATATCGTAAACGCTGCGCGTAGCGAGCGGTCACAAATTCGCTGCGCCACGCCCACCTACAACCTGTGGATTATGTGATATTATGATGTAATGAAGGAAACGTGAATCATTAAAAAAGTAAAGATGGAAACGGAGAAAACGTTGAAAATAATGAGTAAATTACTAGCAAATGACAACTTTGGTTTAAAAAATTGTTTATATAAAAATAATACAACTATAAATGGGTTATAAAAATAGAAAAATACAAATTGGTTACTGAAAATAAGAAAAAATTAGTTATAAAAACTTAATTACTCTTATACCACAACTGTATTCTATTTTGTTTCGTCCAAATATACCTAGTCGAAAAATATAGTTATGTTATTTCTGAATTATGATTTATTATAAATTTGTATAAACCGGGGTTCGATTACCCTCTTCATATTTGATCCAACGATATGTCACAGAGTTAGTTTGTTACTACGTAAACAAACCCATAATAACTCCTCAAACGATTGTATCAAAGGACAAATCCAACAACATATTTTATTGTGTAACGTTTAGATATATAAGGATCGGACTTTCTACACGAATTATCCATTTTTGTTTTGATCTTAACTACGAGCACAAAGATGAGTCTATGAGTTGATGGATATAATCCGACGTCGAGAAATACGTTCAGTTTGTCCAATACTGATAGACAACCTTGCAGCATTTTGTGCTCTCAATTCAGACAAATTTCATTTTGTATGTCGTTACAGTGACGACAGTTTTGTTTTATAATAAATTTTAATAAAATGGATGTAAAAAAACTGAAGAGGAGCATATGGTCGGTGATGTAGAGCTTGGCGGCAGAAAAAGAAAAAGAAATCTCTGCGGCAAAGCAACGAAAAAGTAAAAGTAAATTTAGGTGTGAATCGTAAAATACATAAAAGTTTTCGAGATTACACAACCTCAAGAACGTCATTATTATAATTACTAGCTTTTGCAATTGTGGACGATAGCATGCAGTTGATTGAGTGATTAAACCAGGGTACGGTAGGCATTTCTGACGCTCCCGGATATACCGTCGGGCCGGCTACATCTACGCTGGATTGGACGTATGACACGCTTGTTGCTAGTGGGCTCCCACGCAGCGTATGTTACGGGAGTTTGGGAACTAGAATTGGGAGGTTTTCAGAGCATCCAACCAGCGGATACTTTTTTATTAGCCTCCGCGTTGGATGGTAGCTTACTTCGGCTGCATTCTCCCTCGGACGAGTTGCTGTCTGAGAATGTATACAGCTTTAGGACCTCCTTATTTATCATTTTCTTGTCTTTTGCGATTTCTGTTCTTCAAGCTTAGCGCGACTTCAGTCAGTCAGCCCTTTAAAGGGCAATTATGATTCATGTGTTCTTTATAGATTGCTCTTTCGTGATGATGTCGACGCTTCTTTCGGTGTTTTCGTATGTGTTTATCCGTTTGTTTCCCATAGGTGTATATTAGGTGACATTGTTCTACGGGATATTGGTCGTTTGTGTACATTAGGTTTTTCCACGATTCATTACGGTCGTTCAAATTTTTTTGCGGGTGGGTTTGTTTCCATATCTTCTTTGTTTCTGCACAGTATTATTGCGTTGCCGTAGTGGTTCTTACTCTTTTCTCTTGTTATCGATATGATTTCTTCTCCTTCCCTGATTTGTATTTTGGTTGTGGTTCTTAAATAGTTTCTTCCAAGGTCCCTCTAAGCTTGCATATGTTTCGTCTAATGTGATTTGTAGTGTTTTTTCTTATTTCTCTTACAAGGTGTTTGTATTGCTGTTGGTAATATTCTCAACGTATATTTGGTAGTTTCGGTCTTGGTGGATTTTTTACCACGAAATACGTGATTTCTTGTATACTCTTGTCTAAATACACGGAACTACTTCCCTGTAACGACAATCACAATAACAATGTAAACGCAAGAAGGTAGCACTAGAATATATTATGAACTTAAAATCTTAGAATTTTAAATAATCGTTTGATTCCTGTTTATGTTGTTGTTTCTGGATGGTATCGACGCTTTGAGTGATTTCGTATGTGCTTATCGATTCTTTTGTTGGATCTCTAGATGGGGTGATGTTACCTCACCGGAATTTTTCTCGTCTTGTGTATTAGTTTCTTTTCTTTTCTATACATTGGAGCTTCTTTAGGACTAGTGACATTTTTTGTGGATGGACTTGTTTCCATGTTTTCCTGGTTCCTGTACAATTATTTCGCACTGGCGTAGTGCTTTCTTACTTACTGCTTCTTTCTGTTCTTGTCATTATGATTTCTTCTTCCAGCTTTTCTTCTTATTTTTCTTGGGCGGTTTTTGAGCTCTTATTGGGTAAAGTTTTCTCCGTACATTTGGTGGACGATTGCATCAAGTTGTAGAAATTGTGGTAGCCTTGAGGTGATCTCGAAACGTCGATTTTCAACGTCTCTAACGCGAGGCGATTTTGGCTACGTACCACACTTGAGAGTTTTTTCGTCTGCTGAGTTTTCCAGAATATTCTATGAACTTCTCGAAACGTCGATGTTCAACAACTCCACCGCGAAACGGTTACGGCAATACGTCCCACTTAGCGGTTCTATCGTTTGCTGATTAATTTTCCGGAATGTTCTATGACGTTCTGGAAACGGCTTTAGATTTTTTTTTCATCACGAGACAGTTTCAGTAGTGTGCCGCACGAGGAGTTCTCTAGTCTTCTTTAAAATCTCTAAAATGTCTTCAGACCTCCTCGAAACACCGATTTTTGAATAATTTGAATACTTTAGAAGGTCACTGTGTGTAAAACGTATTACTCAGCTTGTTAACAAGGTGTTTTTTTGTTTGTGCTTTGATTCACAATATTTGTAATAATAATAAAAGACTTATTCTTTTTCAGACATACAATTTATTAACAAAAATTTAAGTTCTGTTACAAACTAAAATAGAAGTCAAACAAAGAAATCACAGGAAGAAGTTCAGCTCGCTATGCACCATGCACCGGTAAGGTACGTAACGCCTTTTTTAGGCAAATGAATTACAATTCCTTCCTTCCGTACCTTAGGAAAATTATACATAATCCATATTAAATACCTAGCATACCTAATGAGCTAAATAACTCACTTTTCCCTATAAAGTAGGTATATACGCCACAGGATTAATTCGCACAACAAAATGACAACAAGAAAAATCAATTATATTTGTCACCAGTCAGATCTTTAAAAATTTCACACATCACAATTTACATCATAATCATAAGCAAATAAAATCTCCATGCATAGTAACATCGAAAATTATAATACAATTTATGCAAAAACTCTATAATATACCTACTGCATATAATTTTTTTAATTAAGAATGGATACACACTGGTACGTTCACATATCATAATGATAAAATAGTGTAATTTAGTCACACAAATGTCCACGAAATAATCTGGATTCTGATTTCTCGTTCTTGATGAAACAGTCTATACACTTAATAGAATAAAACGACTTGGTTGTTTTATGGAATTTTATAATAATCTACAGAAGAACTATTTAGAGCAGTAATATTCAATCTATGGGTAACGACCACAAACGGGGACGCAAAAATTTATCGTGAAATTACAAGATGCATAAAAGAAATGAAAATAAGTTTAGTTGAATACAAATATATCACTGACAAACTTTTATGAGAAAGAATATTAGTTTCTAGACCTAGACAGATTTTTCTATATTTGGACCAACGGCTTCAAATATATGGTAACTACTGAGTTGATTTCCAGTTTATTGATCTTGCTTTTTAATATTACCTCCTAATTTTTGAGGTTTGAGATTATTGATCATTTTAATTTTGGGTCCGCATGTTACCTCGATGACATCACAGTTCCAAAATGTCTTAGAGGTTATCATTTCTTCGTCAGAGTAACAAGAATATTAGATATATACTGTCATTGCTAATGATAATGATATGTTAAAAGTTCAAACCTTCACGTTGCAAAAGGTAAATCCAATAAAATACCTTAAGCATGATCATGTGTAAAATGCGTTTGCGAGTAACCGATAAGCTTAGCCTAGTCCACTAACCAGGAATACATTCGTAAATATTGAATGATACGTATCTAGAAAAATGTGGTGACTATTATTTATAACCATAATAAAACTTCAATTGCATACTGTGTCGAGTGAGTCACTGATGTATTTGAACAGGTGGATGATTTTCGTCCTACTCCTCTAAAATCATGCTGTCGATGCTATCTTGTTTAATTCGCATACACACCATGAATCCTATTTATCAGGAATTACCTATACAGGGTAATGATAAGGTTTCATGTTAAATTTACGCAGTTAAGTATATGCAGAACACGCCAAAATAATTAAACAATCCTTAACTTTTTGCATAATCGCATATTTCTAATAAAAATCGCCTAAAAGAATAAAGTAGTGCAAATTTCTGAACTTAACAAATATTAATCGAGATTGTTCAAAGCATGTATCCGACCGTGAAAGCCTACATAAGTTTATTAATCGAGATAATAAATGAATTTATTCTAAAATTCTTAAAATTAATTGTATAAAATATATATAATTAGTTTCAAACTTATAATATTATGATTTACAAAAGCAATTTTTATTTATTAAAGCAATTCCAAATCAATGATTCCTACCTAGTACGAGTAACAAGCGTAAAACTCAAAATATCTGTATAATTTTTGCAATATACAAATTAGTCGTAAAAACGTAGGTACAAGAGTTTTATAATTTATGCGAAAATTCCTTAATCGATGTAATTTTACGGTTTCTGATGTAATTTATAAAACAGTAACTTTCAATCAACAACATTAATTCCAGAGCAACTTAAAACCGCAATAATAACACCAATCCACAAACAAGGCAATAATGCGAACCGAACAACTACAGACCGATATCAATGTTAAACTGTCGCGCAAAAATATAAACAACAGAAAAGAAACAATTTTTAGTAAACAAAATTGTTTTATTCATGGCCACTCCACATACACGGCAGCTGTGGAACTCATTTGGTATATCTGCAACTAACTGGAACAAATAATAAGTGGTGCTGGCATACCTCAAAATTCAATATTCGGGCCAATATTGTTTCAATAATGCTAATGACCTAACTAATTTAAAACTTCAATGACAAATAACACAATCACCCGGCGACTGGATTATTAATTGAAAGCGTTCCTATTCTGCATATAACAGAAGTAATAAGATAATTTTAATTTTCGCTTGACTACGGAGGACTCTCTATATCCTAAATACCAGCTTGAAAAGAAAGTTGTACCATACGTACATCAAACTTCACATAAGCTGCATAGCAGGCTGCAAGTTCAACCGACATGAAAATATTACAATGGACGTATAAGAGAACAATAAAAAATGTATATAATCTGGACCATTACACATCTAACGAGCACGGACGTTCATAAAAAAGTGGTCAAACGAGTCACGGTTTTCTCTTTCTAACGCGACCCTAGCGCCTATCGTGTAGATTAGTTCGGATGGTTTGATGCTCATTTGACGTATTTGGCCTTTATTCCAGTGATGACAATAACACGCAATTACTGCTACGTGAGACTAATACGAACACCGTTGATTCTGCAGAAACGTTAATAAGTCGCAAAATACCCTATGGATAACGCAACGTCAGTGTAAATTGAAAACGAGACTCGTTTGATAATCGATAATGACAGTCGTGACAGTTGAGTTTGTTAGACCAACACCGACAATCATCGGCTTACCTGACCCTTTTTTATGAATGCCCGTTATAACCACTATGTTACTATGTATGATAGGATCGAACTGTTAACAGAAGAATCAATAAAATTATTACATAAAATTAATACACTACACAAATTTGCACAAATATTGAACTGAAAACTAATGTAATTTGTCATACCCATAAGATTAAAACAGCAAACTGCATATATCTAAATCATCACAAGCTCGCCAAGATCAAGAAATGTGTACCCAACATGACAAGTACGATGTGTAACAAGTTTCAACGAGTTTGCATACAGAAACAACAGAAAACTTTAGCAAACTTAAGTACCCTACAAAAAAGCACAGTCGATTGTACGTAAAGTGTAAGCCTTAATTGTTAAGGTATTTACCCTCTGGTAAATTTTCTGGCGGACTGCAACATTTACCTATAGGTACTTAATGTTAGTTGTTATTTTTTCCATACCTACTTGATGCAGGATGTAAGTGTACCGTAACTATCGTAAGCTTTGTTCTTTATATATCATCATATGCAAAAATCCATTGAGGTTAAGCTCGACATCCAGCATGCTAGAATTTTAAAGTAGAACACCATCTTGTTGAAACCGCTTACTTTAAATAAAGATCATTATTCCTTTTAAGATATAACAAATTTCCGACCGTATAGTGACAACACGACATAAATATGGAAGGAAGGCAACAAAAACAGTGATACAACTAGATGAAATAAATGTACTGATACCAAAACAAAATTGACGATACAGACTGAAATTTGTCTACTGCAGATCTGCTTAATTTTCTGGTAGGTTGGTAGTACAAGTAGTCATTAGGACCGACTGTCCGTGAATTATTGTTAACAGGGCAATCGCGATGCCAATGGCGTTCGGGACAGTAGTGGCAACGCGGGTCATGGGACTGTAGGGATGGACCATTTCCCTGAATTATTGCGGCTATTGGTAAAGCTTGTTAAGCAATGGAATGAGTAGAAGGGACTGTCGTAGACATCTGCTGTCGGAGGGCTTTTTTATGGTAGATGCTCGCTAAAGTAACTCCTGTATACATTTGACCACAGGAGGTAGGAGGCAGTGAATGTATGGAAGTAGAAGGTCATGCATTGCGCAGGCTACTTCTTTGTCCATTAGTGTGGGTAGAAGGCGTGCAGTTCATGCGGCTTGCGGAATAAAAACGCAGCGACATTTTCTCCGTTCTGTTGAGGCTCTTCTAATACCTAACGACCAGCTGATTTGAAGCTCTTGATATTGCTGAAGCTGACGTGCGGCCTCACATGTTTGCTGCTCTAATTACCTCAAGACCCACTGGCGTGTGGGAATGTTTTCCTCACGAAATAAGATGTTCTCTAGGGTACGGAAAAAGACCTCGTGGTCTTCGATCCCTCTATATCGAAGGGATAGATCGCATCTGTCTAAGGTATGCCTGGACAATTGCATGTGTTTGTTTAGTAGTTACCCGGATGCCACTGGAATTCTGAGTATTCTACGGTCACGCCTCCTCCCAGAGAGGCTACAGGTTGTACGGGCGGTGACGATTTTCTGCGTTGCTGGTATGTGGTAACACAGACGTACCATCTCCCACAGAGGCTGCAGAGTGCGTAGATGGAGATGATACCTTTCCGTGTTGCTAGTGTGTCGTCTGTTCACCATGGCTAGCTAGCGGTCTGTGGTCCTTTTCTAAAGAGACCAGATTGTAAACCTTCAAAGGAGGGACGGAATTCCAGAGGGGCCACGGAAATACGTATTATCGGGTACCTATACACGTAGCAGGAAAAAGCTCAATCAAAATGATAATACTTTTATTGATTTTAAACAAGGTTATGATTTCTCACAGATTTTCACTATTTATCACGTAAGGTATAAGTTAAATTACTGGTCATTGTTTGTTGCTACTCGCTCTGAGACATCCAGAGACCGACGTGTATAATTAGCTGCTATACTATGTTTTTACAGGTATTTACGGGTATTGGTTACCACGTAAAGATACCGAAATAACCGATACCAAAACTAAAGCATATCGAATAGCGAATAGCAATAGCATCGTTTTTATTTTTCTCAAACAGAAAATATTGTATGTTTAAAAAAGAGGCACAAAGAGGGACATTGGAGGGACATTAATTGAGGAGGGAAGATAGCTTAAAATGGGGGACTGTCCCTCCAAATGAGGGACGTATGGTCACTTTATCCTTTTCTGCAATAAGTTTGGGCGCCAGACTGTTATCGGACGGGACGCTGGTGTGGCAAGGTTCCTAGTTTAAAATCTCAAATTCAGGAAAAAGCGCTAGTGTCAACATGCCAGATTCAATCGCGTTCATCAACTAGGCGGGGCAACCGACATCCCGATAGGTCAAGCGCGGCTCAGTAGCCGTTATTAATATTATATATGAAATGCAAGCCTAAAAATGTGTAATAGTTTAAACCATATAGAAGATATAACAAAGCCATAATTGCTTTTACATCTATCAATTTTCCCCCCAGATAAAATCCATAGGTGTTGAATCCGGAGACCTCTCTTGGCAATGGTTATGACCCTACTCAGCTATCCAATTATTGCCGAAATTACCCATCAAAAATTGTTAATAATTCCATTGTTGTGAGTTACTACAAAAATACGGTCCTAAGGTCAACTAATCACAATTCATCAACAAGCGATTCTATTTGCTGCGGAAGAATTTCTAAGAGTATATCTCTGAGAGGTAAGGATACGCCCTCGTAAATAGAAGGATCTGTAATTCTGTCTCTAAAAATTTCCTGCCCACTCACTAAATCCAAATCTACCTTGATTTATTTTACTCTAAAACTTTGTTTTTTGCCTATATATAAGTATTGTAGAGATTAAAAATACCGGCGCTGTCTACATATGCTTCGTCTGGTCAAATGCAGTTTAATATGGAAAATCTCGCACTTGGTTACAATTCTCCAAAAACCACTGGCAAAAATCCAGGCGTCGTTGAAAATCTTCAGCTCAGGTAATGAACTACTCGTCCTAAATGGCCTGACTTTGTGTTTCTTCAAAGTCCTTGTTGCGTCCTTTTGTCTTTTTTCCCCCTTTTTCGCCACAACCTGCCCTCCTATATTCTCCTCGACGCCTTACGGACTGACATGCATTGCAACAAGTGTGTCGAAGAACTTGCTATCGAGTATCGAGACATCATCAAAATTGGATGTGTAGATCAGCCCGCTACGAAAAGTGTTCAAGTGCATCGTTCGTTCTACAGCAAATCAAGGTAGGTGTCAATTCCTTTGCAATTATCGCTTTTCGATTGTTCCCTTCACGCAACAGTCCGCCTAACATTACTTCTTGGTAACTTTAGCGTCGAAAATTTAGGTTTATTTTCTATACTTTCTAAAACAACTATTTTTGCTTAATTTCTTATCCCTATTTGATACATTTTGGGAAGCGGCTTTTCAAACTGACTATTGTTACTTAAGTTATGTCGCAATCTTGAAAAATATCTTTGTTACCTTTCTGGAATTCGCTCGTAATATAAGCAGCGAGTAGCTTCCATATGTTCTCCGGCTTGCATGAAACACACTTTCATATGTCATTTTTCATATAGTTCAAAGCGCATTGCAAATTAATTTGGAAGTTCAACTTTTTATTAATGAATTATTATTAAAGCAAAATACACCTAAATAAGGCAATTGTTGCTTATCAACTGTCTAAAGCACTCTCTCAAAAGCCACACTTTAAAATGGGAAAAAACATAAAACTTTATATTTTAAAATAAACTTAAATAATGCGCAGTATGGTATATTTTTGGAATAGCAATTTGAAGCTCTATTCAGATAAGTAAAAAAACTCACGTGCTGTGCTATTAAAAAGAATTATGTTTGATTCGATAACTTTTTGACGTGATCCCGTATACTATTTCTGAAAACGACACTGAAATCTACGTAAAAAAGTGATTTAGAAATGTTCTTGCACAGGGGAAAAATTAAAGATATTTTCCCCAAACGTAGATTTTTGAAGAAAAAAAACCTTTACAATAATAAGACTTATATAACCACATCAAACACAAAGACGACTGTACAAACTACGATTTTAAATGATTGTACTCGAAGAAAAGTTGCACATTTTCAACCAAATACGTAAGTAAGGTAACCTATGACAGACTGAGAAAATGATCGTTAAAAAGCTTTTTAAGAAATTCTGCGTTAACTTGTTTAATTCCTGGTTTAAGCTATAAATGGGAACAAGCAAAGCAACAAGCAATTGAACCATAGGGTATATAACGGACGACAGAACAAGGAGGATTTGTTATCTAATGTAATGTGGATGCATGCGTGCGTAGAAATGTATGGCCACATACATTTAGTGATCAGTCCAATAATAATCAAGTCATTAATGTGAACATAACATTGGAAAGGCACCTGCTTCTTAATATGTATTTTGGCAACAACACCCCTTTATTAATGCAGTAAATGCAAATGTTACTGCATATATGCATTTAGCTTCATTGACTATTTAAAAAACTTTTGTCGTTTTAAAAGTAATATCCGCTCTGTTTTAGTAAAACCTCTTGCTTTGCAGTTAACTACCAGATAAGCTGTTGAAATACTATTTACAAATGTTAAATATGACCTATTCTGTTTTTGCATTGAACTTATAAGTTAGCCCTTGTACGACGAGACACGACATATACTTCAGCAGGGATGTTGAATACACAGTTGTCAATGTTTTATGTCCCTTAGATTTATGGTGATATGTATAAAATTGGTATTTTGAAGATGATAATATGTCTGAGAGATAACAGTATCATCAAATCTCTATTAATTTTTGAGTATATATTTTTGAAGATGATATGGTGTAAAGAAATTTTTACTAGCCTGATAGATCACTTAGGTGATCACAGTCTTACGTTACTTCTAGAAAAAGGATCAAATGTCAAACTCGAAAATATGCAACAATTCCGGAAAACATAGGTTGTATCAATGATATTACTTCAGATAATCATGTAACTAGACCCATTCACATCACAAAAGCGTTTTACATTTCCCACAGGGAACGTATGACTCACGTTGTTATAACAGTAATACGAGAAAATTTTGAGCTAAAGCTAAACTTTTCGGATTAACAAAGTCTATACCGCGCAGCAAAGTATTTCTCCATAAATTTCCCAGATGTGATGGAGATATACTGGTCCAGAGCTAACATGATCTTTAGCATATTTGACATAACTTCGTGATGCAAGTGAACAAGCAGATGTGATGCAAAGTTAGCTAATTTTATTATCGCAACTCTAATGGCTTGTATCATTCCCCGCTAGTTTGCAATAGTTTAAAAACGCGAACAAAATGAAATTTATTGTTACCTTTAAGCATGCGCAACTAAATACCTAATTGGGATCCAAAGATGACGCAAATACCTATCAGTTGCACTTAAAATTATAGTAACGGAATTCTAGATTTGCATTGCATTCTTTGTAGCAGCTTATGTTTGGACGTTAAAATAAGGTAAACGAACACCTAGACAATCGCCCAGTGGATGCAAAAATGAAGTATGAACTACTTAATTAATTTTAATTAGGTACCCAAGCAAATAGAAGAAATATAATGCAAGAAATATTAATGCACTAGCAACCTGTAACTTTCGAATTACGTACTATTGAAATAACAGTGTATTCCATATTCAAATTCCTACGTTTTGTTCATATATCGTCTGAATGTTTTTTTTTTAATTCCAACTGGTATTGGGTGGATTCGAGCCGGTAGATTCTCAAGTAGACGTAAAACAAGTGCGTTGAAGGTTCAGTGTAGTCCCCAAACTGTTAACAGGTTAGTGCCGTTTTAATTTCATTTTGACTTATGTTTTCACTATTTAATCGAATTATCAATATAGAGATAAAATGAGCATGATTGTCACTACATCAGCTGAACTGTTTAAGCAAAATCATTTTTTTTATCAAATCAAATCGGAAGACATTTTGGGTCAACAGAAACAATGCATGCTATGCTGTGGATATTATTGTTTTTTATTTATTGCTGTGTATAGACAAACATCTGGTAAAAAAGAAATTTTTGCACCAATTCATTAGGCTGTATGGCAACCCTAAGAAAAATCTCTATAGTTTTGAGTAATAGTGGTATAGAACAGACCCCTCTCAGTAGCATTGCTACAATTCCTTAAACGAACAAGTTTTATTTTTGTTTGTTAATAAATTATTTGAGCTCACTTTGTACTATTTTTGATTTCACCAAAGCCCCCTATTTACGTGAATAGTCATGCATACAAGGTAAGTCAAATTAAAAATAACATAATGTAGCATAAATTTTAGATGTATATGCAGAGCAAAAAGTTTGAAAGAAACAAGATACACAAATTGCAGTATGACATTAAGTTTCTAGCGCACTAAAAGACGCACAAGTACGGTTTACATATAGTAGTGTTATAATTTAATTGTATTTTGTGTTCTTAAATAAGTACGTATACAGGAAAATAAGAAGAATAGGGTTTGTACTACATATCCGCCWACAACATCACGCTGCATACACGATTGTGTACTTCCAACAAGGATCGAAAACCAGGTAGTATGTATGTATCTGTCATAATGAATCGTATTTGAACAGGGCGTTTCCTGTTTTTTTTTATAAAAATACTACAGTATTTTGTACTCTAAGACCCCTTTGCACAAAGCGTGGTTAACCAGACCCTCTGGTTAACACGCGATTAACCAGCCGTTGCCACAGGCAGCACCAATCAAGAACCCTAAAAAAGAACCGTTTGCATGACAACTGCCCCTTGACCGCGTGTTAACCAGGGGGTCTGGTTAACCACGCTTTGCGCAACGGGGCCTATATAAGAATAAATAATGAAATTATAATTTAAAAGGGATTCCCTAGAACGATTAAAATTGTACCAGTTCTTTATAAAAGTATTCTCTAAATAAGCAAAAAAGTAATTATGTTAGTACCAATTATTTCTTTAAAATCGAAACTAAAATCATTAAACTCAGATGACATAAGATCGGTTACTTTTATAAATCTAGTGTGCAAACGAATTCATTGCTCATTTTATTGATAAAACAAAAATGTGCGCCAAATTGAATTTACCGGTACACACTGCCTTAGCACCTACAATTACAGTGAACTGTTTACTGCATTTCTTTTTCTATGAGAAATATTTAAAACAAGTCAACTCGTGCCACTATACGCACTTTTACAGGTATCAATTATAACCGCGTCAATCATTGTCTCATAAATTATTATTTGAAGGGAAATGCCCTTTTCTAAATGATATATGTACTTACAAGAGGTGCTTTTATCAAGCAGTTCAAATATTGCAAATATTGATGCTTGACGCAAAAATATGTTGCAAAATTTCATTATTCGTGTCCATGTATCATTTTCTTTGGCCGTGTCATATTTCATACATGTAAAAACATGTCCTCTTGTATATTACTCGTAATGTGTAATTCGCTGCAGGGTATAAGACACAAATTATAATTTAACAAGATACGATTTAAAATGTGCCATCATATATATACAGAGTGGACCAACAGCCAAACGGCAAGAGATAGTGAATATATTTTTTTTCGAGTATAGCTAAAAGTGCAAACAGATCTTGGCTAACTTGATCCGTTTTTTTAACTTAACTTTAACTCTTTTTAAGTCATTGTCTAGTAGCATAGAATAAAATTCAGTTTCTTCTGAAAGCAATGTTTTCCGAGGTATGGCATACAAAGCTTTTTAAGGAAATACCCTGTGTATTTTTACGTTACCGAATTTCTCTCGACTTTACCTATCTAAAAATGTAACATAGTCCATAGTCGCTAGGAGAAAATTACCTCCACAATGAACTCGGCTCTAAAGGCGCTCACCACAGCAGTGAGAAAAATTTAGCGAGGAGTAAATCACCACAACTACTGCCAACTTTAATCCAGATTAGTGTTGGGCGATACATCAAAATGTATCGATATTCGGTATCGATACGTATCGCAATATTGTATATCGATACACGTATCGTATCGTTTTCTGAGTATCGATATTCGTAGTATCGGATAAATATCGATCCAGGAAATAGCAAATCGATATAAAGTGAATTAAAACACTTCTGGTTTTACATAATTTACATCACTGTTTCTAAAAACCTTTCTATTCTTCAGCTTCGTCAGTTACTACTGCATCATGTTAAATATATCAATAATTTGTCTCCATGCAAGGACAACGAATTGAATAAGTGAATTTTATTAAACTAAATTGTTAGTTTACGTTTATTTGGCCATTGGTGAGGAAAAACCCATTTGATAAAAAAGCTGAACTCCATACAACACAAATAAAATTCACCTAATTCTTTATATTGCAACTGTATTACTAATTATAAAAAAGTGCACGTGCACATACCTTGAGAAGAGATAAGCGATTTTTAAGACTTAATCTGGAATTTTAACGTTCACGATTTTTTATGAGAATCCAATTATAAACACAAA
This sequence comes from Rhyzopertha dominica, assembly GCA_025024175.1. Lineage (NCBI taxonomy): Eukaryota > Metazoa > Arthropoda > Insecta > Coleoptera > Bostrichidae > Rhyzopertha > Rhyzopertha dominica. The sequence continues at coordinate 24,483,864 of QCXZ01000137.1, forward strand.
TTAGAGCTTCCAATAAATTATTTATACGGGCACAATTTACATTATTGCAATGTTGTTCTATAAGAAGAGTTCCTATTGCGTTAAGGATATGCTTTTTATCAAAACCGTAATGGTTTGGTAGAGTAGGTATAAAAATATAATGCTATTCTATAGTAAAGTCGAAAGATAACGAGGATATGGTTGGTAGAAAATAAATGATTCGATACCACTCTGATAGGTATCGATCCAGCGAAATATCGCATATCGATACTTGGTATCCATACAAATTTCGGGTATCGAAAGCAAAAGTATCGATACCTAGAAGTATCGATACGTATCGCCCAACACTAATCCAGAATCATATATCAGTACGAAGTTTAACCGTCTTAATCACTATAGTCCACATATGGTTAAGCGTACTGTCAGTGATTGCAAAGGTATAGTTATAGATTTATTTTACTATCAGCAGTAGGTACCTTATAATTATGTATCGCATACATTTAGCTGGACTGTTTAAGGTTTAACATTTTAGTTAGTTAATCATTACACTGCGGACTATTTGTATTTGGCCTCGTTGAGGAAATGCAAGAAGGGCTTGCGCCAAATTCTCCTGATTTGTGATGTATATATTTTTATACCACAATAAATATTGATTGATTTATTAATTGATTGATATATGTTACTTTTTATATTCCATTAAATTTAATATATTCCTTGCAAGAATGTCAATATAGGCGCATTATATGAACATAACAGCTCTTATTTGTAAATTTATTTAATATCTGTCTATCCTTAGGGTGGAATACCAAGCTCAAGGATTTGTTGATTTCAGACGTTCGTGATAAAACTTATGATTGTAAAAAATGAGAAAACTTTTACGAATCTGTAACTCATGGACATACGCACTTCCCCTGTTTTGAACTTTTTATAATTTTTATCCTCAAAACAAAAAAAAGTTTGAATATTCAAAATTTTTGTTTTTCTCTAGTTCGGGGCCAAAAATGAAATTTCTTACAACTAAAAGAGCTGTGTCTATCCTTTATCTAGCTTATAAAAAATTAATTCAAGTGGGTACAGAAATAACCCAGTAGGAAGTCAGAAACGAAATGTTTAGTTTCTCGAAAATGCACTTGTGTAAATGCTGCCACCTGACGGTCTATTACATATTCACGTCCACGCACAATTGGCCAGTGATATATTACTCGGCATTATTTTCGCGCACGAAATCAACTACCGATGTGTTTTTTTTTTTGTTGCGAGGGAGAACAACGCTAATGAAAAGAAGAATTATCGTAAAGGTAACAAAGTCAATTTGTACACTTCCATTTAGCTATTCTTTGACAATTCTGCACGTGTATGCAGATGTCTGTGAGCTATGTACAAAAAGAGCCTGTCCTTTGAGTAAAATTATTTGGCGTTTCACGTAAAACAAATGCGATAGAAGTGCACGTGAAAAGTTGTTTTTTTTTTAATTTTTATTAGGCTATTGCTAAAATACCTAGATAGCTATGTTGAGATAACTTAGTAAAATTATTTAATGTATATATAGGTATCGCGAAATATAATGCTTTAGCACATATCTGACTTAATATATTTTTACATTGAGGACATTCATGTGTAAATAATTTTAATTTTGATTAAATTGGGCAGAAAATATTTCATTTACATCAGTAGAAACCGTTTCAAAAATTATACAGACATGTGTCTTATGTTAAATACAGATGTATTGTGACAACTATAATGTATTGTAGCAGCTATTATTTTAATGTTTTGGATAGTATAATTTTAACTACTTATGGTGTAGTTGCACAAACCTTGAAATAAATTTAGGTATAAAAAATACCTACATATATGTATTGATATATAAATTTTATTTTCCTACGTCCTCTTTTCAGTTAGTTAAGTATAATGGTGCATCGCACAAAATCGGAAAAACGGATAACTAATCTGTTTATCTATTTGAAATCTAAAAGCCCGCATATTTGTATCTACACGGCTTATCACGCGCATTACTTTATTGAGCGATGGGATTTGAAGAACACCTGACTGCAAAACGCACGTCTCCCGACGCTCTAGCTACCGCACATTTTCCCTCTTGAGAAACTAAGTGTCCGGCAAGTATTCTTTCTTTTAGCGATAATAAATATAAGAAAAAAACAAAATACAAATTTGGATTCATGGTTTGGAAATATGTTTAGCTGACGATTTTTGGGGAACTTGGCAAGACAGCTTTGCGTGTTCCTGGTTTTCAGGTTTTAAATAAAGCAAAGAACAGGATATTTGAAGTATACCGTATAGGCAATTCCAACGAAAATGGTTCGCTCCGTACAGAAAAGGATCAAATCAAATCAAGTTAGAAATAATGACAGCAGTCGTAAAAGTAAAGCAATCCGTACCAGACTGAACTATGTATAAATCAAAAAGCTCCCAAAATATATTAAGCTAGATTAAAAAATAGCCACTATTATATAAAAATCTATAATAGAGTAATAGGATTAAATCGAGACATATCGATGTTTTGATCATTTAGGAGTTATTATACCTATTATACAATTTTGCTACTTATAGCCAATTGTTCAGCGAATTGTACTACCTATTAGGTATGCCCAATAATACTTCGGTTTATTACACTTTGTTCTGGTAAGACGCAATTTCTAGCGTGTATCATGCAAAGGTCATGTTTGTTTGTTTGTTTCTACACACGTACTACAGTGACAAGATACATTATTAAGTAAAATAATTATTGCTAACTGGTTAAGTAACGTTACAATCTTACTCCGCCAGTACCCACTCATGCTTTCACATAAACAATAAACAACGCTCCACGTAATTTGGCATCAAAACTAGAAGGATTATTTAAATAGATAGATAATATAACTTTTATGTATTTTATATTGTATACTATATATTACATATACTTGAAACAATTCGACCTGGGTTTCAAGCCTCTACGTAGTAATCAACCGTTATACTTCCCCTAGTGTTTATTATATATACTATATATTATATAATTTTTAGACATATTCTCACTTTAAGGCATTAGACATAAAACATAATCTAAATAAAATAAGGGTTGAGTATGACCTGATGCTGATTAAGTCTTTACCTCAATAATTTAGCAAGTCTAAATACCAATTTCGAGATTAAACTGCTACCTTCAGTAGAAATTAAAGTAAGCGAATTCTTGAAATCTCATTGTGTAAATAGACTGAAATATAGAAATATTTAGTTTTGTTATTGGTCTTCGTCATCAATACCGCTCAAAATCCTTAAACGTCAATAATATTTTGTATTTATTATTATTTCTATTCTTTATTAACTAAGCGAAATACTACCTGACGTAATTAAGTTAACTAGACAAGTATCTAAACAAGAATAATCTGGGCATAGGTTAATTAGAACCGAAGACCAGACTAAACAGCAGTGGCGGCTCGTGACCTTCCAAGTAGGGTAGGCGACACCTTATACTCGTATATAGTATAAGCAATTATAATTGTTGTCTTCGATCTTGGAGTATGTGTATTTTAATGGTCATGCCAATCATTTATTTTTATTATTTATTTTTATATTTTACCACCGCACCTTTAATCGTTTTCTGCTCTAACGACCTTAAGTTTCTCCAATTCGAATGTTAAACAAAAAATTTAGCAAAACTCAAACTATAATAAGCTCAAAAACGCTAAAAAAAGTAAACGAAACTTGTGAAACAGTACTTAATTTAAATAATAGAGTACCTGATCTTATCCGTGTAGTAACTGTTCAGAGCATATTGAAAGTTTATATAACATATTCCTATGTCACGTCTCCCTATTGCATGATTATTATGATGTTTCATTTTAAATAAGACGATAAAAAATCTAAAAATCTTACACTTGCAAGTTGCTGCCATCTACAGGTGTCATTTAAAACTTCTATCGCTCTCTTTCGCCATGCTAATAGCCCAAATCCATACAGTTTGTCGTAGGCGACCGATCATTCCGCCTGAGACGCATCTATATGCGCGAAGATTTTACTACGTTAACCGTCAACTGCGGTCGTTAACGGTGCAGATTCTGAAGGACGTGAACACAAATACAAATGAATTTCAGTTGGTCAAGTTCGCCGCTTTCGCCGTAATAACGCGGTTCGTATTTTGAGCGGTATGGGTTAACTTGAAATGAAATATTAAATAAACACTGGTATAAAAACAAATTGCATTAAAAAAATTATAAATTTCTAGCTAATTATTATTTATTTTTATGGCATTGTTGATTGAAATTGCAAGGTAGGCGGTGCCTACCTTGCCTACCCCGAGGAGCCGCCACTGCTAAACAGGACAAACATGCTGTCAAAAGCATTTTTGTAGACTTGAATCGGTAAAATGGATTCCTCAATGAATGTACACTGTGATCTTATTGTCTTTCTCCTTTATAAACGGATATAGACGGGCAATCTCATATGCCACCCTTGTTCTTTCGTAGCAACCTTTTTTAATCATAAGTCAATTTTATTCAGCCATATTGGCAGGGCATACAGACAGTTCTCATTGCTGAACTAGGCACATTGATCTAAAGAGAAAAGTCAACAACATTCATGCAGTTCTTAGTCGTTGCAGGAAAAACTTCGAAACATAAGCTTCGTCTTTTATATCCCAAAGACGTAAGGACGCCGTTTGGATACCATGATAACCTACTAAAGTATGTAATACATGTTTAAGGAATTCGACACTTGAAGAAGGAGTACAACAGGAAAATTAGAAACAAAATAATTCCCATTTAGTTTTAGCGTGTACGTAATACAGCTTAGTCATATTATATTCGTCTTACATTGTCTACTTAAAATCTACGCCAAAGTGCTTTATCTACATTTTCCACGCGTACAACGTAAAAAATTATAATTTACTCGTAAACGTTCATTACTGAACTGGATATTCTCACCAAATTTTTAGTGGAAGCGGATTATAATAAAAATAATGGTACTTTATTGATATGATTGCATTTTCTCTGAAAATTTGGTACGGAGGATATCCTCCGGTTAAATCCAGCCCGAGATTGCAAGAAGTTGCTTCAAAATGTGCGTATGGAATTACTATATAATTTACCAGTGTAGCAAGGCTGTATTTTTAAAAGGTGTGGTGGTTTGTGAAGAAGAAAGCGGCTTATCCCAAAAATTCGATTTACTTTGATAATATATTTGTTTTATAAAATACCAATCAAGGACAGTTTTATTATGACCGCCTATTTGATTGTGGTAAAATACATTCAGCTGACTTCGTAAATACGTCAGTTCCAGCTCTACTCGACATCTGTCTTCAGAACCCCGGTTGGATAATGGGTTGTACATATATTCTTGATGAGATGTATCGACTTTGGGTTAGAACTCTTATGATATCAGGATATTTTCTTACAAAATAACATATAATCTATCATCAAGATGGTCAGTAGTATACGAATTTAGTTGTTGCAACTGATAATCCCTTAATGTTAAACGCTTAATTTTTTGATAGTTAAACACGGAAATTCTGATAAGCCGTCGTTTGTTACTTAGTGTTATTATACCTAATACTCGATTCATTTATTATTACCATGAGCGCAGTGCACAGTGAAGTAACACGACAATTTTTATGTATAAAAAAGCTTATGTATTTGTGAGCCATATATGTGAAAATTGTTTTGTTACTCACTTTCGCTCTGTGCGAAATAACTACATAAAGATTGTAAAAATGTATTCCGCACCTAGTTTACCCACATTTTAACAACGATTTTAATGATACTGCACGATTACTGTGTAATAGAATGCATACAAATTTTAACTAATTAATTGCTACACATTGATATAAAAGGGAGAAATGGAAAATAAACAGGTGTCGTGCTTTTGTAATTTCCATTACACGAATATGATTATAAACATCAAACGTTTCGAAGTGATGGTATCTGTATTGCTAGGCAGATATTATACTAAACCGATATGCTGGTTGCCTACAGTAGGAGCGCTGTCTGAGTTTGCTATATCAYAGCCAATTTACAGAATATGTCTAGAATGAAGTAGCATTAGTCAATGACTGTCGTTTTTAGGTTGGTTTTAAATCKGGTGATAAGWTTTAAACCAGCAGCACTAATATAATTGTATGGCTATAAAACGGCAAATTATTTCACCTGTATCTCAAGTATATCGAAAATATTCTGCTTAAGTTTAAATTTTCTTTACTTTTTATTACAAATAATAAGAAATAAATATACATAAAATTGGAATTCAATGATTTTGTGATTTGTAAATCAATAAAATACAGAAGAGAATTGTATAATATAAAAAACATGTGCAGCCTCTACCGTTCCATAAACTCAAATAAAATGATCGATGTCATTCTGAGTTATCTCGTCCGAACTACTTCATCATCATGAAGCGCCGCTTGAGTCTGTGGAGGACGGGGTAAATTTTGCAATCTTCTCCCTATAATGGTCTAGATGTGTTTGATACGTGAAAGATAAGGAAGTCGTAGTGAGACGGAAAACAAATTTAGATTACTTTGTTCAGAATTAAAATATTTGGAAGAATCCTGAAATTGACGATCGCATCTTTCACAGCGTTGCCCTCTCACACTTATTCGACAATCTAGATTCGCTGCTACTAACAGTATGGCATTCCTCGTTCCACTGTGTTCATTATCGGTACAACTCCAGTCCTTTACGCCAAAACTCGATGGTATACGAGAACGGGCCCAAACTTCTTATATGACGATAAATGGCACGCATTTATGCAAGCTTCTTCGTTGAAGTGAAGCGGTCCCTTAAAACCAAAAGTCTAAAACGAAGATCTTTGCGTTATGAAGTTTCTCGCTAACGCCCTGTACCTTTCCTTCTTCGTGTTCCGCTTCTCTAGAATCATGTCCTACAACTACTCACTATCGTGTTTACATTCCTATAGGTTTTGGTAGCAATATCTCTAAAGGATAAACCAGCCACTCGCAATTCCACTATTCTCCCTCTGTCAAACTGATAAGTTTGACGAAAACTTGCAAACAAATCAAAGAAGCTTTTATACATGCCACTGCAGCCAACCATAAAGTCTAATTTTCGTCTATTTTATCAAATGAAAAGCTTTAAAGTCCCTGATAACACAACAATATCGACCTTTATATTACGCAATAAAAGCAAACGTATATAAAAATGTAATTCAAATAAAACAAATATTGTTGAGTTGCTTTATTTCCATGTCAGATAGTAAGAATGTTTCATAATGCTGTAAGTGCAACAATCCTTGTTCATAATATCTATTAGTCCGTTAGATAGTGACAGACTTAGCTGCCCCATATTCACATGCAAGCCGCAAAAAGGGTTGAAGAGTACATTGGAGTAGAATAAAATGAAGGTAAATTTACGAGTGGCCCTGGGATAACAGATATGGAAAATTTTATTTTCCTTAAGACAAGTAAAAGGTATCTTGCCCATATTTTCTCGCAAGCCGTGTTCACTAAATAAACAATTAATATAGCCTGGTTTCGAAAAACCAGAGGCTTGAGTGTTACATGTAGCTAAAAGATTGAAAATGAAAATGAAAATTTAATTTTCCACATGTTATCCCTAGGAGTCACTCATTTATTCATTTTACTCTACACTAATGTACTCTTCAACCCTCTTCGAGGCTTGTATGCGAAAATGGGGCACCTAAATCTGTCACTATCTGACGGTCTTTGTGTAGTTTCGCAGAAAACATGAGCTTGGTATGCATGTAATATTAAATGTTACAATAAAGAATAATGTACCTGTTAACTAGCACGTTTGTTTGGCGTGAGAAATCCACTAAACGTAACCGTTAACATTGTTGGATTACTAAGTAAAGAAGGTCAAACCTTCGGAAATGAAGCCATCTAGCATGATGCCTTTAAAAATAGTAATATGTTATTGCCATTTAGAATTATACGAGTACCATTGTGTTTGCGCTGTTTGTGATAGAACAATACCCATGTAGGTGTAAGATGAACAACTCTGAAAGGATTCTATTTTGAATAAACTTGTTTTCAAACACCTTCTTGATCGTGTTCAATGAGTATTAATGAAAATTGCTTTTTTCATTGCTGCGTAATTCAGTAAAGTGAATATAGTCTATGTAATTTAAATGCTATTCTACTGGCGCATGCGGATGAAGTAAAAAAGTGCTGAAAAGTCAAGATTGGAAGAGATTCTTTAAGAGGCCGGTGAGACGTATTCAATCAGTTTAACATGGCGATCTTACCTATTRTAAGAATGCAAATTCCGTAGAATAAAGGTAAAGTTGCTGATAATTAATGATTCATCTTAAACTTGTACTTCTTGAACTTTGCTTACAAATTAAAACATACGGTAAGTAGGATTGTTGACAAAAATCCTATATATTTTCATTATTTATTACTTTTCCTAACATCGAAAAAATCGCAAAGAAAACTTTTTTTAGTTTATGAGCGTCCTTAAAATGACCACGCCAGCTTGCTTTTATTTAAAGTTAAAAAAATGCCAAAGCAAAACAAATTAAGCAGACAAGATTATATTACTCGAGGATGACACTTTAATTGCACTCGCTAAAGAATAGTTTGCAAAAAGTTAACTAGCAACCGCAATTAAGTACATGCTACGTTTATTGCATCGAGTAGTTATTATTGTTGCCGCTTGTCAAGACACCATTTGCATAAAAGGACTGTAGTTTTTAGTTGTTTTAAATACAAGTCATTATAATTTAAACAAGCTGGAAGGAACTGATAATTACTTGTATATAACCAACAGGCATAGCAATATAAATATAAAAAGGAATCGATAGTTTTCATTTTATAAGACATGAAAAGTTCATTTTGCTAACTTTTTACATTATTTAGATTTTGAAACATTTTAGTCTTTCATTTTTGTCAAACTGAAAACAAACCGTTCATGAAAATTTAAGTTATTTGAAAACACTGCTAACAAATTCTTTTCTTTCTGATATAATTCCTTCCTTTCCTTTAATAGAATATAAAATAGTAGTTATCCGTTACCTAAAACAAGCCAAAATTATTTCGAACAAGGGTGTGGTACGTTATGCCTGTATGATACCTAACGCCGAATATATAATTATCCTATTTTTAGGCCTTTGTCCAAATAACACAGTCACAATAGTGTGAGGAAAACTATATCCAGTTGGTTGGTCAGATACTCTAACCAATAAAGCGTTGTTCTTTTTTGAATTTGTAACCTAAATCAATCATGCTGTGATATAATTTTTATTACAGCTGAGGAATTTTTAGGCAAAACAGTTACCATTCATTTTAAGTTAATTCGAAGACTAGAATTATGTTAACTATCCGGTATAGCCGCCTTATGATATACACTTTAATTAGTCCAACCTTTTTGTTAACAATAGTACTTATTTTAAAAACTAAGGGATTAGCTTTTTTAAACGTTCTTTACCTTATTGATGAGTTAAGTTACAGTTAATATTAAAAGGCAGTCTAATACAATAGCGCTATTCTACAGTAATGTTCAACACATTTTGTAATTAAAATTATAAGAAGTGCATTAGAAGTGTAAATGATCTGCTCAAGTGACCACAACTTAAATGATTCTGGCTTGTCGTATTGCTAATGAAAATGTAAAGATACGGCACAATGCCTTCGTGGACCATCCGCTGAGTGAAAGTATCCGGGAGCAAATAAAAAAGATAAAATTGAAGAATATCTATTATGTATACTTAGTTGCAACCACCTCTCTATGGATTAAGCTAAGTTCGACTAATTGCTAAATAAAACTGGAGAAAGTGCGCACAATAAACAACACACAATGGGCGCTGCGGCTGTTAAAGCAAAAAACGGCAGATTTCAGTTGCACAGTTGCTACATGGCTGCAACGAGGGTTTTAGGTCATTCAAAAGTTCATCGTAAATTTTATGTGCGCAATATTGGTAACCCGGATAATATAATAAAATTAAGATCCTAAGAACATAGGTCCATTACCATAGTAACTACTCTCTGCCACAAGCCCCTTTTTTATAGAGTTTGTCGGATATAACTGCTTACCCAAATCAGATTATTTGATATTTTCATTCAAATGTGGTTACTGTATCTCGGTAGGTTGACAATACCCTCTCTGGCATATAAAAGAAACTTTCTCCATGCATCAAACGCATGATAACGTTAATTTTTATAAGCGAAAGATGTTTTCGACTGTATGTGTCATTCACAGCAATAAACACTGTAATTGTTCTGACCTTGAACACTGAAATCGAAAATGTCAGTGAATGCATCTATCTGTTTAATTTTTGTGTGCACACCTATTGTGTGAAGAAAAAAATTATACAGTGAAAAGAGAGAAACCAAAAGTTACTTTCTCTGTAGTGCTCATATGAACATTCATTATGTACTTTTAGAATCTCTTGTCTAACGTCACATGTGTTAACAATATTCCAATTTCAGTTGCGATTGTAACAATTAACATTGAATATATCTCAATATTTTCACTATAATTATAAATATCTTGAAAAGTGTTATCTTTAAAACAAAGCTGTGGTGAAACGTGAGGGTAATTCTATTGCTGCTTCTAAAAAGTGTTGGAGTTTTCCCTAATTTTTAGTTTTCTCCGTTAGCGAAAAGCCAGGAACTTGAACAGACTAAAATATTGTGGGACAATACATTTCTATGATGCACTATTTAACGCTATCTAAACAAATGATCATAACATACATAAACAGTTGATGTATTTCTTTGAGTTTTTTCTTCCTGATCGCATCAACCTTGTCACTATTATGCAAAATCGTCTGTATTTCTTAAGCTATTTATTTTTAAATTAATGAATTTAATCAATTGAAATTACAAAAACTTTGCAATTATTTACAATTATTTATTTTTTACAGACTTAGGTAAAATATGTTAAGGTATGTTAATGCCGCATCTCACCTCCACTGTATATACGTTATATAATAACAAGGTAAATACATATAGTAATGAACAGAATGAACTCGAATAAACCACATATGTCATTAATAGAGACTGTCTCCACCCGTGAACAACATCATCTTGGCGTAACTGCCGCAACTCTGGCCAATTTCCATTGCATTGTTTCCAGTTAACAMCCATCATTCACCATTTTTTATTTTGAGGACAGACGACTAGAAAGAACTTGTTTGCAGGTGACGAAGATACTCCTTCGGCCATCGATATCGACTTATCAGAAGTTACCGACTGCGGATGTACGGTGAAAATCCAACAACTTGTGCCCGTCAAACAGAAGTGACAAGTGCAGGTGCAGGAAAATTGGAAATTTTTCCACCATACGAAGTCTTTCGATGAACTATATTCACTTGCAAGGTTTTGTCCTCCTAGCACGAATAGCAAAGAAATAAAGGTAAAAATACTAAAAAACACCCCCAAAACTTCACCGGAGCACCGTACTAGAACTAGGAGTGTAAGTGCTTCCGACGTGTTACAAATATATACAAAAACAATGAACTGGTAAGTAAGAAACTGCAACGTCAGTTGGGTCGTAAGAGTCAAGTGATGATTTAGTCAAAGTTATGGAATTTAAACAATTTACAATTTGCAAAACTCGTATCAACAAGATATAAATTAATCTAAGGTTAACATTAAACCTTGTTAATCTAGACATCAAGGTGGAAAGAACTTTTTACTTGGCTTTATGTCGGCTGCTACAAAGTTTGAATACAAAAATGCTGCATGAATTTCTTCTAGTGCTGATTTTTGTAATTCAGAATATAGACACACGAAAACTACTACGTATGGCTTTGCGTATGTATGGTCTTCCTCTACACTTACCTTATTTTATATAAAATACTCCACTCCATCGCAACAGAAAATGGTAGGGAAGTACCATATTTATGTTACAAGAAGTTTCCGTAGGATTCGTTATACAGCATTTTAAGCATGCGTTTTGTTTGGCATATCCTTCTTCCATAATCAATTTAGTGATGTTAAATCCCGGATATACGTTACTTGTTTTCTCAACAATGCTTTTTAATTTTTGTAAATGACGACTACCAAAACTGCCAGATCTTTAATTCCATTTACATAGGAATATCTCTTTATATGTAAACTGTGTTATGTATTCATCGGTCAATAGGGGCAATATTTCTGAACTTCTTTTCATGTCATTTTTATGTATTTCGAATCCTAGATCCACAGGCTTGTCCGTGAAGTTGGCGTGATTTCATTTTTCAGAATCTAAGTTTCTCTGTAGCTTGGGTACCCTGTTTACCAAATATCCTTTTAACAGATTAACTGTTGTAGCAATTCACGATGACGCAATAGTAGCGTTAAATGAATAATTTTTTTATATCCTTGAACCTAATGCTTTAGTCCCAATGCACATTATGTTGTTTCAGTAGTGTCGCTATCAGTTCCAAACCCATTATGCATCAAATGCCTTTTTTAAAGCGTTCACCTTCCTCTACTCTTGAGTTCTTGTGATACATTGACCTGTTTGTAATACATGTGTGGATTGTATCTGGACGTTATTTCTGTAAAGGAGTATTTAGGTTTTATATTCCAAAGTACCTTTAAATTGTGTATACATGCCAAACTCTCATAAAATGCATGAATCTAGTCTTTAGATGAATTGTAAATCGGCGTAATTTCTATATAAATAGAATTGCTATTATTGCTATTACTTGAACCAATTGTTTGTATAGAGATTGAGCCACTCAGACACAAATTGCTATAAAAGTCCATTCCAAGCTACATGTATAGTCTTTAGGTGATAAGAAAAGTTTAATAGTCGTTTGTTAAACAAAGGTCTATTGATTAATTTTTATTATTCGTCATGAATTTCATTATGATGGATGGGTAGTATTAACAATTATAACAAAACTTATGGGAGTCGCTGAAAAAACTATATTCTATGACACTTCTACTCTACTACGCTTTACAAAAAAATCCTTATTTAATATGGGTAAAACTTATAATAATAATAATAATAATAATAATAATAATAATAATAATAATAATAATAATAATAATAATAATAATAATAAAACCACAGAACTAAGCTGTATAATGCCTGGGAATTGTAATTAAGTCTATAAACATTTGTCCTGGGATCTAATTTATGACAATATGCATTTTACACTTACAAGTAAAAATACAGCAAGGTTCTATATGATAGTTATTTGAGATAATAAAGCTGCAAGTATTCATTCGTAGGTAGCACTTTACTTGTCACATGTAGTAGCAATTAACTTAATCAATAACTTCATTTTTATTGTAAAAGCGTGTTAGTTGATTGATCACACCTCTTTGTTGTTAATTGCTTAGTGCATGCATTTTCTCTGTAATTTCACATACATGGGACAAAATTTAATATTCATAAAAGTTACCGTAATTTCAAATAAATATTATAACATAGATAACAACTATGTGGTAAAAATGAAAAATTACTGAAATATTATTAAATAGTTTGTAAACCACCCAATATTGACTAATAACTAAACAATAATAATTACCATTTACTTTTATTAAAAGTTCAAGCGATGTCTACTATCTAAAAATTTTAGGATTTTCTTGGTGATATTAAGTTTTATGTGCACAATAGCAAATTTACCGAAAAAATGTTTTACTCTCAACAGGATTCGAACTCATACTTCTAGGTACAAGCCCTAGCGCGCTTGGAAGCCCGATTTTGAACCCCGGTAACAGCAAATAAATTCAATGATTCAATCTGCATCCAAAAACTTAACAACATTGTCATAATTACATACATTTGGATTTCAGTGCAATGACGTTAACTTTATTAAGACATTAAATATTGCAAGTATTTTATATGTAGTTTTTCACAAATATCACTCTTATCTTAAGATCATCGTTCTATTTGAGTCCTTAAATTGCATGGAAGTTTGCAAGCGAATTACCTTAACTGCCCGTTTGCTAAATACTGTCGTTCACTACAGTAGTTTATACATTGAATACAAGCGATAAATAGCAATGGATATAAAAAAGATCGCAGTCTATTGTGCTTAAACCTACTAACCATATTGAAAGCAATTTAATATTATTACCAATATCTCGCGTATCGACAGCTTATAGAATATGACGTAAATGTGATTACCCCCTTTTCAGATAAGTTAATTAACTGGATAATTAACAAAGCGCATTAGTTGACTTATTCGCTATAGCGGGAAATATGGTCACCTTTAAGTTGCTGGTAGTGATCTATAAAGTCAAATTTATACAGATTAGTGTTATTAATATGACATGAAAACTGATCATGAAAACAAATAGGTATACAAAAATATAATATTTTTTCATTGCTGCGGTTGTACTTTACTTAATGTTTTTATCAAATTAATTACATTAAGTACCTCGTCCTTGACATAAGGGAAAATAAAATTAATGAAAGGAATATAATAACGTTTATAGTGGAAAAATTATCGTCAAGCACCAAAATACATACATACAAAATACATCAAATACTAAACAAAAAATTTTGATTCAAGTGACATCAAAAAATTAGGTAAGGCAACTAAGCCTTTCCAAACAGGAAAAATTTTTTCTGTTCCTTGGAAATTTTGTGTTTTGCACTTACGTTGCACTCTACACATTAATGTCGACAGCTCGTACATGCGGAATAAAAAAAAATGTCATTGTAATAGTAATGGCACAGAATTAGAATAACAAGCGATTCGTCTAAAACAATCAAATTTGAAGAGGTCGGTTCTTAAAACACACTACTAGTTTCAATCTAAAAAATTTACTACCTGTTAAAAATGGGCACCATTTGAATGTAAGAACAATGGAGTTGAGGAAAAATGATAGAGTTTTAACTATACACTTGTATTCTGGTAGGGAACACATTACCAACTAATAAGTCAAAATACTGTACATTATAAATATAATATTCATACTTAGATCAAAATGCTAATAAGAGATTGTATAAGCCACAAGGGGTTCTGAATTGTGTTACACGTAGAAAAAAGGTCGACAGATTTATTTTAAAACGCCCGACAAAATAAGTGTTCTGTGCTTTGAAAAAACTGGCAAATATAGACTTCCACTTCATATTCCCTACAGCGAATGGCATTGTCGTCGGTAACAGTTATTTTAACTTTAATAAGATGACGTCTTTTGTTTTACCGCTCTATTATAAACTTTCCCAATTCGCTAACACGTTCTACTGGAACGAAATATTTTCTCTGCTGAATGTTTTTTTTGTAGCTAATAAAAGACAGTGGTATAACTACATTAATATATCTGTACCTATGCAGTAAAGGGTACATCTGGCCTATAAAAACCCATTTATTGTCAATGCAAAAGCTTCCACCCTGCAAGCAGATTTTTTATTGAAATGGCATCTGACTAATCGTTGTAAAACTGTTAGTGGAATTCTGGTTTAGTTTGAAATATGATATTCTCAATTGTCTCAAATGCTGTGTTGTTACTTTTACCATTAGCAACTGCATACAGGTGTGCATACTCAACTTATACGAGTATGTCGTGAAAAAAAATATGGCATTATGCCGAAACTGACATAGTATTAAATATGTATGCTATAATGCAAAATCTGTTTAAATGGAAATAGGTTACACCTAGTTGTTTTAGAAAGTTTTGTGTTGGTCTTATTTATTTTATCTTTTAAAGAAAATACGAGTAAATTGTAATTTTTTACGTTACACGCGTAGAAAATATAGATAAAGCACTTTGGTGTAGATTCTGAGTAGAAAATGCAAGACAACTATATTATGGCTAAAATGTTTTGTTTGTCAAATTCCTTAAAAAAATTTCAATGTAATACTCTTTTAGTGTCTGTTTTTCAAACTTGTATACCATATCTAAGTATCCAACAGTATCCAAACGGTGTTTTCTCACTTCTTTAGGATATAAAAGACAAAGCATTTGTTTCGATGTCTTTCCTTCGATGATTACAATAAGTATATTCCTAAGAAGCCTATTTTTACATGCTATAGAATTCGGAACCGCATGCTTGTAGATTTTTCTCCCAAGAAACCATCATTAGTCATCACTTGCTACTTGCTATTTTAGATCAATGTGCCTAGTTCAGCGATGAGAACTGCCTATATACCCTGTCAATATAGCAATAAAAGTTAACCTATAGTTAAAAAGGTTGCTATAAAAAAAACAAGGGCGGCTTATGAAATTGCCCGTCTGTATGCGTTTATAAAGAAGAAAGACAATAAAATAACCGTTTACAGTCATTGGGGAATCTATATGACCGATTCAGGTTACCTAAGTGCTTTTGACAGTATTGCTTGTCCTGCTTAGTCTGGTCTTCTAGCCCTAATTAAAGTATGCGTAAACAAATTATTGCATTTTTGTTTAGTCATAATAATATACAAAACAATATTGACATTTGACACGTTTTGGGCAGTACTGATTGTGAACGCCGTTAAAAAAACTGATTATTTCAATATTTCTGTTTATCTACACAGTGCTATTTTCTACAGTAGAATTTCAAGGTTGAATATTAGATGTTACATAGTTTACGCGTAGATAATGGCGTATTCTACTCGCCTATCAATGAAAACAAGTAATATTTAAAATAATTGTTTCTTTGCAAATGATCAATTTAGAGTTTTTGCTTTTATCATGCCATTGAAACAGTAGTAGGTAAACAAGAGGTAGTCAAAAAACACAAAAAGGTGGTTATTTGTCAGCAAGTTCTTCCCTATTATATCATTTTTTTAGGTTTCGCTTAAAATTCTGCAGAACTTTCATACTCAATACATAGTAGCAGTGTAAGTAGTTTTGCATTTTGCATTCTGCAACAATTTATCTGCATTACAACAATGATCACAAACAAAGCGGAACTGTAATGACATTTCAGGAACTATCCTTTAAGAACTACCTTTCGGGAAGATTTCCTACGCGACTTCTTGAACGTCAACACCTGCGAAAGTGGTAACAACGTGCTCTTGACCGATTTATCCACGTGGAGAAAATTGGAGAATGATCGGAAAGCAGGTACGCCCAGCCGAATGTGCGGGAGACACGCCGCAAGACAGCAGGTACTGTTGGAGATGGAAACTGAACCAAAGGATACCATTTCTCTGCGGCAAGACGAGGACGCCGCGTTTTGTATAGCAAGTGATGTTTCAGGTGGGAAGAGGGAGAAGCGATACGTTCAAGACCAAATAGCAAGTACCGCGGCTCATCAACAATTGCTATCAAGTTCAATGTTATAAAGCTCGCTCGAACTTTCAAGAGCACCATTCTAGTGGTAGATGCAGTGCCGTTTGGATAACAAGTGGAGGTGACAAGATTAAAATTTTTTGAGAGTGCCTTGACTGGTAAGCTAAATTCTCATTTCTTATTATAAAAATTATTTTGTGGAAAAAAATTGTGAATCCAGTTTTGTAATTGAAATAACTGAAATAAATTACAATACATTTAAATACAAATTGTTGTTATAAAAACTGGTTAGTAGCTTGAAAGCCTTCTGCTTCATAGTGCGTACTATAATTATTTAATATAAGGGTGTTTCTACAGTGTATGGATTATTAGACCTTTTGCCTTTTGGTTAGCGTTTGCGATGAAAGCGTTCAAATTCCTGAGATTTTAGAAGTGCTCTAGCGAACTCAATGTGACAGAACAGAATATGTAATATTGCTTTTTAATTTAGTCATTGTTATTCTCAAATTCTGACAAAAAAATTTTTTATTTCAATTTTATTAAAATACATGGCTGATAACTCGTAACAGTTTAATATCCGATTTTTTATTAAGGTTCCTTGCCTGTCATTGTGTGATAGGCTGTGATAGTTGCACCCAAAGCATGAAACGGTGCGGTATTCTGGGAAGTTCGAAAGTTGTCCTTTTAATTTTAGTAGTTCCCAATGTAAGGCAAATACCATCTAAATTCTAACACACTTCATTTATTTGGTTGGACAAATAAATTTTAATCCTCTGCAATATCAGCGTAGCGAGGAAAATCAGCTGGAGCGACTTCTATGGACAATAAAGGGGGGTAGATGCTAATTAAATCATCTGGCTATTCTGCTGGAAAATCGGTAACAACATTTCGTAGTAACTAAAGAATATCATTTACTTGATTAACTGTTAATTGTTTGGTACCATGAAAACGTGAATACAAACAATCAACACCTAATGGATAACGGACAACCAAGAAACACGGTAAATACCAAAAATATATTGTAAACGGTTAACTCGCATTAATAAAATAGAAAGAGAATGATATGTTGCATTAAAAAAAGCAACATTGATTTTACGGTTGCATTTATAGAAACTAAATTCTAGATAGATATAAAATGCAAGTATCGTTGTTAAGTATACCTACCTATACCAAAACGCCAATGATGTACGAATAGAACAGTATTTTACATTCTTATTTTCTTGCGGAGTGTAAGGAAATATAAAATATCGATTTGTTAAATTAATTGAGGAAACCAATAATTTAGTAATGTAGAGAACATTACACTAATAATAAAAATATTGATATTTACCTTCGGTGTGTTCCAGAATGTTACATTGTCTTCCTTATCATCATTGGGCTTCGCCAAAATATCTAATGGGTCATTCACCACAATATACTGAGTATAAGTTAATAGAATTTTCGGTTTTCACATTTAACTTTTGCTTGGAATTCCTCCTAGTCTGAAATCTTTGCAATCCTCCTGAAAAATGAAACCTCATTGTGTAAATAAAAGTCGTGGAACGCATTGATTGCTCCGCAATTCAGGTCAACAGTGTCCTAGGATAAGACCATTAAAGAGGGTTTTATAGCTTTGCATACGGAACAAAATTACTACCTCTATACATTTACGACAGCCATGTGTAGGTTTATATTGATTGGAGCGTACAATTAAAGAGAGACTTTTGTTCAGAGCCCTACCTAAACTAGTTACCGTGAAAGGTGTATAATGCGAGCGATGCCTTTTAAAAACGGTACTTATATTATCCACATCCGACTAGAGAAGCTGTCGCGAAAATCTAAGCATTTCATACAGAGCAATATTTGCTATAAGAATCTATTATGACGCACGTACAGCAGTAGATGTCCCGATTTACAAGTACTTCCATATCAACAGAAAAGTGAAAATGACGTGTTTAATGAAATAAAACACACAAATGAAAGTTCATCAGGGAGAAATTAATGCGGTGTTATTTCTCTTATTCGCATAACTCGAACTGAGTCTGATCCCATTAAGTCAACATTCACCGCGCGTAGAACAGGTACCATTTATTCAATTTTCCTGATGAGTTGTTTCTTTTATAATTTTGCTGAGTATATTGGTATTCTTCTGTGGTTGAGTAATATTGTTTGTATAAATAGCCCTCAACAATGGTATGAGCAAATACTTTTTTATGTGCGTCTCTGGCATCCGATGTTATTATTAATATAATTTACACCTGTATACCTTGTGTCCAATGCAGTTTGAATCATTTTAGTTAGCACGGGAACGCCTTTGTTTCTTTTGAATTTCTGTATTAATAAATTGCCGCCATTCTTAGAAAGTAACAAATACATTTTTAAGATATTTTTGACTAACAAATGATATTTAAAAATCG
Organism: Rhyzopertha dominica; assembly: GCA_025024175.1. Lineage (NCBI taxonomy): Eukaryota > Metazoa > Arthropoda > Insecta > Coleoptera > Bostrichidae > Rhyzopertha > Rhyzopertha dominica. Next base: position 24,503,310 of record QCXZ01000137.1, read on the forward strand.
CTTGTAATAAACATAAAAGAACACCTGTTTTTTCCTAATGTCTTACCAGTTTTACTACGTTACTATAAACTTAAAAACTTATTTACATATTAATATTAAAGTGTGGACACTAAATGCATGTTAGATACTATTCTGCACATTCGATAGATCTTGCCCCAAGCAAAGATAAACAAACAAGCGTGATGTTTAAGAAAATGTTTTACCAAAAACAGTAAGAATAATTTTTTATTTTATACTAGCATTCGCTGTTGCATTTAACAAGCAAATCTTTAAGATGCTGTTAAGAATAATTTTTATGCGGTTTTGCGGATCAATTAATTGTATTTCATCAATGATTTTTCGCATCATACATGAGAGAAACATTAAACATCAAATTATAAAAATTTATAACCACATCTATTACGTTTTTCGAAAAACACTGTAGCTAATTAAACAGTGGCACAAAATTATATATCTGGCGTGTCGATTAACCATATCTGTAATCTTTATTCAAAAAATGCCCCAACAAGTTCATACAAAATTTTGAAAGTAAATAAACGAATCACCAAGGAAGCGAGACGTCTAAAAACAAGGTGCCAACTTAATAAAATCTAAACCGATCGAGTGGACAGAACTACCTGCTAGATATTCACGAACTACTTGATAAAAGAAAACTATAAACTATCACTCAGGTCATAATTTCCGTTACCCCTGTTATCATTATTTCTAGAAATTTATATAACCTCTTTTATTAGACGTTAGGAATAATATTTTTCTCTGTGTAAAATTATTGTTTTGTCAAAATGAATCTTCATTTGTGTTTATCTATATGTTGCACCTTAGTAGAGCACATGCGTTCTTTCAAATTCTTCCCTACTTTTCCTTTGGTCTGACCGTTGTAACATTTATTAATTGTTCTTAATGTACTTTATCTTTAGAAGAATACAAAATTTTATCTAAATTGTAACATGTGTACTACTTATCAACAACTAAAATATAATATTTTCAAAGTATCCTTTATAATTTTTCTGAGGGATTTGCACATAAAGCAACCGCAAATTTAATTTATGTTTATTAAAAATTAACCAAATATTGGTATTACTTTAAGTATTTACCTTAAGTATCTGTTTTTGTGAGTGTATGTTTATATCCTAACTGACCATTGTTTTCTTGGATATCCAAGAAAGGTAAACTACTATTGCTTTCTAATTAATAATTTTGTATCAAGATTGCGGAATTTTGACTATTCAAATGCTTTATTAAAAACCTTTCAACAAGCAAAATTATTTTATAAAACCAAACAGCAAGGCATATTTGCTTTATTGTTGTTTTATTATTGTTCCTCGATGTCTATTTTATTTTATAAGGTCCTCCCTTACGAGTATTCAGCTTCAGTACACTAAATGTTATATAGTTTAGTGTTAGGAACGTTTTCGCAGCAAAATTATAAAACAGAGTTAAGCACCGTTTTATACCCATTGTATAAAGGTTTACACAACTTCTTACAGAACATTTTCCCAGTGGAGACAAATTATTTTATAAAGGATTTAAATATGTGTTATTCAACACTGAATCGTCATCTTGTGAACACCTATAAAACTATTATATTAAGTCTTGATTTGACACAAGTAAAAAAAACAATTTGTTATATAGCAATTTCTTCTGTGATAATAGTGTTTTATAAGGAAGAAGCCATATTATTATCATGATTATAAACACATATATGGCCGCCATTGGGTAAAGCCCACTAAAAATTATTTGTTTTAGAAAATAGTAATGTACAAAAGTAATGTTTCTAACAACAATGATTRTAAAATGCGTTTTATAAACAGTGCAGATAGGTTTAAGATGCCACATGAATAAAAATATTTYTTGTATTTTCTAAATATTTCTTTTAAATTGATGAAATACTTGTTATTTTTGAAGCGCTTAAAAATTTTGTACACATATGTGCATATGTTACACAGAAAATTTGGTTTGGTAGTAGTTTCATGTGACTACAATTCAATACCACGCATAATTTAGGTCATCTGGTACAGTATATATCTCGGTCTGAGGACATGTTTTATTTTACAGAAGAGGAATATGGATTGCAACTTTACCCAATCGTTAAGAAATAAATTATTCTCCGCCAAATCAATTAAAACACAGAAAGATTGCTTTGAAGATGCTGAATGCGACAGAATTGTGTCATAATAGATAATACCGTAACATTTATAACACTGTTTTATAATGAATTGCTATAAAACCCTTTTGTAACTGATTTATAGTAATTTTTATACCAGCTCTGTAACTATCTACAAAACTGTTCTATAACACCTACCAAAACCATTATGGGATACTGTATATAACTAAAATATTTTATAAAGATGCGCCTTTTTGCATCTTTAAGCATTCTATAAGCGTTGTGACAATGTTTACAAGAGTGCCACTGCTTTATAAAAATTGTTTTATAAACGTTTACCTGACTATTCTAGAGCTGTAAGTTGCTAGTTGGGCTACCTAACTCAAACTGTGGAGTCAAATAAGAAAAGCATAGTCTACACATACTTACACCAACATTTTAGTTTACACTGAAAACTGTTAATGCTACCTCTTCAAAGTTTTCTGTAAACAAATTGCTCGCTATAAGGTTTAAGGGCGAACCAGTTGCACAACCTAAGCTGAAAGCATTCACCCTCATATTCCATTTCGAAAAGATATCAATTTTACTTATTATCAGATTTTTCTAAGGTCAGATGTAATACCTACACATATGAGGTGTAATATTATTTATTATTACAACCATATAAAAGGACTACAACAGCCTGCTTATGGAATGACTGGATGTTACCTTTTATAATGACTGCGTTACTACTATTCCAACTATAGATCAACCTAGTATGTATTGTGGTTACTGCGAAAATAAATATTTGAGCAAATGTTTTGAAACGTTGTACTACCGTCACTATTTCATTTTTAAATGACTTTACATTGACCTATTTTAGTGTTGATATTTGTTACGTACTTGAACTGCATTGTTGTTGCTGAACATAGTATGTATATGCGCAGTTCGTATATTTTCACATTTATATAACGGTCATAGATATTCCATAAGCGAATGAATTCAAATAGCTATTGAAGGTACCGCCTAACTTTCTATTACATTTTAAATCCTCAAATATATTTTTGAGACCTGCACTAACATTTGAAATTGTTTTATCTCAGAGAAAAAGTACAAACAATAAAAACTGTAATAGCTGCAATATTTTAAAAATACATATGTAGATATATGCACCAACGCATTCTCACTGTGAGTAAATGCTAAAAGTTATCTCTTGCTGTCTATTTTATTCTATTCCTTCCTTAAAATAGCTCGCTGCGAAAAATATACCCAGTTCATCACCATTTCTTCGATCATGCGCTCGTTTATTAGAGTTCACACTAAGCATCGTTACCAAGTGCAAGCCCAGACGGATCCAGACCGTTACTTGATTTGGGAACATACTATTGACAATGCGAAACAAAGTGGAACGCGAATGTGCAGTACCATCCGCTATTTTGTGACACGTTAGTATACAAATGATCTTTCACCCATTTTTTCTTAGCGAGTCGTGCTCCGACTTTCGTTCGAGCCACAAATGTAATTGGTTTATTTATAACTGTAACCTCATCAGGGCCTACTTTTTACCGGCACCTCACCTTAGGCACCACTTTGACCGAAATATTAAGCAAGTGCCGTTCATCGACTTTCTTTGTCACTTGATAACCGCCAAATTGATGTTGGATGCTTGGGTAACGTTCTGCGATACAAGTGGGACGTATTTTGCATAGACACTTTGTTTAGCTAACGTCGGAATCTGGCACACATACATCACATAATAATAGGGGCCAATTTAATGAGAAGTCGTTTCTAATCGAAGCCATAGTAGTTCGTCTAAGCCCTCAAAAAAGAAGAAACTTTTTTGGATGTGGATAGCTGTTCAAGTAATTAACTAATACAAAGGAGGAGAAGTAGGTCCACAAGCCACTTGTCCGAATTTGGAAGGGCCGGTGAATGAAATAACACAACATAGTATTTGACATAATCATTATAAGATGTAGTTAGTTGGGTTAGCAGGTCAATATATGCCTGAAAAAGTATTACCAGCTTTAACCGGGAATCGAGTTAATCGAATGTGATGTCATCAACACCACTAAAGTTCTTTTCATATCGGAGGTCAAAGCGACATATATTCATTAAAGTTTTCTATTTGTAACCCTACTAACTGCCTGTTATAATCATTATAAATATATTTAAGCAATACTTACATTTGGTCTTAGTATTTCGCGTATGCAGTGCAACATTATCAAATAATTTAATAATATATTCCATTATGACACTAAGACACATTGGATGCAGGAAATAGAAAGCTCAGTTTACTTGTTTTGGAATCTTTATTAGCTAATAAACTCGAAATACTTTAACCGTGATCGTAGCTATATGCACATGACCTAATTATATCAGTTTTCGTTGTTGGAAATCATCTTACACAGAAGTTCCAATTCGAAAATAAATAACGTATCAGGTTGTTAATTTATTTTGCTTGTATTTTAAAGGTTTGTTAATAAACTTAGGTTGGCGAAATAATTGTAATTTACAGTCTCTTAATTAAATAACATACAAATCCAGAGGAGTTTGAATAACCAAAAGTTTTTTACGTTTTCATAAGAGAGTTGCCCTCAAACGCAAATATGCTTTAAATCAACGTTTCAGGAAAAAACTGCATGGAGGGTATAATAAACAATTTTAGCGCTAAAGGAAGTGTTTTCATCATTAGTTGCACGGCATCCTGCCCCGACCATGCTTTCGATAAAATATAAAACTTGCTAATTCAACAAAGGTTCTGCTCATTAAAAAATCGAGAAAATTTCTTTGACCAAATTGGTACTGCTGTTTAACAATTTTTAAAAAAATTGTGGTTGGATTCATGAGCACAAGAAAAATTAAAAAATAAGCAATTATCAGCAAACATTTAGACATTTAGAACAGCAATTATTAATATTTTCTAACTAAATATCATTTCTATCGAAGTTCACAATTATTTTAATTGCGCCGGAAAAATATTGCTTGTGTTCCTCCAACGACAAGCCCGGAAGCTTCAATTTATCAATAATATGCAGACCTTGAAGGAAGCAGGTTAACTAGAAAACGTCTTACTCGAATTCTTCGACTTCTCTAGAAAAGTGGTGAAAGACGTGATTGAGTATGAGAAAATGAGGAGAACGCCTTAAAGAATTTAAGGGATGGTATTATTTTGAAGGATCGCATAGAGTTTATCGACGCGAATTTAAGCATGGATGCCGACTGCTACGCTGCTATAAAGGATGATTTGTCACACATTGGTGCAAAAATAAAAGTGCTTGCCTTGCTTTGGAATAGTAAAATATTGATAATGTTATGAATACTGTTGTTTGGGGACAGCTATATAAGGGGCCCGATGTAATATGCCGCTTCGGGCCTCCGAAAGAGTTAGTCCACCACTGATTCCTTGGCAAGAAATACAATAAAAATAAGCCGCACTGCCAAAAAATTGAAGCGAAAACAAGTCTGAGAAGAGATGTTATCCCTAAAGTAGCGTACAATACATCTAAGCAGTATTTTAGACTAAAATTTATGACTTTGTGATTCCGAATTGATTCATTTAGGGTGATTGCTTTAATTAACTTTTAGCAACAAATCGGAWAATAKTAAAAGAATATAAACAATTTATATCACTTTCAATGTTTCCAAGCTCAACGAAAACGTAATCATTAAAAAGGAAATAACTAGAGMGTTAAATCTAATATGAAGGAAACGTTCAGATGTATAAAATTGCAAGAAAAAAAATTACGGAGCAAGGAACAAAAACGGTTAATAAGAGGTTCTAATGCTTTGATCTACAATGCGTCCAGTTCATTTTACTCGACATTTGATATGAATAACAACTGAAAAATATTTAGTGTACCTATTTAAAAATTCTGTCTCATTAGTACCGTAACACAGTCACGCGACTGTAATTTAATTCGTCGTTTAACACTGCCGTATCTTCTAACTTTCGATGCCAGCAAACACTTAAGTCTCATTAGGCGTAGAACCATAGATTTAACAGCTGGCTTGTCTGCCTTGCATCCTGTCACACCAAGCGATATTTACTAGGTATTGTGCGAAAACATACGGCATGCATGTCTACTAAATTTGCTATGCACAGATAATGAACCGGAGGTCGGAGGTACGGCATTGCAATTGCGACTTAGATGGTCTATTTGATAAGGGCAACGTAAATGTGCGATGCATTAATAAAATCTATAGCACTACTAACAAAAAGCTGCCGCCGCAAGTTTAAAATTCCTGTCCCGTAAAGCGCGACAGACAATTGAGGTCTGTGTAGCGAAAAGTGCCGTTTGGTGTTTCTATCTCTTGATTAACTCAATTGTTGTTTATGCTAAACAGGGAAAGTTCACGTATGTCTGCAGATCAGTGAAAATTCTTAAGTTGATATGACCATCTAACTCAGCATACTTTTTTCTTTATCTCTTGATATCCACCTCTCTCACACTGGCTGCCAGGAAATCAATCTGAAGGTTGTAGGATTTAAGGTTGTAAAAGTTTGTGAACAAATACCCTCCTTCGATCATTAGGTATAGTCAAATAGCATTTCTTCTTGCACTTACTATCATAGTTTTCTATAGAAAGCTTGGGTGTCTTGTAAATACCTTGAGAGTGTGATAAGGTTTATTGCTATCTTTCAATCTTTTCTTGTACTTCATGTCTGACCTGGAAATTTTCGCTTTCTTCCTTTCGAAGGTCTGCGAATGGAAGATTCATGAGTTTCAAATTGGTTTTCTTCAAAAAAAAATGCTTGTGTAGGAATGTTCCCCAACCTCCTCTGTTTCACGAGGTTCATCAAAATCAGAACTTACAGATCTGTCAGTTGCAGCTTGCAGATCAGACTGACAAAATGCATTTTGACCAGGTATGGTTATTACCGATATTATGTTTATTCTACTGTTAGCTGATTTATTAGTGGTCCTTGGATCTTTAAACTTGCACTTCAGGTTGTTCACTAATCGATGATGAACAGGATGTGTCCCAAGCCTGAAATACTATACCAGCATTTTATTCCTCGCGAGTAACAGCACGAGGAAGATATCATTCGTTGGAATTCTGAAAAACTAAACGAATCTTTTACAACTAAATTCTAACCTCATATTTCAATATTTACTTACTTTTTCATTCTTCTTATCTCGATGTGATGTCTTCTTGACTAAACTTATTAAACGTTCGCATATAGTTACAGTACATTACTTACTAAAGAAATGCCAAGTTCTAATACTCAAAACATGTATTTTATAAACTGCTGCATCAAGCCATATCTAGCTGATTAAAAATTAATATAGAATCAACCACTCATATGCTATCACAAAAAGTGGCCAAGCGGCAGCTGAAAAGGAGCTAAACGACATAAATGTTAAAGTTCTGAATACCCAAACAGAACCAATAATCTCACGTGGTTCTTTTTTAACAATTCAGCTTTCATCCATTCGCTTAGTGTCACCTAGTACTGCATGCAACAGATGGTGCTGTGTTAACAAATGGTACTTAGGAATTTCTTGATATACATGGTATATCCTTATATGTCGTTTTGTTCCGCTAACTCAATTTCTGGGAATTTATCGTTTGGTCACTTTTTGCCTAGCATGGTCCAATTCTTCTTTGTTATTATCCACTTTACATCTTATTCTTTTTTTTCCTGGTCCTGCTGTTATAAAATTTCCGGAATATTAGGCAGTTCATTTCCAATAAATGCTTTACACTCAGTTACAAGAATATCAATTGTAACAGTAAAATAATATTTTGTTAGAAAAAAGAATAAAATCGAAGTACTAAATTGTTATTGGCGTTAACGGACATTACAATAAATTCCCTTATGCAACAAGAGCAAGGAGGTGCTACAGCGTAGCAGCGACCGCAACACTATAATAAGTAATATTCCTGAGACGATTGACGAAAGCGTTATTAGTATCGTCAATTGGCTACCAATTAAGTCGGGGTGATTTTCAGGTAGCTCATCATCGTCTTCCCACAGGCAGCGCCGTGAAACAGGTATTTTGCAATATTCAAACACACAAGTGCGTGACGAATTCTAGAAAAGTAAAATACGCCATATTACAGGATGTATATCCACAACATGACAACGGTAGGAGGGTGTACATAACTGACCATGTCCACATACTTCACTTCTTGAAACAGAGAGTTTTAATGACAAACCTGTTTAAAGATATATGGGATTCAAARGTTATTAGTTGTTTAGTTGTGCTCAAATTATTTGTAAAAATTGCTTACTAAGTTATATATTATGTATACTGTTAATATGTTATGCAGAAAATGTTAACCATCTATTAAATGAATAGAATTAAACACATTGGTATTGCACTCCAGAAATTACCTGGTATATTTCTTACATTCTGTTAGATTGCTGATAGTCTACTTGCTAAACTGGAGCTTGCTTTTGTATAAATATAAATTTTTATAAGCTCGTATCAAATTCACTTATAAAAACTTTGGTATTTTTTCAGTAACAGAAACACTCGTTGGCGTTGCTTAAGTTTTCGGAGAGCTTAAGTTAAGAATGCTGCTTAGTAACAACATATAAACCACCCCTCTTAACTTTAGCTGAAACACCCTGTACATAAAAATAATTATGCATATACCTATATGGATTCGTACAGTGTGTTATTAAACAAAATTGCTAACATTAAAACAAGATTTTAGGATGGCAATGCCATCTGTCAGCATTACACTGACATGATGACAAAGCCACCTAGCTGCCTTAACGGGTACTACTTCCTAAAGGAAGTGACCTGTAGCCTGACAAATTGGCATGCAACTGCATACATTTTACCATTAAAACAGTTCGTATAATGCTAAACAAGCCAGAGTACCAGTACTATAATACATTTTAATTTTATTAACATAATGAATGTGGGGGTCAGGGGGCAGGACTGAACAGTCAAACGAGGCGCACTAATTCTTAAGCACCTCCACCAAACAACTTGCATTATTATCGATAGTAAGCCTTTATTCCTGGGAAGTAACCGACTGTTTATTTGCAAAAATTAAAAATTTTAGCATTTATAGATAATATTAATATTTATTAGAAAACTTTCCGCTCGAAATAAATGTTAGTAACGTTACTTCCGTGAGCAAACCCTTCTTATTTCTCAAAAATAAGTTTGTTCTTTCACACCCTTTCTAAGAAACATTATGTAACTGTAAGTAAGTAAAGTTAGAAATTATTATGTTTTCTCACAGTTAACACAAACTATACGGATTTTAATCGTAAGCTTTTTTACTTTTTTGTAATAATTGTTACTCGGAAATAGAAAGTGCTCTCCAAATAAAATATTTGAAGTATTTGGATTTAGCTATTCGTTTCTCTAAATGTAAATAAATATGGTCTCAAAGCATCCCTAGCCTGCTCCCCAGTCAGGAGAATACGCATGAACCTATAACACGAACGCTAGTTTTTAGATCTATGATGTCAGTAAGCTCATTGACATAATTAAAACAAATGCTTTTAGAACTAGTTGTCCGAGTATTGACGAAACTAGACTCTGTTGTCGATATCTATTACCGTTAATGCAAGGTACTCGTTGCCTTCGAAGATGCTTGTATAATACCAATCCCAAAGCTAAATAATCATCGAATTTTAAGCGACTTGCGATGAGTTGTGGGCTTTATTAAATGCATTAAAACAATATTCTGCAACAATTATCCCACCTTTTAAATATTTTACCTGCAGGGCAAACCCACCTAGGTCTTAGACATAGTTGTAATACTGTTATTTTGAACTTTGTGAACCTTGTGACGTATTACAGATAGAGATTTCTTAACCCTAATTGTCTCGCTGTTATTCAAAAGTGTTTGACACAAAAAATCCTGATTATGATGGTAATTGCTTTGAACTGCATTTGGCTTGAGCTGGAAGGCAATGAAATTCTTTCAGGATTATCTCTTTGATTAGAAAACAAACATATGTTTAAATAGTAAATAAATAACTTCTCGATCCCTCACGGCTGGCGTTTCACGAGGGTCTATCCTAGGACCACTATTCTTTACAAATAAAAACGTTTACAGCATATCTGTTTAAATCTTTCTAAAATAATGTTCTATACAGACACAATAAAAGCATCTCTTTTTTATTTAAATCTAGATTTGAATATTGAATTAGCATCCTAAAGTTTATAAGCGTGATACTCACATGAACTCTCACTTGACCTTCTATATTTTTCTTTTCTATCTATTAGGATTCAGCTGAAATAAAGAAGCTTTAAATATATATTATGCTTTTGCACGATAAAAACGTTTAGTACATGATAAATAAAAGAGGTCATAAAAGAACGTATATACCTGTATTTAATAAAAAAAACACGGTAGCTTTAAAAAAGACTTCTTCACCGATCCAGACCTCTTCAAATTTAAAATTCATTCGTATATAGAAAACCATGTACGTCAATAGAAATAATGTTATTGATTCACCAAACTAGTATAATAGCCTTCGAACCACTGCTAATGTTTTGAAGTTTTAGGCACAGATTTAGGCCATCAGGATATAACTTTTTCTTAACTGATTAATAAAGCTGGCATTAAACATAATAGCATGCACAGTCAACAAAATTAGACCATTGATTGCGGTATTCTTAAATGAATTTAATAATTACGAATCTACATTACCTCTCACTTTGCTGCCGATCAATTAAATGTAAAGGTTGATCAATGGCATGTAACTTGTTAATTAAAATAAAGTGATGTACTTCGCCAAAAACCTTTTAGAAATCAGCATGTAAGGACTGTCTTTGAGCTCATTAGCCTTAAATACTTTTTTAACAAATGTCATATAATGCATGAAAGTAAACTTCATTTAAATTTTTAACAAAGCTATGTAATTGACTCACTTCGTCTGCAAAAGATTCCTCTTTCCTATTTCTTATACTACGGTATTACCTGACATTGTATAACGTTCAGTTCTTCATTCAAGGACCATGCCACACAAACAAAACGGGCAAAAAATTATCTCAAACAACCATTTCCTACCACAAATGCAACTATTTATGGTATTTTATTATATATTGTATTTTGTCATATCATATCTATTACAATAATATAGTGTTAACTGCAATTGTCCAATAAGTATATTAATCTAAAACCAGAACAATACTATAACGTGCAATTTAAACCATCTATGTTAAAAATCTAGTCAATTGAAATATTTCAATATTTACTTTTGTTCGACAACTGTAAATTTTCACGGGTGTTTTGTCAATGTTCATAGAATACTTGTAGTATTCATCGTCATACTAAATAAGGACGTTTGCCAATAATTGTTTTTCTCGCTTATTTGTATTAACTGCAGAGATTTTATTTTGAATTGTCTATAGCAAATATTTGGTTGACGTACACTCAGACTGGTATGTTTTGACTTGTATGTTTTGCAATGTTCATGGTCATCTGACACTCAATATTGCCAAACCATTAACAGTATAGTTAACTAAATTTTACACATGTCATAGCTTTGTAAATACACATCTCCCTCTTACCCTTCCACAGTGAAATACTGAATAACTGTTGTATCTCCATCAGCTAATCTAAAGCTAAAGTATGAAGTGCATATTTTCAATCAAGCTTAACCTGTCCGTAACTATAACGAGCAACCCCAATTGCTCAGACAGGAAAAAAACGTTATGCATTGGATTCATATCTAATTCATATAGAAATTCGAAATATTGCAAGAATATTAGATCTTATTTCCCTAGTTAGTGTGTGAAGCCATATTAACTAAAGCTCTTACAATATGCAAATTCCAATTAAAGTTTAAATATTATTATAGGTAGATAAAATATGATCCACTGCTGATAAAGTAAGCAGCAGACGGAGCTAATAGGTAACCGTTGATTAGAGGACACGTACAGATACTTCTTCACTCTAACGGGTTGACAAAATTACATTCCCTGTAATCTTTGACTCTGGCGTCGCATTTAAGTAGGCTGCGTTGTCGTGCTTTTTTCTCAATACCTTCGGAATAGTTAATTTATTGCCATGTATACACTATCGCTCATTTGTATCTGTTTTATGCAGCGTCATATTAGCTGGCGATACGCCTAGAAACCGAATACCTACTTTTAATTGTTATCGCTAATCTTCGCAGCACCTTACATGTAGCGCATTATTAATCTGGGTTCTTTCTCTTTCTTTGTAGGACGACCATGGCACCCAACCTTCTGGGCGGCACTTCCGCATTATTTTTGGCCGAAGCCACCAGCGCAGAGCCGGTCCAGATAATTAGCACCACGAAAGGAACCATAACACATCCGCTACCACAGACGAGACCTGTCACGAAATCAGAACAGCCGCAGTACAGGTGGCAAATAGTGTGGAAAAATGTGATCGCATTTTTATACCTACACACATTTGCTTTTTATGGACTCTATTTATTTTTATTTGTGTGTTCCTGGAAAACGTTTTTCTGGAGTAAGTAGAAATAGCCGTAGTGGAACACTGCTAAAACAGCATTACTTTGGCACTTTGAATACCGACAGTATATTGTAGACGATTATGCTTTGCTCTAGGATTATTACTCATAAAAAGCAAAAAAAAAGAGTTTCAACTACTGTAAATGTGAAACTATACATTTGGTTTATCTACAGTTTGCGCTTAAAACTTATTTACATTGCAACTTCCGTTACGTTAGAATGGATTGTCCAATTTCATTTTTTTTTTGACGACGATCATTTGGATAATGAAAATAGGTTTCAAATTAAGTGTAATCGAACACTCCTAAGTATTTGAAATTTTCGATCGGTAGCGACTGCCCGACTGTGGCATCACCTTTGACTTTATGAAACCTATGTATATTATTTAAAAAGAAGTAATTTTTAAACATTCTAACTTGGATTTTATTACCTTCTAACTTAAAGCGCTTAAAAGATGGGAAAAGGTAATTTAAACGAGCAGCGTAATTTTCGTATATTTAAACAAATTTTTATAATGATATATAATTATATATTATAAAATAAACAAACACGGGCGTTAGGATAAAAATAAGAGTGCATAGAAGAGATTTGTTGCAAAAAACGAAGCTTATTCCTTGACAATAGAATAAAAACATGATTTAAAATAACCTATGAACAAAAAAACAAAGGTAAACGAGCAGGTGTTCGAAAATAAACTCCTGTTGTTCAGCATACTCCGTTTTACGATTTTTTAAACTCTTGAGAATGGCAGCTTCTTCTCAAGCTATCTAATTAACTGACTTAAACATTGTCCTTTATATATATTAAGTGCAAAATGCAAAAACAATGTTTTGCGTAGGTACTTATTTTGAACTTCTCCGTCCTTCTTTACTTCGTATCGGTATCTATTATTTTTCAAATCTGGCACAAACATTATTCATCAAATATATATCTAGAAAACCGCATCAAAATAAAAATTGTCGGTGAACCAATACCAATACAATTTTATTGAACWTATTTGAACTTATTGGAGATCCTGAGCGTTGCGAAATATAAAATAGATGGAAAAATTTGTAAAAAATATGTAATCTCAACCTAACAATAAGAAACGTTATTGAATTAGCAATATTTGTGATTCTATTTTAAACAGATAGTGCTTATGGAAGTTAATTTTTTACAGATATTTGGGTAAAATCTCACGAAGACAGAATGTTCGCTTAACGTGCAGCTTTATTGGTATTATTTACTCTATAAAATATTACTTAAACGCCTAGCCTTGCAAATTCTTCTGTTTATACTTTGATGCATTTCAATGCACATTCATGCAAAATTTTATTAACTGAAATCTCCAATCGCTTTAATCGTTTCTTATAAAATGACAATATTTTTATTACAAAGGCAGCAAGAAGCAAATAAGCAACGGAACACAATTTTTATCATCAACTGAACCTACAATTAGCAAGCAGTACATAAATGTACTTATACGTAAGTGTTCCTCTAATCACATGACACTTTTTACAGTAAAACTAGACTCTTCAATTTTGCACGTTTGACCTCACAAATGCGCACTTGGAGTATCGGTAGCTTTAAATAAAAGAATCCTTTTGCTTTTATTTAGTTTGCGGAATTGATACGTTTTAAGGACTGCAACGTATGTTTAAAAAAATCACACCCACTAACTGTGGACAATATAACAGCATCATTAAATCACATAATGACTTTTAAGGCAATTCTATTAAAAAAAGGTAATTACCTTACAAACAGACAAAGCTAAGGCTGGAAGTGTTACTCCTTTTATTGATCCTGTTTGTTTATCCACTGATGTGAACCATTTCTATGCAGAAAAAGTTGTTTCCTTAAAAAATTTTTGTCTAAGATTGTTGGATCTTCAAAATTAGAACTGAGTAACAATGAATTAATATTATCAGATCGTTTTGCCATTTATCACACATTATTTTTCTAGCGTTTTGTTATTTTTTGKCCTATTGTTTAAATGTCTAACATAAACAGACTGACATTCGTTAGATTTTACCGTGCATACAATGTAAGTACTCGTATATTTGATGAATACTGTTGCCAGAATAGGTTGTTGTTTGACATGTCGACAATTATTATCGAAATAAGCGTCAATTGTCTACATGGAAACGTCAACAATATAGTACACTGGCTTTCTTTTGAAAAAATTTTTAATTCTGCGGACCTGGAAAATTTCCACCAGGAATTTTCGAAATTTTAAATAAGAAACAAATTAAAATGCTTCTGGTACACTGACGTATGGTGGCAATAGACGACAAAATACTGGCCACATTAGGTCATAAACTATTAAGGATCCTGGTATCAACCGGGCAATTGGAAAGTGCATTTTCTGAAGTGAAAATACCTTCACCATTCAATATAAACTAGTGTAAGAAACATAAGAAATTATAAAAGGATTTAGAATAACAAGCGATACAACTTAAAAAGTATAGCGAACTTTTCAGGAAAGGTTATGAAGAAAATACGTAACAACGTTCGTAGACAATGTCTTACCTACTTAAGCAGAACTATTCATAAAAGTTTTCTTACATTTACAAAACAGAGCTTAAGTGTATATTAACATAATGTTAACTAAAGTTAGCATCTCAGAAATTATAAAAACTTTAAGAGAACATATTTTTTCGATTTTTCACCTTTAACTTGTAGACATCTAGTGTTTCGTTATAAATTGCTGACACTTCTTAAGATATATATTTTATGTGGCAATTTTTTACCATTATATAAGAGATTTCGCCCGAATTTTACTTCAATAAGCATGTACATCAGAATTGTTCATAAAATTTCAGATTCTTACATTACCAAGAACTTCTTATATACACGTAATGCATTGCTCCGCAAAAATACTGTGGGTAATTTTTTTACGGTACGGTTACGACATTAGAAGTAAAAAAAATCCCATTAGACTACTTGATGGGTTGAATAGTAACAAAATATTGTGATAGAAGCAAGACTTAAGATATAATTTTGTATGTTATAAGAGGCAAAATACTGAAATTTCCATTATTGCAAAGCAAATCGTTACAGCTTAAAAACTAGGAAGGGTATTAATGATGCCGCATAAGCAAGCAGTGGGTAAGAAACACGATGTAGTTTCTATAATTATTTATAACCCACGATGTGCTTGTGTCCTCAGAAGTAGTAATTATATATCTGCAATAACGTTATATTAGGATCCTCATCTTTGTACATGTCACAAGTAAATATTATCTTAAAAGGTATTAATTTTCTGAAAGTATCGCCTCGAAAGAACAATTGAATTGGGACATTACTAAATCGAGAAAGGCAAACAAATAATCTTCATCAGTAAAAGGCAATGGCAAACAGGTTTTGCATCTGTCACTCATAATTGGCATGGTATAATTGGATAATTATTTATCACTGAATGTACGAAACGGTTACCATCATCTGTGCAATAAACAGCTGAAAAATAAACCAGTCTGTTCATACGTGAAGATATTAATAAACAGTCCATATATACTTAACAGAAGGTACTATAAATGAAATAAGTTTCGATTATCAATAAATCTTAAACGTTTAACAATTGTACAGATTATGGTTTATAATGAAAAGTCATGGCATATGGTCAACTGGGAATCTAACAGTTAAATTTTAAACGCTTAACGATCCTATTTTTTATTAGCAACTAAAATCAGTTACTATGCATTTGCAGTTTGTGGCCTAGAAATGGTACTAAAGCAATTTTTATATTTGTCTTTTATTGTTTTAATTAATACTCGCCATTGCCCGTTGTTTATCTAACAATGCGATTATTATAACAATATTATCGTTTATTATGAACTGCGAAAGAGGAAACTTTACTTTTCCCTTCTACAAATTGCGATATATAAGTTTGAGAGAAACCATTGCTGTTATTTTGTATTTAACTGTACCGCGTTTCCATCCAATGTTAACCGAACGATACCAACATCATTTCTTAGAAAAAATTGCATGGTTCCCATTAATAATATACATAATAATGTAACACGAAATGCTTTTTCGTGTCTTGATAATCTCAACCCTATCAAAATAGCCGAGATTTTTGGTACCACAGGGTGTCCCAAAGTAACTTGCACAAGCATTTTTAACTACATCTTTATTACACGATAAAATGAATAAAATTGACAATTAATAACAATAACAAGGATATTTCATATTAACATATTGAATAAATTTCGAAGTGATCATCTTTAATGCGAATGTAGAAGTGCCATAAGGTTTTCGACGAAACGCCGGAGGTTCTGTCGCTGTTAAAATACGAAGCTAAACACAGGTCCTGGTTTCCAAAATCGACATTGCACTATAATCCATTGGAAGGAGGTCCGGCGAGTAGGGCCGGCATTTAACGTTACAGTTTCTTGAAACTACACTGTCCCCAAATGTGGTTTGCAAAAGGATTATTGTTCCCTGATGGTATCATCCCAAAAATGAAAAAGAGCAACTGCCGTTTCTGTTTTGGGAAAAATTTGCACCAGCGGCAAGGCACGTCTTATTTCTATGGACCAAGGGGTCAATCAAGACGTGTGCCGATGTGGCATCCTCAAATGGGTGTTCTATAGACCCAAGAGCACTCCAGCGATACGCCTTGCAACAGAAATCCATCCGCACAGCAAAAACATAAAGATTCGCCGGATTTCATCACTTGTGTTGAATGACATTCTGTTAGCCAGATATCAATCAAGTGGGCTTAGATGTATGGTCTGTACAGAATGTCTCTGCTGAATTTCATAAAAGATTGGAGTCACAAGACAAGCAAGAATTGCGCCTGTAGCGGATTGACTGAAGATTTGCAGTGTATTACCCTAAATTCAAGAGAAGTTTAGTCCTTCCACTAGTAGCACTAAATGTGACCACGTTGAAAACTCTTAAATATTGTATCGTCAAAGATCTACGTCATTGTTATATTGTCATTAGTGTTGCCACTCCGACGAGAAATTTTTCGGTCTCGTCTCGATCTCATCTGGAAATTCGAGACCGAGGCTGGCATTTTTACACCTCGAATTTTCGAGACGAGATCGAGAATTTGGCTCGAGAATCTCGATCTGGAAGTGATTTAAATGACTCACAAGATATGTGAACATTTTGTTTACCATGATATTCTTAAAAAATACATACTTGTATAATGCGAGAAAAATACGTCTTTAGATATTGGTATTTTTTATGAATTTTTTCAGAAAGTATCGATTTACATCTAAAGGTTTATGGTACATTAATAATAAACTACACTATTTATATAGGTAGTCATGTAATTAAGCAGGTAGCCTTCATAAATATTTCGTAACTTCGGGAATGAAGAATTGTGCAGATATAAAATGCACACGAATCCTTTTTTTATTAATCCATTAGTAAATAGAGAAAAGCATAGTTCTGAGGTACATATTTAAATCTCAAAATAAATCAGCCAAAGGAATTTTTAAAACGAAGGTGGTTCATTGTACAAACACACTCATTAGGCAAAACCTTATAAATGAATAAATGAGAAGTTGAATAGGTATTCATTAACTATATTGCTTTATGCAACCGATACAGAAATTTTGTGTTAACTTTATAATGTTCAATGCGCAGTTAGCCAGTCAAACTCTTTCCCGCTATGATACCTTTTTTTACTGTTCTAAAATGGGTTTTGCCCTTAATAAGTTAGGTATTTAGAAAACATAACCACCTATATTGGTTATTAGTAGTACTTAGATACAGTCACTGTTAAATATCCATTACTATTTGTCGGCATTAAGAATTTTAATTTGTTGTGATCTTGTTACATATATGAATTTCTTGGCTCGTATTTAATGGTTAAATACTTAACAATCATGAGAATGCATACAACCTTACATCCTGGCACCGTCACCCGTCAGTAAACTCAAATGCGGCGGATGAGTCAGCTATAAAAATCTGATGTGTATGCTCCATAAACAAATTAATTTCAGTAAATATTACTATTTTTAGTGTGACAACAAAAGAGAATCGATATTTTAATGGATCGATTCACATTATGTATACTTTGACCATCCGCAATACACACATCAAATTCGAGATTATCGATTCGAGGCCGAGAATGCCCAAATCTCGTTTCGTTTCGTCTCGCGGCAAAGCGAATTGTCATATAACAAAAATATCGTAGAAGCCCAAAGAAATTAAAATATAACACTATTTTTTTATAGAAGAGCGAACCATCTTATTATATCTAAATCGAAATGTTTTAAACTATTTGCATTAAGTCGGTTCTTAAAAAATGTATTTTAAGAAACATGCCAAAGCAAACAACAATTAAAAAGTATTGTACCATTTGGTAAAAAGTAACAACTTGATAAAAAAACAGTGTACAAAGTTTTTTACTTCAAATACTCCGTATACATCCATCAAACATAATTATTCGGTGTTACTTAGAACAACTGGAATAGTCAAATAACTAAAATAATTCGTATCCCCACTCCTTTAATGAATTCGTTTTTTTCTTAATGACGTGCCTATAAATTGTAATGCTGTTTATATGAATGCATGGGACAGTCACGAAACAATTAATTTCATTATAATTTGCTTGCAGCATACCTGGTGATATTAATGACAGGTCAGGGCATTACAGCAGGGGCACACAGACTGTGGGCGCACAGAACGTACAAAGCAAAATTACCGTTAAGGATATTATTAGCAATCTTTCAAACGATGGCCTTCCAAAACCACATTTACGAATGGGTGAGGGACCACAGAGTACACCACAAGTTCACAGACACGGATGCTGACCCGCATAACGCAAAAAGAGGTAAGACATTAATTAACTTTACGCATTCGGAATAAGTCTTTAATTCTTAACAGTACAAAACAAACACTAGTTTAATAAGCTGCTAAGTTTTTAAATCAAAGGCCTTCATACCTTCCTCTAAACTAGCTCCTTTAAGAATTCAAGAAATATTAGGTAGATACATACTGTTAATAACGTCAGTCCTATTGGAACACAGCGATAGGGCATGTAAGAATCTTATTGTAAAAAGCAACAGATAGATAGGAGCAAGAAGCTTGACTTCAAACCAAAATCAACCTACATGTCAGAAATTCAAACGTAAATTAAAATAAATAATTTAGTACTAGATTGAACAATTAAAATTACAAAAATCGTTTAAAATAGTAAAATTTTGGCCAATAATAATCTTATAAATTACTAAAATTTCCAGATAATTTAATTTTGAATATTTATATCAAAAATGTTTTTTTATTTATTCATTTTATGTTTATTTATTTGACAGTAAGTGGCTAGCTAACGAAGAATTTATTGTAACAATATTTGTTCCTTTTTTTCTTTATTGGCTTTAGGTACAGATGAATGCTTTTAGGTAACCAAAAGCGCTATACCATATCTTTATCATATAGGTATATCAAATAAAGTTTTCAATTTTTATAGGTTATAGATACGTTCATCATGAAACAGTCAGTAATTTTAAATCATCTGCAATAAGCTAATCGTGGCATTATTTATAAGAAACATCTAGAGTGATAGTGTTTTGGACAAGAACTGTTAGTATAATAAAATTTACTATATTTGTTTTGTCTATATAAGTGTTTTAGCCAGTTGCTCATATGTCGACGTTGCATGAATTTGGTACCCGACTGTACATCTACACTAGCCTGGGGTTTAAAGATCCAAAGCTCGATAGTACGAATCATTTAATTTAATTTAACCTGGGTTTTCCTGCAGTCAGACAACAAGAAAGCAACAAACATGTTCAGCGAATTAATATGCAAAGTAACAAAATGATTGTTTATTTACAAAACGATTAGGATAACTCCAGTTACATTTTTAAGCATCCGGATTAAATAATACTGACTGTCTATATTACTTTCGGTGAGGTATTTAATAAGCTTTTTTGATGCAGCTGTCAATACTTTCTAATTGATATTTTTTACGATAATCACAGTAATCTAAATCGGAAGAATTCATGAAACATTAATACTAAAATATACTATTGAGTACTTTGTACTGATGAATTACAGTGGATCCTAAGATACTTCTAAGATACCAAACGGCTAAGCATTTCACGAAGAATGGTATTGAAGAATTCTTAGGAATATCCAGAAATCTTTGATACTTCAACCAAACTCTTGCGCTTGCTGTGCTACACTTAGTTAAATTTCGGCAATACTTCTTTCATAAATATAACCTTTGAATATAAAATAATCAAATCAAAGGTATAACAGAACAGACAAATATCAATCTCTCTCTCTCTCTCAATAGATTTAGAGGCAAAAATCCTACATAGATGCTGTTCACCACTTATTGTACCAAACAAAATGTAATACATCAAAGTAGAATAAACAAAACGCAGTTAAATTTCTCTTTGATGCTTAAAGGATAAATAAAATCAATCGTTTTGTGCAAATTACCATCAAATTATTGAAAACCTGCTGAATTAATAGTAATAATGAAGCATTATTGAAAAACTCTTGAAATATACTATAAAACTATGAAAAACCCTTTGCACTTTGATATCCCCTTTTAATCCAGTCGGTCAGCTATGAAATAAAAATGACGTAGTAGTAGTAGTATAAGAAAATTAGAATTACAATATGGCAAATTACACCATGAATTACAAACATGAACCTTTTTTAACATTCGTTTGTCACAATTTCGACAACACTTGACCTCTATATAATTGTACACTTAAATATATAGTTATATGGTACGCTACACAAGGTTGCTTTACGAATTTAAGTGAAATTCAAAAATGGAAATATCAGCAGGAAGAAAAACAATTGTTAATGCTACGAGTCCAAAAGCAAGCAATTCGCAGCCAGTTTAAAGTTGAAAACATGATAAAAACAATATTCACACAACAACATAATATGTGATTAAAAGTCGTCTATGGGTAGGCTAAAAAAATAGGCAGTGGTTACAAATTTTTGTAGTTATGACGGCATTAAACAACCGACGGCAATGTATTTTGGGGAAAAAGAGGATATACTCTTTCACGCTTTAACCATGGGTGTATGCTATATTTCTTTCATCTCCAGGACAAACGAGCTGCAGCTTTTTGATTGAACGTAGGTACTAGTTTTATCTGTAAAGTAGGCAACTTTATTTTAAGTTTCATTGTATTATTGAAGGCAAACATTTAATTTGTAATATTTACTTAAAAATTAATTATTTGACCGGTATTTCACAAAACGAGACCTTGGTATCACCTACTTCGCAATTACCTGAATAAATGGCACGCTGACAAACGATATGCTCGAACAATTACAAAATTAGCAGCCCGTAACACTAAGCAATAAATCTTCAAACAGGCTGTTGTACGTAGTTTTTGCATCATACTCTTAAGCTTTCTACAATTTATAGAAATGGGGACTGGAGGTTTTCTTTTTATATTTCTGAGATTCAAATTATTTTATTTACTACAGCTGATCTTCGTTATTCCGCCTAACGAACAAATAATATGACGATGCTAAGAAGCACGTTGGCTCATAGAAAAATGCTAAATTTTATATGTTTTAAGTGTGTTGCGTTAAAGCCTAAATTTATGTTGATAATTAGCTTTTTCGTCATTATTTTAGCATAACATCACAACTAGAGCTGCGCTTGTGAATCGAAAATAGATTCATCGTCAGTATCGATTTGGATCGATTCACAACGATTCGATTCACACCATTCCATTCGAAACGAATAGTTGCCCATCGATATGGATGGAAGCGATTCAAATTCAATGTTAAAGTCAATTACATTTTTGAACAACCTTTCGTTGATTTGTCACAAGCTTTATTAAAGTGTAAATGTTTTAATTCATAAAACACATATGTAGTAAAAATTAAACTTTATTTTGTACAATAAAGGTTTCACAACTGCACACTGGTGCATTTATTTACGTGGGTATTTATTATAGGTTTGATGGACGGTCATATTTGAATTCTTCGATTCTCTGAAAATCGATTTAGATCGATACTACAATTCAGTGAAAAAAATCGATTCTAATCGATTAATCGTTTTTAATGCGCAGCCCTAATCACAACATTCAAAATTATACAGATAAATTAAAGCTACTATGGCAACATTCTTGTCGCACAGTTAATAGTTTTCGTATTCTCAAGTTGTACCGTTACATACATTTACATTGCACTATCCATTTTACTGATTAAATTGTAAAGAAGTAATATTTCATTGCCAATTGCAATAACCACAATTTCATGGGTAGTCAGGAAGCAAGACAATGCCACATTCTAGTAATTACAGTGTTAAGCGTATGCACAACAATAGAAAGAGGACAGTGAGAGAAAATTGATTGCAACCCATTCAGCTCGTTCTTTTCAAATGTAGCAAGTCATGTAACACTTTCGAACTTTATGAGTTGTACAGTACGTCTCAAACAGTAAACAGCATACTAGTAAACCCATGATTCGTAAACACATCTAGACAGCAATATGATGTGATATGATGCTAGAACAGAATTTTCTCAATAAAACCATTACTAACTACGTCATATTTCGTAGAACCACCGCTAGGTAACTTATTACCCATTTTCACAAAATAATAAGATTTATCTACGTCAAAGGTCAGATCAGGTCACACATTTTTACATGTAGAGATATTTACAATCTAAATCAATTAATTAACTTATTACAATTTAATTACCTTTATAATCATACTGCGTTGTTCCAATATATTCTTTTCTTTCAGTAGACTAGCCTTGTTAATGACTATTTGATTATCTTAACAATCTTATTCCTTAGTTTTTCATAAATGGCTTCATTGGGTATAACCAATGTTATAAAATCCTTGTGAGTAAATTTTTATTAACTCCATCCATCTGGGTTACCTTCTTATTGTTTTCCATTCCATTGTTGTTCACTTTCACTTTAATGTATTCATCGAATCGCCTATCTTACTTCAATTAATAACCAATATTTAACGATACTAGCTAAAATGTTTTTTTTATATTTTTAAGTTATGTTAGTTGCACTTTTTAATCCATTTATCATTGAATTATCTTCATTTGTTTTCGACAAAATAAGGCCAACTTTCTTATTTCATATAAATTTGAAAGAGCTTATTTTTCTTTTTCCACCGATGTATTRCAACGCTATCTCGCTTTCGTTCTTTCATGACAATTGTGTCTTCAATTACAGTGATCACACTGAAACATTCAACATAACATGTAATGTATTTAACGGTTGTGGCAATGAAAATACAACTCAASATTGGATAGGGCTGGATATATTCGTATATTATGGCGTCTATTTTGAATTCTAAAGTGGGGCTGCGGATATGCAATAGCGTTTTGCAATCCAATGCAACAACGTGCACAGGTGTCAACATGGTTTTATTGTTAAACAATATTTTATCACCAGATTGTACACTAATATTAAAAATGCGTAAGAAATTTGCTTTTCCTGATTCTAATCTGCCTAATAAAAATATAATAAAGCGCTTAGTCTAAGAAAATGCGAGGGCTTATCGGAAAACAGCTCTTCACCCTGAAAATTTTTTGAAACTACAATAACTAAGGCACTGTATCGGGACATCCTTTAAGTAGTTTATTTCATTATTGAGAACTGAAGAACGTATCTGCTGATTTCAACAAAATAACGCTTTACACCGCTCACAGCAAAAGACACACTGAATTTCTTGGCAACTTTTTTGGTGATCGCTTAGTTTCAACAAACTGGTGTCCTCCACGCAGCCCCAATTTAACTCGTGTTGCCATTTTTATGGGGACAACATAAAAAAAATAATGTGTTCGAGAAAGTTCCGCGCACTGTGGATGAACTGAAACTGCGTATTACACCTGAAATCAACGCTACCACACCGGCAACTGTTCATAAAGTTTTTTTAAACATTGTTAGGCGTGCAGACCGATGAATGCAAGAAAATGGTAGATACATAGAACATCTATGAAATTCATTTTTTTATAATAAACAATAATTTTCAGGTTATGTTTTCACACATTGAACTTACATTCATTTATATCCGAGTACACAAACCTCACAGTACATTAGTTATGCAGAAACTGTGAGAGGTTTACTACCCCTACAAGAGACATAAGTACCTAAGAGCATCGTGCATGATTATTTAAAAATGAAGAGCTATCATCCCGCAGAAAGAATTTTTGCAATTGTTTTATTCTTAAAAACGAGAAGAATAGCTTTTTCGAAACGCTTTATGCAGTGATCTAACACCATTGGGCAAGCGACAAGTTACAGAATCACGATTTCGGGCCCAATAATCTACCATTTCTGTAAATATTTGCATTTTTTCAAAAAGAAATTTCGAATTACTTGATTACTTTCCTTTGAGTATGCTTCGTCTGCAATATATAGKGTGTCCCAACAAGAACATCGAGTTTAATGTGTCCCAAAAAGTACTGAGAKTATAGAAAATGCGAAAAATTCTTACATATTTGCATGGGTAAATGTTACAATTCAAGAATAAAAAGTTGTGCCTGGCATATCTCCCCCACACTTCCTCTGCAGCACCGCACCATTCAAATAAAAATATCACTAAAAGTTGTGTTTCTTTCAAAATCTTCGTTCATTCGTTACATCCTTATCATTTATTTTGTGTTTGATACTATTATTTTCAGGTCAAATCAAACTCAACGTTCTTAAGTGTAGATGTAAAATGACGCGTTATTAGATGGGAGCATTGTACAAAATTTAATCGTCATCATGTACCAAAAGATCTACGCTATGTTTCAATAAGAAGCTAAAAGTGCATTGATGTATTTTTTTATAGATGGAAAACACTTCGGGTAGTTGTTGTAATGATGCCTTTTTTTGCTATATAATGAGAAGCTAAAAGTGTATTGATGCAGATGGAAAATACTTCCGGTAGTTATTGTAATGATTTTTGTTTCGCATTTGATGCTATTAATTATTGTTGCTTTTAAAATGCATGTCTATGCTGTGCTGTCTGCACCACAACCAACTACAGAAAGATCTATTTCGATATCATTATGGCTCATTAGTGCACGGCATAGAACTGGTTTTGCCTATATATCAAAAGTTTGGTATCATGTAAGTAAGAATTTAGATGGCAATACCCTCTGTCAGCATTACAATGACATGATTACAAAGCCAAGTAGCTGGATCTACTTGGCATGCACCCGCATACTTCAATTTGACAGCAGGACCCCACGGCACTKTTTGCGAGCGGACAAGAAATACATTACAATACATGTCTATGCTGTGCTGTCTGCACCACAACCAACTGCATATAGTCTATTTCGCTATCATTATAGCTCATCAGTGCAGTTTAGGTCTAGTGCTTAGTGCAGAGAGCACGGCATAGAATTGGTTTTGCCTATATATCAAAGGCTTGGTATGATGTAAGAAAGAATTTAGATGGGAATGTCATCTGTCAGCATTACACTGACATGATGTCAAAGCCACCTAGCTGCCATTATGGGATCTACTTCCTAAAGGAAGTGACCTATAGCCTGACAAATTGGCATACACCTGGATACTTCAATTTGACAGCAGGCCCCCATAATGGCAGCTAGGTGGCTTTGTCATCATGTCAGCGTAATGCTGACAGATGACACTGCCATCTAAATTCATACTTCTTGTTGCCTTGGTTTATGCAATACTATTTATTTATAAATATGAAATTTGTTAATGCCAACGTCATAGTCAACGAATAAAAGTTGGGTAAAAGTAAGATAGGTTTTGTACGTAAGCAGATGAGAGTAAACTCTCTGTCCAATTCTAAGAATCCAATATGAGAAATCGAGTCATATTTTCCTGAAAACAGCTTAATGCTTCGGTAAATCCACCAGGAGCAGACTAAAATACTTTTTTTGTGCCAAAAAAAACATATCTTCGTTAATATCTTTAAAACGAAACGGACTACGTGCACTTTACAACCGGCATTATACCGAGCCAATCCATATTTTAACCCTATCCCAAATGTGTATATTATTGTGCGAGATTCCCATAGTGGGTGAAATTTCGAACATACTGAATACTAATAAATGAAATTACAGCGTTAAATCAAAAAAGTTTGACTATTTTTCTATTAAACACCCAAGCTTGTTGTGGATTCTTCCATTTATTACTGGATTTAATGAGCTTTGACTGACCTATCATACCTTTTCTACAAAATATTCTTAAAGTTTTCAACGCACGTTTACAATTAAAACAGCAATGATATGTGCACTAAACTTAAAATTATGGAAAAAGCGCATGTTTTTTGTACCTAAGATTCGCTTAGGAATTGCTGTACTACCTACTTCTCGCAAATCTGAAATACCTTTTCTATGAACTATATTTTTTTACATTAATTTAGCCCTTTACAAAGGTTATTTCGAATTAATAATAAATAGCTCATCGTAGATTACAAAACTAAAATTGTAATTTTTACTTTACAGGATTCTTTTTCTCACACATGGGCTGGCTAATGGTAAAGAAACACCGAGACGTAAAGATCAAAGGAAAAACTGTGGATTTGAGTGATTTGGAGGCAGACCCAGTAGTCAGGTTCCAAAGAAAGTAAGTATGCACATAGTTGCTACGTAAAAGATTACATTGGATACCTAACAAATACGAGCCAAGGTGTATTCAACCCACTTCAAGTTCAACCGCTTAATGCACTTAAACCGCGCAACTTTCTAGACAAACATACATGTTTAGTATCAACGACGTCCATTAGCCATCAGTAAGTGCTAATACAGTGGGTACAGTGTGAATTCCGCCATTTAAGCTTATTTTGAATGCAAAATATACCTAGTCTTTAATTTGCTAAAACATTACATTCCCTTGTAAAAGAATAACTCAGATGTGCTTTATGTCGAGGATGGGTAAAATGGAATACCGTTCACTCCAATAATATAAGTAACACTGAATGAAAAGTAGAGCGACAGAATGCTACAATTGCATAGGTTTAACCATCTGGCTTTATGCAATCTGCAAAGTATTCATCTATTAATAAATGTAAATACAATTAAACTATAGCGTTAAATTCATTACAATTTGCTTTAATTGAGAGTTATCCCCATAGTTCATAATAATAACGTATACTTTCTAATTTGTTCCTGCATTATTGGTAATTTTTATTCCATGAAATACCTATAACAACAACACCACCAAAATGTTATATGTAGGTACACGCATATCGGAATGCAGTAACAAAAATATTTATTTTAGGCCGTATTTTTTTAGAACAAAATATATTTAAGTAATGTGTTTCAGATTAATTTGTGTCCTAGACTTATTAACGATAATATGCATTACCATTCTATTATTTTAGACAAAGACTTCATGATTTTATAAGAGCTTATATGATTATCTATTCAAATAAGAATGAAAACATCACGAAACGCGCGACAATGAAGAATTCTGCAACAAGTGCCATTATACCTACGCAATGTAACATGCTTCACAACGTGAGAAAGTCGATTTTCTAGTCACGCGTTGAATCGCGCTGAAGATATCCGTAATTTTATTCAATAACATACTTGTACTTTCCTCGCTGGACTCATTCACTTTCTAAACAACGATGAAAAACGCTGATAAATGCTCCTGACCTTCTTAGTTAGTAGTTAGTAACCTTCAGTGCAAGGTTGTTAAGTAAATAATGGAGGTATAGCCACTGGTTAATAATTTGTCTTATGCAAATGATACTTTAGCTATGGATATCCTTCATTATCCTTAAGGAGTAACAAAACAGGGTAGTCTAAAATAAAGTAAATGCATTTTAACAGTTTTATTTTTTGTGTCCGTGTCAATTATAAATGCAAAAAGCAAGTAGTTCCTACATCTACAACCCAAAGTTTTTGGCAGTTTTCAAATCATTTTAATATTATATAAACTTTAGTGTTTCAGACTATTCTCGTCAAAAATTACCTTGAATGTGCAGTATTCTAGTTCCAGACAACTGATTAATGAATCTCATACGCACACTTGGATTTCGTACCCATTAGATCAATCAAGCTTGTGTAAAAGATTGTTCACCATTACTACTTGTTTGTTATTGAGGAACAAACAGTTCTTTTACAAACTACTATATTGCAGGACAGGCCGCAAATAACCCTGTAGTTATACAGTGGCTAAGCTGCCAATTTCAGTAGAAGTGAAGGCTTCTTGAACTCCTTAACTGGATTTAACCGGAGAGATGAGAAAAATATTCTGCGAATATGTTAAGAAATCGCTTATTTTACTTCTATTGATGATGGGAGGTTATCCACCGAAAAACCTACTTATAAATTTTAAAATTATTGTGTTCAAGGTTTTTCTTGTATCATGTAATTATAAAAATCAAACAGTGCTTAGCTCTAGCTCGAATTTTAAAGAATGTGCATTCTTAAGCAAGCAAGCAGGAATACAAAAGCCAAGATACGATGAAAAGGTAGTATAATAGATTCAATTTGAGCATATTTAATTTAATACTCCAAAGTTTTAGGCCTTGTTGACTGACAGATGAATGTTATTTCTTCAAATTCTTTTAATATCGCGTTTACGAAATTTCTCGTAATTCTCTAAAATGCCAAACAAAACCCAAAAATTTACAAATCCCAACCAAAATTTCTTATAAATGTGATACATAGTCTAAAAGCTTAGGTTGTTACAGGTAACCGTATAGCTATTCAACAGCTATTTATATTTTACAATTTACCCTCGTTCCAAGAAWATCTTATAGCGTGTGAACATTTAACGTGAGATAACCGAATAATCCATTTAAATACGAAACATGATCTGCGGTCAATATCTCCGGACATGTAAACATAATTGCTTTGCCAAAACATTTTTTTAAGGTTACATCTTTTAGATTTCAACAATATGCCAATTCTGGCATTCGTTTTAAGAGTTGTCGTGTTATTAATTATTCTTGAGGTTTCTATTTTGGTTATTATTCTTCCTTATCAGCGTTCGGGGGCTAATTGAAAGACCGGCAGCTCACTATACTGTATCAGTGGCGGCTCGTCCGGGTCGGCAGGGTCGGCACTGCCGACCCAGAATTTTGATCGAAGAAATTATTTTTTTTTCGTATTTTTATGTATATTTTGTTTTATTATGTTCAGATATCTTGAAACAGTTGGAGCGTATTTTTTTACATTACCATCAAATTAATAACTAGCTAAAATCACATTTTTACGGGTTATTCCGAAAAATTTACGCTACTCGGCAACCGTGACTGGGCCGTGTATGTGTCATCCAAGCCCGTGATCCAAGCGCTGGGTCGGCAGACCGCATCGTATAAGGAAGCAATAGCATCGTTTTCCTATGAGCTGAACAAAGACGCAACCCTGCGCGCATATTGAATCCTGATGCGAAAATCGAGACTGCAATGCTTGGGGCCGGCAGACAGCATAAAACGTTAAAACGGACTTCATCATTTATTTCAATTATTTCAATTTTTTAATCAACCAATTATAGTTCTGTTTTCTACTGAGTATTCCAAATTATCTGATTGACACCCTTTACATGCTTACAGTTTTTTTATAATCATAATTTAATTTTACGTATATGTTTTTATTGAAGTTAATAAAGGAGGCCCGGCATTCATAATCGTCGGATTCCGAAAATTAATTTTGACATGTACATTGAACAACAATTATATATATAGTTCAATACTGAAATCACGAAAAACTACCCGAATGTTCTACGAAATTTTTCATTTTCCCAAGATTATTGTAAGAGCTATCCTCTTAAATAAACAATTTTAAGCAGATACCTTCAAACATTTAACAGAATTAAATAAATACATGTTATAAATTTAGTCAATCTGAAATCATTGAAGAATTTCACACAAAAAGAAAATAACAAAATAAGTAAGCGCCAATACCCATATAATTGCTTAATGCTGTCTGCCGGACTTCCGAATACATCTTCGGGATTAGGTCGACATATATCGATACTTCTCCTTTCCGGTGCAGTACAGGTGCACGCCTAACGTTGAAATTATGTAGCTAGTTGCCAGATTAGGCTATTTGTTACCAAATGAACTATCTTTTTAACTTGCGGCGACATGAAAATTTACAGAAGTAGCAAGTAATAAACAACAACAACTACGAGTATATACAAAATTGTTTACTAATTTATAAATAAATAATATTGACTAACTAGAGTGGACCAAAGTTTTTACTGCCGACCCAATAGAATTTGTCACCAGCCGCCACTGTACTGTATGTACCCCACGCCTTTAAATTAGCTTTTGTGAGGTTAAGAGAAAGATTTACTTTAATAGTCCAGCCACAATCTAAACCTTAAAAGAAAGATTCGGCGGTTAACGCATAACATCAATTACTCAAGAGATGTTTAGACATGTCAGGCAGATTTCCTCCATGGAATTATTACTATCAAGAAACGGTTGAAAATCAATTTTATTTGCTTTTTTGGGTGATTTTCTTAGCCGTAATTAATTTGTTTTAAGGAATCGCCGAAAAATTCTAAAATTTTTGTTTTTATCTTTCAGTTGATTTTATTTTATTGATACGATCTATTTCTATTCATATGTATTACATAATTATTAAATCAATCAAAACATTTTTTAATTGTGAATATCAGTTAACCATACAAACAATTTACTGTTTAAAAAAACTATGCTTTATTATTTTGTTTAAGCGCAAATACTACTGAAACAGTTGATTAATCCGCTAAAACCATTCTTGTTAGCTTGAGGGGGCAAGAGTGGCACTGTCCACTCTGGAAGAAAGAAATATCCGCTTCAAGAACTCACTGTTTTTTCTATCATAGACAATAAAATATTTAAAAACCGGCAAATATGTAAATAACTTCATAAAAGTGATGCCTATTGTTAATGCTTTTATAAACAATGACTCTTATGTATCAAATTAACAATTTTCTTTTGTTTTGTTACATAAACGAGAATAAGTCCCCGCCCCCCTTAAAATTTTGGTTATCCACTCTGAATTCTGAAATCTAAACCTGCTACCGACCTAACCAAAATTGACGCGGTTTGAACGTTTGAATTTGAACCAGTCACATCCTCTGATCACGTGCTCTGAATTCCCGATATACCTCACCTGCATATATCCAAGCCAACAAAACGAACTTATGCCTATATAAAGTGCAGTTAATTTAAACGTCTTTGGTGTTACGATCTGATACCAATCATCAGTGGCGTACTAGCATGTATCCAGGGTATCTAACTAGTAGCTAACAAAGGCTAGGAACACTGGAAGCGTGCAGTGAATACAATTTTGTTATACTATCATGTGGAAGCTGTTTTTTTAACCCCATCGTTTACACCTATAAGCTACACAGAAAATCATGTTGGATAACTGCTTTTATTTGGGCAAAATCTGTGGTTGACACGTTTTGTCAGGCACCAATGATTTGACAACTGTTTCGTTTTCGGTAACACAGTTCTTCCTCTTTTCCTCAATATATTTTCGATGTTTTGGTCTCAGATTTTCGAAGACCTCCCTTTTCTTCTTTGCTCCGCAATCCCACCTTCCCGGATCTATCATCCCTCATTCTTAGCATAGTTCATACCACCTGTTGTCTCATTTCTATGACGTCTACCACATAATTTACCTTGAACTCGCTTCTAATTTGATCGCTTCTTATTCTATCCATTATATTCCATTTCCTTCACTCTTCGCCAGTACTTTAATTCTGAGATCAATAAATATACCTAAATAGCTTAATTCTAATTAATTCTATTAGTTATTGTATACAGGCATACGAGACGTAGGATATTCAGCCAGGAAAATATAGTTACGTATGAATTATGATTCTATTTCTGTTACAAAACACGAGATATGAAAGTACTTATCACTGGTATTTTGAGTTATTAATATTATTTGCTAGTAGTTATAGGAAAATTAGATTAGTACCGTTATTCCAAATGCTAATATCCCAAAATTATTAATTGTTGTTTTATTAAAATACACAAAAAATGACCATATGTACTTTATTAAAAGTTGTGAGTCCCCCCTGTCCAAAAAAGGCACCCTAAGCTTGAGCTTGATTAGGTACCGTATTCACATGCCTTTGAATTACGGGTCATAATGAATGGAAACAGCAAATCTTTCTGAAACTGATAATGTTTATCGTTACCGTAAAAGAATTTTAAGAAATATAATCTACTCGTATGTGTATTTCTTGGAAGTGACATATATATAAACGTTTAGAACAATAAGTATTTTAAAGCTACCATAATTATTTCTACTTTTTTACACTTAAAGATTAACCTTCATATACCGATTAATAATAATAAACTCAATACTTTTAGTCTCTCAAAAAATGCTGAAAGTGAAGCAACCTACCTCTAAAGAATTAGATACCGTTTGATGAAATAGCTTCCTTCAATTAAGTTTTTTGATATTTATGAAATATTTTTATTAATAGAACTGTGACTGTATCGCCACTCATCGGCAATCCGCTATCAAAATAGATKTCATTATATCCTTCAGCAAAAGCTTTTTTAATAATCAAACAGCTGGGAATCAGWAACCGTGTACTGTTTGCTTACCGTATTCGCGGATTTCATCTCATTCAGTTTTTTCTTTTTTTAGATACTATCCAGTGTTGATGCCCATTGCGTGTTTCTTCCTGCCTGCTGTCGTTCCATGGTACTTCTGGGGCGAAGACTGGTGGGTTTCGTGGTATACTGCGATCATCTTGAGATATACTCTAACTTTAAATGGTACTTGGCTGGTTAACAGTGCAGCCCACATGTACGGAACGAAGCCATATGACAAGTAAGTAGATGTAATTCGTCAAGCGCACTCCAGTCTATCAGAACAATTGACAAACTAGATTTATGCTTATGTCCTACAGATGATGTGCCCAAAAACATTGAATAGGCATTTGTGACCTATAACCCATAAACTAAGTGGAAGGTTGATAACTCCAACAAACATTATCCTCTACTTGAAATAAAGCGATTAATTTTAAAAGCACTACTATACTTCTTTAGCATATTTGTATTGTAATACTTCATCGCATAACCATTTATAATTAGTGTTGCTCATACTGGCATTGCATTACACTATAATAGTGCTGAAGACGCGTAATGCTCCGCAAACAGTTGCTTCAGTTCATTGTATTGTTGTATTTGTAAATAATTATTAACCCTTTCACATATTTATTTCGAGCAACATACTTTAATCAGACATAACCTTAAGTTATGCTCCTATTAACATTAAGAAGCATACTTTCTTATAATGTTAATTAATAAACCGTTATTGGGGAAGAAAAGTACATAAAATTATCAAAATTTGAATAAAAACTGCAGTCCGCTTACTTAATTTTGCGTTTATCCCATTCATAAAGCAAACGTCTTCAGTGATTTGGGTAGATCCTATGTTCTATATTTAAAAAAATTACGTCAAAGGAAAACAATAATTAGCACCAGTTATACAAATACGATCTAATATCTATCTATCTAATATATTGCTTACAAATAAGATAATTTTCATTTTGAGTGATCTATATTAATATTGCAAAAAATGTCATATACCACTATAACGAAACCATGAAAAAACTTCCATGCCGTTAAATAATGAAAAAACTACTAAATGAACACGGTAGTTAAACTTTTAAATCAAATTAGTTTATATTTCCGCAGAGAATGCCAAATCTAGGGTTCAAGAACTCTTGCCAAAACTATAAGCTATCTTCAACAGTAGTTTGATTTCCTCAGCACACTAATTTCATGTTCATGTCATCTACGTTTTTCACCTCTCAAGAATATCTCTTACCCATATATTTCATTAAAACGCAGTCATAATAAATTTTTTTACCCTTTTTTTATTCAGCGTTTTATTGTCTACTACATCTACATCTACTATTGTTTTGTCAATGCGATACTGTACCTCTGTATCGAAAGTTACCATGTATGACCACTTTAAACACAAGTCGTTTTGTTTATTATCATTCAATATAATGCATTTGATAACTTTTATTTTTATCTTAATAGTGCAACTGTTGTTTCATATTAGTTTTAATATTTACATGTTTGCTTAAAAAAGCTTTAACCCTTTGTCATCCCGTCTACTTATTTTGAACTAGGGCTTAAAATTTAACCGCATCGTCGGATATTGGAAATCATAACTTAGCCTTTAACAAAATCTACTCTGCAATCGTTCTGCTTCAAAATAGCTTAGAATTCTATGCATTCATATTGCCTATATAGGGCATATCATAATGTTTAGGTAATTGTGAAGAATCTATTTTGCAATTAACTATACTTCATGTAGACTGATACTTCCAGACCTGTTTACTTGTTTTCTTCAAAAGATTGTGCAGATCATCTTCTGAATATTTAAAACTTGCCAGTTTGTATTACATCTGAAAACGAAGCGCAGTTACTTACACGATTTTTGCCATAAATTCAACTTTTGTCAAAATCCGCTAAACAACCCATCTTACTTATATTTGCCTGACATTTCTTTTCTATAAATAATTCGACATGACCACATATTTATAACAAGGCATACACAATATAAGTTTGTTTAAATTTTGCTCAAGTGGATGAAAGAAACTTAATTTTCTTTCTTGTGTGTTTTAAATAAATTTTACGAAATAGGTTTCGGTACACACTTTAAGTAGTATGTAGTACTCTGTGTGAGTATCACCGGGTATCGGTTCTAACTAAAATACCCTTAATCGTAAAGAAATCCGCTAAAAGGTAATTAAAGTGCATATGCTTAATTACCATCTAGGTCCCCAAACCTTATACATTAAAGTCATGTAAAACACTCTTAAGACCTACTGGACAGATCTGAGTACCTACTCACTACATAACAACATAATTGTCTCTTTTTGATAAGGATGTGTATAAGCGCATATTGGTCCATTATAATTTATCAAGATTTTATGGTAACATCTAATATATTTTACGTTTATTTTCTACAGACAGGAGGACAAATATAAATGAAAAGCGTTAGACTATCTGATATAGTTACTTTCTGTTAA
Source organism: Rhyzopertha dominica (assembly GCA_025024175.1). Taxonomy (NCBI): domain Eukaryota; kingdom Metazoa; phylum Arthropoda; class Insecta; order Coleoptera; family Bostrichidae; genus Rhyzopertha; species Rhyzopertha dominica. The sequence goes on from QCXZ01000137.1 coordinate 24,538,692, forward strand.
GTTGGTGTGTTGTGAGTTCAGACACACACCTTTCTTAATTTGTTATTTGTTAAGTATGTACATATTTAGAACTAATACAAAATGATTAATAAAGGAATTTCAAACGTAAATCTTTTACACAGACTATTCCACTTAAACTATTTGCATTTCTGCAGGCAAAAGGAATGTTTATATTACTTAACATACTCAAATGTGAAAAAATTACTTTTCATTGTCATTACTACGTAGTTACTAACCAAATTTTTCAAAAATTATTGGCAGTTGGTGTTTGTAAACATGCAAACAACTAAAAGTGAATAATATATATTCAATGTGTTACTTTCATTATTTAAGAAACGTCAGCATTCCTGCTATATGTAGTAATCTTTGCTAAACATAATATGATAATTATGTAGATGTGAGAAATTCCAACTTTTACAATTGTGCAATAGACCTGTCGAAGAAGGCTTTGCTTGCAGGAAACGCAATCCACATTTCTTGGTAAAAATGTGTTATTGATAAAATCATGTGTGCTTTATTTGTACAATAAAATTTGTAAAATTTGTGAAAAAGTTATTCACTCAACATGGTCAGATATTTCTCTTTAAATGGGAGTATGCTTGATCTGTCCTTTACATCTTGTATGCTAGTAAAGGTCCTTGTTTTTCAGTTTGTACTAACAGTATTCCAGAAGGTGCCTATCCCTGGAAAACTTGTAGTAAGAAAAAGTAACTCGCTAAGAATATTATCAGTTGAGAAAGGGAAACTTCAATAATTGCGTCACTTTAGTAAAACAAATATTTTAAGGGAATCTACTCTAAATTACCTGCTTACAATCAGATACGTAAGCCTCCAAAAATTAACATCTCCAAACCTAAATTATTTTTATGATTACTTACTGATTTTTGTCAATGATAAAGGTAAATCGTTTACGAAATGTTAATAATTACTTTCATAAATTATTTCAATAGAATTCCGCTCCACTTTATTTCAAATCAAAAGAGTTACGCTTTGACAGATGTTTCCACTCTTCAACTCAGCCGTGTTATATAATTAAGAGACACTGTTAAGGGCATAATGCTAAGCAATAAAAAATAGAAAAAATGTCAGACAAATTCCTTATGGAGTACTCACTATATACGAATGATTAAAATATTTGTTACTAACAACAATAGACAACTGCAGGCAATAATGCATCAGCATCCATCATCCGCGTCGGTGAAACCTGAAAGGTGAAACAAACGACGTGATCCACTCCTGGTGGAAATTAACATTCTATATTACGGAATAGCTATTTATCCTGAGAAAGTTCCGCAGTTATAAAAATCATAACCACTTCACTTTCCGAGCGACCAGGCGAAAGTGGACGGCGGAAGTTTTATGAAAATCCTGATTGCCAAGGAAACTTGTTATACATTGAACTTGAGACATCAACCTACATTGCTTGGCTCGTTCATTGCAAAGGTCAACGGTGAAGATTTGTTCTATTTGCTGGATTGTTGTCTAGCAAGTTTAACTGAATGTGTGTCTTTTTGTTTTACATTCACGAAGAAATATGAGTTGTATTTACGATGCAAGGTACCGGAGCATTGCACCTTTTAGCACTGTATGTCATCATAGCCTTTTGAATTACTTTTAAATTCACTACCGACTCTTCTGAGTCTTTTCTATTTTAAATAGCAACTGGGGTCATGTTACACTTCATTTTAAAGACGTTTTCATTCTTCACGGCGAGCATCCGTTAGAAAATTGAATGTAAACAATCCGTCCTAAAGTTATGAGGATTTTAATCTAAATGATGGAAGTATGCGGTACGCGTGTCCCTCACACTTGTTTTGGGCCCAGTTGATAAAACGACGCACAACCTAATCTGTCCATTGGCCGATATCAGTTGTCCGAGTCAGTTATCAGGACAGCTCCATTGCGCTTTGATACTTTTCCTTGTTGTATAGTCCTCACTTGGTCTGTAACTTTCGGACTTTGGATGGAGCTCCTCGGTAGTGTAATGGCATTGCTTGCCAGAGTACCAATCTGGGGATCTCGAGTATGAGTCCTAATCAAGGCGAGCAAAACCTTTTCAGCTCTGTTTCCCGATCATCTAATATGATAAAATTATTTTGGCACAAATAATTAAAAACCTTCAAAGATTTCGTATAAGGTGGACTTGCGATACATCACGCAGTTCTTCTAGAAGATCATTTGCATTATATATGATCAATTTTCTATAGATAGTATTGTCTGAACCGTAGCACTATAATTTTTATAGTTTTGTTTTCTGTATCCTATTTGAAATCTATTCTACTCTATTAAGGGTTCATCGGCAGGTTCTTTATGGTCAAAGAGACAATTTTTTATCCTGATAGAATCTTTTGTACTTCAAAATTTATAATTTCACTAGCAGCAATTTTCATCTGACTTTTAACTCTTTGGAAGGTTTCTGGTAAGATTCTTACGCAATCTGGAGCGATAGCCCCCACATTTCAAATAAATATTATTTCTGCGTATGAACTTGTAATTATTAATATTTTTGCTAACCCTTTTGTTTTAACTATGATTTCTACATTTCTGCTAAAGTCTTCTATTATTTGGATAATTAGAGTTAATTATGTAACATATTTTTTAGGATATTCTGTACAATAGAAGAAAGTTGTTGTTTCTATAGAAGACTGTGCATCCTTAACAAGATAACAAGTAGGTTTAAAGAATGACATGCGCAGGGAATATGTAACGTTTGATATGTTTTTCAAGTATCCTGTTTTATACTGCCTTTCTGACGTCTTCTCACAGCTTTGTCTCTAACTTAAAATCTAACTTTTACAAATTATCAAAATATGTTATGTCAAACCCTCTCCGCCGGTTGAATCACTAAAATGAAACAGTAAGTACCAAAACCCTTAGGCAAAGATTTGAAATAAGTCATAAATTGCATACATCTGAATGACATAAACCAATATGGCAAAGCTTAGCGTAGACCTTTAATTATTGAATGGTTTAAATGCTATTTTGATTTCACTACTTATAACTCCTCTTTACAATGGCGCCTGATATGCCCCCCTTTCTGTATCACAGCACGACACGGCCCTGCAGTGTCTTCTTAAATTTTACGATTTCTTTAATTATAATTTGCACTAAATTACTTTATAATCATCTAACCTGAACTCTTCGTACACATCTATCTAAATAGATCAGCTATTTTGAGTCTTTAAGTATATAGTTGTAACTACACTTCTATCYTAAMCAAATTAGCTACAACTTGTTCAACAACACGGTCTGCATCTTTCCTTACAGGACTAGTATYAGTGTTTCCATTAMCCCAATATCGCATGTCAAACACTCCTTAATGACAAACCGTAATTTCCTGTTAGTTGTTTGATCTTCTTAGTTCTGGATTAACAAGGTGTGGCACGTTCCTTAGAACATGAGTTTATTGTGATTCTGTTATAACTTGTTGTAGGTGTGGATTTACTTTACACGTAAATACATTCATTTACAAGATGTTAAGTGCTCGTGTTGACAGCAGATATTGAATTATGAAGGCATTTGTGTATAAACAAATGTTCTGTTTGTTGCGGTTTCATAATAATTGTTTTTATAGCGTGAAGTTTGTCCAAAAGAATTATTCGGTTTAATAAATCCAACTGGACAATAATATGAAAAAAATATGCTTGTAAAACAACAACGTGAGTCTGTAAAATGATTCATTAAACCTAATTATTTTTATGGAAGACTAATTAGAATAAAATCCGGAGGACGAATATCTTGTGATGTAACATTCGAAGTTGACAGTTTCTCACAGTTCTTACCCTTAGTTTTTAAATAGCAAAGAGAGTTCTACTAATACATACAACTTTTTTCGAGAATTTACTTTTTATTGAAAGCAGTTTGTAAAATTACATCGTTTCAGCTGATTAAATTTAAAAAATAGTTCCATCAACCTCTATAATAAAATGCTTGGCACCAAAACATAATTTTTTAACGCAATTTCCTCAAGAATGCCTGTTTAGTTTGAAGAAGCTTCGACTTCAGGTATCGCCAAAGGAAACAATCAGCGGTCAGGAGGCAATCTATATAGACTCATCTAACAAGCAACTATTGTGAAGGAAAAATGGATTATTGTTAATACGTTCCATTTTCACAGAATTCCAGTCGTTTCCAAAAATTGTCTTCATTTAAGTAGTGCATGCCTTAAGTAAATTTTGACAGGATGAAACGTAAATGGAGATTCCTAAAGACCAAAAAAAGTTGTCGAATTCCAGGTTTCAACCGAAAGCCGCCCAATGTCAGGATGATCACGTAATCACCTTCCACAGTATATCCCAAACAGACTCTCTGGGAGTAAAGTATGGACTTGGCACACCATACTTTCAATACCAGCTTCCAAACTTCCACCAACTAATTAAACTAATTTATTACAGGCCACTTATTTTTTCAATACAATATATTTATCAATATTGTTAAAATCTAAACTATTTAAACACCTATTTCACCAAATGCTTTTATAACACACTTTGATATTGTCCTTGTAAATTATTAACTCCTCACAAAAATTTAAGCTTTTTGTTATGTCTTAGATTTGTTGACCAAGCACATCCCACCATGTATTAAACACAACAAAGGCATTCTCTATTTAGGGTACAGCATTTCTTTCCGACTACTCTGCATTAATGATAAAGATTCAATTCTAAGCAGGTCAAGAGTTTCAAGTTTTCCTGCAACGATTGCACCAGTGGCAGCTGGTCAAGTGAGGAAAGTGAGACACAGCCTCACGATAAGTTTTATACCATATTTCAATTTAGTAAACTGAAAATTGCAATTGATATTTTACACACACATTTAAGAGCTAGGTATCCCTTAAAGATAGACAACAACATATGCACCGCTGCGCAAGCRGTTGGCGACACCGACACACTTCTGCTCCGTCTGTCGAGTGTCCACTATGGTTCAAAAATTCTAGCTTAGCTTTATGAGCTTTACGAGCCCATCAGACAACAAAAATTTCACGAGGCTTTGCTAGCGCAGTGGATTAGCGCATTTGACTAGAATTCAAAAGGCCCGGGTTCAAATCCGATCAAAGCTGGCAATGCTTTTTAACAGATATTATGCCTGCTATCCCAATAAATATATCTTACGTAAACTTATAGCATAGATTAATTAATTTATCTATGCTTATAGTCATTATTAGGTACTCATATCCAACATTCTCTTTTTTCATTTGCTCTTTCTACTCGAATGGAATAAATTATCTTAATTTTTTAATCACTTTAACTAAGTCTAGAATCGTTATCCATATTATTTTATTTGCATTTATAAAACGGTTTATTTTCAGAACAATATAAAGATATGTAACAGTACTGGTTTTATTCATCTTCCTCTAACTACAGTAACCAAAATATCAATCTATTATTTATTAAAAACATCTATTAATTGGGGTAGTGCAAAAATTCTACATATGGCAAACAGTGTAAACAGAATATTGGTCTTAAAAATGTGTATCACATAAATAACACACGTAACGTAGTTAAACTTCGTATTAAACTGATACGCAAAATTTGAGCTACATTGCTACATTTATACATATTTATTGTCGCAGTTTGATTGGTAGGCACTGATTCATCTGGTGCTTTAATCTCTTTCATAACCTAATAACATGGCAAACCCATTGCTCGCTAAGTAGGTTGCTTTTTTATAAACTTGTCACTATACCTACCGTATAGCGTCTGCCTCTGGGGTGAGAGGTTAGAGGTTTGAGCCCCACCCAGAGTATGTGTATATATGCAATTTAATAGCACAATAAAGTACATATCCAACTAATTACTTAATTGACATACGCTAACAGTCATTAATATAAAAAATTAAAATCTAAAGCTTGGCAGTTGAAAATCGAGAACACAAAATAATTTGTTCCTAAGGTCGATTCCAGTAAGAGTTAACCATTTCAAGGACCTATTGAGCCTCACCCCTGCACGAGCTGTCACTGGATTGCATTAATTTTTGTTGAACATCAGGAAGATCTGTATTTACTAGCACTATTTGATATATTAATACTGACATCTTAAGAGAAAATTTTTCATTAGCCAGCTAGTACTAAAGGTACTAAACGCAAGTAAGGTTAACTTCAGTTATAGTGTATTAAAACCACAACTCGACTAAATTATTTTTTGTAAAAATATAGTATACAAATTTTAATTACATTTTTAATCATAAATAAGGTTTATTAAATTTCCTATTTAATCGTTTGAGATTTAGACGATATCAGGGTAAAGCTGAATGGGCTCTTCCAACATGTCTTTTATAAAGTGAACATAAATACAAATAGAAATATGTCACACTACCGCTCGACTTTGAAATGTTAATGATTCATTATTGTCATTTCAGGAACATTGCTTCCACGGAAAACAAGTCCGTATCCGCGTTGGCCTTCGGGGAGGGCTGGCACAACTATCATCACGTGTTCCCGTGGGACTACAAAGCAGCAGAACTAGGAAATTACCGCTTGAACTTCACAACGGCTTTCATCGACTTCATGGCGTGGATCGGTTGGGCTTATGAACTGAAAACGACAAATATCGACATGATTAAGAAGAGGGTAGCAAGGACGGGAGACGGCACACGGAAATTCGATGACGGTGATATGACGCCTAAAGAAGATGAACATGTTAGTCACGGGGGCGACATTTGGGGATGGGGAGATGCAAGCATGAAAGAAGAAGATATGAAAATTGTAAAAATATACAATAAGATAGATTAGTCAATGATATGTTTAAAGTTACGACTATAGTTGTTGATGCTTGTTGACATATGCCATGATAAGGTCACTAGTGAAGATATCGTATTTATTTATTGTAAAAATATAATATAAGTGCCACGTAATTGTTTATTATTTATGGAGCAAGGTTGAAGGTAACAACAGCCAATTTGCAGCAGATAGGCAACCTATCACTCGCCCGTCTCCTCTCAAGTAATTGCACTCAATTGAATACCTGGTTCCTACAGATCGTTAACACCTCTTATAGGCGTATGGTAAAGTGCATTGCTTTCCAAGATTAGTAAGAGAGAAATGAAAAAAATTTCTGCTAAATTATAGAGTGTAGAACGTACATTTACACAATACATACATGTCTAAATTTTTTATTTCCGTGCTTTTTGTACATGGCAGTTATACCCTCATTTGGAATGTTTACTCTTTATCATTAATAACTACAAAATGGAAATTCTATTAAACTGCTGATAATGCAGGTTATAATTCGGCTGAATGTAGTATCGGTACCATTGCAGTCCACATACGTTTTCAACATTTCAACTTCTTTCTGAAATCCTTATTACTCCATCAGAAATTCTCATTAGTTTTCTAGATATTAAAATAAACCCCTTTGGGAGTTTTTATCATTCTTTCTAAAGTCCAAACATCTACACTTGCAGATGGAAGTAATCAACGAGCATTTTTCTCAAACCCCTGCATAAATATCAGAATTAATGATCAATTACTGTCTTTTTAGCAACCTTATAATTATACTTTTTCTCTGGCAGCAGACAAGCAAAAGACATAATATACTCGTACATACACCTATTTCTTTAACCGCTTAACCGAATCTGAAAATGTACACTTATTTATGCTATTCTGTTAGAATACCCTACTCAGCACTAATCGTCAGATAAGTCGACCATTTGGCGATACTTTTGGCCAATGTAACTTAGCATCTTCTTATGCCCGACGGATCCGGTGCCGTCACTAGCTTTAAGCTGGTATGACATGAAGCGAAATTTAGCGACATTTTTTACAAATAAACGAGTGTATAAATTTTTCGGTCATTTTTCCTTATATACGAGGGTGAATGCTTTCAGCGTCCATAAATATAAGATAATATTTTGTCGGATAGATCGCTGTCACTTGAAAACACTGACAAAAAATTAATAGTCTGACGTTTCAATTACACTTGTAATCTTTGTCAAAGACGAAGAACCTCAAAATTTGCCTGACACAAGTTCAAACAAAATTTTGAAAGTAAATAAACAAATCACCAAGGATGCGAGACGTCATAGAAACAACGTGCCAACCTGATAAAAAAGGAACCTAACGATAAAAAAGGAACTACCTATCTACTAGATATACACGAACTACTTGATAAAAGATAACTACAAAATAGCCTTCCAAATGTCACCTAACACATAATTTCCACAATCCCTATTAAAATTATTAGTATTCCTACAAATTTCTATAGCTTCTTTTATTAGACGTTTGTGATAATATTTTTCTCTATGTAAAATTTTTGTTTTATCAAAATCAATCATGTGTTTAGTCAAATATGAGTGTTCAGCTACGGAAGATTTATCTAAAGAACTAGGATGTACTCTCCGTAGAGTCTTCGTATACGAGGGTGAATGCTTTCAGCGTCCATAAATATAAGATAATATTTTGTCGGATAGCTCGCTGTCACTTGAAAACACTGACAAAAAGTTAATAGATAAATCTTCCGTAGCTTGAACACTCATATTTGACTAAACACATGATTGATTATCAAAATCAAACAAAAATTTTACATAGAGAAAAATATTATCACAAACGTCTAATAAAAGAAGCTATAGAAATTTGTAGGAATACTAATAATTTTAATAGGGATTGTGGAAATTATGAGTTAGGTGACATTTGGAAGGCTATTTTGTAGTTATCTTTTATCAAGTAGTTCGTGTATATCTAGTAGGTAGGTAGTTCCTTTTTCATCGTTAGGTTCCTTTTTTATCAGGTTGGCACGTTGTTTCTATGACGTCTCGCATCCTTGGTGATTTGTTTATTTACTTTCAAAATTTTGTTTGAACTTGTGTCAGGCAAATTTTGAGGTTCTTCGTGTTTGACAAAGATTACAGGTGTAATCGAAACGTCAGACTATTAACTTTTTGTCAGTGTTTTCAAGTGACAGCGATCTATCCGACAAAATATTATCTTATATTTTTCTTTATAATTTTGATTAATCATTAGGAACTCGATATATCGTTAAATTTGTCAATTAGACTTGCGCGGTGTAATTATTTTGTAGATGTCAAATATTAAATGTTATGAACTTTTGATTCACTGCATGTAAAATATCAGATTTTGAGTTTTTGTGTGTGTATACAAAATGGAATCAGAAGACGAATCGTTAACATTAATGACGGCAGCATTTGCCACCATAGTAATGGTCAGGACGCGTTATAAAAGAGGACGAAAACGAAGACGTTGTTGGTCGCATAATTGGTTACAAAAACGAAATGCATTATATGGAGGGTTAAATATGTGTAACAATGAATTTTTTACATGTACCTAGATCCAATAGCTTGTAAAAAAATTACGAAYGACTAGCTAAGTTTGAAGAACTTTGAAGAACCGCATGAAACTGTTTTATATAATTTATGAAAACTATGCAGTAAAGTCAACAAAAGCAACACCAGTTTTCAATCTGCGCTGGAATCATGTTTCAATGTGTGTTGTTAAAGCAATAAACAGCAGAGCAGCAGCTCCTATTTGAACGAAAGCCAGCTTGTTCTATAGGAATAAGAATATCTTCAATGGGTGGTGACATTCGATTATAAATCAATATTTCCAGAAGTTGAAGCAGGTACTCAATAAAGAAATGGTACGGGTTTTCCCAGCTTCAAAACAGTGACGACTTTTGCCTTTTGAAATTCGGATGAAACCTGATCTGAAATAAAAATGTAATTGAAAAATGATAACCAGTTCAATGCCAAACTCCCCAGATTTTTATGAATTCTGGATATATTCCATCAAAACCAGCAGGTTTTCGAACCTTCACGAAAGAAAGAACCATCTTTAGTTCCTTCAGATTAAAAGGGTTTGAAGTAGTTTCTGAAGGTGGAGTAGATCTTCGCTGTTTATGCAATAATATGTTCTTCATTCTTCGAGTTTCTTCATCACTCAACTTAACTGTATTTGACATATTGACATGTCGAGAAGCAATAACATTTGGAGAAGTTTTTAGTAACCGATATGAATAAGGTTGTGTTGTAGTACCAAGTAGCAATTTCCAACTATGTACTTCGACTTGAATGTGTGAAATTCATATTTTCCATGTGCTTATTCCATTTTTCTATTCTCGAAACGTTTAATTGGTGCAAAAGGAAATCAGCAGTAGCACGAAATTTGCACGAAAACCCCGAGGAGTAGTTCTTTTGCTGCTGCTTTAATAACTCCAATAAACCTATTGTAACTATTACATGTAGGGCGATCCATCGAAGATTAGCATCAACTTGTTTACTAAACTCCGACCCATTAGCCAATTTAAAATTTCATCGAGGTGTTTGTAATGTAGTAACAAATGGGATCTGGACACCAACACTATACATTGAAGGTAGGTAACAGTACGTTTTATTGGCAAAGCTTCATCATAATCTTTCTGCCCATCGAGCAGAATGAAAACCTTTTCTATCTTTAGCATCAAGTATGGGGTTCAAATTTTACAATTCCATCCAGGTTACGAAAAAAATCTTGTTTTCATAACCCCATAAATTATGATGACAGTTAAATCACCAACAAATATTGATGGGTGTGGTAACTTTAGATAAATATTTATAGGCCAAGGAACATTTGGTGGTTTATAGAAGTTTGATTAGATGTAGGTAAGTTTTGGATATTTATTGCTATTATATGAACATTTAGTATCACATCTTATATAATAGTTTGTATTCTATGCCTTGCTTGGTGTAATTAAACCATAAATTGGGCTATACAATGAAGCAACTAAATTGAAACCTTCTATATGACTTTTGTTCTGTTGCTGCATGGGGTTTTGTAAAAAAAGAATGGTATCCACCTCCATATCTCGGGCAAGGCAGGCAAGTTGTTGACATTATTATCCTTACAAAACCTTCAATGTTCAGTTGCAGAATTTTCAAACCAGGTTGAAGTCGAAAAGACGATTGTTCAGTAGGTGTAATAATTGGTAAATGATGTAATGGTTGTGACCGGGAGGATTTTGTGGATCGGGTCCGGCACTACAGTTCACGTATGAAACCGAAAACAACTATGGGATAATACACGATCCACTAAGCCAAAGAAATGTAAAAATAAAATTAGAATTATAGACTGCATGAAATTTTGTGGCACGTTTGACATGTTATTTCAAGAAGGCAGATATATAAAATTCAATAAACCAGGTGTATTCATTCGAAACTTCCTTTTTAATAAGAATGTGATCTAAACATAAGACATCTATAAAAACATAATAGCATAGTACTTAAGTATCCGCAAAAAAACAGGGCACATATTTTTATGTCTTATGTGGCGACACGGGAAGTCTAAGTTTCTGTGACAAAGAGCTACATCTGTTGAGAACGAGCTGGGTTGTTATACCATTAAAACGTGTAACTTCGCTACCCGTTACCTTGCTCCATCTATACCCGAATAAACCGGTTGAAAACGTTAATGTCGTTTATTTGTTTAGTAGGCAACCAGAGTTTATTGCATGTCCCTACATCTTTTGTATATAACATGTTGCAGAAAAACCTATATGTACGCTAATCACAGACAAATGATAATAGTAGCAATAAAAGTAAGGTTTGCATAAAAATTCAGATATTACCCATAATTAGCAGATACCATGTTTATGTGAGATTTTAAAACAGATGCACGAATAAACAATAAAACAAACAACATATTCATATATTTGGTATTTTTCTTAAATTTACATAAATAAATAAACAAGTTAATATTTACAAATGCACAGTATCACCTAAAATTTGAATGAAGATATATTTTCTGCGGTACATTTCCATGATTGTGGTCACTGTTCTTATATCCGTTATTTACATAAATAATGTGATCATCTGGCCTAGTGTCAAATATGTATCCTCGTATAAGGGCAAACAAAGCCGACGAAAATGCCATATTATTCATCATGGTAACGAACATCACAGCCATCTTTATACCAGGCAAAATCCAAGGCATCCACCCCGCGATGAACATCGCTGGCGCAAAGAGCATAGCAAGCACGTTATTCGTACTCATTTTCATTTTTCTTTCACTTACTTCAGTATTATTCTTGTTAAATTTAAAAGATAAATCGAGGGTTTCGTTATCACTTGCGAGTATCCGAACAACTAAGTCATTACCCACTTCGATTTGCAATCCACCTTGTTTCAGATACTTGTTTATTTCAGCAGCTACCTTTCGTGAGAACTCCTTCTTGTATTCGGTAATTAGGGAAAGGATTCTTTTGATGCCGTCAGAGTTTGCAGAAGTTTCCTTGCATAAACTGTCGTTCCAGCTTTGAAACTTAGAAATAACATTTTCAAGACACTTGAGCTTCTCAGCGCTACTGTGACATTCTTGTATCCTTTCCGACAATTTGTGCTCGTACAGTTGTCTACAATCGTCATCCAATGATGTGACGACACCACCAACGAACCGGCACATTGATACACACGTGACAATCAAGATCAACTTATGGCAGGCTTGATGATGACTGCACATACTGAACGTTGGAGCTTAAATGACTGCGGTCTTGCAAGAACGCGCTGCCCCAGATTTTGAGCCAGATGTTCCCTCTTCCTTCAGAAGCGGAACGGTAATTGTTGCGGTCAGGATGTGGGAAAACGCTAGTTACCTTTAAAGAACTGAAATCTGAAATATAATTGCTAAGTATATTTTTTCCACAGATTACGCTTGCAAACAATAATAATAATTTTTGTGCGTGCTTCGTTAAATAGCAATTTTACTAGTTTATAGGCACATGAGATTATCGAACACATCCCACGCATAGCTATAATCATTAGAATTCATAAATTCACATTTCTCGCACTAGTTGTAAAACTTTAAAAGTAGCACACACTTGAGTAAACATAATATTAACATAATTCACATAGCGTCAGCCTCGGCAAGTTTTTAAAATGTTAACAATTAAAAATACCAAAAGTAGTTGCTATCTGTAAATTAAAACCATTGCATCATCAAAACGTCCAATGTCATCAATTTTTACATACCTACTTTCTTAGATAAATAGGCATTATCCTAAGCGTCTCTTAGAAATATCTAAATCTCTTCTCATGTAAAAATTATTACCTGTTTGGCAATATGTCTTGAACTACAACGTTTTATAAAAGACAGACTAGAACGCATATAAAGAAATATCTATATTCCCCAAGTTTMGCATCATGGTTTTCAATATAGATATTTTGGTCCACACACCTTTTGAACTAGAAGTTGAAGATTTTAATTTACTATCAGCATACTACAAAATTACCAAATCTGAATCATATGCTAAAAAAACCGCTGCAAATTGAATCAATACTTCCACATCCAATTGTCAAAGTGACATTTACGTTTGTATTTCTTATATTATACGATTAGTAATCAGGTTTTGAGCATTTTTTATTTTTACACATTTTTTTCTAAGACAAACGGTACTCGTGATATTAGCAAAAATACATACATTTTTAAAATATGTTTTTTTCCAAATAACTCGTAAAGTATTAACTTAACAAAAAAATTACAAGAGTGTTTTCCGATCAGAATTTTTTTTTATCTGATGGTATTTTCATTTTTCGAATATATTAAATATATCGGAGATATTTAGGAAAAACCGTTTTCTTTAAGTGACGCTTTTTTTGCTAATATCTTCTAAACAATTTGCTGCACCGAAAATTTATAAGGGCTAATAATACTCGCAGTTATACTACTAATCACATACTAAAACAAAAAGAAAATAAAAAATAAAAATTTGCATAAAGGGTAGTTACCCCCCACTTTTGCCCCCTTACCGATACCCTACTTACCCCAGATACAATAGGTCGCTTTGGGTAGTTGAGGTCTATACGTTTGCCAAATTGCAAGTTCATATATTAAGTCTTTCGAAAATTATCGTGTCCACAAACAAAACCACAGACACACACACACACGCACACCAACACACACAGAAGCACTGACAAGAAATTTTTTCTGCTCTAATTTTGTTTTTTACGTTTTCGACCATTTTAAAGCGAATGAGTAAATAAAAAAATTTGAAAATTTTTTTCGCGATGCAATACTTCCCATCCGTTGGATGTGGAAGTAATTACATCTTCATCGCCCAGATACCAAAGCACGCTTATCTTTTATGATATTGTACATTTTTGAATTCTTCGTTAAAAAATTATGTGACACAAGATAATTATTATTATACTTCATGTAACACTATGTGCTTTTAACATTATTCGAAATCTTAAAATTTTCGTACCTAGGGCACTCGTATCTTAAATTACTATAGTCGATTGACATATACACTCTTTTACCGAACGTCAGTCAGCTTTTTATTTTGGACTAATTTTGAGTGTAAAAAAATGCCTTATTTACCAGCTTAATACCAACTTGTATGTACAATTTTAAAACAACTCAAAAAAGCATCTTGTTCAAAACAATAGCATGAAAATCGCAGCATTGTTATATATATTTAAATTTGCTACAGTCTGAAGTATCATTTTGTACTTTTATAAAAAAAAACTGCCTTAAACTGCCTACATGTAAAATTTATAATATTTAATTATTGAATTAAGTTTAATTATTCAAAATGCAGGTAGGTTTTCAAATAAGTTGGATTATATAATACTTACATATACAACTTTACAAGAAAACAACAACTCTCATCAAAACCATTAAATGTACAAAGTATTCACATGCTAGTTTATTCTTCTTATGTGATTATGTTACCGTGGGATTTCCAAGTCACTGTATATGTTATAAAAATACATAAGTTTAATATTGGTACGGTCACTATAAATATTGGTAGGTAATTAATTAGGAAACAATTAATTCATGGCAAAGTTGTTGAATAGATGCTTATATAGACACTAACTAAAATAACTGACCTTTCTTTCTTTTCGGGTAATATTTCTTGTATGCCATCTACGTTTTTTCAAGTCCACTCCATGTTTTCATTTATTTTGCTCAGAGGCTTTAAGGTAACAATTTCTGGACGGTGAATGCTTCTAAGTGAATGCAAAATTTAAAGTTTATATATCTGCTAAAAGTATATTAGAATTTTCATGATCGGTGGGTGAGTGAGTATGTCAGTATGTCAGAGAATTTCGACGGGCAATAGTTCGTAAACTATAGGTATAAGTAGTATGTAATTTAGAAATATAAATAGGCCTTTTGGTTTGTAAGGGGGGTCGAAAATGCCCTGAGTGGCTTCGAGAAAATTATGGTATGGCTATTGTATCAAACATATTGTATGTCTTTTACCTGGCATACTCACTTGCAGATGTGATAAATAGGATAAACAAATAAATTTATCCTATACCAGGTAGAGCCACGCTGGTGTATATCTATCTCTCCCACCACGTAAATCACTGGTATGGAGAAAATATTTTTAATATGACATAATTTTGCTTATGGTGAAAATTTTTTATTTATTGCGTACCTACTGAATAGGTACCACATTTTTATTACATCTTTGCATTCTACGTTAACTTAACAGCTATTTATTTCCTGTGATTTTTTTTCACTTTTGCAACGTAAAGAAACTAACGATGAAAAAACTTACCAGTTTTCACCTTCGCTTCTAATGTAACGTACTACTTATTTTCTTCAGGCATAGGTTTTCTCTGGCTATTTCGTTTTGATATTGTCAGAATAGTCATTTTGCATGTGTTATAGTGCGTTTTGAAGAATCAACTATTGTAATGAGAACAAGAGCTTTATAAGCAACCAAGGATGATTTTCTTCTAATATAATAAACAGACACAGCAATATAATATTAACACCGCCTTAAAAGAACTCATGTCTTAATAGAACTTTAAAATAAGTTACACCGAGTTACAGATTACATGGGCACCAACAAAGTTAGTGTTTACTAAAAAGTCTGTAGTATGAAATCTAATTGTAAATATGGTAGCCACATAATGAAGCTTCTTTAAGAAAACTGAGGACAGTTATTGTATTAAACGAGAAGTCTCAATGAAATTGTTGAAGAGGCATACCTTAGATAAAAACTCACTCGGTATTCATGTTCTTGAAATTAAATAAAAACGTTTTAAAACAAGTCATGCTTACATCAAAAATGCAACAGAAACAAAAATCTTAAGTAGTTAAATAAATCGTTGTATTAAATTAAGTTTTTCTAATTAATTTAAGGCCGCCGAGCCATAAATACTGCATCAGGCTTAAAACGAAGTCTACAAAAAGTAGCGGGATCAAAACGAGCGATTACCATATACTTCACTATACTGTACTCTACATGAAACAGTTTTCTTAATTTTAAAACCTATAATCTGCAGATTAATTATCTTCTACAAACATCAGATAGAGGATCAAGCTAAATATCGAACACTTACACCAACTAAAGAATGTATTAAGGCATCTCAATCAAAAACAGCTACTGAAGATAAAACATACATGTGTATGCCTATGTACGTATATTTTCAAAGTTCTTTCAATGATCTTGTATACCTAGCTTGTTTTATACAAGAAGCTATAAAGCTAAACCGCCATATACCCAATGAGTAAGAATTTAAGCCGGAATTTAAAAAACGTTCTTCGCAGTGCGGACATGCACGGTGTCAAACGTGACTAAGGTACCAAACTGCCCATTGTTCGTGCATAATATAGGGTGCAAGTAGTATTAGTTCTCGGTCAATGCTTTAGTTGACAGCAAGTGGTCAATGTGATTTATTCATGTGCTGACCATCATGAATAACTCCAATTGCACCATGTCGATACTTCTGTTGTGTGCGGTTTTGTTTTGTGGTTTACTTTGTGGAGTAACCTGTGAAAACAATTCCATTGACGCTGAGGTGTTTTCTGAAGGAAGACAGCTTGTCGAAGAAGGTTTGTAAAAATATTGCGGTTAACTACTTTTATTGCACGCAGGTTTTCTTGGTTATAAATGTCCTGATAAGTAAAAGAATCGACAATTAAACTACCGGAGTGGATAATTTCTAAGTGGAATGCTTTTGAAGGTGCACTCATTGCGTCTTTTAAATTAAATAGCTTAGAAACAAGCTGATTGATAGTTATTTTCAAATAGCACCAAAACTATACTTAAATCAGATCTGCATATATCTTCCATATCCTTTATTTTTACTGGCTTGTATAATTTAGTTGCAATTTAATTAATCGATCTTTTTCTAATTATAATTTCGGTAATATAACTGGACTAGTGAATTTCTTTTTACATATTTGCCTTACGTTTTTCCCTTTTTTCTATCTCTATTTTCGTCTATTTTATTATTTTCTATCATAATGCAAGGTCCTAATACCTTTTGATGTAATCAAAAACCATTTTTAATGCGACAACCAACAAAAGCTTTGAAGCAAATCACATACAATTAGCTTTCAATCTATTCAGTTGGGTAATTTATTTTTTGATGCTATTGTAAATCTAAAATGAGACTAGTACCTGTTACATTTTTGCAAAAGTTTGTTGCGTTAAATAAAAACATGTAACCGTAATACAACGTTTCTCCTTTATTGCGCGTATCTGATGCTTGCAATGATATATTCTTATACTGTTCATTTTATATACACTACAAGATTATAACAGTTTCTACGAGTTTCATCAAGAAAGAAAAACAGCCACCAATGAATCTATTAACTACACAAAAGAATCTTCTTCATGTGCGTTCGGCAGTTTATTGATAAAATTTTAATGCTTGTATTTCAACGCACATGTTCAATTGAAAAATACCTATATTTTATTTTATTCGTTCGCTTAGTAATAATGCATAATTTCAATATGAGGCCATTGTTGTTTGTAACGTTCTTTAGAACTATATAAGGCTATAAAGTCCGTAAAATATCTGGAAGAACGTTTGTATAAGTTTCCACCATTTTTGTACATTTTTCATCCTATTTTTTCTATAAAAGCATTCATTCACCCACTTACCTATTATGCCGACAAGGTTGTCAATACATAATGCTCATGTGTGGGAATTAATCTCAGGAAGTACCTAGTAATTTTCTGCTGACACGCCGGTTTACTAAATACCCTAGGTATATACATACAGTCCTAAAGTATTTTGGCAGCTTATTTAAGTATTACCTTCACATTCATATAATGATAGTCACCTGATTCATCTTTGTCTCATTGACAATACAGAATTATTTGCAATGTATATTTATAAATAAAGCATTATTATTAGACTTATCCATGAAATTATTTAAAAATCATAATAAGTTTAATTACGTCAATTTTTAGCTATCAATAGCACCACACCGCATGCTCATAAATACGATAATATATATAATATATATCGACGGTATGTAACTGTCTTAGTAAAGTGAAATTGATTATTCAAAATATAAGAAGTATCTTTTATACTTTTTTCTGCTGCATGACCTAACAACAAAATTTTATTTAGTTTTCCAAAAAAAAAACAATGTACTAATAAACCTGTGAATATTTAGAACGGAACATGTGTTCCTATAAACAGTCTAGTTTAATTTGCATATTAATTCACAGTTGATTTCGTCAACTATAGTTTGGGTAGGCACGTGCGGTTCCTTGAGTGGCAGTGAGCAACATTCTTGAAAAGCAATTCGTACAAGAAACCTACTTTTAAACTTATACCGTTATTGACGGTTTATGGCATAAAATTTAACAGTGGTCGATTAAAAAACTTTTCCTTTGATTGTGTTTTATTTTGCGTCGTTACTATTGACCCAAACTTTAACAAATATACTTGCATAGTAGCATATGAAACTATAGTTATAATACAATATAATATTATATTTGTGTTCACATTATTAATATGCTGTGGAATCTACCTTGCCATGATAAAAACAAACGCCTTAAAAATCGGCAATAATTTAATTTGCTGCCTATCTTTGAGTGTTAATACGAAACACATAAGAAATAAATAAATCACGCTTCAATCAAATAAAACAAAATTTTACAGTTACAGTTTACCTTTTTCCAAAATGCAGTTTTTAAATTCTGAGATACTGACTGTAGAAAAGTGAATGTGATTCTATTAAACCTTTATATAAAGTAAATTATCGAATGTTTTTTACCTGTACGTAAAACTACTTACTAAGTAGATATGCTTCTTGTAACTGTTTAGGTCAATTTCGCTAGTAAGAACTTTCTTTTCCTAGATACAAACACATTTTTAAAGCTTTTATGAAACCTAAATACTACTGAGAAAGTTTGAAAATGGTGATAAACATAACTGTCAAAGAGGAAGGTAGAGAAACCAAGTATAAGTTTATGCAGATTATTACTGGATTATGAACGTAAGGTAAAAATAAAAATAAAACTTCATGAAATTAAAAAACTTTAGCTAAACGCTACAGAGACAGATTCTTAACTTACCTATTAATATTAATGTTGCATTTATATCATGTTTTAGTGTTTGAGAAAGAGTAAATTAATAACCATAATCTCTGACAAAGGAAAGAGATCAATATAGTGTAGCAAAAATCAATATATTTCAAATGTAATAATACCTACATTACGGTAGTCACAATAAAGAATATTTGGTTAAATAAATGATTGCGATAAAGTCGAACATCAATTTTACTATACCAATTTGGACTTTAATAATTTTTCCACAGATAATTGTGCAAATCAATAAATATTTCAGGAGTTTCCAGTACAGAAATGTATGATCATTTCTATCCCGTTTAACTTATTCTTTTTTATATACAGCGGCTGATTTATTTTTACTCTATCAGCCGAAAAATCTAGTGACGTTCAATTTTTGTTAAGATATGTTTCGGAAATATTTGCGATACCTATTTTGTTTTTTGTAGTTTTTCATTACTTGTGCAGCAAATGAATATCGCAAAATAAACAGGAAATATAAAAATCTATTACCTGGCTAAAAAGTTGGTACAATCATTAAAACTAAAATAAAGTTGTAGTAGTAACAGTAATTACAGTAACAATAGAAAGAGATCTAACAACACATCGTAGTTTTTAATTATATACTTTTCAGTTCTTTTTGGAGTCCTTAAATATGGACCAATTTTCCTCACGATTCAAAGCATTGAAAATCCCTCGTACTTTGTTCTTCGAATTGTCTTTTGTGCCGACAGGAGTAACATACGCCTGATCCTTTACATATCCACAAATGAAATACTTAAATGGTGTTAAATCGGAAGAAGGCTGTGAAAATTTATACGGTCCAATGTTTGCAATTCAACTATCACGCACGTTTCTGACACGACTTTCCCAGCAGCTCGATTGATACATGCTTTACGGGTTTCAGATTCCGGAAGAGTATGCAAGCTGGCACTGAGAGCGTTTCTTAAAATCTCAGCTATCGACGATTCTCATAACACACTGCAGTTTCAAAAATTTAGAAAATCTCTATGTATAACTGTTTTTTTAATCTTTGCTCCATCTGCCCAAATGACTTGTCTAGTAAAATCGTTATAATCTCTATGTAATCTTGGCTCCAACTATGCTTCTCTTAAATGTTGAATAAGTTGTAAATTAAAACCGTATTTTTGTGAAAAATGATTTAAAATTAGTGCAATCATTCTGCTTATAGCATCACCAGTCTTGGGCGATTTGGATATGTTTCAACATAAACTCGGAAAATTCTCTTGACAATTTTACGCTATAATCACCGTGGATCATTAATTAATCCAAGAAACCATCATTTGTATACCCATCAGTACGTGACATGTTATCCAGTTAATTATATACAAGAAGAATGAAGAAAAGCGATGTTCTTATTACTTCAGCAAATTGGCTCTGTAAAAACAAACTGTCAACACTAAGTCTTGATACACAAAAAGCAATAGAAATTGCCAGATATTTCCTAAATCTTTAGAAATAGACGCAAAAATACTGGCCAAATAGAGAAGAGCGTTAAAATTAATTTATCGTTCGTTAAAAAAAAAGTAGCCCGGGTGGAAGTTTTGTAAATTGAATTATCTATAATTATGAAAATGGTACAATTAGATAGTAATGTAGAAAATTTCATGTGAAATCAAATGCTGTATCCGTCTAATATGCAGTGTTAACGAACTGATCATTAAATTTAACTAGGATTTAAAAAAATGACATGATATACGGGATATTCTAATAAAATGCCGAGATCTGATTACGTTTTGCTATGTTTAAATGGATAATATAGAACGATCAAAATATTACCAACACAATAAATTAATATTTATACACTACTAATTGTCCAAAATAGCTAAATATGTTTCACCCGTAATATTAATTTTCTCCATTAGTTATCATATTTGTATTAGACAACTATAATATGAACCCAATGAAAGCTAACTCAGTATTTGCAAGAATTTTCAATACCTTGTAAGAAGTTTAGAATGTCTAATGGTTGTTGCCTGTGTATTGTTAATTCATTCAATAGTATATATTTAGTAGGTTCTTGAGGCAAATTTTGCAAAGAAATATATCAGCTCCCACCGAGACTCGAACTCGGGGCCTCCAGATTTAGCTTCTGTTGCTCTCCGTTGAGCTATGGGGCCGTACTGGAAGATGGTTGCAAATCACTAAAAACATTGTTAGTAGATTCAACGAGGGCTTTTAATAAGTTCCTTCACTACCGGAATGTTGAAAATAATATACAGAAATTACTAGTGTTTGTTTTTGTAGGTTTAGGCTCCTAATTATATCAAATTAAACAAGTTTGTATTAATATAACGTTTCGACTTTTAAATTGTCTTTTTAAATATTTTTTTATATTATAACTAACAATTTGACAAAAAAAATTAATAAGTTTTACAATTTACGGACAACCAAAGATACACAAACCCAAACTCCCTCTTAGACCTATAACAAATAATGTACAAACACCAACATACAACCTGCCAAACACTTAATCAGTATCTTAAAAAACATGTTGAATAAAAATCAAATGAATATTAAAAACTCTTTTGAATTTAAAAACAAAATTTCCAATATTAATATTCCACATAACCACTTAATGATTTCTCTGGACGTAATTTCTCTGTACACAAACATACCAATAACATTGATAAAATCTATTATCCTGAAAAATTGGCAGGATTTAGAACAATCTACAAATATCCTAAAAGCAGAATTCATAAGAGCAATAAATTTAAAATTGTTTAGAAATTATTTCCAATTTGAAAACAACTTCTACAATCAGATAGAATAGCAATTGAATCCCCCATCTCAAGCAGCAAAGCGCAACTGATACAACTGTAACAAAGAAAGTAAATTACATAAAGCTATATAGATATAGATAGTCTGTTTTTAATATTACCAGAAAGTAAAACGAATGAAACTTTACATATATTTAATAGTTATCACAAAAAAATACAATTTACCATAGAGACAGAGAAAGAACTCGATTAACTATCCTGACCTTACACTGATTAAAAAGAATAACAAAATTATCACCAAATGGTATTCAAAACCAACAGCATCAAGAAGATTTCTAAATCCTCACTCTAACCACCCATAAAAACAAAAACTAGTTATTTTATTTTAACAACACGATACACCGGGTAATAAAATTAACTAGAAATTAGAAACGAAATTTTACATGCACAATAACTAAAATGTTATCACAGTAAACTAATGCACAACTCCATAAAACAACAAACAGGAAAACTATACAATAGCATGCAATATGAAAAACAAATAACCGCTAACCTAACATACTTCAACCTAGCGTACATTCCACCCCTTACACAAAAAAAATAGTAAAACCATATACAATATACATAATACAATGTAAATAGTATACAGGACAAACGGGACAAAATCTCAAAAACAGAATACAACAACATAAAAATAATAACAACTACACTGCTTTGAAAAAATATCAAGCACAAACTAATCACACTTTTGACTTCGATAACGCCAAAATTATTGCTACAGAATTATAAAGACAATCTTTGGAAATGGAAAATTGACAAGAAAAAACATAAGCATATATATAAATGACTTTCACATTTACTATAAAAATAATTATAGCGATGGAAGAAACTCAAATGTACATTTTATATTCATACCAAAATTATAAATGTCGTATTAGCTTTTTTAGTCAAATTGTCAATTATAATATAAAACAAAGAATTAAAGGTCGAAGCGTTATATTAATAGAAAGCTTGTATAATTCATTACAATTAGTAGATAAACATACAAAAATAAACACTAGTAATAATCAAAAGGACTCCACAAAATAAACATCTATATATAATACCAGAAAACAAAAGCGATGTAAAGAATGTTAACATATAGCAGTTTCAATATAGTGGGCACAAGACGAGAAATACGAAGGTACAGTTTAGATTTATCAACCAAAATTTTCAATTCAAAAAATTAAACAAACAGTATTTCGTTAAATCTTAAACTAAAAGGGATCTCGCCCGAATCAAAAGTACAAAATACATCTTGATATAAACCTGAAGTTATTCGAATTCAAACTTGAATTATTAATTACAGGTAGAACGATGGTGCACCACGCCGTCAAACGTCTCATGATCATAATGCCAGCGATATTCTTCAAGCTTGGCGTTGCTTTTACGCTCCTCATACTTGTAGCACTGGCAGCTGTCAACAACGGATTCATCGGCTTCCTCATCCTGGTGGTCGGTCTCAGCTCAGTACTGTCTCGTCTTCAACAAGGTGGTCAGACGGTTCCGTTAGTAGCAGCACCACCTCCATGGCCACATACCTTGATTGACAGAAGCGACAACATACCTCCTGCCCAAGTAAGGTATCAGAGACCCATCGCTGGTTACTCCCGAGTGGAGTACAATCCACATGCTATGGACCGCAGCGATACAGTCGAATACGCAACTCAAGTTCAAAGACTTAACGATTTAGTGCAGCAGAACCAGAATGGCTTGGGAGCCAATTATAGAAACACTGAAGTAATTTATAATAAATTTCCAAGTAAGAGGTCTTAGCAGTTTTATGCAAGCATACACTCATGGCACAAACCAACAAAAAAGTTATTCATCATTCTTAGATGAAATCATGCCCTGGATCTTCAGATCTGTTCAAATTAGTGAAATTTGTAGTAGATATTCTACTTTCTACATGTAAACAATTATTTATTTATTTATTTATTCAGGCCGCAGGGAACACATACTGATGATAATTTACTGTTGTTGTTGTTGTATGATTTACCAATTACACTAAATTATGAATCACTAAATGAAATACAGAAATTATCTAATGTACAAATAGTCATTTTCATCCTTAAAAACCGGAATCCTCTTCCTTCCACAATATTTGATGTTTTAAAACTAAAAATATTTTTCAATTACCCGTATTGCATACAGCTGTAGTTTTCTTTTTAGTTAAAATATTAACCGAGTATCAAGTGTTTTTAAAACATTAAAAACAAAAGAAAGCTTTAAAAATACACATACTCCAAGACTTAACGATGTGTATCGAAAAAAATAGTGATTAAGTACCTATAAAGTGCGCGTCTGAAGTCTCTCCTCCCCCCTCCCCAACTTTTAAACGTATCAGGTTAAAAGGTCGTTGAAAAATAGTCTTATTTTAAAGACGATATTAGGTTTTTTAAATCCAAAAGGTGATATCTGTTGTCTCTATCAATTATTCCGACTGCTATAGTGTGCTTTGATGTTGTTTTCTTATTACCCGTTCATTACTGCATTACTACCTGTTTTTCCTGCATTTTTCTTTTTCATAGTGGGATTGGCGTTATTGTCATGAATCGGAATTGTCTTCAATGGGACACATTAATCTTTTATTGAAAGTGTCTAACAAAACTGCCCAAAATGTTTGACGAACAAGCATACCACCACTGACGAAAAAAAAGCAAGTTGACATTTTTGCGGAAACCATGATAAATTCTGTCTAGTCTTCATCTAAGGCTGCTTTGACGTATGCCCGTAGTAAGAAGACCCAAGAAACAGAAATGCAAATGCACCTAATACATAAAAATGAAAATGGTTAGACGATATTGTTAATCCACTTTTTATTCAGGACAACTTAACTCAGGTAGATAGATTGGATTTAGTTAGCACTTCTAGCGAATGCCCTGATCGTTCCGAATGGTTCCCAGATTTAGCATAACGCATTTTTATGGAGATACCTTAATACAAAAACATTTATTATTCAACTGGAAAGTCTTTAAATACTGCAGAAGCGATTTATAAAAAGAAATTAGGAAACACACCATAATACGACAAGCGTATTTCTAAATGGTCCAAGGGGACTTTTTTAGAAGTATTTGTAACACTACTGGTCAAATCTGTTAATATTTACGCATAACTGGGCCAACCGTACCAACCAAAGCATAATACAAGGCATAATAATTGACACAGACAACTAATATCGTCGACTAGGTAGATTAGGGCATGTACGAAATAAGTTTGAGTTTGTTGAATTTGATAGCTACTGCAGCCCCAACTTATTTCTTACATATTTTAACATATTTCTTTTGAATGGTGATCACTTTTCAACGATCTTACCCGAATTTCAATGAGGTTGGAGAAGAAATTTGAACGCTCGGTATATGTTATATCACGCTTTATTATTTTTTGCAGATTTCTGATAGTAAGTATTTCATGTAAGCGAAGAGGGCATCTTGAATATCCAAATCCTTAGATTTCGAGATAATGTACAGGATCTCTGAAAAGCCTTGCAAATGACAAAATAACATCGGAACTGTACAATGGGAACACACTGTGTTATGAGAATTAGTTATAATTTAAATAAAAAATCAGCAACTCTAAAAAACAACACGGTATTCTTTTTAAAATAAGAATAAGAAAATATTTTGTACATACTTGCTTCGAAGTGTTATCAATTACGTGTAGTTACCAATAAATTCATTATCTTCGCATAACGTTCATTAGAATTTGGCATAAAGCAATAATGAACTATCCAAATACAATTTCCTACTATTTACACAAAAAGGCAATGATTCACATGCTCGACTGATGTTTCCACGTAAGTATTTTGTTTGACCTACATAAAACCTATTCCAAACTAATTATTTTAATTTGAAGCTATATAACTATTTATACACCCGTACTCTCAAATTTTTGTAGGCTATTGAAACACTTGCTCACCGCATATAGCTGTAATCATTACGATTTTCTCGTGCGCCAACAAAGCATAAAAACGTTAATTGAAACAGAAACCGCGTCTAAATTTATACACAGTAACACAATTGGGATCGCGGTCTTTTGCTTGTATTGTATGTTCATCTATGTAGCAAGTCGTATTATTTAAATAATAATTATAAATAAATTACTTCCTAGACACCATGCAGTTTATTTCTCGGTGTCTGGGTACATTATAGAGTACATGTAAACAAAATGATAATGCTTTATTCAACTGTAATACTTTCGGAAGGTGTTAAGTGTTCATATGCATTATAAGCATAGTGCAAACACTAGAAAGCTAAAAGAACAAACACTAGTTCTCCAAATCATTTAAAGTAAATAACGTTTACTTTTTATTTACATACGGAGGATTATAAAGTGTTTCTAATGCAATAACTAAAATAGCAATATTCCAATTTTGTTAGTAAGGAATAGGTCTCGATAGCTTCTACATATGCTATATGTTATGTATAAACAAGCCAACCTTTCCAAATTGTCTAATTTGTATTACCAGACTCGTGTGTTTATCCGCGCCCACCAAAAATTATGTAAATAGATATTCCGAATACACCTACAGAGATTAGAAATGCTGTAGAAACTAACTTTTTTGTTGCGAGAAAAATCAATGAAGTTATACCAAAAGCAATATAAGCTAAAATAGAAAACTGATTCTCCAAGTGGATATTAATGATTATTGCTTTTCTTAAATATTAAACTGCTCCAAACACTTTAAAAAATATTGATATTGCCACAACAAATTAGTCGTTTGCTAACCATTTATTATTACATGAACACACTGTTACCTTAAACAAGTTAAATTCGTTGCATATTTGTAACAAATCTTCAAAATTAAATCCATTAGAAATTTTGGAAGTATACAAAATTATAAATGACAGATCAAACCATTTTGAATTATTTTTGTAATTTTAGGTGTCCCATATTAAACTGTTTATCTTTGTGTTGCTGACATGTAGGCTGCCTTATGTTTTAAGTCAAGTCTGATTGTTTCCATTTTGACGTCATATTTTCTTGTGAAATTTATTTGTGTAATTATTGTAAATGGTACTGACGATGGCTACTTTCTAGTCGAAGTGCTTTACCTATTATTTAATAAAGTGGATAAACTTGGAACAGTTTAATATACAAGAAAAGCAACAATATAAGCTACTGTGACATGGTGTAACTAGAAAGAAATATATAAATATTCAGACACTGAAATCGTTATCATCATGTTCATATTAATTGATTCTAAAATCCACGTTATCAATCAAGAATAATATTGACTTAAGCAAGTTCAAAAAATTGACGGAATTGTTAAAAAAGCAAGAGGATTTGGATATAAGTTTAAGAAATCAAAAACTTTCTCACAAACGAAATATACAGATTTTTGCGCTAAAACGATGGAACATGCACGTTAAAAAATGGTAAATTCTGTATACATTGATTATTGTGAAATATGTAACTTAACGGACAGATCTTATTATAGGTACCTAATTCTAATTGGAACCGCGGGTGTCTGCAGATGTGACGAATTAGTAAAAATTGATTTTAAAGGTATTAAGACAAAGAATCAATTTTGATAGTTACCATTCCTGATTCAAGGACTAAAAGAAGTCGATCTTTTACTGTCACAAATAACAGCCAAGATAGTCCTATCAACTTTTTGTATTTTTCTGTCTTGAGCAATAATGTATCATTTTTCACCCTTAATACATAAACAACTATTCTTTGATACTGACAACTAATAAAGGTTAAATAAAAATATTTTATTGAAACACACTATTATCAGCCTACTAGTATTTTTCGAAAAAGAAACAGACGGGTGGCAATATACAAATGGCTCTCCTATATCATGCCAAAGAAGTATTTCTCACACGCCAATTATCCTCGAAGAGCTTTGCTACCTGACCAATTACTATAAATGCATGTGGT
The DNA here is from genome assembly GCA_025024175.1 of Rhyzopertha dominica. Taxonomy (NCBI): domain Eukaryota; kingdom Metazoa; phylum Arthropoda; class Insecta; order Coleoptera; family Bostrichidae; genus Rhyzopertha; species Rhyzopertha dominica. The sequence continues at coordinate 24,566,602 of QCXZ01000137.1, forward strand.
CCCAAGAAAAATACAAATTAACACAAAGCAGATAAGGGAAAATGCCGAAAATTTCTCAAAGCCTACTTTCCAACTAATTGATCACTCATGTAAAAACCAAGCATGCCTACAACGTACCGAATGTCATGATCACCTTACAACTAGGCTGTGACTCAACGAAAGTCAATTACATTCTAAAAAATGTGTAAATGAAACCTAAAATCGAGAACGCCGCCGTTGCCACCAAAATGTAGCGCGGACATAAACAATTTATGCGGAAGACCAACGGTGAAAGAGGAAAGAGTTCAAACCAGAACAGTAATCTCAACGCAACCGTAGCGGTGAACGCAAACCATTAAACAATGAGCGCTCGGCGCGATACGAGCAGATAGCCGTGAAGAATGGATGATGTGATAGTAGACGATAATCAAAAATGCTCAAATTATGTGTGTTGGTGATTTGCATGGTATGTGTGACTACATCGCAAAGTGCAGACGGAGCAAGGAACACAACCCAAGTAGGAAGTATTTCTGAAAGACTGCAAAACTTGAACAAAACGAATTTTCCTGATATACATATCAAATTTTCAAACTATACCAAAGATGATTCCCAGATTGATACTAGCTTTACTGAAGGTAAGTGTGTAGGTAAACGTGCATGTTCAATGTGTAAAAACGATATGTTTCATTCTAAAGAGGTTTACATATTAAGCTTACTGTTAATTATATTCTAAAGCCGGTTAAAAATAAAAACAAAACAACGATTCGAAAATATGTATGTCGCATATACAGCTCCAGTTTCCTTAAGCAGCGCACTAATCGAATACTGACCTGGTTATCCAGCGTTAATATAAATGGAATTCCAATCATACGCTCTACATTGGGCGACACAATACAGTACTAATAAGTTATTTTTTTTACTTTTTGTATTTTTTATAATATTACCTCGCTAGATTTATTTCAGTACAAATTATACAACTGCCAGTTGCAGTTTTATAACAAGTAATGTAGTATGCAGAAACTAATACTATAAGTATACACTACATAGGGTGATTGATTAGGGGCGCGGAACGGTTGTATCTTGAAAACCGTCGGGTTTTCACCACTGTTTTTCTTGCATAATAGCCTAAAAATAAAAAATATATAGTCCTGTTTAATTTTATCACGAAAGAATGTAATTTTTCTAAATTAATTTTTGAGCAGTTAATATAAATCTTAATCTCGTTCAAAATTTCTCTAAAATAAGTCAGATAAATTCAATTCAGATTTTAAAAGATATAGTTTAGAAATTATTTTACTCTGCAGTGCCGTAACCGCGTGGCAACAAAAAAATATTGAAATAAAACTTTAAGGTATTGAAATGGAGATTCTAAAAATTATGCTTCCCACCTACATTTGATCGGCGAATTCTGAAGTTATTTGTGTTTATTTGTATTATGCTKCCCTCTAGCATAAACTTTAGGAACTATTTTTATTAAATCTATGTGATACATTTTTAAGTAAAACATTTTTTGCATTGATAGGGTGAAGGGTTTTCAGTTATTAAAAATTTCGTTTATTTGTTACTTGTTTTACTGAGGCAGCCTAGATGGGGTATTTGCCCTAGGAGCCTCAAAATTGAAAAAGGTGGTTTTCCCTACTATTTTTTTTCGTTACCTTTATTTAAATTAGTGTTTAATTTACAAGCAACTTTTATAAAATGGCCAATTTACAAATGGTAAATAAAATTTCTAGGCAAAATAGTTTTAAGTCATCGTGCTACCTTTTGTTGCATTTTCCATGAAAACCGAAAAAATGTGTTTTGCACCTTTAGTTTTAAAAATTAATAAAACACAAATCGTGTCGTCTTAGCGTTACTACTATAGGTACTTATTAAATAAAGTCTAGCAGTTGTGTTAATCAAGTTTGATTAACCAGAATTGCTACAGAATGTGCAAAACTTACTTATCAATCTTGAAGGTTTTTTATTTTTCTTATTTTAGATTGTAACCCCTGTTTATATTTTCATCATTCGGTGCGGCATTGAAAATCGAACATTTTTTTCTAATTATAACTGTACAATTGATATCAATCATACTTACCAGTCAAATATGTAAAAAAAAGTTGTTGAAGAAACAAATATAATTGTATAACGTTAATCAACTAAAAAAACATGGAAGGCATCGTATATTATCTCAAGCCACAATCATTTCGCGTCTCTAATCAAGATCAAAATGAATTACAAAGAAGACAAAACTTTGCTTACAATACCCTTATCGCAAATCATAACGCGTACGGAGTTGTATGCCAAAAATTTGTTTTGTCAACTATTTTGATGAAATTTTAATTAAAAAAGTCAAAGATGGCTTTGAAATACAAATATTGAAAATGGAGTTTATCAAAATAACAAAAGTCGACTTTGAGATTAGAAGAAGAACATTGCTAGCTTCGTCTTACTACTTCTTTGAGCTGTGTACTGTAAAATTTTATATCATGAAATACAATCGAAAACTATGTGATTTTCGTATTAGTAGAAAGCAAAAGAAACTGTGTTTGGCAAGTCGAGTTTACAAAGCACAGCGTTACACAAAACAACGACAGCAAGACAAAAAGAGCCTGTAAAACTCATTAGAGCGATAGTAAGAAACAGGCAGGTCCGTACTCAGTAACAACAGTTGACTGTGCAACTGTGCTATCATCTGCTACCAAAAGTCCTTCTGTTAGTCAAAAAGCAKTTGGTGATGCTCCTGGTGTAAGCTACGGATAACCATTTCCATTTATATCGTGTTCAGCTTCACCAAGAACTCTATGAAGAGGATTTTGAACAACGTATCAATTTTATAACTCAGCGCTAGCTAAAATTAGGCTAAATTATGACATTTTTGACAAATCACGTCAGTGCCATCTTATTCTAAGCTTTCCAAATCGGTGGATTGGATGGGGAGGATAATTACGTGCCCATCCCGAGCACTCGACTTAATTAAATTAGTTTTCTTTTTGTGGAACTACGTTGAGGAAGTTGTGTATCAAGTACCTCCGACCGCACCAGAAAACATGCAATGTAGAATCAGAAACGCATTTCACAACATTACACCTGATCTATTAAGAAGAATAGTAAGATAACTTTCAACTCGTTTCTATTTTTGTGTCTACGGCAGAACTGAAAATACATCGAACACTTATTCTAACAGATAACTACCTTTAGAAATGCCACTAATGTCATTTATTAATTCCGCATCAAATGCTTTTATTAATTTTTAACACTAAAGGTGTATAACCGACGTTTTGAGGTTTCACTTTTACAGTAATTCATCATTGGGATATGTAATTAAGTAATTAAAAAGGCATCATAATGGGCACAAAAAAGCAGCATGCCATTAAAAAGAGGTATCATTATGACGCCACATCTTTTGGGACACTATGTATAATCAAAAATACTTTCCTAAAATGCGCTCTAAACTGTAAACAAAATCTACAATGTATCAAAAATTGATCTTTCGTAATAACTAAGCTACAGAAGACAGGAGCTGAGGTGAAACGCTGAATATTACATACATATATCTGTCTCTAGATCCAGAGCCTGTAGGTTTGAGTCCCACTTAGATCATGAGTGATTTGTTTGTCCCTAGGTCACATTTGTAATACTCTACAGTTACATAATGTGATAATAATAAACTGTTTAACTTCAAAAGATTAACACGGCTATAAATAAATCAAACACTTTCCTTTCTTCAAGCTCTCATATCTGTGTATTACTAAAATTTATTTCTATTACAGAGGGAAGAAAAAGGAAGAATAAAAAGCAAGCCGATCTCATGTCTAGGATTCTACCGATGATGGTAATACCATTCATGGTTCAAACGGCTATGATTCCCATGGTTCTGACGTCGCTGAAATTTATGCTTCTAAAGAGCGCCATAATAGGAAAATTAGCAATACTCTTGGTGGCACTGAACATGCTTAGAAGATCCATGAATAGCGGGGGAGTTTATAGTCATAATGTCAACATACAACGTGAAGAAGATACCAAATTGTCACACGAACATTACGGTTATAAACCGGGTTGGTCTGGAAGTGTAGAGTATGGTGCTTATGTAAATTGAGGAATAACTGCTTGAGCTTTAATCATTTGGTTTATATTAAGTTATTTATGTTTAGGATTTGCTAGTTTATGTAATATTTATTGACACTATCTTGCCAGTTTCCCCTATATTATTGTTTTTGTAAGGTATGGTTGGTCAAATCCTGTACATCAGTGGTAATAGATATCAAACATTGTTGCGTTGTAAATATGCTCTTCAAATTGTGTTAAATAAAAGTTATAATTCGTAATAATATGTCCGATATAATCCACTTGTTCTGTAAAAAAATCATAAGATTTTGTCGCCGTATATTCCGCATTGCCTTTTTTTAACGTTTATACATCTAAGAGGAATCTTACATTACGCAAATGAAATCAATTCTACTTTCGTATACTTTCCTTATATTGTTTTATTTAACCTACACTATTTAACGCAACAACAATTATACGATTCACCAAACTGCTTAAGAAAAAAACTATTTCTTTTGCCACTATAAGTAAACTTGTTAGTAACGGTTTAAATCGTGCAGAATTTCTTTTTGCGTGGATTAATTTGTCATATTTCACGCTTGAGATCCAGCAGCGGGCTTCATCATATGATCATGTTCTTGCCTACATGAAAAATGCTTACTCTCAGTGCTTATTTATTATAATTTCGTATTACTAATACAATTCCATAGGAAATAATGATAAAACATAAATTCTGGTTTACCCATCTGACCGCAACTCTAACGGTGTGACCAGAGCAGAATAATTGGTCACGTATTTGTCCTTTTCTCGTTTAACTGCACATACACGTTGGCTGTGGTCCGCTATGTATGTACATACTACATGTTGCGGTATAACAGATAAGTTCTACGTAATCCATACACTACTGAATTTACCATTCTGACTTTCAGCGTTAAGCAGAAACAGGTTGCGTTTAGATATTATATTGTATGCAGTAATAAGGATTTGTGCCATCCATAACTTGTACAATTCCTTTTTACTCGACAAAAGCTAAATTTATGTGTATACTATGGTGTATATACATCAGGTAGTTACAGCTGTCATGGGAAGAATTCGTTCAAAACAAAAGTAATTATTTGTTAATTATTCATTAAATCGTAAGTAAGCAGAAAATGATGGACCGAATTTCAGACAGCGTTAATTAGACTGAATATATTAGAATGATAGAGTAATTTTAACTTATAATAAATAATAAAACACTTGCTTTCCGTCCAGTCTTCCTGCTTATTTTTTTTGACAGCGTCAAATACCAGCAGCATTTCAACAGACAGGTGGCCTAGTTATTAACTTAATAAGACAACAGTGGTTTATTATGACAGTTACTTCCAAGAACTCTACTCTGCAAAATATCATGTGCATTTAGTGTCGTAATTGTTCAGAGCTGTTTCTATTGCACAAAAAGGGTAGTTAAAGGATCTAGTACTTTTAGAAATTTTGCAAACATATAATCGAGTACCCTGTATGCCCTTTGTGCTGAAAGATTCCCACAAAATATTTTATATAAAGATGTATTAGTATTTAATTAGTGTAATTGGGCATTTTTGTTGATATTAATAAGTCAATAGTTTTAATTGCTGAACGTCAATCAATTAGAATGATTCAGCATAGGCAAAATGGATCCACCATCACATATTTCTAAAGTCTCTAATAGGCCTTCCATTGGGGTCCTGCAGATTTAACAGCTTGGGCGGTAGTTATTCCAAAATGTGTCGTGTTTGTAAATCTAAAATGCACATGGACAGTTAACAAGTTGTTGTATTAGTTTCATTATTTATTTCCTTGCGTTATGAATCTCACATTAAAAGGGTTTCCAATTACAAATACAAATCTCCCTKCTAGTAATGTGCAACTTGCCTTAATCTTGATACAGATAATTATGAGTTTTCCTATTTTTTCATTATTTATGGCACCAAATGTTGCTGTTTAATATGGTTTAATTCAATTAATAATTCAGTCTTCGCTAATTAGTCCATCTGGAGAAGCGAATTTTTGTATGGGAATCTTTTCATGTTCTTTTCCACATATAAAAATGATTTGGCTACACTGAAGTAGTGTGTGGTCTGTCTCATCTTACAAATTGTTCCAAACACTAAAACACCACCAATTCTTTGAACTTCTTCACTGACGTCTAATGAATGAAGTATTTCCTCATATTTGCCTGCTTCCGCAGTCCGCAGTCGTCATCCACCGGTAGTATATACTAAAAAACAAACAAAAATAAAATATAATGTAAAATAAAATTATAAAATATACAATTAAAAACTAATCTGACGTGTAAATATTTACACTACATTTTAAAGGTAGATAAGATAAAGGTATATTTTCTCAGAAAACGAATATTATTATTATTATTATTATTATTATTATCTTGCTATAGTTTCCCTTTTGGAAGAGTTTCCTTGATTAGACGTATGGCTGCCTTCCATCGGCAAAATTTTGTTTTAACTGCTATCATTTGTTTTGTAGAATACTAGGAACGCTTTCAGGCGAAATTAATACGTTTTCCATCGACGAACTTGACAACTACGGAACTGTATAATTCAACAGCATTGTTGTCCATGTTTACAATTAAGCTTTCAGAATACTGGAACCTGCAGGTGACAATTTTTTTAACTAATGACAGGGCAGTACCTAACCTTTTTATGGAAAACCCTACATATTTTAGCATTTTTTAATCTTCAGTCAAGAATAAAGACCACTTTGTTTACCCTTCATGTGTTCTATTTTGTACCGTTTCGGAAATATTTAAAGTTTTTTGATAATTTTGACGTTTACAGTGAGCTAAAAGTAAAAAACAGAGAGATGCGATTTTATCTGTTGCATGGGGCATGAAATTAGCTTTGTTGAATGTCAGGAAATGCACTAACTTTTGTTTTGCATATTTTTTATTACATTCTACAAAAAAATAGTCACATTTTGTCAAATCTAGCTATCTAGCCGGACATTAACTGCTCCTCCTCGTCCAGTCCATCGATTTGGGAACTGCGTGTTTACTATTAACTATTAATAAGAGCTTCTAGAAGACAGTATATAGGCGGAACTCCTTGGGGTGCGTCAAGTTAGCCCCCGACCTTCAAATTTTTTTGTTTAAYCTAGAAGGTTGAAGTGTGCTAAAGTTGTTCTGAACTGTGCTGGCACTTTTTACAATTGTGATGGCTCCTAAAACAATGAAAAAAAATAAACAAATCCGGGGGCTAAGTTGAGGTCCMGCCCCCGAAATTATTTTATTTTCTCATGTTTTTTCACTCTAATCGTTTGTGCTACGATTGTGCTAGATTGTGCCGATGATTTCGTAAAAAATACTTTACATTTAAGGGCAAATAAATAATAAACAAATCCGGGGGCTAAATTGACGTCCAGCCTCCGAATTTTTTTTATTTTCTCATGTTTTTTCACTCTAATTGTTTGTGCTACGGTTGTGCTGGATTGTGTTTTATATTTTTCAAAATTCATTTGTAGTGAAGCGATTTGAGGTGATAGTTTCCCATGGTAACAGCCAACTAACTTGTTTTAACAATAACTATATGTATATGGTGTATAAATAAAACGATATGTACCATGCTGTCTGCATTAAACCTAAACTATACTGACAAACTGCAACAATAGCTAAACTGAGTTGGTTGCGATGCAAATAGCACAACAGACATGCATTTTAGATACAAAGATTGAACTCGCCTACATTTTATTTTATTTGTGATATAAATATGCCTTAACGCTCATTTTATCTGTTTCGAAGTAACGTTACTAATTTAGCTAGAAAATGCTAAACAAATCCTGTCAAGCATTTTTCAGAATCAGAATTTTGTATGAACACATCCAAATCTGTATGTACCCACATGCCAGAAATATGCTATTTATATTCTAACATTATTACTTATTTGCCCTTAAACTTAAAGTATTTTTTATGAAATCATTGGCACAATCCAGCACAGTCGTAGCACAAACGATTAGAGTGAAAAAACATGAGAAAATAAAAATCGTTCTGCATAAAAATTGAATGATAACAATGAGTTTCTGTTGGCATTCAAACAATAAAAAAAATCATATCTACCAACTTTCATTGATTGTGCGACATGTTGAACGATACAAAACAAAACTACAAATAAAACTATGGCTCAAATGACAGTTCTTTGGACAACAGTTTGTAAATGCTTTCGTTTTAAAGACGCACACACTTTTCCAAAGCCTCCTAAAATTTATTATTGCGCGATTAACCAAAAGTCAGAAAATAGCAAATATTACAAAACCGGTAAAGCTTGACCATTACATGCCTTAATAAATTCGAAAGCGAATTAAATTATGTTTCAGATGATATACAAAATTATATCGTTCTTTTTAAAGAAATCAAGTTGTATGCCCTACCCAACGGAGGAAACTGCATTACCTATCTTTTTACTTTGGGATATATTAAGGTTTTTCTAGCGCACCGTAAACATCGAAATTTTCAAAAACCTTTAAATATTTTCAATACATTACGACATAGAACACACGCATGGTTAACAATATGGCCTTTATTATTAGGAATTCAAAAATGCAACAAAAATACAGGATCTTCTATTTAAAAATAAAATTAGGTATTTCCCAGATATAATAGGACACCCTGTATAATCAAAAATAATTTTTATTATGTAGGCAAGCTGATTTTGTGCAACTTTTACTTAAAACATTTTTTTAATTTTCTATACTAACGTCCGCATCCTGTATATTAATACCTTTGATTAGTGATATTGCATACTCAAAGATACTAGGAAAAATTATTTTTTAAATACATATATGCCTACCCATGCAGTTAGTTACCGATAAGAGTTAAAACGAAAAATCCTTTCAAGCATTATGCATAAAATTATACATAAAATATTTGCTCGCGGATGTAGTCGTAAACGTAAACGTTAATGTACTTAGATCATCAACTAACAATGGTCAACAAAGGGATATCGCCAGGGCCGTAATATATAGAGCACCACCTCATCTCAGAAATTTGCAATCTCTTTCGTGGCTGAATAGTAAGTTTGGCGAATTCTCTCCTTATACAGATATATAAATATCTTCCCAGCAAATTTTAACACTTACCATTTTTCCCAGAAGCTGAAGTATAAACCGGAAGATGACAATAAATGGTAGTAAATAGTAAGTACCTGCCGCCGCGGGACACCTAAAGTGCGTTTGCAAAGGTCCGGGGAATTCCTAATCTGCCAGACTTTATTCTGTCGGTACGCCTTTCTGGCACCAAATTTGAGCTGGTTTAAACAGGATTTGGATGTAAGCTTGTCGGTCGAGAGAATGTATCATTACTCTAATACGATTTGAACAATCTACCAATAAGTAAGTGGGGCTATAACGGAAACTGTGGAGCTTCTTTACACTGTCGCTGCGCACACACAGCTGGTTGTAAGAACTCCAATCACCATTGTTTCAGTTTGCAAAAATTTAAATAATTATTAAGGTTCATGTTATTTCCCTGAATTTATACCGCTTATTTCAGTCAGGGTTGGCATGATTAAAACAAAATGTTTAAAACACAATGTTTTAAACTTGTTTAAAACAACGCTTCTGTTTAAAACCTTGTTTTAAACAAATGTTTAAATCATTTGTTTTAAACAGTGTTTTTTTACTAATGTTACGCTTTGAGTCATCTACTCGTATTTATTTTCACTAATACACATAGTAATTTGCATGAGAGTGCATGTTTAAAACAGTGTTTAAAACGTTTTAACTAACTAAGAAAAAAACATGTTAAAACAATTTAAACATGATTAAATTAAAAAAACTGTTTGTTTTGTTTAATTTAAAAAAAAACATGTTTTTTGCCAACCCTGATTTCAGTTCATTTCAGGGGTCAAGTATCTTTTTTGATATCGACAGTAAAAACTGTATTCACGACAACTCATTAATTTTAATTTTAAAACGTTGCAATAACATTTAAAAGGCCCATTGTCTAAATTAACATTAAGCCCATCAAATGTAAAGTTCGTTTGATGTGGGCAGAGGTGTTTTACTAAAAAGGGTATTTTTGTTTATACGTATCGACGTCTTCATCTGTAAATTGTAAAAGATAGAATATTACGCGTTCCTTTTTTAATTTATTTTACGTGGTAATTTAAGCTTTATATCACCCTTATTAATTTAAACAGTGTGCCAAAATAAAAATTAATAAACAACTAGTTTGGGTTCTGCTTGGGACTAATCAACAGTATGCAGTAAGTGAAGAAATTTCTTCTTTAAAATTTGATAGATTATTCACTTAATTTAAAAGCATTATGCTTAAAAAATATATCAGCCATATTGTAATAAACACTTACAAACTGTTTATTTATTTCTTAAAACCCAGTGTTACAGAATCTTCAAAATTTTAATTGCTTTTTCCACTGTCAGGCTTGTTCGTGTCAATACCCGCATCACCCCCCTTATAAAAAATAACGCAAATTGTAACTCCTCCAGATGAAAAAGAAACACAGATTTGTTCAAAGATGCTATTTTTAAATTTTGAGTGTTCAAGCATTTTGCTTTATTAAAATTGTTTCGTATGTAGATTTTAAAAAATACAGGGAGTATGGAATTTCAAATATCTTGGTAAGTGCCGGAGAAAAAACAGAAATTGATAAACAGAGTTTAGGGTCTTTGACATTTTTCTAACATTCAAATTTTTATGTGATTTAGTATGGTGAAAATATAAACATATTTCTTCTATATCTGCGAAACCGTTGCAACAACAAAAAACGGTTTTATACAAAAGCGTTCGCGAAACCTAAATTTATTTTCAGATGATAGATACACATTAACTATATTTCTTTAAACAGTGAACCCTACATTTGCATTCCTTATGAAATATTAGTGCCACTTTATTAAAAATACAATAGTGTAGTGGTATTCACACATTTTGAAATTGGGAACCCGCATGAAACATCGAAGTAACATGCGACCCAAAATTAAAAAGAAATGGGACTAGGTAWACTAAAAATCAGGAAGGTGTCAATTTATTTTTATTTAATACAAAACAAACATTTATTAGTGCCATACAAGCGCAACAAATTGAAAACCAGCTGTGTAGTGGCCAAATATTAGATTGAAAAATCTACTCTTAAAATTTTGATTTGGCGTATAACATGTAGGAATTTAAAATTAGTAAAAAAAAAGCTACAAAAGACCTATGAGCCTGTTTCGTGTTTACAAGCAGCCATACATCTGGCTCCATTTTGCTGAGTTTTAATCTTAAAGGTGGCTCTGCTGCCAATTTGTTTCCGTATTTAAATTTTAGTTTGAGAAATTGGGAAAATCCCATCTCGCAAATCTATCTTTTAAAAGAAAAAGAAAMAAGTTTGCCTATTATGTATTTTCTTCCATCATGGGACCTCAAAGTACTATCTTCACGATCCCGTTTGGAGTTGCGACCCACATATTGAATACCATTGCACTAGTGCAATAGCAATACCTGCAAAAAATTGAAATAATTTTTTTAACAACAAATAGGATCAGCAGTTTTTACAATTATCAACTTAATTAATATTTTTGTTATACCTTTAAATTTTGAAATAACATTATATCTTCAAACATGAATTTAAAAAATTACAAGAAGTTACGCTAGAACCTTCGTTAATTTTATTTCATTTCTTAATGAGATCGATTATTTTGTTTCTGTAATTCTAATTCACTTTAGGTGACTGCAAATCAATCACCAAGCGCTGAATTAGTCTATATGTTTCTTATTTTTACAAAGTTTCAGCAGAATTCGTTATCTCCAAAAATTCTCATAGCAGTTGATTCCATCAATAAAAAGTCGCAACTATAGACATGATTTTGCAATCCTGGGAAGGGAATTAGTAATAAACAATTAAAACGAGATTATTTAAAAAAAGAAAATGAACTTCTAGTACTGGCTTCTGTAGTAAATCTCCCATATGAGAAAGTACACAAAATTACAGTATTATACGCAGCACCAGCAAAACATGTCTACATACATAGTGTTAAAAACGTCAAAAATACTATCCGTACCAATTTCGTCGTCATGACAGGCAAACTTGTGTTTTGTCAGTAAAGTCTAAGAAAGCACCAAGAAAATCAAGAATTTTTCAGACATTTACTGTTTCTGATGGAATCACTTTAAACCATAATTACTTCCTCATAAGCCATCATAATTATCTTTGTCGAGAATATTAAAATCACCATTTTCGAACGATATAGATATCCAACACCGTTGGTCTCTTATCTATTGCATGTTCATGTTGTAGGAAACATTGTTTTCCAGCTATGTTGCATTTTCTTTTTTTTTGTAAAGATAAGAAATAGAGAATTATTATCTGATGTTCCATATGCTACAGCAAAACATTACATCACAATATTAGAATATTAGAAGGAAAACGTAGATTTTCCAACCCTGCTTTATGGCAGCTTTAATATCCGTGAAATCTCAATCTGTTCTGGTGGGTCAATAACAATTCCGACAAACCTGGTGGGTATCTATTTTGTCTCTGCTTTTATCAACAAATGTGTAAGTCTACGATTAATCCTTGACAAAAATCACAATCGCTCTTTAAAATAAATTTTCTTGTTGAGTTTATTATGCATGTCTTAATACAAAATAATTACTATAGAATCAGATATAATTTTTACAGGGCCATTTTCTAAAATCTAGATATACGTTTTTCCAGCAGAGATTGGTTATATAATTGACAGTGACCAGCTTGTGATAACCTTTAGAACGCTTTATATTATGTAATTTATCAATACGTTCCACAAAGAAATCGCCCACTATGCTTTTCAGACAGACAGACAGACAGACAGACAGACAGACTGGACTTAAATACTAGTGATCTTTTGTGAACTAGAAGACGAAAGCAACGAATGTAGGTATCAGGTAAAAATAGCGCACAATAAAACCATATCAACCTCTTAACAAGACATCGTTAATGCCTTGGCTGGATATTTTTCTTTAATTTTTTGCTAATGAAACTATTAATGCTTAATTTGGCGATAATTCGGTGCACTTCGTCATACATCACCTGGACAAGTTTCAAATTAAGAAGGAGGTATGTATGCAAACCCATAAAAATAATAAGTGCTAATAACAGCAGTAGTCGTGATGAACTGCTGTCATTAATAATAATAATATAATGCCCTTTCAATCACAACTATGTTAAGCATGTAAGATCAGGAAAATACACATAAAAAATAGAACAATATACAAATAAGTAAAACAAACGTTGCAAACAAGCAGGTATAAGACAAACCAAAAGAAAACATTGGAATATTAAAAATTGTTACAATTCAGAAAAAAACTGAAGGAGTAAAATGCCAAATCTTTTAAATTTTGGCCCGTTATGGGTAGTTTTTTACCCAGAAATCACTGACACTTAGACGATCAAACCTGATCTTCAAGATCCTCCCTGTCATCATTTAGTTTTGTTAGTTTGGGGAGATGTGTTGAAGTATTTGAGATTTCATCAAAATTTGACAGTTTGCCAGTTAAATATCCAAGGAATTTCGGAGAGTAAGTACGATTTCTTGTTGAAAATGACTTTGGGGGCCCACATTTTCTTTTTTTTTTCTTTTCCCATGGTCAAATTCCTGGCTACACTTGTTGGAGTGCTGTGGAAAATCTATATTGTCGATGTGGCCAAGTGGAGGAAACTGCACATTTTGTCCAAGAACGTCGAGTTTCAAGTTTTCAAGAAGGCTTTATAAACATTTATGAGTTATCTCCAGATGTTAAAATGAAAACTTAATAATATCTTATATGTACTTTTTTTCTTGTCATATGAAAATAAATTATAATAATAATGTTATTTTAGAATGTTGAGTAAGGTAGACTCCTGCTCTCAACATATATTTTTTAAAAAAAAAGAGCTTTGCGTAATCGCTCACTGCATGCCAGCTTTTGTTAATTCTACGGTAAGGAATAACCGGATGATCTCTAGCTCTTGTCTCATAATTACGCAGGTCTTTATGTGTGATAAAACACACCGTCATTCTGCTTTGCCCAAAGTAGGCACCTGTAAATACACTGATAGCAATCCTAAATATATATATTACTCGCAGTAACAAGCATATCTATAAATTGGAGACCGTTCTCCAATATGTATCCATTTATAAGCTCTGCCTGCTTAGAAATAACAAACTATTATTATGTACCGAGTGCTTCAAAAATACTATATTATTTTATACACCCTTCGAAGTGTTATATAAAATCTATGTTTTGTTAAATTTCTGGAAAAGAAAACTTACGTATTTTTCTCCAGTTACATTATCACATTACCTTCAAAGCGGAAAGGTCCAGTGAATCCCTTTACAGACAAACCACACCACACTACCACACATTTGCACCAGGCAAATTTACAGCCTTTTCAACTGTAATGTGAAAAAAATTTGAATTGGGCTCTTTGGTGCGATGTGGTACGGCGGAATCATCGTAAAGTATTTGCAAAAGCTCCTGGCACTTGACTTTAGATGCACAGTATGGCGAATTTGGTCCCTAGATGCAAAATTCCCACATCTAACATGGTGTATCATTTCTACTGTTTGATCATTTAGTTTAGTAGGACTTACTATTGCCTTAAGCATGTTTCCTAATGTTGATTCTACCATAGGTAAATTAAGATAAATTATTAATTAATGAAATCAATTAATTAATCTATGATTCTACTTAAAATGAGTTTTGTTTATTTAACACTCTGAAATGATCACCAACTGTTGTTGTAAAAGAAACAACCCATTACAGAAATGAGGAAAATACCACTCGCAAAATTCGTGGAATTTTTGGTCGTGGACGAGCACCTAATGCGTCAACAATTCGAAGAGTGATCAAAAAATTTGAAAAAACTTGGTCTATTACGGACAATATCACAGTAAGTCTCTTCTGCTTCGACGTACAGGCCGGTCTCTCGAAAACATGACTGCTAGTAAAAGTGTTGCCGAAAACCCAAGACTTCAATTCGGCATCGTTCAGAACAACTTCAAATTTCGCGGAGCACCACGTAGCGAATTTTGACTAAAAACTTCCACCTTCACGCGTAGATTCAGCTCAGTCAGGAGCTTAAACCGGTAGACCATGCATAGGGCCGGAAATTCGTTCAATAGGTGATGGAGCAAAATGAAGTGAGTTCGAAACAAATCATCTTCACCGATGAGACGCATTTTCATATCGATGGGTTTGTCAACAAACATAATTGTGGAATTTGGGGTTCATAAAATCCACAATGGATCCATAAGAAAAATGCATCCACAACGAGCAACTGTCTGGTGTGGATGTTGGTCAGGCGCGCATGATTGGGCCTTACTTCTTTGAGAATGAGAACGGAAATGCAGTGACTGTCAATGGCATTCGCTACAGGAACACGATAACGGAGTTCTTATGGCCTCACCTAGACAGTATGGATCTGAACGACAAGTGGTTTCAGCAGGACGGTGCCACCTGCCACACCGCACATGAAACAAACAAACTATTGGAGCAACGATTTCCAGGCCGAATCATCTCTGAAATTCCGATGTCAACTGTACACCCAGATCATGCGATTTAACGTCGTACGATTTCCTTTTTGGGGAGTTTGTGAAATCTCTTATGGATAAACCACAAACAATTCCTGAGCCTGAGCCGAGATCCAATGCATAATCGGTGAGATAGAGCTACATCTTTGTCAAAATGTCATCGAAAATTTCATAAAGAGAGCAAGGGTCTGTGATCAGAGGTATGGAGGCCATTTGACGGATATTTTATTCTATGCGGATAATGGGAACATGTGTACGTTATAATGTAATAAAAATATCACCCTTCACTCAAAAAATATGCGTTTTATTTTTAAATTAAATCGTGAACTCTTATTGAGACACCCTTTATTTTTCAAATTAGACTTTAAGCTTTCCATTTCCAAAAATTTAATCTCTAACGAAAAATAAATTTTCTATTACCTTCAAACTGTATATACATTTTTTTAAACAACCTGCACCTGTACCAAAATTGTTTTCAGAGAAGTTGGAGCAGAAACGCTTCAGGAGTGAAAATGTTAAAGAATGGGTTTGGTCGAGTCTTGAAAACAAATGAAGTATTTAAAAAGAACAAGGATTAACTTGTTTTTCTCGCACTAGTTCTGCATTTACTGTTGTAATTGAACAATTCTTTCTAAAGACGTCTGCTTTTGAAAGTTGTACTCGATGCCAATATTTACTCAAACAATGCTGCCAGTCGTGTTGCCATTTCAGGAATGTGATTTATTCCTGAGTTTCACTTAACAAGACGTAAATGCAACAAAAATATAAAAAGAGACAAGCGACAAGAAAAGCTAACATGATTTCTTGAATAATGTAAAAATTGAAGTAGTGTGAAACAATATAATACAAACATCCACGATGTTTATTTTGTAATATAGGAGTAAAATTTACTAGTTTTTACTATATATGTATTTTTAATTATCAGAATTAGGAAGTGTCCATGAATAGGATAACAGCCATGCGGAGACTACCGAACCCAATCAGTTACTGTAAACCCCAACAATAGATCATAATCCCATAAAGATGGCATATCTTCTAGTACCGCATTTACAGGTAGCCGGAAGGCCGACCAAGCGGTATCATAAATTCGGCACCTTTTCCCTTTATAAATAAGACAAACAGTTCCTTCATCCCTATTTACCCTTAACACCTAGGAGAAGTATCTCCATTTAACGAACTACACGGCGCGGCAGTTAGCATCAGT
Source organism: Rhyzopertha dominica (assembly GCA_025024175.1). Lineage (NCBI taxonomy): Eukaryota > Metazoa > Arthropoda > Insecta > Coleoptera > Bostrichidae > Rhyzopertha > Rhyzopertha dominica. Next base: position 24,583,331 of record QCXZ01000137.1, read on the forward strand.
GCCTAAGTTACTGTTTTCGTAAAAATGATAGTGAACGGATTACTTGTGAGTTTTGTGATATTAACATCGGAAAGTGTTTCGTATACATGGTCCACAAATATAAATTCGATGATCACATCCAGAAGCGTAATCCCTACCAAAGTAAGTGTACACCAAATTTAAAAATTAGAATTATTGCATGTGCATACGTGATACAATTCGAACACTAAATATTTAGTCCATAACAAGTTCTGTGCTGAGAGCGATGTTAATCGTTATATTATGTAAAGCATGGCATTAATGTGTAATTTTACTTATTTCAATACTTTATTCATACATATAAACGTTGTTTGAATATATGTATTAATATCCAGACAACGATATAAATAATCAAACTTCTCTCGCCATAAATATCTTTTTCGATTACCATCTTTCCGAATAGCTTAATTTTCCACACAGAAATTTACTATTTTAACTACAATAAATTGGTTTGTCTGATTACTACTTACATTTTCAGACTTCATCAAAACTAATGGTACTTAATTTATTGAACATACTTCCGTATCTATAGATTTAAAAAAAATAATCGTGTATAAATAGTATATTACATACCGGGTAGTGAAGTGATTCATTACCCAAGAGATTAACTAAATCTTGAGACAGTAATAAAAAGTTTTCCCTGAGGTTTGTATATTGTTTTATTTAAGATCACACATTTAAATAAGAAGTAGGTACAATATTTTATTTTGAAAATGAAAAAAATGTAGAAAAATGCCGAAATTTGTCAAATTTTGTTTTGTCGTTTTCATATTATGGTATCAGCAGTACGTTCACGACTACTTGTTACTATGGCGCTAACTGTGAAAACCAGTAAAACAACATAAATAACTTTTGTCAAATTTGAACGAGCGCCCTCGCGAGTGAGGGAAATCGAAGAAAGAAGTAAAGGTAGATAATGTAACGCTTTCAAAATGTTAAAATGTCAAAATTACAGACTTACTTTTAATATTTGCATTCTGATACAAAACATGTTACAAAGCAAAGTGCTTAAGAAAATCTCATTTCTTTACTATCAGATATTATTTCAAATATTTTAAAGTACTACACAACATGTAAATGTTATTATACAACGTAAGCTTTTATTTAAACTTCTATATTAATAGCTAAATACCACCGAGGTCGTTTAGCCTTGGCTGGATTGTCAAAATCTTTAACATTGGATCAGTTTTGAGGAGACACTTCAAACACAATGAAAAAGTGCTAGTAGTTGGTAAATGAGTATGCTACCAGCTTCCTCTATCGGTTAATAGTTTTCCTCTTTTTAACAAATTATTCACAATATAAATAATGACAAACTACGAAAAAAATGTTGGGTAAAGCACAATCAATTAAGCAAAGAAAAGCAAAATTTAAGATAATCGCTTTACCTTTTTAAATCAAAATTCACTCTAAATATAGGTATTTGCCCTGCATGTCCAACTTTGAAGAGTGATATTTCTTTAACGAAATATATACGAATACTAAAAGTGAAGAGCTCACGGAATTTCTGGTGTCGCTTGACTTTAAATAAATAGACGAATTGAGGTMTTTGGAGAAAGACGTTCCTCAAAACAATTGCTCTGCGTGGTTATCAGTTGCAGCAATTTATTTCCATACTATACAACTTTATTACGAAACATACTTTTGAAATAAATCATCTGCCCTGGTTTTTCCACTCTTACTCTCCGACTAGTTTCGCCCTGTCGGGGCTTATCAGGTAGGGGTAGAGAGTAGACGCAGACCGCAGAGTGCCGACTGGCACTGAGCGCATTATTAGGTCTTTTACACAACACACTTTTGCATTAAGTGATAATTAGATATTACTTAGCCATTACTATCTGTGATTTCAATTAAAAAGATATATTTCGCAAATATATGCTAACAAATCGGCACTAGCTGCATACGCTCACAGAAATATTAATAACGCCCAAATAGCTTTGACAAAATGGCAACATCGCTTCTCGCATACGCGGGCTTGCTCCCTGTTCCCTTGTAGTTTGTTAAGACAAATATTATCTCTGAGCATTACAATTTAACAAATTTTATTTGTTTGCTTTCTATAACCCCCCTTCCAAACGTCCAGCAGAATTTAATTTGGCTGAGACTCAATTTCTAGCCCCCATGCTGCATAATTTTTAAAATGTTGGCTAATAAATTCCCAAACATAGATGCAGTTTACCTCTGGAAACAATGTTAAGTATAACTGACAGTATTTAGTAAGCCACGATAATGGACAAATTATTTTGGTAAGGATCCAAATGTATTTTGATACCAGCAGATTACATGTCACATATACTATTCTTGCATTTAACAAAAAAGTTAAGCTCTACAGTTTGTGGTCGAAAGTGAAGTATTTTCGAACTAGCAACATCTAAGCTGTATTTAGATCCTGAAATGTTGTGCTAATTATGACCACATATTCTTCTATCACATTAGCAATAGCTCTCATAGTTGTCTATTCTTGATAGTAGAAACCTTATGCCACCCTCATATACAATTCTATATATCAAAGTAAATTAACAAGCAATATGGAGCTTATGTATTAATGGTAGCGTACTGATTCCGAAGTTCTAAGTTATATTATTAATATTTCAGAATGACCCTAGGGCTAAAGTGCTGGACAGTGTCGCCAGCGGAATTAAAATAGCTATGGACCAGTGTAAGATTGCTTTCAAATGGAATAGATGGAACTGTCCGGATTCCGCATTTTCACAGTAAGTAAATATTTCAACACAAATTGCAAAACACTAAATATAGTACCAATATAGTACCTTATTACGTGAGTGTACAGATTAATTATTATTTAAAACTAGAAATGAGCTACGTGCTGAGAAACTTTCATGCTAGATGTTAAATTCAAATTAATTCAACATTTCTGTCGCTACACATGAGACACTAATGTTGCATTAAAATGCAGTTAGTTTTTGTACAAAGCAGTAAGCGTTGTTAAGTAAGTAAGTAAGTTGTAGAAATCGTGGTTAACCCGACTCTGTAGTTAACCTGCAACATTAATTTTTAACATTCTATATTGGCTTTTTAACCAAGAAATCAGATTAGTCAAGCCTGAAAACCGGGGTGACGAAGATGGCGCGTAGTAGAATAATAGAAATATAAGCTTTGGCCGATAGTCTATTGTACTTTGGTAGAATGTTAGTATGCACATTGGTGCATCGTTCCAAAGGTCCGAGTTCGATTCTGGGTCAAAACGAAATCTTTTCCCTCTCCCTAATTTATACATATTTACGTGACATGTGACACTGACTATTAAGGATTAATGATCTGCACTGACAAACCAAAATCTGATGCGCCGTGGAAGGTTTTTTTTTCAAAACCTCTAACCTGGGCATCGAAGACTAACTAAAAATGCGCTAGATGGCGCGCTAGTAGGCTCACTCTTAGTTTAGATATATCATACAAATATAATCTTTGACCGACTATTACTTGTTCATTTGTAGAGTTTTGGTAAACAAATTAAAGCACCATTTTAAAGGTCCGAGTTCGATTCTTGACCACAGCGAAATATTTTTTGTTTAAATTTATCTGCTTCTCCAATAAAACACTAAAACACACATTTACGTTATTATTACTCAGGCAATTCAGTGATAACCAAATATCAAAGGAAGCGTCATATTTATCTTCTCGTTCGTACACAATAACTAGAAGTGTTATAGTTCCCTTTTTTCTAAATCTTCTGGTACTTCGTTTATTCAAAATGCTTGATATTTAAATTAATATTTGTTTTATAAGTTGGCAGTGCACCTCATTTAGAACTTTGCATATGATAAACGCAGACCAGACCAAATTGTTTTTTTGCCTTCTTCGGAAATTAATTCAAGGTACCTGTTGCCGAAGGCTAATCAAGGCCATCCCGGAAAGCTTATTTTTTTAATACTTACAGTACTTGAAAGTACTACTTAAAGTGCTTTCAAAGGACCTGACTAGTTATACATTACAATTTGCAAGATATTGCAGAAACGTACCGAAAGTAAATTGCTTTTGTCTAATAGCTTTATGAAGAGATTGATAATTAAGTTTCCCAAACAGTGATGGGTTCGTATATTGTTATAAACTTAGCTAGAGTTTGAAGGTAAAAATGTACAAATTGTAGGTATAGTAAGAAAAAGGATGTTTCAAATTATTAAAGAAAAATACACGCGCATATATGTTGAAAAGGCTCTCGTCATTAACCCTTAAATAAATTTAGGAAACTAAAGAAAGATTTAATATTTGTTAACCATTCTTTACTTAAGTTTCTTTCATAACACTAAGGTACTGTGCTGTTATGACTGTTTCAAGAAATCGGCTCTGTGCTAGCATACAAGGCTTCTCATTTCAGTGTTTTTTAGCAATAACCTAGAACTTCTCTTCAGCAGGGGTTTCTTACTAAATGAATGTTTTACAATTTATATTTAAATTAATATCGCACACTATATTAATGTACATTTTTAATTTTGTTTAGAAAGTTCGTCCATCCGATGTCAAAGGAGATGGCGTTTGTAAAAGCTATTGTTGCGGCTGGCGTAGTTCACACCATCACAAGGAATTGTTCTAGAGGAGACTTACCTAGCTGTCGGTGTGACGATCACCCCGACGCCCTGCACTTTGCAAAACACAACGATGGTTCACTACAGGATGTTGAAACAGACTGGTCGTGGGGAGGATGCTCAGACAACACCCGCTATGCCGAAAAAACAGCAAGGAAGTTCCTCGAATCGCCGGAACAGGGAAATGAAGCACGAACATACTTCCACGAACACAACAGTTCAGTCGGGAGGAAGGTAAGAACAGGTCGCTTGTTGTTTAGTAAATCGTGGTCAGTAATATTTTTAATTTTGCCGAATGTTTCAAATCTTTTAATTACTTTTCTTCAAACAATGCATTTTGTGTTACTTTTGAGTAAAGCGATGTTTTTTAAAATATGTTCCATTGAAATGTGTAGGCCATAACAAATAAGCATTACAATACGTTACCTACTAAATGCGTTTAGTTATGGCGAACATAACCTTATGATGTATAAATCAATCCCGTCCATATCATATTTAGAAATAATCTAAAGCCAAATACAGTAGGTATGTATATGCTTCAAATGTATACTTTTATAACTATGGAACACAACTACATATCATAAGTACTTCATATGTATATGGTGGTTGGTGAGACGAAACATTTTTTCCTGATCAGTAAAGCTGTGAAGTAAAATATACCCACCTATTGTCTACAAGTTCAAACAATAATATAAAAAAAAGATATTATTTGGTGGAAAAGAGCATTGCCTTATTGATCACACAAATAAAATATACTGTCTGCAGTCAATCAAAAGAAAGTAAAAATAAAAAATTGTTTAGTGAGAGGAACATTCTTTTCTTGTGAATGATCACAAATATAAAATATATTCAGTTCAATTTAAGCTCTCTTGTTTTTTTCACAAAAACTGTATTAATTTTACCAAATTTTCAAAAGACCTAAGTATGTTTAACTGTTCTTTCCCGTATGCTACAAGGGTCAAATTTAAGCATCTCTTATATGACATTGTGCTTCTGCGGAATTTTTCTTTTATTTTCAATTTGTAAAAACTTATTTCGGCTGCGTTGCTTCGGTAATCGGCAAAGTTAAAAGCAGGATGCAAGCAGTAACAATTTTTAAGAAACTTGAAGACGTATTAAGATACGTATTTAATAAATATTAGGTCTCCAAGAGTCCAAGACTTTTATCGGTAGTTCAGATTTAAGACATAGTGTCAGAAAGTTTTTTAAAATTATTTAGGGCTCGGGTGCGGTAAGTCTCTGGATTGGGGATTGGGGCCCATTCGGTCTCTTATCAGCACTAAGGCTATCTTGTGGACTCCACACCATTGATGCAGGTACCTAGTGTTGCTATGGGCCCCTGGTGTTCCCCCCTAATAAATGCGCACAGTTTTTCATAGTAACAGAGAACTCAGTGTCAAAAAATTATAATTTTTAATAATAATTGAGAAAATAACTTTTTGGCTGCCACCTTTAGGAGGTTTAGCTTTTTATAGGATGCATTTCCGGACATTATGCCCATTGACCCTTTTTTTCTATTTTGACGTAAGGTATGACCCACCGAAATCTTCAACTAACATCTAATATGTCTACGAAGCAAATAAACAAATTCCTGGTACGATCCTAGGAAAATAAATTCCTTTTAGATGTAACATTTTTTATTAAACTTAAAGATCGAGCTACCGATTCAAAATTTAAATAACTGGGAGGTCGTGTCTATGTCTGTGAAAGGTACTTTCATTATTCTACACCTTCGCGTTTATGAATCTGAAATCAAACTATTAAACACTTATTCATTCTAAAGTCATGAGAACTTTTATTTATTATTATCATTTACATTTATAGCAGGTGATGCAAATAGATGTGACCTTAAATGAACCGTCTCCTCTAAGTTATTTCTGTCAATCGGTGATGTATGCGCTATTCCGCCCAAACAGCGATATCAGTTGCCCTTGTCAATTATAGTGACTGTTTTATTGTGCTTTTATGTCTATTTTCTTGTTATTCCTGTCGTAGTTGGTGCATGGAAAGAAGTTATACATGAAAAGGTACACTGACTAAAAATGATATAAAAAACAGAACACACCTACTCAGAACGTTTTATTAGATTAATAATCAAACAGCAAAACACTTTACACAATTACTACTGACCACTTGGCAGTAACGAATTCTGATAAACTGTCGCAGGTACTTACCTACATTATGAAACGTTTACATACAGGTGAATAAGAAATATTTTTTACATATTGAGGTACCCCAAGATAAAAAACTGAAGTGGATCGGCCAATGCACATGCTCGTCCGATCTAACTTTCTGGGTACTGTTACAATCCAAAATCCCATGCTCTTGTACAAAACTTATCAACAACACACAAATCTCTGACCTTAGTAAATAATTCCATTCTTGACTGCCCGGTTGAAAAGTTCAGACGCAAAATAATTACTTGTATGAGAAAGTTGTTAGCTTCGCCATGGCACTGCCGGATAAATAACCGTTCAGATTGATTTCAAGCAATATCGGTTTGCTTTAATGGTAAGTCAGTAAATTAACCAAATTCAAAGCATTATTTTTTACTTAATTTTAAAGGTAAAAGAAGCTCCGTTATCCCAGGTATATTTATATGTATTACTTCCTTGGGCGACTTCAATTCATGAACACGCTTAAAAGTCGCTCCGGCCACCACACACCTTTGCCTTTCAGAAACTAAGTGTCGCACCGGTATACCCCCTTAATAACATCGTATCACAAATAAAGTGAATCTAACCCATCAGTTGTCGAGTTGTCTAATTTGAAAGCACGTAACAGTACCTGTTGCAGGTTCTAGCTTGTTTGAAGTAATGGGGAGGTGTGCTATTCTGTGGGAAATTGTTCAGGATTATTTTCCGCAATCCAGATTACCTGTAGCAGGTTCGATCAATATGCTGAAAAATAGCAATCAATTTAAATGTCTTGAATAAAAAGTGGACCGGCGACACGGTCTCCCAAGATGGCGGTTCATTTTGTATATTGGATAGAACTGCTTTCCCTCTAGTGTTTTTTGTTATCTGTAAGATCTGTTTCTAAAAGCTAGACTTATTCTTAGCTAATTTGTTTTTATTCTGTTCATAACGCAGTCACTCTTATCTCCTGCTTTGAAATTTCTATAGACAATCAAGTGTTCTTTTAATTTATCGCCACCGATTTCCTTCTTTATTTCTCCTGTTGCTAGTATGTCTAATTTATCCTTGTTCCTAATCCTTCCCCATTAAAATTCTTGCTTACCGTGTTGCTTTTAACTATAAGCTCTATATTCTTATACAGTAATGTATTGCATTGCTTTTATTCACATTTCACGCCCTATCGTCACCTTATACACCTGTTTTTCCATCATGTTTCTAATTTTTTTAATAACCTGCTTCGTCATATTTTATGTTTTTTCCTTTGTTCCATTCCTTTCCTGCACTACTTTTTTTCTTTCTTCATATGTTGTTCTATTTCTCTTTCACCACAGGACGATGGATTATTAAATGCTCGATATTTGCATGCTCTGGATACATATTATGCGTCAAAAGATTAAACCTTTTTGTCTTCAAAAAAAAATCTACAAAATAGACGCATAACAAAACTAGTCCTTTCGCAAGCATCAGATAGGCGCTATCTCTTCATTGACTATGGATATTATTTAGTAGCAATAAGAGGGATCTACCTAACGAAAATACGGTTGCTTTTTAACCAATATTGGTTACAAATTACTAAATCAAAAAGCTCAATGTCTTCATGAACTATTTTTTTTTTGTAAATAGATTGTCCTTTATTAGTTCCTACGATGCTACATTTCATACGCATTGTAGGTATATACACTTAATAAAAAATTGTCAACTTCCCTAAAATGCATCACTTTCACTCACAATTTCTAAATAACTCAGTCTGACGTTTCGATTACATCTGTAATCTTTGTCAAAGACGAAGAACCCCAAACTTTGCCTGACACAAGTCCCTCCTTATAGGTTCTTACTGTTAGAATACAGACGGTTATTAAATTTCATAATTCTCTTGCAGATCATTCGCCACACAATGGAAAGACGATGTAGATGCCATGGAACATCCGGAAGCTGCACTGTGCAGACCTGCTGGATGCAAGTTGCGTCTTTCGCAGAAATTGCGATGGTGTTGAAAAAGCGCTATAACACGGCACTTTACAAGAATTTTGAGAATAACCATGACAACCTGTTTGAGAGCAATTCACCTACTGCATTTATATCTCAAAAGWTACCTAAAAWTAGTTCGGAAAAGCTCGTTTATTTGGACGAGTCGCCAAACTACTGCAAAGCCGATTTGCGTAGAGGTAAGCAAGGCTTCATAATAATATCACATCAATTTTTCTAATAACTAACTTTTACACAGGTTTACCTGGTACTAGGGGTCGAGAATGTGTTAAAGCGCGCGCAGCTAATGCTACTTTGGAAGAAAGGAAGAGTTGCAAGAACCTTTGCCGGTCTTGCGGGTACAAAGCCAAAAGGCACACAAGGCAGATGACTTTTCAATGCAACTGTACTTTTGTTTGGTGCTGTAAAGTTTCGTGTCAAACGTGCACAGAAACTGTAGACGAATTCATATGTCACTGATAATAACTCGTCCCATTAACAAGTTGTGATAAAATGTACATAGTTAACTTTATTTATTGTTATGGTTTTTTGAAATCAAACTTTTCTTATGCTGGTTTTAGTTATTTTTCATTTGAGTTTGTGTTCGTAAATTTGCTTACAAACCGTCGATAACTATGAAGATATTTGCTATAAGTATTTGTATAAACCTGTCAGGCAATATATAAAAATGTTAACATTTGTTTATAATAAAAACGTGTAAAACAAAAGCAATAAATTGTTAGAGCATACGAGATTGCTGTTTTCCACACTCTTTTACACCTACACTATCCCTTGAATTTTGCAGTACTGATTCTGTATTTCTGAGTTGGAAAGTATTCGTTATTTTTTCAAAATATTTAAGTATTTTTGACTATCTCAATGATTACAGAATTAATCATCGAATATACTCGTCAAGAAGACAGCAAAAACGCTATTGGTATCAAGAAAAAGTTATTAGATGTAGATTCCAGCATGTGTAGATTCTGAATTCTTTAATTTTCACTGAAATTTACAAATTATAACTTTTTTCTATTGATACTAGTCGATATTTTTATAATTTTTTGAATATCTTCCTTAATTCAAGCTATTCAACGGGTGTTTACTGCAGTCTGGAGGATCATAACTTACCAGCAAGCCAGCAAGTCTAACGCACACTTTTTTGGGGTGTTATATGGATCGATAAGGTGTGCGAAATTGTAAATTGACTGATCACACTTGCTTTTTACTTTATGCAGTTTTTTAAGGCCTGCGTATGGTTCTATAATCTATAGTATCGTTTGCCCAAGCAGATGACTCGCGTCCTCAAATTATTCTCATCAAATTTCAACTTAAAATAATAGGGATGGGCATAAAGTAATTACCTAAATAAATTAACAATAAATCTGTACTTATTTAACCCATTTTAAATTCATTTTAAATTAAATTTTATTGCAGGCTTAATTACAACTGAACTGAGGTTTTATACTGCAAACTTGATCTAAGCTACATATCACTAGAAGTACATGCTGTCATAGCAAAATAACAGCAAACGTCAGGACTCGAAGAGTACGATCTACAAAATTCAAAAGTACGAGACTTTGTTTACTTTGTTAACATTTTGTTCACAATTTCGGCTCAATTCTTTTGCGCATTGTCCCGCTTCCGATACAATTAGCGGTTATTCTTCGTATTTGATGTTGCTGGTTAGTTTTAAGAAGAAGGTTATGTTTGTGTTCATCTCTGCATCAAGGTGTTTCTCTATAAACTGTGGTTTACCAAAGAAAGGATCGACAACGTAGTTATTGTGTTTGTTATTTATCAATTGAAAATGTTTTGTGTGTGATAGTACAGATAACTGGTGTGTAACATTATATATATTTTTTAGATTTTTAGGTGGTACTGCACAAAAACTAGAATCGCGTACTTTAGCACTACTGACGCTCACGTCAAGGTCACCAATGTCGTAATTAGTGGTCTAATTAAACGAAACTTGAGAAAACTGAATTATTAACTTATTTATTTTCAAGATACCAAAATTCCACTTTTAACAACTATTATTTTTAACTACTGTCACGACCAACTCCCTTTTTTACGGTGACGTTCAGCCAATCACCTACTGCCACAATGTTTTTCAATTACGTCGCAAACTAGTCTTGTTGTTGCAATATCACTTTCAACTTTTGATTACCTAATAAAAGGTTACGTCGCTAGAAGTAGCATTAGCACCTCTCCTTGAAGATTTGAGGTAAAAGAACTGAGTGCAAATGGAGTCAAAACTATTATTATTATTATTATTATTATTATTATTATTATTATTATTATTATTATTAAATACATATGTTCTATTTCTCGAACGCATACCAACTTACCAACCATACCTCAAAGTATAGCACGTTGAAAGCTGATCCATTATCTTCAAGTACATTAAGTGAATATCGAACAACTAAGTGTGTATCAATTTTATTAATTCTAAACGATAGCTGCTTTTTTCGAATGCTTATGTCATATGATGGGTTAATAGAGTAATGTGGTACCTACCTAACAAATGATGCAGTTTGAAGGTGATTATAGATTCCCTAAATTTTAAACCAATTGGTAGATAAACAAATATAAACAAAAAACAAAAAGTTTTCTTGCAGTTTTTCTTCAAAAATTACACAAGCTTGAATTATTAAATATTTCTACGAATAAATATTCGTACTAAATTAGATTTTTTACTGTAAAGTCAATTTAATATTCAAATTTGTATACCTATCTATGAAGTTGTTTTGCTTGTATTGTATATTCAAAAACACTGAAAAATGAAATTTTAATAATAAGAGTCAGCAGTCTAATATTTACTTGTACAATTAAAAATAATTTGAATGTAGAAAAAGACAGCAAAATAATAATTTTGATTTTATAATAATAATTACTGAACAAATAATATTTTTAAAGTATGTTGATTAGTTTTGAAACAAAATTGTAGAACCTCTGAAATGTAGACGATGAAATTTTTTATAAATATAACTTTTGTGTAGCTTTTATTTGATAATATAGTATTCAGTCTGACTTTATAAAATGAAGGATACTTATGACAAAGTTGAAATCCACAAATAACACCTAGTTGGAAATTACAAGTCAATTATCAGTAATTAATAATTCGGCTTCTTTTTTTTTGCACAGCAAAATTTTTAGTTAATGCTTACATAGTTGTTCACTGTCAAATGACAGTTTGCGTAAAAATAAAGTTTTTAAAAAGCTGTTTTGCCAAACTCGTCATTTAACTGGCCGGCTGCGAATCGGCGGCTGCCAATGGGTGACCGCGAGCCGGTGGAGGCGAAAAGTCCTCTAGACCCCCGGGAAGCGTATTCCATTCTCAGCATTAGAGAAACAGCGCGCTGTGATTACCTAGATATCCGTACGCCCGTACGCGGTATTGGATTACAGGATACAAATAGCTAACTTATAAAATGTTAAAATAAAGATTTATCTTTCACCCCGAAACTGAATTCCTATTTGACTGGACTTAATGACGAGAACAGAAACTGGCCTAGTATGTTCTAATGGTATTAATTATTTTGTTGATGCATTTATTTGATACATAATATTTTATACGAAAATACGTATGATTAGTAGTGAAATAATATAGCGTTTAGCAACACTTTGGATCATTAAAAGTTGCAGTATACCTACCGTGTCCCAATAATTTCAACAGACTTTAACTTTGATCGCTTCTATAAATAGATAACGACGTATAGAAATGTGATTACTTTGCTATTAATAATGTAAGAACATTTATATCAACAGTTCAATTTAATATTTAATGCCCATTCTTTAACAGCATAATAATTATGTTCGTATAATGACCAAGTTATATGAACGGTTAGCCCAATAATAAAGCAGCTAATTTTGCGGTTGGAACTGCAAAATGTGGTTGTTAACAGTATTTCTGATATATTTATTTGTGGTGCCTTTTGGAAATGGTAAGCAATTTAATTATCAAAATAAGTACTCATTATTAAAGGCAAATTACTGTCCTGTTCTGTTTAAAAAATATTACAGGTTCCTATGAAGCAGATAAAAGGAGAAATAAATTAAAAGTTGTTCCTGAAAAATACTACATAGAACTACATCCAGATCTACAAAAAGGAGTTTATAATGGAATTGTCAACATCACCCTTAATATCAAAAAACCAACTAATACAATATATGTTCATAGCAAAAACTTGGATATTAGCAAAGTGGTGCTGGACATACCTGTATCATTTAAAAGGGCACCTAAGTCCCCAAAAACAAAAGATATATTGCAAATAACTGTTCCACAGGTACTTCAGGTCTCAAAAGTAAACTTAATAGTCTACTTCTCAGGCCAAATGTCGCCGGCATTTGGTTTCATTCGAGGTTTTGACTACTCTCAGGGCAAGAAGAAGTATGTATCTTATGAACCAGCGATAGGCAGTAATATGGAAACAAAAATTTCAGGTACTTCGCTTTCACACGATTTAAACTCGACGGCTGCAGGAAAGTCTACCCGTGTTTTGACGAACCGCATTATAAAGCTGTATACGTACTCAATGTAACAGTAAGCAAAGGTGTACGCACCGTACTTAGCAATGCAGAAATTGAGGTAAGTAGAGATCTAATAGTTTAATTTTTTACGCCTTCTTCGGGTGAGCGGCGGCACAGGCCTTCGGATTGGAGGGCGGATACGGGCGGACGGGCAGACGGTTGTGCAATGCACATTTCGATAATGACGTAAGCACTTAGCGCGACGTTAGACCATTTTCTCGGGCGCCAGTTTTTTGTTATATTGAGGTATGCTCGTCGGATCACTATGCACTAACCCCCTTAGTACACAGACCAGCGCAGCTACAGTGGAGAACTGCACTTCAGGGAACAACCCCGAGGGTAGATGCCACAGGCTGAAAAAGGTGTTAACGGGGTACGGCGGTGCAAAGCAGAAAGAAAACCAACAATAACCTAAAACATAATTTATTTCAAATATGCAATAAGCAAACTTAAAACATCAGTTAGAAAAGAAACGGAAACGTCTCTTAGGTAAGCCTCAGCCAAGCCAACCTTTTATCTGCATCGACTGGAGCCGGAAGAACAAGAATGTTGACCGGCGCGCCAGCATGCGTTGTTCGCCCGAACTCCGCAGATCGTGAATTCAATAGATATACGGTCGCAGATTGAAACTTGGCTAAGGTCCGGTTTGTAACTTCGTTACAAATTTTTAAGTGTTTCGATAAATGCACTGGGTTGTCAAAACTACAAAAAAAAGGCCAGACCTTTGACTTCCCATATTAAAAATTTGACGGACGTTTTAGTTTTTGCGATTATAACTATTCACTGTTCTTTTGGTTTTTCATTAGGAGACACAATAGTTTTTTGTTTACGTTTGACAATAGCTTTTTCATGTGATTATAAAACGTTTACTTTCTATCGTCCAATCTTCCGATTTGATAACATTAGATCAGTCTAAGAGAAAATGTTTTATTAATATACTATTTCATTTAATGATATTTCGAGCATAGGTGCTAGGTGCATATTCCCGTTCAACAATAAATCCAAATTTTTAATCGGTAAAACAAGCTCTAGCAAATTTTCTTGGCCTTTCTGTTCAATATAATGCTATATTTTTATGACCATGCAACACTAATCTCGAAAAATAAGTGGATGTCGCTTATATACCAAAATGCATGTAAAATATTGTGATTGAAGCCGCTTTAACGCTTCTAGCCGCTGGTCATTGTACTAATATGGCGTTGACGATTGATGGTTAAAATCGTTAACCTAACCTAAAAATACGACATTTTCTTTGAACATAGTGGTTCACGAGTTTCTATTTGTCACAATTTTGATAGACATATGCGACACCCAGTTATTTTTAGAGATCAGTGCCAAGCAAATTTTGACGTTTAAAGTTTAAATGTTAACAATGATACTTCTTACAATAAGAAGCAAACTTACTTACTAATTCATTTTAAACATAGTCCTTGACCTTAACGGTTTAACAATTTGTCTACGAGCCCTACTAACATAATTCGGAGTAGAACTATTAGAATTATTTGAATCCGTTACAATTCTGTTGCCAAAATTTAGGTTAATGTCATGTCCGAGTAAGTCTTCAGAAATATCTTGCCTAAATTTAGGTTCATTCATGGATTTTTTAATATACAAACTGTTACGATTTACAGTGTTACTGTTTTGAGTAATGACTTTATAAGATCGAGGTGTAGCATTAATATCTACAATTTTAGCTGGCTCCCAGATCTTACTAATTTTATTTTGTACAATTACATTATCATTTACTTTAAATGGAGCTTTAGCTTTAACACGATGATCGTGATAAGACTTAGCACTCTGTTGAGCACCACAAATTTTATGATATGCATCTTCAACGACTAACTTTGGTTTTAGAACATTTCTACTAACGGGAAGCTTCGTTCTCAGTAACCGACTGATTAAAATTTCACTTAGACTATATGGAAGTCCTGCGACTGGAGTACATTTGTATTCAAGTAATGCATAATACATATCCTCATCACTCTTGCATTTCTTAATAATACTATTGTGAATGTTTTTTGAAGAATACCTATCAAGGGCTTATGATCAGTACGTGCTTCAACCTCATTACCATATATGAATCGATGGAATTTATGACACGCAAGAACTATACCTAGCAATTCTTTCTCTATTGTCGGGTAATCTTTCTGTGCTGGTGTTAGACTAGTAGATGCAGAAGCTATTGGTTGATCGTCTTGCATTAAGCAACATCTCAAACCATTTTGACTAGCATCACTCTCAATAATTATTTTTTATTATTTTCAAAATATTTATTTCAAAGCTGGTGTATTGCTTATCAAGGCTTTCAATATATCAAAAGTTTCCTGCTGTTGATTTGATCAAACGAAGTTATTATCTTTTTTCAAAACTTCACCTAATGGTGCAGCAATTATTGATAAATTTGGTATGAAATTATGTAAAAAAATTTAACATACCTAGAAACCTCTGTATTTCTTTCTTAGTTTCTGGTTCTTTCATTTTTCGGAAGCCATAGTTCTACCTTACTTCTATCTGATTTGACACCCTCTTTCGAAAATACTAACCCTACATACTTTACTTCAGCCACTTTGTACCTTGCCCTTGTTAAATTTAACATTATTTTTCTTAGCTCTTAAAATGACTTCTCTTAAACTTTTATCACGCTGTTCTTTTGTATCGCCTGCAACAATTAAGTCATCAAAATACACTTAAATGCCACTAATATCATCAAAGATGCGCATATTTTTCCTTTGAAAAATTTCTGGACTCTTGACAGCCCAAATGGAAGTCTGTTGGACTTGTACCGGTCAAAAGGTGATATAAAGGTACACAAATAGAATGATTTTTCTCTTAACGGGATCTGATCAAACCCATCCTTCATGTCCAAAACGGAAAACACTTGCTTCCAGCTAATTCTGCTGTCATCTCCTTGATTATTGGAATTGGATAATGTTCTCTCTTGATGCACACGAAGGAAACCATTTTTCTTCTCAACTATCACCAAGTCATTAACCCAATCCGTTGCCCTCGTTACTTTGGAGATTATACCCTTTTCTTCTAGTCTATCCAACGTCGACTTTAGCCTTTTCTTGATTACTTCTGATAGTCTTCGTACTGGCTTGACTAAGTTTTTTTAGGTTGATTGAGTAGCTGAATGGAAGTTTTCCCAGTCTTTCAAAAACAGCCTGATTTTTACTCATGTATTCTTCTTCACCACACGGACTCCTTCGTTAATCCTTTCACAGCTTTTGTACTTGTTCTCTTAGTTTTCTTCTTGAGCCGACAACCCACCGCAAAATGTCCTATAAGGCCACATTTCTTGCAATTCTGGTTAAAAGCTGGACAGTTTCTAGCTTCATGTTGGGTGCCACATTTTTTACATAAATATGTGTTCCTCTGCTTCCTGCTTCCTCCTGCTTCTTATTTCATTTACTTCTTGTACTTTAACTGTTCCTGCATCTTGCAAAATCTCTACTTGCTGCTTACTACCTTCGTGTGCTCTACATATTTTTGCAGCATCTTCTACATTTAATTCTGGGTCCCTTAATAATCTTTCTTGTACCGAAGTGTCTTTTATCCCAATAATTATGCGATCTCTTATCAGGGAAGATTCTTGCTCCTTGAATTCACAGCATTGTGCTGACTTCCTCAAATCCGTTAAAAAGTGATCAAAGGGCTCGCCTTCTTCTTGCACTCGACTGAAAAACTTAAATCGATCAAACACAACATTCTTCCTATGATTGCAATAAGTATCAAATGTTTCCATTACATCTTTAAATTTCTTTTGTTCAGCCTTTACATCAAATGTTTTAAACAAATGGAGGCCTTCTTCACCCATTACGTTTAACAACATGGCTATCTTAATTTCACCAGCCTTACCTTCTTTTTCTGTGGCTTTTAAATAATTCTCAAATTTCTGTTTGAAAATTTTCCAATTTTCACCAATATTTCCGGCAAAGCTTAAACCATGTGGTGGTTTAAAGCACTCCATCTTTCAAGTTCTTGGTTTCACTTGATAAGTCCACTTCGGTAGAGTACACCTGACACCATGTGTTGTTATGTTATTTTTTAAGAATACAAGGACAGTATTAACTTAGAAAAGTGTATTAATTAAACCATGACATACAACATTAAATTAATGACATTTTACATGCATTATCAAGTGAGTTACTTTTTAACATCACGTTGCCAAACTTACATTTTTATAAAACGAACCATCTTATGACGTATACATAACAGTATACAATAAGAACTCTTTAAAAAATCTGAAATAATGAAGCGGATAATTCCAAACAATTTTTCGCCGATGGTGTTGAGCTTTACGGGAATGAAAATAAGCTACTGTATTATATTTATTACAACTTCCTTGTCACCTATTCTGTAACTTAGCTTTTACGAGACGCAAGAAGTTTGTTTCAATCCATTTAAATTTTGTCGTGTTCACTGGCAGCAAATACATGAATTTTTTTCAATTTTCTACACCTAGTAGTTGTTAATTTGATGAATTCTGGTCTAGAAGGTTGAATTTCTCACGACCTTCAGCACCGGCGTATTTTGTGGTTAAAATGTTTTTTTTAATGTATATAATCACTAAATAATCACAAATTTTATGTGCCAAATGTCTGCATCAGAAGTCAGAAAAACTGTAGACAGCTGTTTCGGCTTATTAAACCTGGTCAGCACGGTTGTAGTCTGAATACAGACAATGTGAGGGTGATACAGCGCCATCTATGGACAGTATAAACGAAACTGATTGTAACAATAACTATTTAATCTTACAGACAGTGGTATCTAATGATAAAAAAAAATCAGTTATCTTCAAACCCACCAAACCAATTGCTCCTTCTGAATTTACTGTATTTATGGGAAATCACCGCAATAAAAGCAGAATTATCACGCACAATGGAACAGATATTACGATTGGAATCTATTCACCACCGCCTGTAAAACAGTACACTTGGAAAATTATACGTGCGCTGTCTAAATCATTGCACTATTTATTTAACTACTTCGACCTTACACCACTAGATAAGTTGGGTAAGTTTGTATTCCTTGTATACTCGCAATTTCTCATCTAATATTTATTTATGTAGAAATTGTTACTATCAATGAAAAGTTTCATCCAAAACGAGGTATAGCCCATTTAGGAATAGTCACTGTAAGAAATACAGATTTTATCATGAATAGCTCAGACGTACCAGACGAAAAATCATTACTGGTAGCACAGTACGTCGCTCAGATGTTCTTTGGAGGATTGGGTAAGTTAAACTAGTACGCAATTCAATTGTTCAATTCCTGATTACCTCTTATATGTATATATTTTGAACGTCTCCATGGCGGGGGTAGAGTGGACTTGATTGCGGGCAAATTAAACACAGAACACCATTACAAGCCAGAAGCCACTATGTTTACCACACGTTCCCGCATTCTAATTCAGACACAATAAAGTCAATTACGACAGTATTAATAGGCACAGAAAATTTCTGAAAGATGTGATTAATGCAATGGTTAACATATTTTAACAGGTAATAAATAACACAATACATCAGTTTGTCCCCATCCGTAAAATAAATAAATAAATAAATAAATAAATAAATAAATAAATAAATAAATAAATAAATAAATAAATAAATAAATAAATACAAGACCGCTTCCTAGTTTACCTTAGATACGAAACAGTAAAAATGAATTTAACAAAAAAACGAATTTCATTAAAAATACAAAACATGTGAAAATCAACATGCACACTAGATTCTGTGAGCTTCTGTCTGTGTTTAAACAATGAATGAAAATTGGTCATATAAATATCAGAAATAGTACCGCGTGTGAAATTTTACATAATCCTAAAGGATTTTGATTCATACTGGCAAGAGTAAAACCATGACTTATACCATATGTAATAAAATATAATAATAATACAGCGGAAGTTTCAAATTTGTTTTGTAAATTTTTCAGTGGCGTAATAGCCAAAAACGCAAAACAAGTCATAAACTAGACTCAAATAAATGTGCTGGGCCAGATGGTATCCCTCCAGTTTTTATAAACATGTGCATTATTATTTATTACACATCTTTTCACTGTGAAGTTTTCCCTAAAAAATGAAAACTTTCTAAAATAATTCTAAAGATGCATGGTCAAAGCAACTATGTTAGTTATTGAGTCCAATAAACAAGTTATGTATGATTATATTAGAAAAAATAATTTTGATCGCACATTGCCCATTGATAAAATTACATTATTTAAGAACTGCATGGATGTTTCCCTAATCGTTGGTTAGAAACAAATCTGTTATGCTTTTTTGATTTTGTTTTTGAACACATTGACACTAGATCGTAAGCTGACGCTGGTTACACCGTCTTTTACAAAATTAACCATCAATAATTGATGTTGGAGTCAGGGTTATATGAGAAAATGTCGTCCAGGACAATGTATAACAAACTAAACAAACTAATCCAACTTTTAGAATGAAAGCAAAATGTATC
The DNA here is from genome assembly GCA_025024175.1 of Rhyzopertha dominica. NCBI lineage: Eukaryota > Metazoa > Arthropoda > Insecta > Coleoptera > Bostrichidae > Rhyzopertha > Rhyzopertha dominica. The sequence goes on from QCXZ01000137.1 coordinate 24,602,987, forward strand.
TATCTAGATATCCAGTTTTTAAGAAATGTAAACTATTAGTCTTTCCGAAGTTTATACACATTTCAGCTGCTATGTTTGGCAAAGTACTCTTTGAGTTCCATAAATAAATCTTTAAACAAATAAATGTGCTTGACTAGTGTTAATAAAAATTAACTTTCTTGTGACATTTCTATAAATGTTCTGCCGTCTAGAATTAACTGGTCAATAAGGATAAGATTTTCCGATTCCTAGTAAGAGACAAATTAACTACGCTTATGGTTACCTATACGACTTGCTAAAACTATTGGTTTAGAATATTCCACTGTACGGGTAAGTAGCTATAACTATGTTATGGTTTTTTATTTTTGTAGGTACTGTTAATGATTGAATAACTTCTGATGCTTGATTTGCACTATTTATTGTATTTTGCAAGCTACATGAACCGCTGGCGGTTGACATGCTAACAAAACCGTTTTCGAATGAACGAGTACGTTCCTCCTTGGATGAATAACAGCGTTGTCACTTTCATTTCGCCGAACCCCCTGCTGACATCTCTCGGTTCGAGCGCTAGTATCGGGACGCGCGCGATTCAAAATTCAAACAAAGCGATGAACAAGTACTGGTTCCTAGTATAATTAGTGCAAATGCTTATTTCAGACGCTTCGAGCATTTGCACTAATTATTTAATCCAGGAACCAGTACCTACAAAAATAAAAACCCATAACATATTAAAGAAGAGTTCCACAAATTATATCAAGCTATAACTATACGGAATACTTTACGATAGACTCTTTCTAAAACACTGTTCAATACCATAGGTTCTACAGGTTTTTTGAGGACTATGTCAATGTGGCACATCGGATATTTCCGGTGTTAACGTTGTCAGTTTAAAATAAAAAAGAGTTTTTTCAGTACTGCTTTAAGGCATCCCTCAAACTCACATGATCCAAATACTACGCACACTATACTGTATCCCGTTAAACTTTATTCCAAAAACTAAGGAAATTCTTTTATTGCTTAGCAATTGCTTTGTTTCAGTAACACCATGTGTCTGGGAAGATGTGTGGTTCGTCTATGGGTTAACTAAGTTCTTTTCTATAAAAGTTGGTGGACGGTATCCATCTTCAAATGCGGTAAATAGACAAAGCAAATATTAACAAATCATTATTTTTATTCTCTACATTTTACAGAACCTATCTGCTTTGGTAAATGACGTGCACAATGCCTTAGTCATCGACAGCAATCCACAAAGTAGTAGGACACTCTTACTAACGCCGAATGAAGTAGAGGAGATTAACAAATATGAAGATTTTTTGACGAGCAAAGTAAGTCATCCTTTAGTTTATTTATGGGTAAATCTTGCGCGTAGAAAAAAGCTTTAAATTTTCAAAATCAAAAAGAAACTGGAGACAGTAGCATATTAATTATATATATACATATACAGGGTATTTAACGAATTACAAATGCCTGGGCAAATAAAATTTACATGATTTTGGGTGTTCGAAGTAAGATGTTCTCACAGTACTACAACTTCCTGCTATATTTACAGGAAATAACTGATAGGTTATGTACCTACTTATTGCAGTGCACCTTTTTCAGATTTTGTAATTTTACGATTTATTTAAGGGAGATTTTGTTAAAAGACGTCTAAAATGAACCATTTCGGAGATACCTTGACTCTGTGAAAAAATGACGAATGCACGGAACTTTCCAAAATTCAGTATCTTCAAACCTATTAAATTTAGGCCCGGTTCTACGAAGCAGGTGCATTGCTATTGCAAGCAAGTTTTAGCAGGTAGTTTATCTTCTACTTCATCACCATGACCCCACGTACGTTCTAGAAGTTGCAGACGCCCTCCGGATTAATGTTCGGAAAATTCGGTTCAGGTATAGTTCATTTGAACCTATAGTGCGCACGTGTGACACTTTTACAGAATTCCAGAAATGCCTTCTACAGAAAGAATCTCACTTGAAAATAAAACTTATGCAGAAGGTGCATGATTTAAATATGAAACTTTTAAAATTTTAAAAAAATTACACTGTAATATGAGTATTGTAGTTATAATAGATCTTACCATACATTTTGATTACAATGTCTGACCGTTTTTAATAAGAAAATTTATATTGATAACTGCGTATTAAGGAAATTAATTAGGTTGAAAAGTTAAAAAGGGCGGATAGTGAATAAATTTTAAATTTCATTAAAACTGAAAAAATGTTAACGTTAAATTAATTTCGAACCACTCCTCTTTAGCCCGTTTGGATATAACTTTTATTATAAATGAAGTTTTAACGAACTTTGCTACCTTTATAAAATTAGCTTTTGCAATTGAAGCTTGAAAAGTATAGCCTACGCGATTTTTTTAAACGTCATTGTAAAACTAAATTTTATAAAAAGAATAGCGTTTAGATAATTATCATTGAAGTGTTTATTTTTTTTCAATTTACGAATGACCACAGTTTTTTTTATTTGCTTTATTTATAGCGAACGGTGCAAATCATTAGAAGAGCATGTGGTACCGCACCAAGAAGGCAGTTTATATATAAAAAAATGAGTGATGCAGTATAATTTTTTAAAAGAAAGCAGTCACTGTTCTATTAAAACGTTAATTTAATTTTGAAGGATATCAATCTAGTTGTCAATTTTGACCGGCTAACTGATTGATTGACTGATCGATTAAACTCGCGTAAGAGCGGCATTACATCCATCATGCGGATGAATTCTGTAGCGTATTCTCTGTACTGTTTATTGGGCCATCTCTGAACCACTTATTTCTGTGGATTGCTCGATTTCAATTTATAAAATGCAATTGTGTAAACAATGAAGGTGGCTTTCAAATGAAGTGTAACCCTCTTGATATTTTAAGTTTTTGAGTTCATAACGACTGTGGCTCGACCTTGAATTTTAAAAATACATATCACCTTTAAAGGGAGGCCACATAGAAAAGCCATTTTTGAGCTGTGCTACCTAAATTGATATCTACTTCTTTATGTAAGAAGTACAATAGATATTTTGGTACTAAAACGTAAGTATTCAAATTGTGATGCATGAATTGATACTATGAATAATCTTTCATTCTCTTCAAACAACAGCCTCAGTTCTAAGTGTCAGTTTAGAACATGATTTCTGAATAATTAGCATCAGGAAGTACTAAATAGGTGTAGTACATAGTCGCAAAGATGTGGAATTGTGAAATTGTGGATTATACATATACGATTGTTTCCTTTGGAGCTATGTCTTGCATCATATACGAACTTAAAGTTAATGTTGCCAGTGAGCGAACATTTTGGTAATATTTGGAATAATTTTACATTATTGTGACAAAGATTTCTGTTATATTCATATTCAACTGATTTTCTTTCAAGTGCATTACTTATTTTCAGGGAGCAGGAGTTTTACTTATGTTAGAAAAAGCATTAGGAGAAAGACAATTTAAGCGTATAATTAAATCATTTATAAGGAAATACAGTTACCAAAGCGCAGATCAGGAAGACTTCATTAAGCAGGCACAAAACTTTGTGAGCTTTAATTTTTCAGAATTTTTGAATTCATGGACTAATAATACTGGTTATCCAGTTATTTTTGTGCGCTACCAAAAAGATAAAAACAACAACAAGTTTACAGTTCAACAAAAACCATTCCATCCTTGTCCGGATAACGAATGTGCAGCAAAAAGGTAAGATTTTATATTTGGCTTAATCTATTTTTACTTTTCACACCTTTCTTTCGAGGATTTTAAGTGAAGTGCCATAAATTAAGCTTGGTCTTATCGCAACAACAATAAATTTTTAGTATACTTATAACATGATATTCCTTATAGTACAGGTATTTTGCATTTAATCTGACCTGACCTGACCTGACTTGGCTTCTAGTAACATAGCAATTTTATTAACCTTGGCGACTAAAAAGTTACTGACGCCCATAATTAGAGCTGGTTTGCTTGTACTTTTGTAATAAATCATTTTAAAACGTCGGGTCGTAAAGCACAATGGTTAATAGTGCATGCTTTAATCTCTTCTCACGGTCTCTCCCTCTCTCTACAATAATTACCGTTGACCATTAAGTAACGCCGAGTTAACGCTGAGATACTGGAGAGAGATATAAGATCTATCCGACATAACCATAGAAAGAGACCACAATTATTTTACAAAATAGGACTACCCAATAATTACTAATCAATATGTTTAAAAATGGTCTTATTCGTGATCGACATTTTCACGTAAGCTGCTTTGTAAATGCAAACTGAGTGGTGAAATAACAAAAACAAAAATTCGTAAAAGTGTAGGCTAAAAATACTCTGAAAGGCCATATCTTGCAAATAATAGCAATTATTTTAACAAAAAATAAATAAAAATACCCTAGGGCCTAGCCGAATCTTTTATGTTTGTCTCCATCTCTCTTTCTTTGTCTGTCTCTGTCTCTCTTGCTTGGTTAACTTGCTATTTGCATTTTGTTGAATTTAGATACATAATATAGGGGCCACCGTGATAAAAATTTTACTATTAAAAAAAATTTGATAACGCGTCGAAAATATTTTTGGAACATAAAATCCTGCAATAGCAAAATAAAAACGTGCCCAAAACGGTGGAATGCAGATTATACGAGTAGTATGAATTGGTAACAGGATGTAAAATTTTAAATAAATAATTTTATTGGCTGTCTTCTATTTGCAAACATAACTAACAAAAGTAGAAGTACGGATTTAAAAAAAACATTCAAAAAAATAAATCACAGACGTCCGCATCTGTTAATTTAATCAACAAAAATTATTTAAAAAAAAATTTTATATCTTGGTAACTGCACTAAAATTAGGTGTATTAAAATTACAAACTCTTCTTTAAGCTTAACCGCACGCCACTGGCGTAGAGACTGCCTAGTAATAGCGGCAGCTCGTGACAGTATCTACTGGGTCAGCAATAGAAACTTTGGTCCACTCTAGTTGGTCGCCACAAATTTAAAAGGTAGTCCTGTTGGCTACTAGTAGTAACTGACTTCGTTATTTTAACGTTATGCGTGCACCTGCAATTACTGGAGAGGAGAGCCGATCTATATCGAGCATCGAGCTCTACCCGAAGTATATATTCGGAAGTCCGGCAGACAGCCGATTATACGCGTATTAACTCTTACTTATCTTATTGTGCATAATTCTTCAATAATTACAGATTGACTAAATTTATAAACACATGTATTTAATTAATTCTGTTAAATCCTTATATCTGCCTAAAACTGTATAATTAGGATGGCGGCTTTTATAATAATCCTGAAACAATCAAATGCTCCGTAAAAAATTGGGATAGCTTTTGGTGGTGCCGTACTAAGGAAGAACACCGTATATGCAAAAATAATAAAGGCAGTTAGGCTCAAAATTCGGTTCTAGACATCTTAAATTACATATTTCCATAGTGAAAACACCGTAGTAGAACCCAAAATATATATTTTTCAATGAATATTATACCTAGCATCTACAAAAACATTATAGACGTGAACACGCACCAGATCGTAGATATTTACCCACTGATTTGTTTTTTTGCTCTTTCTATTACGTGTGACAATTATTTATAATATTTGTGAAGTATCTGCGTGTTGTTTTTTATGAAATTATTTTATGAAAAAATACTGCATGAGCGTAACGTCTGTACATGCTGTGGGTTTACTGAGCATTTTCTAATATAAATTGAATTTCTTTTCCTAGTATTTACATTTATTAGGTAAAAGGTATGAAGTAACTGCATTATTTCTAAAGAGAAACACAGTTTTTTTAAGACTTATTCAAGTAAAGTGAAATCATTTTCATTTGCAGCGTCGTAAGGATTTGTGTACATTTTAAACGTTGCCAGAGTTTTGAACTCAATTTACTCATTATTATAAACTGCAGATGCGATGGTTTTCCTTAGTACGGCAGTATAGATATAATTGTACACGTCAAAATTAAATCTAGAAACACGATTGTGATTATAAAAAACCACTGTAAGTACCTAAAGGATGGAAATTAGATAATCATTAATACTTAGAAGAAAACAGAACTATAAATTGTTGATAATAAAACCTAAAATAATTGAAATAAATGCTGAAGTCCGTTTTACCGTTTTTTTGCTGTCTGCCAGGCCAAGTACTGCCGAGTCTTAATTTTTGCCTCAGTTTTTGAAATGCCGATATGCGCACCGGGATGCGTCTTTGTTCAGTTCATAAGAAAAAGTTATTGCCTCTTATTAAGCTGTCTGCCGACCTAGCCGTCTTGCCGAGTAGGGTAAATTTTTCGGGATGACTCGTACGAATATGATTTTAGCTTAATTATTAATTTTACTGCAATGTAAAAACATACGCGCTGTTTCAAGATATCGGGACATAGTAAAATAAAATTCACATAAAAATATGAAAAAAATAATTATTTCTTTGATTAAAATTCTGCCGACTCGCACGAACACAGCGTACTAAGTAGTAAAAACTGATTACGCTCGTTGATTTTGCGTACACATATATAAAAAAACACTGATAATAACATCACTTCTCGCTAATTATAAGAATTTAAGACACTTTCAAGTTAAACGTTAGAAACTACAACTATGTATTATAGCACAACGGAACGCTGTGTACATTTTATTCCACTAAACGTATTTTGACTGACATCGATATCAGAATATCCAGTGATAATTCTGTTTGATATAGATAAACCATTAAAGAACAGTCCAGAATCCGAGAGTAGGACAAAAATTGAAATGGATGGTGCCTTCACGGTGCCGTATGCACTTATCAACGATCCAAGCTAGTTAGTTACACAACATCATAAAATGCCTCTAGAGTCTATAGAGGACAGAGTAAATAATATTCTAGCCATAATATTCAAGGCACGCTCTATAAGTTAAGTATCGGAATATCTTGGTTACCAAGGCAAGAAATTGACATTTTGTTCAAACTAGTCCCAAGTAACTATGGATAACTAACTATGTGGTTGTGCATTGTCTTGTTGGCAAAGTCGATTGGCGAGGGTCCTAATTGCAGCCTTCTGAAACAAGAAAATACGAGGGCAGATGCCCTGAGTGCCAACTAAGCGGAAGCGCAGGCTGCTATCGATGGCATCGGAGAAGCTACTCCGTAAGCAATGATGAAATAAAAGTACTGACCAGGGCAGATAATTTATTCTGAAACTTGTTCGACCAACATCCGTATCCAGAAGGATGGAGCAAAAAAATAATTTTGGAAATTTGATTTGGACTAATATGCAAACGCTACCTTTTTTATTACAAAGAGATGTTTATTAACAATTTTAGAATGCTTTTATATTAAGACGACTTRTCTGTGTGTRAGTGTGTCCGGTCCTCGGTTCGCCCGCCCGTAAGATAATCTTCATTTTTAGTTACTGACTGTAAKTACAGAGTGTGTRTCATTGTAWGAGCAGTAAATGTGTCACAGATTATATTGGAGAAAAAGAGAAAATAATATTATAGTAATTGCCAAAAGATATAGCAGTATCTCATTTTGCTTGTGACTAAAAAGTAATAAATAAAAAGTATATAAACTATTATTTTTATTACTACTTTTTAGGACTTCAACATAAAAGCATTTTTTAATATTTTTTGTGTACTTTTTATTTCAAAATAGTAATCACGTCAAGCCTACATTTTAAAATTATTTTCATGTTTAGGTACATAGAGCGCAGACTCTAATAGCAAAGTTAACCACTTCAACTAATTCTGTGCAAGGATTTTCAGCGCTTATGTAAAGTCGTAAAATTCTATTAGCTAAAGTAAACAACAAACATGATTAATTTTTCTTATTTGGAGTGTACCCCGGTCTTCGAAGTCCACATCTGGTATTTTATAAAGTCAGTCTGTTCAAAAATGATCATTGGAAAATTGCCGCCATGCTGTAATTGTAGGGAAGTCTATCTTTCCTACCATTAGAGTATCTATTCGATCTATTCGAGAACATAGAGAGTATGTGACATACTTTTCCAGTGCAGAAAGTTTAATCATATTTCTAACTCTCAGTCTTACACATAGTTAATGGGCAGGATAAAGTAGAGCAATCTTTTCCAAAATATGACACCAGCGATGATAGAAAGTTTAGTATTCTCTCTTCATGCTACAGGAACGGTGAGTCCCTTTTTAAATTTTCCTTTCCACATTTATCAATATTCGTTAGCAATGTAGTTTCCTTAGCATCTATGTGCATTATTATCACTTTTTGAAGTCATTTTGGTATTATAGATATGACTCTTCTGTTAAAGGCACCTTTCATATTTTGGACAAGAACATTGTTCAAAGGATTGTACTGACATCAATTAACTTGCCTTTTGACATGATCTAGTTTTATTAGCTGAAGGATATATTCTTTTTGCGATAGGAATTGATGCGACTTTCATCCAGATTATTCGCCATAGATAACAATATGGCACCTTGTTCCACTGCACTCGCTCTTAAATCACTCCGATCCGTTAATGATGTGAGGGACAGCAATAAATGAAGACGGCATGAAAATAAGCCAAAATGTATTATTTAGCGGTAAGCGGTCTGCTTTCCAATAGGCTTTCTGTGTTCCGTTCACCCCTCGCTCTTCGTGTTTGAGCTTCCTAAAAAAGCCCACTCCTGTTCGTTCTAGTAGAAAATATAAGCCGACCTTTCGCGAACCTAATTCGTCTTCTATCAAAAACGCTAAGTTAACGTAACTTTACAGTCTTCTGGGTCTGTAAAAAAATGAAAAAAAAATCTTTTAAAAATGCTACTATAGGCAGCTAAAAAGTGACCACAGGAAATTCAATAACATACAAAAAGTGCAGGGGTAAAGCTGAAAAAACGGAACCATTTTTGTCTTAATAAAAACAAACATGTGTATCAAAATGTATTGAATATATATTAAGGGTTAAGGGTGTTCCTATTTTTATGTCAGTCAGGGCATTATCGCAAAAGGTATCAGTGAAGTTTAAAAGACGTCAGTCGTTAGCTCATCCTTTGTGTATTCTACTACCAAATAACTTTAATTGTGGTCTTCTGCATACGAAGAAGCTATCAGTAAATATTTACCTAGTCCAATCGTATTGGCACAATATAACGAAGATTTTAAATTAAAACAGCACTAAACTATCTTGGCATATTTTCATGCTTCGCGTAGCAAGTAACCAAAGCAATTCACAAATACATAAAGAAGTCCGCTATGGAAATATGTTTATTAAATTTGTAAATGACTGCATCTACTTGCTATTTCTGGAAATAAATGATAAATAGGCTGCAACGGTTATTGTCAGGATACGTTTATACCACAAGGCATGTGAAATCTAAAAGCAACTTTATTTATATACCTGAAGCACTAATGGAGATGTCTGCAACACATGAAGAATTTCCACAACGTTGAAACATCACAATATTAGAAGAAAACAGGAAAATAAGAATCTAAAACTTTATTTTTAGGATGCAGTCAAAAACAGATTCTTACGTGAAGTCATCGGGTGGTAGTACCGCAATGTGTACAAGAAGTATTACTAAAACTAAAGCAACAGCACCACATGAGCATTGTAAAAACAGTTACTGGCAAAATGTAGTCAGCTATGGATAAAAACTTGTATAAGGTGTAACTATTGTTTGAAATATCAATATAATCGTGTAAGAACTTCCAATTTCTTTAAGATTATCCTAGTATTACTGGGAAAATAGATATCGCATATAATAATTAATATAAAGATGCTCGATTTGGAATACCAAAACCTGTTGTATCGGAAAACTAAGGCCAACTTATTCACTGCACAGAATTTGAGGGCGCTCCACCGAGAAATACTATCACTCAAAACAATCTCACCTCTTCACCCAGCAACGAATGGGGCTGCTGAAAGTGCCATTTAAAAACTAATAAAACGGCTTTGTTGAAAATGAGCTTTTCAACAAACGGTCTGCAACATTTTTTTAATTGCAGAAACATAGGGTCACTGCACCCTGCTAAAACTACTTCAAGTCTTTTATTAGTATGGCGTGTGTGCCCTCAATACCTCCTAGGAGGTATATTATTCCATTAGTGGCCAGCAGATTTTAGGATACTTCAATGAAACATTGTTTTTTTCTCCATAAGTTCTGGACCTTGAGATTGAACATGGCAGGAACTTTCATTCTCGTCCACGCACTTCCGACGTGTAGCATGATTTGCTTTAATAAGTGTTTCTTTAAACAGCAAGGTCCCGTAAACAATAAATTGTACTTGAATGATGCCAGCTTAATTGTACCAGTTCTGTTACTTTTACTTGGATCGAACTTCCCATGAACATGAACATACGTAATTATTGCGATCTAGATTTAACTGTTTAAATTCAGCCAGACATTTGGAAAGTCGCTTTTTTAACTTTTACTGAAGATGGCTTAGCTACCAAAAATGTATTTAGGCTTTGTAAATTATTGTAATTTAATTGGTAGTAAAAGATTATCGCGTCTAAAATCCTCGAACCAAGCCAGAATAATTCAACTATACCTTAGTAGTGAGAATCTGTGTAGGGAACTTAAGTCGAATTTTAGACAAGTAGCACATCAGAAGCTTTCCTGATTAGTGCACACCCGAGTGATTGTAAAAACTCACAATATAAGAACGTGTAGATCAATGCATCTAGAAAAGATACTCATTGAGATAGTAATAAAATGTTAGGGAGACAAAAACCTTATAATGACCACAAACCATTCAAGATTATGAAAAATATGTTTATAGTTAAGTCGTGGTCGCAGAAATGCGAGAATAGGCACTTATGAATAATACTGACAGTTCAGTCATGAAAGGTGGAGCTAGCATTCTGCGCAAAAAACTAGAAATACACTACATGTATGTATCAGTAATATGGGATATTTAAGCAGTCGCCCTGTTCGCCCTCCCATTAATCCGACCGTGTATTCGGAATATACATCTCCTTACAAACCACCCACAACAGCAGATTTAAAATATTAATTTGTTACTTTTTAGATGGGTAATACCGGTAACGTTCGTAAGCAATTTAAACACCACTCCAACCACAGTATGGTTTGATACTAAAAGTGATGAGATAAGTATGTCTGCTTCGCTCACTCACTACACATGACCGCTGATTGCACTCTAAAATTTCAGCGATAACGTTACGTGGGAAGTTGCAATGGATCAAATTCAATTATCAACAGCAAGGTTTTTACAGAGTAGTGCATGATGACAAACTACTAGCAAACCTTAAACGGTATATAGAGGTAAGTAATCCCTTGCATTTGTTTTACATGATTTCTTGACTATTTCAAATTCAATATTTAGAAGCTTACTGTGTTTGATCGAATAAACCTAATAGACGATGCTTATGCTCTCTTCGACAAAGATCTTCTAAGCTGCAATGATATGCTAGATTTGACGGAGCACCTTAAAAAAGAATATACCTGGTTTCCATGGTTTACGGCAAATACTAGGATATTTACACCCCTCGCGGAAATTGGTGCAATTAAAAAGGACCTATTGTTCGTAAGTGAACTGTGATTTTTTGGGATATTATGCAAGGGGATATGTAACAGCGCTAGGAATGTGGACAAACAATCTAATATTGACAAGTTTAACGACATTTGAAAATCAATTTTGTACAATCACAACAACATTTAAACGTGGTTAGTACTTCTATTTTAATTTAACAACTACTTWTTTACTACTGAATATTATAATAGCTAAACATTTTTCAGAAGAAATTATCGCCTTCGATTAAACCGGCTATACTACATGAAAGACGTGTTCGGTTGCGGCTTGAACGAACCGCTTATTGGCAAAGACCCTCGCACCTTTTATTCCCATGGTACCGCTGTTTGCGGCTAGCATAATTCAGTGGTGAAATAGTGTTATATCGTTGATTAACGTATTGACGTCAATCAAGGGTTATATGTTTGTTGATATTTCTTAATTGAACAAATATACTCGCGGAAAGATGCTCCACTGCCAAATAAGAGAAGTGATAGTGAATATTTATAGGTATCTAATAATATTATAGGTAATAGATATAAATTATTCCCAAACTTTTATAAAACACCGCACGCCTTTGGGTGTCAAATCAGCCATGTTTTATTAAAACTGTGTTACCCTCACAGATACACCGCTGTTACAGAACCGCTTGCCACACTGTACTGGAACCTTACCTTATGTTAAATAAAAGATGATAAAGATCAGACGATATATTTTACATTTCAGAAGTACATAAGGTATTCTATATCGAATGTATACGCCTATGTGGGATGGGATAATAGTACTCAAACAGAAACAGACGAGTAAGAAATTGCTAATAGTCGTAATTTTATCACATTTCTAACCTATTTTATTGCAGCACGTCCAGAGCTGGGATACTAAACCTAGCTTGCTTTTACGGCTACGAACCTTGCTTGGCCAAAGTAACTGAGTTGCTACCAAACGTTGACAGCTTGCCTCCGCTAATACAAGAGATCGTAAAAACCTACGGTAAGTATCGAAGTAATTGACTTATTTTTTAAAAGAATTAAATTATCTTACCGGAACTTGCAATGGATTAAGTATTATACATTTTATCTGTATAGTGCAGAATCTTTATATGCAATTTACTATAAATCTTTGATTAACGTGCTTTCTGGTCTTAAAACTACACATTGCGCTTCTTATTTATCACAAACCTTATACCGGGTGAGGCAAAAGATTTAAAAAAACACGTACCATTGCTTTGGTATATAAGCAAAACCAGTTCTATGCCGTGCTGTCTGCACTAGACCTAAACTGCACTGAGCTATAACGATAGCGAAATAGATCTATCTGCAGTTGGTTGAGGTGTAGACAGCACAGCATAGACATGCATTTTACTATACTTTAAAGTTAAGGGTTAAAATTTAGGAGGATGGCCAAAACATTTATTAAAAAAGTGYGCGCATCATTTTAACGGCTTGCACTTCAAATAATAATAATAGCCAACATTTAATTAAAGTATTTCAACCGGTCTAAGAGATATTTTTGCAAAACCCCATGTTTAAGGGCAATATCTCAGTAGACGGGCGTTATTTCAAAAAAAAAGGTTATACTATGAAATAATATTATTTTTGCACCAGTTTTCAAAGTCCGAGAGGTTACCCCCATAATGTGGGACACCCTGTATATGTGCCGAGAGACCTACTTGACATGGGTGATACTTGTCGTACAGTAATGTATGGTCCTTCACGATCATAGCGAGGTGCAAACTTACTATTGCTTAGCCTTGTTGAGGGCATGTACATACGCCATCACTGTCACCAAGATAGAACAGTTGCGTATTTCTTCGTTTCAGGTCTGCATACATCTTCAAAGCAATTTTGTCGTAGTTCTGTAAACTTCACGGATATTTGTGAGATAGGAGCCAATCTCTGATACAAGGTTATCATTCTCTATAACAACACGTTGGATGGTTTAAATCTCTGGCAGTGTAAAGAGTGCGTTATTAGATAGTTGTTACATCCATGCGAAGGGTTGGGCAGTAATATTGGGCAGCAATTCTTTTAATTGTTTTGTTAATTCCGTAGTGTCCAGCAAGTTTGTTGTCATGATAATTTTTTAAAACCTATTGACTCTAGATTTTGGCAACAAAGGTGGGCAATCGTCATGTTTTGCATCTTGACGTACATAGTCTACTTTATTCTGCTCAGGAGATTCAAGTGGATAGATACGAGACATAGTCCACATTCCGTATCACCCAATTGGGGTGGACGATACAGTGTCCGATACTGTTTTTCCTGATATATAATAAAATTTCGAGTCAAACTCTTGCAACTTTATTCCCCTCGTGCTAATCTTCCACTAGGAGAACATAAGTGACATCAGCGTAACTGTTGAAGGTCGGTCTTGACTGTAATGGACACTCCCCGTAGATAACCTCGGAATTTGTTCACTGCATAGACAACTGCTAAAGCCTCTCTCTCTGGAAGGTACTGTAATTTTACTCCGCTAAGTTCAGAAATCTACTGGTATACTTCCGGAATTATATTTAAACTGGTAGGACAATAATGTGTACATGAGCAAATAATTTCATGCATATGCTCCGATCAAGAAGATCGAAATTCGCTTACGTGGAGATTGGTACTCCTGCGCCTTGAAACGTTTAGCGACCTAGGCACGGAATTATATATAATTCATTATAATTCCGTGGGTATACTCCACTGACCGCTCGTCCTTATCTAGGGCTGGGCGAAACCATTAGACGTTCGATCGATATTCGATACGGTGCAGTATCGATACTACTCAAAAGTTTCCAAGTATCGAAAGTATCGAATAGGGCTGGGCGATAACATTAGACAAGTATCGATATTCGATACCTTCAATATATTTCATGCTGTCAATAATTTGGACTTTTACTATTAACAACGCCGAACCTTGGATGCTGCAATACCTATGAAGCTTCTCATACTTTAAATTAGTGCAATACTCGATTTTAAACACGTGATTCTTTCAATACCTTTGAATACTTTTAATACTTGAATACTTTCGATTCTTCGATACTTTTAAACACTTTTGATACTTCAGATAATTTTGAATGTGTTATCGATACTCCATACTGCCAAAGGTATCGATACTTTGCCCAGCCCTATCCGTATTCATCCCCTGGTGAAGACATGCCCCAAGGGAACAAATTAAGTGCTCGCTATGCTTTTGAATACTTTTGGACTTCGATACTTTTGAATACTTTCGATACTTTTATACTTTTGAATACTTTCTATACTTCGATACGTCGATACTTTTGAATTCTTTCGATACGTCGATACTTTTGAATAATTTCGATACTTCGATACTTTTGAATGTGTTATCGATACTCCATACTGCCAAAGGTATCGATACTTTGCTCAGCCATATCCGTATTCATCCCCTGGTGGAGACATGCCCCAAGGGAACAAATTAAGTGCTTGCTATTATATTCAGACTTACAAAATACGCTATCCCGATAATTTATACCAACGCATAATTAAAAAGTAAATGCTCGATATGAATAAAACAAAAAAAATAACACAATATATGCCTACGTGAGGTATAGTTATACATATTTGCCTATCGAATTAAAAGAACTTTTTTTGAGTTAGCCGGTCGTCTACGACGTCTTCACACTCCAATTGGAATTGTTTTGGCTTCCGCAGTAAATTTTAGGCGAATAGCAAGTCCCACGATGTGTTTACATATCAGCATTTTAAAGTAGGCACATTCACTATTAATCCGATCATCTTTGTCTTCAGGAAATTTTACTGTCCATACACGAAACATAACAATCTCTGGAAGTCTAGTTTCGTACACATTTCCATTTCATTCTGGCTAACTTATGCATTTCTTTTTGGAGCAATCAAATAAACAAATCCGATGGCGTCCCCTTTGAAACAACCTCTTTTTGTTCTTTAACCCAGTGGTAAGATCTCGTCTACAGGTCTAGATCAATAACTAGGCTTTAAGTGAACGTCTTTCAATTTTGATGAATAATTTCGAGACCAAGAATCAGGATAAAAAAGCCTTTCTTTTGGTGTATTTTTATCCTTAATAACTATTAACTGACTAAGGAGTTCTTAATGCTTGCATTTTCTAATCAACACCTTCGTACCAGTTTTGATTTGACTGAAGCCATTTACGTTGAAGTTACCGTATAAAATCCTCTTACTCCTTTCACTTCAAAAGTAACGTGACAGAAGCTTTATCAAATGTTTTTACTTAATTGAAGGCAATTCAGGTCTTCTAAGATTTGACATATATTTTCCTTAATCCGCATGAATTGCTAGCTTTTTTATGATATTTTTCTTCATGTACAAGGCCCAACACATCTTAACTGTCACATTCAGACCAAATACATTTTTGAAATCATTTTATCATTATCACTTAGTATCGATGAATTTGCGGATTTGTCAAAAATGCACTCGTTCGGTCTGTTGTACCAAGCACCGGTACGGGAAAACCTTGTCGACAATGTGGTATCCGCATAGAGATAAGATGCGTTTAGTAAAAGCCTTGTTAAATTGTTGGTTGGCATAAAAAATCGAAAATAGGGTGGATTTTCATAATCCGTTTGGTGAGATAATATAAAAAAACTCGTCTTCATCTCTTGGCACTTGGGAATGATCAATAGAAAATTTTTCCAATTCTCCAAGATTTATGGATTTGGAACTCAATTTTGATGCTCTTAGAGAAACTGAATATAGTTATTTAGTTGATATTGTTTTTAAACTGGTAACCCTTTCTGTGCTAAATCTTCCTTTTTATGCTTGTAATGCTTGTAAATATACCCCCGAGTTACATTGTTCTCTGCGGTATTTAATCTTATTGCACCGATAAACAGCAATAACGATATCATCTTTATCAATATTTTTATGACATAAGCTCTAAACACCTTCTTCTTCCACGGCTTTCAGAGCGATGGCTTTGCTTCTAAATATCGGTTTTCTTTTCCACTACCTTTTTCCTTCTTTTCTTTGGCTCATCTCAAATTCATCATTTTCAATATTCTCTGACAAATTGTATTGGAAAATACAACCATCACTCACATTCTGTGGTTGCAAACGGTTAGCCAACGCAACGGTATGGTTACACACAATAGGGAAATTATACCTTATCTACAAATGCTGTGAAATGAAATTAAATTAAATCTTTCTTCACTAAATATACACACGCCGACTCAGTTTTTGAGGTTATATAAGATATTTGGCGGGATGATATTCGTTTTGCCCCATCTTCAAGCAACTGCACTCCGCACGTGTTACATTCGCTGTTCTTTTTACTCTGAAAGATTGCCATAATAGTGAACTTGTGTTAAAGAACATTTAGAATTTATAAAATAATATTTTTTAAAGAGTAAATTTCTTTAAAATACAAAGCTTATTGTATAACTTTATTGGCATTTTGATTTTTTTATCAAGCGTTTATTATTTTTTTATCGTGCATTCGTTATTTTCGAGATTATTTTTGTGTGCAAATTTAATTAAATTATCGGGTCTAAATTACGACCCCCATGCCCCAATCGCATAGGAGCTAGCATCGGTCTTCAGATTGTAGGGCAACGGTGGATTCTGTTTTCAGAATGTAGGGCGGTGCTGGGTCAGCCTGTGTCAGGATTGGAGCAATGGTTAGCTCCTTTTTGAAAGCGTCATAGGCAGCTTGTTCAACATTTGTCCACTGCAGCATAACATTTTTGCGAGTTAAATAACTTGAATGTTGTTACATCTTCTCAGTACAGGTTTGAAGGAACGTCATAACATGTTTTACATTTTTAGGCACTGACATGTTTATGATTGCACTTATTTTAGATAGATCTTATTCAGTTCCGCTACTGGTATTTTCATATGCGAGGTTTGTCACTTTTGGGCTGGAGAAAACACATTTACATTTACGTTTAACATGCAGTTTAAACAACTTTAAATGATCAAGTCTTCTTTAGGTCATTAATATATTTTTCAAAGCCAGAGGGTAACAATCAAATCATCCAGATGAAAAAGGACTACTACGTCCTTTAAACCACTTCGGAAACAATATATGTCTCTGCAAGGTCGCTGGGGCATTTCGAAGGCCAAAGCTCATTCTGTTGAAAGTGTAGGTATCAGGTGGCGTGAGAAAAGTAGTTTTATTACGGTCTTCCTTCCTCATTGCTACCTGATAATAACAGAACTAAAGATCTAGTGTAGACATGTCGTGTGTAACATTAGTAATGCTATGAACAAAGCCATCCAGTCCTGGCAATGGATATCTATCTGGTATCGCGACTGAATGGAATCTATGTAGTCGTTACAAATCCTAGATCCACTATCTTTTTAGAAACTAGGATGACCGGAGCTAGACAAGGAGAATCACTGTCCGCTATGGTTCCACTTTCTAACAAGTTGTCTATTTCAGTAAGCAAAATTTCTTTTTTTTTGTGGTGTTAGTCTATATGGATGCACAGCAATTGGGCTATCGTGAATTAACTTCGCCTCATGTTCACCATAAAGGGTCGCTTCTTTTCTTGGGGAAAAGATTTCACCATATTCTTGGAGTAAATTATTAAGTGCCTTACGTTTTTCAGAATTTAAGTCCGAAATGGTTTTTGAAATGTTAGGTATCGAGTATCACATTTGTCTGGCATATAAAGCCTATTTCGAGAAACGTCTTACTCTTCACGAAGTCAGATACTGCAGTTAACGTTTCAGGAATTACACGATGATTAAGAACTACGTCAACTGCAAAGACAATGGCATTCATCATACTTACCTCACCATCAGCTAAAACCATCTTTATTTCGGTCGCTTCAAATTGCACCTCTTTTAACAGTAGGTGTTTCAATAATCGGTTTCCTGCTATGCAGCGTTGGCAAGTCCCACAATGTTGGCTACTTCAGTCTCAATGAGATGAGATATCTGAATTGAGTAGCTTAGCACTAACTGTCGATGTTTTCTTGTCAACATTGTGATTGCAATTCGTGCACTGCGATCTGACAAAACCTGGTGTTTGACTTCTACAACTATTTTAGATGTAGATGAATTTGCTTTAGTTTTAGAAGATTGACCTTGAGACATATTCATGAACTTTTTATCTACATATTTTTGACATTCTGTTTCATTGTGGCTAAAGGCTTCGCAACAATTGCATCGTGGTCTTATAATTGGGTTATATTTTGATCAGACGTTAATTGCTTAGACACTATCTTTGATTGATTTTGCTTTTTTTAATCTGCTCAAGCGGTAATCGGTCTCTAATGTGTACTCAAAAGAGAATATATCATATCAAATTGATGCTTTCACGCAATACAGTTTCATGCGGTAATTGTAAACAACTATCTCAGTTATTATCCTCACAAAAATATCCGTTGGTTCCTTTTCGGTTTGATGCCTTGAAAACAATTCCCTGTATACCTTATGTGGAGCTAGATTCCTTCCAAAGGCACGACAACCCTGTGATGGCGTCACTCAATGGTGGAAACGTATCTTTCGTGCCTTGAAACCATGTGGTGGCTTTTCCACCGAGCAGCAATTTTTACGGCATTTTCATCGCAGATGTGGGTATATTCCTTGCAGATACTAATGGCATTTATAAAAGTTTCAGCATCCTCATGTCTTGCTCCTGCGTATCGACTGCCACAGTTTGTGAAGATACCATTTTCCATAGGTGACGCACATGTCGATGGGTTACCTGAATTCGCGCCTAGCAGGTTTTTCATTCCCGCCAAAAAGAGCTGCAACTATTCGTTGATCATCACAAGTTGTTGATGATATTCACTTGGCTGCGACATTTTCCACGAATACCTAGAATCGCACTTTTTATGCTGAGACTACTGCGTAGGTTGCTACTGCGTAAGTTCATACGCAAGTTCGATTACGAACGTTTTTCGTTAACGATCACACGTGCTTTTTACGTTTTGGTCCCGCGTTGTTAGGTGCCAGATTGTAAGGCATCCGTGTTGCTACGGCAGTTTATAAAGGGTCGCTTTAAGTTCTTGGAGTCACCAGAAACACGGTGACAATTGGCCAATTAGGTTTATATTCTTTTATTGAGAAATTACATATAGTACACACAGGTTGTCACTAAAATATAGGCCATTACTTATACGGCGTATTCTATGTGTAAAAATATGACGAAAATTTATTTTGAAATTTGAGATCCTGCGCCCTCGTTGTTGACTTACAGCTTCTTGAAGTTAGACGGTAAAAAACAGTTTTTTGCGAATATTTTTTTCACCGATGATCATATTTTGAGTGAGTTTGAAGTAGTTCCACCATTGAACGAAACACCATTGTTTTATATTTATTATTGTTTAATAGTAAAAGTGATAGATACAACATATATTTCAGTGCAACAAATTGTACAGTTAAATGGATAAACTAACCTACCTCAAACCATACTTGGGAGCAAAATAATCGACTCGGTTACTTGCTCAAGTTTTAAACTACTCTGCACCTGTGCCCAATAGTTATGAGTATTTAAATTGTGGCCAATATTTTAATCCTTTGTAGGTAAACCAGACAATAGCGTCAGCACCACCCCATCTCCCACAGGATCGACACCGAAGCCAGACAGTACTAAGTACAGTATCTGCAACCAGTGGTTAGAGAAAGAAGGTGCACGTTGAACGCTGAACCGTTGATGTGTTTGCTCTAGAAAAACTAATAAACAATGGATAAGTGTATAAGTGCTTTTCAATAAACTATGCACTATACAACACCTTATTTAATATAAATAAAGATATTTGTTGCCTGAATGCATTTTTAATGAACATAGGTTAAGGGGTTAACTGAAAAAGTATTGCCAGCTTTGAGTGTTAAAACGTCTCGGGTTCAAATCGCGGTCAAAGCTGGCAATACTTTTTTCAGTACAAACTCGTTAACCCTGTTACCACTCGCATTAATAACGAAATTGAGTAACTCAGCACTTGTCGCGTTTCGTGAACTGAGCTGATTTGGGGTTCGTTGGGCGCCGTTTATGATTATAAGAGAGAATAAAAAAAAACAATTGTATCGGTTGATTGTACTTGCGAGACCACCAACCCAAGACGGTCTATCTCGAAGTCCCCTTAAGAACTGCCGTTTTGTTTTCCGAGGGTCCAGAAAAGTCACGTCACATGCAGATGTGCCCGTACTCCTGTGGACCACACACAAGGGACGCTGCGCTTAGGTCCTTGCAAAACACATGGCTATTTAGTAATAGGTAATGCCACCTACAATACATGCAAACTGGCGCCAAAATGACACGCTTGCAGCTGGACTACGTCGTATGGAAACAAAAATTACTGTATACGTTACAATTTTCCCCCGTTTACGTAGACGTTTGCCCGTGGTTTGGAGCTCTCGCCAAGAATAATAATATCCATATCATATGTTATCACAAATACTTGGGTATAATGATCAACAACACAATATTAATGACCTAACCTACCTAATATCATAGGCATTCTCACTGATAGCCCTTTATTGGAGAACACCTACATGCATACAGTCCATCACGAACAAAAAATAAAAAAATACAATAGTCTGTAAATCTTAAACCTTAAGATCCAGTAGGTATGCCCCCCAGCTGGCTGTATGACTCTGTACGGTCCGCTCCATTTTGGGGCGAAACCAGCGTGAAATCCCGTGCTCCTTCAAGTATACCAACTGGTTCGGCTAAAAAGGGTTAAATGCTTCAGGCTGGCTCTTGGTACCTCCTCTGGTTGTTTTGCACCAGGTCGAATCGCTCTTGATTCGATACGATGGCCGTCTTCGGTAGCTTCCACTCACCTAGGCGTGATAGTTCGTAACCAAATAACGCTTTACTTGGTGACAAACCCGTTGCAGCATTTTGTCGCGTTCTTAACTGAAACAGGACCGCACTTAGGAATTTGTCCCCGTTTCGGTGTTCTTCGTTATTTAGGTGCATGCGAAGCCCCTTCTTTATTTCTTGATTGCGCCGCTCGGTGGGGTTAGCTCGCGGGTGATACACTGCAGTGGTCCAGTGCTTGGCTTGCCAGCGCTGACAGCTGGAAATCCATGTGTGACTGATGAATTGCCGGCCATTGTCAGTCAGTATGGCCTGTGGATAACCAAAACGATTAAAAACTTCATTTTCTAATAACTTACCTATGTTCACTACAGTGGCTGTTCCTAATGAGAATGCTTCTGTCCACCGCGTAAACAGGTGTGTAGCCACCAGAATAAAACGCTTTCCGCGGGCGGTGTGACAGGCACATAGTCTGCACTTAGTGACATTGAAGCTTACATCCTTCTGGAGAATTGGGCCAAAAGACATGTCGTCGAATAGCCCTAGCCGTTTCCTGTACGCCTGGATGCCCAGCGTTTGCACCGCCGTGGTATTCATGTAAGACGCGCTGTCTTACAACGTACAACTGTTCCCCATCATTGGTGACTAGCTGATCTCCTTCAACTTTGTAGAAGTCTGCTTCCTCTTCCTGTCTTATGGCCTGAATACGGCCCTGCGTCCACCGATCCCAGTCTTCTCTTTGTGCAGCGCGAACCTCATCGCTGACGGTTTTGATTTCGGCTTGCAGAAGAAAGACGGGTATGGTAGTTACGGGATGGACTGTTTCAGGCGGCAGCATTCGCTCTACGTTCTGACCTTCAAGGGTAATGGGTTGATCAGCAGGATTCCTTGATAGAGAATCGGATAACTCGTTGTCTTTACCCGGGCAGTATTCAATTTCAAAAGTGAATTCTTGCAAAAGTAATGCCCATCGAGTTAATTTTGCCCTTGCACCCTTCATAGTATTAAGCCACGTTTGTCGGTTGTCAGTTCGAAGTAGAAAACGCCGATCCTCTAGWTACGGGCGATAACGCTTTATTGCCCAAACCATAGCCAGACACTCTTGCTCATTACAGTGGTATTTCTGTTCGGTTGCATTAAATTTGGTGCTGGCATAGGCAATTACTTACACCGCTATTCTCTTGATACAAAACCGCGGCGTCTCCTATTTTGCTGGCGTCAGTTTGCAAAGCAAATGGCCGCGAGAAGTCCGGTCGTTTGAGATGCAGTGGTTTCTAGATGGCGTCTTTAATATTTAGGAATGCAAGTTTAGCCTGCAAATTCCACCTGAACTTTTGTTTGGTGCTTAGTAGTTCTGTTAGCGCTGCTTACAATTCCGTGAATTGGGGTATATAATCTCGAAGCCAATTGCACAATCCATGAAGCCTCTCAATTGCTTCCGATTCGTGGGTTTTGGAACATTTTGAGTGTTCCCTAGATGGCTCCGCAAGGGTTGATTGCCGGCGCTTGTGACCGTGTGCCCCAGGTAGTCCAGCTCTTTATGACCAAAACGGCACTTCTCAATTGCACAGGCAAGCCCGTGCTGACGCAGACGTTCCAAATACTAGATGTAAGTGGGTCAAATGTTCTTTCCAGCTATTCGAGTACACGATAATATCATCGAGATATACTAAGCAGAATTTTCTCAGGTATCCGCTAAGTACCTCTTGGCTCATGAGGCGTTGAAATGTGCTTGATGCACCCTTCAACCCGAAAGACATGACTTTAAAATGGTATGAACCAGCGTCAGGTACTGTAAACACTGTTAGTTCCATCGAGTTAGGATGCATTGGGATTTGCCAATATCCGGATTTTAAATCGATGGTAGAGAAAATTCCGGCGGGGCCTAAATCTCGGAGAGTCTCGTGTATTATCGGTAACGGAGCGGTTTCGTCCTTTGTAATTTTATTAAGTCGACGGAAATCGACACAAACGCGAGGGGTACCGTCTTTATTTTTAACTATTACAACAGGCGAGCTGTATGCTGAATGGCTGGGTTCAATGACACCGTCTGTTAACATCTGTTGCACTTGTTCCTGTATAATCTTTTTTTCATCGGAATATCGATAAGATGGTATACGAAAAGTAGTGGTATCGGTTAAGCGAATTGTATGCTTCGTTGTCTTGGTAACTCTTCGTGTAGGTTGGAATACCTGTGGGAATGTCTCGAGAAATTCTTGGAATTTCGGTGTTATATGGTCGGGGAAATCTTTCTCAATCTTAGACAGATCAGGAGACTTTAAAGCGGGAGCCTGCTGCGATCTTGTCTCTTAAGTTTTCAGTCACAAAAAACTCAACGTCGCATGAAATTCTGTCAAGCGTTACTTTAGTTGTTGTCTTCCCAACAACATTCATAGTGATGCCTTGCGCGGTTAACTGTACCGTCTGCAGGCACGGTATATAGGTTCTACGGGAACACGGGGCATATTTTCGCCTCGTGTGGCTTGTAGACTGATTATTGTTGGGCCGGAGGTGAGGCAGGGGTCCGTCTCCAGTTTTTCGGCTACGAATGTGGCGGCTGTACAATGACGACACTTTGGGTCGCGTTGTTCGGTGGCTTTTCTCGTTGCGACCCCTTCTTTAACGTCCTTCTCGATGGCGCCGGCGTATTCTACGAATTCGTCCAGAGACGTAAATTGACAAAGTCTCATGAACGGTCGTAAAGCAGGCTGAATTAATGTTATAAGCAAAGGTATCATTTCTGCGGGCGTCGCCTCCGGTTGAACTCGGTGGAATAATTTTCTTGAGCAAGAAAATCTATCCGTTTTCTTCACCTTGCTTATCGCCATAGAAGTTGGTGCGCAAAGCCGCTGTTTTTTCCGGGCTTTTTAAAAATGCTCTTCGCAGGCATCAAGATATTCTTGCGGGTCTTCGGTTATTAGTCCGTGAAATACCGGTATTGTACGCGGTGAAAATTGTGATAGCAACTTGACCAACTGCTGAAGGGAGTCCTCTGCTGGAGGCGCACTTCGCGTGCCCTTCAGCTGGCCGGTTACGGGAGGGATGTCGCTAGCGCCCGCTACTGCGACGCTCATGGTGGCGCCAGTTACCTGCTCTAATTCACCATTTAACCGTGTGTCCAATGCGTATTTTAACTCGGACCTAGTTTGCATAGAGTGAACTAGAACTATTTTTTCACTCCTTTATTATTTTTTGCCKTATATATTTAMTTCACGGATCTTTTTCGCTGWTGTCTATTTTGTTCAGCTTATGTTGGTTTATTTTTTTTTCAGTGATACTATTTTTTTTCATACAACACTTACAGCTAAAATTTACAAGAACCTCTGCTGGCTTTTCCTAACCTTACTAACAATAATCTGCAAAGCTAACATTACAAGAGAAAGAGTTTTTTTGTTGCTAACCTAACCTTTACAATTACTTAAATGTAAGCCTATATAACCTCTGTAACTTAAGTTAAAATCACATCTACGCAATCTAGAACTTAATTTATCTACCGGAAGAAAAAAATCTGTCCTACCTTGCCAAAATTTTGTTTCTCTTGTAGTAATAAGTTCGTTTCGGATCCTGAGGTGGCTGTCGGTAATATGTTTCCTGCTATTCCCGTGGCAGTAGGTCTTCCGCGAATCCTATCGGAAAGAGTTGGGCTGCAACTCCTGATGGAATGATGATGGGTTGCCTGCTAGTCCAGTGGCAGTATAGGCTTCACGAAAGTGAATCCTCTGGGAATATGGGTTTTACTCGCGCACTGCAAGATATCGGGCCCCACGTTCGGGCGTCACTAGTAACCACTCGCGTAATAACGAAATGAAGTAACTCAGCACTTGTCGCATTTCGTCAACTGAGCTGATTTTGGGGTTCGTTGGGCACCGTTTATGATTATAAGAAAGAATAAAAAAACAATTGTATCGGTTGATTGTACGAGACCACCAACCCAAGACGGTCTATCTCGAAGTCMCCTTAAGAACTGCCGTTTTGTTTTCCGAGGGTCCAGAGAAGTCACGTCACATGCAAATGTGCCTGTACTCCTATGAACCACACACAAGGGACGGGACGCTGCGCTTGGGCACTTGTAAAACACATGGCTATTTGAGTAATAGGCCATGCCGCTTAAAATACATGCAAACTGGCACCAAAATGACGCGCTTGCAGCTGGACGTTGTATGGAAACAAAAATTACTGCAGACTTAACAACCCATTAACTATATCTTACCTCATTTAATATTGTATAAGCACCTTTGTTTGAAGGCTTCCGTAGCTGGTTCTTTGAGCTGGTTTCCACGTTGTTTGTTTGGTCTTGACCTTTCGACACCCACGTCGATGTCTTTCTCAAAGGTAGTTCTGAAACTGTTTTATAACTTCTCATTTTTGACAGTAGGGCTATTCAGAATTTTTTAAGTGTTGGTTTTAGCAGCTTATTAGGATTTAAAATTTGCCTATACCCATCGTTGCACTCATAATATATCAAGTTCAAAGTTAATTCTAATGAGAGAAGCTAGAAAATGATACCCTACGATGAAGCTATAATGCATTACGCAAAAAGCAAAAAGTGGGTAGGTATAAAGCTTGCAATTTTCAATAAAATCGGATGAAATTGACCCTTGTCGTTCCATTTAGTAAGCTGAGAGGCAACTGCCCCATGTTTTAATGTCTTAAAAATAAATTATTTTGTTTCTAGCACAAAATACTTATGGCATCCTATAAACTTCTACGTCAGACGCGCAACCTCGTCACGAGGGCCCGTTTTCTAGCTTCTGCTTGGCACGCAAACTGTATTATTTCGTACCTCTAATTCGCGAAGTATTACAAGATCACGCCTTCATATCAAATTCAGGCTTCGAAAGGAMATAAATTGTTTTGTACCAACTGACAGGGGCTGGAGACGAACGTCGMATTGTAGTGTATACAAAATACTATAGGKTGGTAGGACTTAGGTTAGTTAGGTTGGTACAACATAGACGCGATAATAAMTAKRTATATGCAGCAGCGTCGGTTAGAATTCATGTTCATGTATGTATTTKGTAAAAATAGGATGTTGGCGAATATAAACGGATTCATTCATTCTGAGTTTTATTAGAAGCCCCAATAGTACATTTGGCGACGAGGATTGAGCTGGTTCGGCGAAAATGGACAATACCACATTGCCTCCATTTAATCCAAGTGGTGAGCTGGGGGGAGTTTTTCCACGATGGGAAAAGTGGCTGCGAGCCGTGGAGTTATACATCGCCAGTAAAAACATTACAGACGCTGCAAGGAAAAAAGCTATTTTGCTACATATGGGAGGTTTCGAGCTGCAGGATATATTTTATTCTATTCCGGATGGAGACACCGTAGCAGAGGGAGAGAATGCATATGAAAAAACGAAAAATACGTTAACAGCGTATTTCAAACCGAAAACGAATAAAACCTACGAGCGTCACGTGTTTCGGAGTTTATGGCAAAACGAAGGTGAGCCGATAAATCAGTTTATCACCAGATTAAGGCAACAGGCAAAATATTGTGGATTCACGTCAGTCGAGGATGAAATTCGGGATCAAATAATAGAAAAATGTCGCTCAGAGGAACTCAAGAAACGCTTTTTAGAAAAAGGAGACATTACTTTGAGCGAGGTTATCGACATTGCTCAAGCACACGAAGTCACGGGCGTTCAGATTAAAAATATGGGTACTACAGAAACCATTGCGAAGATCACAGAAAAAAATAACTTTCGAAAGAAACCTTCAGAACAGAAGCGAGAAACATCTTGTTTTCGCTGTGGTTATCCAGGACATCTATACTGGGATCCTAATTGTCCGGCGAAAGGGAAAAATTGTGTAAAATGTAACAAACCAGGGCATTTTGCATCGGTGTGCAAATCTAAGGCAGTTCCAGACAGAAATAGAAGAAATGGAGAGCGAGGACGAACTACAGCACGGTCTGCACGGGTAAGAAATCTGGAGAATAGAGAAGAAGAAGAGGAGTACGCATTCACTTTGGAGGAGGGTGCTCAGCAACTTAATGTGGTCAAAGAACAAACTGTCGAAGTGCAGGTGGGTGGCGTGTGTTTAAATCTGTTGATCGATTCAGGGGCATCGTGTAATGTTATCGGAGAAGATTTATGGGAATATTGTAAAAAGAACAATATAAAATGTAAATCAAAAAAAATGTCTGATAGGAAAATCTTTCCTTATGGTCAAGGAAAAGCATTCGATTTACTAGGAGAGTTTGATTGTAATGTTAAAGTAGGTAATAAGGAAATTGATGCAAATTTTGTCGTTGTAAAAGGCAAAGGTCGAGGATTATTAGGCTTTGAAACAGCGGTACGACTAGAAATTTTAAAGATAGGCCCTCAGTTGCAAATTAATCATGTTTCAATGCGAAAAGAATTGTTTTCAGGTATCGGAAAGTTAAAGGATTTTCAGCTTAAATTGCCCATAGATCCGTTAGTCCCTCCGGTAGCCCAAGCTTTGCGTCGTGTTCCTTTCAAAATAAGAGACCAAGTAGAAGAGCAAATAAATAGATTGTTACGTGAAGATATTATTGAAAGGGTAGAAGGTCCGACTCCTTGGGTGTCACCTGTGGTACCGGTGGTGAAGGATTCTGGTAAGTTTAGGTTGTGCGTTGACATGCGTAGGGCGAATCAGGCTATAGTACGAGAAAGATTTCCTTTACCGGTGTTAGAGGAAGTATTAGATAAAATTTCCGGTAGTAACTGGTTTAGTACTCTAGATATTAGGGATGCTTATCATCAAATTGAACTAGATGAAAAATCTAGAGAGATCACTACATTTGTAATTGATTCCGGGCTTTATAGATACAAAAGATTAATGTTTGGTTTAAGCTGCGCGCCAGAAATGTTTCAGCGTATTTTAAGAACAATCTTGCAAGACTGCGAGGGTGCAGAAAATTTTCTGGACGATATTATTATTCATGGAAATACGCGAGAACAGCATGACGACCGTTTATCTAAGGTATGCAAAACATTGGAAGAGAAAGGTTTAACTTTAAACCAAAATAAATGTAAATTTGCAAAAAACGAAATAGAGTTTTTGGGGTTTAAAATTACGGGATCAGGCTACAAACCATTGGAATCAAAAGTAGAAGCTGTGCAGAATTTTAGAACACCGCGAACACCCGAAGAAATTCGGGGATTCTTAGGTTTGGTAAACTTTTGTGCTTCATTTATTCCAAATTTAGCTCAGATTAGTGAACCTCTTCGTAGACTAACTAGGAAGTCGGAAAAATTTAATTGGACGGAAGAGCAAGAAAAGTCTTTCTTAGAAATAAAACGTTTAATGAGTGATGCAGGAACCTTAGGAATTTATAACAAAAATGCACATACAAAAGTAATCGCAGATGCAGGGCCAGACGCCTTAGGGGCGGTTTTAGTACAGAAAGGCTCTTCCGGTTGGCAAACTATTTGTTATGCTAGTCGTAGTTTGACAGATTGTGAAAAACGTTATTCACAGACAGAGAAAGAAGCTTTAGCTTTAGTATTCGCATGTGAACGTTTCCATCAATGGTTGTACGGTATTCATTTCATTCTGGTAACAGATCACAAACCGCTTGAATATCTGTTTACTCCTCGTTCGAAACCTAATGCGCGAATCGAAAGGTGGGTTTTGAGACTACAACCGTATTCTTATCAAGTAAAATATGAAAAAGGTAACAATAACATTGCAGATCCTCTATCACGTTTAGTTAAATTTAATCAGTCCCAAAAGCAAAATATGGATGATTTAGATGATCATGTGTACTGGGTCGTTCGAGAGTCTGTTCCAAGAGCCTTAACGATGCAAGAAATTAACCGCGAATCAGGGAAAGATGCAACTTTGATAGAGGTGCGTCGCGCAATAGAGACTAGTAACTGGGATAGGATGAAAACATCTAGATTCAAAATTTTAAAAGATGAATTATGCGTTTATGATAAAATCGTTATGAGGGGTACACGAATCGTAATCCCTAGTGGTTTGCAACAGAAAGTATTAGCAGTTGCTCACGAAGGCCATCCAGGTATAGTGGCAATGAAAAATAGACTCCGTAGTAAGGTATGGTGGGAAGGTATTGATAAAATGGCTGAAAAATATGTTAGGGCTTGCAAGGGTTGTCAGCTGGTACAAAATACAGTAAATTTAGCACCTTTAAATAGGAATAAATTGCCCGAAAAGCCTTGGGAGATTTTGGCAATGGATTTTTTGGGACCTCTCCCAACTAAAGAGTATTTACTGGTAATAATTGATTATTACAGTAGGTTTTATGAAGTGGTAGTCACATTTAGTATAAATGCTAGCACGTTAATAAAGCATTTAACCGAAATTTTTGCAAGACACGGTCTACCAAGAATTATCATTTGCGACAATGGTCCACAAATGGCCAGTGCTGAATTAGAATCATGGGCGGAAAATCAGGGTATCGCTATTAAGCACTCAGCTCCGTTATGGCCCCAAGCAAATGGGGAAATTGAACGACAAAACCGTAGTTTGTTAAAAAGATTGAAAATCGCTCATGTCGAAAAACTAAATTGGAAACAAGAATTATTTGACTATTTATTGATGTACAGGTCAACACCACACAGTACCACAGGGGTAAGCCCGGCAGAATTATTATTTAACCGAAAAATTCGAACAAAATTGCCAGAGTTAGGTAGTAATGATATGTAGTTTACTTGACGAAGAAATTAGGGAAAAAGATGCTTGGGCGAAGGAGAGAGGAAGGATCTATTATGATCAGCGCAACAAAGTTAAAGATAGTTGTTTGCAGCCAGGTGATACTGTTTTTATGAGAAAAGAGAAAGACAATAAACTTAGTCACTGTGGCATCGCCGGCAGGAAATACCTTTACAAGAAATGTTTCTGCTGTAAAAAAAGTTTATAATGGCGAGACTGATCCTTCCGAGACAGTCACTATCAAATCAGAAGTGGTTGAGTCAGATCCAGAACCTGAAGAGACCTTGCCAGGCAATTTAGGTGAACATAATGTAAGCTGTTATAGACCTACCTCAGGTCGCCCTCAAAGGCAACATAAATTGCCTTCACGTTTTGTGGACTATGTCCCACATTGAATTATGTTTAGGTGTTTCCTACAGATTATATTTAGTTGTTTGCTAGAATAGGTATTGTGTTTACTGATGTGCCTTTTGGATCTTTTTCACAGGTGTAGAAATAAATGTTACATTTAGCTAACTTTAGATAAGTTCATATTTTGTAAGTCTTTCATGTACACATGTTGGGTTATCTTTCAAAGGAAAAGAGGAGATGTAGTGTATACAAAATACTATAGGTTGGTAGGACTTAGGTTAGTTAGGTTGGTACAACATAGACGCGATAATAAATATATATATGCAGCAGCGTCGGTTAGAATTCATGTTCATGTATGTATTTTGTAAAAATAGGATGTTGGCGAATATAAACGGATTCATTCATTCTGAGTTTTATTAGAAGCCCCAATAGTACACGAATGACATCATACCTATTACAACCATCAAACTACCTACTGCATGAATTATTAAAAACAACTTAAAAAGGGTGGAGTAGCATTGCAGCTGCAGATAAGTGGGTTTCTGATGCTCTGTTATCTGTAGCAATCCGCGAGGACTAACTTGCACTAATATTGACCGCAGTGTGGTCATTTAAGAAGACATGAACGAGCAAGTGGATATTAATTGCACGCGGAAAAGAAAAAGTATTGAAGGTGATGGAGATGCTTTATCAACTTGTGGATAACGAATCGCCGCCTATCGAAAGACAATGTTTGGATTAGTAGCGTAAAAAGTATAAAAACGTCTATATTTTGCTTGTAAATGACGAGTAATATTTCAATTTTGTATTCTATGTTTTCTCGAAATTCTCGTGGGAAGTTCGTGCCCATCATAATTGAAAACGACGAAATCTGAAAATTATGTTATTTATTGCTAAAGCAACACCAATCAGAACACCGGATTCATGACGTTGCTGGACAACGCCCGTGGATTAAACTCGGATTAACTTTGATTCACGTTTGTGCAACCTGCCCTAAGGTTATCATAATCGGTAACTTCCTCTTCGGGCGTGTCTGATTCATTCAAATTTCAGATCGCATGTGAATCTCAGCTCTCTTCCAAAGACTACCTTTGCTGGTGTTTCTCATGGACTGATGCCCTCTACGCCAGCAGAAACAGAGGAAACCTCTTGTCCAATTTGGTTTGATATCGCTTCACAGCTCTTGAGCAGAACTGTTCCATTGTTCTGCTAAACCGCGCGACTAGACCATCTAATTGTGGGTTAAGAGGATTTGTTCTGGTTTTTAAACACCCTGCAACAGAGTTCCTAAAACACCCTAGACTCGAAATCTCTTCCTTGATCCGAATGCAGTTCTAATGGCACTCCGAATCTGCACACGAGGTTATTGAATGGAACTCGAGCCGAGTTTTCTGGTTCGGTATAGCATAGGCTTCTGGCCACGTGCTAAAGTAATTTATTACAACAAGGATGTACTTATTATCGTCTGCTGTTGTGAAAAATGGTCCGGCAACGTCAATAGCAATCCTCTCGAATGATGCCCGCCTATTATACTGCTTCATCCTTCCTTTTAGTCGTGTTGTTACTCCCTTCATAGCCGCGCAGGTTGCACAATTTTGGCATCCTATCTCTACATCCTCTCGAAAGTATACGCAATAGAATCCTTCGCGAATTTTTAACAAAGTGTTGTTTCCTCCCAGGTGAGCACCCGATGTTCCTCCATGCACATCTTTTAACACTTATGGTACGTACTCCACGGGAACTACTAACAACATGGTGATTTGTTTCCCACGCTCTCTTCAACAGGCGGCTCTTTGCTCGCAAATACTCGTATTCCCACTGGGCTCACTGGCCCACATTGCCTTTAGGGTCGAGCTCTCCTGGAAGCATATTCTATTCTTAGCGTTAGGCCCTGCAGGAAAAATCGCGCGTTCCGATTGCCTAGTTACTCGTACGCCAGTACGAGGTACTGGATTACTGGATACAAACAGCTGACTATAAAATGTTAAAATAAAGATGTATGAAAGTTTACTTGATTCCGAGACTGAATTTCTATTTGACTGTGCTACGAGAACAGAAACTGGCCCAGTATGTTCTAACTGTATTAACTGTTTTATAAAAGATTTAAATGGGTATATATTGCAGGTAGATTTAGGAATGAAAATGTATTGCCAGCTCTGACCAGAATTTGAACCTGGGACCTTTTGATTAATAGTGAATACTCTTCATTCATAAATCTACCTGCAATATACCCAATTAAATCTCTTGTAATCATTACACATAATGCAGATAAAAATAACTTTGTCATTAATAATTGTTTTGATGATAATTGTTTTGATGCATTTATGTGATACACATTTTATTCGAAAATACATATGAGGTACGTTCTACAATGCCCCGAGGGGTGGTGGTGTTGCATTAGCTGTTCGTCGTGGATAGTCTAGATCTGAACTTCGTTTTGGTATTATATGTGACAATATGCCTATGGTAGGCTTAGTAGCGGCTACAATTCAGATAAATTCTGCCAAGTTTATTTTCGTTGTTATTTATGTGCCTCCATATATCTCTGCGGCAGATTTTGATTATTCTTGAGTTACTGGAAACGCCCGCCCACTTGATGATCCCCATCATGCTCTAAGTGGMGTTATTAATTAATTCTTCTAAAGAAAATAATTCTTAAAGTGATCTTCCACTTTTTTTTACAATTGTAAAGCGCTTTCGGCTACATGTTAGCCATCGTCAGTACAAAAATTATTTATGAAAGGAAACTAACAGTTTGACAAAGTCAAAATCAGGAACAAGCAAACTTGACTACAAACTGAAAAGCAACCCACATGCCAGCAACTCAAACGAAACATTAATTTAGATCAAACAAAGAATTTAGAATAGGACAATTGAAATTACAAAATCATTTAGAATAGTAAAATTTTGTTCATTAATAATTTTATAAATCTCTAAAATTTCCAAATAATTTAATTTAGATGATTTACTACACAAATGTAATGAATTTAGATTGCCTAATTTAAATTTTCTTTCTGTACCACTTATTTGGATGAAAAAGTTAAGGTTTGGTTTCCCCTTAAGTTTGCTGGTCAAGTCTCACTTAGCCTATCTAAATTATTTTCTTCTAATGGAATAAATATTGCTTTTTCTACCGTAGGCAGTGTGTTTTCCCATTTTGTCCGTAATAAAGACCAAATTTCAGTTTTAAATAATTCAGGCGTTTATAGTTTTTCATGTAATGATTGCAATTCAGTTTATATTGGACAAACCGGAAGATCCTTTTTAACTAGAGGTAAAGAACATTTGAAACAATTTGAACAGTATAAAAATACAGATATTGTTACAACAAATTCTTCGTTAGCCAACCATTTATTAGTAAATAAACACACTGCCACGCTAGACAATCTAAATTCATTACATTTGTGTAGTAAATCATCTAAATTAAATTATTTGGAAATTTTAGAGATTTATAAAATTATTAATGAACAAAATTTTACTATTCTAAATGATTTTTGTAATTTCAATTGTCCTATTCTAAATTCTTTATTTGATCTAAATTAACGTTTCGTTTGAGTTACTGGCATGTGGGTTGCTTTTCAGTTTGTAGTCAAGTTTGCTTGTTTCTGATTTTTGACTTTGTCAAACTGTTAGTTTCCTTTCATAAATAATTTTTGTACTGACGATGGCTAACAATTGTACACAATTGTTACAATTGTAAAAATAAAGTGGAAGTTCACTTTAAGAATTATTTTCTTTAGAAGAATTTATTACTATTAATATTATTATTATTATTATTATTATTATTATTATTATTATTATTACTATTATTATTATTATTATTATTATTATTATTATTATTATTAATATTACTATTATTATTATTATTATTATTATTATTTATTGGGTTTTAAAAAAATACACAGCTTTTAACTGATTCTTATGGCTGTGTCCAAGTGTAAACAAGTCACCTCAGGGCACAAACCAGTAGCTATACTAAATTCCTTGTGTTCTTCTCAGTATATGCGCCGTACCATAGATAGCTATCGACTGTAACTTTTCTTGAGATATGTTGCATGGTAGCTGTCGAATATAGGAGTCAAATTGCTTCGAACATGTACCTAGTCCACCTACAATTACTGGAATGATGCTAGTCCTTGTGTGCCACATTCTACATATCTCCATTGATAAGTCTCTGTACTTCAACAATGTTTCGGATTCTTTCCTGTCTACGATATGATCACTAGGCACGGATACTTCTATATTATTACACATTTCTTGTTTTGTTGCCCTTAGTATAATATCTGGCTTATTGGCAGAAACTGTCCTATCTGTTTGTACTTGTTCTTTTTTCTTTTTTTCTTTGTTGTTTGTTCTGTTTTACAACCTTACTGTAATCACCTTTCCTTCGTTGTCCTGCATCTGCATCATCAAAATAATAATAAAAAAATTCGTGACTTCCATACCAAGCTCTATTACACTTTCAAACTTAGTACGTTAATGGGGAATCATGCAAAAAGCAATACATCAAAATGTAAACAAAATCATTAGGGAAGACCGGGTCTTTTCCACCAGCCAAATAATGAAAAAATGTGTAACTCCCATTCCAAGTGCAAATAAAATCATTATGGGAGACCGGAGCGTCCCCACCCCCAAATATTGAAAAAAAAATGATAACTCCCGTACCAAGCCCTATTACTTTCAAAATTAGTGAGTTAGTTATCAGGGAGTCATGAAAAAAGCAGTATATCAAAATATCGTTTAAGGGAGACCGGGTAATTTCTACCTTCCAAATGATGAAAAAATATTTTGCAGCATTGAAACAATTGCATCTATATTATTATTTTATGTGTAGATAATAAATAATAAGAAAAATTAATAATTATTATGTAATGTGCCTGTTCTGCACTTTTGAAAAACACTGGTATTTGCACGTTAGCGTGCCGTTATTCACCAACAGATCTCGGGCTCTCGGGTTCTTTTAAATTTATTTAAGGTTATGTTATGTAGTTATGTTTAGAAGCGCATTTGTAAAACCAATGTTTATACGGGTTAGTAGGCCTCGTTATTAATAAGTGATAATATTTATAGATAACAACAGTAATTATGATACGTCACGTAATCATAGATGAAGTAAAATATAAGTGCAGATGATTATAGATATAAACTGTGACTTTCCAGCATAAACTGAGAGGAATATCAAATACAAATGGACTAAACAGGCTTGCAGTTTGCTTAAAATCAGGTATGTGGATAGCACTATTATTTAATTAAGTTAGACTGCGATAATAGTTTAAGCCCGTGTACGATTTTTTGTAAAAGATTGCAATAAAACTGAAATGTCATTTATATTGTTGCACTCTCATGGATTCATGAACGCCTACCACTCTTAGGTATTAGGCAACCCAAAATACACGTGGTCGTCCAATAGCATCCAGTCCAGTGCTTTTTCACATTTTTTGTATTTAACTATGCTGTATGTAGATATTTAGAGACGTAGACGTTTCTGTAGAAGCTTATCTATGCAAACATTGATTGACGTACCTCAATCGATGGTACAAGTAAAAGCAAGTCATCTTTGAAGTGAACTAATGATTGGTTTTATTATATTTTGTAACTTATACAGTATCCTAAAATCATTATCAACACAGAGTATAACTATTACCTGTTGTTTTCACTAGAAAAAACTGAATATGCAACACTGTCGTCTTACTCAGATTTTCTTATCCCTTTAGATTTTGAATTGTACAAAAATTGTGTATCTATATTTTTTTCATCATGGCATGGTTTTGAAGTTATTATTTGACATGATGTCTTAAGAACAAGACCTCTTCGTTATTTCATCCGTAAAAGCTATACCTACCTATTTTCCAATAAATACGTTACACAATCAAAACAAAGAGACAGTTTTAAAGTGTTTACAATAATGTGGAAAATAAATCATTGTTTTATGGACATTAGTGTATCAACTGTAGCACGGCAAGCCAAGTAGCATTTCCATTTCAGTGCAGTTGTACCAAATTAAGTACAAGTTTGAGTACTTCATTGTTCTTCTTAATTCCTCACCAGCTATTTCGCTTTCTGGTTCCTGAAATGCATGCTAATTATTGATGTAGGTGTCAGATTTATTTCTAAAAATATTAAAAATATTTTGGAATGAATCCAGTTTTTCGTAAATTCCTCCGCTTTAGACGTCGTACAAACGTACAATGTCTTGTTTGAAAACTTTTATTTAGTTTTATTTTATTTTATTTAACTTATTTGTTATTAAAACAAATAATTTACAGTACAGTATAGAATAGCAATTCCGGTAATGCACCAAGGACTTTTTAAATTATCCTAATAACAAGTGCGCACTAGTAGAAATTAACGATACAGTTTTCCTTCTTTACTAAATTATTGGCCAACTATGACATCTTCAGCAATATCGCTGACAGCACACAAAAGGAAGGAAAACAAAACAGTGTAAAGGAAATCAACCAAATGGAAGAAACAGCAAAATACAAGTGTTATATTATATTAATTTTCTTACCTAACATGCGACTTTGGATTAAGAATAGAACAATACTAGATGATTGTAGAACAGCATAATTTCCTTATGAAATTCAAAGTAGATCAATCTAATAACAGAAAAATCCTAGCACCACGACAACAATGTTGTTGAATTTTTAACTACAGCAATACGTGAACCATGGACTTCAGTTTAAAAAATAAACTACACATTAACGGAATACAGCAATAGACCATTTACGACCCAACAAACTTCTGTATCATAAACATTGCTCGGAAAATCTCATTATGGATGAAAGCTGCAAAAACGTGAAGTGAAAACTTAAAAGAGATAAATTCTACAGAGTGCACACAGAACATTTGAAGTCTAAAATTTAACGATAACAAGAACTGAATTAATAATTTAATAGCAATGCATCCTTTTTTTGTACTTATAACTGCTTTTCCATAAAATTTAATCTTTATTTTAACTGTTTGGCGATATTGAGGATAGTGTTATCTGAAGCGCATAAGGGTCAATTCACCACTTTATATCCCCTCGAAAATTAGACAGTTAGAAGATAAGTACAACTCGGCAACAGTCCAAGCACCGATATAGGGCCGATTGAGCATTGTTCATTCAAGTATACTTTCTCTGTAGAATAGGAGGAAGCCCATTGCTTCAATAACTCAATGGCGTTTCTTACATTCCTTCCTTATTGTACGAAGTTATACGACTGATAAAACAACAGTATCACTGTTTACCAAACAGTACAAGTTAATATGGTTTAAAAAGCTATTGTGTTATTTTCTAACTTGGTGGTTCTTTCAGTGGAACTAAATTACATTTTTCGGGGAAAAGCGATTTTTAACAAAGCAAATCATATTTTATGTACTTAGGGCTGATTTGCATAGGATTTAACCATATTTTACATATTTAAATAGTCTTTGTTAAAATTTTATTTCTTCAGAAAATTTATAATATTTCAGTGTGTATTTTTCAATTAAACTTTTACTAGTAGTTCCCTGAAAGTATATTTTACTTAATTTAATTCAGAAATTGGAAAAATTATCTTTTCTAATTAAAATAGCAAAAACTGACAAAGGAACTAAATATAAAAAGCTTTTTAACAGTAGGTGGATATATTTACTATAACGGATCACATCGTTGTCCACCACGAGCATTGTCCCCACACGAATCTGTTTGCTATCAGCGGAGAAAGCGGTGACCCCATAGGAGCACCTTCTGTCTGCTTGTAATATTCCTCCTGGAACTTGAAGAAAGTAGATTTTAGGCAAATCTTCGCTGGTTGGATTAGTTCTTCATCCAGGTCTTCTTAAAGACGTTTTTTCAATTACCTTGAGGCATCCTGGTATCTAGTGGTATCTTCGTGAAGAGTGAAGTGATATCAAAGCTTACTAAGATGTCCTCCGGGTCCAGTTTGATCTTCTTTATTTTCTCAATAAGGTCTCCGGCGTTCTTGACGTGGTGTTCTTTCTTCCCTACGAGTCCTTTCAGGGTCCGAGCGATGTAGCAAGCTAGAGGGTGGGTGGTAGTTCCTGTTACGTTAACAATCGCTCTCACTGGTATCACTCGTTTGTGTATCTTAGGTAGGCAATATAGTTGTGGCGTCCTTGTATCTGTTTTGATCATGTCGCGATGTAGCTCTTCTGGTATCTTCGATTTCCGGATGGCTGAATTGATGCTTTGTTCGATGCGTCTTGCTGAGTTCTTCGTTATCTTTTTGTAGGCTTGATCCTCGAGTATCTTCCTCTTCTTTAGCTCACTTATGACACTCCTTTCTTTACTGTTCAAGTTGGGCTTCGGGGGTTTGGATTTTTGAAGTATTTCGGCTGCTCCAAACCTCACTTCTGCGGCTGTGTCTAGTGGTAGGCGGCGGCAGGTGGTTTCCAGGGCGCTGATGATCTCCTCCTTTAGGATATTCTTTGGGGATATTGCATAGTTGAATCCCTTGACGAGTGCGTCCGTGGTGATGTCATCCAAAAGTGCAGATGACAGGTTGACGACTACTCCGCTTTTCTGCAGAACTGGTTTCGGCGCATGTTGAACCAAAATATCTTTTTTATTGCTGATTCATTACTTATGCTGAATTTGAGTTATACCAGATGAATTAGGTAGTTATATTTCCCTTATTATATACACAATTAACGTAAGTGATCAAAGATATTAATATAAGTACGGAGAATTTTAAGAAAAGGTATAGTATGTGGTTCTAAAGTAGGTACTTAATTTTTTTATGTAGGGCTTTTTTATGCCATTTATATTACATTTCGTTAAAAAGTAATGTGAAGGGGTAAAAAGATCCCTGCGTATCAAAATAAATTTTGTTTTATTAAAAAGTACCTACTTTATGTTGTAATAGGTCATCTATACCTCATAGACAAAGAATGACAAGTTAATTAATAACTCTTAGGCAAATACATTAGTTAGTTTTGCTATTTGCCTATGTTAATAATTACGAAATTAGTAGGTACAACATACGTGCTTTCAGAGCGATTTCGAAAAATATTTCTTGCAGTTGTTCTTGTGATGCAAACGGAACGATACAACCATTTTAGTTTTAGTCCAGGCATTCTAGTCAAGAAAAGTGGGCTAACTGCAATTTTGCCTTATCACAAAAATATTTTTTTACTAATGAGATGTGAAAAGTACCCATCATTACTTAGGATACTCAAGGTTAAAAGGCCAAAAAATCGGTTTTCATGCAATATCTCATTTCGTGTTCATCGGATCATAAAAGTACCTATTCTAGAAATTGTAGACAATAATATGCTCTACAAAATATGTCCTATAATATATATAACAGTGGTTTTCATGTAAAATGTATTTTAAAGAGAAAACTCTTATAATATATTAGACTACACATTTCCCTACCACTTTGGAGGTAGAGTGTGTGGCATGCTTTTTAATAGACGAAATTATCAATTGTCATCATCATCGCATTCACCGTCTGTATTAGATTCTGATTCTGAAATTTGRGTTATTATATTTTGCTTTAAATAATCGATGGGATTAATGTCATTGCACTCATACTCATCTTCCATAACTTCTTATATTTAAGTCAGACAACCTTGGCCATTGCAAAATCCACAAACAATTAAACACTATACCAGTTTTTCAACAACCATACTGTTTTCCGCAACCCGCAACCTTTTTTGCAACTGCAAAAAATTTCATTGAGAAACTCATTAGGTGCAGTTATTGGCTCCCATAAATTATCAACATTTTATAAACCAACCCCAACTATCAGGGGGTAATAAATGCTACAACCACTTCTGCATCTGTAAATATGCGCAGAATTTACACTATTTATATTGATAATCATTTGCTCCATCGTTACGATCAACACTAGGCTATTCCGTAGTCCGCGTTCTGCTGTCACGATGTCACTGCTAGAAAGCGATAAAAAAGCAAATAAAACAGTTATCGGCCATAAAGTAATAATTTAACTGAGAACTATTTTCACAGAAAAAAAAATATGTTGTAATGTCCATATACTGACTCGGCCCTACAGCTCTGAGGCTGATCATACTTATAATATCCAGGTGCAAAATTCCATAGTTTGCGTAGGCTATAGAGCAGTAACTGCTGAAGAAACACACTGGTTAAGATGGGTTATTATTTTAGAGAGTAGCTGCTACACTATACATATACAGTATAATGAGCCTCAGTACTGTAGGGCTGAGTCAGTATAAGACAACTACTCGTAGCATATGGACGTCAAAATTTATATTTTTTTCTATGAAAATAATTATCAGTGAAATTATTATTTTAAAATGGCTGATAAGCTTTCTAGCGGTGACATCGTGACAGTAGAACCTGAACTACGGCATTTAAGAAACTCTAGTGTTGATCGCAACGATGGAGCAATTAATTATTTAAATAGTGTTAATGAATTCTTCTTTAAGATAAAATTCTTCAAGTGTATCCACTCAATTCAATCAAATTTAACCATTTTGCCAATTTGTAGCATGGAGAATTTATATAACAAACAACAGGTCTGATCGGACAACCACCTTTGTGTATTTTAGGAAGTCCATAAAGTCTAGGAGGGAAAGGGTTCATACATAAAATACGTGATTTATTGCAATTAAAAAAATTTAAAGTTGGCTCTACCTTGTCTAAAAGTTCCTTTAATTTGTTGTTAAATTTAATTGTTTTGTCATTTTCATTTCAAAATCTCCATTTTCCAAAATATTTAAAACTTTATTTAAATAATCTTCTTTTTCTAAAATAACCGTACAGTTTCCTTGATCCGCTTATGAAAAAATTAAATTTTCGTTAATTCTCATGAAATTAAGTTAAAAAGATTATATTGTTTGTTGAAGAATTATTATTATTAAAGAAGAATTCATTAATTATTATTCCAGTTTGAGAGCATGGATCAGTTTTCAATTTTTAAATAGTGTTAATTCTGGGCATATTTACAGGTGCAGAAGTGGTTGGGGCATTTATTATCCCCTGATAGTTGCGGTTGGTTTATAAAATGTTAACAATTTGTGAGAGCCAATAATGAGTTTATCGCCGTCTGCACCTGATGAAGTTTTTTGTAATTGCAAAAAAAGGGTGTGGAAACAGTGTAGTTGTCGAGAAACTGGTATGAAGTATTTAATTGTTTGTGGATTGTGTAGTGGACAAGGTTGTCTGAATTCAGTAGAAGTTATAGAAGATATGTATCAGTCTGACATTAATTCCATCGATTATTTAGAGTGAAGTATGATCACTGAAAATTCACAATCCAAATCTAATATAAACGGTGAATGCTCCGATGATGATAAAAATTGATAATTTCGTCATTTTTTAATGTTGTTATACATGGGACTAGGCCTCCAGGGGACACCATGTCAAAAAAAGGCGCCCGTGCACTCTACTTTTAAGGTGGTGGGGACAACAGTGGCCCAATATATTATAAGAGTTCTTTATTTAAAATACATTTTACATGAGAACCATTGCTCATGTGAAAAAAATTATAGAACATATGTTGTAGACAATTTTATTGTCTAATGAACACTTTTATGGTCCGACGAACGGGAAGATATTGCACGAAAACCGATTTTTTGACCTTCAGCATCCTACCTAGTATTCCCCCGCTGGTATCTACCGCTACTTCTCACACCTCGTTTCTAATGTCAAAGTAAAGATGTTATAATATATAAAAGTGATAAGGCTAAAAAACACGGAAATGCTTTAATGGCTGGACTATTTAACTTATATATTAATCTACTTGCTTCAAATCGAAAATCGAAATGACAGTTGCAAATTCCTCACTCTTCCTCTTTTTACATTTTTTAACCTACATGCTTTTCTTGCCATATACATTACCGCTACGATTTTGTCTTACACTAATGTGTTTAGGTATCTGGACCATTTCCAACGCATACAGCGATAGCCATCTACTGTACCACAACAGGATTTATATGAAATTGAGACTGCTTTTACATCGAAATAAATCAACGTCAAATTTGACGAAAAACATGTCGAAGTACAGGTTAAATCCAGATGTACAACCAACATCGTACGACTTGTATTTACATCCCAAACTCAACGATGGAACATTCGCTGGTCGAGTAAATATTGCTTTAGACATTTTAAAGGAAACGAATGCAATTGCTATTCATAGCAACAAACTACGCATACTTAGCGTCACAATTGACAATGTGAAAGGTAACTTCGAAATTGACAAAGAACATGAACTGCTGACGATTTACAAAAATGATAAAAGTGGAATAGAACAAGGTACCAGAAATGTGACGGTTGAATATGAAGGAAATATGAAGAACAAAATTGTTGGTTTATATTCTAGCACCTATACCAACGGAAAAGGGGTTAAAAGGTAAGCTTAAATATTTTGTTTTCTAGATGTTTAAAGTTCATTTAAGCTTGTGTTGATTACAAGATACTTTCGTTTAGTCTTTATTGCTATTTATTATTTTATACAGCGAAAAAATAACTTACTGGCTTGGTTTGAGACTTACTGGGAAAAAAACTGACACGCTTTACCACGGTTCTTTCATTTGTATAATGATTGTAGCAACTTTCTGCATTACGTTCACTGTAGTACACCATTTAAACATTTTATACGCAAAAGTTCCTTAGCTCCAAGGTATGGGCAGCAACTCCAGTAATGTTGAATTTAGCTCGGGCATAATTAGTATATTTCAAAAAGTTTATTTTTTTTTTACTCTGCAAGACTACACTACTAAACAACAAGTAAGTGTTACCTTGCTGAAGGTTAAGGAAAACTTATTTGGTATAATAATTATTTCGCTGAGTTTGACATTGAAACTTTACCGCTGACACCGTTAAAAATAAATAAAAAATATTTCACAAATATAAATACGTCCGGTATAAAATTTCGCCAGTGTTACTTCATGTAACTAAGAGTTCAGTGTAGAATTAAGATATGAGGGGACTTCTATATTTCGACAAATATTAATACCAGCAAAGGATTTAAAAAACTGCAAAAAGAAAGGCATGTTGAAAAAAAATTGTTTAGCTGGCAGAGAATCGGATGCGGGCTAGATTTTTAAGAGAGAATTAACTAAAAATTTGTTATGCTTACTAGAGTTCATGGTTGATAAGATTTAGGAAAGAGAACTGAAAGAAAAAATTACATGAGCATGATTCTATTTCGTGCAGTCTGTTTAACACAAATTTTTACTACATTTTGATTGCAAATAAATTTAGAATATGTACCTAGACTGAATTTTGTACATGAAAAAATATTT
Organism: Rhyzopertha dominica; assembly: GCA_025024175.1. Lineage (NCBI taxonomy): Eukaryota > Metazoa > Arthropoda > Insecta > Coleoptera > Bostrichidae > Rhyzopertha > Rhyzopertha dominica. Next base: position 24,646,322 of record QCXZ01000137.1, read on the forward strand.
TGATTTAGGGCGCACCTTCCCTTGAGTTGTAAATGTGTAATGATATTTAGTAGCCCAAGTACCTGGAATGTCATTTATTTAAAGCGATAATGAAATTTTAAAAAAACTGAAAAGTTAGTAGACGGATTAAAGATGTATGTCATTATGCCTTTATTGGTATGTGGTTATTCGTGATAAAAGTTTTGCCTTCAAAACTTGTCGCTAAAGAAGAATGTTATTATTTGTTTTCATATAAAAATAACCTGATCATAAAATTGATAATAAGTAAATCCGATATTCATTAACAGGCATTTTCATTTTGAAATCGACACAACTTCAATTTTGCTTCAGCTGGCAGTACCTTTTTCAGGTGACTTAGGTTTTAAGATTCAAATATACCTGCAATAGAACAGATGTTAGATACATAAGTGGCATATCTAAATTTTCCATCCATTACAACTTCACCAGTTCCTCACTTCCCACTGAAGGGGATGGCCAGACTATCCAGAGAAAAACGCAAATCGCCGCCTTCAGACCTGTCGTTGAAGGTAATTGCATTTGTTTTTGCTGCGTTAATTTTTAGCCCATTGGTTTTAGTCCAGTGTTGAATCGATTTAAGATCTTCATTAATAATACCGAATACTTTACTGGTAGTAAAAACTGAGCATGATCTGTACATCATCAGCATAATAGTGCACTTTACAGTTGCTTGATATGAGCACCCAAGTCATCAATGAAAATGTTAAACAAAACTGGGCCCAGAATGGAGTCCTGGGGAACGCCCTGCCTCGCAGTCTGCTTATCCGAAAGGTCTTCCAATCCGGCCGCCTTCAAAATGACTCGCTGAGTACAACAGCTGAGGTACGAATCAAGCCATTGAACTTCTGTGCCTCGAATGCCATAGCAATACAACTTAGAGAAAAGCAGATCTCGATCCACACTATCAAAAGCTTTGGACATGTCAAGCAACGCAAGCACTGTTGATAATTGATAATTTTGCAAAGGGCTGCTCCACAGAACCGAAGGCACAGTTGCAGCATAGTTATAATAGTTTTATCTTGTCTAAGTGATATTCTCCCACTCCACCCAACACCTGGACTTGCTTTTCACAGAATTCGTTTTACGAATTATTAGATCAAAGATAAAACTGAATCTGCGTTAAATTGCCTGCATGTTAAAGTAACACTACTATATCAATCTTAAACACATTACCGCTTATTAACACCAGCAGGTTTGCAAAACGCAATTTTATGCTGTTGGTCAGGTCAGGTCAGGTTTTTTATGCTGTTGGTCATAAATGTTTATTTATTTTAAATCCTCCAGTATGTGAACCAGCGATAAGTATAACTATTTCAGTTTCAACAATTTGAACCTAAACAATCTAAATATATTAAATTATTTTTTTACTATGTCCAGATTTATTAAGAGATTATCTGAAAGATAAAATATTCAACTAGACCTTTGAGGTATTTTACATTTAGATACACTTAATATTTTTAATAAAATAATTACTAGTTACGGGGTATATTGCATTTTTCGCCTACGTTTTTAGGAMTTTTAGATAAGGCACATACAAAAGACTATTTTCAAACATATCGGTGCAGTAACTACTGAGGGGTGAGTGTTTGTAAAAATATTTAGTCCTCTTTATATATTGTTACCTTGGATGGATCTTTCCTCTCTCCCCAGGATTCCAGAAGTCGATAATTATAAAACCGATTGCCTTGAAATTAGGATTACAGCAGACCTTTCTTCATAATTATAAAATAGCAAACAGCTCTTTCAATGCCAAGAGAAAACACGCCTGCCAAGAAGCGTCATAGCCTTTTTAACGAACTCCTTAATCACCAATTACAGCGACAGTATTTTTCTAACAAGTCGATAAAAAAAACATTGCTTGTCGATCCTATTAAAACTTCAATTTTAGCATGTACCTAAAGTTTATTTATGGGGAATGTATGAAATGACGTACCGTAACGTCGCAAAAGCGGTACAGTTTCGAACGCAGGCGAGCGTGGTTGCGTTCCACTGAAAAACCATTCCCGACATCAGACTCTGCGATTTGCTCGGCACTTTCAAACGTGGTTAAAAAATTAATAGTGCTGTTTTCACTTTCAGAAAGTAGGCGTCGCAAGTGTGCGGGCAGCCAGCAAAACAGCAAGACAGAGGAGCGTTAGTAACGATTACAACATCTCTTATACTCGATCGGTTATTGCAAATAATTGTGGTTCAAAGACTTATGCCCGAACGGTATTTGTGATGTGCAAGGCGTCGCGTAGTGCGCGTTCTCAGAATGAAAATGGGGTGGAAAAACGACACAAACCCCGAAAGACTCTCGTCATGCTTATCAGTTGCTGTTTGTTCCTGCTGATAGTGTGCGCTTGTCTTTTGACGGCTCTAGTCCTAATTGGCAAACATTACGTCTACAACTCTTTAATAGCACCCGAACAGAAAAATGCGATCGAAAACGGCGTCAATTTTTCCAAGAGAACGCTCCAGCGACTACCCTCTGATGTTCACCCCGTCCATTATGACTTAACCATATTCCCAAACTTGGAAACCGGACTCTTTACAGGAAAAGTTAACATAACATTGGAAATTGAAAGTGATAGAAACGATATCGTGTTGCACGGCCTGAATTTAAGTATCGATACGGCTGAGTTAACACTTGCTAGCGGCAGCAAAAGGATTATTGTACAAAATGTGCAGACCAATGAACTGGATGAAACGGTGACTGTTGTTCCTAAAGAACGACTGGAAGCGGGAACATACTTTTTATTTATCGCTTACAACGGTAACATGTTAAATAAACTGGTCGGTCTTTACAAGAGCAAATATGTAACTAAAGGAAACATAACAAGGTAAAACATATTACACACTACATATCTTACACACATAGTGTATTTTTTATATACAGGGTGTTTCTTTGAATATGAGCGATCTGGTAGGCCTATAGAACGCAACAAAAAATATTTTTCGTATACGTGGCACTTGAAATCCTATAAGATATTTTAGTCATTTCTGAAGTTTTTTATTGCTCCCGCTGCACCTTCTGACGATTTCAAATAAATCTATACTTTTAGAATACGATTTTAGCAACTAGCGGCAAATGAGTTCGACGCTTTGAAGAAATTCAGCATTGTTATAGGTCACAATTTCAATGTCTTCGTCGCTGCTAATGTGCTCACCATCCGTGGACCAAAGTCTTCACATCTCGAAGATGTAAAAAAACAAAAACCACGATAAATTATTTTGTTTTATCAGACCAAGTTATGATGTTAAATACCTTAAAAACTGTTAAACTGGATCTAGACAAAGACTATTTTATAAAGGGTTTATTTATTACCTGTTTACTACCTGTCCCTGTCGCCACATTATCGAGTCAAAAATATTTTGGAAATACATACTAGAATTCGTAACCCTTTACCTAATTGGGTATTATCACTGTTTTTGTAAATTACGTATAATGAATCTTGAAGTGCATATATATCGTACGCCATGTTAGAAAAAACAAAATAAATATTTGTAGATAGAGAATTTCAGGTCTGAAATTCGAATCTTATTAGTCACCGCCAAAACGCTTCTATCCATGGTTATTCAACTTGTGACGTCAAGTGTCATGTAAACATTATCGAGGAGCGTGCTGTTTAAAGGTGTAGTATCAGTCTTGTATTGAAGAAGCTTTTGTGTGGTGTTTATTGAAAGGGCGGTGTAAGAGGTCGCACCAAAAAGTGATATGTGCAGTTTTACAAGCAATTATTATGTACGGAAAACAAAACAAATGTTGTTTTGTACATGGTTATAAAAGTACTTCAGTCAGTACAGCTAACAAATTTTTTGTAACCGTTCCTTAAGATTATCAAGGTATGAAAAAGATGTTTAAGGCCCCTAGACGTGGTATGCCGAAATCGCAAAGTTTGTTTTGTGTTGTGAAGATCATCTTAATTCTTACTGTAAATTTTATTATTCTTTTTGGGGTTATAAGTKTTTACCATTTAGTTTCCATTTTGTTATAGCTTGAAGAGGATATGAAAAATTATATGCGTTTTAAGTTGATAAAGGGAAAAAACGACGTTGTTCCCCATATATTCGACTGTTAGCCAGACCGGAAACCGCTCGTCGCTGTACACAAATTCCATAACAATGAACATGCCTTCAGAAGTCATAACTTATAAGTATTTCGCATTTTCTTGGCGTATTTTAATTCGCTTGTCACAAAAGGAACGCAAACAACAAACTGATAAATTGACGAGCTGAGTCTGACGCGTGACGCGCTGACCCCAGATGTAAACAAGCGGCCATTTACAAGACACCTGACGTCACGGCCAATATGTTCGCGTTTTGGCGGGCCCTTTAAATATTCACATTTTTAATATTAAAAACACACCTTACGATCAATTTTTTCGMATTTATAAGCTGCCACAGCTGTTTTGTGGATTAGATACTACCTATTAATATGCAATTTAATAAAATATAAATACATGGCAAATACCCAATTACCAGGAAAACCACTACTCATGCGGTCAAATACTTACCGCTCTCTAGAAATATGTTTTGAATTGGCCTATACGCTGTATTAGTGTGACGTAGTTGTCTGCCATTTTTCTTGCGGTAAATCAAGGTCCTGGATCCAAATAAACCAAGTCGTCCTACAATACTGTGCGTAATAAAGCTGTGTTTGGTGCAATAAAGGAATTTTGTAATTTAGAGTGTTACTGTATACATGTGAGTTGTTGACACTCCTTTGCTTTACTTAGCATGTGCTACAAACCCAAATTACATTTAATTACAATGTGTTGTATTAAACTACAAGACAGCAATTACAGTTTATACGTTGTACCAGAAGATGGTAATATGTTGCCAGCCTGGATGTTACCATTATAATGAAAGAGAAGCATGGAAGTTTTACATAACTTATACTAGATTGTTTTTAAACAGATTGCAAGTAAATAGTAAATATAATTTCGGTTTGTAATGCCTACTAATAATGCAGAGAAATGTATACCTACTACAACCTACTCTCTTATCTATGATGTAAACTACTCAAACATAAACAGTAAAACTCTAATATTTTTACTAAACAATGCCCAGAACATTGAGCTCCCTTACATACCGTATGACAACTTGGTTTGTTTGGATACAGGATGTTGAATAAAATGCTAAAAAAATTGGTAGAAGATGTAAGTAAATAACTCTTCCCTCGTTTTGTCTAATTTTAAACGGTTCAGTTGTGTAAGACACTGTATCGTGGGCTTGTTGTTATTTATTGGTTTGAAACCGTGTGTTATAAATAGTAGAATCCGGTCCTGACCAGCTTCTAGCGTGTGGAAGACGATAATGGTTACGGTTATACGACCTGGAGGCACTAAACTTGTTAAAGAATTAAAACTCTAAAAGGCTGTGAATGCAGCATATCTTTGGGCAAACTTTAATAATATGGTATTTCTTATTACATGATTTGCATTATGTTTTTGGATGTTTATATTATAATAAAATATGTCATATAAATCAAACGGTAGATCTAAACCTAATTTTGTCGTTCTTCCAAATTAATAATTTTAGCCACAATTAAGAGGGGCATTTACTTGAGCGATCGGGCAGAAATGTAAACTATGCAACCCATATTACCAGCGGGACATGGGACGTAAGAGGGTAGCCGATAGGTTGACATCACGCAAAGATCGTACGAGCAATAGACGGGCTAAACTAATATTCGGAAAATTGCTGACTGTAGGGTGTGCATAAAAAAGTAACCATGATATTAGTAACTGTTCAAAATTTGGAATAACCCATTTATTTCTGTAAATATGAACTAACTAACATTTCATTCTAACTGCCTGTCGACTATGATTTCTGGAGAAACTTTTATAATAATTTTCCTTCCGCTTCCCCATTGCTTCGGCAGACAGTAAATTAATGTGAAAGAGCTTTTAACATTAAATTTGTCCCGTGTAATTACTAATTAGACATACAATCTTAGAAGTCCAGTCATATCGGAATAGATCGTATACCGCTCGATCATTTCCGACAGGATTGTATCTTAGTCTCACTGTTCAGTGGATACCAGGCGACGGACCTGGTGGGGATGGGCATTCGCATTTCGCTGTCGTGACGGACTCGTGCGAAAGGCTTTGCGGTTTTAGATTTTTTGAATGTTTTTATTCATTTATCGTGCTCATTCTAACTGGATGTCGACTATGATTTCTGGAGGAACTTTTAAAATAATTTTTTCCGCCTCCCCATTGCTTCGGCAGACAGTAAATTAATGTGAAAGAGATTTTAACATTAAACTTGTCACGTGTAATTAGACATACAATCTTAGAAATCCAGTCATATCGCAATAGATCGTATACCGCTCGATTATTCCCGACAGGATTGTATCTTAGCTTCACTTTTCACTGGATACCACGCGACGGACCTGGTGGGGATGGGCATTCGCATTCCGCTCTCCTGACGGACTTGTGCGAAAGGGTTTGCGGTTTTAGATTTTTTGAATGTTTTTACTCATTTATCGTGCTCATGTTTTTGGTAGTGTATAAAGAAATATGTAGCTACAACGTGGAGTTCGAATTTTTCGTTCATGTGCCTTAGTTTTCGAGAAATAGCTCGCCAAAAATACGCATTTTTAAGCAAAATATAACAACAAATATTTACATCACCGTACTAAATTCAGAAAAAACTCGAACTCTACGTTGTAGCTACATCTTTTGTCATTGCCATGTCGAAATTTCACGTCGAAAAAGTTTCGAATAACTCGGTAAAATGTAAAACGGTAGGTGCTTAAAATGACCCGATTCGCTCTAGGTAAACGCCCCTCTTAACAGACGAATCCAGGAGAAAGAAAATGTAATACCTTCATAAGTTTCTATAACTGTCATCTAAATAGTAAAATATGAGATATATCCACAATATATGTACAGTCGGTTCCAGAAATAATGAAATTGTCAGTATCTTAAAGTTGCCTTCAGTAAGCATTTTATGGTTACTGAAGATTTACTTAACTAATCTTGTGGATAAGTACTGCCAAGTTTAGTATAGTATAGGTGTATAGCTATTAAACAACATCTGTTGAGTCTCTATTATTTAATCCAATGTGAAAATGCAGATGCTGTATTTGCCAACCGACTGTAGTTAATTCTTTGGTTCACTTACAATTACATAACACAGCCACACCCACACAATAGATGAATAAATCAGTTTAATAGCTAAATGTAACGAGAACCAATAGAGGATATGCACAAACAAATTAGCAAAACAGTAAATCTATGGAAAAGGTTAAATGATATTTTCTGGTTAACTAATTAAACTAGTTCGGAGAAAATATTTTTCTACTACATGACTTTCCGAACGCAATTTGTTGTTTATTCTGAGGATACAACGTTGCAATTATTATAGGTACATTATAAACAAAATAATCACAATACAGAATAAAACAGATGTGTAACACAATATATTGTCAAACGACAAATCAAACGCTTATCTGACACGTAATTCTTAATCTGTTTTGTGATTGTTATGTTTGTAAATATATTTAMATGTTCATAATGAAAAACCAAAGTCTCTCTCATTCATCAAATATGTCTAGATGTAGCTAATCAGTTTGATTCCATTCTTGAGTGATTGATTAAGCTTTTTAGCAATTTTTTAAGCTCTGGAAAAAAAAAAGTGAAAAACACGCTCTTCAGGCTCAACAATGGGAAAAGAAGTATTTTTACTGACTGCCACAGCACAATAAGTTTTAATTGTAGAATCACAGTAAACAGTATAACATGTGATATCGTTGGCAAACAGTGAAAATAAAGCTTGCGTTCATAGCCAACTCGTACAATACTAAAAAAACATATTTTTAATGGATGGATCGGTTGATTAGAAATTGGTGTTCCAATTTCCAAATCTGCTAAAAATAATGCTCGAACATACCGGTATTAATGATATCAATTATGCAGTAATCTTATAGTGGTCCAAACAATTTTTATTGTTATTTTAAATACACTATTTGTTTTAAATCCATGATTATTATACAACTTGAGAATGCGGAATGGCAGTTTGAAAATCGATGAGTCAAGAGAGTACCATCATTGCATGCTGGGCCCTGTATGATGAATGCGAATTATAGCAAATTCAAATATGTATTTTGACTAAACTAGTATGGACAATTCATTCACCAACCAATGAAATAAATGGGCAAAGGGAGTTAAAATACTGTGGTTTTTAAAAAGCTCATGTCATCAATTTTATTGTAAATACAGCCATTAAAATGTTTTATTGTTTTACTACCTAGGACACAAAATACCAAAAAAAACTTGAGTATATTGCATATTAGTTGTTATGAATCTTGCAAATAAATGGACAAAAGTTTAATATAATATTAGAATATGATGACTGCCTGGCAGTGAGATTTTGGGCTAAGGAACATTTTACGTGCATAGTTTAAATAGATGAATTCTATTCAAATATTCAACACAGATATTTTGTCCTTTCATTGAAAACATGTTTAATTCAGGAAATGCCAAAAATCGTTTTATTATTTCCTCACTCTGTGTTATAAATTCAAATCAGTTTACACAACTGTCATTTTTTTTGTATGTATTTCCAGGAAGTTTAATTGTTTTAATTTATGCTTAGATTTCATTAGTCTAAGCTAAAATTTTGAATGTTGCTAGCTGTGCTTGTAATATCTGTTTATAAAAGTTGAAATTAACGTAATATGTCCTCTAAAACTTTGGTAATATAATTGAATAGATGTTACCTGTGATCTTATGTACTACCTTCTCCACAGGGCTATAGCCACAACAAAATTTGAACCAACATATGCGAGACAGGCATTCCCTTGTTTTGATGAGCCCAACATGAAAGCAACTTACACAGTTCACCTAGTAAAGCCTGAAGATCCTTCTTATATTGCTTTATCCAACATGCCTGAAGTTGTAAGCTAATTCCATAAATGTCTGTAGCGCAAATTTAATATTTAAAATCATTTCAGGGCACAGAAAAAACGGATGACGGAAATATAGTAGTTCATTTCCAGAAAAGTGTTAAAATGTCAACATACCTTGCATGTTTTATTGTGTGCGATTTCAAATACACAGAGGACTACATTTTACCAAACAGTGACAATGTAAAGTTTAGAGTATATGCAACTCCTGAACAGTTAGAAAAAACGAATTTTGCTAGAGTAATTGGAAAATCGGTGATTGAATATTTCATCAAATTCTTTGGTATCACATTTCCACTCCCAAAATTAGGTAAAATTCAAGGAGTTTTATAATTTACATGAAAGGCATTTATCATGACAATTATTCTAGATTTGGCTGCTATCCCGGATTTCGTATCTGGAGCCATGGAGCATTGGGGACTTGTCACTTTTCGTGAAGCGACATTACTTTACAGCCCCAAAACTCATTCTAGTGCAATCAAACAAAATATAGCGAGAGTTGTTTCTCATGAGCTTGCACACAGTTGGTTTGGAAACTTGGGTATGTGTTTGGGTATTAGTTATCTTTACTTGGACTTAAAACTGTTTTCTGATTTCAGTCACAATGGACTGGTGGAATGACTTATGGCTGAATGAAGGTTTTGCTACATATATACAATATAAAGGAGTGCATTTTGCACAACCTGACTGGCAAATGGTATGTAAATATCAAAACACTATGCTATACATAATTAGATCTTTTTTAGCTAGATCAATTCTTAACAGAAACTTTACATTCTGTACTAGACTTGGATGCAACTCTTGCATCACATCCAATTGTTCAATATGTAACTACGCCAGACGAAATTACAGCTATTTTCGATGCCATATCTTATAATAAGGTAAAGTATTTCCCAATGTACAGGGTGTCCCATTAACTATGTCCTTGTGGGTATCTCACTTATTTAAGATAATTAGTTTTCCAACCTTTTTATATAACCCTCAAAGCTATATCAAACATTAAAGGTGATCTTCAGATGGTGACTAAAAGCACTCTGCATTTTAAAAACCCATGTAATTAAACTGTGTCTTCTTTTCTTTTGGTAGATACAAATTTTCAATAGTAAGAGTGGTTAGCTTACATTTAGTTTGAAAATTACATTTATTAACTAAACACATGCATTGAGAAAATTGAAAGCCTGTTTTATTATCTAAGTAATCACGTTTATATCAGTAGTTGGTACCACTTAAAATATCTTTGGAGATAACCACATGCTGCCTTCAAAGTCACTTGTTCTTGCTTTATTTTTTGCAAATGTGACGTTTACAGGTGGGAGGTGGAGGAAGCGAAAAGACTGCAACTTTTTTTCCAGTAAAACCTTAAGAATTACCATTTTTCACAGAATTCGTACATTCTTTAATAAACTGGTATTGTTTTCTTAAAAAGAAGGATTTCTTCTGTACTTCTGCATGAAATCAGCTATTAATTAAGGCATTTAAAAAAATTCTATTTAATTTATCTACTTTTAATTCATAATATTTAGTCGTTTGTCCCATAACTGAAAAATATAAAACAGAAGATTAGCTTATGTTAATGAATCCTGCCATCCTTTAGAATGTCTGCATCTATTTAACAAACATTCTATACGTTTCACTTACTGTCGCATGATGTCACAGTTCCTGTTATTTAAGGCTAATTCATACTTTTTGTTTTCGGGTTTTTCTTTTAAAAACCGTGAATCTGTGAGGGTCAACCATAAATAGCAACAGAAATCAACAAATTTTCAGTTTTGGGATAATGTAACTCAAAAACAATAAAATGCTTTTAAATCTTTGTTTATCCCAACTCCACTCAAAAAGGTGTTGTAAACACCCCATCTTAATAAAATCAACTTCAAGTGAAAATTATGATTGTGACCTCTTAAACAATAGATATCTTTAACTATTCTAAGAAACTTAAAAGGAATTTGTAATAAATTAACACAGTACATACTGATATTCTAAATTTTGATATTTTAGATTTTTTTATAAGTGTGACATTTTATGGCATATTTTAAGTCAATCTTTATGGCATCCTGTATACAAAGGATCATTTGACATTATCAAAAAATGGACATTTTTAAGTACCTTTAAGATTTGTGTATTAATCTTATATAGATGTTGAACATGATATTGTTAAGTTTTCAGGATATTGTTTAATCAAAAAGGTTCATACATTTATTGGTAGATTTACATTGAACTTAATTTCTGTATCTAACCCTTGATTATAATATTGCATCAGAGACTAAACTCAATGATATAACTATTGATATTTAATCCGAATACCTATACCATAATATCAGAAATGTATTTAGCTTTTTAGATTGTTTCCAAGTTACTTAACCTTTCATTGACTTTATTAGCCAACCTTTTCATATAGGCAGTAATGCCTTCTAGCGGTAGTTTATTAGAATATATAAGCAATAAAAAATACCTTTCTATTGTTTCAGTTTGTAGTCATATTTCTTAAACCACTAAAGAAGACAGCCGGGTAATTAAAACTTTGGTATTTGGCTTCAGCAAAAATAAGAACATTGGATTGAAAGTTTTTTAAGCTCACACATGTTTCAATGAGTGTAATTATTAGCTATTATCTTGTTAACTTGTTAAGTGTATCAAAATGTCATTGTTGTACATTTTTAAGCGGAATGCTATAATTTTGTTGCATGTGTCCATGTTTGATAAGTGTGACAAAGTGCCTTATTAAATAGGTTTTTAAACTATTTTGCAGAGTTTTCGTCTTCTACACAAGAAAATAAGAGAAATTTCATAATCTGCTGTGTTTTAAGTTAGCAACGTGATAATTTTGACAAGACACAAGTGCAACCTTCATTTCATTTATTTTATTTGGAGGCTCTAGTGTTTAAATCTTGAATTCAACTTTACAACTGTGTTGTAGTTTAGAAGCAATGGTAACGATCAGCAGTCATACTAGGTTAGGTAAAAGCTTGGTTTTTATTCAATTTTTGGTGTTATAGCCCATACTTTGACAGTTAAGAGTTGGGTGGTTCAATGTTTACTCAGAGTGTTTACTGATACCAAATTCAGAAATAATATGTGTTATTTCATCATTTCTAATAATAGACAAAAATGCTTTTTTGTATTAAAAAAATTATGCTTATTTGTATGTGCTGTATGAGCAACTACCAATATTATTTTTACATTCAAATTAATTAGGTATATCCAAACAGGGTGGATCGATCTTAAGAATGCTGGAAGATGCCATAAGTGAAAGTGTATTCCAGAAGAGTGTTACTAGTTATTTAAAAAAGCATGCTTATGGTAATGCTGTTACTCAAGATTTATTGGATGAAATTCAGAAGAATATTAGTGATGACATCGACATCACAACATTCATCAATACTTGGACTGTTCAGATGGGTTATCCAGTAATCACTGTCACAGAAAATGGTAACAATTACATTTTAACACAGACGAGGTATTTAACAAATCCAGAAAATGCATCGCTGTCAGAACCTTCCGTATACAAGTAATAATTAACGTGTAATATTGCTTTGCATAATCCTAAATAATATTGTTTTAGCTACAAGTGGACTATACCTGTAACCTACATAACCAATGAAGATCCAGAACCAAMGTMTTTTTGGTTTAATCATACMGATGACAAACGTATGAATCCCCTTCAAAAAATCTCATAACATTATTAACTGCATTTTCTTTTAGTTATTATTCCTAAACCTTCAAATGCCACTTGGGTAAAATTCAATTACAATCAAGTTGGATACTATAGAGTAAATTATCCATTGAAAGAATGGAAAAATCTTGTATGTAATTATTCTGAGTTGACTACAGCCGACAGAACACATCTTATAGAGGAAAGCTTCAAACTTGCAAGAAGTGGACATCTTACTTATGACATACCTCTGTGTTTAATTCAGTCATTAAGTAACGAACTAAATTTTGTACCCTGGACTGTTGCGGGATCTGTATTGCAGGAGTTGAAAACATACCTGGCGAATTCAAAATATTTAACTGACTTTGAAGTAACAATATTTTATATAATCAAAAATATTTTGAAGTAATTGTTGCCATTCTAGGATATTGTAATCAAAGTGGTAAATAATGCTTACAATGAACTGACGTGGGCCGAGAATGAAACTGACAGTCATTTAACCCGGTAAGCTTTTTTCTATATCCTGTTAATTGACTGAATTTACATTATTCTAGCCGAGCACGTGTTGTTGTTCTTTCACTTGCGTGTGAAATGGGACATAAGGGATGTCTAAACGAAGCTACCCGTCGCCTCACTGAATGGCTTGATTCTACAAATATAACTTTATCTCAAGATTTAAGGGGTTTGATATATTCATATGGTAAGTTTGATCATCAGGATAAAAGATATAATTTTGGTGCTAGAGATTTATCCATCTATATTTTGATACATGAATGCATTATAATTCGAAATCATATATGCCTATGTTACTGACACTACAAACATTTAAGTATTTTTTATGCACCTGTAAAAAAATACTTTTTAGAATGGAACTAAAATATTTTCTTCCAATATTATTAACTACATTGGTTTCTATTTTTACTTGCTTATTGCAGTTGTTCAGATTTGTTGCTTACTTTATTTTCAAATATTGAATTGTTTTCAAAGTGTTTAAGTTTACTAGACCTTTTGCAAAGTTTTTATTTTGTTTTTATTATCAAGGCAATTTTATTGGCAGGCTTATCGCTCTTTTTTCTGTAGGTACCTATATCATATTAAATCTCGAATATGAAATTATACATGTACGTACCTATTAATTTTCTGATCAAGAATAAGTATGAAAGAGTTTCCACTTTAATATTTAGGGTATTTCAGTTTAAAAAAGGGCAGATAAGGCAGTGAAATAAACCCTTGGAAGTTTATAGAATATATTCATAATATGCCAGTGGCGTGCATATGGGGGCGGGGATCCAAGTTAGAAAAAACCCATATCAAAAATTACATTTTATCTTTGAACTGATATATCATACAACAATAAGTTAATTATAATTAAAATAAGAGTTTTTTATTTAGAAATAGATAATAAGATATTAAAGGTCAAATATCCATAAAAAAATTCTTAGTACGCCACTGAATTCGAAAGAATTACATCTGTAAGAAATCTTTCTACATTTTGTTAGGTATACATTCTCAAGCAATATTAAGCACTGCATTTATTTATTTATACCACACAAAAGCTGTTTTACTAAACAGTGTGATAAAGGTACTTAACACAAGTATAATAAAAGCTGATATTCTCACGCTCTTTACTATTAGTAGCACTGAAATAGTAAAATATTACAATCTTATTCAATAATTTGGATAATAAAATACTTATGCTTAGATTGTTGGCTATTTAAAAAGCTCTTGGAATAATCTGTAATTAAAAATATACATAGTTATTTTATTATTACTGTACTCAACCTGATCTATCCAATCAGTAGGGTTGCCAGTGCTATTGCTATAGTAATAGATCCATTGCTTCTTAATGCGATCTATTATCTCATTATACCCTTTAGCAAAAATCTATTACATTTTCAAAGATACCACAAACTAATAAAAGCATAGTTCATTCTGATATATCTGTAGGTATGAGTATGAATTCATTGATTCATAGCTCGTCTGTTTTTGACATTAAATTGGGTAAATCAAATCGCACCTACGGTGTGGATTGTATTGTGCGCAGATGCTGATATTAGTTTTTTCCTTCCTTTTTATAGAATGGCGTATTTTTAGTTTAAAATCTTTGTATATGACAGAAAAACTAATAGTTTTTACTACTAGTGGTTTTGTGCAGAGTCCTCGGGAACAATAGTAGTTGAAATATAAATCTATTACATTCTGAAGAAATTTATTATCATTTGCAGTTTACCTGTTACATCTTCATTTCAAGTTCTGACAACCCTACCACTCAGAATCTGCTTTTGGATCACCTCACCAGCCTTCCACCCAGACATTCAAACTTTTAACCATTTTAATTGGTTTGCGTTCGTCGGTTAGTGTGTATGATGTGTAACAGTTTATCGGCTTTGTGCATTTGAAATTGAATTTAAATCAAACATTGTCGATTTCCTATTAACCCATATGTAAGTTTCAGAAACTAAATGTAGATGACAAGTTATTTGTTCATAAATTAATACTGCGTCCAGTTAATTATTAATTACAAAATGGGCAATAGATTATTCAAATTGCTTCCTTCGATAAATATGAATGGTTAAGGGGTAGCGAGGTGAGAAACAAATTATATTGCTAAAATAATTGCTTGCAGTTTGGGGACAAAGCTATGAGTCCTGGGAATTCGACGTGATATAATGATGTAACACATTTTTGCAAAAGCACAGTCAATTTGACGATCATACTTTTTTGTCACTCAAATTCAAATTATTTAGTAAACAGAACCATAACGTTCAATGCGCTATAAATTTTTCAACAAACAACAAATTAGTAGAAAAAAGAATCGAGGCATAATAAAATGTTTAATTGATGATCATTTGCTTAGCGACACAGAAGCAAGCATTTTGTAGTCATGATGAATCTCAGGCTTCTTTAAAACCAGGGAAATTTTAAGGAAATCGCGAATAATCTTTTGATGTTTGATTATACATTTAAGGAATTTTTGGACAAGTCTTCCAATTTTTTCTAGTTTATCAAAAACAATTCAAAAAGAATTAATTGGCAGTATTAATGCAATTGTTCAGGATGTTATTTCCTCAGAAATAAAAGATTGTCTTTGTTTTTCCTGGCAAGTCAATGAATCAACTGATATTACATGTTTTCCTCAGTTGTCAGTAATATATACATATTTACAATATGGTTAGACGCGAAAACATGACAGATAAGTAATTAAATTTAAAAAAATCATAATTGAAAATAAACTGACTAACTTAGAGCATTATGTAATTACCTCGATAAATACATGAGTAATATACATCATTTTGACAGCCATTTTGTCACTGATCTCTAAATAACTGGATGTCGCTTACATACCAAAATGCATGTAAATTATTTGTGATAGATTTACGCCACTTTAGCTCCTAGCCGCTGGTCCTTGTACTAAAATTTTGACAAAGGTTCGCTTCTGCGGTAAATATAACGTTAATGATTGATGGTTAAAATCGTGAACTCATCATCTGTCTGCAGATTTCCAAAAGATGATCGTTGTAGTGTTTGAGTAAGACACATGTACCGAACAAACTGGATGTTACGTTTACTCATAACCATATTATATAGTTAAGGATCTAACCTAAAATTTGAACGCGCCCTTAAATTTTTTGCATTTTGTCTGCCCACCCGCCACTGTCCCCACGAGCCGCCACTGGTACAATAGCATCTACTTTTATGAGATATCAAATAATTAAAGATACCATACCAATACCAATAAACATATTTACTCTCAAATAAGATACTCCCACTTCTTAACACTAACTAAAACACTTTATTTAGGTATGCAAGCTGGCAATACTACCCAGTGGAATCAACTTTGGAACAGATTTATAGCTGAAACTGACGCAAATGAAAAAAACAAATTAATGAACGGACTTGCATCGATCAAAGATACTGAGTTGCTCACACGGTATATTACTGTTATAACTTTCACTTACATTCTACATATTGTATCGATTTCAGATTAATAGAACTTGCTGCAGATGAAACATACATTCGTAGCCAAGACTACTTTACTTGTCTTACATTTATAGCAAACAACCCAATAGGAACTCCCATTGTATGGGACTACGTGAGGTAATGGTTCCTAATTCTCATGTATTGTATTTTTGCACTATGTGTTTTAAGGGACAATTGGGAGAAGCTGGTTGATCGGTTTGGACTGAATGACAGATATCTTGGTTGGCTTATACCTGGCATAACCAAAAAGTTTTCTACGCCCACCAAATTGGCTGAGGTGCACATTCATTTTTTATAATCATGTCTCTGTTATTACACAAAAATGTTTTAGATGGAAGCATTCTTTAATAAATATCCAAACGCAGGTGCAGGGAAGTCAGGGAGAAAGAGAGCACTTGAAAATGTTGCCAATAAAATTAGCTGGTTGTCTAAGAACAAAGTTGTAGTAGAAGCCTGGATACAAGAACAAAAGACGAAGTACAACTGTAGTTGTTAAATATTTTACACAATAAAAATCAGTTACCTTTAATTGTTATTTAATGTGGTTTGTTCGCTATTATTTCTACAATACAGGAAGGTACATCCTATTCTAAATTTAAGAATTTGAGTTTGATTAACATACATCAATTGCAGTGTAAACCACTTTTTATGAAGTCTTAACTGTAAAGCTTACACATGCCTATCGTAGAAGACAAACTGTTAGTTTACATTGTATAGATTGCAGTATGGGAGTATTTGTAATATAAAATCAATCACTGTAATCTTAGATATAAAAATTAGCCTGTCAAGGTTCCATGATTTTCCACGAAAACACTGCAAGAATGTGTACACAAATTAAATGTCGTATGTAGCTGTGACCATGCCTATGTAATAAATAGAGCCAATGTTTAATTTCTAAAGTATTTATTTCAAAATAGCTTTTACCGACTTTATCTTATTTACTAATATAAATATATCTTAAAATTGAAGTACCTAGTAGCTCTGAATATAGAATGTAACATTCTATATTCAAAGCTGGTAGCAATTACAACAATTTTAGGGTTTAGGCTGGATCAAATTCATTCAACAAGAAGACTATAATAAACATAATTTACAGAACTGCTGTGGATATTTAAAATACAAATGAACTAAACCCAGGGGTAAATGCATCCTATGAAGATATATCAAATATATGTATCAAGCTGTATTTTCACATTTGCCCAAGTACGTATCCGTTTACTCAATATTACTTCATCAGTGCTGTATTTCACACAATATACATAACTGCTGCAGATCTAATCACAAAGCCACTAAATTAGTTTTGCGGGGACATGTATATAGATATTAGCATTTCAAGGTAAGTCTCTATGTATTAAATTGGTGAATTTACAAATGTATATACTGGTAAAGACAACTGCTTAATGCAATAATTTACACTCTAAAATACTATTAAAAAGTATATGGGCCGACATAAATACTATTATTTAAAGTATATGTGTTAATAGAAAATATTTTAGTTAAATTTGATAATCACAGCACTATAGATAATAAAATACATTTTTTCTTTGACGTTTATCAAATCTAATCAAAGTAGGTTTTTTACTTAGAATTTACCACAGAATCCAAATATGTAAAAATATACCTAGTGTTCCATTTAAAAATCAAAAGTTAGGATTAATTTCCAGTGAAACCGGAAGTTACAAAAAGTCATCAAACGGTAATTTTCTGATATATGAAATATCCCAAATTGCGTTCTCCTAGCTAAAAAATTAATGGCAATTTAAGGGTTAGACAGGTTTCATTTACACCCGGTATACATCAAAGTTACGAAATGTAACTCTACTGGACGCCATCTGGGACTTTTTAGCTAAGTTGCTGGTTGCTACAAAAGCACCAGATAGCGTTTAGTAGCGTTACATTTCGTAATGGTACAGTGTTAACGTGCTTGACTAGTAGGTAATCAAAAAGGTTCCGGGTTCAACTCCTGGTCAAAACTGGCAATACTTTTTAATTAATCTACCATTTTTAAAGGAAGGAGAAATGCTTTTAACACACTTTACAGCGGGTGTGTGTGTGTGAGACTCTCCTAGCGAATGTACCCTATCCACTAAAACTTCTCTTGACCCTGCTATTCAAACGTTGCCAGAATCACATATATACATCGCTTCGGTAACGTGGGCGTTAGTCTAAATTAATTGCTGCTATCGAAAGAGTTCTTTTTCCTCGCTCTACTTTATAAGGATTATTTGGCCGATGCACTCTTAAAACAGTTTCCAAAGGCTTTCGGTTTTAAGCATCGGAAATACAAGGTTGTTTTCCGAGACGTCTTTCGCTATGCCCTCCGCCATACTAGACTTAATTTTTGCCCATCTAGGGCACAAAAAGTATGTGCTCCGCGTTGTGCGTGGCGTCGCAATATGGACAGAGCGGTACGTCTGTCCTTTTGAATCTAAATAAATATGCTCCAAAGGATCCGTGGCCTAGCGTTAATCTATACGTGACCTCGCCGAAACGCTTTCGGTCCAAGTGGTAACGTTCAGTATTAATCGCTTGGTCCACTAGCCAGTCGTTATGTTGTCGTCTCGTCTCCTTTGCCACACTTCCATCACCCATGTGTCTACCTCGTTCCTATTTTCCCCATTATACAATTTACATCATCAGATCTATAGGTGGCACTCCGGCTATAACTTGCAAAGGCACGCCCGACACTGTTCTATAGGCTCTAGATATTCTTAGAGCATATCGCTGTATTTGTTCTAACCTTTTCTTATATTTTACACGCCTAATTGCTCTAGCCCAAATGGTGGGAACATACCGGACTACGGAAAACACCACCGAGGTGATTGTACATCGTTTGCTACTGCGGGGCCTTCTTATATTTGGTAGTATACCGTTCAGCACTTTTATGACAGTTAGTTATTTTCTATAGACGTATGTACGCAATCTGTGAGGTCCTTCTCATATTTCTGTCAAGTTCTACGCCAAGGTATCGAATGCTCTTTGATGTTGTGATAATCTGACCGTCCATTTGGAAGCTGTCTTGCATCCATCCACTCTCTCACCTGCGCTATAGTTCTGGTGATCAATAGACGTGTCTCATCCGCTGTTTTTCCGCTTACTACCAGTGCCAAATCATCCGCGTATACTATCATGTTTACCTCCTTTGACACCTTCAGTTGCAAACAGACCATCGTAGCATATGCTCCACAGGGTTGGCCCTAGAGCAAATCTCTGCGGGGCACCGCTGGTTACTCTAATCTTCTTATGGTGTAATTTCAGTACCCTGTCGCTAAGCTAGAACTTGATTAGAAACACTAGGTACGTAAGTGTATTAACCACTGCATGTCATGAGATGCAATTGAAAGTATTCCAGACGTCCAATGCTACCAAAACACAGCTCTTACGTTTCCGATACGTTCCACTGTCTATGTATGTACTTAGCAATGTCCTGAAGCTTCCTCAAAACATCTATTGTACTTCTTCTCTCTCTGAAACCGAATTAGAATTCGCTAAAGCCACTTTTCTTGTTGATATCCTGCAACAACTTTTGATTAATTAGTAGTTGTTCAAATAGCTTTCCAACACAGTTTATCAAACAGATGGGTCTGTATGATATAGGAGCGCTAATTTCCTTCTTCGACTATTCTATCATCACCATGCAGTCTTGCATTTTTCCAAGCTTTTGGGAAACAGAAAATCAGAAACAGAACAGTTATGCTAATTGAAAGTGTCCAAGAAGTTGCTCTCCTCTGCTCCAACTGCGGCTTTGACTATTTCCGGCAGAATTCTATCAGAGCCTGGGGCTTTTCCCCGTTTTATTTTCTGCTTGCCATCTGCAGTCCTTCAGAGTTGAACAGGGGTACCTCTCTATAATCCCAGTTGTTCTCCATTTTATTGTAGGATGATCGGGAAATAGTTTCTTAGACTGGTCAATTATTTCGCTCGCTGTCTGCGGGCATTTAGGATAGTTCTTCAATTTTTTACAAGCGACACGATAAGCTTCTCCGCATATGTCTTGCTCCAATTCATCAATCAGGTTCTTCCAGGATTGCACTTTAGCCTTTGATTTCCTTCCTTAGGGCATTCTTTTTATTTAGGCTTTCCCAGTATATTGAAGGTTTCAAGTGTCATTTCTAATAAAAACTCGTTTACTATATTCCCAGTTGCGTCGTCCTTACCTGCTCCATCTTATGGACTTAAGATTTTCGAAATATGTTATGATATCCTGAAGCTTGTTGGGTGAAAATAACAAGCGCATATATAATAAGCCGTTTTCCAAATACATCCAAGTAATACTTCCTTCTGGCCAAAACTGATCACTTTAGTATTTTTATTTACTATCTTGATGGCTGTGTCTCCATTTTTGTCTACCACCCATTCTCCTTTGCTTAACACATTTTTGATTGGTTCTGCTGTAACAGCAATATAAATTTTATGATCTATTTTTGTCTGATCGAGCAACAACTGTTCTACCCTCGCTCTATTTAGATTGACTTGCATAACTTTATATAACTGTCTGACTGATCCTGGCCTTTATAATCAAAGCTCTGAATGCTGGGCAACCATAACTTGCATTATTGTAGCCCTACGCCTCACAAGTAAAACAGTAGTCACTGCCAGTACATTATGGCCGTCTGCCCCACATTTTTTGCAATTGTCATTAATATGCGGATTTTTACGTTGTTCCGAAATATGGCCAACTTTGAGACAATTGTAGCATATTTCCACCTTTACCATAACCTGAACTCTGCGTCGGACCCAGCCTGTCTTAATTTTGCCCATTTCTCTCCGCAGCCTCCTCAGACAGATTAACAGTTGACATTTGTCTGCTGGACCAAAAAGAGCGCGTACTTAACTATGCCTCCCTCTGCATGTTGCCTTGTCCAATGCTACTCTAATGTAATCCGGCTTTGTTGTTATGTCCATATCATAAATAAGTACTATCTTTGAATATAGAATGTAATTACATTCTATATTCAAAAGTACTATTATAGCTCTGCTGTTATCTGTATGTGTTCTCCCTGCCACCTCATCCTTCATATTATCGTTGATGATCTTTTTCACTTCGATCGTTGGCCTTCTGTTCTGGACATGATTGTTTTAATGGGTTGACTCATATCATTTGTTTTTACTTTACGTTTAACTTCCTTTAGTATATCTGATTAGTTCTTCCCCCCTACCTTATTTTGTTATAGCCTCCGTCAAGTATTTCCCTCCTGGTCTGCACACTTCATCCTATGTGCTTCACCCTGTTTGGATCTATGTAGAATGGTATAATTTATACCACTGCTCTCGAAAGCACATTCTATGCATTTCCTATATAGTTCAGACCAGTCACTCTCACTCTCTTTTTAGTATTAAGCACTAATCTTGTTTTTCCAGTACTCGTGGCTAGAAGGTATGTGTGCTTGTCTTGGGTATTTGTTGTTCTATCCGTCATCAGGGTTTTTGTATGCATCATGCATGCGATTTGTCCCCTTTCGATATGTCTTCCAGCCAGTATCTCTCTTGTGTCTTTTTGTTTGACAAGGTGTAAGCCCCCCTCCTCATTCTCAGAGTCGTATATTAATACCTCACCGATAGTAGGACTGTTGTCTTGTCTTTCAATCGTAGTACATTTTGTATTCCTCAGGAGACCAGCTTTCTGCACATTCTTGCTTAATATTGTAAAAATAGTCATGTCCTTCATTTACTCTTCTTGTTATATCTTCCTGTCTTAGCACTCCAGTAGCTGAGGAACTTATATCTGAGTACATTTGCGTCACAAGTCTGCCTCAAAGAAGTTTGACATTCTTTCTTTTCAAGCCATTCCAGAACATTTAGTTTTTGGACAACTTTTAATTGTCCTACAAACGTAGTCGGTACATATCAATATTCATTGACCTTAAATGTTCACTGTAGGCAAAATCTGCTCTATGCTCTGCAACACCTAAAGTCTGCGCCGAGAAGCTTCAAACGCGAAACCGATCCATCTGCTGCTATAAACACAGAAAACCAAACAGAATTGGAGTTGTAGGATAATAACGTGTCGTCAAATGCTTTAACGTAATATTTTTATTTAATTGAATATACAACTCAACTATTGAAAGTCAACTCTTTTCTTGAAATATAATATAATTATAAATCTACCCTACTTCAGCATGTTGAATAACGTACAAACTTGTTATTATTCAGACTATTACAAACTTAACATAWAGTACTGATACTTTTTTGTATAAAAAGACATATTTTGCCATCTATTGAATTCGTATTGCTTTTAATGTTCCGGACTCCTAGTTAGTTCATTACCCTTATAGCCATTATATTTCTAAAAAAGAAAACTAGTCAGGTAGTGGAGCTCGTTACAAGTAAATACTTACCTGATCGTCATTGACTTAGACAACATATATTTTCAAGAATATTGCTTGTTTACCAAAATGTACTGAGGGTCAACGCAAATTTCACTTTTATTGCCCTTACTATGAACGTACATGCAAGAATTTCCGGGTTCAATCTAGAGAGGCAGAAATATTATATTAAAGGGTGTACCTAAGTAAGGCTTAAATGTTTGACGTACCCTCCCCACTACAAGCTTTTTATCAGCTTCTCCTTTTCCAAAATATACGTGTTTGCTGTCCACATAACCAGCTACAATGGCTGCAAGTGGTATTCTTTTATTTCCATTGTACTTTTCCCATCCTATAATTTTAAAGGGAGAAAGTTCCACCAAAATCTGAAACAAAAGAAACTTCTAAATAGGAGTTCCAAAGACGAGTAGTTGTGTTTCTGGAATGAAGAACCAACCTCCACCAAGCTGTAGGACATGTAATTTTCAGTTAGACTGGTCAAAATATGTTTAGGAAACACCATAGATGAATTCATTTACGGTAACACTGAAAAGAAAGAATTACAAAATTCGCCAACAAGCAAAGTATTAACATATGTTTGAAATATTTACATATTGAAAACACGGCACATGCACATCATGCACCTGGCGTAAGTTTGCATTATAGATAACATAAGAAGTTAAGTTACAGTACTGACACTGTTGCAAGTAACCTGGGGCAACTGAAAAACGGCATCAGAGTAGATTTCATTTTTGTTTTAGAATTCTGTGGGGGATATGATAGTAATATTTGATACTGTAAAGTAGATAATTATTTATTTGTATCTAAAATACTATTGAAGCATTAAACTACCTTAACCATGCATTACTCATTTCATCCTCATCAACTGACAATGCAGTTAAGTGTTTGCCCCTAGATGCAGGGTTCATTTCATTTGCTTTAGCAAAATGGCTATAGAGAATCTGTAAAAGGTACCTCGTATTTCCTTGCTGGAACTTCTGTACCATTATAAGTTGCAAAGCCTTTCTTGTTCATAGAACTTATATAAATAGGAAGAATAGTATGTCGTTTGATCAAACGCCCCAAATAAATGTTTTCTTGGTCCTTCTTACGTCTTCTCGTAAAAGCAACCACAGCGCCTGGAGGAACGTCGGTTTCAATTCCACCATCTTGCCATTGCATGAACTTCTTTACATGAGTTCCTAAAAAATTCAACTTGCACTGTTGAGTCAGACATATGCTAAAAACGTGTGCTTCTGTCAATACAAACCTACTGCGTAGTTTTTTGGTACTATTTCTAGCAAATAATACACCGGGTTGCAATAATAATCATCTTCGTGGATGCAGTTGCTTTTACTGCTAATCTGGAAGTAATTCGCGATTTATTTCTGATTATATTTATTTGACGGTACTGTTCCTTGAGTACTAATTCCACAATTTTAATTACATGTGGTCGCAATTTTGATATATCTATTTGATAACCAAAATTGATAACTTAACTATTGATTAATATAAGCAGCATGTCTAAAATGGAATGTTGAATATTATATGAAATATAAACGTCGAATCTGTTGAATTAGAAAATTCCAAAAAATGAAATGTAGTGGTAGGTAGTATGATGTATACGCAATGCCTCCCCTTGAATCATATAACTGATTAATATGCTTTTTATCTTTGTTTAGAATCAAAATGCTAATAATAACATACTTTTGAGTACTCCTAATCTGTAACTACAACAAATGTTCGCAAATCTTTTACTGTAGCCAAAAATCAAAGGCGCCTACTCGATAAATGTTAATTACCGAAGAAATGCGTTGCTGATTTAATTGTTTGCCAACGTATAATAGTTTTAAAGCATCAGGATCCTTATTTCTATTATCAATAAAACCTGCCGGTACGGAATTGTACGTAATATTTCCATTATAAGTTTCAACCCACTGAACCTGAGTATTTGATTTATTTACCAGCACTCTCGCCTGGAAAAAAATATAGTAGTGTTATGGTCTATGTAAGATAGGAAGGGTTTACGTTCTCTAAATCTTGTACATCAATGAATTCGTCATTTATTTCTGCAAGAGTAATGTTTCTTTCAGGCAAGATTGTTACTAAGTACGCACTCTTGTCACGCAAGTACCTGCCTATGTAAATTATACCAAATCCATCTGGGTGGTAACCTCCCTGTACTGAGCCATTGGGTAAAATGTAGGTGCTGTTATAGGGCGCCCAAAGATAATCTGCAAAATAAATGGATTAGTATCCAACATTACATACATAAAACATACATAATTAACGGACATTCCGTTATCGATATATACGTATAAATATTTGTTGTCTGTAGACTTTAGACTTAGCGGACAACTAAAAGCATTAAAGCTATACTACTCCACCATGTTTGATGCTTTGTTAATGTTTATCGGTGCTTCATATACTGAAACCCCAGAGAACTCTATTATCAAGATAAATGTGTTTTATCTGCCAACTTCTCATTTAGCTGAAAACTAGAAGCACTAATGTTCATTACCCTACGATGTTTACTGCTTCTTAGTGCCTAAATACTGTGAAACCCAGAGAATACTTCATGCTCACGATATAAGCAAATGTGTTTGATCTGCCAACTTGACATCATTAGCGGACAACTAAAAGCACTATAATGTTTACTACTCCACGAAGTTGTTTAGTGTTTCGTTCGTGTTTCTTAGTACTCCATACTTCTACTTGGGGAAACCCTGACGGTTGATCTGACCAACTGCTTAGTAGAAAAACGGATTAACCTGAGTAGATGCTTCCGTTGTTAGTCATATGACCATAAATCAAACAATTGCAACGGCCCTGATCGTTCTGGGATGTCTTTTGTCTGTGGGCTAGGTCACAGGGCGAAAAACTGTACTAGCTCATCTAGATGTGTAGTATGTAAAGGCGGAGAACATAGGTATGGATCTGCACAATGCCCAGTTTTCAAAGAAGTAATGACCAAAGCACGATGGATGGCAAAACATCAAACACTGAATAGAAGAATTTCCCATGTTCATGAATCAAGTTCAAGATATGGTAATAGTAGTTAGATCCACCATTATAAGAATGGGTAGAAGAAAGATGTAAATTATAGTCTGAAAATTAGTTTGTAATAATAGGCACTATAAATGATAGTAATAATGTAGACTTAAGCAGTAATGCACACTATGTTGGAAACAGGGTAGATAAAATTAAATGTATGCAAGTAAATTTAAATAGATCAAGAGCGGCTCAACTGTTACTCGAACAAACTATTCGTGAGAAACATATAGATATTACTCTTATTTCAGAACCTCGTTTTAAAAGAATAATGAGTAGTAACTGGTTCATAGACAAAAAAGGCTTAAATTTACTAGGCAATATCTCAAAGTCCATAAATAAGGTGAAGAAGGATTTACTTGGGTAATTATTGAACGGGGTTTGTTTATATGCTCTTGTTATTTCTCACCTAAGGACACTATTGAGAATTTTGCAAGGTATATTGATAACATCTAAGACGTTAATAGAACACATAAGCTCGGCAAAATGATTATTACGGATGACTTAACACAAAGTCCTATAGATGGGATGCTGTAAAAGGTCATGGGAGAGGGGTATTCTGAATGAATTGATAGAAGAGCTGGAACTGGAAGTCATCAATAGGTTTGGGACCATAATATTCGCTTGGAGAGAACAATAGTCAATTATTGATCTGACGTTTGCAAGTATTGGATTGGAGGTTACTGGTTGGATTGTGTTAGAGTAGGAAAATTTAAGTGATCATTACACAATTACTTTCTGCGTAAACAATGGACCAGGGGTGCAGCAGCAGAAGCAGCAGCATAGTAGGCCTATTTATGATGCGAGTGGATGGGTTTATCCAGGAAATACGCTTGGGGTTATTTATTGATAGTCTGAAAACCCGCATAACCAGACAGCAGAAGAGATGAGAGACCACATCATACAGACCAAGTGTGAAAAAGGCAACCAGTTTACTGGTAGTCTGATGAGTTGGCGGATAAGCGACTCCCTTGCATAAGAGCGAGAAGAGAATTTACCAGAAATATAAAACAGGGTGTCATAAGAGAAGTGAAGGACCAACAAACAAGAAAATCGAACTAAATAAAGCCGTAATATGTGCCAAGGATAAATATTATAGAAATATTGTTAATGAGCTACAAAATGACATCTGGGGACAAGCATATAGAATTGCATGTAAAAAAACCTAAAGAAACATACTAGCAATAAAAGCGATAAAGAACTATCATGTGAAGCCAAAACACTTTTCCCCTCACACCCTAAAATAAACTGGATTCTACAAAACTTTAATGTCGAAGAGTGTGTAAACTTCAAAGAAGAATTAAGACAGGCATCTAAAAAAAATAAGAAGCGGAAGGGTACCGGATCCTGACGGCATCCCCTCTGTTGTAGTAAAGAGTACAGCATTGCACGCAAGTGATTATTGCTTGAGGTCTTCAATAGGGCATGGGAAGCGGGTGTTTAAACACATTAAATAGCTGGGGGTGACGTTAAACAGGAACATGTTCATGACGCAACATGAGACAAATAGGAATTGAAAGTTTAAAAGTTATAAAACAACTAAACATGCTTATGACAAATACTCGGCGCCCACGCAGTGATAAAAAAAGTTGTTGGCTTCAGTGGTCCATTCTGTTATAGTATAGGCGGCCCCTGTATGAGAGGAAGTTCTAAAACTGAAGAAATATATAAAGTCTTCAGTCTGCAGAGGTTAATGCTTAACCATGTATGTAGCGCTTATCGCACGGCTTCTGGGTAGGCTCTATGCGTGCTGTCTGGGATCCCTCCCATTCATTTGCTGGTGCAAGAAAGAAGAATCTAGTCTAAGCAGCAGAAGTCTGACAGGTCACTTATGACCGGAGGAGTGGCAAAATAACGTCGAAAAAGCACACTGGACCAAAACATTAATTCACAATATTGAGACTTGGAGAACTAGAAAATTTCGTGAGTTCTCATGTTGGTTATTGTCTAAATGTTGACTGGTCGCCGATGCTTTCGTGCTTACTTTTCGATAATGAATAAAGCCGATAGTAGTGAATGCCCTTACTGTGAAGAAGATGATGATGTGCGTCGTACCATATTTAGTTGTCCGAGATGGGCGGAGCAGCGTGGCAGGATAACAGAACTGGCAGGGGTAGATATCTCTGAGCATAATCTGTTGTCACAGAAGAATTGGGAAATCGTTACTGATAACCGGGTTCTGATAATAAGGAGCAAAGGAAATGGAAGTGGAACTATATCCACGCTAAAACTAACGACGTGGTTACAAGGCTGAATTAATACGATAGCAGTTCCGGCCCTGCAATCACTGTATTGTAATTGTAGTGAGTAGGGCCCCCCCAAAAGGGAAGAGGAATCTTAGATACCCCTGCAGAAGGCGGGGTACCTATAAAAGGTTTCCCTTCCTCAAAAGTACTTTATACAGGAACCCTAGCGGACATCCCATTCTCGAGATACAAGCAAATGAGTTTTGTCTGCCAACTTCACGCACATTTGGCGGACAACTAGAAGCACCAATGTTTACAACCCCGCTATGTCGTGTATATCGTTGATTGTTTCTTAGTACTTCATACCAGAACCCTAGCAGACATCCCATTCTCGAGATATAAGCAAGAGTGTTTTGTCTGCCAACTTCACGCACATTTAGTGGACAACTAGAACCACCAATGTATATATCCCCGTGATGTTATGCAGAGCTTCGTTGGTGTTTCTTAGTGCTTTATAGTGGACACCCCATTCTCGAGATATAAGCAAAATTGTTTTCTGTCTACCAACTTAACAACTAGCTGAAAACTAGAACCACTAATGTTCATTACTCTACGATGTTTAGTGATTCTTAGTGCCTCATCGTGAACCCGACGGACATTTTATTCACAAAATATAAGCAAATGTTTTTTGTGTGCCAACTTCATATTTAGTGGACAACTAGAATCAGTATTGTATACTACCCCACGAAGTAAAATGTTTTAATGTGGACGAACGTTGATTTTTTTTATTTTTTTCAGTACCTTTTGATATCCATATTGGTAGGTTCGAAGTAAGTTGGGTACTGTGTTATATGTAGGTGTCCAACGCTTAATAATTTTCATCAGTTCATCAAGATGTTCACCTTTTAAAGAAATGTATAGTGATATGCTGGAGTCTTTTGGGTTATACAAGTTAGTTGATGTTCCTACCTGGGTAACTGCCTTATCCTGCACTTTTATTGATCAAAGTTTGATTGGCAATTGTTCAATATCAGATCATGGCGTAATAAAGTGCGAAATACGAGTACTCGACTTAAATCCAGCATCAGCCAAATGGAAATATATCAAATACTGTAATCTCAAGAACCTTGGTGAAGATGTATTTAAGAAGCATCTGGATCTCACGTTTTTTGGCGATATATATACCTTGACTGTTGTTAATAGTAAATTGGATAGGTTAAATCAGAGAATAACTGGTCTTGTTTGATTTTCATGCACCAATTACTGTTTCAAGAGTAAAGAGGGAGAAGGTTCCCTAGTTAACAGATACTATAAGTTATAATTAGGGGGAAAATAAAGCATTTCAACAGTACAAATCAAGCGGGCTAGTTTCGGCATGGGATTACTACAAAACCTTACGCTACTTAGTCAATTCTTGAATTATAAGGGAAAAGCTCATTTAAACTACTGAATATCACAATGTGGTAGGGGTCAAGCTGCTAAGATTTTGACGTGTGGGGGTGAACCTTACGCAACGAAACCTAAACATTCCTGATAACTTGAGCAACCCTGAAATTCTGAATAGGGCCTTTTTGAATCCAACCTATCACTCATTTCCTCTAAATGTAGATCTATTAAACTTTTATCAATTTACCACTTGTGATGTGGTTCGTATGTTACTACAGTGTAGCCTACTAGAGCTCCCGTTATTAAACATATTTTTAATGTATCACTTGGTGAGGACCTATTCCAAAGACCTCTAGGCTAGAGACGGGTTCTGGCTTGAGACCTGTTAGCATTATGCCTGCGCTTTTAAAGGTGTTCGAGAAGATATAGACAGCTCAGATCCTTCGCCACTTTGATATCAATCAGTCACGGTTCAGTAGAGGGTTTAGTTGTGAGACAACACTTATGAAGGTGATAAACTCTATACTCAAATCATTGGATCAAAATAAATTAGCTTTGCTTATACTGATCGACGTCTCTAAAGCATTGGACACCTTGGATCATAGCTTATTACTTGCTCTCCTGCATTATTACGGTTTCATGCCATCTGCTACAAAATTTATAAAGAACAATGTTATTAATAAGAATCAGCGTGTTTGCGTCGGTGATAGAACCTCATCACTTGACATATTGAAATCAGGAGTTCCTCAGGGGTCTATTTTGGGACCATTACTGTTCTGCTTATATGTTGCAAATTTCTCAAAGAAATTAAATTTTTGTCATATTCATCAGTACACTGATGACATTTGCTCTTTATGGAGGAAGATGTTATATCATCCTTGGACACAATTAATAAAGATTTTCTTGGATAATGCAAGCAATCACGCGTTCGTTTTAAACTTTAATAAATCTAAGATCATCCTGTTCGGTAATACGTTTAATGAGAAGGCTCGCAATATTTTAAAGCTGAGACTGGTCGTACAATTACAGGGTACAACTTTACAATTTACCGACACCGCCAAAAAGCTAGGTATAATCATAGATTATAAATTAAGATTTAAGGAGTACATTTCGAAAGTGAACCAAAAAGCTTATATAAACTTTAAAATTCTGTACAGTAATCAAATGGTGTAGAGCTTTGATTTGAGGATAAAACTCTGCGAACTCTTGGTGCTGTCTCATTTCAACCATGGTAGTGGTGTTTATCCTTGCTTGGATAGTGGCTGTATCAGAAGGGTGCTGGTTGTTCAGAACCCCTGTCTTAGACACGAACGCAGCCACACCCTCATGGCTGAATATGCAATCCAGAAGACTTCTTCATTGTGCAGTCACTATCCATAAAATACGGTTTCGAACAGATATTCACAGTATGAATGTCAGCCAGATAAGTTCGCTCTCAGTACAACCGCATAACCATACATTTTTTGAAAAAAAGCTTTGAATACAACGCTAGTCATGTGTATAACGGTCTTCCGTCTGATGTCAGAGAAATATCTATTACTAGTTTAAAAAAACGCTGCAAATTGAATCAATACTTCCACATCCAATTGTCAAAATGACATTCACGTTTTTATTTCTTATACTGTACGATTAGTAATCAGATTTTGAGCATTTTGTCTCTCAACACATTTTTTCTAAGACAAAGTCCTCGTGGTATTAGCAAAAATATATAAATTTTAAAATCGGTTTTTTTCAAATAACTCGAAAATTATTAACTTAAAAAAATTACAAAAGTGCTTTCTGATCAGAAATTTGATTTTCTATATAATACCAAAATTTAAAAAAAAATCGTACGAGCAGGGACTAAAATAGGTTTTTTGCAAATATTTCGAAAATGTCAAAATTTTGAATAAATTTTCTAAGACACTTTTTGTGATAAATTTTATTTCCTATCTGATGGCATTTTCATTTTTTTGATATATTAAACATATTTGGAGATATTTAGGAAAAACCGTTTTCTTTAAGTGACGCTTTTTTGCTAATATCTTCTAAACAGTTTGCTACACCGAAAATTTATAAGAACTAATAATACTCGCAGTTATACTACTAATTACATACTAAAACGAAAAAAATATAAAAAAAATAAAAATTTGCAAAAAGAGTAGTTACCCCTCAATTTCGCCCCCTTCCCGATAACCTACTTACCCCACAAACAATAGGTCGCTTTGGGCAGTTGAGATTTATACGTTTGCCAAATTTCAAGTTCATATATTAAGTCTTTCGAAAGTTACCGTGTATACAAACAAAACCACAGACACACAGACAAAAAATTTTTTTGCTCAAATTTTGTTTTTTTGCGTTTTCGGCCATTTTAAAGCGAATGAGCAAAAAAAAATTTTGAAAATTTTTTTCGCGATACAATACTTCCCATCCGTTGAATGTGGAAATAAAATACGTGCGTACTGGCCACCTTCGCTCCTAACATAACAGTCGACATTTCAGTTATTATAAATCTAATTGTCTTGTATTTTTTGCTTCCTCTAATATTAATGTTAATATGCGTAATTAGAGTTTTCAGACATATGTTAACGCTGACATTTTTATATACTCCTAACTCGGTTGAGTGGAAGAGCAGGATCAGTGGTCTCGCTGGTACTGAACTCCGCCGTTTTGGTCCACATAAGTTATATTGTTACTTGTTTATTCAATTTCGTTTCCTCTTATATCATTCATTTGAAACTTTTGTTTGTTTCGTGGAATTTAAAAATGGAATGTGAACCAAAAGGATCGGACACAACGTTTCGAAAACAGCAGTTTTCATCGTCAGGTTATCTTAAATTAATGCACAAGCGCGATTGGAATTCTGCTCAATCATCATCTTGAAAATGAACAAAGGAAAAATATCTTCAAAATTTCAAACAATATTAATATTTAAAAAGCAAATCTGATCAACTTACATGAATGCTTGAGCAAAATGCCTCACATCATTGTTACTAGCAGTTATTTTGATTAGTACATGGGGATCAAATAAAAACAATTATTATTATTATTATTATTATCATAAGTTGTTTAGTATTTCGTTAGTATTTCTTATTGCTCTATACCGGAAACCTAGCAGGCATCCTATTCTCGAAATATAAAGCTAATGTTTTCTGTCAACCAACTTCACATTTAGCTGAAAACTAGAAGTACTAATGTCATTACCCTACGATGTTTAGTGATTTTAAGTGCCTCATGCCAGGAACACCAGCGGATAAGCAAATGTTTTTTTCTACCAACTTTACAATTAGAAGACTAATGTTCATACCTCACGATGTTGTTGAGTGCATCATACCGGAACCCTTGCGGTCACTCCATTTTTGAGATAATACAAGCCAACTTCACAATTAGTGAACAACTGGAAGCACTAATGTCCACTATTCTATTAGGTTTAGTGTTTTGTTAGAACCTTATAGCTTGAACTCCAGCGGACACCCCTTTCTTCTCCAATTCGCTTTTTTTAAATAAATCCTTGTAAGTAAATAGGTGTAGCTTTATAACTCGTACAAGATTGTTTATAAGTGACAGACAGCTTACTATAATTTATATTAAAATAAAAAATTCTTACTATCGTAACATAAATTTAAAGAAAGCTCAGGACTGTAAGTATGAAAAATATTGCATTGGAAAGTTTGATTCGTTTATCAGTATTTTTGAAGCGAACTAAGTTAAGAACGTTGACTTACTACAATAAATAAAAGATAATTTTGAATTTTTGTTAACTTAAATGCAGATCGAATGTCAATTTTGCTTTTTATAAATTAAATCATCTCAATCAAATAGATGCAGAATGTGCCATTTTTTTCTAGTTTCAATAATTATTTACCAACATTTTTATACTGACAACGTTTTTTGTCTACAAACTTCACATTTAGAGGACAATTATGTAGAAGCACTAATGTTATACTACTTCCGATGTTTAGTTCTTCGTTAGTGCTTCGCAGTGCTTCATATCGTGAACCTCAACGGGCAATTCATTCTTGAGATATAAATAAACGAACGTTTTTTGTTTGCCAACATCACATTTAGCGGACAACTATAAGCACTAATGTTTATTACCCTATAATATTTAGTACTTCGTTAGTGTTTCTTAGTGCTTGATTTTCCGGATACGGTCCGAATTAGTCACTTTCACTGTCACTGTCGGCTTCCAAACTGATTATTATATACTGTCACATATAGAGTCCAGTAAAGGTTCATTAGCAAAAAAGAAATCTTCAACCTTTTTAGCATGTTGGCAATAGGATTCCCAATCTTTTACAGCAAATGTATTGAAAAATTCGTCACATAGCGATTCCACCTTGTCCAAATTAAAGTCCACGTTTCTGTCTGCAACAAAGTGCTTCAATGCAGTCCAAACCATCTCAATGAAGTTCAAGTCGGGGTAACAGAATGGAAGTTAGAGAACATCGTGGTCCTTTGTCATTAGCAACTTGCCGATGACGTATGCTCTGGAACGGAGTTTATGGAGTTTAATCAGCTCTTAGAACTCGACCTGTAACCAACCATTTTATCACTTCTTCCTTCCTTGCACACATATTAGGGCATTTTCGACTTTGCCATTATAGTAAGGCGCATTACCGATCATACAAGCACACTTTGTGGCAAATTTTGTAACAACTTTTGCTCCACCTATTTTTTATAGTTTTGAAAGCTCATTTCACTGTGGTGAAATGTTTTACTTTATGACTTGAACCTCAGGTAAGCGTTTGCCATTTACGTTCCCTGCGTTTAAAGTAATTACTTTTTGGCACAGGTTGGCGCAAAAATCGTTTGTACCATCGCTTCAGGATTTCAAATGAGTATGGTATGAATGGATATATGTCTTGTTCATGTATATTATTATAGATAATTAAGACGCATTTGTTGAATATTTGGTTTTTCTCCCTACCCTTCCTGGATATGATGGTGGCAAGGAAACAAGACGGCACGCTAGGACATCGGGTCTATAGGAAGCCAACCTACACGGATGCAGATTCACAGCATCACCCCGCCCAAAACATTAACACGCTGATACAACGAGTGAAGCTAATCAGCGAACCAGACCACCTAGAAGAGGAATTATTAGAACAYCTRCGCAAAACACTACAGAAGAACGGGCATCATAAGGCAMGGATTGAGAAGGCTATCAACATTTAACCACAGAGGAAGGAACCAGAAGAACATCGCTGCAACATATTTGTTTGCCCTACGTCAATGAATATACAGATAAGATCGAACAGTTGCTGAGAAGACATCAGGTAAACACCATCTTGAGCGCCCCGGGAAAGATAGCTAACGCCTTTCCAAAGTGTCGTTCGGCGACTGAGGAGCCACAAACACGGGGTGTGTATAGCATCCCATGCAGCTGTAGCAAGGTTTACATCGACCAAACCGGAAAGCACATCAGCACAAGAATCAAAGAACACATCAGGAACACCAGGAACCGGCAGTGTGACAGATCGGCTGTAACAACACCGAATCATCACATTCGACAAGGCACAAATGCTGTCGAGGGAAGCGAGATTCTKGCCGAGATTGTACAATGGGCTATCGAAATCCAGAAGAATCCGCATAGTTATAACCGAGACTGAGGCGTTGAACTATACCTGGAATATGGAAACGCTTACGCTTCAGTGAACCGGACGAGTATAAATTCAGGAGCAGACTAAGACACTTCAGTTTCTGAGGAAGACACCGGCATCATTGTCGAAACATCAAGAGCAAACAAGCAACGTGGGAAGCAGCCCGGAAAACGAGATGTTAGTCTTATTTCTTCGTTTTTTGTCTGGCGTCAAGAAACTTCCTTGTTCACCATCTTCATTTGCTGTCATTTCCTTATCGACATTCTGCACACTCCTCAGACTGATAACTGTTATCACCACAGCAGCACGCTCCTGAACTTTTTTGAGTTCCTTTAAGGGTTGATTCGACTCTGCTTCTCGCCGCATAAAGTGTATCACATTTGCGATAACTCCTCGGGTTTGGCCGCACTTTTTATTTATCAGTTTGGAACTAATTTTCATGATAAAATTGAAAAGCGCACTAAACGTAGGTAGGTGAATATTGAATACACACTTCCAATGGAATGGTTATATTTTTTTCAAAATGCCTTTGACCGTTACTCGAAGTTCAGGAGAGGTTTCTTCCCCTATCTTGTCGTAGAGTGACAAAGATCATTGAAGCTTGATAGGTCTCGGCTACATATATATTTTCCATATAATGTCTGATAGTTTCATCTATCTGTTATTGACAGATTAATTCCGCTCTGACGACAAGGATGTTAGTCGTAGATGAAATGCGTCTTTGACGGATCAAGTTTGAAACTAAACCTGGTGAAACCTCATAATGCAATGACCTTACGACTTAGTACTGCACAAAGCAGTTCCAATTACCTAGGGAAAATAAACAACCCTGCATCAGAGCCTGATATATGATAGTTATCTATTTTTTAAGGTTAGATTTGATAGTTCGGTTCCCTCTGCTATATCCTTTATAAACATTTAAACTTCGCGACACTATTTTGCCCTAAAATACCGGACTATTGCGGTTCTGTAATGTATTTAGTGACTATAGCTGATGATAGGTCTACCTAACCTCCCTCACGACAACTACTTCCTAAAGTTGGTTGTGGTGTTGTGGTGCAGACAACATAGCACAGACATGCATTTTATTTATAGTAGCATTTTTGTTTGTAATTCCAAGCAAGCACGTAAAATAAATTTTGTAGAAAATTGCCTTCGAAAGTATTAATTATTTTCACATCCAACGGATGGGAAGTATTGTACTGCGAAAAAAATTTTCAAAAATTTTTATTTGCTCATTCGCTTTAAAATGGTCGAAAACGTAAAAAAAAACAAAATTTGAGCAAAAAAATTCTTGTCTGTGTGGCTGTGTCGGTGTGTCTGTGGTTTTGTTTGTGGCGACGATAACTTTCGAAAGACTTAATATATGAACTTGAAATTTGGCAAAAGTATAGATCTCAACTACCCAAAGCGACCTATCGTATTTGGGGTAAGTAGGGTATCAGAAAGAAGGCGAAATTGGGGGGTATCTAACCGTTTTGCAAATTTTTATTTTTTTTCGTTTTAGTATGTGATTAGTAGTATAACTGCAAGTATTATTCGTCCTTATCTTTAGAAGATATTACGGTTTTTCCTAAATATGTCCGAATATATTTAATATATTCAAAAAATGAAAATACCATCAGATAGGAAATAAAATTTCTCACAGTGTCTCAGAAAATTTATCCAAAATTTAGACATTTTCGAAATATTTCCAAAAAAAAACTAATTTGGTCCCTGTTCGTACGATTTTTTTAAATTTTGGTATTACATAGGAAATCAAATTTCCGATCGGAAAGCACTCTTGAATTTTTTTGTTAAGTTAATACTTTTCGAGTTATTAGGAAAAAACAGATTTTAAAAATTTATGTATTTTTGCTAATATCACGAGGGCCATTTGTCTTAGAAAAAATGTGTTGAGGGAAAAATGCTCAAAACCTGATTACTAATCGTATAGCATAAGAACTAAACGTAAATGTCATTTTGACAATTGGTCGTGGAAGTATTAATTCAATTTGCAGCGGTTTTTTAATGTTTGCTAGTACAAAAAAATGAGATTAGTATTGATTTTGGCTTTTATTGATCAAATCATCTCAATCAGATAGTTTCAATAACTATTTAGCGAGATTTTCTATACAGACATCCAATAATTTGGTCCATCCTAAAGTACGTAGACCTCTCTTGGGTCTCTTGGGCCTCAAGATGTGAACTATAGCTGATGATTACGGGACTCTTGGCTCTAATAAGTTTATAAATGTCAAAGATTTGCTTTGTTACAATGCATTCCTTGGCATCTGATAAAAGATCGTGTCACGTTCGCATTACGTCATCACACACGTCACCTATGCACCAAAGGGGCCGATTTACTTCCTCAGAGCAAAATCAATAACGCACCCCTATGGAGCGTTAACTCCAGCTGCCACACTTAGGTGGCGCCCAGTTTCGGATTCTTTGCGGAATCGCTTTCACCCCAGTGATAGTAATCCTACCCGCCCCAAAATGTCCGCCCGAGTTTTCATTGATTCTCTCGTGTTATTGTAATCACATCATACGGTTCCGGTTTGTTAGTTTTTGTTTATTGAAGTGTCCCAAAAAGGAACGCAGTTATCGATTAGTACCTTGCGCTAATGAGGTAAGCACCAAAGATGCTAGTGAAAACAGTGTTTTTAGGTAGCTGATACGTAATTCCATTTTTGTATCGAAATATCACTTTATTTATTATTATTATACCCACACATTTTCTAACATATGCGTTCGAAAACACTACTCGTCAATTTTTACAAACGAAGATAATTCTATTGTCCAACAAGATCACCTCACACTACTTCAACATTGTCATGCAAGGTATATTAAAAAAATAATGCTACAAAGTTGGTTGATGCACATATTGGGTTGTCAATTTTTCCAAACCGTTATGCTAGGTACCACATTTTTGAAACTTACATATTCCATAAACCCTAATAAAATCACTTAGTACATTAAGTATTAGAATATTTAATCTGATAACGATAACTAATAATTGATTAATTTTATTCCAAATTTAAGTGTATCCTACCATATTCCTCAAATTACTAATTTATATTATTTTTTCGTGGTTGCATATCATATTAGCTAAGTTTCAGTTTTTGTTTACTTAATCAAGTATTGCAAATGTTTTATGCAAACTGGCAAATTATGTTCATTCAGTGCTTACATTTTTTCTGGTGTTTAGTGCATATATTACTCTCTTGCAGATCTAAATTTCATTATGCTGCTCCATCTGGACTGTGGATAGAAACATTTTAGAGAGAAGTGCAATTCCGCACAGGATGGAAGATAACTGCAGAGGACCAGTGCTCATCAGTAAGTACTTTCATAATTACAATTCATCAGAATAATTCTAAAAAGAGCGTGTACAAAGCACGTGATGACTTGCTTTCGTACCTAAGTCATACAAATTTAAATGTAGTCGTCATTGTGTCGACCAAGCAGCATATCAACACGTTATTTTTCCATTTTTAAAAAGAATTACCTGCAAAACAAACGATGGTGTTGAGTCACAAGCATATATGTATTTTTAGAGCATCTATTATTACATGTACCTACTCCGAGTGATTCGGCCATCTTTACTCTTCCAAAGATTTAGAATGAGCGCGATGTTTACTACAGGCGCGAGAACTTTACGCTAGATTTTTGTATACAACTGTTATCAAACAAAACAAAGAACATTTTGATATTCTTCTTGACTTTTCATGCATCTATCTAATGTACCTTGAAATCAAACGCTTAAATTTCTTTATGACTATGCATGATCTAGAATCTGTTACAATTCAACTAAAATTTCCACAAATAAACAGAAGAAAAGATCTTCTTACATCCTAAATCCATCATGCTACTTTGGAAATGTGTCTTCAAGATCTTTACTTTATTTTCTAAGAGTCTGGATGAAACACGCTGAAAACGAAACTTGAAAACTATCAAAAAAAATAGGTTTCGACGGCAAACAATATAATATTATTCTGCAGATTTCGAAAAAAAAATCATACAAGATGCAAGGCAGAATCTCATAAAATATATCAGTCTTATTCTCTAAAACTGGGTATTGAATAAAGATGACAAACCCTAAACTTGCATATTCGTAATTTTTTAACATTTTCTGCATTAACCATTTTATAACTTATGTCAAACAAAAGGATCCAACTACTCATACTTTTGCTTTGTATTTTATTAAAACAAAACCTTTATTTGGTCAGTTAACAGTAAGTGACGGTTCGATCTCAGCACCGCATCATTTAGTTTGGTTATTGCTATTTGCTTTAGTATATCCAGTATTCTTCAGTTTATTTATTCTGCTAACCAAATTATACTTTAGGGGTATGATAAAGTGTGTTAGGAATTAACTTCTAAATGGTGCAGTAGCACCTTGGAATTCCATTAAAGGTAAAGTAAATTAGAATAAGCTCCATATAAAGTGCAATAACCCTATAACACATGAATTTTAATGTCAAAAGACCGCATTCGTAAAAGCTCACGCCGTAACAAATTTCGTTAAATGTTCTTAAAGGTCTAAATGAACATTTGACGGTTATTTGGATTATTGGTTGCAGCTGTTCAACGTTAACCATTTATATCACCGCACGTTATTTTTAGGATAGTTTTTATGCAACCCAGCCCTTTTAAATACACTTCTAGTTCCAACTCATTTCTAGATGTTGTTACGTGTACGGGTTCGAAAAATGGGGATTTTGACTTAATTGCATTTATTTGCATCCTAGTTACGAATAGGTATACACTAAATTCTAACAATCTACAATCATATAAACGCGTACATACGAGTAAGTACTGATTAATAGTACAAACATGAAACAGAAAATGTTACACCTTTTACAAAGGGTATTCAAAATGTTATGTTTCTAGGATTCCATAATGAACCACCAACAAAACAACTAAGCCAAAATTAAAAGATTGCTTGAGGTCTCAAAATTTCAAAGAAGATGTATAAAAATAAGCTGTTGATCCTCAAATAATTAGGCAACAAGCGTTTGATTAGACATGCCGAATAGCTGGAATTATGAAATGCAGCTGTGTATCAGAAATTGCTCCCAGTTGGCGTAAAGTATAAAACCTTAACAACATGAAATTCCAATACAAAAATATGACAGTGGATATAAAAAATATTAGATATTAGAAATATGGACGGTTGTCAAACAGTACTACTACATTTTCAGATCTAAATTTCTTTAATTCCTTTAATGAGGTAATCTTGGTCCAGTCCCAGTCGATAGGTATAACAGTATCCAAATAAGTTTGACCGTCGCACTTATTTTACATGACACCAGTAAAGCAATCTGGTAATGATAAAAAGTAAAACAATAATTCTTAATTCTACTTAGTTCAATCTACAAGACAATTTGTTTTAACATTTTACTAAATGGAAGTTTCGGAAAAGGTACAGTCGTAAGGTAAACATAAGAAAGCTTTAAATACCGACAGCTGTTATATATATATATATCTTTCATAAGATCATCGCAATTTTGTAAAATTTTGAATTCAGTGTTTCTTAACTTCGGGATATACTTTTGCAGTTCTCGTTCTTGTGTGTTGTTCAAAAGATACATTTTTTTAAATACCCACGCAAAATGAAAAAAGTCGCATATATAGTGATCCTGTCGTGTACAGTTCTCCGATCCACCAGTTGAATATGAAATGCGTAAACATTCCATCATAACGTAATAATAGTTCATGAATGGAAATATCTATATCTATATCTATTCGTCTTGAATATAGTAAAAGGAAATGCTGGAATCGGCTCAAAATGATTAGTTAAAGGCTCTGTCTTTATATTGTACCTACTTTATATCTATATGCACGGACATACACACTGAACTGCTGTACTATTGAGATTACACGTTTATGCATACGAAAAACAGTTTCTTAATACTTGATTTTCCTTAACAAATACTTTGTAATATCAACAAAAATTTAGCTTCATCCATTCATCTAATCACGACTGTTATTACTACATTTAATTTTTCATATACATACCACAACAAAAAAAAGATGAATCTGTAATTAGGTAACTGCTGTAAGAAATAAGTAAAAATTTAATTAATTTATAGAAAATTAAGGGTGCATATCAAAGGTATTATTCGTAAATCCAGTAAACCACCTGTGTACACCTTTTGAGTATATTTATTCTACTATTATACAGGGTGATTTTTTGAAAACTTCACACCTTAAATAACTTTAAATATAGCAAAAATTTAAAAATTTGCAAAAACAGGTAAACTTTTGTTTGCAGGGGGACAACTGTTGAGATAAGTTTTTAATGGATAGCGTTTACTCTCTGAGCAGGGTAGACACCCCTTTAAAAATTTTAAATGGAACTATCCATCTTGTAAAACATCATTTGAAAGCTTATTTCACAAAGAGTCTGGCCATGTAATTAGTTTTACCACGTTTAACTTATTGACGGGGTAATTAGATTAATACTGCCTACGAAACAGGTTGCTTATTAAATTGAATATTTTGGACTCTTTTCAACAAAATGTATTTTATTTTAGAGCGGAAATAAAATTTGTCCTTAAGACAACCCAAAATTTAAACAAACAACTTGTAAAAAATATGACACTTAAAAAAACTCCCAGAATACTGAAAATTTTCTTTTAACATTATTATTAACATTAAAGTATTTATCATTTAATTTTTTAGAAAGTCCATGTCCACGAAAAAGAAAAATTATTTATTTGTAACTCCAAAAACAGTGTGAACAAAACCATAGAAATTCAAACCTTACAATAGATTCTCAAAATGTGCACCACCTCTTTCCATACAATAATACAGACGGTTCTCGAACTCCTGATGCACTTTTCGGAAAGTTTCAGGTGGAATCCTCCTGCACTCGTTAATAATTCTTTCTCGCAGATCGTCCAGGCTAGTAGGTTGTGTTTTGTAAACCACAGATTTTAAATGACCCCATAGAAAGAAATCTAAAGCAGTCAAATCGGGTGATCGTGGCGGCCATTCAATTGTTCCACGCCTACCAATCCAGTGAAGAGGAAATCTATGATTTAACCAATTTCGCACATTAATGGCGTAATGCGGTGGGGCTCCATCATGTTAGTAAAACAATTCGTATTCATCCAACATTGGATTTCCTTCAGGGTCACGTTGGTTTTCTAATTGCTCTGTGATGAAAGGATCAATAACGTTATCAAGTAATTCTAAATACATTCCCCCATTTAGCGTCCCATCAATGAAAATTGGACCTACAATTGCGTTGCCAAGTATTCCAGCCCAGACGTTCAGCTTCTGAGGAACTTGTGTATGACCTTCTCGAAAAATATAAGGATTTTCGTCACTCCAGTACCTGACGTTATGTTTATTTACAGAGCCGTTCAAAAAAAATGTGCATTCATCACTGAAGCAGATATTTTTTATTAGATTTGGATTAACTATAATCTTTTCTGTAATAATTTCGCAAAATTGCAGTCTTCTATCGAAGTCATCTTCGCCGAGTTCCTAGAGAGTTTTCATCTTATAGAGATGGAATTTGTGCAGTTTTGTAACTTTCCTTACAGATGAATAAGAAAGTCCAGTGGCTGTAGAAATGTTACGCAAAGAGCTAGTTGGATCCATTGCAAAATGACCAAGTACTTCAAGTTGGGCCATTTCATCAACGACTCTATTCCCTGCCCTTTTTTTGTTTACTACAGATCCAGTGTCTTGAAATTTCTGCACGAGATCGAGAATGTACCTAGCGTCAACATTTTTATCGGGGTGCCGTTCGTTAAACACCCTTGCTGACGCACGAGCACAGCTATGCTCAGCACCGTAAATAAAAATTATTTCTACCCTTTCGGCAGTTGAATAAACCATTATCACTTGGACTCTCACTTTAAAATTTCACGCGATTTATAAAAATGAATGTGAACAAAAAGATGGTCGTGCCAAAGAAATAGCCAAAAAGTTGAAACAAAAAATTGGAAACACAAAGTAGATAATTATTTAGCCAATTCAGTATAAACTGTCGAGTTGCAATATCAAGTAATGTCGAAAGAAAATTTTAAGTATTTTTGGCATTTTGCTTAGGTGTAACAATTATTTTTTAACAAGTTTTTTTAGGCTTAAGTAAGGACAATTTTTATTGTAACTGCAAGACAATAAATTTTGTTAAAAAAAGTCCAAAATATTCCATTTTATAAGCTACTTGCTACAATGCACTTTTTGACCCACTACCCCGTCAATGGGTTAAAAATAGTAAAACTAATTACATGGCAAGACTCCTTGTGTAATAAGCTTTTAAATGATGTATCGTAAGATGGGTAGTTTCATTTAAAATTTTTGAAGGGGTATCTACCCCGCTAAGAGGGTAAGCGCTATCCATTAAAAACTTATCTCAGAAGTTGTCCCCCTGCAAACAAAAGTTTACCTGTTTTTGCAAAATTTTAAATTTTTCCTCTATTTAAAGTTATTTAAGGTGTGAAGTTTTCAAAAAATCACCCTGTATATAACATGTGTATAGCAGCATGCACCTTTAAATATACGAATTCAATCCCAGAATGTCAGTACCTACTTAATTTTAACGGGCTACTATCTTTATAGCCTGCAATAAATAACATGTGATAACTCTGGCAACTCGAATATCAAAATTTCTGTATATCACGTAATAGAAAGACTACGAACAGTGGCGTGACTACCTCACAAGGAAGCAGAACTGCTATTACTTTCACATTTCCTTCTAAATCTGATTTTTGAACACCCAATAAAATAGTTTATTGATACAAATTCCATAAAATCAATTTATAATATATGCAGCATGATCTTAGAAAGGGCTCGATTGAACAATTGTTCATTAGTAAATTGCTATTCCTATATCAGATTGTTATAGTATCCAAGAGTACTGCAATTTGTATTTGAATTTATTGAACCGTTACCATTTCACTTTATTATAAAATAATAAACAATTAATAGGCAACGATTTCGACCTTTTACACTCAACTTCTACGGGTTTAATAGAAATAAAGTTATAATAATGACAAAAATTTATAAAATAAAGTGATCGCTCGCTACAATTTTAAGTGTAGGGTAGAGGAAGCAAGAAACTTACGGAAATGAAAGGTAACTTTAAAAATGATGGTGTGCACATGGAGCATGCTGTCAGGGAGAACAAAACCCAGAATCCGAGTGCAATTGCAATAAATGAAGCAAGCGTTCTGCCAAGCACAGGCATGGAGCATACATGGTGAAGTGCTGGAGAAAAGAGGAACACAAAGAACAGGTGGATGGTGAAACACATTTTAAACACAAATTTTTCATTTCTTTAAAGTAGGACTCAATTTGTTATTTTGGTTTTTTCTTGGGTACAGTTAGTAGATAGATTTGGTTATTTTGAAAAAACTTAAGCATTCACATTTCTAATGCATCAACTTAATATCTCTGAATTTTTATCACACCAAGTATATTGAATTATCTTCCTGTATTATTTGCATTGCATCGCTAGTTTGAATTTTGTAATTGACCTAGCGTT
The DNA here is from genome assembly GCA_025024175.1 of Rhyzopertha dominica. NCBI lineage: Eukaryota > Metazoa > Arthropoda > Insecta > Coleoptera > Bostrichidae > Rhyzopertha > Rhyzopertha dominica. The sequence goes on from QCXZ01000137.1 coordinate 24,690,866, forward strand.
AAATGTTACCGATCCGTGATTACCGTGTTTGCCATCCATGCATTTTACAAAATCACCTACTGTACGAGAGCTGCTGTTCGCAGCTGCACTTACATCACGATAAAACTGTCCATCACAAAGGCGTCTTGGAACTTATGGGAAAATTTACAGTGACTGGATCGGTTCAGAAAACATAAATCTTAGTTGTTGTTGATGAAGCTACACTCTTATTGTTTTGTATTATGTTGATCTCATAGAAAATACCCAGTCTCTTCTAAGGATGTCACAAGTCTCTGGATCAGCACGCATCAGATTTCAGGATTCTCCACAAACATAAGTTTCATACTTGACGCATGAATAATATGAAGACGATTTTGATGGACGACTGGAATTCTGTGAAAACTTAATGCTACGTATCAACAATAATCAAGGTTTTATTTACAAAACTTGCTTCTTCGACGAGTCCACATTTTTCTTATATATATAATTGCACATCATGGAACGATCGTCTCTTGCTGCGAAAAGTAAAAAATTATTATTTATATCATTTCTTCCTTTTAGAAAACCACAACGATAAGCTTTATCTCGATATGCTGAATACACCATATCAATAACATCGTGGAACAAGGATGAGAAGATGAATTAAAATAAACTTGATGACAATTTCTAGGGGCATTGGATTGGCCGGACATAACTTATTGATTAGCTAGCAAGGTCTCAAGATTTTTTCCCTTTGGGGACACCTGAAGTCGAAGGGTTTTGAAAAGCAACCGGCATCTTTGGGAAAATTACGTCAAAGAGTTGTGTTTAAGTATCAGCACTTGACCCCGGTGAGATTCAGAAATGTGTAGCAAGCATTTGAGTCGCGACATGTCAGACATTTTAGGCTGTCAAAGGTAGAGAGTTGTTCTGACAATTTCGAATCACAAAATAATAAAGTCGACGAGTTTCAGGATTTTACTCGAATTAATCTCACATAGGAATCATTGATGGTAGCTCGCTTTGAAACATTCGAAAGCGATATGTTTCCATTTTGTATTATTTTTAAAATAAGGTCTAGCAAAAGTTGATTTTGCAACTATTTTATTAGGGATCAATTGGATCTACTTTGGTATATATCGTTAATTATAATCAGCAGCTTCGAAGTTCCGCCACTGACCAGCGTACCAATCTTAAATGTAAATACGACTTAGTGGAAGAGTCTATTAATATTAAATTATAGGTGCAGGGCAATGTACGCGTTTAGAATAAATGTAGTCATCAGGCGCAGAAGCATACACCATACCAGATAATTTGAAATAGCTCCTACAAATTAGTAAAAAAAATGAACGTCGACAGTGCCAGAATCAAATTTCAGTTCTTGTACAAGATGTTTTGAAATGCCGCCTAACAAAACGTAACGCATACAAAACATCTAAACTAAGATGTCTCCCGCCAATACACCACGCGTCCTGTAAGTATTTTGGGAATTAAGTATTTTAGTGCTCCCTAATGTTAGACAGACACCAGCATGCGCAGCCCGTATCGTGCTGGGAAATAAACAAAGGACGTCCGTCGGAGATGGCGTCTCGGGCGTCCATTAGTGTCGGGTGCAAATTTAACCCGTTCTCGGCTCAGTAACGTGTGCGCGTTGGATGTTGCGCTAAAATTTGTGTTTGCGCTATTGGAATATATTGATCTACTATCGATTACGAGTGAAAATATTGACAGTGAAAGCATCCGGTGTGATTTTCGGATAATTAAGTGATATACTATCGGAAGTTTTCGGTTTAAGTTTAACCGGCGCTTTGAGCGCACTAAGCGCCCAAGTCGGCCATTTTGTTAGCGTGGTTTTTGTTTACCTGGAGATTGCTAGCATTTGATGTTTTGAATTTTGATTAAGCTGAAGGGTAATTATTAAGCAGCTAAGGTAAACTAACGTGGAATTCCGTCTGATATCTTCCTAAATGAAATCAGTTTTGAATATGCTTGTTTATTTTTTTAATTATATTAATAGAACACTGTACTCTAAACGTACCTATAAACATAATTATACTTATCAAAGCCATAAAGAATGCGAAAACAGCTCAATACTTAACAACAAAATACGATTAGATGAAGCAATTTCATAGATATTGCAGTTCTAATCCCAAATTCTGTGAAAGTAAGAATTAAAAATATAAGTTCAGTGATGTCGTTGCATATTGAGTTGGTGTTTTAGAAGCGTCTTGTTTTGTTTGACACAGAGTTATTATTCATATTATATATTTTTAATTACAGGGCAGGTACATTTAGTCGAATTGCGCTATAATAACACCGTTTATTGTGTCAATACCAGTCCATATACAAAAACTGTCATTTACAAACATTGCAAAAAATAACATCAAAGTACATTTAATAAAATAAGATGGTCTTTAATAACATACTGTATTAATACTTGGTTTTTAGTTGATGTCTTTTCTTCAGAATGTGACAAAGTGTTGTGTTGAAGTTGACATAGAGGTGAATATAGGTAACTTTGGTCCATGGTCCATATATTTCACGATATACAATGGCTCAGCTCTGTTTTTTTTCTATGGTTAAGAGGGAAGGAGGTAACTTTCATAACATACCTTTTTTAGATTAAATATTGTCATTGTTAACAGTTCTCGTGGATGCAAGTATGGTTGTGCAGCAACAACATATAATGATTTTCAAGCTTGGACAGACCGGCAGAAGAATAAGGCATAAATTAGCAATGCGCAGAGCAAAGACCTGTCTAGAAAGCAACTGTATAATATAGTATCTACCTTTTCATTTAGAAAATTTTATCTATTTACAGTTTTTTGGTCAGTTTTCATCCCTAATAAATCATCTGAAAACCTTTAGCTTTTACTGGCAGTAATGTAAAACTAAAAATCTCTCACCTTATTTATGTTATTCTTCCTATTCTATGAAAAAAAAACTAGATTTCTTACACTCTAGTACCTAACATTTAAACAGAATACAAAAAACCGAAGCATTAATGTATGTCTAATCATATATGGCTTCTTATTGGGGTGCCTACTACAATTAGTGAGAAAGGTGGCTAAACTAGTGAATTCTAGTACATGGTAACAACACAGATCCAAAGTACAGAAGTGATTTTAGCTTCATAAGAACAGTTGGAAATTGCCGAATGGATTAAATCATGCCGTTTACTAGATAAGCTCCAAGTAGATGACCTTTAAATCGACCTATTTCGTGATGAGTAACGCAATCCAAATAAAGAGTGATAAATTTTTACACCTAGGTAGATAAGAATTACGAGATTATTCAAGGAAAAAACTAACGAAAAATCAGGACTGTTTTATTACTAAGGATAAATGTCGCAGATAAGGAATTAATCATTTAATATATCATAATATAAATACTAAAATACTAAAAATATTCCAATCGACAATTATCTAAAAATTCTAGATATGTTACTTGCAAAATATCATTTGTTTAGCGGCTCCAGATTTTTGTTTTACCAAAACCCCATTGGCGTTACAACTTGTTAGACGTCATTTCCTGCTTAGGACACGGAATATTGGATAAGTACGTCATATTAGCAGTGTTACAGTGATATCTATTTTTACACAGACTACCATTGCGTAAAATAACAACATAAGTGAAGACTTTCCTCCGTATCGTCTAATTTTTTTATTTGTGGTGTATACGCCGATTATTAGGGCAGCAATGCCCTAGCACAAACTTTTTCAAAGACATGCTAGTGGTACTATTGTGCTGCATGATGAAGTTAGTGGAATTTTCCACGGGGAAGCCCGTGGTGTGCCCTAAGAACAACGGGAGGCCAAGAAAACGATACCGCAGAAGGCAGAGAGGTAAAGTACCCTGATTTGTTATATCTCTTCTTTTAGTTGTATAAAATCGTGATGTTATAAACGCATCTTTCACATGTTGCAATTCATATTTTTTGTTTTAACAAACTCCGGGTTATCCTTGAATGAGATCATGTTACAGCAGATGTGTAAATTGTTGAGATAAATGGAGCATGTGTAAAAGCAATTTCCAGTAGATCCGCTTTCGACACACACATAAAGAAAGGAGTGTCGTCGACCTATATATATTTTTTTCATCTTGGATTTTGAGAAAGTATTTCGCCTGCAAAAGGAAGTCATGTTTCAGTTATTTATCTTACTCACATTTTATCTGAACATTTAATTTAACTCGTACAAAAGTTAACATAGAAAAGGGCTGACCCCTTTAGACTTTAGACGTGCACTCTATATACATACTCTAATGGGACACAACTGAATTGTGAAATCTGAATATATTTAGGTACAATATACTTAATTATGCAGATTCATTCAGCTTTCCTAGTTTCATTGGCAAATTATAACTTCTTTATCTTGAAATATATGCCGAAACATCCCCTTAGTAAAGCTTAATTTAAATGTTGTCGGTGGCCATTTTTCGATTACCTATTTACAACAAAGCTTAATAGTTAGTTTACTAAATTAATGTCCCGGTGTATCATAACCACCATTATGCACCCACAATTCGCTGGTCTGATTGGGAAACTATGAGGGATGAAAGGCCGCAGCCGCTACATTTCAAGAACCGCATACACCTGTTGAACTATACCTGACATGCGACGTCACTTAATATATTCCGAATCATACGACTATTGACCTAGGTACAAATCTACATTGTTATTTGTGCACAAATTTTTTAACATCGCTATACACTCGTACTTTTCTATAGTATAAGGTCCAAAGAATACGATCCACCTATCCTTCTCACCTATCCTATTCTAAGGAATGAAAATCCGACTTTCGTACTGCGAAGCGCCCTTAAGGTGGAATAGTACAGGTACCAGAAAACTTAAATCCGAATGATGGCAGCACAGTCTATTTTCAACAAAACTGCAAACGGCCGTAGTTAAAATATGCAAATCCCGCCCTCATTTATAACTCAAATAAATTAGGGTCCGCCTGCATCCGGCCTTCAAAGACATCGTATCTACAGCGAGCTGATACCTGTGGTAGACGGATGTCTGGCATTTCTGTATTTGAGTAAATAGGTAATAATTCTAGATGTAAATTTGGCTGGGCCGAAACTCTCACTTCATTTGGATAGCGACTGTAACTTGGCCACCTATCTTCTTTCCAGAAAACAAAGATACGAATTAATAAAAAATAATAATAAAAATAAAATCAATGATGGGCGCGTAGAATATGCAATGTAGATTACGTCAGGATTATGCTATTATCTACGCGTAACCTATGTAATATTCTACTTTGAAAGTCTACTGTAGAAAACAGCATTGTGCGGATAAACGGAAATTTTTAGTATTTAATGGTATTCATCATTAGTGCTGCTCAAGACGCCTCAATTGTCAATATTATTTTGTATTTTATTATTATTTTTATTTCTTGCAACTAAAGGAATATTACCTTGCTGTTAACCGGACAAATGTCTAAACTAAAATAACTGGGTAAGGCATGTGTTAATTAGGGCCAGGAGAGTCGACTAAGCAGGACAAGTTTGCTTTCAAAAGCAATTTTTAAACTACCCATCAGTCAAATGGACTCCTGTAAACTGTGACGTTGTCTTTCTACTCTATAAACTGATATAGGCCGGCAATTTCATACGCTGCCCTTGTTCTTTTACAGCAACTATTTTAATCGCAGGTCGATTTTATTGTGCTATATTGACAGAGTATACAAGCAGTTCTCATTGCAAAACTTGCGACATTGATCTAAACAAGGAAGTAGCAAATGATAGTAATAGTAAAACCCTTTTTTGTAGAAAAATCTACTTATATGTGAAGTATGCGGTTGCGAATTGCTAGCTTGTAAAAAATAGGCTTTTTAGAAATATATCTCGTACAGTCGGGGAAGAATAGACTTCAAAACATTATACTTTGTTGTTTGTGTCCCAAACAAGTAAAAAAACCATTTGGTAACCATGACTTACTAAAAAATATTATGCAAATTTATAATATAAATATTAAAAGAACTGTATTACATATCAAAAATTCTCAAGGAATTCGACAAATATGGGTATAAGAAACAAAATTATTTCCACTTAGTTTTAGCATGTACCAGTGTACTTAAAATCTACGTCAAAAGCTTTTATCTACATTTTCTACGAGTGTAATGTAGAAAATTATAATTTACGCGTAAGCGCCCATCTTTAATAAATAATACGAAAGTGTAAACAATACACATCATTCGGCGCCAAAATTTTATGTTGTTCAGGACAAACTTTTTAAATACACTTGGATGAAAGCAAGCAACGTGATCAGCAGTGTTTACACTGTGGAAAATGAAAATATGACTTCACAGTCGAAATCTTCGTAATAAGCAAAAATTTTGCATACAGCTATAGACAATCAAGACAGAAATATGCCGCAGTCAATAGGTATAAATGTAACATTCATAAGTATATAGAACATCTTATAATTAATAGTTGCTTCGCAATTACGGGGAAATTCGACTTCTTATGTTAAATTATGTATATTCTTTTTCCTCGACAACCGTTCGATTATATTTACATTAGGTACCTATATTCAAGACACAAATACTAGGTATTGGGTAGGGTACATGAAACATACCCACTGTTTTACCACATTAAATTAAACAAAAAACTAGCTCAAGTTAAAACATCTTTAGCCTGCAGTACTAGAGTTTTGAAAGAAGATAGCATAATTTTGATTTTAGAGAATATAGGAATACATTCAAATAAATATTGTTTTGAATACAATTAGTTAGACATAATTGATTGAATGTATGAATATGTGCTAACGTAGCATATATTTTTTGTTTTGAATATATAATGCAATAAAATATATTCTGTTTAGGAACATTTGATTAATATCAAACGAAGAATATATGTTCAAATAAAACATACACGGACTCGATTTAAATAAATAATAGAGAATATTCCAATAGTTGCATTCCAAGAAACAATTTTTACGTGTGTACCACCAAGGGGGTATAAGCTGCTTGCGTAGATCCTTTATCTTATATCCTAATTCTAAAGAAAGTKCAGGTACCCAGTGCYTTTAGTCMAGCTTTCCTAGAACATTTGATTCTGAAAGGATTAGTGTGCGGATTATGAGGACAATTATAGGAAAGTTCTCGAAACGGTCATGGATAGACAATATACCTGTATTCCTAATGACATGATGCCGTGAACAGAACATTATAAATAGCAAGGCAAATCGTAAAAGTCGTCACTTTTTCTTTGCAATCTTGCTGGCGAAAGAGATTTTTGAATAGTGCGAGTATGGGGAATAAACATAAAAATCCTTCACGAGTGACGAAACGAAGTGGTCGTTCTAAATACATGGCGCGTTTGAACGCTGAAAGGTAAGTTTATCTTGCGATATATTACTTGATGCAATATATTTTTTACCTAGTAGATAATATCTAAATAATTTTGACTTTATATTCCAGGTGGAAGAAACTGGGTCAAGGTATGCAGCCACATTCGTCCAGATCTCCCGCTAACTATGATTTAGAGATCGACACACTTCCGCCCCTAGAAATGGAAGTTGACTCGAGTTATAGGACCGTTGCTGACCTCTTGACTGGTAGAAGAATCGTAAAGCTGGGGTATTTTCTACAACAGTACAAGAGTGTAGTAAACCATCCAAAGAAATGTACAATGGGCAGAATGGATTTCGTCAAAGAAGTGAGGAGGGGGCTGCTATCTGAACTTCATTTTCACTGCAGCAATTGTGAAAAATCATTAACTGTTGCAACGGACGATATACCTAAAATGACAAAAAAAGACTTAAACGAAGCTGCTGTTTGGGGGTCACTGTCTGTAGGAATTGGCCACAATCAGTGTGAGGAGCTGTTCGCTGCTTTGGACGTGCCCTTCATGACGCCGCTGACTTTTAACTTTTTTTCCTTTTAGTATGTGGTTAGTAGTATAACCGCGAGTATTATTCGTCCCTATAAATTCTCAGTGCAGCAAACTGTTTAGAAGATATTAGCAAAAAACCGTCACTTAAAAAACCGGGTTTTCCTATATATCTCCGAAAATACTTAATATATTCAAAAAGTTAAAATACCATCAGATAGGAAATAAAAAATTTCTCACAAAAAGTGATGAAAATTGTGACATTTTAGAAGTAATTCTAGAAAACTAGATTTTGGACCCTGCCTACACGATTTCTTAAAATTTTGCTATTATATAGAAAAACAAATTTCTGATCGAAAAGCACTCTTGCAATTTTTTTGTCAAGTCCATAATTTTCGAGTTATTTAGAAAAAAACGACGTACGTACGTTATTGATCGTATAATATAAAAAATAATAGCGTAATTTTTTTTCAAGTGGAACCATAGTGGCTCACCCAACCTAATAAATTAGTAATTTTTTATGCATCGAATGGTACCAAAATTAAAAAAATCCGTTCAGTAGTTTTTGAACAGTTTACAAAAGAAAGAAGCAAAACTTTGGGATTGAAACGAAAGACCAGTAGTAGGCGCTGAAACAAAACTAGGGGACAAGTTGTCAAATAATTAGCGATTCCAAAGGTGCGGTTTTACATCTAATCTTAAAATTACAAAAATGGCACTTTTTAATAGTATTCTTGGGTGTAGGAAATACAAATTTCATAATCACAGCACTCTAGACAATAAAATAATTTTTTTTCTTTGACGTTTATCAAATCTAACCAAAGTAGGTTTTTTGTACTTAGAATTTACCACAAAATCCAAATATGTAGAAATATACCTAGTGCTCCTTTTAAAAATCGAAAGTTAGGGTTATTTTCGGTAAAACCGGAAGTTACAAAAAGTAGTTCTTTACGTCATCAAACACCAATTTTCTGATATAAAAAATATACCAAATGTTAAAGTATGAGTGTATGTGATTGTGATTATAGTGTTTGTATGTGTGTTTGGGTGTTCAAATGATAATGTTGTAGGTGTTACTCAATCCGGGTACTTATATCTGTCGTGTCGTTTACACATGTGCTTTTTTGTATATGCATCATTTCCAAATATTCTCTTTTACGTTTATGTGGTTCTGTAGCAATAATTTGATGTTTTCGAAATCAAAAGTGTGATTAGTTAGTTCATAATGTTTTTTCAAAGCAGTGTGGTTGTCATTATATATTTTTATGTCGTTATATCCTGTTTTTTTGTGTTGTCCCGTTAGTTCTATATATTGTTTGTTGCATTGTTTACATTGTATACTGTATATAGTGTATGTTCTTGAATCGTGTTGTATTTTTGTTTGTAATGGTGTTTAACTGTTTAATTGTGTTTAATGCTTTATATGCAGTTTCAATATTATATGGTTTTAGTATGTTTTGTTATTATTATTATTATTGTACAGTTTTTCTGTTTGTTGTATTATGGAGTTGTATATTAGCTTAGTGATGTAATTGTTATTTTTTAGTATTTTAGTTATTATGTGCAAACTTTCATTTATAATTTCTGAACTAATTAATTTTATTACTTGGAGTATTGTATTGTTCAAGACAGCTAGTTTTTGTTTGTAGGGGTAGTTAGAATATATATGTATGCATTATTTGTATTAGGCATTATTATGTATTAGATTATTGCATATACCGTAAATAAAGATGTGAAATCGGTGAGAGTGATAAGTCAACCGCCCGGTACGCGCCTATAGTAAGTTCGTGATATTGTATTATATTGTATATGTATAATTTATGTTTTAATTTGTAATAAACTCCACGGACAAACCATTTCTGTGTGTGCTTTTATTGCAAGTAAACTACCTACCCTTATAATTCTAGCGTTGTTTAAAACGTGACGAAAACTGCATTTAGAAATTCGGGTTTTTAGCAATGCTAGTAGTCAATTATACGCTGACGACATACTCTGCATTATAACGGAAACGCAGCAGACCAAACATCTTAAATACTTAACCAATTGAGATACAGAATAGGACAATTACCGTGGCATACCTGAGAAACGGTCGCTCGTTGGTCAGTTATCTAAGTGAAGGGGTGACATCCCTGAGGGGCGTGTCACTTAACCGAATATCTAACTAAACTCAAAAATAAAGAAAAAAACTATTTTTTGAACTTTTGCATTCCTAAGTTTAGATAAATACCGAGTGAACTATGATCTGATTTACCTAGGATTTGCCATAAAAAGTGTTATTTTGGCAGTTTTTAACTTTTATTTAATTACTTTCTATTTTTTGTAACTTGTAGACAAAAAAATCTCAAAAACGAATCATAGTTCATTAGGGAATATAATCAGAAACACATCCTGAAAAATTCGCGAAATTTGAATGACCCAATTTTGAGTTGCACATGATTTTTATTCCCATGCTTTTCTTATGGACACTTTAGGTGTATCCAACAGCCTTAAAGCTGAAGTACCCTCTAGTATTTAATAATAATCTATTGTCTTCAATTTTCCTGTGTTCACGAACACTAAGTACAGCCGTAGACTTTGAAAATGAAACGATCTAGGAGGGCTGTGTTCATGAGACAATTTATTTTTTTGGCATTATAACACTCTTAGCCGAATATTTGCTACCTCGTAATAGTGTCAGTTTGTGACGAAGAACGTTACTTAGTTTTATAGGTTTTGACGTGAATCCAGAAAAATTTTACTTGAACCCAAAGAATCGTCCTTGCTAGATCGTTTCATTTTGGAAGTTCACGATACCTAATTAAAATAAGCTTAACTATTTATCTTATTTAACAACGATCCGTAGTATAAGTGCAATTTTTGTCTATAGCATCACTTATTCCTCATACTAATACTCATACTCATACATACATACATGTTACATTCCTGAATGCTTGTATGTTGTGTAATATCTTAAAAAATACGCGAACTGCCAGATTGAAGGACGCGAATAATTTTCTAAAAGTGATCTTTCTGTTGCATTTCAAAAAATAATAGTACCTAATTTACCCCATATTTTCGTATATGATCCTGACCTCAATAGGCGTTTAATCTAACTCATGGAATGTGAATGTGAAAATTTACCAATTATAATAACTTATATCCATTTTTACATATATAATTTATTACAATTACTAACTGTAAGTAAATTTTGAATGCTGAAGTTGGTTTTTTCTCATTTTTTTGCCTACACGAATAAAAACATCTGATGTCATATTCCCTTTAATAAGACAATAAAAAATAATAATAAAGTATTTGTTTCTTAAAATTACAAGAAATAATAGTAAATATAATGATAAATAAATAAATAAACGCCTACTAAGCTATATAAGAATTACACAAACTAAATTACCTCAGTTCTAAACCTACGTGCCACACAAAAACATAAACATATCGAAATCTGAAGAGATAGCATTACGCATCTCACACACCAGTGGAGATTTGGCATGTACATTTGATCTACTACTTTAAACTACTAAACAGAACCTGTTCGTGAGTTGACCCATGGGACTAAAAAGTTAATCTTACTCAGCAACCAAGCACAATTAATGCTATTATTAACCAACTTTGTGCAAATGTAAATTCTACGCACGTAAAGTGAGTTCATGTTAAATCGAGAAAGACGCAGTTGTTGGTCAAATCCCATAGGTGGATAAAAACCATCAAGCAATAAGCACATGAACTTAAGAAATTTTTTTCGTGAGAGATATATAAGTATTATAAATAGGGAACCACACTACTGCCGCATATTCTGGACCCGACACTACCAGGGAATTGAAAAGTGAAATCAAGGACTTCACCAGCTTAAAATCTCGACAATTACGGTAGATAAATCCGTATGACTTATAAAGGTTTAGTACCAACGTTCAGGACATGGTCATTAAACGTTAGTTTAAAATCAAATAAAACTCCATAGTTTTGAATAAGATTATTTCTTTGAAGGGTAGTATCACTTAATTTGTATGAGTAAAATATTGGTGAAACTTTTCTGGAGTAAGAAACAATACTGCACTTTCAAATGTTAAGTTTAAGGTGGTTGGAAAAGCACCAATTATTAATTACATTTAGGTCGCTTTGAAAGTATTGGCAATCCGTTATTAACTGAATTTCCCTAAAAAAAATTTAAGTCGTCAGCAAACATAAGTATATAAGAGGATATCCCATCACAAATGTCATTGATAAATAGCAAAAATAATGAAGGTCCTAAGTTAGAACCTTGCGGGACTCCGGATGTTGGGGTAAATGACCTGGAAAAGAAGTTACCGTATCTGACACTCTGCTGACTATCAACCAGATAAGGTTTGAATAGTGTTATAAGTGAATCGGATAAACCATATTGAGTTAGTTTATTGAGTAAGACGCTATGGATCAAATGCTTTTTCAAAGTCTGTGTAGATCGCATCAACCACTTCAGCTGTGAACTGGGTAAAAACTGCGAGGTTGGTTTATGGTTGATCTTTTGGTCATAAACCCACGATGAAATGTAACGTTTTAGCATTTCTAACCATATTATTGTACTACCCATGATTATATAAGATACTGCTTCAACTTACTTGGATGGTCATCTGCCGCTAGATCTTGGATTATCTCTTGTAGAATTTCGGAGCATTTCACTTTCTTCTGAAACAAATCATTTTATCGTACGTTAATAGCAATAACAGAAGCTAGTTCTCCTTTATATACATACATAAGCAAATTATTTTTTATAACCTTTTTAACAGGGAAAACGTCAACATTTCCCGATGTGACCATTAAAGAAACGGCGTAGATCCAATATAAAACCATATTTTTCAAAAAAAATTAACCTAACATGAATGCACTACTTATTGCATCGCAATGGTCACTGGAGACCACATCTGAACGACACGTAGCGTAACTGATATGTTTGAAAAGACATTCACAAACTGTGTCGTGAGCATTTTTTGTAGTACCTGGTAGTACCTACGTGCAAATATTGTACCTACGCCTCTTTTCGATAAATACTTAGGTGTTCTCCATAATATATACTTCCTCGTGTAGCCTTCTTTAAAATTTATAATCAGAATAATGCATTTGTAATCACAGTCATACTCATCGCCGATATCACATCTTTCCAAAATTGTCAAATCTTGAACTTTCCAAGACACCACTTTTCCAATCCATTCCACCGACTCCTTTTTGGATAAAACATCAAATAAGGGAACCAGTGTGTCAATTATTGTCTTCAAGGCGCCCGTAATGTTTCATCAACAGATTAAAAAAAATCTAGCACATTTAAATTGGACGCTAGCGCTATACTGGTAAAAGCCAACCTTGCACTAACTTTATTCATATGTACGTAAATAATCATTTATCTCGTTTCTTTCTTCATCTCTAAGTGTAGTAAGATCTTTCATAACCATTCTTTTTCTTTTGGCTCCATCTAATCTATAAGACAGAGTATATTTGCCGTACAAGTAATTCAGTAGATCTCTATGACGCTTGATTAGAAAATCTTACATTGTGATAAACAAATGGTAGGTAATTATAAAAAAACTTATGCTTTTGCAAATTTTGAGTAAAAAGCTATTCAAGAGGAACAAAAGTTCTGAATCTATAAAGTTTAGCATCTTTTCCGGCATTACGATTTCTTCGGAAATAAGAGTGTACTTTAATTTTTGCATATATCATAAAAAATTAAATATAGTAAATACATAATAAACTTCTATCACACACTTTACTCTGCCGTACTGCAAAACGTTTGAAGTGTATACATCTGGTAGATACATTTCTCATTTTCCTTTCGCATAAGCACTCGTATGTTGTAGGTTCAGAAATTGTGCTATATATAAACAGCATCCGTGATCGTTTTATTATGCGCTCTTTGGCGCTTATCCAATTACACATGGCACATATGCAACACGTCATACAGTACAATCGCCGCGGTTGCATATCTTCGGGCAATTACCACCTCGACCATCTTCATTTTATAAATTTTTCTTCTTTATTTTTAATTCCTGCTTAAACAGCAGTAGTCTTTTAATAACTCATTTTTCTTACAGCTTAGTACGATAACTTAAAGCTGTTATTAATATCTAATACGAAAAATATTTGGCGTAAAAGAAGCATTTTATTTTAACATAGGTACAAAGACATTATATTAGAGCTAGTGCATACGGCTCTTAATTATTTCATAATTTATAGTGTTCTTTCAGCCCCCTCTCATCTTTAAATAGTTTTTATTATTGCTGAGGGTGTGAGGGTTCCGCTCCTACAATACCATGTGCACAATGCACATGAGCAACACGCCCCTCCTTTAAACTTAGATTTACATTGTTGCCATAAGCTACGTCTTGTCAATGTCTCCAAGTACCAAAATGACGCGTCCCACAAAGGTATCTCGTTAATGTAATGTAATGTAATTCATTCTTTTAAAATTGTTTTGTCCCTACCTCAAATTTAAAAAAATTATAGTTCACATTTTGTGTATTGTAACATACAGCGTGTCCTGAAAACTGTTTAAAAATTGTGGAATGCACTGCAGAAAACTATATTTTTTTTTTGTTTAAAAAATATATTATAGGTATACTTACTCGTTGAATATCTGATTATTTAAAATATTTCTCCCAAACAGTAAGAGTTTTGCCTAATAGTAATAGTATCTATTGTTCACTAGTTTCGTTAGTGCAATCCCGAATTTTGCACATTTGTGTCATGATAAATATATGCTTGTAAAAATCTGCGCTGGGGATTATATAGTATGTTCCATTTCATGCCTTCATCCTATCCAAATAGGGACCTATGTACTTTTTTATTAAAGGCTCTCTATGTGTACAAGAGCTTTACTTCTATCTCCAAATGGTATTGGCCAAGTACCTATTGCCACCTCTAGATGGCGATGCCTGTCAGGTGGCATTCACGGAATGTACCCCAAAAACGAGAGATCAAGCGTGCCCACGTCAAAATTATGGCCAAAGGAGCTTCTTTCGTCTTTTCTATTATTTCAATTAGGTATCTGTTAAAGCAATATAATAAGACTGGCACCCAAGGTAATTTTCTGAAGCTGTATATACCTAGCTACTCTTCTGCGAAAAAATGTGTATCTTAAGTGGGGAAAAGGTGAGGGTGCAAAGGAAATGAAGTTGAAGCGTAAAATCTTGCAGTGGAAGAAATTTTTGGAAATGTCTTCCTGCAGATTCAGATTTCATTTAAAACTTCTTTTTAAAAATGTATTTTGTAATACGATGTACGCTGGTCTGTTTTAAAAAAATTACCTAAACCGTGCATCAACCTTAAATCCGAATTCAGTAATTATGCAAGCATCGAATTATAGGGCCGTAGGACCTTTTTTCTATTTTGACCTAACGAATTAACATTATTAACATTAAACAGCAAATTAGTTTTACATTTTTTTCAAATCTTACGCAAGTTTTTACTTTTGAATTAAGATCGATACACGGTTTCAGGAAACACCTCGTTTTCATTCTTTAAAGAAAATTAATCAAGAAATCCTAATCTACAGAAAGACTGCACGTCCCCTGTAATGTATCAAGCCGTGAAATAATAGAAAAATACGTTTTTGCCTCCATCTTCATGTGTGTTTTATACTTAAATGAAATGTTATGTACAATCAGAATAACGCTATGGAAAACAGAAAGTAATCTTTTAGGAAGAAGTCCTGCAGTCCACGCTACTTTTTTACTATTGTTTCTGCCCCGAAGTAAAATAAATATGTTACCTCTTGGATAGCTCACTTTCATTGAATCACGAATCTTTTTGTCTCAAAATATGAGTAAACTTGAATATCAAAATACCGTCAACTAAAATGATAAATTGACACGATTAGGTAAGGCTAATGCATAGACAAATTCTCCCGGATTATCTGTCTTGAGAACCGGCAACATTGTTTACGCGTGTGCAACGCGCGTTTTGTTTGCAGCACGCTGTTTACGAAATCAGATGACTCGTTGATCGTTCACGTGTGACGGTTCCATCGCATTTGAAAAGCCTTTGAGCTTGCTGAACACGATCTTGATCGTTGTTACTGCAGTTAATCAGTGCTATTACTATGTAGGCGAATAGTGCTTAGTTTTATCTGACAGTAACAGTGTTTGGATTACCCTGTGATGTTAGAGAGTAATAAGAAGGTAATGAATGTTACTATAATCTGTGCGTTTCGTTTTTTTTTTGTGTTATTTTTATGATCTGCGGTGGCTGTCACAATACCGTCTTTGTACAAATAAAAATAATATGTTGGTGAGGTGATACCTATAGTTATGTTATTAATAACGAGGTTAATTATAATACTTGCGTTCCTAACTAACCTTTATTAACACTGATAACTTACTTGATACAGAACAGTACTAACATTTTTTTAGCGAATACGAACATTTATTACTCTTTGAAATAGTATTTTAACCTGGATCCATTTCAATGCCTAGATATCACTAATGTGTAGCTTGTAGCATTATAGCTTAATTAGTATTAATATTATTAGCAACTTCTGTGATACAGTTTATAGAAAAGAAAATGCATATGTATCTACCTACCTATTATAATTCTCCCCAAAGTTTGGTATACCGAACTAGGTTTCATATAAGGACTCTAACTACAGTAAAACTGAAATAAATTCAGTATAATTACATAATATTATACTGAATGTATGCTGCACAAATCTTGTTAAGGGTAGTTTATTCTTACGACTACGTAAAATTAAAAATTGCTTCGTTTTATTTTATAAGAAACAATCAGTACTTTTCTAGTCTAGTACCTATAATAAATATTCAGGACATAAATTTAAATCCAATAATATTTTAGGTAGACGGAATCAAATTTGGAAGGCACGAAGCAAAAATACATCGATTATATCCAAATTTAACTACAAATGTTAATTTTATCAACTTTTTTTTAGTTACACGAAAGGAAAAACTCAGAAAAGCTTCCGTAAGTTCCTAGTCATGAAACCAAACCCGTTGTCAATTCGGACAGTGCAGAGGCGTTAGTGCTAAATTAAAATAAACTGCAGTCAAAAAATATCCTAACAAGCAAATATACCTACTCACTTTCTGATATATAAACATGGATCGGGGGATTCATACATATATACTTTTATTAGGCAGTGGAAAGAACTAAAAAAGTATTGAAATTTAACTCAAAAAGCAAATGGTAGTAAGTAATTTTATTTGTATTGCAGTGTGTGCGGTGGCATGAAAGAGAATTTTTTTTACCCTTAAAGTAAAACCATTCTGGTAGATTGAAACAACTAAAATTAATTTTAAATAAGAATTACCTCCAAGTACAACTTAATATTAAATTAAATGAATTCAACTGTGGTAAACAAAGAAAAGGATTGTTCGTGTTTATTTCTATAGATTTAGGTTCCTAATAATTATATTAAATTGAATAAGTTTTGTGTTTTTATAACGTTTCGATGTTTATTTAGATCTTTTTCAAATATTAAACTTTTTATATTCTAACTGACATTAATTTAATGTCAATTAATTAGGAGTCTAAACCTACAAAAATAAACACGAGCAGTAACAAAAAGGACTCCACAAAATAAACTATACTMTATGTTTAAAAGAAAATAATGTTCGTATTCAATGTGACGCGGTAAATTTTATAAGTTCTCTTATTGTAATGTGTTGGTAGATACCTCAGTGGACACTCCACTATTAAGATGCACCATATTTGCCCCAAAAAATGACAACTACCGTTTTCTTTTATAAGTTGCCATGTCATTCTTGGCATCGCCTTTCCGAGTAAATATACAGCAGAGACCACCTACCACACACACACTGTTTATTACAAACTGCGCAACACACGCCTTCTAAATAAAAAATTGCAGTTCGAGCCGCAGATAATGTGTGCATACCATTTTTGTAAGTATTCTACCTAAACTTGAGTCACACACCGCATTTAGAACCCATTATCCAGCTAATTTTATAAATGATAACCTATTATTATTTCCGTGATGGCCCACCTCAGTCGACAAAAGAACGTTCTCTCAAATTTCTATTGTGATTATGTCATACCCGCCTCACACTGAAAAACGCTAACGAAGATTGATCTGAATCGCAATTTAAGAAGACTGATTTTATAATGAATGCTTTATTGAATTACCCACCCGCATAAATGGAACTAATTGTTGACTGAGTGAAAGCAGTACTATCGGATACTTGATTTGAAACAATTTTTTTATGAGTGTATAAATAATTCTGTCCTACCACTAATTAAAACCTTGGGGTCACCATATGTCATTATTGTGTTTGTGAACAGTTTCTTGGTGGTTGGCAATTTTTCGTCAATTACGGCGATTAAGAAAAACAGTCCTACATAGTAGAAAGTAATTGTTGCCATAATCAATGCAAGACAATAACTTCAAACTGAAGTCTCGCATTTTGTTTTTTGTTTTTTTGTTTGTATCCGAACTGCACTCATCGATACTTGCATTTTTTGCTTAAACTCAAAACTGTGGTTATTTGTGATGTTTTATTATAACAGTATTTTAAACACGAACAAAATATGTTCCAAGACATATCTAAAAACAGTTGAATCCTTATCTGAACAAAAATTGTTTTATATAACATTTTACAAAAGTTAAAGATTAAAAGCTTGCCATGGCTTGCCATGGATATTAGCAGGTGCAATTAACCGGCAAAATTATTTATAGTAGCGGGTGTTGCCCCCACGTGCCAAAATTATTGCTTATTTACTTGGCATCCCTAAAATTAATTGACGACTATCCTCTTAAGGAATAAGTTCCCATTCCTCTAAAAGAGCTTGCTGTAGGTGATTTATGATTAACGACTTTTCGCTCAAGTATCTAAACTTACCACTGGCCAGTTCATAACAGGTTTGTTTACACCATTTAAGAACTCCTGAGCGATTCCCGTGGTTTGGCATTACCATGCATCATAGTAAGAATGTCATCTCCAACAAAATCGGCATAAGGTACAACAGAATCTTGGAGAACTTCATCGACATATCGGACAGCTTTTAAAGACTCTCACGGAACGATGTACCTACTGTTCTGTATGTGCCTCCAGAGCAGGTCCTGCTTACAGCATAATTGAGTCCTATCGGAAACCTAATCGAAGGCTGAAGGTGCATTCTGCAAAAACGCTCCTGAGGTCTTAGCACGACCATTTGGAGATCGCAGGCTCACAAGTAAACAAAGCGCTTCAGTTCATTCTCAGACCAGTGCTCGTGATTTCTGGTAAACTAAAGTCGCGCATTGCGATGATGCCTGGTTGCTCTGGACGTGCATCTCTCCGACTGGTCAGATTTGCTTCTCCAAGTCTTCTTGTAAYTGTCGGTTCACTAACGTTGTTATTCCGAACGTGATGAAATCCATATCTGATTGCAACAGCTGTGGAACGACGATATCGTAAACTTTGCAGTGATCATGGACGCTAGTTTTATGATGGGGACCAGTTCCAGGACGCGTGCTGTGAGCTCCAGTTTCCAAGAAACGTGCAAAAATACAGTGCTATTGGATATTTCATATCGTTAGTCAAAATATTGTTCACTTCTTCAGTCTTGAAACAACGCTACAATATCCTGTAAACTTTAAACAACCTTCAAATGTTTGTGAGACACTTGCTTCAAMTTGTCAAGCAATAATAACAAAAAATATCCATAGCTACATATCTTTGAAATTAAAAATTGCTTCAAGTTTTTAGGTTGCGAAGTTTCGTATGAAACAGTTTGTTTCTTCAAAGTAAACCTTCATTTGTTTTTTAATATGACTTAAAACATGTTTTGTTCGCTTTTAAAATATTGCAATAATAAAGCATCATAAAACGATAGAATTTTAAAATTAAACAAAAAAGTGCTCCGTTTTCATGCCAGTGATTGCATATTCATAGGTCAAAAATAACAGCTACTTCATCCACTAAAACTTGTTGGTTTCGGACTCCAAAGTTTTATGTAACTGAATCTAATCAATTTCATTTAACGTAACGTACATTTTTCTAAACATCTGCACAAATCAGCTTTATTCCATTGTAAAGTATGCGTCTGCTAACTTTCCGTAATTAAGCAATTTCGCTTCAATTCCACCATGACTCATTATTTGCTTAATGAACAGTAAATTCTTTGTAATCGTGTTTAAAGCCAGAACCATACGATGACTACCATATATATTATCGTCATGAACTTGCCATAACAATTTGTTTAGTTTTGTTTAAAATTGTTTTCCACTTACTTTACTGTTTGCTAGCAGGTAAAGCACTATCAACAAAACTGATGAAGTCATCTTTCGAAATGTTGGCTACTACTACCCGCTCTCCTCAAGTATTTATTTGATATTATATCAATTTCGATAGAGTAACTCGTAAAAGTGTTGTAATTTCACGGACAATCAGACAGCTGTAATTGTTTGCAATTGCTCGTTGCCATATAGTACTAAACAAGTCGCCTATTTTTTTACGGTTACGAGTAATATGATTAGAAATCGAGTTAGAAATATTACGATTGATACTGTCAAAGGTTAACGTTATAAACATCTAAGATCACGCTGTTATTTTACATTCAGTTTGTCCCTAAATATAGGTTTGCATGTAAAAATGGTCAAGAGTATTGAGATCATGGATATCTAGTAATTCCACCGTAAATAGGTCTGTGCAATGCTATTCTTTAAACAGGAACAGTATTCCTGAAGGCACAGCATTATTTGTAAGCAAGTCGCTATAAATTCTTGTGAATTGTTCCATTATAGGTAATGAGTGAATCTTGAAAGAGTCGGAAGAGGTAACAGACATTCTTCTAAATGTGTACGATTAGTTTGAGATTATCCTACGGTTGCGGAAGAAGTATTCCATGTACCCGGTGTTGAGTATATTCAGATGTCACTGGAAGAGGTAAAAGCTACCTGCTGCTTTGAGTTCAAGTCATTCTGTGGCAGATTCAGAAGCGATGCAAAAACAAATCCAGAGTAGCCTTGTTAACTCGATCCTGAAATATTGCACTGCGCTTTTTCCGATGCAACAGTTATGTCGTAGTGTTGGGTGAAAATTTTTGCATTCTTTTTCAGTACTTAAGTTCATGTCAGGAGTCAGGTTGATATTTCACTGCGTCTACCAGATGCACTAGCAAGAATGTATTTCTATTATTTATTGATGTGTAATTTAAGTTATTTTGTTTAGCAGAATGTCGATCCTTGCTCTGGTTAAATGAAAAGTTCTAGTTGATCTCTGGTTTCTTTTCCCATGTTATCTAACTGACAACAAATCCTGGTAATATATTGGATATGTCAGGATGAATATCCAGTTCTAATGGATTTTTTCCACAAATTTATTATAATTTCATCAACAGCTGTTTAAATTCTACCACCATCGTTTAGTAATGGTCTTCAATCTTACGAACAAGCGTTATACGTCGAATTGCTTACACCGTGATTAAATCAGATTTGTATAAAATTCCCTGAAGTAATTTTTATTGGTTACCCACGGCAATTTAAATAACATAATCTTATTGGAACATCCTCGTGACGACGGATGATGATATCAAATGTACTTAACACTTATATATGACTTTTCATTCGGTTTGTTAACCGTAATGATTTCGAATGATTTTTTTCTTCTGAAACTATGAGACAGTAACTGGTTTTGTGGAATATAACGTTGGCACTTCGTTTTCAGGATGCAAGTGATAAAGTGCATGATTGAATACTATCACGGGACTGGATGTTGACAGTTGTTGCATATTTTGTTCGTTTGGACTACACCATCATTGACAAATTGTAAAATGTCTGAAAGGAGTCATGTTGAGATAGTTACACATTTTATTAGTTTGCTTCAACTGATGTAGTCATTGTGAAAAATTGCTTTTATAGAACTGATAACCGTTGGATGTTATGAAAAGACTAATTTTGTATTACGGCTTAGGATTTTAAGAAAAGAAATTCAAGGCAACGTTGCTGTCTCGGTTACTGTAATACATAAGCAATTATGTGTGAATTTTGTTTACGTACTACCATTTCCAAGGAGGTTATTTATCAGGTTGTTTCACAAGTAACCTATGTGTCTCTTGAATCAAATAAAACTTAGGCATTTTCAGTTAAAAATATTATTCGCAAAAATCAGAATATATGCCTATTTTATGACTCCATTTCACTAACTGTGGATATACCTAGAATTTGATTAGTAATAAGATTTCTTTTTAATTTTTTATTCTTCAATTCTATTTCTGCATGCCTACTTCTCATTGTAGCATTGCGGTCATGTGTTCAATAAACACAAGCTTATATTGCTTTCTCAATACGTACATCAGGAATTCCAGTTTTAATCGCTTAACCGGTGCAATTATCAGCTGTCATCACTTCCATTGATAAATTAATGGTGAGCAACAGTGCAGACATATCTTACATACTTACGCTAAATACCCGAGCGCATTAAACCGGAGACCAGAGTCTGGAACCTCGACTCGTACCAAGTTATTGCCACCAATCTGTTTATGGCAACATTAAAATAATTTATTTGTCCGCCGAAGTTAGCGTCTCATTGATTTAAACCTGAGCAAATATTTGCTAATTATCACCTACAAGTGTTGTGTTGCAAGCTGTATTTAAATGTGTATGTCCAAGAGTATAATTTGCATAGCTAATCTGCATTTGTAGTGAGTAACAGGCGTGGCTTTTAAATTTTCTATTGGCAGATTATCTTCCGCTTGTTCTTCCGTATTGCTCCCATGCTATAATATTCACCAATGTAAGAGTTATCTGATCATTATAAAATACATACGGATCAATCATATTAATAGAAGGTAATACAATTAGTAAAAGGATAGACATTTTATTAAGATGATGTAATGCCTAATGCGTAGATGTGATCATAGTAGATGTAGATGTACAAGGAAACCTGCTAGACATGAGCAATCATTGTTATTATACAAGTGTCCCACTTCGCGTTTCTTACTACGAAGATTTCGAAAAATTCTATTAAATCGATTGCATTTGGATCTCTTCTGGTTTTCAAGAGTTGAGTAGGACAAGAAAAAAACAAAAAAAAACAAGAAACCCCATTTTAGTTAAATTTTTTGTTGTTTGTAAAAGGCTAACTTCTGCACCTTTTTTGTTTGGTCTAAAGATGCGAATTGTACAATATGTCTAAAAAACTGATATATGGCTTTTTTACATGGCTTAGCCATGTTAGAAGTTAGAACACATTTGAACGAGTTGCTCAGTAATTCTGAGAAAATGGTATCGACCATTTGTATTCGAAACTGCTATCCAAATTTAACTTGATTCGCTTACCTGGGGCACACCTGGAGATGATCTCTTTAATGAGGTTTCAACCGAAGTTGGGGATGAACAATGTTCAGACTATAGCAGTGCTACTGCCACATACCGCAGTGTATTAAACAGAACCGTGAGACTGAGCATTTCCAAACAAGACCTGGGTCATAAGTAAAATCAATAAACATGGAARCGAAGAATATTACGACACATTTAGGAAATAGTTGTGTAGMTTTGAAATTTGATTTACAATTCMTATGGGGTTTGATATCCTTGGCTGTATTGATATGATATTGAAATTGATTTTTAAAAATGCTCGCACCATTGATTACTATTTTAAATATCAGCGACACCGTTTTATACAAGCTATTTTTAAAGTGCCTATCAAGTTGTACATAATACCAAGTTTCAAATTTTTATTCCTTCTCATTTGTAAGATTTTAAACAAAAACATTCATTTGAAAAATGAAAGTGAAGCAATTTATTTTAACCCTTTAATAAATGTTGTCCATTCGCTATTGGATAATACCCTAAAGCGTTAACGCATCTGAGACTCATGTCTTGCTTGCCTACTCAGCTCCTTAACTTAAGAAACTTTGCCTTTTAGGTTCCTCCATAAAAAGTAGTACAAATTGTCAGTGGACAAAATTTGTTTGAATGTAGATATAAAAAATAATTTATATAGGAAATTATGTGTTTGATATATATAAACTGTATTAGTTTTATACGTAGTTCGTATACTAACAAAAATATATCAGCCTAGTATAGCATGCATCGTTATATTCTGTTGTCGTTGCAAACTTTTTAAAAATACATTTTTTAAATTTCCATATTTGAATATATACGAGTACACTGTTACACAGTTAATTATGACGTATTATCGAGAATAATATCACTAAAGGGAGACTACCGTAACATCCATTAATACTTGCATTTCATACATTCTCTTTCTTAACCCTATCATTTATAAACAACATAAATAACAAGGCACCTGAAGGTACCAATATCATAGATAAATTAATCTATGCCAATATCCATATCGAATTACTCGACATAACTATCAACTTTAATAGTCTTTCACATACTGGTAACGTATTTATAGGTCGAAATTCAGTCTATTGTGTTCGCTTTTTTGCACGGGTATTATTGTCAACATTTTCCAATTATGAAATATTACATAGTTTAATAGAGGCAGAAATTTGTTATATGCGTGAAATAATCACATATTACTTCTAAGTCTCGTTCAGTATTTTGGCATTTATACTTTCTATGCTGCTATTCTTATTAAGCAGCTTATTCACCAATTTTCTCTCATGAAATGGTTTCAAATTTTTACCATTGTACCTACTTCAGTTATTTCAATGCTGGCTACTGTTAACTCTTTATGGTATTCTGCTTTGATCCTTCTACTAATCACTATAATACGTTCCAATTTTTTATATTTATATATTTTTGTTATGGTAGTACCTGTTCTTTGTTCTTGATTCCTATTTCTAACACTACAGTACTTCTACACTATTTGTAAATTTTCTTATATCCCCGCAATCCCGTTAGAGTATAGCATTTTTATATCCGTATACTTTTTTATGTCGTTTAAAAGAAGAATACATTACTTTAGGAAAACTTACTAAAAAAATTTATTAATTGTATTAATTTATAAAATTTGCGGTTTCATTATCTTATAATAAAAAATAAGAACTATTACTAAACCCATGGACAAACTTTCTATAACGCATTTGTCGACATTTCTGCTAGGAATTAAGAAAGACATCATGAGGCGAAAATTTCTGCAGACATTCACAAGCAGCAAGAATATTGCATATCAGGTTTTAGTTTGATGTGCAGATCTGGCAAACTCTTTCTGCGTAAAGAAACGTTACCTTACCTGTGTGAAATTACACACCGTTTATGTGCGTTCGGAAGAAGGAAGTAGCTTTCAACGTTTTTCTCCACGATAAAAGTCGGCCTATGTCAAATTGGTGGCTGATTTCACTTTTGTTGGTTTACTATGGTTGTTCAGTTTTACGCAATGAAGATGCTATAATGCATTTAAAGCTGTGTTTAAATTTTGGGAGCGTAGTATATTGCTCATGCTCATGCTCATGCCACTCATGAAATTTGTTTGTTTGGGCAGCACAGCCCGGTGAAATTTTTTGAATGTCTTCAAAAAATGTTATACAAATATATCTAATCTAATATAAGTAAACAAACCCACCTCATGGAAATATCGTCTGATTTTCTGATATAGTTTCGAATGGTGGATATTGAAATCCACTGGGTGTGGTCGTATTAAAAATACGCTCTGGCAATGAAACTTCATTTCTATGCCAAGCGCGGCCAACAACTTACGCAAACGTCAAGCAGATGGTAAGCTGAAAGTTGATACGCTCAAGTCACACGCGAAGATAAACACACCTACCACCATCCATCTCTGGCCCATTTCGGTAAAGGTTTTTCATTTCGTCGATCTATGACCCATTATCTACAGATACCAACCGCATTGACCATCTGGTTTTATTGAGATGGTATCTTATCTGCCCTAGTTTCCGGGTTCAGTGTTTGTTAGTCGAAAACAGAAGTTTGACAAAAGCACATTTCTCTATACAACTGTTAAAATCGTTTTTGTTGCTAGTATGTGACGATTATAACTAGAAGTTTAAAGTTGTTTATTTATTTACACTTAGAGCTCTTACTACTGATATGCAATGGCAGCTATTTGTTATTGACAAGGTAATCAGCTTGTTGCTTTGTTTGATAATTTTCAAATTTTAGGTATATAGTAATAATTATTTGTGGTGTTTTTTATCGGGTCTTAATTTTCTTCGAAAAGCCGATATCTACATTTATATTTCTTCAGGAAATCTGAGAAATTGCAAGGTCTAGATACTCTCAAATAATTTTGTGATGATTGGTGTATCATATACTTTTATCTCCAACTTAATTCTTTTAATTAAACGAATAATTGGACAGGAACTAAAACCTTTATGAAATAACCTACCGTCGTAGTCTCTTTAATAGTTAAGCCATACACAGGGTTTTTTTCACTGTTTAGGATAGAAACTAGCCGAGAAAAAGGAAAGTTAAAAGGGAAAAATGTAATTTTGAGAGCCCAATGTAACGCACCTTTTTTCGTTGATGGCTTACTAAAATCTCGTACTTTTATAAGAACCAAATTTTGACTATATCTTCTTGTTCTTCTAAGGTTGCTATTTTTAACTTTATACATTAAAAGTGTAGATACAAAAGTTGTAAAAAATGATGTCCCGAATAAGATAATATAATTCACTTTTACAAGTAAGCTGTTATTTTCGAGATATGATATAAACTTGTCTTTTTTTAATACAAAGTATAGTTGGCTATGGCTTCAAGAAATCGGTAATTTTTTAAGCTTCAAAACGAAAACTTAATATGATTATTTAAAACAATGTAGGGGTTATGCCCATTTTTATGTTTTATCAAATCAAAACTAATGAATCCTTACCTTGAAATTTTTGTTAGGAAAATATTTTTATGTGTTATTCAAACTTAGACAAGCGCGATAATTGTCAAGTGCTGCTTGCTGCGTGAGGTGTAATTTAAAGGCTGGCGCTGTCCAAGTTGCACAAGMATATTGTGAAAGTTATTTTGATCGTTGCCAGCCTTCCTTGCCTATATTTGAGAAATATTATGATAATTTGGGAATTTAAGGCTGCTTGTGTAAACCAAAGGACAGATTCAGATCAATAAATGAAGAATCATTGCAACACACTATTGTAAGAGTATTTTAAAAAAGAACGCATTTTATCCATACAAATTATCAGTATCAAACTGTACTTGGTGACGCGAGACAGGCATAGAACTCTGCAAATGGTTTAAGAATATTCTATAGACTAAATCCACATTTTTCATTAAAAGTTCTTTGGGGCGTTGCGACACGATTCACACACTGTGGTATGATCAATGGGCATAACGAACATTTCTCTATGCAGGAAAATTGTCATCATTTTAAGGAACGAAAACTCCAATAATTGACGTGGGTTTAATGTATGATCTGGCATCATACCTCAACAGTTCTAGTCCGCAGATTTGTCTTTAACTGGTGCACAGTATTTCAGTTTCCTACAGAATAAATTCCAAGATATATTAGATGAACTGAATTTAGAGACTCGCGCAATGCTCGAGTGGTTTCAACAAGAAGGAGCAGCACCCCCTCATGACATGAAGGAAGTGCGAAATTATTTAAATGAAGGTTTTCCCAGCTTCTAGATTGGAAGAAACGAGCGTTTTTTAAATGTCTTGTTTTGCAAAATTTAAAACCAAAATATGTAATTTTTTCATGGCTAACTAGATTAAAATCAGAATTGTAACTCGAAGATTACAGATTACTTGCAAAACTGAATGACATTTTTTGACTTGGGACATCAACTGTTGTATTTATACTCTTTAGGTAAAATTAAAAATTAGAGACCTAAGAGGATATCGCCTGATTTTACTTCTTTCAAAAATATTTAAATAAATAATGAATAATAAGTTGTCGATAGTCCATAAGCGTTTTTGTGGGTTGATTTTTGCATAAATTCTGCAGTAAGGTGAAAACATTTATGTCTAAATTATAAATCCATCACTTTTAACCAAGACAACAAACTATTCTAATAAAACTCAAATGAAACGATATCATAAAATTGTTCAGGAAACTTCCATAAAGTTAAAAATTTTAACGGACTGCTATGCGAATGTTCATGCCATGATGTGGTTATGATGTTTGTTTGTTATGTTTTCATAGTTCATAATTGACATGGTTAGGTCAGAGCTATTGAACTTTATTAAAACAAATAAACTACATTTAATGAGTTTCTTTCTCATTCAAATTCTTGCAAATAAAACCTGTCAAAATGCATCATTGTCGAAAACAGAATTTTGCGATCACGAATGACCTAAAATATGAACCGTTTTTCTCGGAACAAGCAATTGCTTCAAATGAACCGTTTCCGGACTAATTTACAAATAGTTAAAACGACGAGTAACAATAAAGTGTTACGAATGTTGCAAGAGTAATTACTTTCGACATTTAGCTAGTCACCGACAGTTGCAACACTGATAAGTGTTTGATTGCTGTTTTAGGGATGGTCGCTAATTTTCACGTCGCATTTGAATCACCTTTGTGATTTACACGATTAGATAACACTACATGAACTGCAAGCTTCTAGAGATGCCGTTTAAAACTGCGGATGTTATTATAAAGGTGTGGTGCTGTAGTGAATCAATAAGAAATGTCAGGTCACAAACTTTTGACAACGAACGCAGTCACCCGAAACTCTAGCCTTTATAAATCACGTAACTATAATATTACCTGTGTAGGTCACCACTTCATCTTTATGTTAATATATTTCATGTTTGTGGTATATGCGTATGTGTAACAGTATACGTAGAGCTTTTCTCACCTTGCAGAAGGTGAAAAAGTAACATGTTGTCATAGGTTTATAGTCAAATATCGAGTTTTCTTTGAGACTTATTAATTCGTTGCACGGGAGGAAGGATTTAATATATGCGCAGAAATTAATTTTAATAAATATGCTAGAAAACTTCAAGGTACCACAAACTACACCGCTGCATGACCGATCATTTTAGTTTTTTTGATATTTGATATGTGCTTTCGAATTTTAATAATATAAAACTCTAATTCATTTGGTGAAGCATTCGTTTGCAGACATGTGTTTTGTCAGTGTTTTATAATGACAGCGATCTTTCCGAAAACATATTATCATAGGTTGTACAGTAATAAAAGCAACTCCTTTGAACTACATAAAGCAATAAAAAATAAGGCAATCTTTGTTAATGAGAACGAATTTTTTTCACGGCTACTGTTAACCGCAAAATATTCCCCTTTTTAAGCTACTTACTTCTACAATATTTTACCATTCTTCCTCCGAAGCCTGCATCAACTCCTTGAGATTCGTAAATATTTATTTTGGTTCTACTTCAGCTGTTCGTTCCTTCCACAAATGCGGAGTCCGGTTTAGGTCGAATGTTTCTTCATTATAAGACGCCTTGATTCGCAATACACGAGTGAGTGATATCTTATTGAAAGATTCAGTTACATTTGGGATCATAACAGCGATTAAATGTACTTTCGCCAGTAGTCCTCGAGTCCAGTGCTGACGTGCCCTTAGATGATGACTAAACTTCAACGTCTGGCAAACAAAAAAAAAATAACTTTGAGAGGACGATGAGCCTTGTGAACGCTAATGATGAGATGCTGATTGGCAAACTTCATCACATCTACTGTTGTCTGTTTAGGTCTTTTTAAACAAGTTGAACCAATTCATATTAAAGATGTGCCAAACAGCTTTCATTTTCGTTGGGTTTAAATTCAATGCCAGTACTTCATCATCACCTGCTGTGCCTAGTTCTCAAAGCATAATATACTTACTTCTAGCAGAATTACTCTTTCTACTGCATAATTTGGGAGCTGTCTGTCACATGAAAAAAACACAAATTTTGATAGCATTCGCTGTTACTTTTTTCTTTGCATTTGTTTTGCGGTTAATTCGTTGAGAAATCAATCAGATATATCAATTCGAATTATTATGCTAATATAAGGGCAGCATCCATTAAACGAAGTGCTTGTTATGTAACATTATATTAACAACTGTTCTTTAGTCTTCTGCATAATATTCTCGAGAGTTCCGATGGAGTCCTACCTGTCGTACGGTAGTAAAAATTATTAAAGAGGATTACCAAAAGATTAAAACTGAGCTCACGCCGCGCCGGTCCCATTTCGCACTGACACATGTCCATACATCGAAATAAAAATAAATACGTTTGATAAAGCATCATGTTCATTACAATTATTTGTCTTACACTAATTTATAATGTATTTTTTAAATAGTTTAGAATCGTGTTCCAATATAATTTCTTTATGAAACCATAAGAAATTATTTCTTAGTTCATCATACAAAAACCAACCTTCTATAAATTCTTTATTTTTAACAGCTTCTCGAGTTAGTATACATTTTCAAAATACAGCATAACCGTAACAAAATTGAACAATATATGGACGAGATTTATAAAATGATGCGTTAAAAGAGATATTAAAGCTCTTGCTTGGCGATTTTGCGGTCCGTAAGTTTGGATGAATATTGTATTGTATTATATTATATTCGACATGACGTAAGTATATGAAATGATTAGGACGGTTTTCGATTAATTAAAAGGGAAAACAATTCCGACTTCCTCCGGTTTACGGAATTGTAGACCGAAACAGCAGCACATTAATTTACCGATTACGAAATTGTCATCTTTTTAGGGGCTGCTGAAGCCTACATTTCATATTGTCGAATAATTGCCCAATACAAAATCCGCATGCATCAAATGAAAATGACGTTGTTCGAAACCTCGTCTAAAATTTGCTATTAATGTATCCATTTTCATAATCTCGCCGATATTTATGGCTTTATTTATTGCATATTCGTGATACTTGTGTCATTGCAGTTTAAGGAAACGGGAAAAATAAAAAAAGCATGACAGTAGGTTTTTCTATATTACGTACTAGGAAGAAGAGCAAATAGGAAACTGAAGACAGTATAACGGAACTGATTACATTGTAAGAAATAAAAACAACACTAAGACAAGCAAAAAGTAATAGAGCTGTAAGACCATGTGATTTGCCTGTCGAATTGATCAAGCATGCTTTTAACTGGTAATCGAATCCCAACAGACTGTAAGATTTCCTACATTTAATTCAATTTACAAGGAAACAGAAAACTATAGAGGAATTATCATAACAGCATTGACAGGAAAGTTGCATGGGAGAATTCTCAATATTAGAATATACAAAGGGATTATGTTAGAAAGAAAATAGGGTTGGTTGCGACCAGTAAGATCATGCATTGATAATATAATATTAATTTGTACTGCTACATCTATCGGAGAAATTATTAGTAAAAGGAAGGGAAGTAAACCGTACATTCATTGATTTACGCGATGCGTTTGATTCAGTTCCCCTTCAAAAACCATGGACATCAATGGCAGAGATCAGTATCTGGACACATGTGAATGCTGTAGAAGATTTATATGGAGAAAACAGAGCTGTAGTCATGGTTGCAAACAAATCCTCCATATTTTTTTTATCCTACAAAGGGTGCTAAACAAAGTTGTTTTCTTTCTACAACTTTATTTAAAATCTTTTTATATCAAGTCCTTAAACAATGTGTATGAAAACGTGACCCTATATGGGAATCTAGGCAGACAAGAAAAGCATGTATACAGTTAATTTTGTAGATAACCAAATAGTGATTGTGGAAGGTTAACAAGATATGAAATACATGTTATTAAAAAAACGTGAGGAAGAATGCAACAAATGTGGGTATGATTTGAACACAGACAAAACACAATATATGATAATCTGAGGAAGAGGCCCAAACATTGAATTGATATGACTACGCATCATTCAGTACAACTACCTAGCGAGGACGGGAAGGAAGGGAAGGATATACTGAGGAAGGCTAGCAAGGAAAAAAGTTAAGAACTTTTCTAGATCTGATCATTTAAGTCGTCTTTAGCTTATGTTTCTGAGAACCTTCTCCTCTATATATGTACTAAAATAATGAAATTTCTTTTGGTTTAAAAATAAAAGCTCTTTGCCATATTCACTTAAAACAAGTCAGACTTGTTAATAACTAGTTAATAAAAAAAAACTACTGCATTTTCGCTTTTTGTCTGCAGTCAGACCACAATTCTTGCATATTTAGTGCTAGGAAAATATAAAATTTTGAAAGGATTGCATCTTTTACATTATTTGGTTATTTAGCTGACATAGCCGTATTCAACATTTATTTGTTTATTTAAGATATGTGTAGGCAGTTGTGTAATGACATATTGAAGGAAAAAAAGGTTGATATAAATTTTTATTGAAATTGGTAACAGCTTTTAAGAGATTATTTTTAAATCACTCCTAAATAATTAATATATCATGCCGTCAGCATCCTAACTCTGTCTAATTAGTACGATTGCCACACCTMCTAAATTTTATTCACGCTAATTTATATTTATTATTACATTCTTGCTACATTATTAGGCGCGAAAATTTTTTTACTGTTCTATAGAAATGTTAACACTTTCCACACAAAATATGGTGCGCCAGCAAGGCCGATGGTTTAAATTTAAATTGATGGAGCTGTAAAAATGCAATGCCATAACATAAATCGCAATTAATTAAAGCCGAATATTTACACGAACGAGCAGTATTGAATATACCGAAGCGACTACGCGTGTGAAACGTTAATCTGCTACCCTTTATGGAAGAGCCAAATCGGCTCCAACAATGTCAGACGTGATTAGCGAATGCGTTTAAATTGTTGAATAGAAGGCAAGAACGGGGCAACGCAGAAAGGAGAACGGTGACGTCAAAGGATAGTGTATGGAATACATTAGCTAATGCCTTTCATCGGAGCGGAAATTTCGGAATGAGTCACTGAGGTTGAAATGTAGGTTATATAATGATTCGATCTGGATTCTCTTTCAAACGTACTCTTCCATAAAATTAATAAGATATAAGGAAATGCTAAATTATCAACAAATTACAAAATGTTGTCACTGTCGCATTTTTATACCTACTTCTTGAAACTACCYCACCTCCTCTTTCAGAAATATTCATACGCGTTTTGAAGCTTGTTATGAGAAAATGTTATCAACGAGATAGATCTCATATGAATGGCGCAGTTGACAAATATCGCTCTTTTGTCTTCCTGGCTGTTAATATTCATTTTATAAAATCCACAGTTTTGTTATATTTACCATTGGACGTTTTTGGGACGTCCTAGAATTATTGCTTGTTAGTTTTCAATTGTCAATTTGATATGCGAATTCAGATGCGTTGTGTTAGAATATGGCCAAGGAAGAATTAAAAGATGAGATTTTAATTGTGTTTTCAAGCAATGACTAAGTACTACGCATGGAGAGAGCTGTGTTAAATACGTGCTTAAATAAATAACGAGCACCGATGTAGACGTACTAAATGCGACAAAATAAACGAAAAAATATCACCTTTATAAGAAAGGATTCTTGCATTACTTAAATGAACATCGCTAGTTAAGTAACAACCTATTATATTAAATTAATGGAAAGAGATAATGTATCGACATCAGGGATATAGGATCAAATCAGTTTTTCCACCATTAAAAAAATTATTTTAAATAATATGTAATTACAATAAGCAAAAGTCGAAATTAAACGAAATAATAGATAATAACAAAAATTTTTTTCGACTTTTTTTTGACAATACATGGGCTATACATAAGTGCGATATAAGTACTCTAATTGATAATTAATGATAACTTTGAGCATAGACACTAATTGCAAAAGACTGTAAAATCAAAGTTAAAAACCAACGTTTCGTTATAAGCACATTCTTCTGTATTTGGAGGAAGCAATTTTTGTCCGCTCACAAACTTTTTTAAATCATTGATAATTAGTTCACATTCTACCATTCACTCAGGTTCGTTTATAACAAAATAAATACAACAAATAGGAGTCGAGTGTACACTGTCAATGATTCTAAACGTGCAACTGTTCGACTGTAGCAGTTTTGCACATTAAGTCTAAGTAGTATACCGTTATCAGGATAGGATTTGTTTCGCACATCACTTTTTAGAGTATCTTTAGCTGCAATTATGCGTTTCCTTTTGACACCTTGCCTTATAATATTACTTTGTTATGTAAATTATAATCATACGTAAATGAATACTTGCATACACTTTATTTACTTTTAACGCAGGCGTAATTTCTTCATATGTATATGCATTGCAATGTTATGGTGTTTATATGTGTTAACTCTATACGAAGGAGAATAAACTTGAATATATTTCATATGTTCTACCTTATACATAGTAAAAATTAATGCATCCTTGTAAAGCAAGGAATTTCATAATTCATCTAATACTGCAATATGAAATTCAGGACCTGTAAGTACAAAACGGCACTAAAAGCTGAGATGAACGATTTGCTTTGTTTTAACCTTGGAACATAAAAACCCTTAATAAGTAAACGAAACACCTTACCCTCTATTGTTAACGTTTTAAATATGGCATGTTCTAAGATACTATACAAGCTACACAGTAAAGGCTTATTTATTGGAGAGCTCCATTTGTTAATTAACTTTTAAACAAGGTAGACATTGTGATAAGATCGGAAGAATATACTTAAGCTTTTTGTTCTGTTTCTCTCATTTAAACCACTTTTCTTGAACAAGAGGTCGTTTTAAGATCCACTTTCCGATAGCTTTCATATTGACTTAACGTAGTGCACTCGTTTAAAATAACCATCTGCG
The DNA here is from genome assembly GCA_025024175.1 of Rhyzopertha dominica. Lineage (NCBI taxonomy): Eukaryota > Metazoa > Arthropoda > Insecta > Coleoptera > Bostrichidae > Rhyzopertha > Rhyzopertha dominica. The sequence goes on from QCXZ01000137.1 coordinate 24,725,200, forward strand.
GAAAAAAAGCGCAGATACAATTCTTCCTTACAGTTAATTACTTTTCGAAATATGCGAGAAGACACTCGTTCTTTGTTTTGAAGTTCTAACATTGATTTCATTTTTTAACAGGTTTTAAATCCATTTCTCCGTTTTTAACCAAGAAGTCGTTATAGCATTGAGAACGATGTCCATTCAGTATTTCTAACAACAAACGATCTGTATTAATAATTAAATTAAATAACTGAACGAGTCAGCATATTCTAGAGTTTTATCCCTGCATTGGCTGCAATCTGCAATAATAATCCGCAAGATTAGAATATTTAACGCACCTTGCAATGGCGTTTATCGTTAAGGATGTATGCGATACGAAGTTGTCGATTTTTCTAAACTTCATTGTTTGCCATTAGTAGTTTTGTAATTTAAAATTTCTTTTTTATGGATATCGAAGGTGAGTTATGTTTATCGATCTGAATGATTTTTTTATTATGAAGTTTCATTAAAACGATACTGACATAATTAATTAAGTGTTCAAAATGACTATTATTATGATTGAGGTATATCCGAATCCTGTCATGAAATTTATATTTTTTCGCATAATACTCCATTATTAATTCAAACACTGACATAAATTATCAGACACTGTTTGGAGGATCCGTCTTTGACAAAAATTACAGGTGTAATATACCTAAACGCAGACTGATAATTTTTGTCAGCTTTTGAATTAACGACAGCATATTTATGGACGCTAAAAGCATTCACGATCGTATCTTTCCTGAAAGTTTGTGTCCATGACCAATGTTTTTGAAATTACTTCATTAAGTACTGATTGTGCTCTTCCTCCTTCCATAAAAAGGTTCGGCCTTGTACGGTCGGACAATGTTGGTGACCCAATCAACAGGTCGACCACGACCAATTTATCTTGCCGAAAAATAACTTGTAAGAATGGCAGGAGTCTTTGGAAATTTGAATGACCAGCTAAATGGATTAGTAATACGACAGTGAAAAAACGTAGGTATCTGAAGCTAACAGTAACGATATATTATAAAAATGTTATGAGAAAGAAGGGCGGTGTTTTAAAAAGCAAGTTAATTTTCATTAAAGATGTCGATCTAGTTCAATAAATATTTTGTTGGCTTGCATGGCCTATGTCTAAGATTTTGTTAAAATTTTATTAACAAATATGTACGGCGCCTCGCGTGGAACAATTACTGTCTTTTGAACTTTTTCAGGAATGCAGTGTTATTGAACTTCCGAATTTATAAGTCGAGATCGAATTATGGTTATATTTTCAACTTTGTGTTAAAGTTCTTAATCTTAAGTTATTTATCTTCCCAAAATAAGTACTAAATTTTCTCACATAAGAATTATAAGTGTCGGCGAAGATTTTTGAGAATGATCTTGAACTGCAAATCCAAGATCTTTAAAATGTTCKTCTCTCCCGTTTTCAACCGGGCCATAGTTAKGCCATTGATCTAGTAGACATAACTGAAGTGTAGGTACTTCTGGATTTGGATTGGAAGATTCTCCAAAAATGATCGTTGTTGACTATGAACTTCGTTACTTTACATTGTTGAACAAAAGAGCCTATTCTTAAAATAGATACTATTTGGATAAAAGAATTAAGAAGTTACTGTGTAATGCGCTTGAAGTTTAATATATATTTTTAATTTATGTGATATTATGTGATTATTGAAAATCAAAATGTCCACCATACTTTTTAGCAGATAATATACTTTCTGTTTTGAGTTCCAGAACGTTAATATCAGAAGTATGAAAAAGAAATATTTAACAGATATTTTCTTACAATGTCATTATATCACTTGATGATATCAAGCTTGTAGCATTTTTATTTTAGCTATAGAAACAACATCATTAAAAAGGTGGTATATGGTATATTCATAGCAAGTTCATCGCATACATACAAATAATACATCTACATTATTGCACCCATAAGATTGCTGAAATTATAATACATAATAATAAATCATAACTAAATTAGTAAACCTACCTTGCTATGCAACTTAAGTTGCCTATATATACACTTTTAAAAAGGCCCTCCATCTTATCATATCGCCAGAACAATATCTTCGTGGCCTCCGGTCCTTCGTAAAAAACGCTCATTCTGTGGCTGGCATCAGAAAGCAGAGCACGTGGACTGTTAGCCTTTAAAAATCGTTCACATTCTGCTAGAGAATAATAATTTCATACCTGCTACAACTATCAGAAAGTTGCATCATCCTTCGGTACTGATGAAGAAGATTTGAACCATCCATTTATCTGACGGTAACCTTCGCCAATCGAGGGTCCTACATACGGGCCATATCGTTGGAGCTCTGTTCACATTCAATTGCAATCCATAAAACGAATCTGGGCCTCTGTAGAGCCCATCCACGATCTSGTCACCTATATTGCAATCGAGGGGAACACGAAGGTATCACTTCTAATCATTCCGGACGAGCCATCCACCAGGTTCCTGTAGAGCGCGGCCATTCCATCATAGCGTAAATCTACGTAAATAAGATAAGTTATAAATCGTGGCACGGAGCAGTTCATACTTACCATTTACTGTTTCTTACACTAACCATTTGTTTTGTGAGTATACTGTAAACTCACGCAAAGCTTCGCTTGGGGGATTCATGGTTGCTTCCACATTTATTTTTATTAATACGTAATTGCAATATCTATCTGAATGTTAAACCCGGTTCACTTCAATATTTGCCGACAGGACGTAAAAAGACCGATTGCTCTATTTATTTAAATAGTCCACGATCCATATTTCCAATTTTAAGTGTCGTTGTAAAAATTGATGGCGCCCTTACTTGACCCATAGAAATTTTGGACCCACGGATCCCGCTCTACCAACGAAAAGGCTGCCGTTAGCGTGTGTTACAGTAATTTTACGTCACAAGCTATTGGAGACCACTTGCAATAATCATTAATGTAATTACCCTGTTAATTTTTTCTGTTCATTCTGTTTGTTTTCTTAAATTGTAACTAGTATAAGTATGTAAGTTACTATGAGATCAGGCGGAGTGTCAAAACCGTGTCTGATTATTATTTTCTAAAATTCCTGCTCAGAGATTTATTGAGCAGCTGGTATGTGGTAGGGATGAGATGACGGCGGTCTTCATTGGCATATACAGTAATGCAAATTCTATCTGTTGGCTAAACTGTTTTTGAGGAAAACAGTTTTATCCGAATTGGTGACATTTTTTTAAATAATTGCGGGTATTCAAAACAATTTTTTCGATTACAACGGTAATTTCTAGAACATTGGAATTATTTTTAATGTGTGTTTAAGTCTTCCAAGTAAACTATAGATATCGTCGGTCTGGGAAATATACATATAAATTTTAGCTGCTAAAAAAGGATTTTAATCACATTATCTCAGTTTCTCAGTGGCAAAACCATATTATACCATTTCTTTCGAAAAGTAAACTTAAAATAGTGAAATACTATTTATCAATCTGTTACTAAACACCTTGACAGCAAAGTACAAATTACATTTGACAGATAAAGCAAGAAAAAATTGTAGATTCACCAATTCAACGAAGAAACAACATGATATGAAGTAAATAATAAATTGCAGTTTTTTGATAAGCGTAACAATGTTAGTTTAAAAGTTATTTGCGGTGTTCTCCTAATCTGCTGACAGCTTTGTACACAAGCTGTTGCAGTATATGTTTATTTTCGTTTCGGGGCAGTCATCAATTTTCGCAAGTAATGGAAACCTGATTTCTCATCAAATATTTAGGTAATGCAACTGTATTGCCTGACGTATGAATACTGGAAAGAGGTTAAAATTAAGCAAGAACTCCAAAAAAAGATGATGATAATAATAATAATAATGGAGTTAATTGTTTAATGCATTCCGGCATTACCGTATAACTCTCCATTTTGAAAAATTATTCATTATGATTTTAGGTTAAATTTGATATAAGTAACGTTTCCCTATTGCTAACAGAGACATCCCTGTATATTTCATTATTTATTTACGCCAATCGATTCACCTGATAACTTACTTATTTATTGCACTAGATTGCGCCTTCCAGCAGTAGTAATTTATGCTCTGTACTGCTACCTGACAAAATTACATCCGTGCGATCCACTTGTGCAGAGAACAGCGATCGCTTATTAAGTAGGTGGATGATCTATTACCCCCCAACTGTAAACCCCGACTATTTTCAGTTTCAGAAGTTGGCGCCAGACAGGAGACAGGATACCTTGACATTTGTTTGTGTTCTCTGTACGGTGCGCTGTCGCGTACCCTCACATAAGACATCTGGAAAAAACGAGTACACTACTGATCATGAACGTCGATAAATAACTCTGGGCCGTGTTAAATCGGATTTGGCCATATGGGGATTAAATTGCCAAACGACGGATAACGACTTTCGGGTTAGGTTTCGACAAACCGCATTCTGAAATACTGATCCAAACCAGATAAATATCAGAAGCCGTATTATTAGTAGTGTTTTAAATACGTACTAACCAGACCCCTAATTGGAAACTGGCTTTTATGGCAGTGATTGAATTGATAAACAATGGAATACGTTGAACTCGCAATAAACGAATATTACAAGAATAAATCTACACATTACAAGTTGCGAAAACTTTATTTAAATACTAAAAGTCGAAAACTTTATTTAAAAACTAAAAGTTACGATCCACAGAGCTGCAGACACAATTGCTATTAACTAAAACTGAGTATTAATAAGATGACCCGTATGTAAGAAATTAACGATCAAAGAAATAAAGCCAATATTTTGCTGTTAGGACGTTTAAATTATATTCTTTTCACTTTCAAATTTTTTTCTTTCGTGTACATGTAAGTATTTGGTCTAGCCCTACCCAAAGGCTGAGGACGTTATGCGCTCATAAAAGAAGGGTTTTTTGATGAATTCCATATGAAAAATGCTAAGTGCAATATATACCACCTATTCTACCGCAATGGCAAACTTTAATGAAATGACAGATTTCACCATGAGACTGTGGGCGCATATAAAAATGTAGAGCGATGTGTCTGTGCTCTTCACTCTAAATACTTATCTTATAAAAGAGTATACCAACCGACAAATAGATAAACGTAATAAATTCTAATGTACTTATAAGTAAATTTCATTTAGATCATTTCTTTTACTAACATAATGAAAGGAAAAAATGCCAATACATGAAGAATGCGAAAAGAAAGTTTTACATTGATACATGCAATGCTGTTTTGCATATAATAGCCTAGGTGCATGATAAGGCCAAAATAATGAAGGTTTTTTTTATAAGAACTCTTCGACGAATGTGAAGTGTCTTATCTTGTAGTTGCTTATTTCTAACTTAAACGTCTCGGTAGCAGTTTAGATTTTGTGGACCTCAGAATGCAACTAAAGCGCACACTGATACTGGCAAGAAATCTGCTATGATTGACCTAAACAGCATTAAAAATGGTAACTTTACTAATTAGGTAGCGAAAGCCACAACAATTAAATTGTTGATGTATCATGAAACTTAAATAAATAATCTGAACCGCGAAGATGGTTACCACCTCTCCACTATATGGAACCCAATCACACAACGGCTATCCCCACTCTCCCAATCTCTCCCCTCTGTCGTCCAAGCATCCCCACTCCCTCGTAACGCGCGGTACAACATTACTCTATCGTTTTCGTTCTAGAGAGGGCAGAATCAGTTCTTTTTGAAGAATCAGTTCGCGTGAGTTTCCGTAAAAGAGTCATTCGTTTCAACAGTTCGTTCTCGAACAATTTAACGATCATACTACCATACAACTATACAACACAAACACACCTACACACCTACGTTGTACCTGTACGTTCGAGTAGCTCGTGGCGATTCTCATCTCCCTTGTAGTGATAATACAACGTAGATGCATACGTTGATAATCTTTACTCGCGCTTAGTATTTAGCAATCCTGATTGCATCTTAGTTTCTATTAAAATACACCGCAACAGATTAAGTGCCTTAAATATTAACAAAATCATGTTTTTGAACCATAGTCTGTAACTCTGTGCGCCATTTTTATAGTTATTATAATCATATATGTAAATATAGGTAGATCGTACATGGAAATACGCACAAATGAGAACTTTTTTTTTAATTTTGCCAGTTACAATTTTGTTTAAGTTCTTTAACTGTCTGATTATTATTTATTAATATGTTACTTTTGAGACAATAAATGTTTGTTTCTGTGTTATGCAAGTAACTACATGTACTGAAAGGTTGAGAGCATATTATAATTCTGCTAATTGAAATCATTAAGATTTATCGATCCATTTCTATCAGAAGCACACATCGCCACAGTTCGCAGCTCATCCTGATCGCGTCACGTCAGAATCAGAATTCACGTTCAGTGCCTCTATTGCAAGATTGCAACGTCTTCTACGACTGCCACTACAGACGACACAGTTCATTGTTTCTGTGACGCATTTTGGTTCACGAACGACCAACTTTCGATGTCATGAACTAGTTCGCGCAGTTACATCCAAGAGTCGTTCTTTTTAACTCTACCTCCTTGGGATTTGGTTCGGCTTGGACATGTTTCTCGCGTTCCTGTCCTGATGATGCCCCTTACAAGAGCGGGCGAAACGTCAACCCTATTCCAAAAACAGACGCGGTCTGACCCAGAAAGACTTAAGATTTCATTGCAAATTGATATAACATATTACTTAATTACTAGTGATTCCTATGTGTGTACATAATTCTTTATCGTAGTACTTGTTTCCATGAAAAGTATTATCAGTTTTACTCATTGATGTACTCACGGTGTTCTAGGTAGAAGTTTTGTCGTCATTTGAACATTTTAAGTCGGTTACTGTTCCTAATTTGTGTTAGTGGAAACGATGCTTTAAACGTTCAAAAAGTGATTCCACCCATAAATAAATATTCAATGTTTTAAAACCAGAAGGCTTCGTTGTGAGTATGCTTAATGCGTTAAATCAAAGCTGGCCTTCCGCTTAATTGTCTCCGAATTCGCTCATTGTGAAACAATAAAAATGATCTCGTGAAGGTGATGCAATACTAAGGAAGTGTCTAAATCTAACAGAATTGTGCCATCTGAAGGTTAACCAGCGCATCTGAGTGCATTTCTTGTGCTTACTATTACTTGGAAATTAAGTGTCACAATACTTTTTACATATTGAACGGTTTGAAGATTTTTAACAATTTATGAAGAAAATCGTTGGAACCATTAATTTATCTTGGTGGTTCGCGTCAAAGATAAACACGAGAATTGCGTTTATTACGTTTACAAAGCACCTCGTAAAGTTTCCTTATACATATATTTTACAACGGTGATTTAGATCGTCCTTGCGCACTAACTCGGTGAAATTTGGGTCTTGATTCAAAGGAGTATTAACAGCAGTAATGTGGGCCTTGATACGGCGTAACATGCATACATCATAATCAAATAATTATAATATCACACCAACGGGAAGAACCAAATCTTGGCAACCGAGGCACTTATGGAATCTTTTCTTTTAGGCTTGTTCGGAAACGACAAAGCATTAGAAATTGTGGAACAGTTGATTCGTGCTGCTTTCGTTTTTTGAATTGCAGTACTTCATGTTGTTTAACGGTTCTCCGCGTAAAGTAGTTGCAATGGTTGTATTCGAATGCACGTAAGCTGTAATTACAATACGCGTCATTCTTGTTTGACACTGATTACTGAGAAGGCATTATCGTCGTCATGGTCGGAATACCACAATAAATGTGATCCAGTTATGTGGTTTAAGTAAAAGTGTCAGCTCTACTATGAGCATAAAGATTATCTAGTACCTGCAGCAAATGATAGTAGAGCATAGATTTATAGTGTTCTGGTGTTCACTATGGCATATCAGTGATAAATACAGCAAGAAATTAATAGCTATATTTTGCAACTCCCCTTCTTTTAGTACCAACTCAAGTTGTCAAGTTGTCGTGTTGTTTTATTTTGTATTTATTATTTATATTATTTCAGTGTACTCCAAAAGCCCTTATTTTAACATTGAAAATGTTTTTAATTTTGTATTGTGGGTCGAATTTCGTGTTTTCTGCTTGTTGTGACCTTGTCTTTACACCAAACTATTCAGCCAACTACTCAACTATTCAGCCACTTTATGTGGTACTTATTTGGGAAGGCAATAATAATAGTAATATGGTCTGTTGTAGAAATTATTTTGCAATAATCACAAAATAAACATGATACCGCTAACATGTTTTTGATTTCACAAGTGAGTAAGCAAGAAAATTTATATTCTTATACAGAATTAGAAATAGATAAATAGATACATAAACTCACTCCAGACAGAAACAAGAAATGTAACTTTGTAAATAAAAAATAGCAAATTGAAACAAAAACTTCTTAGCTGCTAGAATAAAAATATTAGAGTAGTGTTGTTTTTAAATATAATTTTTTTATTTGAAAAATAAAAAGGATTTTTGTCCTGTCGTGCCTTTTTTGAGCTCTATAGTACAAATTCGAGCTACAATTTTGTCTTGTGCCATATATAATTATGTTCAATTATCGAGAATAGCTGAATGTGATATTGGAAGCTTAACATGCTTTTGACGTACAAGTACAAGTCACACATTTGCTTCTTTGTAAAATAAATCCGTAAGATAATAAAATTTCTCGTTATAATTGAATTTTAGAAAACGATTTTGTTTGGTCTCGGTTGATTTTATATAAGTTATCACACTAAACCAGCTTTGCAGCTTATCTGTCGACGTTCTACTTGGTAGTGGCAGGAGAAAGGGGTGATTTTTGTAACGTCGCAACTTATTTACTATTTGATACATCGTTGTATCTAGAAAATCCAACACATATTTGGCTTCATCTGAAACCACCCTTTTCCTATTCATGTCATAAATTTATTAAATTGAATATATGGCGACTATATTTGGACGGAAAAATGAAATAACAAAGTTGTTTTTTTTTTGTTACTCAAATAAATCTTAAAAAACTTTCTCGTATCTTATTTTCATTGTATCCTTATGAAGGACTGTAATATAGTGAGCTTCGCTACCAGATTTGGTGGCTCGTCAGTTATAGTTATTAAGTAGCAGTAGCATTAAACGTTCATGTCTTATTGTGTGATTAAAATGCATACATGTGGAACATGCATGTCTTTTATTTTGTATACTCGTTTAGAGGCATCTGCATACTACACAACAGACAAACTTTTTTAGTATTATACCATTGCCTTTGTATGTAAATGCTAGCTCCTTAAAATGCCGTCAATGATAAGTAACCTACCGTGGTTCTTGCTATTGTAATATATCCTCGCAATATTTACCGAATGGAATGACTTCACGGTATCCTCTATGGCTTTATGTCACTTTAACGAGGAGATAAGCACCCCGCAGATAGAATATGGATTTAACTTGGCTGGAAGTAATAGGAAAGATATTGGAAAATACTTACACGATTCAGTTTCAGGAACGTTTACACCCAAGTGGCTCAAGCATTAAGCAGATATGCGAGATATTTTAAATTGTCTCTCTTCCAATTAGGAAAACGTTTCGCTTATAATCAACTGCCTAAGCTAATGAGCAAAAATGTTATTGGCGAGTGCATAATTGTATGTCGGTGGCGCCAGTAACTTATAAATTGTCTTCCTGACAAATTGAATTTTGCAGTTCTTGTTATCACGTCTGACACCTACTTTAATAAATTATGGAGACACGAGCCTTGATTTTAGAACGTAGAAAACCTACGTACTATCATTAACCGACGTATTAACACTCTTAATAGGTAAAAAAATAAATTGTCGCCTAATCTAATATAGTAGCTACTGAAATGTACGAACTGCATTACCTTGCAGCACCCATAAAAGGGCAAACATTCATAGCACTCGGACAAAACCGCTGTTGATGTACGAGTTGGTGTTGCCATAGAAATCCAGGGGTAACATCGATCTTCCGTCTTGTTATCTGCATTCACTTTTAGCTCGGTTTTCCCAAGATATATCTACTGATATTGACTTTTATTATACTGTATTCAACTGCAATGATAGGAATTTACTCGATTTGTTTTTTGCTCTAGCATCACGTTCATCGTTCGTCATCGGCACATACATACTACGCATACTACTTATTCAGTACACATTAGGCTTAAATTTATATAATATACTTACGTTTCAGAAATTGCGAACTATCACTCATACTTGGTCCTGTCTGCTGTGCTATAATTTAATATATTTTTATTTTATTATTAGACAGTTTTTAATGAAAACAATTTGTTACACTGCAATAAATTTATTATATTTTTTTTTTAATTTAATGTTCTATGTACTGTCATTTCGTTTTATGTCTATTAAAGCGGAGCTTGCCTAATGCGAGCAGTGGAGTGAACTGAAATTTTGCTTTTTGCACGTTGAATTTAATGTTCAGTCAGCCATCTTACGATTAAAAAATACGAGTCTGGAGTGTTACCATGTATATGGTTTATTGCAATTAGAAATAAGATTCTAGAGTACGCATTTCTCAAAATTACTCTATTAGGTATGTATGAAGGTGTGAAATAACACATAAAAAAGTTCTTACGTTTATTTCAGTCTGGATATCAGAATTTTTGTTGTCGTAATTACTTCCGCCGCCGCCGTAAGCTTGGAAATTTCTTCGCTTATATCAGAATTTTCAAAATTGGATACTGAAGATTTTTTATTTGAAGTCATACAATTAGATGCAATGTAAATTTTTCTGAATGTAAATTTGGAAACCAATAACTTGATACGCTTGCTGACAGTTGACAAGGAATAAATAATATTGCTCTTAATGCTGTAGGAATTATATCATCATAACGTGAATTGTGCGACGTAAGTTTCAAAACAGTGTACACTTCCAATATTCAGTATTTAGGTTAATTGAAAGTAGTGTAGTCAATTTTGGGTCGAGCAACAAAACATTCAAAATCTTAAAATTATCAAAAATTTTCTTCATCGTGATAATGATCTGTATTTCTTAGAGGTATATAACACCATTGAGTACCTATACTGACATGCGTACTCGCGTAGGCTAACATTGCCATGACTTCTGTTGCATATGTAATTAACAAATATGTCTTGCCCGTCGACATAATATACTGGCGCTTAAAGATATGCAACACTCAGAAAGCAAAGTGTTTTAGACGTTTTTGAATTAATTTTGTTTTCGTTTTTTCACAACAAACGATTCATTCCTAGCTTCTATGTCATCATCATTTTTTAATGGAACTTTATTTTTCTTTTGTTTTTTGTAGATCTCCTAATTGTCTAAATGGTGATGCAAAAATTGCTACCTTGCTTAACAGTTTTAATGAGAAAAATTGTAATTTAAACAAAAACAAATAAAAATCTTCTACGATTAATTAAGATAAAGTGGCAACTACACAAAAAGAAATTCTCGCGTGCAATACGCCTTTGATATTACCTAAAAGTCGACCTTTAGATCCAGGCTAGAGATTGTTACATCTAAATTTTAAAACTCCTGTAAAAATAAGGGACGTGGGCATAATTCTGTACATCAGAGCGCAGAATAGTTTTCATGCTCTTTCACAATGGCAATTCGGTCGAAACAATCGTTACAACTATCTGATAAAACTCACGAAGCAAGGCACATCAGCTTCCAATTAATTCCGAACATTTCACAATATGGAAATTTGAATATCCAAGAAATAATAAAACATTTTTTATTTATGTATTAAGAGCTTAAAAAGCGCTGTAGGATCATAAAAATCGGTTATGCCCACAATGCTCTTTATGTATACTTAACATTTCGTATTTATGATGGGTAGGCATTAGCACGTTATCATGGAAACGCCTATAGGTAATAAGAAGCAATCTTGGTATCAGTCGGTTTTTAAAGTGATAAAATATGTTCACATATGATATGATAAACGAAAATGAAGAATCTGCCGAAAAGGCGATTTGCTGCCACAACATAAACATGACTAAATTGTATTGTAAACATCATTTAGATAAAAATTTGAATAGCTCATAGCTATTATTATTATTATTATTATTAATTTTTAACGTTTCATTATAGCCCGCTGGGTCATAATAACGTGAAAACGCCTACGGGCTACAAAAAGACGTTTAGGTCAAAGAAATTTGGTTATAATTGTCATTTTATAATGTCATCGTACATAAAAATATTTTAAAAAAGCATTCTCGGGTGTAAATTTCAGCACCCGAGAATGCTTTTAATTGTAAATTATTTTTATTTTATTATTTCTTGGATTTACGAATTTTTTTCTTATTTACTACATTGTAGGACACCAACACATAAAAGTATTCTTTAAAAAAATATTTTTTTAATTTTTTTATTTATTTCCGCGACATTCTGTGTATGTTTGTAATACGTAGGTAATCGATTGTCGTGATGATCACTATTGCCATCCAATCCTGTTAAGTGGATTCAGCCAGCGTCATGATGAGTCACGCGGGATAAACCACCCCTATCCAGAGATCGTGTCTCGGGGTAGTTTCAGTCGTTTCCTGCTTCAGTCTGACGTAAATGGTGACAAGCGAAGTACGAAACTTCCTGTACACCGGCGTGTAATTGTAGTAGTGATAGTAAAATTCTTAAGAGTTGTGAACAAGTGATAGAGTGCATTGTTCTACTGAATTATATTTTCTGTGAGGTTGATAAAATTAAAACCGTATCGTTTGTTTATGTGTATATCAACCTCAAATAAAAAAATGCATTGTCTTCATTGTTGACCGGTTATATTTGCCTAAAGAATATGCTGTGCAACCATCACCTTCGTTTGCCATGGCGTTAATTCCGGCGTTTGTTAATGTATTTCCTGGACATTAACGGTTTGTCGATTCGATATATGCCATTACGACACGTTCGGAATGAATAATTAATAATTGTTTTACTATAAGAATATTCGAGTGTGCGGTTATCCCTCACAGTAAGAACGGTTGTAAGAACGGCTCATTGTATCCGTTGTCCTAAATGACAAATCGCGTTCCAAAGAAGACAGTGTATCACACCCTGACATGCTGTTGGCGCAGAGCAATGAAAAATTATCCTATAAAACACGGTCGGTGTAGTTTTATTCGGAGAATTTAAGATACAAGATAAATCGCTCTGTTTGGAGTTAAGCATCAGATCAGGAACGCTCCCTTTATTTTTATTGCAGGAATTGCGGTGAAACTACATGCTGCTTTCTAAGAAATCGTGGATCTCGTGGACCATCAATTTATTTATTGTGTATATAGTCTGTGGAACAGAAAAGTTCATTTCGGCCCCATTCCACTTTCCTACATTTGTATATCAATGAACGTTCATATAAATACTCGTAGCTATGCAATTCATAGAAGCAGTGCTTTTATTTCGTGAGAAAGTACATATTTGTCGACATATTTCTCATTGTGTATACAATGATATTTAAAATTTGTAAATAGTATAATTTGTTTTCATCTAGCGGAAGACGATGTTCTAAAGACTATACGCTTTTGGCAACTTGGCAACTTGTGCCATTAAAAAAAGATGAAAAAATTTGTTTATGACTGGTTTGTATGTATATGCATAAATGCTTACTTTGGATGACTCTGATTAAATAAACATTGCAAAACTTTCGTAGCGGCCCGAGGGATCTACCACTAATCAAATTTTGTACACTAAAAATTCCTGTACTAAAGATGTTCATGTAATTCTATGGAATTTTAAGAACTACATAAAAATTCTTATGAAATTTTATGTAATTTCAGTAATTCAAAATTACCGTGAAATACCAGGTGATGCTTGTAATTCCTTGTAATTATGTTGAAATATCTAATAATTTCTGGAATTTTATGGAATTCATCTGTAGTTTCTCTAATTGCGCGCTTGCATGTAGGTTGGCAAGATCGCTTGGATGTGAAATTCGTGGATAAATTATTAATTTAGCTTAAGTGTATTTCAATAATAATATCTCATTTTCATAACCATCTTTTTATATTGCATCGCGCTGACCTAATCTAATGATTTTAAAAAATATTTCTGTTGCTTTGGGACTAGTTAAACAGTTTATACAAAACATATACTTGTACGTTACATATAAATAAAAACAGGTAGCAGTTTAGTCACAGGCTCTGTCTATAAACACGTTACTATACAAGACATTTATATCCAACACCTGCTTCAGAAATCGAAGAAGTAATTCTTATGTTATTAAAATTAATTTTAATGAATTTTGTGACATCATATTTGCGTTCTATCCATTGTCTTATTGTTTAATGGATATATTTGGTTTCGTTTGTTAGATTTATGTCTGTATTTTTAAGCAAGATTCTTGTGAAAGTACTTATGAGGATGAGCGTGAAGACGTTTCGGTATCTTGGGAAATTTTGATATTCCCTTTGACAATACGTTTACCCYCAGATTGAACATCATTTTTTAAMTGTGTTCAAACAACCTCTTATTTTTGAGCATATTTTGGTATGGTGTGAAACTGTCATCATGCATTTATCTTGTTATTTTGTGTTTGTTTTTGAAGTAACCTTTTAACACATCTCCTTGTGTCCTAATACTATTTGAAATTTTTATACGTTTACAGTAAACAAGGCAAAAATAAATCTTATGATCGTCTTGATAAGTGCACTCGCTTAAGTTACTTATCTAAATATGCAATGTCTTTTTCAGTAAGTTCTTTTAAAATATATTGTATATAGGCAGACAGGAATTTTAATCTGAAGGTGTGCGATTTTTTTTTAGAAATGCTCCTTTGACTGTAGGGTCTCCAAATTTTAAATTCATATTTTTCCTGACATTAGTTAAATGCCAACACTCTTTATTATTTTTGCGAAAAAAATCATGGTAAGATTTCTTGCATAAAAATTCGTGAAAAGTGTTTTCATAAATTATGGAAATCACGCATTTTTATACCAGCGCTTTTCAAATGTAATTTTTTGAAATTCGAACATATTTGCATGTAATTCGGTATCATTCCAAGAAATTTGTAATTCTTTTTGAGTGTAAATTAAAATTCCGCAGTGGTAGACCCCTCATAGCGACCTGTATATAAACACGTGCTACCGAAGATTTCAACTTTCGGATTACCAAGTTTCTACCATAGCAAAAATGTTGTAACAATCACTGGTCTTTGGATAATATAATTTACTTAACTTTGCTTTCAGCAGTTGGTCAAACTTCTAGACGGGTATTTATGGAAGAACAAATACATACTAACAGTTAAGCTAATAATTCTGAAGAATTTTTTATTTAATTAAATATGATAAATAAAATGATCACAGTTACCAAAAAATTTTTCCCTCGTTAACAAGCTTAGAATATCGGAATAAATATCGACAAATATGCTTTCACATTAAGACTATCTAGCATAATATTCAGCTGACTAAAATTTTATATACTTCGAGTAACGCCATAGCAAGAAAACTCGGTGACATCTTCCATTGCGACTCTCACTGCTTTCTAATTAGTTACTATTGTTAAGGTACTACTTGCAATATAGTTTAAGCATATCTTGGAATGAATTCCGCGATTCGCTGTAACATTTTACTTATGTTACATAAAAGTATATAAGATTTTTCCAATAAAAGACAACCGTGATGGCCACCGCTGATTTCTATTTTTAATTTAAGTATGTACTCATTGCACGTGTATTTTATGTACCTAGGGATATTAATCAGGATGGAGTTGGAGAAGAACTAACGATATGTGCTATAATAACCGTGACTAACATGTGTTCAATCGGCGCTATTGGAAGAAAGGCGACTAACTGAACTAAATAAATTTAATTGTGGTGTGCTGTTGTTCTTAAAATTAGTGACTAACAAGACGATGAAGTTCGCCATAATTCGACCAGCGCGACGTAGAAACAACATTAATCTTCTCTTTAATAAGAGCTATTTCGAAAGAGGTACGTTTTATCGCACCTAACTTTTTTATCATTTTGTATTCACATGCTTGCAGAACTCTTTTTATAGACGTAGTGGTCTGATATATTTCACCTGTTTATCTCGTTTGTTTTATTTAACTAATCCATGTTGTAACATTGCATTCCTTTGGAGTTATTTGTAATATACGTGCAGACGTAGCTTAGCTTATCTAAAAACTTTCAGTTGTAGCTAACAAAAATTTAGTACTTGGCTATCTTCTTCCACTTTAATGATGTTGACTTCTAATGATAGAAGAAAAGCTGCAAGAGTGCATTTACTGATAAGTAAGGATATGAATTGTAACCCAGCTGCAAAATATTTATAGCGCTTGTGATTCAGCGTTAATAAACATGCTGAGTAAAGGATCGCACACGAGTGTTAAATTTAATAAAAAAATGTCATTGGCGAAATGATCAAATACAATAACACTTTAATGGACTTAAATTGAATCTGCAGTATTCACATTATTTATGTACGTATCGCACTTATATACCGGATACCACCCTTTCGTATTAAGCTCCTGTTACCGTTAATAAATAATAATAATAATAATAATAAAGTTATTTATTGTGCAAAATAATGTACACAAAAGGTAGGAGATTTGACGTCAGTCATTCTACCACTCCCCCGTTCACAAATAAATATACATTAAACGCGTTATATAAAAAACTAACATACAAATCAATCCAATTGCAAATTATTGAAAAAGCGATGCCTAAGACGTCGACTGAACGCCGCCAGTGGCAGCTCTACGATATCAAGAATTTTATTCAATAATGTAGGAGCTATGTAACCATAACTACCCTCAAATTTTGATGTGCGATGTTGAGGCACGGTAAAAGAATTATATCTAACATTGACATCATGAATTTGAGCGCGTCTCACAAGAATATCTGTTAGACAAGAAAGTACCCTATTAGTATAAATCTTATACAATAGTACGCTATATAGGTATTCCATCCTGAGATTCATTGTTGGTTCATTTAAACGAATTAAATATGGAGTGATCTAAATCTGAATCTGAATCTGAAAAAAATATATAAAATTCATTCTAAAAATATTTTTAATTGTGGTCGACTTTCGTTTATACTGAATATCACTCAGTTGGTTATTTTAAATAGAACACCCGGTATATTTCTGCATTCCTCATTCATATTCGATGTGATTTTATAAACCATGTATGCAGTTTGAACTGAATTGTTTCAGCATTAGCCACAATTCTTTTAGTAAAAAATACATTTTCGAAACCTCTAAAACCCAACAATATCTATAAATTGTACTGGTTTCCTTGTTAGATAGACAAAATATTAGTGTCAGCTAGAGTATCTTAAGGTTCTAACTGAAACAACTTTCTTCATGGACTTGTTTTTTTTTTAATAGAACGGTGTGCTTATTTTCATTTAGTTAATATAATAGTATGGTTCAAATTTATAATAGTTCGTTAATCATTTGAATATTACAAAAGCATAAATGCCACCGTTACCGGCTTAACTATTGATTGGCGATAAAAAGAATAGATAGTTGTTTTATAAGTCGACTCTGATGGGTTCTTCAGTAATGTATTGTTTTTTTAAACAATATTTCACCACAATGGGTTTGACAACTAATATAAATCTCATTATTATAAAACGGAGGAGTCCCACTATTTTCGAAAAGTAGATAAACATCTTTAGTCATTAAATCAGCGGTTACCTGAGTGGCCAAGTTTATTTACAATTCGAAAATGAGAACTTTTATCATTTATTAATGGACATTTCACTGCCAGGTCAGTGCAAAATGATTCCAAGAAGATAAAGCTGTTCAAGAATTTTTAAATCAATATTTCCCCGAAAACTCGATACTTATTAAATAACTAGCCAGGTCTCACGAGTTAACAAAACCAGATTGTATTCAATGGGCTTACATAAAAACAAAAGATTACCTTCTTCTTTCTACTACACCTGAAGATACGAAAAATTTACTCATTTCAATTTCTTATGATATAAACAAACAAAACAGTAGCAAAGTGTACAAATTATGCCGAACATACCAATTTGATACAATAAAAAATTAACATTTTCATAAATCTCGAAATACTTCAACATTGACATAAACTAAAAGGAAATTTAATTCTCTTCTTAATGAAACTCAAGTAGTGTTTGTGATATTTGAATAGAAAATAATCGAACTAAGAATACCTCTCCCATTTAACTGTAAAGTCGCACAAGACCAGCAAATATTATCTTTTTCAAAATCGTGGCTAATTCTAGAACTGTCGAATTTGGACCATCTGTGTGGTTAATAAAGTACTCCGTATATATCTGAATAAGTTAGATTCARAGGAGTGAGAGAGAATGGTACACCCGGTRTAARCATCCAAATTTAGCTTATTTTTGCTATTCAAAAATTCTCGGGTTTCGCTTGTCCTGGATTAATAATGCTCCTGGCAAAGTACAMACCGCAATAAACTTGGTCAAGTTTAGTGCCGCTGTTTAAGCATTTTATTGATGCTGTTGCGACAGCCTACGAAATGCAGTGGTTTCAGTGTCGTATCGGTGAAATGCATCTAACTACGTGAATACGCCAGTAACCCCAATACAGAATAAAAATTATGTTTACCGAATATTCTACCGGCATCGAATTTAACGTGTACGTCCTTCATAAGAGCGTAATATTATTTTAACAGTTTTGTAATAAAGTATCCTTGATGAATAGCAGGTTTTTCTTTACACTCTCATTTTGTTTAACGCTTGCAAAGAGTTTGCTTGGCTGATGACCTAAATGACATTAATGAATGCTCTAAGGAGCTTGCTGTTACAAAAATAATTTTGAAGGCCAACTAACTTTCTTTTTAGGTTACACTGAAATAGCTTTTCTACAAATTCCAAAGCGTGTAAACCTCGCTTCAAGCAGTGTCTTGTCTGATTCGAATACTCCGTATTTGACTTCAAAAAACTTAGTTTAAAACTGTGAGTCATAAGGAACGTATTCGGATGACGTGGTTCCTTGGTTAACAAGCTAAATATACTCTTAATCGAGTATAAAGTGAGCCTATTAAAGACGTTATGTTCACTTTCTCAGACCGTTGGCTCAATAGCCAACGAATGCCTTACACGTCATAAGCATCGCATAGGCATACCAACATTCTTTAGCCATCGAATGTAGTTCTACTTCATACAAATTGCTGCAAGGATGTGACATACCGCAAATTGTATGCAAACATTCAGATCTTATGTAATAAGAAGTTGCATATTTGCATAAAGTATGTTCGGTACTTTATGGAGCTTTTCTGTCATACTGTAAATAGTATTCCTGCATCGGACAGGAATATGCGGTATGTTCGTAAATTCTTGAGTATTTCTCGAAGTACAGTAAAATTTTAAAATAATCGTCGATCAAGTTTGGGCAGTTGGATGTAACGATTCGTTAACAACCTTTTAATTATGATTTTGTACCATTAACAATGAATGTAATAGAGGTGACTATTTTACTTTTCATTTCTAATAAATACCTAATGGTTTGGTATTAAACTATTTTTACCTCAGTGGAAGAGTTAAATGTGTACATATGTTGCTGTGTCTAATTTTAAATACTGCTAAGGAAATTTGACAAATGCTGCTCGATATACGACTCTGCTTACGATAATATAAAAGAAATAACAAACATTTGTGACAGGCACAGGACTGTAATGGCGGTAGTCCGTTTAAATAATTAAACCATTTTATTAATCGTGAAACACATGTTTTAATGATGCATAAATAAGCTCAGTTAATATTCAGGGCGACGCTCAGCTCCCTCGTTTAAAACTATCACAGGCCTGTTATGGCAATCAAAGGCAGTAACATCGACGATAAGCGTTACATTGAACGTTTTCGAAAAAGAATGAAACTTGACGAAAATGGTTGGCTTTTACGTTGTTTTGCCTTTTTAGAATACTGGTATTAAATTCACGAACTTTATTAACTAGTTAAAGGCTAATTTTCGACCATTTATCGTCCTACGCTACTGTTTGGACTTACCCACATAAGTACATTCGCTAGATTTGCAGAAATCGAAGGACACAATTGAATTTACGTTTGAAATTTGATATTTTTGGTCATGCATAAGTGACAAAGACCAACAACTTGCAGTCTGTTGATATTAAACCCAAATTGATGTTAGAAAACTTTGTATTTAACTCTCGTTGCAAAAATTTTAATTATAAGCTGTTGATCTAGTTTTCAGTAATGTCTACATAACAGAATTATTTTTTCAGGCAAAGCCATGAATGAAGTCGGTCTGGCCATTCGTGGCTCTGTCCACAGTCCAGACTCCGACTGCAACAGCAATCATCCTGAATCAGTTAACTGCTTAAGCAATACTTCATCCCAGGATATCGACTTCATTCAGGACAACTCGGACTACCAATGGTTTCTCGATTATGGGTAAGTATCAATTGCTGACAATCAAAAAATAAAAGTACCTACTTCGCTTGATGGTTGTAGAATGAAGCTAATTCATACTGTATACTGTAATAAGACAAAACAAGGTGCCATAAAATATATTGCAAAATTGCCAAAACAGGTAGAATTTTTTAATAGTTCTTGTTTGACAATTTAAAAATTTACGATGTTATATTTTTTCAATTTTCAATATTCTGCACCAAACTTTCAGTGAAAATCTGACTTATAGATGGTGAATTCATTTATTTTCGATTTTGACTTGACCACACATGTCCGTTTTTTTCGATTAAATATTTACAGTTAGTAAATTTTGATTCGTTCATCCAAATTATTATATTTATAAAATTGTTTTCCCTCTTTATCATATTAGTAAGACATCTGTAGCACCTGTATTAGAAATTAACTGAATACCTAATGTTGCAAAACACATTGGCATAGATTTTTGCCATTGTTGAATTTCAAATTTGCAATTCTGGATTTCCTGTACTACTGTTTTCAAAAAAATCTATTAGCTTTCAAAAGTAAATTTTAGGTGCTTGTCTTCTGTCTATAAATCTTCTTGCAAATTCAGCAGAAGCGAGCTCTGTATTTTTTGACACAAATAGTACACTTGTAATACATAATTTTTTTTCTTGACTAGTGACGCTCATTTTTACATGGAACTTGTCATAGTTACTGCTCTGATACAATGAGCAACAAATATGTTAGCTATCAAACCCATTATGACCTAGCGTTACAAATATGTAACGCAAACAGCGACCTACATATAGGGTGATAAAATATTTAACTACGTAAATTTCTAATAGATGTCGCTGTGAATCGTAACAGAAAAGTCGTTGTTTTTATCGACAGTTAGTTCCTTTGTCTCTTCCAAGGTATAACGTCGTATGTTGTGATTAAACTTGTGGTACAATGGCAGACAGTGCGGAGCATGTTATCCGGTTCGAGTAAGTATTGTAAAAAGATTGTTTACCAATTTTGCTTATGTTTTTACATGTCTAGGGTTTATTCAAAGATTAGGTTATTATATGATTTTGCAAGTTTCTTAAAATATTTTATTTATTATGTTATTTAGGAGGATAATTTGTTGAGTTACATATATGTAACACTAGGTTGTTGTGTAGCCATTTTTGTCATTTCTTTGAATGTGAGCTTTATTATTCAAACAATAAATACTAAAACATAAATAACTTAAATTATTTCAATTTCAGAAAAGGGTTGACTTTGCAAGAGGCTTTAGAAATGGCTTACATTGACTACGCCGATGAGATTTTTATCGAACCCCCGGAAAACCACGTTCTTACCGATGAAGACTCAGGGGATGAAGATGGGGCAGGTACATTAGATAACCTGACGGGTCGACAACTCAGGTCAAACGTAGAGATCAAGTTTCTAGATTCTAGGAGAATTTCTACAAAATTAGAATCAAACTCACCTACATGCAGCAAATCGAATACGCAAACAGTAACTAATACTGGATCCAGTAAAGAAGGTAGAGAATTTGCAATGCCAGATAAAAAGTCAGATCGTAAAGATGATGTTCAGTGGATTACAAATGGTGACCTTATAAATAACAACTCAAGGTCGTTTACAGCGTCAAATTACTCACAGTATTGCGAGATGACTTGTCTTCAAATTTTTGAGCAATTTATAGACGACGATATTATAAATCTCTTGGTGTCAGAATCTAGTAAGTACGCTGCGTTTAAAAACTGTCCTGATCCGCATATTACAACACAAGAAATGAAATGTTTCATTGCTATCTTGATTGTAAGTGGTTATGACGTTAAGCCTTCAAAACGTCACTATTGGGATTCCGCTGGAGATATGAAAAATATATCTGTTAGTGAGGCTATGAGGAGGGACCGTTTTGTACAAATTTTGAGATTTATTCACTGCGCAGATAATAGTAAAATAGATATGTCAGATAAAATGTATAAGCTTCGACCTCTGATGAACAAGCTGAAAAACAACTTCCAGAAAAACTTTGTAGCTGTTGAACAAATGGATTTCGATGAATCCATGATTAAATACTTTGGAAGGCACGGCTGTAAACAGTGTATTAGAGGCAAGCCAATTAGGTTTGGCTTTAAAATGTGGAGCCTGAACAGTCCTGATGGATATTTAGTTAATTTTGATGTCTACCAAGGGAGAAATCCGAATGCGGTTCCAGAATATGAATATATGTTTGGAAAAAATGCAGCTCCATTTGTTTCCATGCTCAAAGAGTTACCAAATCCAGAACTACCTTATAAGTTTTACTTAGACAATTTGTTTACAAGCATATCTCTTTTCAACTTTTTGAGATCTAACGGTTACGGTGCTACTGGAACGTTTAGAGAAGACAGATTAGCACGAAATTGTCCTTTAGAAGAAAAAAAAAGTCTGAAGAAGGCTAATAGACGCGGAACATTTGTTTCAGCAATTGACCAAACACATGGGATCCTATTTGTGAAGTGGACAGATAACAATATTGTTACGGTAGGATCTACATGTCACGGTGTATATCCAACGTCAAATGTAAAAAGATATAGCCAAGCAGAAAAAAAATTTATTCAGGTTACGCGCCCCCATGTAGTGGGAGAATATAATAAAAACATGGGCGGAACGGATCTTATGGATCAAAATATTTCAGCCTATCGCATAGGTATAAGATCTAAAAAATGGTGGTGGAGCATATTTACTTGGCTTCTTGATGCTGCTATAAACAACTCCTGGATTATTTACAAAAAAAATAATATTGGCATGTCTCAGCTAGATTTTAGAAGGTCAATAGCTCAAGCTTACTTGAAGATATATCAAAATCCTCCCAAAAGCTCAGGGAGAATATCTGTATCTAAATCTAGCATATCACTAAACAGAATATCCGATGATGTGCGCTACGATGGAAAGAATCATCTTCTCATCCTCATTCCGGACAAAAAAAGAAGGCGTTGTGCTGGTGAAGGATGTTCGTCTAGCACCAGAACAATGTGCAAAAAGTGCGACGTTGGCATTTGCCTAGAATGCAATGTAATATTTCACACAAAAACTCATTCAATAAGACCAAATTTAGACATGTATTAACCTAGCGTTACATATATGTAACATGTTTTTTTCAGTTCAATAAAAACCATTTTTTGATAAAAACTTGTTTTTTTGTTTTTTATATACATTTTTTAGCTAAAAAAATAAAAATTTCTGTCAAAATCGAAAAATTTTTAATTCCGGTCATGATGGGTTAATAACCTTTTTTGTGGATTTTAAATGTAACCCATTAGTAAATTTTAAATTACTAAGTGTTTCCTTTGAATATAGTATGTAAATAAGCAAATGTGTTACATATAATTGAATTTATAAAAATATTGTTTTTAATGTCAAAAGCTTCCGAAAAGTCATAGAAAAAAATTTGTATCTGAATTAAAATGCTATCTAACATAATAAATTTACATGTATTGTGTTACATAGTTATAATACTTTTTACAGAAACTACCAAATAAACATGTGTTTTTAATTTTGATAGAGACTAGTTTTTTAAATTTATTTTTAACTACTTTCCTAAAAGTGAATGGAAATTATTGATCGCTTGAGTTAACACTACTTTATTTCTTTGTATAGAGACATTAAAAATTTCAATTTATGAGGAGCATTTGAACAAAATAGCAGATTAGAAAACCAATTAATCAGTTGATATGAAAATGTGAAAAAATAAGAACACAAACGATTGAAATCAGAATCTTACTACAAAGTCAAAGTATAATATTTTAATAAGTAACATGTTTCTTTTCTTTGAGTAAAAGATAGTAATTGTTTTAGGCTTAATGTAAACAAAGAGAAAAATTCTTTTGCACTTAAGGAATGCAGTGAAGCTTCACAAAATCGTTTTTTACATATTCAGTTGGATTTTGAAGCTCCTTTTTAAGTTACTTAATTATATCAGTTTTCATATGAATATAGTTGAGTTCTGTCAGAATAACTAAATAGATTACTACAAAATTATCATATTGTAGGAGTTGCTATTAAAAAATATGTGAATTTATAACTGTATAATATTTAAATGTAAAGAATATATCTAAACAAAGAATTGACATTCTAAATTTGGCTTCTGAAGTGCTAATGTATAGGTACTTATTTAAAAAAGTAATGTTGGCTTTCTAAAGGTAACCAACTTATAAGTTAAAAGGGGTTCATCACAACTGTAACTTTTTTATTACTAAAGTGCATGCAATTTTACATTTTTCTATTCAGTAGTTAATGTAAAATATAAAAAAGAGTTAAAGACAATGATTCTGTGCAGATACAGAGAAGGTGGAACAAATCATCACACAAGCATTCTTTCCCTACCTGAAACTTATGATGCTGGCGATATTAAGTACTACGATGTGCTATCTAAAAATATGGATGCTAATTTGGCCGAAGTTGACATTGAAAGTTTCCGCACTGAAGACATCCATGCACTCCTCACTACTCTTCCACCTATGTGCACAGACCATTTCAGTCAAGAGGTAAGAAGAGTGTATCGGAATTAGCTGCTTTAAATGCATTATTTTATTTCCCACAGAACAACAGACAAGGTGAAAGCTGTGCCAGCATGTCAGGTTCCATAATGGCAAAATTCGATTTTGACAGTCCACACAGCAGTTCGCAAGGGGATGAATCAGCCAATTCGAATTCAATGTCTATATGCAAATCAGAACTTCTCTTTAGTCCTGTCAAGGAAACTCCGATGCCTGGTGCAAACTTTAGTGTTGATTCTTTGGATTGTGATCTCCTTACTGAACATGATATCATGCTTACTTGTCAAGCAAATAAGGACAATTACACCATAGCGTTTGAAGGATCGATGACTATGTATTCTGAAGACAGCGACTACCATGAAACTGGTAAGGAAATTTAAAATAAATCTTGGCAACCACATTTAAATTTTATATTGGTGTCTTGTTTTCTTGGCAAAAAAACTAATTTATTTTTGTTTTTGCAAAATACTCAAAATGGCTTATAACAAAGAGCAATATATTCATTACCTACTAAAGAGTAGAAATTCTGTGAAAGCTAATTTTTTTTTTGTATTTCGTTTCATCTTTGTTTGTGACATTTTCATCATTAGGTCGTTTTAAAATTTAACTAAAAGATATAATAGGGGTAATCATTATTTGTTATTTAATTAATTAGAATATTTATTTTGTCATTATCTCACTTGAATATAAACTAGCTGTATACAAAGTAGCTCCTTTAATAGGATTACACCACGGGAATTTGAGTGACAAATAACGGAATTATGTGTTTTATCAAAAGTACATAACTTCCTTGTAGACTATCACAGCACAAACAATCATTACAGATAAGAGTGAGACCTCGGGAGCAGGCAGTACACATTGGCCCAATGCGCTGAAAACACAAGTGCACAATCTGAAAAACTTAGAAACATCAATGTCTCAGTCAGATTCTGGTAGTTTTACAACATGGAGCAAGCTAAAAAAGCGCAGCAGTGATAACCAGTTGCGTAGGCACCCATCCGGTAACAATAATCAGTCAGGAGATGAAACTAGTCAGTTTAACCTTATGGATAATGTATTGAAAAGCCAAAGCATGCCCAACCTTCACAAACAGAAAGTTAAGGGCTCATTAAATAATAATTATACAAACAAGCAGAGCAGTAGTACAAATTCGGTAAGTTAGAGCTGGAATGTTTAGGGGCAGTATTGACAGAACATATCTTACAGAGTGAAATATGCACAGTGAAGAGGATCCCCGTGAAAGTCTTCAACATTCAGCACCAGTTACAGAGTAGCAGTGGCAGTGGAGCAAGTGTAGTGTCTGACATGGCTACCTCGTTAGATGCTGGAAGTAGTGCAAGTGATAATGGGAGCAATAAACATCCAAACTTCAGCCTGGTAAAGTTATACATGAAGCAGAAGAGCATGAGTGCAGAAGGTATGTACTTAATCTTCTAAGAGGTTCACTGTTTCATTGCTTTGAGCTACCATTTATAGTTTTTAACTGAAACATCCAAAATTTCATATACAATGTTTTTCCTGTTCAATACTCATCTTCTCATAAACTAAGAGTAGTTTAAAGAAAAGGGGGTCAGATTTTTTGCTTATTATAAATTCATTATGACATCATGAGGACCTATAATCAATTTTGATATTTTTTGTGTTAGAATGCTAGCCCCCTAATTTTGTTATTAATTATCTTATTAGTCAGAGAAGCCTTTTCTGTTACTAATCATTTGCAGAAAAATTAAAAATATGAAAGTAGCTCGATGAAGATAATAATGAATAATCATATTCACAAGGCTTTCAAAATATGTGTAATACCTATTTAATTTTTTCTGTCATTAGGTACTAAATAATTTTGCTAAGATGGCTTAGGGTGTCTGCACACAATTAAGCCTCACAAGTTGCAGTTGCCTTTATTCTCCAATAATTAGCACACAGACACTTTAGGATATTTGTAGCAATCTAATGTTTCGTCAAAAATATCATGGACATTCATATCCATCACTACATTTCACCAAATCTGAATTAATTTTTGATATTACAGTAACGTTTCTTATTTGAGACCATCGTGCATCTTATCCACATTTTCCTTTTTTGGTAGTAGAGATGTTCGTCATATATAAAATGAAAATTTCAATAATTATTTAATTCCAAGTATTATGCTATTGCCCCTTTCATCATTACTTATGGAGTATAGTCTGAAAAATAAAGTGCAGTAGGTTAGTATTGCCTAGCTTTAATAGTTGCAAAGTTATGCCAACAGTATGATAAAAATGCTGAGCATATTAAACAATAGTCTACAGCTATCATTAAAATCTGTTGTTTTTCATTGCCTACTATTTTCTCTGTTTTCATTAAAATATACAATTTTAAATTGCGATAGACCAAAAATTTAATTTGGCTGCCATAAAAACACCAAAAGTTTCACAAGGTAATTAGAAAATAAAAAAAATTATCATCAAAACGTCCACCGATAATAGTAATAGAGGTTTAATCCATAGCTTTTTGACTGCACTCAAAAATCAAATTTTCAAACATCTTAAGAGTAAGCGTTTGTATTATATTCAATTCAAAATAAGTGAAAAATATCCACTTTGCCCATTTAACTTTAAATTTTTTTGTAAATAAAACTTTGTATATGTTCACATCAAGGAAACATAATTGAAACATCTAGTTTAATTCTGTTTCATTTTTGTCTGATGTATCTCATTATTTGTGACAGGAATGTCTGTTGGACTGGATCAATCATCGGCAAGTGAGAACTGGCCTGCTAGTCAATCTGGGGAGAGTGGTACTTCAGAACCGAAGAATTCTGATCATAGGGGCTTATTAGAAATTAATGATCGTAAAATGAACACCAGCAATTCCCAGATTCATGAACGTATCATCGAAGAACAGGAAGAGGAAGGGCATCGATTGGTTGAGCAATTTTCAGAAAGTATTTCTAAAGTAGATTCTATTGAATGTAGTACGGATAATGATCAGTACGTAAAACCACCCATGTTCAATGTAAATAACAACAACAGTATTGGACATGAGGAATCACCTAGACGAATACAGCGAGTAAGAAAGAAAAGCCCACGAAATTGCATACCATTACATTTGATAAATAAAAGCATGCAGACATCACATCTGACTGAGATGTCTAGCATGAAACATTCTTCTCTTAAGTCCAGTACAAATCCAAAAGATGCTTTTAAAGTAGTAGAACCATCATTTTTAAGTAAATTGAAGAGAGAAGGAGAAATTAAACAGCCAGTATATGTACTTTATCCAAGTTATGCCCTTCCAAATCTAGACTTCTTAAAAGAGAAGGAAGAAAATCCAACCAAAGTGTATTTAATTCCCCAGAAGGCACCACACACTCAGTTCAGCGAAAAGAAGAGACCTTTTAGTTGTAATGACATTGAGGCTTTAAAGCAAAAAGGATTCAGCCACATACAAGACTGGGACTCCTTGAATTTTTTGCTGCCATGGGAATTCCGTCAAATCTTAGCGGGTGTACCAGAAATAGCTCAACATTTGACTGTCAAAGACAAATTAAAAAAGCAGAGGAGGCGGCCGCTAAGCAGCGATTACACTGGAATTTTAGAAAGAACACAAAGCTTAGACCGTGCCACAAACGTATCATCTAGTTCTAGCACAGGAACACAGCCAAGTTCTGGCTACAGAGGGTCTTCCACCATGCTGCTAACAGATTCACAAAACAGTCCTGCTACTGCTACTAAATTAAACCCATTGTTTGTCTATCGTTATGACAGTGTGACAAGCTCAGAGGCAAGCTTAATGGCTAGTGAGAGGCAACGTTCCATCACCACAATGGCACCGCCACTACCGAAAAGATCAATAAGCATATCGCATGATCAGTCAAACATAACGGATCTCATACCCCCAAGGCCACCACTGCCTAAAGGCATTCTGCGTAGAACCATAGAAAACAGCAGATTAAGGAAGAATGACCCAAGCAACAAACGCTATAGTATGATCATTGGGAATCAAGAGGTAAATGATGAAATGATTCATAAGAGAAGGTCACTGCAGGAACCATACTACTTGCAGAGAAACAAACGTCTGAGTGAAACAGAAGATGAGGGTGTGGATGCTGGCACTTCCAGTAGCAGTTTAGATGATCATGCCGATGGTCTTGAAGCTCCTACACCACCACCAGATATGAATGTCAACTTTTTATCACACATTAGTAATGAAGAGCTTGCACAGTTAGAGGAGTTTCTCAAAATCAGTGGTATTTCAACTTCAGACCATGAAGAATTGGATGATAACAGCATAATGCAACTGAGGTCTTATGTTAGTAGGTTCTTGGCACTAAAAATAAACCAGGAAGGTGCGGAACACTTTGGTGGGAAGAAAAATGTCAGCTTTGCAGAGAAAGTTAATGTTTTAGCTAAACAAGTGGAACCAAAATTGTTTATTGCTCCAAATAATTCTCCAAATGTGTCAGCAGCATTCGTCAGCCAAAGAAACCATCAGGTATGTGAAATAAATTATTTTATTCCGTATATGTAAGATTGATTGATTGCTAGATGTAACTAACCCATTGTCACAGAGGCCGAAAGGTTTACTTCTTTTTTTTACTTATTTCCTATTTCACATTAGTGTGCTGTTTTTATTATACTAAGCCTTAGAAAGGTACACTTTTGATATGCAAGTTAATCTAATGCAATCTTTGTTTCCCATAGCTACTGTAGTTAAATGATTCATACATACCTATCTCTGAATTGATGTGTCATATATACTAACAAAGCAGTACGCTATATTAGTGTGACGTAGACGTCAGTCATTTTGCTGCGGTACCTCAAGGTCCTGGATAAAGTTGGGTCTGTTGTAAACAAACTGTTAAAGAAGAGCGAGTCTTAGGTGCAAACTATAAGAACTAGTTCGTGACATTGAAAGTTGTTCGTTCGCAAATAAACTATTGTTTCAGCTCTTCATGCGTGAGGCTTGAGCGGTTAGTCTGTTTCACAGTCGTAGGTCCTAGAGAAAGTTACAATGCAAACAGGCACTGAGCACATGAACACTAATTCACAAGTGACACAATCAGGTTGAGCTGCATGCTCTTATAAAGTGTGATGCTGATAGAAATGACACTCCACACTTTACTTCTCATATACTACAAACCAAAATTACATTTAATTACATTGTTTTGTTGAAAAGCTTAACCTACAATAAGGGTGCATGCAGAACATTGCAATTTACATGTTGCACCAGAAAATGTTAAATGTGTTGGGAACCTGGATGTTCTCATTATAATGGTTTTAGATCATTTATTTTATATATTTTATTTTTCAACAACAGATTGCAAGTAAATAGTAAGTGTATAATACCGAAAAACAAAATAATACTGAGGAATGTAAAGCTACAACAATCTACAACATTTTAAAATATTTTTTTAACTATAATTATGCTCAGAACATTGAGCTCCCTGTATGTACCATTTGACAACTCTGTTTATTTGGATGCCAGATTTTGATGTGTTGCTGCTGAATGACCGATATCTACATCAGCACTAATAGAGCATATACTGACCCGTCATGAAATACTTTTAACAAAAAATATTTATCTGTAAAGCATTACTTATTAAGATACACCAAGTGGCCCGACCAAAGTTTTTAAGGCTTTCACTCAATTTATAAAATAAATCCTATAATAGGTCAGTTTTATATGCATGGGGCAACTTAAATGAGTACTTCATGCTTGCGCCACTTAAAGCCCTAAAGAGGGGGATAATGTAATTAGTTTAAAGTTAATTAAAATCTCCTTATAATTAGTATTTCTTTTTTTTAAATTTGGTACAATATTTAGTGAGAAACCATGTTTTGAAAATTATATTTCATTTTTACTTAATTAAATGTAATGGCTACTAGTTTGGGTCCCAGATCCCATGAAGTAGAAATTTGTATCATTCACTTTATATTATAGATGTAATACCTGATGTACATAGTTTAGTTAGGTAGCTTAGGAATAAGCTGATTGTTTTGAAAATGCTTTGTTTCACTAGATTTATCAGATAGCTGTGACGATCATCAATACTGTTTGAACAAATCGGCTGCTCCAAACAAAAACACAATAAGTACAAATATGTAACAATAAGAATATACAAATACTGTGATCATTTTGGAAACAACCCTGCTAGATTGTAAAAGGTTTTCCAATAGGGACGGGCCGATGTCGAAATGGAATAAAACAAGCTGTGTGTGAGGTATTAACGAAATTCTTTTTTTATTTGAAAGGCTCATGTATGCCATTATGTATGATATATTACATCATTCATATGTCCCCCGCTTCTTCTCACGGTGGCACGAACCCTAGAGGTCCAATTTTCAATTACTCTGCCTCATAGACCTGGCTGAATGAGCAACGACATGGGTTATGTTGGTCTTGAGGGCACCAGTCGATTCCGGCGTTATAGTATAGATATGAGACTTTAGAAAACCCCACAAGAAAAGTCTAGCGGGGTCAAATCACATGATCTTGGTGGCCAATTCACGTCACCTCTACGAAAGATAACCATACCCTCAAATCGATCATGCAGTATGTCTATCGTGGCGTTCGCAGTGTGGCAAGAAGCGCCATCCTGCTGAAACCACATCTCATCCACGTCCATATTGTTTAATTCGGGCGAAAAAAATTTGTTAGCATTGACCTGTAGAGCTCGGCGGTGACTGTGGTTGCCTCATCAACGTTGTTTTCAAAAAAGTACGGACTACTGATGCAGCCAGCCCAAAATCCGCACGTCACTTTTTGTGGATGCATTGTCATCTGTTGAACTTCGTGTGGGTTGGCGTCGCCCCATATACGACAATTTTGCTTGTTAACATAGCCATTCAGCCAAAAATGCGCCTCGTCGCTAAAAATGATTTTTCGCCCAAAGTTAGGATCCTCTTCCAAACGCTCCAAAGCCCAATTAGCAAACAAACGGCGTTATCTGTGATTTTTGAGCTCTTGGGTCAGTTGGATCTTGTACGGGTACAGGCCCAAGTCCCGAAGCAAAATCCGCCAAGTTGAAGTCTGCGAAAGGCCGAGTTCTTGTGCATGACGAGGAATTGACTGCCTGGGTTCTCCTGCACACTTTCACTGACAACGGCAATGTTTTCGACCAATCTAGTGTTCCTTGTACGTAAGGGTGCTGGCTGATCGTTTACGGAACCGGTAGTCTCAAATTTGGCCATCAAACGTTGAAGAGTCGACTTTGAAAGGCCACCACGTCTGCCATAAAATGGACGCAATGCTCACAAAGTTTTCACTAATGAATACTCATTTTGATAATAGTTTTATCATTCGGACATATTGCTTAATCGTKTAACTGCACATGATGATTTGKCATCTGTGACTGAATAACAAACAACATATTTGACGGCTGTCGCTATAACAACATAGCCGTAACAGCCTGTCAACATCGACCCGTCCCTATTGGAAAACCCTATAGATGCTGTGTTTCTGTATGGGTCTAAAATAATTAGTAGAAACGATAAAACTGCTATTGTCAGCTCAAAAGATGCGCATAACCACAGTTATTGTGTTTTTACTTGGAGCAGCCGAAATGACATTTAGGTGAAATGATCGTCGGAGCTATCTGATTATTAATTTGTAACATTTAACTTGTACTCAATTTCTGCATTGCACAAGTTTGCTAAATAAAGTATTGATTAATCATCTATAAACAGTGAAGTTTGGAAAGAAACAAAGAATAAGAATATTTTTACCTAACAGTATCTATAAAAGTACCCTTTATTACGCATATCCTTTTTAGATTAGGAGTATACCACTTTGAAAGTGAAACTGTTGTAATAATCAGCATTGTAACATCATTTTTAATAACATATTTAATATAGTAATAAGTGGTATTTGTTTTAGACAAAAACTCTGGTAGACATGCCCATATGTGAAGAAAGTGAAGGTAGTCCAGAGCACTGTGCCAGCCCACAAAGAATGTCATCGTTACATAACAAAACTTCTGACGATCTGGTGCAGAAAAGGGCTCTTATAAGCGCCGTGACAGATGCAGTTGAGCAGTTGATTCATCATTTCTCACCTGCTACAAACCAAACAGAACTAAATGAGCTCGGAGATTCATCATTGAATCCTGCTTGTGCTAAACTAGCCCTCTCAGCTTTGTGTCCTGCTCTATATGCTGTCTTGTGTGATGGTCTCAAACCTAATCTTGAAACATCATTTGGAGCTATACCAAACTCTGTATGGCAAGTTGTAGAAACATCATCTCAGCAAGGACCACTTACAAAATCTCTACACGAATTGGTGATGCGCATTAATGGTGAAGATGTTATTACGGAAGGCTTGGTGAAGTTCAACGCTTTTGTGTTTGGGTTACTAAATGTCAGATCGTTAGATGCTTGGGCGAGTTACTTAAGAACGAGGGAGAGTATTCTAAGGAAGCATTACAATCCTGATTCCTTATTACTGATGTCTCATACTGGTGGTGCAAAGGTCAGATCACTGGTTGACACCCTGATTGCTGCCTTACAGCCTCTTGCATTGCTTCCCTTCCAATTTGATTTGTTGTTTGAATATCGTGAGTTACACATGAGCTTGAAGAGGATGGATTCGTACCAGCAGCTTCTAAGTCCTACCAAGGTATGTCTAATAGTGTTGATAATGAAAAGTAGATGTACTGTGTATTGTTTAACTTTATCCATTGGTACCTAGCCTATCTTGTAATAGAAGTTTAAATGATTGATGGAGATCTGCAGCGGTGGTTTCTGAGAATGAACCCGTCCACGAAATTATAATTTTGTGTCAGATGTACTCATGCTCCTTATAGAAACCTATTGGTGCAAATAAAACAAAAAATTCAAATAGATTTTAAATTATACTGTTATAAAAAAATAAAATAAAAAAATTTGGGAAAATTGAAAGTGCATTTATGCATGGGAACCTAACACATTAGTTGCATAATTCTTTTTTGTTTTGTTTGTTATGGTCCTGGAAAAGTTTTCAGCAAAAGAAAATTTGAGATTTATGGAAATTTAGAAAAATCTAAATTTCGATCATAACCGACAATACAAATGTCGTACACCTTGTACTTGATGTATTCTGCTCCCTGGAAATTCCAAAAGAAAATAGGAAATTTTAGAAAACCATAAAATTGGATATTTTTATGAAAATAACTCAATTGAATATTTTTGGTCAAATGAAAGATTTTGAAATCCCATTCCAGCCTAAATTAAAATAAAATTATATTTGTTTTTACTATTGTATGTTTCACAATCACGTCCAACAATGGTCTTTAATTCATTTCTATTCCAATAGATTCAGACAGTACATTCCACAATTTTATTCAGTTTTAATTGATTTAAAGTTAGTTTCAAATTGTGAAAATAGTTTCAAGTCATAAAGTGAATAACTTTTAGTTCATTTTCACAAAATTCATCATTGTTTAATTAACGGAATGAGTTCTGAAGTTAAACATTGTGACGGAAAATTGATTCACTTGTCCGTTTTCAATTGAATTGTGATTCTGTTATAAGAGCATTGCAATCGTTTCATGATGTAAATTAAGTTTATTGTGACAACTTCATATGGTTCCAAGTCGACTGTATTCCAGCCACATCACACATTTTCAGCATTTCATTAGTGTACTGCCAGTGTCAGCTAGTTTATTTATAAAATAAAAAGCAAGAAATCTAGTATGGATATACCATTGCAGATTATATAATTTTGCTTCATCTGTTTTGTATGAAATCAACAGTATCTTCAATTTTGGTTGACAAATTCCCATCACTGTTGCTATATGGATGAGAGAAATTTGGCAACTCTATCCCAATCTTATCCATGATGCATTGTGTTAAAACTTTGTAGGCTCCTTCTTTTCTGAGAATTTGAAATTATTAACTTGTGAAAGTCTTATTTATAAAATTACTTATAAGTTTCACACAATACCCTCCATATTGAAAATTAGCTTAAAAATAAATAATAAGTAAAATAAATAATATATAACTTCAAAGTCCATGGTTTTATATAAGAAAAAAAATTGTATTTCAGCTTTCCACTTCACCAAATTTCTCCAGACAGTGGAACACTAAGCTTGGCCTTTCATCAAATAGTAACCGCTCGAACTCAGACATTGAAGAGGTGTCAGTAGCAACAACAGTACGACACTATCCTACGAATACCAAAGATTCAGAAAGTGGCATGCACAAAACACGTTCCACGGAACAGAGGCCAAAATCTTGTTTAGAACTTTCTAAACCTAATTTCAAGCTAAATGAAGATGTAACATGCTATGCCAAAAAACGCTGGTCAGGAATTTCATCATCGAATAGATTGCATCAGGTATACGACAGATTAGCTTGTGAAGAGGAAGAATATGTTGACAGCCTAGAAGCAACAGTACAAAATACAAACCAAAGTGCAGATGAAGAGAGAAGCTCAAATCAAAATGTACCAGTTCTGTCTGAAGATGGACCCGAATCTCTGGACTCGAATCTTGCTGACGATAAACCAGTTAAGGGGAGAAGGTTTAAGAAACTTCAAAAGAAGTGGGAGATGCTTAGTGGTCAAGAACCGACACCAACATCGCATCCTACTCCCCAGTCGCCTCCTGGTTCTCCCACTCATACAGGCAAATCAAAGATTCCAAGACCCCTCACGTCTCCCGTTAAACCTTCAGGAATACCTGTACCTGTTTCAGTCAAGAAAGCAGCTACACCAACAAATGCCGCTAGCAAAAAGATAACTAATGGCTTCTCTAAAACAGCCAATGCGAGTAATCTAGTCAGAATCAACACACCAAAGCGAGGTGGACAGAGTACAAGGTAAGCTTAGCAATCTGCTGTTGAGCCCTGCTGTTGTATGATGTGACATTTAGTGGAAAAGTTAGTTAAAAAGTAACCAACCATAATTTAAAAGTCAAAAAAGGCTGCTCTAACTGGTTTTGATTGGTTCACATTGCCATCAAATGGTACATTGCACAGTAGACTAACTTTAACACTTAATATTGTTAAGTAGTTATATTATATAATCTATCTTATTATAAAGTCTCAATATGAAAGAATATCCAAAATAAATTCAAAAAAAACTATTTATAAATTTATGTCGGGGTATCCTTGCAAATAGTTCCTATTAATACAAAAATGACCTCTGTAGTCTTCTGGGTTGATAAGATAATGAAAACTGGTGCTGACAGTAGTCTTTTATTTAAATAAATTTTTAAAATAATTGCTTTTTTAAAAATAATATTAAAAATGCAGCGTTTGTTCAATACTATTATAGAAGGCATATTAACATAATTTGTCACATCGCTAGAATCTATTTCAGTAATTCTACTTCGTCTTTTCATTATATTTGCATATTTAAGATATTAAAAAAATTGTTGAAAATTTGTTTACAAAATAGGGCTATTCCTTTTGGGAAACAGCAGCTCTGAACACTTAGTAGATTGTTTACCTGTAATAATAACTAGCGGAACTATTTAACAAATTCTTGAAGTACCGGCAATTGAAAATAGTAATGGCAAGGAATAAGCAACAGCAGTTTATAAATCATTATGTGAGTGGGGTTTAGCTGAAAGTGTTAAAGTTTTATGTTGCGACACTATTGCGTCCAATCTCGGACATATACATGTGGGGCAAGTACAATACTAGAACGAGATATTTTGATTTACCTTTTCATCATCATATTTTTGAGTTTGTGTTAAGAATGTTTTTGACCTTAAAATGTCGTAGTCTTCTACTCCGGTTGTCCCGATTTTTAAACGCTTTCAGTTATCATGGGCAAAAATAAATAAAACTAGGTATTGAAGAAAATAATATTAAACAAATATTAGAAAATGAAATAGATAATTTTGATTTTTTTATTAAAGTAAAGTTGTGATCAAATCATGCAAGAAACTATTACAAAAAGTGTTTAGAATTGGCCAAAATATATTTGGGAAGAAGTGAGAAAGCTAATGTTACTTTTCGTGCACCAGGTGTCCAAGGCAAATTATTGCCTAAAAATTTTTCTGTTCAGAGATGAATTTAGACTCACTTGCAAAGAAAGTCAAGGCATCTCTGATATTTGTGTTTTCATAATACGTACTTACATTAAAGCATGGTTTACAGCTCCTCTTCCCCAAAAAGCTCCTGTACATGATTTGGAATTTCAAAAAAATTTAGTAAACTACAGGATTCTTGATCCACAAATCTCTGCTGTAACGGTTAAAAAGTTTCTGAACCATTTATCGTATTTGTCACCTTTGACGAAGGATTGTCAGCAGAAGTAAAATTAAAAATTCTAGAAAACTTAAGTCGATCTGATTTGTTCAATCACAGTTGTAAAAGATTTAGAATAAAAAATGAAAATGTCGATGAGCTTTTAAATGTTTCGATAGATACTTAATTTCTGATTAAGCAAATAAATTTGTTGAAAGGATTCAAATAAATACGGACTTTTTAAAAATGCATCCGATAGACTGGAGCAAAAATGATTAAAAAATAAGTTTGGATCCTGTGGCACATCTAAAAGTGGTCATTGATGCAGCATGAAAGAGGTGTGAAGCTTATAGAAGAATATAGTAATATTTTAACTAAAAATGATGAGCAGAAACAGTATATTCTAGGAGTGTGTGTGTGAGTGACTATCGAAAACGTATTCTTGACTCAAATAAAAAAAAAAACATTAAGACTAAGAAAGATAAATGAAAAAGAGTTTTGGTCCATTTAAATTATGTTCAATTTTCAGTACAATACTAAACCGTCTGTTATTCTATTTTAGCATCATCGTTCATTCTAATTCGCAAATCGGCACCATTTGCCATTAAGGAAAAAATATGAAAAAATTCTGACATGATTTTTTCAATAGTTGTAGCAAATTTAGAAGGTGACTTAAATTAAAATAAATAACGAATAGTAATAAAAATATTTATAACTTATAATATTGATCATCATGGTATAATCGTAGAATGCTTTACTTAATTAGGGCTCCTGTCACAAATAACTAAAACAATATTTTTACTTAATTGTCGAGCTTTAGGAGCTGTTTTAGCTGCTTCTTCAGGGCTTAAAATTTATTCGTTTCTTTATTGTTGCCACCACATATAACACTAAGTTATAGTACTGGATTATTTAAGGGGGCTTAACAGGAACACAACAATTTAACTACACAATAAAAGATAATTAACAAATTAATGATAGCATTTAGGGAAAATAACATATAAATATTAAAAAGACAATTATGTGCCAAATTGACAAAACATACAACTGATATAACTTGATCAATTTCGATAACATGAAGCATGCATGGAGGTTCAATGATGGTGGTTATGAATCACGAATTTTTTTTAAATACAGTAAATAGGTGTAAATTTTTGATAAGTTATGCATATCACTTCTTTTATTTATACAATTACCTGTTTATTAATGTGGACCATTTCTATAAAAAGTCGTTTATTTTAAATTTATTTCTTTATATTAGGATCTTCATAATTGAATTTGTGGTCAAAATCATCGAAACAATGATTAAAAATTACCAATGTTATTTTTCCTTTTATAGTGTCTCTTTTGTGCTCTTTCAATCTATTATTCAAATACCTTCAAATCTGTCCAACATAAACAATTAATTATTGTTTTATTTCACTAAATTTAGAATAAATAGCAACAGTTACAGTAAATTTTGGCTGAGAGAGCTCAGCAAGTAAAGTTAAGCACTCAGTGGTAATTTTTTACTAGTGTTAAATTATAATATTTGTTTGTATAAATAAATGCTATGTGCAACTATAGTACCTAATGTATAGTGCCCCATTTTCTTTGGGATAAACAGTAAAAAACAGAGACAAACTAAAAATGTAGTTGTCTTGATATCTTTTTTCATGTATAGTTCAGTGGAGCAAATAAATCTTGGTAATCTTGATTCATTTTCGATATAAGTACAGGGTGTTTTTCAAATTGGACCAAATTTATCTCCTGATTACTACAAACGATATTGTAAGTGTTTTTTTTTAATTGACCTTTTCAGTTTTTTAATGGAACACTACTGTTACATCAATAAATTTCTCTCAACTTTAACTATCAAAACATAGCCTGTATGTTAAAATAACTTCTTTTTATATTACAATAACTTTTATTTACTCTTTTGAGATGTGTTACAGTGGTTGTATTAAACAGTCATAATAATTTTTTTTGTTTATTATTTATAATATTTCTTCCCTCTACCACTTTTTGACATTATTGTAGCAAAAAATCATAATACAAGGCTTGGTTTCACGTTTAAAAAAAAATGTGTGATAGCAGATTTTTTATATACTTGTTCTAAAATTATGTTAAAAAAAAGGTAAAAGAAAGCAGTGTTTTACATAATAAACATAGAAAAATCTCGTTATGACCAAATTTACAGCACTCTGAGGAAATATATAACAGTTTATTATTTTAACATAGACATTTTCTTGGATAGCTAAAGGCTAGATTTTAATATCAATCCATTATAAAATCAACCCCCTGTTTATGAAAAACCAATCAAATTAGCTGAGATAGCCGAGATGTGTTTGCGCCATTGAACTATCTTCAAAAAAAAACAGGTCACGATATCTACATTAATTTTTGTCTTTCTCTTACGTTGTACATTTGCAACTTATTTTCATATTAACACTGATTCAGAAAAATATAATAAATCTCCAATTTTGCAGAACTAGTCGTGTGGATCAGGTAGATGGAGAGACACCACGGCACCCAACTAGACCCAGCAGCCTCCCCTATAAACCAAACAGTTCCCAAAACACAGCTGCGAAACTAATACCACCTCGCCGAGCAGTGTCAAGCTCTCTAAGCCGCAAGCAAACAAGCAAACCAACACCAAAGTAAATATATTTTACTTGAATTGAGCATTCCGTAATCAGATTGTACTTGCAGGACCGTAAGAACAGTTTCTCACAGATTACCATCAGAAAGTGGACATCTCTCATTCAACGAGGGTGAAAGGCTCAGAGTAATGCTTGAGGTAGATGAGAAGTGGCTTTTGTGTTGCCGGGGCAACCAGAAAGGTTTGGTCTCGAAATCTGCAGTCATCGTTGAAAATGACAGATTTTGATAGAGTGCTTT
This sequence comes from Rhyzopertha dominica, assembly GCA_025024175.1. Taxonomy (NCBI): domain Eukaryota; kingdom Metazoa; phylum Arthropoda; class Insecta; order Coleoptera; family Bostrichidae; genus Rhyzopertha; species Rhyzopertha dominica. Next base: position 24,764,985 of record QCXZ01000137.1, read on the forward strand.
ACTGTAAAGAAATGTTTTATATGGACTGAGTATGTGATGACTGTTAGGTACTTCCCATTCTTCTCATATATCGTTAGTTAATATCGTGCAAGTATTATTGATATTAATGTTGCTGTTTGTTTCTATATTGCTATACGAGATGGTGCTTGGCAGTACATAGCTCTAAGCTTTTACGAGTGAATGAATTAGTTTTTCTTTTTGAGTGTGAAGAAGATTTTATTTATTTTCACAGTTTTTTATTTTTCTTGCTGGTGTGACTGTTGGGAGCTTAACTTTTGCTTATTTTTAAAGGGTACAGTATTTTACATGCACTTGCACTTTTACTTATTGGTGGTTGGTTCATAGTAGTGTAGCGAGTTACTTTGCAAAACAGTTTATGTCACTAACCTATCACCACCCATTTCACCCTCCTTGCATGCTAATAACCTTTTTGTAACATAAACTGTGAGATAAACAAAATTACCTGCTTAAAATTAGGTTGCAATGTTTCAGTTTTTACCAATATATATGTCTCATTTAATCCCTGTTGTTGATAATCATACATACTGTCAGTGACAGTTGCCTTAATGGTCACTAACGTTTCCCCGCCACTTTTCCATCCCTTGCATGTTAACTGTGGTTAACAGGCAACTTGTTGCTGCACCAAATCCTTTTTTGTTTGACATAGAGCGCCACAGTAAGTTAAGTTTGAATAGACTTAGCTTGTTTTGTGGATATTTATGCACACCAGTATGAACCAACTTCATTTCCCTTTTTTTATGGTTCATGCTCGCTTTTTGCACTGAGCATGCATGGGCCAGGTATTGGGGTTGATACCTTTTTGGAACCAGTTGTTGCTCAAAATTTCTGTTGCTTATTTTTAGTAGAATTTGATACCCCTTAAAAATAATGCTAGGTCCTTTATTTCATTCTAATTTTTTGACTGTTTGAATGTGATACTCATATACAAGAATGGACAATTCAGTTTTTTACGCGTTCTTAACAAATATTACAGCAGTAGAACATGAATTTAATTGCAAAATGCCTTATCAGTAACAAACAATACACATAATCTCCTACTGCTATTATCACACATGTTCAGCGAAATGTTACACTTGATGCTTGCTCTGTTTGTATATATTGAGCTTTTGTGATTATGTAAATAAGTAAGCCAAAGTGGTTAAAAAATCTTTATAATGTCATTACACTGAATCATCTACTTAAATACTGTATGATTATGTTAATAAGGTAATTAATTTATGTTCTGGGAACATTGCTGGAGTATTAATTAGGGTATCAGCGGTGGTTGTTTGTGCCATCAACATGAGCAATTCATAATTTTTTTGTATCATTTATGTAAAAACCTTTTGTTAAATTTATTTCTTAGATTGTAGGAGGTAGTGCTGTAGTTAAATTAGTATGTATAATAACTAATAAATTATTGAAAACCAAAATGTTTATTGCTTATTTTATAAACCTTCACTATACAGCATTTCAAAGAGTTAGTTACATTAATGAAAAAGCTTTAGTTATTTACTTTACTTGCTGAATAKTCAGGCAACTTTAAATATTTACCCAAATGCCTTATTATTCCAATACAGGAAACTTTGGCTATTTTTACATGCATTATTTTAGTGGCTGTGCCGAATTGCGAATTCTTTCTATATGTATGCAGCAGTTTTAATGATACATATGAATATAAATTGAATAATACCTAATCTGTAATATTTCTACACTGTACTGCCATTCTATACCCTCAATAATGAGTACAGTACATACCTATCTAGAAATAAAGATTATGAGTAAACTTTTTTAGCACCAACAATAAAATAGGTATTCAAGGTATAGTTTTGCAATATTTTAACAGGACCTGAAATTTTACTTCATTATATTCGTAGGTATACGGCCTAACACTCGTGTGATAATAAATTGTTTGTTTCTATGTGGTATAATTACGGGGTTGTGATTGGCTTTGGCAACACTGTATCCTTCGGCTTCTACAAGTCAAAGTCAATTTGTCATTTGTCAAATAATGTGCGCCATGACGAGGTTTCGTAAAACGCAAAAGTTGTTTTCGTCTCATTTATTGTAGCCAAAGGCGTTATAAATATATTTTATGGTGTAATTTATGGTTGTAATACCGAATATTATGGAAGAAAAACAAGATACTGAGCTACAAACGGTGGAACACTCAATTCCATTGGATATCCTCAATGACCTTCTAACGTAAGTACTTACGGTAGTAGGCCAGCACCGATGCCAGTATACTAAAATTAGCTCTGTTTACAATTTATAGGAGATTCATCATTAATGTTCCCGAGTCAGCAAAGCAAAATTTAATAAGGATCTGTTTCCAGATAGAACTAGCGCATTGGTTTTACTTGGATTTTTATGTTGGTAATGAAAATAAGTTCAAAAGCTGTACAATAAAGGAATTTGCAGCACACGTTTTCCAGGTAAGTGTATTTTCTTAAGAAGCAGTTAATAACCATTTTAATTAATAATCTTTTGAAGCACATGGTGTTGCATACACAGTATATTTTCTCACTTAATACATATTTTCTATAAACTGCATTTATGCTAAGCTTCATCCTATGTGTGAATATGAAACTGACAGGAAGGAGCGTTGTGCATCTTTATGCACACATAAACCGGGACGGAAATGGCCATGTTCGACGCTCCATTATTGTCATCAGTCAGTTTTGATTTTAAAAGGGTACAACGCATAAAAATATGGGTATTTGTGTGTCGTGTGTTTGTTTCTTGACATCAATAAATAATAAAAGTTCAGGAGTAAAATTTTGTATGCATGTTTTTAATACTAAATTGTAATTTTTTAGGTGCAGTCAAATTGATTGACACACACGATAACTTAATGATAGGACCTAGCTTTTTTCACGAAAACACAATATAATGTACTTCGTTTTTCACACCTGTAGGTACTCCGATTGACTTTGATATATTTCATATAATAATTAATTGTCTCAAACTTACTGCCCGAAGCGAATGTCAAAGCAGAAACAGTAGGCGGCTGTATGCACGCTACTTTCTGGTCTATCGAATCATACACCCCTCCTGTTAGTTTTATATGCAAGGCTTTGAACTATTAGGGCTGGCACAAATGTGGATCAATTTGATAGCAGTGTTAACCTCAGATCAAACCATGGTAACCACGAATGTAAGCGTTTTTATTGGTGTTGCCATGGTTTGATCCGAGATTAAGACTGCTATCAAATTGATTCACGTTTGTGCAACCGGCCCTTATTGATGTCATGTCTTGTCGCCTGAACATATGAAGTAAGATATAACTTATGATTTGACATTACACATATAACTGTAATGTGCCTTCTTGTTAGGTAAAAGTGATATATAAGAAGTAACTAAAATTTTGTTTGTATGTGTACTAAATTTTATTAAAATTATTAATTATGTGACTTTCAGCTTCTTCCATTTTTGCAACCCCATGCTGCAAGACTGAACGCAATTTTAGAAGAATGGAGAGAATATAAACAGAGTGTTCCTACATACGGTGCAATCTTGTTAAATGAAGATTGGAGCCAAGTGTTACTTGTGCAAAGCTACTGGGCAAAATCTTCATGGGGTTTCCCCAAAGGAAAAGTCAATGAGGATGAAGATCCTGCACATTGTGCCATAAGGGAGGTTTTGGAAGAAACAGGCTTTGATATTACAAACTATATAGATCCAGAAATATACCTGGAGTCTGTTATTAATGAGCAGTTAGTACGGTTGTATGTTATAACGGGTATTTCTCAGTCAACTAAGTTCCATCCAAGAACACGATATGAAATTAAATCTTGTGAATGGTTTCCTGTTGCTGACCTGCCAAACAATAAGAAGGACATCACACCAAAGGTTAAAATGGGCATCAGTCCAAATGCTTTCTTCATGGTTTTGCCATTTGTTAAAAGGTTAAAGGGCATTTCAAATTCCAAATGTAAAAGGCAAAGGTACAAATCGTCTAGCTTTAGTGATGGAGAGTCAATCTCAAAAACCAAATCTAAAACTAGCATCATCCAAAAAGGTGATACTGATGATATAAAATCTATTAAAATGAAGAAAGAAAAAAGACAAAATTGCCATTATAAAAGGCAGTTATTTAATGGTGTACATGAAAATGCTGATTTTTGTGCACCATCTTGGTTGAATTTCAAGTTCAACAGGACCGCTATAATGGAATGTATTCCGTGATACATTTTGCTGGTCATTTGTGATAGTTATTACTTAATTATTTTTATTTTATCTTGATTGACAGAATTCTACCTGATTATGTTGTGAAGATTTAATTTTGAATTTGTCTTTTTGTTAAACAAAATTATTTTAATTTTTATGGGCTAATTCATGACATAAAAAATAATGCATATCAATTTTTTTCCTTATTATAATGCTTTATTGTAAATATAAGTCACTTGCAATTTACGATATCAGTAAGGCCAAACTTGCATTTAATCATGAGATATTCCAAATTTATTTTTAATCACAAATTTTAGTTCCCATCTTGAAAGGCAAAAGATTTGTGATTATGACGTTTTAGTTTCACAGTTACTTTTTTGTTGCGAACTATTCAGTTATTTGTGATTCTGTTAGAAACAGTGATATGTTAACAAAGGCTGATTTGTTCTAGTTTTACAAAATGATTAGTTATGTCTGTGTCTGATCGGATAAGATATTTTGTTTTCTGTATACACAAAAAATTATACAATGGAAATAAAAGCTTTATTTTACAACAGTACTTTTATCTTGTTCTTTCAAAATGTATGAAAGATTATGTAGCAGAGTGGTATTATATGTTCATAACAATCAAAATGTAGGATATTTAGTAGTCAACAGTTCATATCAAAATATACAGATTTCATTAAAAATATTTTTAAGCAAGCAACTTTGCCGTTGGGGAAAGCGTTCATAAGGCCTAACAAAAATCAAACTTACTTATTGGTCTAAAATATGCTTATTAGAAATTTTGCTTGTTTACATATTTTTCCCTTCTTTTCTAGTTGCCTTGACAGTGACAAGAGAGATATTATTTGCAAACGAATTCAATGAATGGTGGTTTATTTTAAACTGTCCTTTATAATTTTCGGTTAAATCATACAGAACATTTTTTATTCTAAATATGTAACAGCATTGTCCGAATGTATTTAAAAATTCAACTTCACATGTCTACTTCTGAGACCTCTAATCAAGCAAAATACATCTGGAAACTAAGTCAATATTTTTTTCGTCTCAGTTTTTTGGCAGCYTTTTGTAAATAAAATTCAGTGATTACTTATAAATAGTTATTTTCATCAAGTATTTGCTACAGTGAATTACCCACCCAAGGTAATTAGGTATTGTCTGAAAATGCTTCCTGCATTTGTATAGTACAACAGAAATAAGATTGCAGGTGAGATTTGGAGACAGCTGTGCAAATGAAGAAGAGAGAACGCATTCAGAGGAAAGAGGACAGCCTATATAACTATTGGTCAATAAGTTACCCACACCAAAGGACAGTAAACAAGAAACTGACATGGTACATCATGACTTACCTATACTTCCACATTTGTATATGCGTTCATTCAGTAATTATTTCAACTTTTGTAGTAGACGCAATTGCAATATCCAGTGATTTTCTGTATCATTTCGTTTTGAGAAATGTATTTCTAATAAGACAAAACAATATTGTGCTGGGGATTTATGACTAAGAATTAGGCTCAAGCCTGTTACTCATACTTATGTAAGGTATATAGTATTGTCCTTGTGTATATGGGCAAGGGTATCATTGTTGAGCTTCCCACAACATATTTTGTTTATAGACCCCCACACGCTTTAATCCGGGTCTGGCTGCTTATACTAGAAACATAAAGAGAAAATACCATAGACCAATTGAAATAATTCATTTTAAAGGAAAAAAAAATTTATTCAAATATCTATAGTGGCATATATTAAGTGAACAAAAAATGCAAATATTGATGTTAAAAGTAAAAGTACCCAATAAAAAAGTTGTAGGTAATGAAAAAATCAACAACTTGTTTTAATTCCTTTTTAATATGACTTTAAAATTTCTGAGAAAAATGTGAACAAAAATTTCTTGTTTTTATTTTTAATTTCTACAAAAATAATCCAGTGTTAATGAAACTTGGTGAAAGCATACCTTTCTGTGCCCGAAATAACCACATTCATTTCAAATTAAAGGAATCAAGACGTCTCCGAGATATTAATGTTTTCCGACCAAAAAGTGTTTTCTTTTTCAATGAATAATTGTATCAGAGTTCTGGCAGGGCTCATTCTTTTGTTTTGATATATACTTTTCGAAAAAATTAACAAATGATTTAAGAACATGCTCAAAAATGCAAAAGAAGCAAAAAATGACTTGCAAGGATGAATTTGTCAATGGAATAGAATGCTGATTACACCATTCAGTACTAGAGAAAAAATGCTAAGGAAACTGTTTTTCATTGTTTAATCAGAAACTTTTTTGTAGTATTGCTATAAACATTTAACGAGCATTTTTTTAAATAAAAATATTTTACATTCGAATTTTCTTTCAAAAATATTCAATTTTTAAACATTTTTACGCCTTGTATTTAAAACTTAATAATCCTTGGCCAGTATTAGTCGCTGGCAAATTCTAGATTTGATATTCAGTGTCCATTCATTCATTAACTTTAGCTTCCTCTGTTTCTTCTAATTCATTCTCTGGGTTGAGACAAAGATTTGGCTGAACAATTTTATGAATCAGTAATATCTTCAAAAGTTTTTTAAAGTTAGAGCAATTATTTGAACCATTAATAATAATAAAAGTCCTTATTGCCTTAGACAAAAGGAAAGCTGATAGTTTTCACTGTCTTTCTCCATCGCCCTAAAACAACACTAGTAGGTACTAGAGCCTAGAAACTACCAGCATACATATTTAAAAGAAGAGTGCTTTATACATTGTGGTACTATCGGTTGCAATATTCATGCAACGACATAACGAGCAACCCTTTACACTCCAAATTTAGTACGTTTTTCCACCGAACGGTGGGGTAAGCACAGTATCCCTAATGAGCAACAATTCCCGATTTTATGCAACCCAACATTTGAATATCTGCAGAGTTCAATGACAAGTAAGATCTACCCTCGGATCTACCTGTTTTAACGACTACCTACTTAATATAAACAGCCCAACTCAGGCGGAGCGGTGTAGCTGGAAATATGGAATTAGTGTTCCAAATGGACAGATACAATGCTCACAGACATAAAGGGTCGGTGTCGCGTCGTCGGCGTGTACAAAATCTAATATCAATAAGCAAGCTTCTTTTCTAAAACATGTAGCAAGTTAATAAAACTTGAAACATTCTGAAGTGTTATATTATTGCTATTCATTTAACACTGTGGAATCTGTCAACTGAAGTCATTGGGCAGGTTTTCATCTCTATTTTATTTTAAGTTAAAATCATCCTTGTAAGAGAATCTAAACCAATCATATTACCTTACTTTAAGGCCCATTAATTTTTAGACACATCGAATGATAGTAAGTCGTTTATTCATTTATTTCAGGTATATTATACTAAATTGCACTACCTTAGCATACATGCAATAATATTTGAAAAAGAGGAGCGATGAGTTTACCTATTACAATTAATTGCAAGAAAATACGTGTTGTGACGTGACTTGATAATTGTTTGACAAATTGGCACGTTAAAGTACTCTAATCTGGTATATGTATACAGCCGCCATGTTTTTTCGAATAAGTAGAATTATTACGATCCGGTTATGCAGGACAAATTATATTTATTTTACAATTTGTAGAATGGATAATCGAATATTCACAAAATTTCAGATAATTCTAAAAAGTTTTACGGTAATTCATCAAGCAATACGACATACAGCGCATAAAATACAATAAAATGTTTTTAGGAATCGCTCGTAACTTATTTAATATAATTACATTTTGAAAGAGTAGCTTTTAAACACTATCGCCGCCACGAAAATATTGTTATTATAAGAGTGAATGTTTCCAGCGTCCATCTTATGACAAACAACAAAAATTATGGATCCGACGTTTTTTCGAAAACGTATATTAATCTATCGAACATTATCTACATCGTTTTCAAAGTTTATAATCAAATTTCCAGTAACATATCTGCAAACCCAATACATTTTAAAAGTAATTTGCAGGGCAACAGGAGACAAGGGAGTGTAAAATGATAATATAACTAATACTAAAGTTTTTCATTTTGAGTTTTCATAGCATTCCTTTGGCGCTTCTTGTTTGTTTATAGGAACTATCTCTTTGAAACATTTAATTTTGTTTAGTACATTATATCGATATTTATGAAGCTAGTTTCTTTGAAGAGCAGCATTAACTGAATCCCATTTTACTGGACTTCACTCTTGTTTTCTATTTTATTTTGAAACAAAACATATTATTATGCTGTATTGCTTTAGTTAATAACACTATACTATCACTACCATTACTTCTACCACTACCACTACCAAAACTCACCACCTCTTCCACTACTACTGCTTGTAATATATGTTTTATGCAAACATCACACAACAAATTTGAAATCTAAAATATAAATATGAGAATTTTGTTGGTTATGCCTTTCTTGGAAATATATTTATAATGCCTATGTTATGGTTTTGGTGCATATCACGTTGCACTCACAGATTTCCGTGGTATTGTAAAATACATGAAAAATTGTATGTAACTGTTTTTTTAAGATTATTTATGAAGCCCAAATGACTGAAAATTTACCACATTTAAAAGGATTTTTTCAGGCAAGTAATTGCATTGTGCTAAATCGGGTACCATTAAAATATGCGTTATAACAGGGTCTGACTAATTTTAGAGTAACGTTAACGTTAACAAGATTTTGACAAGTATAAATATCAAAAAGTCCTAATAGTATTTTTATAGACATAAATTTACACTGCAAGTAAATGACATTAATATGTGATTGAATAAAAATAAAACCAGTCTTCTGAACCAGATGAATTTAATTCCCAAAAATACTGAACAAAAACTGAACAGGAAGATATGGATCCAATTTTGAATGACATTAACAAAAACACATCCTTTCATCAAGAAAATAAATTTCGTATTAGTCAAGGAATGTCACCATTTGAATTTGGTTTCTTAAGCATATCTGTAGTACAATTATGACGATGTAAATGGGAATTTTTGTTTTTGATATTCAAATTTTAACTAAGATTCATATACAGTAAGTTTTACATAGAGAACGTTTTTTATACACCTCAATTTAGCTCCACGTATTCCCCTGCTTATAAAACAGAATGCAATAACAATCTAAAAACCTTATTACCTTCTAAAAAATGTGAACTATAAATATTCTGTTAAATATGGACAATTACTTAGCAAACATGTAAGAAATACGCTTATCCGACATAAATACAATTATCCCGCCGATAATAACAGCAAATTCGTTCATACTATCCATTAGTAATTTGAACGATATATTAAATCTTTTAATTAAAATGTTTACAATATTGCAGTACTGTAGTTTCAGAAATTGTTATAAATAATGCGCTTTATATGTAGTCATCCACGCAATACTATAGCATGCATTTCGAAGTAATACTTTCGTGGTGGTATAAGAGTTTTTCTACGCTATTATTTTACAAGCGGTTAGAAAAAATGTAGTTGTTTCTTTACTTTATTACATTTTGTTTGCCATATTTGGTGTATTTTGAAACATTATAGGTACTTTAAAAGTTTTTAAAAATATCAGAATTTTCTAAATATTTAATTATCGGATATATAGATTTAAATATAGATATAGTTTAGAAATGAAGGTAATTGCTATTAAATTTCGTTCACGCCGACCCTTTATACCTACGAGCGTTGTATCTGTCCATTTGGAACTCTAATTTCATATTCCTAGCTATACCGCACCGGTTGGTCTGGCATTGTTATATTGGGTGTAATCCTAAAAACAGGTAGATCCGAGGGTAGACCTTACCTGTCATTGAACTCTGCAGATATTCAAATGCGGTAATGTTGGGTTGCATAAAAACCGGGAATTGAATATAGAACGTAATAGAAGGACAATCCAATGCTTTTAAATGTAACGCTAGAAAGGGCGTTAGAAGCTCATTAGTTGGGGCGTTAGTACTGTAGAGGCGCTGTCTCGGTGCTGCAAGCGCATTTACAGATTCTAACAGACGCCTCAAATAATGAACAGCAACCACTATGTCTATTCACCATTAGAGGCGCTGATTAGGAATCGTCGGCTGGTAAAGCAAAAAACGTAAACTATATAATCGGCCGTACATACGGTTACCAAATTTTCATTTATATCAGTACGAGATACTGTAGATTGACTGAACCTAATGTTACTAGCAAGCTATTGTTTAAAAGCGGACTAAATGATATCCTCTAAATGAATGTTATTTCTATTTGTGGTGCAACATAAAAATACTATTTGTTATAACAGTTTATAAGATTTTTCGAGAGCGCCGAGCGCGTTAGGGTAGGACGAGCGGAGGAAGTAAAACATTTTTTTTGTATATCAAAATTATGGTAGACTCTCAGGTGAAATGGAAATGGCAGCATGAATTACACACAGGAATCACGTTCATAAAAAAATAAATAACTAAATACGTTAACCGCAGACAAATTCTCGAACGCGATGTATTGTAACGCAAATAAACACGGGCAAAACATAAACTTCAATCCGTCGTCAATGGGATTCGGGAAGCGGGACGCGGGACACCCTAAGGAAATTACGATGTCTTAATAATCCAGCATTACAAGCGAGCTCATCCGTAGTTCGGTCTACGTAATAAGTTGCATTTCTAAACTGTGAGATTTTTTGAGTAATAAATACTGCGCCAATAAAAAATGTCAACTTTACGAAGTGGTGTAAAGTGCAGCTATTTTAACTGTAATAATAGTGCTAAATATGTAGAAGGACTACGTGTGTTTGGCTTTCCAGTGAAAGACACAGAAAGGTGCAGAAAATGGATTATTAATAGTGGTAAGTAACCCTTATATGTCCTAACTGTTTGTTTTCAAATAAATATTTATACACAAAATTGAGAAAATTATTGTTTTTCCATTATTTCTCTACAATATTTGTGTAACAGTTGGTAAATTATGTTTTTAGTTTATTCTGGAATTGGTTTTAAGAACAATTGCTTTTTAAAAGTTATCACAGTTGTTTCGGTAGTAATCTATATGCTATATAAGTGCTCGAATGACATAAAAAATATATATCGGGTTTTGTATAAAAAAAACATTCAATGAGGTCATATATTTTTCATAGTAATAAATTGCTCTGTTTCATTCGTTTCAAAAACTCTTTTCAATTCTTTAGTTACTTGTTTCAGCAATTTTTCGAATTTTTAGAAGTAACCTTATTTGAATTTCCTGCATTATTTAATTGATACTTAGTAGAAAGCTGGAATACAGTTATTATTGTATCGAACATCTTCATTGATTAGTAAATAGTCAGTTGCCCTTCTCTATGCTAAGAAAAGCATACCTACGGTTCTTGAATCGCATTGCAATATCTATAGTTAACTAGGGATTTAACTTTTACGTAATTAATGCTCCTAAAATATTATAAACTATGACTCAAGTTTGTTTTAGTTGGAGTTATATTTAAAAAAATCTGGAGTTTTTAATGTGCACTTTTTTCCATTGTATCAACACCAAGCAATAATAGGGTATGATCAGTAACTAGGAAGGGCACAAATAAGGGTTGCATGAAGCTGATTAATCTCCACCAATAATCTTACTTTTATTTATTTTGTATTGATTATTGTAATTATTTTCAGGTAATGCAGAACTAATAAATCTGCCGGCAGAATCATTGAAAAAAAGGTTTTTGTGTCATTACCATTTTCCTTTATCTGAGTTTATGCATCCCGGTTCAAAATATCTCAAAAGAACGGCAGTTCCCACATGTTATAATGTGAGCGCAGCATTACAAACAGATACTCCAGGTCCCAGTAGTGAATATAGCGCACCAGATAAAATACCCTCACCAAAAGTTTTCACCCCAAAGAAAACATATGTTAAACATAAAAGTATATCTCCAACTACATCTGAAATTCTTCCTACAGAATCGGATCTGTCACCCAGTACACGCCATTTTTTACAAAACGTTACTGATTTGCCCACACCAGAATTAAAAGGAAAAAAGGTCAAACGAAAACTTGTTTATTCGGGTGATGTTTCAGAAGGCTTAATTACTCCCAAACGAAGAAAAATAAGTGAATTGCAAAAAAAAACAATTGCCCGACATGGAATACTCCTAAAGAGAAAACGAACCCAAATCTCACGATTAAAATCAAAACTGGAAAACAAGATATTTATTACCGATATTCTGCATACTCTGCCATATCCTTCACAACATTCAAAGACATTAGTGACAATGCAACTATTGCATAAGAAAAAGGCTGTGTGGAGTCAAGACGAAAAGGAGTTTGCAATAGCTTTATATTATAAATCACCCACAGCTTATACATTTCTAAGAAGGAAAAATGTAATTCTACCTGCTGTATCAACAATAAAGACATGGATAAGTGTTTCCAAGTGTTTGCCAGGTTTCAGTGCGGAGCTATTTAAGCAAATAAAAGTAAAGTCTTCCACAATGTCTGGAATGGAACAAACGTGTGTTGTATGCATAGATGAAATGGCCATAAAGGAATCTCTCGAATACTCTCCTTTACTAGATCTCATAGAAGGCTACGAAGATCTTGGTCTTTCTATTGGGCGCAGTAATAAGACAGCCAAAAAAGCCCTCGTCTTCATGGCCCGGGGCTTATACTTCAAATGGAAACTACCACTGGGATATTTTTTAAGTAATAAAGGTGTTGATGGACCAAATCTTGCAATACTCATAAAAAAGTGCATCGACAAATTGGCAGCAGCATCATTGAAACCGCTAGCTATTGTATATGACCAAGGAACACCAAATGTTTCGGCTATCAAAATTTTGGGCAGTACTACAGAAAAACCCTATTTCCTACATAATTCACATAAAATTTACACCATTTTCGATACACCACATTTAATTAAATCCATTAGAAATAACCTTTTAAATGGTTATTTTCAATATGAAAACAAGACTGTGCGATTTCAAGATATAATAGACACTTATAACATTGACAAGGGAAGTATTTCGGCACGAATGCTTACAAAAATTACTGATGCACATGTATCACCAAATGCATTTGAAAAAATGAATTGCAAGTTAGCATTGCAGATATTCAGCAATACCATGGCTGCAGCACTGCGTACATGTTCTTCTACTGGTCAGTTGAAAAGTAATTCTGCTTTGACTACTGCAGATTTCGTTGAAATGTTGGATAAGACATTTGATTGCTTGAACAGTCAGTATCGTTTTTCTAGAAATCCATATTCCTGTGCAATGTCATCAAAAACACCGATTGTTGCAGAAACATTGAAAAATGCCAAATCCGTTATGGAAATTATTCAGAAAGTTAACTTTAATAGTGGCAAAACTTCGCGTCCACCATGTTTTGACGGACTTATAACCACTATTAATGCAATACTTTCATTACACGAAGAACAGGTAAGCAATGGCTTTGATTACCTTTTAACGTACAGGCTGAATCAAGATATTTTGGAAAACTTTTTTTCGGTAATTCGACAAAGGGGAGGGTACAGTCGTAACCCTACTGCCAGAATTTTTAGGTCCTCATTTAGAATTGCTGCGATTAGGAATTTAATGCAGCCTCCGGAAAGTGCCAATTGTGAACAAGATGATGACCAATATTTGCAAGTACAGTCGGTAACCAATACTTCATTACCTGAATCGTCGGCAGAAAATATAGATAAACAGACAGACAGCGTTTCTGGTTCAGAATCCTCGTCTAGCTATGAAATTCAGCAGCCAGAGGCATCATTTGGATTAATTCACAACACAGCAGAAGATTGTGCAGCAGCCTATTTCATAGGTTATTTGTGTTTTAGATGCATTAAAAAATTCAAGTGCGCAGATTGTGAAGAGTATTTAATTAAAAGTGATTCCAAACTTACAGAACCAAACGAGTTGTTTATTTTAAATAAATTATACACTACAACTAATTTCAGTGATTCTTCAATAGCATTGCGCTGCCCACAAGACAATGTTGTGGAAATACTCACTCAGGCACTATCCATTTTTGCAGATGCATTTCAAACATATTCATATAAAAGAAAAGTTCTGCATAAAATTTATAAAAAAATTGTTGCTAGAATAGACCCAACATTTCTTGCCATGGACTCTAGATGTTTACAACATAGACAATTCATAATAAACCTTTTAATTAAGGTCAAAATATTTAAAGAATGTAAATGGTGTCTACCTGTTAATCGACGCTTCGCAGATCAAGCCAAGCCGCATCAAAAACTAAAGATATTAAAAAACTTGTAATTTTTCTAGATTATATTTGTTTTTTTATCTATAGGCATCAGTGTTTGATTTATTTGTTTATATAAAGAATAAGGTGAAATATTCGTTTAATAATACATGTATTTTCTTTTTTTTATTAATAACTTTACAACATGCTGTGAGAGTTTCCAATTCCTGTACATAGTTTTGTTTTTTGGAAGGCTGCTTTGTTTGGCCACGCAAAATAAGCTTTTGCTTACTGACATATCGAACATTAACAATCTTTTCTGTGTATTTTTGCCAGTCGATTTTATCTAATGACTTCAATTTATAAATGTTCAAAACCTACTGCGATCTTGTCAAAATTACTGGTTTCTAAGATTATTGTTGAAAAGAATGCATCCTAAGTTGGTTATATTTATATCTATTGTATTTATTCTGAATTAGTCAGTGTGTTTATAAAGTTAGTATTTTTTATATAAAAGTTCTTAACCAATTTTTGACGCTGTACATACGTAGTTTATATTTCAATAAAGTAAGCATTTTTAAAATCACTTCATTCTTCTGAATACGCCCCATATTTATATTTTGCCTGGACTGAATTCCAAACTGAAAGTTTTTTTTAGCTTACCGAACTGCAAGTACATATGTATATACTATAATATTCTATGTTCCTTCAAAATAATCCTTTTATAGTTTAGTGGCGAACAATTAATTTTTTGTTCACATAAAGATTTTAAGTTTTATGAACTTCCTAAAATTGGCTTGATTAAAACAAAAATATTCTTCAAGTTCTCAATTTACGTACCTACCACCGTTAAGAAATACCTACCCAGTTTTGAATTTAAGGAAACGTTTTCTTTCGTTCTAAAAATGTTGCTGACGACCGGCGCCCGCTCTAGGGTGGGCAACCCACACCCACATTTGTCCTTAGCGCCAAAATTTTGGGGGGCGGTGAATTTTTGCTATACCTAAGTGTGCGAAAAATATGGATGTGTTAAATACCCGATTAAAAAAATCACACCGATTTTTTCGTTCGCTAATAATTTTGGGTATATTTATATTGTCTAAAGGCTAATAAAGATATGTAAACTAATAACTACAAGTTATTGTATATATTCTTAATAAAAGGCGGCAATTTGTCTTTTTGCTCGGGGCGACGTAACCGATAGAGCGGGCGCGGTGATGAGCGATTCTTAAAATAAACTTGAATGTTGAATAGAAATTCGTCTCAGTGCGTGCGCTAGTGCAGGTGTTCATTGAGGCAATAAATCACATTTTATTGCATTTGGAGACAGGTCCGGCCGCTAGAAGAAAGCGCCATCTCGTGACCTATTGCGACTCACATGTGTCTGCTATTATATTTAATAAGTGTTCTGATCCCTACTAAATACTAAACAATTAAACCCTTTAAAACACATATGCAACCCACCTTACCCGCGCACTAATATTCCCGTAAGCGTTGACCTTCTATTACGTTCTATATTCAAAGCTATCCATTAGTAATTTGAACGATATATTAAATCTTTTAATTAAAATGTTTACAATATTGCAGTACTGTAGTTTCAGAAATTGTTATAAATAATGCGCTTTATATGTAGTCATCCACGCAATACTATAGCATGCATTTCGAAGTAATACTTTCGTGGTGGTATAAGAGTTTTTCTACGCTATTATTTTACAAGCGGTTAGAAAAAATGTAGTTGTTTCTTTACTTTATTACATTTTGTTTGCCATATTTGGTGTATTTTGAAACATTATAGGTACTTTAAAAGTTTTTAAAAATATCAGAATTTTCTAAATATTTAATTATCGGATATATAGATTTAAATATAGATATAGTTTAGAAATGAAGGTAATTGCTATTAAATTTCGTTCACGCCGACCCTTTATACCTACGAGCGTTGTATCTGTCCATTTGGAACTCTAATTTCATATTCCTAGCTATACCGCACCGGTTGGTCTGGCATTGTTATATTGGGTGTAATCCTAAAAACAGGTAGATCCGAGGGTAGACCTTACCTGTCATTGAACTCTGCAGATATTCAAATGCGGTAATGTTGGGTTGCATAAAAACCGGGAATTGTTGCTCAATAGGGATACTGTGCTTGCCCCATCGTTTGGTGGAAAAAGGTACTAAACCTAAAGTGTAGAGGGTTGCCCCTTATGTTGTTGCATGAATATTGCAACCGAGAGTACATGGCATAACACAACACTGTAAACTTTTCTCCTGGTTCATTCAGAAAAGACCTACAACAATTCAGTAACCTAGCCCCTATGAATGTGAACCAATTACATGACCATCCCTATTTTATACACCCAAATCTGTTACTTTTATAGCTCGTTTCGAAGCTACAAGAAATTTTTTTAACTTGCTTGGGTGGAACATCTGTAAAGCAAGCGATGAAATTGATCTGCAACCATTTTGAGCCATGACACGGACTGTATTATACTGATTTATGTACAAGATGTTATGGGTTGGACAGTTGTTCAACTATGAAAAAATCTTTGAAGATATTACTGCTTGAGAAAATATTTCTAATGAAATCGAGTTGCCAAGCCTTTGTTTTGACCCAGATAATGAATCAGAAGAAGCTGAAATTAATGAAGGATTGGACGCTGAAGATCAAATCCAGAACTTGCCAAGGAGACCAAGACTGGCCTAGAATTATTAAGTTGTATATATGTATAATTTTTTTTTTTGGAGAAAAAATCGGATTGTAATATATTTTTATTTTAAGATCCTCGAGTTATATCATACCTCAATTAAATTCTTGCAGCAATACTATCTAAAAGAAGAGTTTCTGATTAGATTTTTTGCTTCTTTTGCATTTTTGAGCATGTTCTTAAAGGTTATATGTCAAAGCGAAAAAATGAGCACCAACGCAACTTTTTTTAGTAATATATTTGGAGAAAGTGTTTTGAGCAAAAAAATATAAATATCTCGGATCGCCTTGATTTTTTTAATCCGAAAAAATGGTTGTTTCAGGCACAGAAAGATATACTCTCGCCAAATTTCAAATTTGATTATTTTTGTATAAATTTTAAGGTTAAATTAAAAACGAGATTTTTTTCATGATCTAAAACTTTAAATATGGGATACTTTTTCTTTTGAGGTCAACTTTCGTAGAAAATCGCGATTTTTGTCGCTTTTTCAAGCCCCCCATCCGGCAAATTAAACTTACGCTTTTTGTTTTGTTCATTTATTCTATGTATGGATACTCTATCATTTCCACCCCCAGATGTTTGGATAACACTTTTCTCTCTAAATGCAATTTGGTGGGATTATAATTATATAGAAAATAAATTGCCATAAACGTGACCCGTCACGAAGTACTTACCTATACCTACTTGATAAAAACCGATAATTGCCGATCCTAGCCGACACAATTTCTTCTAACCTAGATCGTTACCTCGCTCATAAAATCGAGCCTCGATGGTCTGTTTTCGCCAAAATTCGTGTTGGCTAATGGCTATAGTGACTGTAAAAACAGATACTTGCAATTTTTGAGCTTCAGTAAGCAGATACACGATATACATTTGCACAACCTTGCGTATGTTGTCCTCTACCGCTAAGGAGCAGTTCTTAAATCTGTGCTAAGCACATATACAGATTGCTACATAAATTGTTTCTTTTCAATTCATTAAATTAAAATTTAGTGTAGAATTTTATTATGAGATTGTGCCTCACGTGTCGGCCTGATGGTTCATTCATCTGATTTTAATATGAATGTAGATAGAATATTGCTTGCGACATATTACAGAATTACTGGAAATCATGCCATATAATTACTATAAATGCTCTATAACGTTCAATATAGAAAGCTAACTTAAAAAACAACAAAGATGCAAATAACATTTTTATAAGCAACTATACGTGGGTATTTTATGTCATGCACCTCGACAGACTATTTTTGCATTCTTTAATAAAGTTACTAAAAATATTGTTATTGAATTCGTTCGCACGATATCTATACGAGTTTAAGCTCGTTTTGGTTTTGTTTTCATTCAAGATTGTGGATAATAAGGTTTTGTATATTTTAAGAAGACAATCGTTATCGTACATATCTGTATTTGTTTACCACAAGAATTAATTTTCTGATTTAAGTAGCCTATTAGTGTCATTTCATTATATTTTTACACTTCACAATGCTCGACTATTCTCTTTCTGATACTTGATAATAATTAATAACCTCTCATCCATATTGTGATGGTGTGAATCGTACTCTATTGTGGTGGGGCGTCGCAGTCCGTGTTCGTGTTWTGCTCTCAGTGTGTACCGTGACTCGTGTGGTGTATGTTAGTGAAAGCTGCAATGGCCGCCACTTTGACACCGGAACAAGAAGATGTAAGTGAATTTTATTAGACAAACTTCCTACGTCTTTTCCCATTTTGTGTAATACTGTTTTCGGCCCCTGTTTTGCCGTACCTGGAGCAATACGKAAGCAACGTGTCAATTCATGAAGTGGTAAATAATATGCAGTTGGTTAGACACTTAACCAGAATGTTAAACTCGCAGCCTACGCCTTCATAAAACCAACTGGATAAAAGTTTAACCTTATCTTGAAGCAAATAGCGCATGTAAAATTTGTAAAGATTAAATCGTAATACCCATATTCACGTACCTATATTATACATTTGTCTGTTGTCAGTGGAACTTGTTTAACAAAATGGGTAGGTAGGTAAACCTGAACTTAAAATCAGTTTTGAAATAGATGTTTACTTTGAACGAAAAAAATGAAAATATTGGCCTAAAAGCGCTGCAACTTTATGTTTTACAAACATTTCATGCAAACTTGTTGGTACTTAGGTATACCTGTATATCTACTCGTCTTCATCACTTTACCACCTTCTTTGAAAAGCTCCCTTTTAACGTTAACTAGTGTTGAATTGGAAGTACCTTAAAGTACACAGTTTTAATCGCCTGTGTATTTTAACATCAATGAAAATACATACATCTGCAACAGTTTTCTCAAATTGCCAAGCATATTTAAAAGGTGTTGCAATATTTAAAATTTTGTTAAATAAGTATATAATATGGGCTATAAGACTCCGTTCTTACTGAAGCTTTTTATTTGTAAGTATCTTCATTAGTCATTAAGTCCCTTTACCATTAACTCTGTACTTATCATTGTTTTTTATATAACTGATAAAAAAGATAGGCAATAGGTATAAGATAAGACCAATTATGTAAACTATGTAAAGGAAGCACTTTAAAAATAAMCGATTTTGACAGTTTGCTCTTGTTCCTCAAAAGTTTCGTTGTGCTCTGATAATTGCGGTTTCATTTTTCTTYCCTCACCTATTTCAAAATGCTCCCTCATCAGAGTGGAGATAATATAAATTTTGATGATGATCGGTTACTGAGATAGAGTTCGCACATAAGTAGAAGTTTTCCGTTTATTTAGTAACAAATATCCTAACAGAAACAGTTACGGAGTCTGTCATTAGCAAGATAGAGCAAACTTTTTTGGAAGTCAGCCAAAGGTCTTCCTTAAGTCCAAGAAAATTTTAAATTATTTTCTGCTTCAATTTCAAAAGAACTTTCCCATTTATCCGGCGGCCAAGTGGCAGCAGACAACTAAATTCAAAATTCCGTCTCGCATGAAGCGGTTTTGGTCCAAAAAGAAACGAAGACTATCCTGACTGCAGGTTACAGTTTTGCTAAACCATTTTTTCACGGAAAATTGTATTTTCCGATGAGGCTGATTTTCATCTCGACGGCATAGTAACCCGGAAAAACTGTAGATATTGGTCTGCTGGAAATCTACACCGGAAAAGAGGAGCCCACAGCCATTTTCCACAAAAACACAAATAAAAAAGATCCATATCTCCCCAACGACAAGATATGGCACCCCATTTGCGGGGATTGTTCGCGAATACTATTTAAGCCAAGTATTTGATAATCAACTGATTGGTCGTTGAGGAACCATTGAATGCCCTATTAGATCTCCAGATCTTACACTCTTTGATTCTCCCTTATGCTGTCGATATTTGAAAAGCAAAGTTAATTTCAGTAAGTCAAATACCAGCAAGCAAATCTAGGTGACACCCGCGGTAAGGTTCTCCAAGTTTCAGTGCTCTAAGATATTACCAAGAAATGATTGGAGATGACTTCGAACATCTACTTTGAGATTCGTGTGTTTCTACCTATATTTTAATTTTTTTTATAGTGTCTTAATTCTTGTAATCGATGTTTATTGATCTTGATTTCGATAAATTTTGATTTTTTCGTTTTGTTCTTAAGTATTTTCTGAATTATCGTTATTAAGTAGAAAGTATCTGTTGTAACTAAATTAAAACACTAAAATACTTGATCTACTGGATAATTTTTGCTTACGGTTTTAAAACTTTGGAACCTAATATTTCGGAAACTTTCCGCTTTAATTCGCAGTTTTTTTTGACATTTTCGTAATAAGACAAAATTCTATGGAGATCCGTTAATAGTATATTATTAATGTCAGTTTTGACAAGACCCCTGACAGTTACGACGTTACGAGGAGGAGTTTGTTTGATGTTTCCTCAGTTTTTTAATGATACCAACAATGGAAAATAAAAAAAATCAGTTTCGAAATTGCTCTATTACGACACGCGAATTGCGTTTCGTAATGGCTTCTTAAGAACACAAACTAGAGAAAATAAATTACTGGTCATGATTAAAAAATATATTATGTTACTTAATAGCTGAAAAACAAAGCATGAACAAATAATGTCAATACCTGTAAAAGCGACGTTTAGAAAATAAGGTTGACGTATTTTAGGGTTTTATGTAAAATTCCTTCTGAAATTAGGTGCGGAATTTATTCCATACTTTACGAGTTCACCATAGATAGAAAGTTTGCACTCTGTATTGGATTAGAATTCACTTAGCTGGTAATTATAGGTACTATTTAGCGCTTATCGTTTTCCAAAAGTTAGATAATATAAATTATATAATTCGAGCACTGTGGTTTCATACCTGAACTATGGATTTTAATAGCAGTAGTAAATTCATTGATTGTACTACGTTAGAGCAATTACGAGTACTAATTCCGGTCTTTCTATTGAACATTAAAGTCCTAACGCCCGGCCT
The DNA here is from genome assembly GCA_025024175.1 of Rhyzopertha dominica. Taxonomy (NCBI): domain Eukaryota; kingdom Metazoa; phylum Arthropoda; class Insecta; order Coleoptera; family Bostrichidae; genus Rhyzopertha; species Rhyzopertha dominica. The sequence goes on from QCXZ01000137.1 coordinate 24,786,384, forward strand.
GAATTTAAATTGTAATAGTCTGCGACATTTGACCTGTTTTCGTACGCCTCTTATGTTTTACTTTGTAATCTGTGTATTATCATGGGATAAGCACTGACGTAGATTCCTAGAATCTAATGACATTAAGCTAACTCCTACGTAAAGTGCTTTGAACGTACCATATTAGTCTGGTTCAGTTGCAGTTGCTGATGACGTTATTAACAATGAATTTCATCATCATCTCAATTCTCAATCCACGATTTTAAGGGACTAGTTTGTTATTCCGCTATTTTTGTTGAAAATTAGGTCCAGCTATACAAGTTCGCAAAAATTGCCGGATATCCATAGCCTCCTTAGAAAAAATTAAAATAATGATTTGTTTAGAAACTTACACGTAATTCTTTGAGAAAGTGCTTCTAGGTCGAAATATAAAGGGTGGGCCAAGTTAATGTATTTCCATAATTCCATACCTGATTTTTTTAAAATGGAATTCACTGTTTATTCGATATTTTGTGAAAAAATCTATTATTCTAAATAGAAAACAATAAATTTGTGACTAAAAAATTTTTTTGTGCTTTTCAATTTTGAAATTTTCCAACGTAAGCATCTTGAATTTTTTTGCTAGAATAATATAAATACACTATCAGATTTAAAATTAACTCTCCTTTCATTTATTATAAATTGTTCATAGTTCGAATTGGCCGTTTATAAATTAACCTCCAGAATTTAAGTGAAGCAACTGCTAAATTGATTTTTTAACTGTGGGAATCATGGGGTACATCATTGAAAATAAGAAGAAGAATGTTGTTACAGACAATTGAACTTTTGGTATTGGGTTCAGTAGTAGAAATTTTTGAATAAAACATCACCACTTTACAACATAAAATATTAAAAATATCATCAATACCATCCCTACCGAATTCAGCCGCATAAAAAATTAATTGATTTTGAATTCCAGAGTTGGCTAGTGTTTAATCAGTAAATTGTAGAAAAATTAACAGAAAAATTTCAAAGAAGTATACATTTAATTTTTGATCGACAGTTACCAATACCGACAATCTCTTATCGTTTGAATGTTATATCAGGGAATAATTTACTCCAGTAGTCAGATATTTTCTAGTTATTGAAAGAAGAAATGGACAAATTGTAATTTGATATTCAAGTTACTACGTTCGCATGGTTTCAGTAAGATGGAACTCATCCACATGTAGCAGGACTATTGGTAATTTTTTAAATTGGTATATCCTAAATGCGTGGATTGCGCATTGTGTACGTGCTAGCTTCCAGATTTAAGGAAAGTGTTTTCGTTTTTTTCCTAGGACTAGAACATTATGCGAATTTATCATTTATAATAATTATTGTAAACGGCGTTCATAAAAATGCTAGTCGAGTAAGCGGATGATGGTTTTTGTCTTGAACGTACGTCGTAGTGCTGGTGTAACAAACTGAACTGCCCCAGACTGTCACTTGTGTTGATTATCAAACGAGTTTCGTTTGCAATTTACACTCATATGGTGGTTCTTCATAGGATATTCATCAAGTTATAAACGTTTTTGAAGAATCAGCGGTGCCCGTGTTAGACTAGGTAACAGTAATAGCGTCTTATTTTCGCAGTGCAATAAAACACGATTACATCAATGGGAAAAAAGGGAAATCGTACGGACTATAATAATTATTTACACTGCAGGCGCTACGTTCGTGCTTGCCTGACCCGGTTTTCTATGAACGCCCGATACCTATAAAGTGCTTGTCCAAATGTACATAATATCTCATTTTTTTACTCAATATTCGAAAATGCAAGTGTAGCCTATCTCTGAAATTTACTAAATGAAAGATAAAAAAAATATATAAGAAACGAGAAACTCGGCAAGAAATGCTAACATAATTTTATTGGAAACTGTAAAAATCTGTTACTTTTTTATATAACTCAAAAACTGTCAGTGGCCGACTATTAAATATGCTACATTATATTTCAAAGAAAATTTTATTTTACATTTGACAGTGGGATATTTGTAGATTCCATTGAAAAAATAAAGTTAGTTGCCTTTTTTAGTTTAAACGTTAGTTAAATCTGCGCAGGTATTGCAATCGTCATTTTTTTTAACAAAATGTCCATCTCCGAACTGGTTTATTTAACACCTGTTGTATATAATATAAAATATAAAAATATAATAAAAAAGAGTGTTTAATTTCAAAACCAAGATAAATGTGCGTTTTCAGGTTTTTACTACAACTGGAAATTGGCGATCCTTGAAAATAATGTTAGATTGTAGTACTCAAAAAATTCAAATACTTTATTTGTATAAAACAACGATTATGTAATTATGTAAGAAATACGTTCACTTGGCCTGGAGAATTTAATAAACATTTGAACATTACTTTAACGATAATATGTCCGAAACAGTGAGTTGAGGTTGATTCTAACATATTTATCTCGAACAATAACATTATTGTTAAATTGTTAAAACGTACCTGATAATAAAACTTCGTAATTGAGATCAAATTTCGTCGGGTACGGAACATCTTACCTAGCAAAGAATTTTTTTATATATCTTTTCCACCGTTCGGATTACAAAAAGATGTTTTATACCAAACTTGTACAAATTTTTAACTGCATATTTTTAAAATATCTTCAAATATGGCTGATTCCTAGTTATACATAGAATGCACACCAGCTTTATTATTTGTAATGTGCTACTTATCTTCGACTGATTCTGGATTATTTGTCATTTTATGAAAAATAGAAAATCGATAGTAATAGGAAGTTAAAAAAAAAGATAGGGCGCCATTTTGAGCTTCGGAGATATGGTCGTTTTTTTCAATGCTTTAAACTTTCAAGACAGTCCAAGATTTACTGCGTGAAATAAATTACAATTAAAATGTTCAGTTAAAAACTAACAAAGTTTGTGTACATTTCTGGCAAAAACAGGAATTTAGTTTTGTTTAAAAATATTTTAGACCATGCAGCGAACTATCTAATCAAGTTTGGAATAGAATTTTTTTTCGTAATTTAAGGGTAGATTCAGAAGCTACAAAAATAAAAAGATATTCTGGGGTAGGACATTCAGTGTAGACCAGTAGTGCAATTTTTGTATGTTGAAGTGTATAGAATTACATGCAACATCTGTTTTAGAGGAAATCTCAAACTTCACGTGCTTCCTGACCGCACTTCTATCGCCCCCCGATTTTTTTCCTTTTCACGTGCGTCACCGCAGCTTTTAATAATGTTCCGGAGTTCAGCGACGAAGCGACATTTGTCATCTTGTAAGTTCAGAGGAAGCGTCAACTTTACTTTTAGGTCTGTGCACCCTGCTACCGCCCTACCCCAAGAATAGATGTTTTTACATGTGCGTTTAATTGACATTTAGTGGGTGTGCCGACGCTGGACCTCTGACGTGAGTAGAGAATTAATACTTTACGTGATTTGAGGAAATACTGAGCGTGAGCGGAAATAGTAATTCATCATTTATGACCAAATATTACTTCCACCCACTAATCTATTTTTGGAAACGACTTTATAATGCATAGAATGTTCTAAATTTAGTTGATGAATGGATGTTTACCGTCTTCATCTTCTAAATGTTGGATGAATACTACGATCATTATTCTATATTAATAAGCCGTTTTTGGACACGTCATCCTATAATTTATATATTTTGTCAGGAATTCACGCATTATAAAGTTTTGAATCTCGATATTCGAACTTCTGTTGAAAACACAATCGTTTTTCGATTTAAAAATATGTTTCTCTTATGCATCAGAAAACTTAATTGGGTAAAGGAATATCTTCATTTATTTAGCAGATTAGGATTGTATCATATATTTTTAAATATTTTATTTTTTCAATGTGTCAGAATTGTAACCGCCATATCATAATATGTATATTTTATATCAATATAATTAATATAATGAAGTATCATTATCTCCTGATCGATATTTACGAACTGTGGATACGTTTTGTACAAAAAATGTAGACGTTTGTACAAATAGTTGAATTAAGTTATTATAGTTGTTTATCCATCATTCAGAAATAATAAAAACATAGGTATAATATAAAACAAAAAACAAAACTATGTGAAGTGAGTGCGTGGAACCACAACAAATGTTTGAAGTGACAGGTGTGAACTCTTGCTATTAGTTTTTCCAGGAATGTATTGTTCATCTACACTGTGACTGTTCATGATCGACATAAGCTTACTTACCGCCCGTAACACGTCGTGGTTTATAAAGCTACTACCAGGTGACGCACATAGATTTTTACAAAATTGCCGGACAGTCGGCCATTAGGTCTTTGTACTTACAGGGTTTACTAATAAATATAGTACAAAACTTTTTTATTTTGGAATTCTTCCATTCTTGGTGTATTTGCAGATAGTAGGTATGGAAATTATATTATCCGGTAGTTTCACACCCCAGTACTGGTTCTTTTCGATGACATTCTCGTAGTTGAGGTCATTATAAAATGTTTGCCTATTTGCAAGCACTTATAAAACGTAATACGATTTTGGCCATTACTTTATTTGAGATCGTTACACCTGAGAGGTTCATTCAATGCTTTTAGGAAAAGTACTGTAGCGAACTAACTAAACTAAATTATGTAAACTAAATGCATCATACAAAGTAGTGAATGGTGAGAAAGCTATCACAATGCATCAATATGGTTTTATTGGGAAATTGTAAAATGCTAAATTTAGGCCCTTTATTAGGCAGTAGCATTTTGTTAATTTAGGAATTGTTAATTATTGTAAGGAATTTTATTTCACTTAGGTTTACGAATGTGCTCAAACACTATTGAACAGACGGCAGGTCTCTGTATTTACTTTACCAGCCTTCGTCGTAGTTCGTAAAGCGCCCGCTAGATGATGCATTGCCAGTTTTCATCTGTTGACTAGCAAATCAGCATTGTAGGTGTTGCTACGTAATAGTTCATAAAGCCACCGCTAGATGACTCATTACCAGTTTTCCCAAAATAACACCTAAGTGCAGCGTAAGACTTGACCACGTCAATATCGTGTCGCGTAGCATATAACTATTGTTTAATGTTGTATTTCATCTGTTCCACAACACGAGTTGCTGGCTTTGTAGCAAAACTAAGATTAATAAATAATGTTTTGGATCAGTATTATTGTGTCTTAGTTCACATTATTTTTGCAACTGTCCAAAATTTATATTTATATAATTGTTCGTAAGCAAAATTATGTTTCTAATGATGTTTTTCCTAATTTTAATAATTTTCGTCACCGTAGAGTGTACAGTTCAAAGAATTTTTTGGGGTTGTATTTGGGTCCATATGATTAATGTATTTTTTTTTATCGTAAGGCAGCTTTAAGATTACTTGTATTACTTTCTTATTATAATTATAATCCACTGACTTATTTTAGTATATTTCTCATTAAATAGCAAGGGCAATTTATAGATTTAATTTACTGACATGAATGTCGGTATTGGATGAATTTAATACTTAATCTGCTTAAACACAAATGTGTCTTGTGTGTATTGCTGATGATACCCCTAATTAATTAGCAGTCATTTGCAAGTGCGTATCACAGCTTCATTAAATCAGTTTTCCGTTTGAATGCATACGAATGTGAAAAATGTAAGTAATAGATAATTATATGTTCGGATTCAGCACTGCATTTTTTATGATCACTTTTATCAAGTGTTCTTTACTTAATTGGACTGCCCCGATGCATAGATGGAATATATTTGGTGACGATTATCAACAGTCGGTTGAGTTGTCGAATGCCAGACCGCCTAACACTTTGCCTCTTGGTTTTCACACCGGATATCCGTAGGGTGACGTGCTAAAACGATGCCCTATAAACTAGTCGTAAAGTGGGCAATGTATTATGAACCGAGGGAAATTATGAAACAAGAAATTGCACCGTCTAATTATAAGAATTATAATTTTAGTTCTCTTGAATGGCTCACTTAAAACAGTACGTGTGTATCTTTGCTATTTAATCTTCACTTTCCCTAAATTCTGTAGAGTTATTTACTTTACCCTTAAGCTCGGTGGAATTGAAGTCTAAACATTTTGGACTGCGAGGGGTGAAAGGCTGAAAGTGCTGTAGTAGTCTGTTAAAAATGATCAACGAAAACAATCATTGTTAAGTAGATGATACTATGCTAATGTGTTTGCTTGACGCCTTTCTTTAAAAACAACGGCAGAATTGTTTATTGAAGAGCATGCCGGCAAACATGTTCATAGTTCATACAACCTGGACTAGCGGGAGACTTGGCGTGAAATGAGTAAAAAAAGAATTACCTACTGTATATAATATGAGCAACATGAATAGCTGTTTTGGGTCATATTGCGATGGATCCTATGTCAAGTACAAGGAAACCAACAAGTTCCATTGTTGTAAAATGAGCTTGTTACAAGAAAATCACTATAATCGGTGTTTGCAGTTTTGTGACAATGTCAACGGGTGAATAATTTATTGCGTAAAGTCTATTTCTTTATAAATGGTACACCCAGTCGCCTTAATTGTGACTATTGGTTCAATTCTATTTTTTAGTGCATATCCAGCAGTCTAAAACGTTAAAAGTTCGGGCTGGCGTCGTATTGTTGAACCATTTTACCTCCCCGGTAATTCAATGTTATGAATTTGTCATTGTTAAAGGATTACTGCATCCAATGTTAACCGACGTTATAGAGATAAATGAGCGTTATCTATCTGTCACACAGTATTTGGACAATGCTTTCCTTGGCAGAAGGAGTCGGAGAGACGCCATCGCATTGCTTCGAAGGTCGTCAGATTTATCTCCTTTAGGTCTTTTTCTAGAGCCCTGTGAGGAATACAGTTTTTATGCAGTCCAATGCCAATGATAATTTATCGAAGAAATACGACAACGGGCCGCACTCGTGTGGTTTCAAATTATCCAGATACGCCGCTGAATGTATGGCGACCTTAGTTAAATTTAAATAGTACCTACGAAAATTCCTAGTGCTCATTTTTAACATCTAATAAAATGCTAAAACTTGTGTTTCTTCTTCTGTTCGGGCAATAATAATTCTAATTAAAAATTAAAACAACGTTGAAAATACATACACCTTCCAATCCAAAATTTTTGGTTGTGCATTTATCACCCGTCTTCTCCTCATAAGGTTGAAGTTGCGTAAAGAACACATGAATTAAATTGTCTTCCTTGAACCATATGTAAAATCAACGAGTCCTCGCATTTTATAAAAAGTTGAGGTGAAATAGCAATTGATGGACTGTCTTGAGTACGTGTGCCACTCTGTACCATAAAACTGTGCTTGCAAAAATGCAAATTCAGAGCATCCTTTGTACATATCACCCAATAATTACGGTGCATTTAAAAATTAATTTATTGTGAATATTTAATCGATATTAATAACTATATATATGCGAGATTATCTAGCATACTTTTTGTGATTTTTATACTTTGGTAGTATCTATATTTGTTTCCGTTTCAGATAGAATTTGAGATAAATGGCATTGCTCAAATCGGCACGACCGAATCCGTCCTTTAAATTTTCTCTGAACGCTACAAAGCATTTTCGGAGTAATTACTTTAAAAGCAACCTGGATTCGTCTTCAGATGTATTTGCAGGAATAGTAAACTTTAAACAAATCCAGATTCAGACCAGGTGACGTAACCGGCCAGTTTAATGTATTCAACATGACTAATCCACCTATTGGAAACTCTGGTATTGACCATTTTTATTCAGAACTTTTTTATTTCTAACCGTTGCATTTTTCAGTCCAGTTTTTCATGAAAAAGAACGTATTCTTGTCTCATATCACTGAGATGCACTGGTATCGAGATTTTGTTTTACCTTATTTTAATAGTTTCTAATTCGAATTGGCCTTTGGGTAGTTAATTAGTTAATTTTATGCGCTTGTTTTTGTGTATATAAAACTCAAAAAGTTTCTTGAAAAATGCGTATGTTTACTAATGGAGAATATGCTGATGTGCATTTAGTTTATGGCTTAATGTAATGTTATTCTACGGTCGTCGTATGTAGACACGCAGAAAAATTTTCAAACAACGCACTCTTAACGATCAACATCAACATCAAAGATTGGGGGAAACAGGTTTTATAGTTTCTAGAAAAACTGAAGTTGAACGATTAGTAGAAAACCAAGAATAGAATAATCTATCGAAAAACGTCCTGAGTTTAGCCCAACATCTGTCTATCTATACCAGTTCCATTAAAAAAAAAACTTAGCGATATTGTTTTTTGGTGAAGCTATCTTTACTCGAAACGGAAGTATTAATGTGCTCAGAAAATACTTTACCAGTCTTATGGGCACTGTTCCGTAAAAAAAGTAAAGTTTGTGGTCTATGCTCTATAAATGTCCTGTACATTTTAACATAAATGTTCGTCACTTTTCTAATACCGTTTATGAGAACCACTGGATTATTATAATACAATCGCCGATTAACCGAAATCAATGAGCCTGTTCACCAAATTTCAATTTAGTATAGATGTCGCTAGTAAACACTTTGAAAATCAAATTTCATTTACACTTCTCGTTTCCAAACTATGGCCATCTGAAATTTCCCCTGTGTGGAGGCTAGTAATACGTCATATGCACTCTAGTCGGCCTCGCCCCCTGTATAAAGTAAATGGCAATACATACATATATACCGGGCAGCGAGTGTGCATGTGACGTACGTTAGCCTCCACACAGGTATAGCGCGATAAAACTTTAGGTGGCCGTAGTTTGAAAACCATGAATGCAAATGAAGTTCTGTTTACTGGAAGCTTATCAGCGACTTAAATACTATAGAATGATGTACAATTTGCATTTAATTAAATTTTAGTGAATAGGCCTATTGTATGAAAAAAATAACAATTAAAAAATATTTTCGAAAACGTGCTCTCTTCCTAAATTTCAAGTCTAAAATGCAAAAAACTTAGAAATAAAAAAGCATGATTATAAATTGTAGGTGGCGCCCTCCCATCATCAATGGGATGCTTATGAAAGTAATTAGATAAAATTTTTGTATGTAGGTCATTTATTTTAAATGCGTACGTATAATATGAGGTTTTCGTTTGACCGAATAGAAATTGAACACCCTGTATAGTAAACACGCATACCCACTGTGCGTATAAGTTACGTCACAAACCTCTTACAGATAACCGTTATATTAATATAATATTCAGACAACGATAAAATGAATATCGGTGTTCTCATTAAATCACAGATTACTAATATTTTTGTAAGTACTTACTCCAAGTAAAAGTAGCAAACTGCATAGGTACGTGGTCGCAGGGTTGTCAATTTAATATTCAAATATCTTCCGATATCAAGATTATCGGAGGGTGAATTAGATTATTTGGCTGACAGGTCCTCGTTTAAAATTAATTATTATACATTATTCATGTTTCGGCCTATCTGATCGCGTAAGTTACCAGTGCACGTGAGATTAAAAATACTGAGATCCATTGTTGTTGTTTTTTTGCTTATCTGATCGCGTGCTCGATCAATTTTGCTCGTACCACAGGGACGACATAGCGGTCGGTCTAAAATTAGTTCTTTTGGGTTAGKGTGACTGACCCTAGACTATATCTGGACGAAATAAATAAATGAACAACCGTGACATTTGCCTCTTAAAAAGTCGTTAGTAGTTCATTAATAGCTAATAATGTGGCAGTTGGTAATTACTTTTAATTGTAGGGCATTCAGGTCTACTCTTCATTTAGCGTAAAACACGTTTTTAAAACGATTTCTTGATCAGAACATAAAAATTGTTAAACCGTTTTTTTTTTCTAATAACATGAAATATTTATGTCTGGTTTGTAGTAAAAGAGAACTATTAATGATAAATGTTTAATTGAAAACTTTGGTGCAAAAACCGGCCAAGTCCTAAATCACCATTTGTGAGAAAACAAAGAAAAAAGTTTAGATTTTACAATAAGTTTGCAACTAACATAGGTACAGGGTCATTACAAGTATGGAACCAGCAGGATATTTCAGGTTCTGTTCGACCGATTTTTCTGAAATTGTGGATGGGCCTATGATAATTAAAATGCATAGTTTGGATTTTTTTCAACTCCGTGTCTGCTCTCGTTTCCGAGATATAGGCGCAAATTGCATTTTTTTAAATGGGCAGGGGGCGGGTCAAAAGAGGCACATCATTGAAAAGGATATTTTKCCTGATTCCAAAAATGTATCACACTTGTACAATTTGTTGCTTCCGAGTTGAGAAAAGTGTAAATACAATAATTGAGGCTGACAAAAAACGAAAAGAATGAAAACAATTTTCTTTATCCCTAAAACGTAAAAAAGTCAGGTATTACCATTTTGCCTTGACTGGGTGATAATTTTCGTCTAGTTTGAACAATTTATTGCAAATCGGGTACCCTAAAAGTTAAAAAAAAAACATGATTCCGTGAAAACTGGAGTATTTTTTGGATTTACATTACAGAAGATGCTCAAAATGTTCTCCATTTACTTCCTGGTAGTAATACAGCCTTGAATAAAAGTTTTCTAATATTCTTTGTAGCATTTTTGGAGGTCATTTCTGAACTTCTGCATTATGTGACCGATCAGCATAAATACGATTTTTCAGATACCCCAACAGGAAAAAAATCAAGCGGCGTCAGATCAGGGGAATATGCTGGTCATTCCATCGCTCCGCGCCTACCAATCCATCTGTCTGGAAATATCGCATTCAAATATCCACGAACGTTGACTGCAAAATGGAGCGGTGCACTATCTTACTGAAACAATATCTGTTCAGAAGGGCGCGCAGCATTTTCACGATTATGGAACAGGCGAATAAGTTCTGGTATAATGTGTTCGCGCAAGAGCTGTAAATACTTGACTGCATTCAAATTTCCATCAATGAAAAAGGCCCAATAATGTGCTCACCGATAATAGCACTTTCTGAGGGTTTTGTGTGTGGACTTGTTCCATCCAATGTGGATTTATGTCGGACCAATATCTGCAATTGTCTATTCACATTACCATTGGGGCAAAAAGTAGATTGATTAGGAAACATAATCCAATTTAAATTTGTTAATCTATTATGTTCATAGCAGTTTCGCAAAATTCTATCCTACGATCGAAATTATCGCTCAGTTCTTGTAATAAGTTAATGCTGTATGTACGAAACTTCTCTTTTTTCGAAATTTTCTGAACAGATCTTCTGTTAATCTGGTGAGTCAGAGCACGCTGTTGTACGGAACACTTGGGATTCTCTTGCACATCTAAAAGGATATTCAAGCTACTTTCCTCAATCTTAGCAACCTTTGATGGACGTCCTGGGTTTTGACGATTTTTAACACCGCCGGTTTCGTCAAAACGTTGCAATGTTTTAATAACTGTTGATCTGGCAATTGGTGCACGATCTTCATGAATTGCATTGTAGAGTGCAACTACTTCCGACTAACTTCCCCTTCTATCTCCATAACCAATCATCATCAAAATTATCACGTCACGAGGACAATAGAGACACCTGGAGTGTTTTTGTTCTTACTTTGCGATAACGAATATGGTTATTATTCCGAAGTTTTTTACAAGACCCAAGTTTGTTAACACACTTTTCTCAATTCAGAAGCAATAAATTGTACAAGTGATACATTTTTGAAATCAGGAAAAAATATCCTTTTCAATGATGTCTTTTGCCCCTCTTCCAACTTGCGCCCATATCTCGGAAACGAGAGCTGACACGGAGTTGAAAAAATTTTTAATTACCCATAGGCCCATGTACAATTTCAGAAAAATTGGTCGAACAGAACCTGATATATCCTGACGGTTCCATACTTTGTAGCGAGCCTGTATATAAGCTATTCAAACTTGTCTTGATTTTTGCACCAAATGATAAGGGATAGTTGAAAATACATAATAACTAGTACAAAATGGCAGTTTATCCAAAAGTGGACTTGACATGTTTTTTCGCCAAAATCTTGAATTAATTGTTTTCCGTTCCCATACACGATGCTAATACTGAACCTGCATTTCAGTAGTAGTAAGGGAAATGTATCGAACATGTATTAAAAAATTGTGCAGACTGCTTATCAGATAAAAATGTGAAAACCTGTTCTTAGTTATTAACATTTGATGTGTACCATGTATGTTACAAAAAAGATCGAACGACGAGTTCCCATCTGGTTTACTTGTTCATTAGCTATGGCGGTTAATGGCAGCATAGCACAAMTATTTACACAATTAAATTTAGGTTTAACTTAAGTTCCGGGACGAATGTGGTATGTGCGTTTATTTTTGCCTCCAGTAATTTGGGCGTTAATCGAMATTTCCTTTGGAAAGTTTGAGTTGAAATAGTGATTAATTTGGTGATCGGTCCGTATTTTTGGCAGATTCATATCAGCGAATATATACCGAATTCCGAGAGATATGTTGTTCAGTGTGGTATGCGCCTTGTCGCACGTAGGCAACTATGTAAAGATCACTATGTAACAGGTTTCAGTTTTTCATGTATGCATAATATTAAACTAGACCACTGCTTATCGTTTTAACTAGAACATCCTACAAATAGTTTTGGTTCACTCGAAACTAAAAAAAACCCCTGTAAATGAACATCTTAGCGAATAAATATTTAAATCACCCATGACATAAAATAAATTCACCGTATATTATATATAACACCCGAACGAAAATCTTCAAAATCTGTAATGAACTGATAAAAAAACCGCTGCAAATTGAACCAATACTTCTACATCCAATTGTCAAAATGACATTTACGTTTTTATTTCTTATACTATACGATTAGTAATCAGCTTTTAAGCAATTTTTCTCTCTACACATTTTCTCTTAAGACAAACAGTCCTCGTGATATTACCAAAAATATATAAATTTTAAAATAGGTTTTTTCCAAATAACTCGAAAATTATTAATTTAACAAAAAAGTGTTTTCTGTACAGAAATTTGATTTTCTACATAATACCGAAATTTAAAAAAAACCTATTAGCGGGGTCCAAAATAGGTTTTTTGAAATATTTTGAAAATGTCAAAATTTTGAATAAATTTTCTAAGGCACTTTTTGTGAGAAATTTTATTTACTATCTGATGATGTTTTCATTTTTTGAATATATTAAATATATTCGGAGATATTTAGGAAAAACCGTTTTCTTTAAGAGACGCTCTTTTGCTAATATCTTCTAAACAGTTTGCTGCACCGAAAATTCATAACAACAAATAATACTCGCAGTTATACTACTAATCACATACTAAGACAAAAAAATAAAAATTTGCAAAAAGGGTAGTTCCCCGTCAATATCACCCCCTTCACGATACCCTACTTACCCCACAAACAATAGGTCGCTTTGGGTAGTTGATATTTATTATACGTTTGCCTTTCAAGTTCATATATTAAGTCTTTCGAAAGTTATCGTGTATACAAACAAAACCACAGACACACAGACAAGAATTTTTTTTGCGCAAATTTTACCATTTTAAAGCGAATGATCAAATAAAAATTTTTGAAAATTTTTTTTGCGATACAATACTTCTCATCCGTTGGATGTGGAAGTAATGTTATTTTAAATCTTATTATTTATCCGACATGCATAATATATTTTATTGAGTCGAGTATTGAACAAAAAACATACATACATAGACCTGAAGAAATTTCGACAGTTTTTCTCCATTTTGAGTTGTGTAAGTAAAGTTTCAAGTAATAAAAAATAAATGGGATAATGTTACAAGTTTTATTTGAAAGACACTTCCATTATCTACATAATCGCTTTTAGTAAATTGAACGTTATGGTATGAGTGTTCCATATAATATGGCACTGAAACATTTTCAGATTGAACCCTCATAAATTTAGAATAGATTGTCCGATTTCAATTTACTAAACGCCTTTATGTAAATAATGAAAGTGGCTTTCAAATGAAATATGTACCACGACCACCATTGTGATGACGTCATCATAAATTTTTAACAAAACATATTTATCGAAACCTTCTAACGTAATGCATTAGGTTGAAGGAAAGGACAATTATAAGACGTGCATGAATATTTGCAGAATAAAACACCCATACCTTTAAAATGGATTGTGAAATTTTAGTATTCTAAACGCCAGCGTTTAGGTAATAAAGGTGGCTTTCAAACGAAGTGAACACGACTTTCCTAGAAATGTAAAATTTTCGTTTTGTAGTGAATGTAACGCCATCTTGGATTTTCAGAGAAAAGGAGTCATTTTTGAACGATATTACCGGTATTTTATCCGAACTTTCTAACTTCACGAGTATTCAAAGGTTAACAATATATTTCAAAAAACCGCTGCAAATTGAATCAGTACTTCCACATCCAATTGTCAAAATGACATTTACGTTTTTATTTCTTATACTATACGATTAGTAATCAGGTTTTGAGCATTTTTTCTCTCTACACATTTTTTCTAAGACGAACAGTCCTCGTGATATTAGCAAAAATATATACATATTTAAAATCGTTTTTTTCCAAATAACTCGAAAACTATTAACTTAACAAAAAAATTACAAGAACGCTTTCTGATCAGAAATTTTCTATATAATACCAAAATTTAAAAAAAAATCGTACGAGCAGGGCTCAAAATAGGTTTTTTGGAAATATTTCGAAAATGTCAAAATTTTTAATAAATTTTCTAAGATACTTTTTGTGAGAAATTTTATTTCCTATCTGATGATGTTTTCATTTTTTGAATATATTATATATATTCGGAGATATTTAGGAAAAACCGTTTTCTTTAAGTGACGCTTTTTTTGCTAATATCTTCTAAACAGTTTGCTGTACCGAAAATTTATAAGAGCTAATAATACTCGCAGTTATACTACTAATCACATACTAAAACGAAAGATTATAAAAAAAATAAAAATTTGCAAAAAGGGTAGTTACCTCCCAATTTCGCCCCCTTCCCGGTACCCTACTTACCCCACAAACAATTGGTCGTTTTGGGTAGTTGAGATTTATACGTTTGCCAAATTTCAAGTTCATATATTAAGTATTTCGAAAGTTATCGTGTCCACAAACAATACCACAGGCAAGAAATTTTTTGCTCTAATTTTCGTTTTCGACCATTTTAAAGCGAATGAGCAAATAAAAATTTTTGAAAATTTTTTTCGCAATACAATACCTCCCATCCGTTGGATGTGGAAGTAATTTGAGTTTTTATACATTAAAAGGTTTCTTAAGATTTTGAATTTAATTTTGGCTCAAGGTGGAGCAAAATACAGACCAACGAAATTAAAATCTGTAAAGGTGTATCTTCCGAGTTCTATAAAAGTTAATTTAGAATGTTTTCTACATTATTACATAGCCGGTAAGGGGTAGAATGTTCAACATATTCATATACTGCACACATATGCGTTACTCTAAATATAAAAGAAATCTGGTACTTTGAATATGGCCTGGTTCGAATCAAGATAATATACTGGTATGCAGAAGACATTTTCAGCTTACCATTCATTATTTCGAGTTTAAGCAAACTGCATCGTTGGACATCGTTACTTGATTATGGCCTCTTTGCGTGAAGTGAAATTTGAATTTTCTGCATCCTGATTAGATGGTAATAACCAAGCCAAGCTATGTAGTGGTACATAGGTAACCATTTTTTTACGATAATTAGAAATATCGAATACTAGAATACCCTTCACCACCATTTCTGCAATATTTTTTTCTACATTGTATAGTTTTATAATACATTCATTTTCAATGGACTTGCAGGATTCCAGAAGCTTATTTATCGTCTGCCTGATATAATTTAGCGTGTAATACCCATATTTTCCTCCTAAAGGAAGCTTAAGATAGAGGTAATTATCATTGACGCATACACGCTCTCGTAATCAACCTTAAACGACATCTCTAATTTCTGATTTTGGAGACCAGTACTCACTCTGGAATCTCAGTTTCTTTGCTAGTACCTTCATTTTATACCCAGAAACAGGGTGTCCCGTATTATGTTGGCAACCACTTGGAATCTGAAAACTGGTGTAAAAATATCACTATTTTTCAGAATAAGTTTTTTTTAATAACGCCCGCATACTGAATTATTTACGCTTAAACATGCAAGGAGATAAATAATTTTTCAAAAATATCTTTTAGACCAGTTGATATAATTCCATCAAATTTTGGTTATTATTATTTGAAGTGGAAGCTGTTAAAGTGATGCACACATTTTTTAAATAAATGTTTGGGGAGTGCCATCCACCCACATTTTAACCCTTAACTTTAAAACGGGTAAGTATTTCTTTAAATATGTTTTTTTTAATTTTTTATGCCTTGTAGAGAAAAAAAGGTGCTCTTTGTTCATGCGGCTGAAATAGACGGAATTAATTAACTGCTTAATATCATTTTGTTGTTATCAAATGGACCATGATAAATAATAAAACTGTGTTAGTTGTCACTGTTACACGGACATTTTAACAATTATGAATTTTATTTTAAAATGTTTCAATTTTTACAGATATGAGAAGTGATCAGAGTCAGTTATTTAGCAGTGCCATTTTGTAAAAAGAAAAGGATATTAGTTAAGCAGTGAAAGTGTAAACCCTACCATTCAAGTGTTATTTTTACACCAGCTTTGAGATTCGGAAAGGTTGCCCACATAATGGGGGTACCCTGCATAAAAATTGATGAAGATCGACGAGCCAAGCTTTGGCTGGTAAACAACCTTTGTTAAAATTTGAATAAAAGTGGATAACATTAATTGTATCAATAAATCTAGAGGGAATGTTTAAGTGTTTCAACAGCTATGTAAAAAATCATAGTATGATGCCACAGATGTTGATTATTAATCTTTCCGTATTTTTTATTTGAAGCTAAACTCCATAGGTCAAGTCTTCTATGATCTAAAATATAATAATAAAATTACAAAGGCCTATTGATACCAGTTGAAAAAGCGTTTGTGTTGAAAATCTGCTGTCGTACAGGCCTGAAAATTATTTTACTGTAGACTCGTAGGCAACAGCAGAATCGTGTTACTTCAACGTCATTATTAGGGTATGCATGTGTAATAGCAAACAAAAGATAACGTAAAAATTTTTAAGCATCTAGCACATGGAGATAATTACAAGGTCGAAACCTTGCCAAAATATTAGGGGGTAACCATGTCTTTGATAAAGCCACCGATATTTGAATCATGGTACCTGAACGTAAGTGGACCATCATTGAAATGAGAAAAAATGTATTTAATGGTACCATAACCAACTATTATTACATATTTGTCACCACTCAACATTGTTAAGGTATAAAAAACCTGGGTCGTCAAATATCTATACGTTAAAGTGTGTATGCACAATATTTTAGACAGTCCATTAATGCCCATGCACTTAAACTTATCGGAATGGTTAATTATTAGGAATTGTGACGAACTGAGGAAACAAGAAACACAGGACATTCTATATAAATAATACATTCCCCGAAATCAGTGATGTTTATGGTTTTTTGTGATAATCACACCTCGTGAGCCTTAAACGTAGGTGCCTATATTATATTAAATGTGCCATATGTATGGACTGATTACTTTACAGTTTTTATAATTGGAATTATACTGCATGAAAAAACGGAAACCCATAAACCTTTAACACATCACACCGGAAATGGTGCTTGTTATTTTTAGATGCTTATGTATACAGTGTCAAAATTAATTGAAGTGTCAACATTTATAGTAACTTTTCCAGGCGTAGTTCACAGTTTTGGCTTTAGTAATTAAATTGTGCAAAACTTTTCGTACGGATTTTGGAATAACATTTCGGTTATGAGGTGTGATATGCAGCTTAGGAACCACTACAAATCAAAACTAAACTCCATACTTACTCTATGAGTTAACTAATTGTAAACCATAAAAACACCAATAAAAATCGCATGACTTATTTCTATAGTTAAAATAAACTAACTAAATTATATAAGAAAAACCCAGATTTTACCCAGTTATTTGCTGGGTTACAATTATTAAGTAGGTTACGTTAGACATTTATAATTTATTTCCTATAATTGCATTACGTGTGTATGTACAGCCTATGATAATAATATGCACATAATGATAATAACTAACCATGAACACTTCCGGTGTTTCTAATAGGAATTCGAACCACTTTGTTTGTAGATGATAATAAATATACGCAACTGAATAAATTGTTGGTCGTATATACTTTATAAAGGGTGTTAAGTTTCTATTCAGCCAAACGATTTAAAATAAATCTGCTATGTACAAAAACACTTTTACTCGCAGATATCAAGCTCGGCATATTTAATAACATCAAAATTACCACTTTTGTAATAAATACGGTTGTCTACTATCTGCAAAACGAGAAAATCATGATTTCAGAGGATATATACTTGTAATAAACTAAATCAGTTATTTAGAGTACGAGTAGAAACCTTACAATAGTGAAAATTAATAACAAAACCAAATCTACAAAAGGTGCTGCACATGACAACCTTCTGTGCCCAAGTATAAATGTATTCTTTTATTTAGAGTTCGCCGCATTCTTTCATACTCGTATAAATGCTTCTGAAATTTCTAAATTCATTACAAGTTTGTTAAAGTTGGGCCCAAAGCTGCCCGCAGAACGACAAACTAAAGATTTCACAATTAATTAGGTCAGGATAACTCGCTAGTCCTCCTTTAAACCAGTGGTCATCATAAGCGGTACTAAGAAAGTGACGATCATTTATGTTAAAATGTGCAGAGCATCCATCATGCATAAACCGTAAAGTCCGTCTAATGTTTAAAGAAATGCCATCTAAAAGATTTGGCAAAGTGTTTCCTAGAAATATGACATAACTTCCTCCATTTAAACGACCAGGAAATTCTACAGACAACTAGATTATTGCCAACTACACTCACCCAGGTGTTTATACTAAACCTTTTTCTTTGTTCCATGAGGATTATCACCAACATATTAACAGTGGTGAAAATGGTGCATATTTAAACTTTAAACCTAGTCTTCATCATTTTATATACAAAAAACAAGCTCAGATAATTAACTAATTAACTGATTTGACGTACGACCCAGTTTTAATTGTCAAAGGCTACTAGAAACAATATAAATTTTTTGATTCAAAATCCCACCAAAATGTAATACACTGTATACCTATAGACAGCTAACGATATTTGTCATTCTTAGATTTAATTATATTTTATGTTCTATTCGCTTATCTTCATTTTAGCATACACGTGCATTTTTTTCTAACTTTTATTGGCGTTGATTAGATTTCAGTTTAATTAATTTCGCGTCACACGTTTGATAATAGAAATATGATCACATTTACATTTGCATATTTCTTTTGTTTCAGGCAACGCGAGAGTTCATCGAAAAGGTAAACGCAAAGTTTCGTCGAAAACTTGGACCGGTAACGTGGTCAGTGGCGGTTCGTTTTTTATTTGCGCGAAAGTTTGACGTGGCAAGAGCTCTCGCACTATTCGAACAGCACGAACTCACCAGACAGCGCGAAGGCCTAACAAGATTTGACCCCACAAGTGAACCCTTACACTCGGAACTTCTTACAGGGAAATTTACAATACTGGTAAGTTTTGGTAAAATTGCTTTTGAAGTTTTTGGTCCTAAAGCAACTAGACTCCATAAACGGCGCTTATCGTGTGTCCTGTATTATATCCACCTAGACCTCTCCCATGACCAGCGACTATTTTACCACGATTGGGTTTCAAAGGACATGAGCTTATTTCTGACTGTTACTTCTGTATTGCGTATAAAACAGTGAATAACACCACTCATTGATTTACCTTTGTAGGCGGAGGGTACGTACTCTTAAGTACATACGTACTTAAAGATAAGTAATTTGAAGTACTGAATACCTACATTTATCTTTAGAAAATTTATCATAATTACTCTTATAGTTATATTTATGGCATAAATGACACAAAAAAATAGTCTGTATAAAGCGGGTTTTTAAAATTTTTCATCAAATTAGTATAGTGATCTTGGAAAAATATATGCGGAGTCTCAGCGATCAAATACAAATTGCCCTTTCTTCTTGTCATTAATTCTGCGTTTACATTAACTTGGACTTCTTATATGGACCACAAAAAGCAATCATTACGAATGCAGCGTTATATGTTACATTATGGTTTCTTGTGACTTTATTGAAAACAAACTAGTATATTAAAAAACTAGTTTCATAAGACTTCATCCGTTGTCGATACTGCTTTTTTGGACATTTTTTAAATGTGTATTGCTTAATAAACACGTAAGAATAATCAGGGCAGCGGTAGCATACTTATTTATGTATGCATTGCTTTGAATAGTTTTGTAGCGGAGGTGATTTTTCTCATACAAATATGAGATTTTAACTAGGAATTTGCCATGTACAAAAATTATCCGCTACAAAACTATACAAAGCAATACCTACATAAATAAGTATGCTACCTCTGCCCTGATTATTCTTACGTATTTACTAAGCAATGCTTATTTGAAAAATCGAAAACGGATGTGACGCATAAAGTCGTATAACTTCTCATTTTTAACAGTTATCGAACCTTACTTCACAATTTTTTTTAGCATCAGACTGCGCCTTTTGCCTTATTCTACGTGTTGAATGTTCATTTCATTTCGAAACTGGCAGGACTGATTAAATGTATATTAACCTTGAAAACGTCATTGTTGCAATTGGCAAATACGACAAATTACAAATTACAAAATTATACGACTGCACAACCACAAGAGGCTGTTTTAGGCTGTTTTTCAGTTTTCAAAGTATTGTTATTCACATAATTACATCAAATAAAATGTTGAAAATACATGATATGCATTTAAGGCCATATACCCTTATCACTCTTTTCCGAAATTGCGAAAATACCCAATTGTGTTTCGTAATGGCTTCATTAAGAATGCAATATAGAAAAAAGCATTTTTTTCTGTTCTAAGTACATGGCGATAAAAGGAGATGTGTCTAACATAAGATTGTTCCAGTTATCAGTTACTCATTACATAACCATCAGTTATTTATTAAATAAGTTTAAATTCAGAATAGGTATACTCAACAAATAACAACTTTATTGTTATGATCGAAGTAAATGTCCCCCGTTCAAAAAAAAAAATAATCTTTTAGTGTCTCACTGTCTGGGTGATTAAATCTGGTGATCTTGCAGTGGGGTACAGTTTTTACGATAAGTATTAATACATTTACTTGGCAATCGATCAGGTAAATATTCACAAACGTCTCTGGAGTTATGTGATGAGACACCATCTTAGAGGAACCAGCAGTCATATATTTTAACTAAGGCTAAACTGTCTAATGCATCTTCAAGTTAGTGGTGGTAGGTCAGACGTGAGGGAATTGCAGTAGGTAAAAGGATCTATAATCCTTAGGCAAAAAATTTTCACACCTCATATTCAGTCGGAACCTATGTTGATATCTCAATGTTCTGTTTATTCATGGAAAAATTGACATTGCTGTCACACATCTTGATATACCACTCGTATACGTCTACTTCGTTCATCATCACTCGATCTTAGTGCTTGACAAATTAAAAATTTATAAGCCTTAAATTTTTACATTGTTTTTAAGTGACATAATAATAAGTTTCGGGTATTTGTTCACATCAGATATTCGGCTTTTCCACAATTTCTTTGGCATAAAAGAAGAAAATTAAAAACATGTTTTTTTTAAAGCAATATATCGTTAAATTCGTAATGGAAAATGCTATCTAATGCAGGTGTTTTTTTTTGTTGAATGTAGAAGAAAATAAAGTTGATGATGGTTTGACCGTCCAGGAAGTAGTGAAACCAGACATTTTAGCCTGCCTTAAGACCGTTCCCTATCCACTTTTTCAACAAGGCCGCATGTATGCAACGATACTTCCGACTACTTTGACCAAAACAACATAAGTTTATTTCTTGGTCACCAAGATTTCTCGATTTTTACCCATCGAACACGTCTGGGACATTATTATGGGTACAAGATTGCAAAATTTACTAAATCGTCCACAAACTGTGGTGGCAAAATGTAAGTATGCAGTGCATACAGCTTGGTGAAGTCTCCACCCAATATTTTTGTTTTAATTTTGAGTTCTATTCTTTAATGGTTTGCTTACTTAAGGTTCTTATATCTTCGTCAGCCAGCATAACGTGTACATTTATATTGTTAATACGAATGGCTCCGTATCATGTCATTATTATAACTTTTCAGATGTTTTTTATAGGATGATAGGGTGAATTTAATTATGTATCTACTTTGTAACTGAGGCGGTATGTTATAATACAGTTTTTCTACCCATGATATGGAACCTTGAAGAAAACTTCAGGTATGATGATTGATTACTGATTTGGTTAACAAGGAAACAAAATTCATCCTTCTTTAAATCCCCAAAATGTAGCATCCCGCACTACCAACTATGCAACCATTTCTGGAAGATGACAACCCTTCCTTGGTGGATGTCACATTATTATTATTATTATTATTATTATTATTATTTTTATTTTTATTATTATTATTTTTATTATTATTATTATTATTATTATTATTATTATAATTATTATTATTATTATTGAAATACATTAAGAACTGCTTAATCAGTTGTTTCGTTTTAGGATGTTACTGTTTGATGCTAGAAATTCATTTACCTACATGTTTTTTATTTGTTGCAGCCTAAACGTGATGCATCCGATGCAGCTATAGCAGTTTTTACGGCACACAAGCACGTGCCTGCAATAAGTACGCATCAGACTACTCTACAAGGAGTAGTATATCAATTGGACGCAGCGCTTCAGTGTCCAACTACCCAAAAAGCTGGTATTGTGTTCATATATGACATGTCGAATTCAAAGTATTCCAACTTTGACTACGATTTGTCACAGAAGATTTTAACATTGCTTAAGGTAAGTTGAGAGAAATGTTTAATATTGTCTTAATGGTCATCTACATAATCAGTAGTCCCAAAACATAGCTTAAAGTGCCTGAAAAGGTAAATTTAAGCTTTCATCTGGTTACATACTTTTACAAAAGTCGACTGGGCATTTTCAAACTACAATGAGTTTTGCCCCACGTATTATTTTTATTTGACTTGGATAAAAGTTAATAACAGATTCAAGCTTTTGTATGTAAAGCAAAAGTGGAAACCGTACACTTCTTGCGTCGCTACCTCGAGTGATATTTTACATCTCGGAGGAGGTTCTAATTATATTTTTTCTTGTAATACTATATAACTGAAATAGTTCATCTATGCTTTGTTTGGAAAAAGCTTTTATGTGTGAAAAACTCAATTTTGAATAACTGTTACTTGAAATATTTTCATAATGTTCTCAGTGTCGGGACGAAATACCAGCAAAAAATAAGGCATCGTGTACATACATGCTTTTACTATGAACACTATATAATAATGTCGTAGAGAATAATACTTTTTAACGATTTTATCTGTTGACCGCAGTAAACGTGGTGCTATCCTAGATAAACAATTCCGTCATTAACTCCAGGAAGTTGGCGTTTCACCTAGAAAATAAATAGATTTGAGTTAAACCTTTTGTTTTTGTTTGAACGTTTAATTCGCCGTTCGATTCCCGGAAGTAAACCAATTTTAGGACGCTTTCGTGCCAGAAAAATGACTAGCGGCACACAACTGGATTTGGTTGAATGAAACATTCCGTGAATTCTATTTTCATTTTAAGAGTTCGTAGTACGCCAATGATTAAATCTAGCAACATGGAAATGAACGTTCTGTTAGATTTTCTACCGCGTCATGCAAAAGGAAATTCAGCGCCTACACCTGATTTATGAGAAACGTTCCTTCAGCGAAATAGCGGACTATATACTGCTGTAGCGAAGCTAAATAGTAATTTTCTGTGACACAGGAGCTACAAGCTATCTTACATTCATAATAAGGCTGACATCTCTTTGCCAGGGGCTTGTGAATAGCGCAAGATGATGTGTGTCCTATTTCAGAGAGAATGCATATCTCTAAATAATGCAGTAGGGGCAMTCTTTTTACGTATACGGTAAATGCAGTTCTTGGCTGCATGCAGTTTTTTGTGATATTTACCGGTATATCTATAGAAAAGAAAAACCTGAAAAGTGTGCAGTGTTTTATGTGGGACGTTGTCCTTGTCAGAAAGGAACAGAAGTCAGAGGAATAGACCATTACGTATCGTTTAGTTAACTACTAATTAGATTTTTATGCTCAAGAAGTGTATTAAATTTCATTTCTCTAAGTGAGTTAGATTAATATTATTTATTACTACATTTTTCTCTATTGTTCGTTTTGATTTATACAGATCATAACTAGTTATAATAATAATAATAATAATAATAATAATAATAATAATAATAATATACATTTTTACATAAATGCACTCCACCTAACGCAATAATAGTAACAGTAGCATAAATCAGGATAAATAGTTCCTAAGTTGCCACTTAAATGATATTGATATTCAAATTATTACGGCCGCCATTTTAACGGTGTCTGACAAGACAAGTCAGTCATACCATATTATTGCAATTTTAAAAGGTTTTTCCAAACCAAACCATTGATGCAATATGGTTTTCCGTACTCTTTATAAGTGTAATAAAAGTTTGAGTGAAAGAATATAAGCGTCCATAGGAAATAACAATACAATTCACGGCGTGCTGCTAGTGACGTAATGAATGGTATGTTGTTTTTATTTTTTTAATTTTCTTATTGAATGGTGGAAAATATTTCTACCTGCTGTACCATTAGAAATAATCAAGTTTCTATTGAAAGTGGTAGTCATTTCAATATTTTACATGTATTCCAATTATCATGTTTTCCCATAAAATCTGGTTGCAGGTGCATTTTAGACTAATGTGCGGTGAATATGCCAAAATATGTTAAAATAGGATATTCTGTAAAAGAACATTTGAATTGAAATATTTCTCGCGTATTACTTAGATTCCAAAAAAGTTTTGGTATCTAAAACTTTACTATTTCTATAATACTAGTTAATTTCCTAAGAAAGTCAGTTGACGAACCTTTAAAACACCTTTAGCCTCTATTTCTCTTTCTTGTGCAGGCTCACTCGATCCACAACCTTCTAGTAATGACCAAACTTTGCCGCTATCTTACATCATTATATATTTAGACTTATGTGTAATTAGAAAAAGCTTATTCAAATTATGGCGAAGCATACAAGGAGCTTGCTAGGATTAAACTAAATCATGTAGGCATCATCAGTTTTCCTAAACTGATAATTATTTTCCAAATACATAAATAGCCTATTGCATTATTTTTACATTCATTCATCCTTTTCATATTTTTGTTAAATGTTTTTTTTATTGTTACTTATTTACTTTTGTACATTTTTGTTTGTAGGTATAGGTATTTTGCGATTCATACATACTTTGAATTTTTTTAGGATGTTATTATTTCCTTGCCATGACAATTAACGTTGCTTTTCTGTTCATATTTGGAAACAACTCATATTTGTGCGTATGAACACGTAAAATTTCAATTTCGGTAAAAATTGAAAAAAATAACTTCAAGAGCGTTGCCGGAGAGTGCCAGCCTAATTGAAATTTTGAGACTTTTGTCAAAGTGACGTTAACGAAAAAGCAAAAATAACAACTGTTATGTATTCTTGGTGACAAATGGTCCATTTGACAGACAGAAATAATTGAATTTTCAATATAGTTGGATACGGCAATCGCAAAAGAGACAAATCGAAGCCTGCGACCTTTTTACCGAACTCTATCCCAATCGTAAACCAATCACGTAGTCAGTGATATGTAATACTGTTGAAATTAAAGACAAGGGCAAGATATTGTCTTGTATTTGTGTATGGTTGAGATATTTAAGAAAACAGGTAGTGTAAAGGATGTTCCAAAACCTTGGCGTCAGAAACTAGCAACAAATAATGACAGACGGTTGGATGACAGAAAATCCTCATGTTCCCACTTGCCAATTGTCATTAAAAATGGTATAAGTAAAACTACCGTTCAAAGAATTTAAAATAAGGAACACGTGTATCTATGCATACTCAGCGATGACGATTACGATACGCTTAATGAATTTTGCCAACTTACGATGTAACGTGTAAATAATCCAAACTTTCTATACAATATTGTTAACAAACAAAACTGTCGTTATTAGTCCACCCTGATTCATCAATAGATGATAGGGCACCACACACGACCACAAAAAATAAATGTTTGGACCGGAATCTGTTAAAACCGCATTACAGGTTCACTTATTGTTAATGGTGACTTGACTAGCGATAGATATTTGCAGCTTCTACAAAATGAGGTGATTCTTGTCCTTGTAGTGCCAATCAGGGATATCTGGCAAGATGCAAGATGCATTCAGCAAGATAATAAGCCCCGTTATTTATTTAAATCATTTCTCCCCACTACGTTTGATTGGGAGAAGGGGGACTATTGAATGCCTACCGAGGTCTCCAGACCTTACACGCGCGATTTTTTCTTATTGGGTACCAAAAATCCAGGGTGTATAAGAATCGTCCTCAAAACAACGCATAAGAGAAAAAATAAGGTTGTTTTTTTTTAGAGTGAATTGTACTTGATAATTTTTACGCTGCGAATGGGGAATATTTTGTTGTCTTAAATTAGTATTAGTTTCCAATATGAATTAAAATAACATAAGCACTATTTATTAATAAAAGACATTTTAAGTCTTGTATAACATTGGCAAGTTTGACATTACAAAAGTGTCACAATTTTCACTAGGCATGGCTCCTTCTTCAACAACGCTTTTGAAGTTAATTTTTTTTAATTTTTGCTGATATCCTAGTTTTGTTAATTTTCTAATACAACCCTGTTGAAATTTTACATTTTCGTATGCACAAAAATGAGTTGATCCCAAATATGAATAGAAAATAGTATTGTGCTATTTAAAAAAACAAAGTTGACTGCCATGGCAACGAAGTAACTGCCTCCTAAAAAAATTCAAGGTATGTATGAATCGCAAACCTACAAACAAAAATGTACATTTAACAAACATATGGAAAGGCGGAATGAATGTAAAAATATTGCAATAGGCTATTTATGTATTTGGAGAACAATTATCAGCTTAGCAAAACTGTTGATGATACACGTACGATTTATTTTAAACCTAGCAATCTCCTTGTATGCTTCATCATAACTTGAACAAGCTTTTTCTAATTACGCATAAGTCGAAATATATAATGATGTAAGATAACGGCAAAGTTTGATCATTACTAGAAGGTTGTGGTTTGAGTGAGTCTGTACATCAAAGCCCAGCTGGAACACAAATGATATCATACTCTACTGAGAAAGTATGTTTCAGTTTGTTTCTTGATTCCATAAACTGACTGATTCAATCATTGTACGAAAGAGAGAGAAATAGAGGCTAAAGGTGTTTTAAAGGTGCGTCAACTGAATTTCTTAGGAAATTATCTTGCTTACTAGTATTATATAAATATTAGTAAAGTTTTAGATACCTAAACTTCTTTGGAATCTAAGTAATACGCCCGAAATATTTCAATTCAAATATTCTTTTACCGAGTATCCTATTTTAACATATTTTGGCATACTCACCACACATTAGTCTAAAATGCACCTGCAACTAGTTATTGAGATTTTATAGGAAAACATGATAATTCGAATACATGCAAAATATTGAATTGAATAGAAACTTGAAATATTGTCACTTAAATATTATAGTATATAACCTGGGAGACATCCAATTGTGAAGCTTCCAAACACTAGCAACTTGAGTTTTTCTAGTAGGTATAAATATTGTACATTACCAACATTAAAATAGATTGAAGTATCAACAGCGCTCGCTTTTAATTCGCGTTCAAGCATATTGGGATTATTGGAATCCATTTCGCAGAAATTTTTTTCCATACACAAATCGATATGAACAATTTTTTTAGGGGTTGGCACAGAAATAAACATCACGGACTGTACTTGTTGATTATATCTTTGTAAATCTCCTTACTTCTTAGCCCATTTGGGTATATATACATTATGACAGCTGGATATCCAATTTGTTGATTTTCTTACTTGGGACTGAGATGCTTTTTTTAATATAGGTTTTGTATGGTATTGATAATTCCACTTAAGGATAACGACCTTTGCCATCTGTCATACTAAAGAATTGCCCTTCTTAGAAAGAAGATGGATAGAGGTTTCAAATGTCACCGGTAGATGGTGACAACTTACAAAGATATTTTCAAATTTTTTGTAATCTCGTATTCAGAGTGCAACAAATACAATGATCATGTGATAGGACATGACATAGGAATATTTAATATAAGTTTTCAATGGGCTCTGAGCAGTTACGACACGTTATAGGTTAAATTTAAATTAAGTACTAGGTATTTCACAAGTTGCATTTAACTTTGAAATTTTTAGTTTTAGTTTGGCTAAATTTGTTGTTTAACATTCTATTTGACGAAATTTAAGGTCGCTTAAAGCAGACAAACAAATAATATACAGGGTTTCTATAAATGATTCATGAAACGCGGGCTGCGTTGACTGCTGAATTCTTTGTGCCGCCTTTTTATAACTGCTGCCAAACTACAATATGCACGGCGATCACTGAACATCAATGAGCACGAGAGTACTGAAGGCTGCAAATCAAGTTACAGTCACGAAAATGATGGCTTTATAAATATTTTCCAACAATTTACTGTTCTATTTTTCTTTTAAAGGTAAGAAATAATAATTATTGGCATAGTAGGCTTGTGGTAACCTCTACAGTCTACACGCTTGCACTGTAGAAGCTTTGTGTAGTGCAGCTAAAGTTACTATCAGTTAGTTTCTGCATTTTACCATTGCGGCAGGCTAAAAGCATGTCTTACAATCTATCACAGTACAATTATTTAACAGGCTTACTGCAGCCATAACCTCACAAATACGATGCATAACTTAAAAGTTATACGAAGCCATGTCACCCCATTGCATTGCTCCGAAATGTAAGCTTCTGCAACCTTGAAATTGATTACTCCACAAAACCCTACAGAATATGTTGAAAATACACACTCGCACGCCTTTTCTCATATTAAAATATATCAAATAATGCAACAGTCGGCAGATGACAAGTATACGTCAAAGCAATAGTTATGTTCACTTCCCTGAGAGGCGGCAAACTGATTTAATCGATAATTTCCATAAGCGCCCTGGATGCATGAATCATTTATAAAAACCCTTTATAAGCCTCATGTTATATTACGATACCTGTAATTGTACGGTAATTTTATATTTATGACAATGAACTCAATGGTCGGTATTTGTAGTAAATAGGAAATTGTGTCACATTTTTCCTAACTTTTAACTTTTATTGAACTCGCCGGCACAAACAGGGACGCTTCCGTATCGTTTGTTCGGTATCCGTAGTAGAGTTATCCGTAGGTTTAACCTTTTGACGTAAAATTTTTTAATGAAAAGTCAAAATGTATTTCTGTGCAAACGGTATTTTGTTATTATACTCCAAACAGTTAAGTCTAACGGTTTAGTAAAATACCCCGTCGTACTAAATAATAAAACTTATTGGCCCTTTATGCGACATTATTTTTTTATGACAGTAACTGCGGTGTATAACAATTTGTCACATGCATAATCTATAGTATAGCATGCAGGAAATGTAGGGCTTAGATGTACATAAATTCTAATAACTCTGGATTAATCAATAATACTTCTTAGTGCGGACTACTTCCCATAAATTTTAAGCAATTCCAGGGGTTTACTTCGGTATTTTATAGTTCCATGGAAAAGGGTCAAAGCGCTATACTGAAATCTAAATTGCTTTGTTAACGTGTTGCGTGACAGAATTTACATCGGATAGATTCTGCGAAAACGCAAATGCAGGTGTATATGTTTTTCACCTGTAGAAACTAAACCGTTCCAGTTTCCAAGTAAATTAAATATAACAGCTAAAATAATTATTTCGGGTAACGTTAACATCGGCCAACATTGATATGTCAGTGCATGCTTTCAGTTCTAGATATTAGGTTGAAAATGACATTCGCACTATTCAGTTTTCTATGGGTTAGATGTTATTGTTTGTTTCGTAGCATAACGTTTTTAAATAATTTATGTGCAGCATCATAAATAGGTTTCTGCAATTATTGTTTATGTACTGCGTCTACTTTGTTAAGGTACCTACAACTTTCTGATGCTGAAATTAATTATATCAGTGAGAGCTTGCAATCACTATTTTCGTAATTATCTATCGCCTCTCAACAGGTGAATGTGAAACTAGGATATTGAATAAAAGCTTTTAATATTTTATTGTCTGTTTTATTGTGATTCAGTAAATAAAACTGGCGAGAAGTATAAAAAAGGAAGACCAATAAACTGTCACAAATTATCACATGTTGCTTGCCAATACAGCATTTGGTACTGCTTTTCTGTATATCCGCTTGTTTGTTCTGATGTAAAATTATAAAAAAATATGATATAGGTCATCTTGTTGAAACTGGACAGGACAAACTTAAAAACCCTTTTTCCAGATCGTTACTCTGATGCTTTTGTATCTTGGGTTGGATTATGCTTTTACTGACAATTACCTATGGTAGTAAATTCGCCATAATGGCTAAAAACTAGAACACCTATTTATTTGATAAATCATTAGCAAAAATGAATTTATGCAAAACACTAAAAAAAATACCAGAATATTTACAAGGAAGTGCCAGAAAAACTAAACAAAATGACAAAATGGAATAGCAGGCTCATTTCTGTAAATATGAACTTAACATCAAAATAACCTAATTCATTCTAATTATTTTTCCATTTTCAGCTTACTTTTTTTTGTTTTTAAATGTCAGCACATTTTTATTTTTTTAAACGGCTATCAGCGATTTGTTGCGGATTTGTATTACCCTTTTTATTTGGTATGGTTTTATTACAATTTACTGTTAAGTTTTCATTAGGAAAATCGTATAAATACTTTAAATTATTATCAGCGTGCATGAATTTTCTCAAAAATTTTTGCGAGATATTCATACACAAAAATGTCAAAAATTCTCAATTTTTTTTGTGTAATAAAACTTAAGTACTGTGTTAATTTTGTACTACATAATATACAGTTAGAGAGCTATTGTTGGGCTTTCTTCAGGTTTCTACATTTGGGTATCTTAATGAAAAAAATCAAAATGCTTATAAAAAACATGTCCTGACCGACCGACTGACTGATTAACCAACGCCGAGCGTAAGATATTGAAACTAGACACATGAAATTTGGCCGGTAGGGTCCTTTGATAATACAAACACCCACTAAGTAAGAATTTTTGGGGGTGAATAGGGGATGAAAG
Organism: Rhyzopertha dominica; assembly: GCA_025024175.1. NCBI lineage: Eukaryota > Metazoa > Arthropoda > Insecta > Coleoptera > Bostrichidae > Rhyzopertha > Rhyzopertha dominica. Next base: position 24,817,496 of record QCXZ01000137.1, read on the forward strand.
TTTATATGGAGGTCTGTCATTTTTGAAGCTGTAAATATGAAAGCACTTGTTCCAGCGTTTCTGAAAATTGTACCATTGAGGGGATAAAACAGGGTATTAAATTTGTATGGAAGTTCTGTCATTCTTGAAGGTAAAAATATGAAATTATTAAGGTCTAAATTAGGAAACAATAAACATGCGTTCCATAGTTTTTTTTTTAATTCCACCTTTAATTTAATTTTAATTTTTAATTTTAAAGCATGAAACTTTATTATTTTGGTTTTTCATTAGAAAACGAAAGTACGAGTTTAGAAATTAATATTTACCTATTTAAGATTAAGATCGATCATTGATTTTCTTCGAGAAATGCAAGCACATGCATTCTATCGAAATTCTAATTTCTTTGTGCAGAACGTCGCATAAAAAAATCAAGCTTTACATTTTCATATAACTGTTAGCATTATATTTCTGATATGCTGGACTACATACCGAGAATATACATAAGTAATGCGATTTTCTTTCGATTAAGTGTTGCAATCATTTGTTTTAATATTCTCTCTAAAATTATTGCTAGTCATTCTAACTTGTGAAGTAGTAAGAATATTATGTAATAGGTTAAACTATTTCACTTGGTAAAAATTTAGGATGGCAATGCCATCTGTCAGCATTACACTGACATGATGACAAAGCCACCTAGCTGCCTTAACGGGTACTACTTCCTAAAGGAAGTGACCTGTAGCCTAACTGCACTGATGAGCTGTAATGACAGCGAAATAGATCTATCTGCAGTTGGTTGAGGTGTAGACAGCACAGCATAGACATGCATTTTATTTTACTTGGTGATCAACTATTCATAATAGGAAAGCCTGGCGTATTGAATAAGTATAACAAGGTGTCAATGGGTCACATGAGTTGTAATATACATATAATACCCACTAGCTATTGGCCGCACCATTACTCGCGTAGAAGGAGATCGTATATTCCAAATATCAGATACCGAAATAAAAATATTTTGAAACAAATGCTAGACATCAAATAAGGGTGTGATTTCCAACTGTTAACTAAAAGGGTATTTGTTTAAATATTACATCGTTAACTCATACTTATTCCCTTTTCACCCCGCAGTGCAGGTATTTCCAAAAACAGTGAAATAGTACATACATGTGTTACTTTCTCACAAAAGGGCTATATATAAAACTTCGTGTTTACTTATTATTATTATTTTGAAAATGACGGAAATCGCATACGAATTTTCATACCTTTATGGATGGAATTTCTGAAACAGGTAAGTATTTATTTCTAAACCATAGCCTAAAAACGTAATTCATATTAATTACTTCGTAAATAATTTAACTTTTAAAAAATTATCCCTCATTTTACTCCTTCATAGGTGAAATTTTTATAAAAGTGCTGAATCGTATACTGTTATTTTCTAATCAGAAAACCAAATAATAACGTTTCATCTCTCATACAAACTTTCACCCCTTAAGAGTGGAATTTCCAAAAACAATGGGACACACATTTGGCATTTAAAAACAAAAAATCAGCTTCCATGGAGATGCGTTGAGATACAACAACAAAAAGTAGGCTAAGAACTGAAAAATAGCTATCAAAAAACTTTTGTTAAGGACGTTCTGCTATAAAGTTCATATTTAGTGAAATAAATCAGTTATTATTCCATATTATTGACTAATCATGCATGTTGAAAAAAAACCACAAGAAACTTAAATGAATAATATTGCATAAAAAAATTTACCTGGTAGTTTCCAATCGTGAAGCATTAGTAAAAAACCTACTATATTCATTATTTTTTTCTACCTGATTGCATTAGCATAGTAGAAAGATAAATACCAACTGAACGACTGAACGAATAGCATCCGGAATCAACACGTAATTATTATAGAACTATTAACCAGATTTGGTCCGTGCTGTTATTTATTAATATATTATGTTTGCGTTCATGTATATAGAAAATATTCTAAATCCAAATACACCTTCAACGATTGCATGTCTGTGAAAACTGTGTGTAAACTTTCACATTTTCTGAAACAGTAGTATTAACTTTCTCAAAAACCTTGAAATTAATTTTCTTTCTGTGGAAATTAAAGACAACACTTAGCACTCATCTGCACTGATTATACAATTGTTGAAGTGTGATTATTTGATGGAGCAATTATCGAGTTCTTTGTATGCGAAAAGGTTATCTAGCAGAATAACTGACTCATCGTCCGCGGAAAATTTATAGTTTTAATAGTTCCTAGAACGTATTGTAAATATTGCGTCGTTTACGTATCTTTTAAACGTTTAAATGCGTTGTTTTGAAAAATTACTCCGCAATATAAAAATTAATCATGTGGTTTTAAGTTAATCATAAAAGATAACATTGTAATACTCTTGGAAAGAGACAGATGAAGTAAACCTAACATATTTTTGTAAACTGTATTATATATGAATTATATTAATTACGTTAAAGGTGTCAAAAGGCTTCAAACTAAGAAAGTACGTATCTTCCAGTTCATAGTTTCCGTTAATCAATTTGTACACGTATTGGAAACACTATTTGTTTTTTTTGTATTTCACCTCAGATTTTCAGAAAACGCTTGGACATGAAGATTTTTATATTTAAATTCTCTAAGGTTATTTAGGTGACTTCATCCATACAGCAATCACCTTATTATGGGGTCAAATTATTTAAACAATCTTCTTGAATTTAGATGTCCGGCTTGAAAATTTACATGCTGGAGCATTTTATCAAATAACAAAGAAATGTGCATGTATGTATTGTTTTAAATGGGCAATATGAATGAAAAAAGATCCCTCAATACGTGATTTTGCAGAATAAACATTATTTGCCCTTATTTCATTGCCTAGCTATACGTGCTTAGATTCAATATCATATATTCAAAGCATTAGAAAAATTTGTTTGTATGTTCATGTATGTCGTGAGGATTTATGGTTTATTACAATTTTCTTGCAACCTTGCGCATTGAATGATATGGTAATTACGTAAACATAAACCACACCTGCGCCCGTGGCATGTGTCACATAGTCATTCATAACATACTCGGTTCACGGTGGTTTCCTGAATTAGAAGGTATGCCTGATGAATACCAATTATCACATGACAGGAAAGGAAGTTTATTATAGTGACATGAAAGAAAATGAAACGGTGTGCTGTTTATACATATCATTTTTACACTGATAAAACCAATACACCTAACGATTAGCGTTATCTTGTTAATGTTATTAAGTGGGTATATCAAAAGCAATTGCCGGAATCACAACCATAATTATTTCAGTACGCGTGTGCTAGAATGACGGATATCCGGTAATTCTAGGTTAGTACGCTTTAAATTCGGGCAACACTACCTTCGAATTCCAAAAAGTGAACAATTTCTTCTTTTTTTCGTATACAAGAGTTACTTGTAAAATTAAGATTGCAGCAATAAATTGTTAACAACACATACATTTTGTTACCCTACTTTAATGGAGATGAGGACGGCATTTTTTAAAGAATGTCAACGATTTAATCATTTTTTTAAAGAAAAATTAACATACCTTTTATTTTGTCAAATATAGGTTTAGTTTAGAGTGCTGGCTATTTTTTTTTTATCTTTTTAGCTGTCGGGGATAACTGATAAAAAAGGTTAAAAGCTCAGGAATGAGGATACAATTATGTTGGACCTATGTAGTTCGAATTTTGTAAATTAAAAGCAGCTTGTGGCTGAAATTTTTGCGGGGTGTAAGCAAAGTTTGCAATGAAGTTATACAATAACAGAAAGTAGAACTTATTTTGTTTCTTGAATAATGTTAAGAGAGTGAACTAATCAATTATATGGAAGATTGGACTAAATACAAGTATTTATTGTTACTTAATTACTTCCACGAACTGTGCTGTAATTTAAAAAAATGAACTTGTTTTTATTTGTTTTAGGGGAATAAGATTTTTAATTGGTCTAGTATCTAAAATTTTGCCCGCTTGAATTGAGTTGAATTAAATATTTACACTCAAAAATAGATTTAACACGGAGCATAGATAACGCACTGCATTGAAATTTTTTAAGTATATGGACAAATATTTATTATCATATACAAAGCGTTCCTAAACTGTGAACTATAATTTTAGATGATTGTTAAGTGTTTCAGACTAAGATCTATCTATATATCTTAAACTGTTTTGTTCCAAGATATCTACTGTTAATGCTAGTACTTATCAAATATTTATTTTATTTATAACTATAATTATCTCATGCCTCATGCGTACATCAGACAAACTGATTTTATAAGCTATAAGAAATTTATTATTTTAACTTTGATAAAAAACCTGCCTTCGACGTATTCAAGTTAAACTTGCGAATCAAAATGGACTACTAAATGGTAAAATAATTTATCTTTTTGTTTTTTGTCTTTATGATTGAAAATGTAAACTGATGTGTGTACATAAGTTAAGTTCTTTCAGTCGTCATTTACCTCCAGTGGGTAATAGGTATTGAAATAATTGAACAATCGTTTATTGCTTTTGCCACCAAGATACTGCATTGCGTTAGTTTAAAAAATGACGACAAACAAATGTTTTGGCCATTGTTCTCAGTAAAATATCAGATATCTAGTAAAAGTGTGCAGCTAAGCACCAAGAACACCAAGGCTTCGATACTTCGATCTTTAGTCTGCTCATATTATTCTAATGAATTGTTTACATTTTATGTAACGTAGTCATGTTTTAATCTTTCCAAAATACACTCGAGCTTAATTTTGAGCTGGATAAAATGTTTTTATTCACTCTAGTTTGATTGTCATGTAGAAATTATTACTCCATGCCTTTCGTCCAAAATCATTTTATCCGATAACAAATTTCGCTGTTGTTTATTACTCTAGAATATCTTATCAACAGTTAATTTCATGAAAATTCTAATTCCTACTTTTTTTTAGACAATCTGAACGAAATTACTGAAAAATGATTTTATAAATACCTAAGCTCAGAACTTTTATGACATAATAATCTTAGACAACCCCTCCTACTATGATTAAACCCCTAATTTCCAGTATTACAAGGCGGTTCACAAAATATCAGCTGTTAAATTAACTGCAATGAAAATTACGATTGTTGTAGATTGTTAATTAGCACAATAATACCGTTTGTTGTATGTTACAATATACTTATATTAGTAAATTCTTCTAAAGAAAATATTCTTAAAGTGAACTTCCACTTTATTTTTACAATTGTAAAGCGCTTTCGGCTACATGTTAGCCATCGTCAGTACAAAAATTAAAACGAAACTAACAGTTTGACAAAGTCAAAAATCAGAAACATGCAAACTTGACTACAAACTGAAATGCAACCCACATGCCAGTAACTCAAACGAAACATTAATTTAGATCAAACAAAGAATTTAGAATAGGACAATTGAAATTACAAAAATTATTTAGAATAGTAAAATTTTGTTCGTTAATAATTTTATAAATCTCTAAAATTTCCAAATAATTTAATTTAGATGATTTACTACACAAATGTAATGAATTTAGATTGTCTAGCGTGGCAGTATGTTTATTTACTAATAAATGGTTGGCTAACGAAGAATTTGTTGTAACAATATCTGTATTTTTATACTTTTCAAATTGTTTCAAATGTTCTTTACCTCTTGTTAAAAAGGATCTTCCGGTTTGTCCAATATAAACTGAATTGCAATCATTACATGAAAAACTATAAACGCCTGAATTATTTAAAACTGAAATTTGGTCTTTATTACGGACAAAACGGGAAAACACACTGCCTACGGTAGAAAAAGCAATATTTATTCCATTAGAAGAAAATAATTTAGATAGGCTAACTGAGACTTGACCAGCAAACTTAAGAGGAAACCAAACCTTAACTTTTTCATCCAAATAAGTGGTACAGAAAGAAAATTTAAATTTTGTCAAATACTTAAAATAAAGTTTTTCTATTAAATAATTAGGAAAATTGTTATTGAAAGCAATTTGGAGTATTACACCCAATTCCTTTTCGAAAGCATTCAATGACAGAGGTAATTTAAAAAGTCGATTAAAAAGTGAATGAAAAACAACCATTTTGTGTGCATAAGGGTGTAAAGAAAAATAAGAAATAACATTGTCTGTATAAGTAGATTCTCTAAAAATTTCAAAAGAAAGGTAAGAAGAAAATTCGTTACGTGAAATTAATAAATCTAAAAAGGAAATTTGATTATTAATTTCTGTTTCGTAGCTGAATTTTATAGAAGTGTGTAAAGAATTTATAAACGTAAGAAAATTATTTAGATCAAAAGAATTACCTGTAAAAAGACACAAAACATCATCTACATAACGGTACCAGAATTTAATGTGAGGAGAGAAGCAAATGTTTTTGAAAATATCTTTTTCTAAATTATTTATAAAAAGTTCAGCAAAAAAAGGACTAAGGGAAGAACCCATAGCTAAACCCAATTTTTGTATAAAATAATAATAAATAAACACACTGCCACGCTAGACAATCTAAATTCATTACATTTGTGTAGTAAATCATCTAAATTAAATTATTTGGAAATTTTAGAGATTTATAAAATTATTAACGAACAAAATTTTACTATTCTAAATGATTTTTGTAATTTCAATTGTCCTATTCTAAATTCTTTGTTTGATCTAAATTAATGTTTCGTTTGAGTTACTGGCATGTGGGTTGCATTTCAGTTTGTAGTCAAGTTTGCTTGTTTCTGATTTTTGACTTTGTCAAACTGTTAGTTTCCTTCTAATTTTTGTACTGACGATGGCTAACATGTAGCCGAAAGCGCTTTACAATTGTAAAAATAAAGTGGAAGTTCACTTTAAGAATATTTTCTTTAGAAGAATTAATTAATAACTCCACTTAGAGAAGATGGATCAGTTTTCAATTTATTATATTAGTAACTTTACAAACAAAATTATACCATTAAATTAGAAAATCAGAATGTTTGCAAGTATCATATTCAACTATAACTTGGGAAATTCGGTATATCAAAGCAATTTACTGCTTTTTATAGAGTATTTTAAAAGTACTAAAGTGCATATCAATTAGTACATAACTACTAAATATCAAATTTTTATTTTGTGTCATATATAAACATTTTATTTAAAATTTAAAATTAATTTACATTAATACTGTTAGATCAATAAATGCTCAAAATTTTGTCCACATTTCTCTCTATATATGCTCAAGGTTCAATTATTCGAATTTGAATCGTGATCGATACAAAATCGATATGAAGATGTAGTTGTAGCAAGAAACTTAAATAAAAAACATTAAACAAAGCTAGGTTGTTTTTGGGCATGTTTACAGGTAGAAAAGGATCTTTTGAATGCCCACCCAGGTGTTTAGACCTCACGCGTCACGCCCTTGGATTATTTTTCATGAGGTACTTGAGATTGAAAACTTCAAGTAATTAAAGTTTATTGCGAGTGTTTGATAGTAGGGGACTCTATTTAATTATATGCATATATCTTAAAAAATAAATGCATTCCTATAGATTTGGCCATTTTTATTATAGCTCGGTTTTGTAGTTATTATAAAAATATTAGATCGGTATTTAAGGATGAGCTATTTTCAAATTTAATATATAAGATTAGTCTCTATGGACAGATTAAACATATTTACTTATAAATAACCATTAATAAATAAATAATAACCATTTATATCACTCTCGTTGAGGAAAATTAAGTTTACGGTTTTGCAGTTCGATCAGGAGTAAATGTCGTTCTATTTATAATCTATTAACAGCTAAGCAGTATATTAAAACTTCTTTGATATTTTGCAACCTTATGTAATATTAACTTAGTTTCCTTTTCTCGGAAAGACTAAGAACTTTCGTGGAAAGACTTAATACCCTATGAAAAGACATTCAGTACCTAACCGCCAGCTACTTTCAGTAAGTCTAATACCAAAAATTTGACAAACCAGGGAAAATCATGAAAGTCGTACTGAATAAACATGTGAGTTTTTTAATACATCCTTTTCTTATTTGAACAAAAAACCTAAGGACGGGTGTCCGTTTTTTATATAACCGAGAACAAAAAAATTATCGATCTCCGGTTTTCAAATTTATCTTGCTTGATTAAGGAACTATAATAACTAACAAAAAAGTCTATAGGGTAGCGTATGATTTTTTTTAAAGAATGTAACCATTTCTTATATAACGCCTTGTGTTGTCAAACAGCTGCAATAAATTACTATTAAATTTAAAACCATAAAAGTCAGTTTAAAACGAGCCATCGTTATAACCCTTCTGTTGTTGTCGTCGTAGCAACTAGAAATTAATGTTCAAACAAAATCTATTGAGAAGTAAACGTAGATTATAATGAGTTTATTTCAAACCAACATTGTACTGCAACTTTTTTGAGAAAGAAACTATCTTTTGGTATGTCATATTAAATGAGCAAAATTACGTACTTCACAATGTTTATTCATTCATTCATTCCATGCATCCCTTACCGAAGTACCTACTTCTAAAGATCTGTATACACAGAGCTCTACGTCTGCCGCTAAATTGCGTTGCCCATAGTACCATTGGCACTGCTAGATGTCGTTGCCTGTAGGGAGGAATTGTCGGAATGTGCCCCAAAATGAAAAATCAAATATATCTTTTGATGTTAATGTATTCCAAGCTAAGACGTGGACTCATTTTCTTGGACATAAATTTTTAGTAGCTTCTATGTAGCACATTACTATGTTATCAGCAAGCAATTACATCACAGTTTCTTTTTATCGTTTTATCTTATACATCGTGCAAACATTTTAATCACCTTGACGTTGTTTACCTTTTCAGCACGCCTGGCAGTGTCTGCAACCTTCCACGCGTAATTTTATGCGCGGCTTGGCGCAAAATAAATTACCATTTATTTTAACAGTTTAATAATCGCAGGACTTTGACGTGCTGGTTAAACGATGTGGAGGTGCCTAACTCATCCAGCAGTGCGTGTGTTGTTATGCTGGCTGGCAGGTCGGCGCGTTTTCCGAAAACAACTTCCGTCCGCTCGTGCGTTGGGAACCACTCCACGTGTAGTGATCAAATAATGCGTAAAATGCTTTATTACAGAAGTTAAAGGGTGTGTGGTACGCAGACTGCTGGTTTTCATTGTTTTGTGTTGAAACAATAAGATGTGTTCGTTTCGAAAAGTTGGAAAGTTTAGCTTTCATTTAAACGTGTTTTCTTGCTAGATTTAAGTTAGGTATTTTTATGACATATAGACTAATACGCTTATTGGTGAATAGAAGAAAATGATTTGGTAAGTTATTCTTTATGAAACGGATATGCTCACTGTTTATTGCTGTTTACACTTAATTGAAAGTGATAGACCTCTTATCGAAGAATATAGTTTATCAAATGAAAATATCATTGTTATTTGGATTTCGCTCATATTAGAAACAAACTATATGAGATTATCGGTTTCATTGTTATTGGTAGAAATATACAGAGGATGAATCACTTAACAGAAATCGGTCTGTAATGAAAGCACAGTTGAACCTGGATAAAACAGAAACTGAATGAAAGTTGTACAAAATTAAGTGCTTTATAAGATAAAAATATTTTCAAAGATATTAATTTCGTTATTTTAAATGTTTATTATGGAAATTTTTAATTTCTCACTGAAAATAAATAAACGTTTATTAATAATACATTCATAAAATTTACGGATGCCAATATTTAGTAATTTAAACATGCATAACACCAAAGTTTTTCCCGCATCATCGATGGCAGTATCAATTTTTTTTCTTACGATGTGAACTTGTTAACATCTTCCAAGAATATTGCGTTTTTTTGTAAATTTCATGTGATCATGTGTTATTACGTTAGCTGTGAGTGACGTTTGGCGAATTGTCACAGAAATATCATTATTTTCGTAATTATCAGGATTTTCCAGTATTACTCGTAATGTCGTAGTCGTTATGTATATTTGACTTTTAACCTAGTAGTTGTCACGGTAACTGCCGTGGTTGCAGCGTAGTGAAGAAGAATTCGGTGTTCAATACGAAACTCAAGACAAGCGGCCGATTAAACAATAAATACCAGTTAACTCGTCATGTTTGAAAAAACGGACAATAACAAAACGAAGAAAAAGATTAGATTTAAGTGTTCCACATAACCACCAGCTTCATGATAACAAACGCGCGACCCTTTTTAAAGGGTTCACATTTCTCAGAACATATTCATCTACGCTTTTACTTTTACATCATCTCGAGTAGTTGGCGGTTCTTTATAAACTAATAATTGCTTAATGCGTCGTCACAAGAAAAAACGTTTTGTTAAATCTGCATGAAGTAGAACCTCCCCTTACAATCCATTTGTTTAGAAATTTTGCATTCAAGTTCTTCCTTACATCATCTCTTCGGCAATGCTCAGGTGCCTTATCATTTTTGAACAACATGTGCAGCCTTACAGCAAGTGGCATATTTTCCAACATTTTATAGGATGCAATTATGTTCACGTTATCCAGTGAAGGTTCTCGGTACTATAACAATAGGAGTTGTGCCCTGATACAGAAACATTCTTCTGAAATGTAACTTTATCCCTAAAAAAACACTATCAAAAAAGTCATTTCTGTGTTGAAGTTTTGTAGAACTCATTCATAAAACTATTCATAAAACTGCAGTCGAATGTTGAAGTCAGCCTAATATAGTTCCTGAACTAACTGAACGTGATATACGGATGAAATGTATTTTTATGCAGTATTCTCGACGCACTGAAGTTTGAAATTAGTTTATAATATGAGTATCTTCGACAACAGCTGCGGGTACTAGGACGTAGTTTTTTTTTTTCATCTGTCACAGATTTTCGCATGCAGTTCTATCAAATATTGCCACTGAATTTGAATGTTTACGGTCGGAAAGCTTTGCGTGTATGTACATTCTTCTTGTGAACTAATAACTTTTCTAATTTTAAACCGGGATCACTCATCCACAACAAACTGCATATTAAAACAACACTGAAATGACATTTTTCGGACACACTGGAAGTGGACTACATTTCCTCATTACTAATTACTAAATCGTAAAGAAAAGTATCTCCTCTCTTTATAGCAACCATTTAGTCGCATTTTGTTGCCTTTTCTTACCTTTTTTATCTTCATGGCCATTATGATTTTATAGAAGTGACAAGATAACAAATCCGTTTTCCACAGTCGTTCTAATGGTCCCTTGTAATATACCATAGTACAGTTAACAATAGTAGAAGCCACAAGCTAAATTCTGCAAGAATAATTCTTTCTACATCAAAAAAATATATCATTATCGCCTTGATGTACTTCTAAAAGGATTTTACAGAAAAAATGCTCACATTATTTTATATTTATTTATAACTTCTTTATTAAAAAAACGAAACTAATATCGATAAATTATCTTCTAAAATGTGTGCACAAAGAATAATTTAAAAGCATAAATTTTTAATATTACTTTTGTTTATCTGGGTCATCACAAATCATTTACGTGACGTGCGTTAAGTTAACAAATGCTGTCAAAATTCGATATAGCATCGTAGTAAAAAAACTTTCAGACTCCTTTAACCATTTTATTTTTAAAGATGGAAGCCGTTCAAATATCTTTAAATGTTATATTTCCTATAAAAAGGTAGATCTTGATCCAAATGAGCTACATAGCGTTCCTATTGTTCTAACTGGAGTTCCTATCCAAGATCAAAACTATTGTTCAACATAAACATATAAACTAACTCAAGGTATGATTTTATCTGCTCTGCATCCAAGGTTTTGTTAAGTAACACTTCCTCAATTATGAACGGTAATTTTGTATAAATTTGAAAATTACACTGGGTCCCAACGGCAACATGAATCTGACAACTTACTCCCATAAATTGTTTCGTCAAGTTTTCTATGTTTAAGTCTACCTATATCACTAAAGAAAACCAACCCAGATTTGTTAAACGTCTCTGTTTAAACAATACGTTTGTCATTGGTGAGTGAGCTTCCAATGCTGACAGAATGCGTAAGTGTTTTTTCAGTGTAGTAGTTTAGTGAAACAGTGCGTTACATATAAATTCATACTCGCAAGTATGAATTAGTCATTGTGTTAAACGAAGCAGTGTTGTAAAACAGCCGCTATCGTTAATATAAAGTTGGAATTAATTATTAAGTCCATGTCGGTATCCTTTGTTTTGTTATTTATCAGATTATGTTAAGCCCTGTTTAGCGGGCATAAAAAGCTATACATCTAATTTAAAATTTGCAATTTGGTTTCATGTTTTAAAGTTATATTAAGAAGACGAAGCTCTTACTTAAATCCTTCATAAATCATTTTGTTTTAGGGTAGTAATAATTTTACATTTAAGTTCGTTTCATCATTATTAAAACCTTATTTAATTTATATAAAAGTTGAATGGTGAAGTTTACTTTTTGCGCAAATCTGATTCCAATTTAGGAATTGAAACCAAACATAAATCGTATATATCATATTCCATAAATGATTAACATTCCTTTCGTTTTCGCAATAGATAACGTGTAATGGATGGGTATGACATTATCTAAGAAATATGCGATAATGCAAGCGGCTTTACTTTTAAAGCTATCAGACGATTTGAATAGCTCTAGTATCAATGACTTGTGGTAAAATAAACAATAAACATGTTTAATGTTATAATCAACACATAAACACAGCCGAGGGAGAGATGAATGTAGATGTAGATGTGATGGGTCGGGATGAAAAAATCATGATGGACTGGTATATGAATTCCACATCCTCAAGTATCCTATATGTCAGACCGTTCTCTGATCAAAATCAATTTTATTACAGACAAGAAAAGTAGAATTGTACGTTCCACTTTTGCCACCACATATGTCAGACTCTTGAATAGGTTGATGCTATAGAATTCTTATTCAACAGTCGATACTACTCTTGAAACCACTGCGGTTTTACCGGAATACCGTGTAGAAAAGGAAAGGGTAGAGCAAGAAGTTAAAAAGGTTTTGCTTGCTTATACAACTAGTTGTAGCGTAATGGGTCCCTCCAAAAAAAAGTTGTCAGTGCCTTTCAGAATGAAAACACACAGATTACAATACAAAACAAGAAGCAATCCTAGTTCAAGACCCCTGTAACAAAATTTCTATCCACGTCATTTGTAGCTTGAGTTCGTTCCACTGATTATAACAATGAATATGCAGGACAAACCAAAAACAGTGTTACGTAAGACTGGTGTCACTAAGAAAATGTACAGATCTAGAAAAAATGTATCACATACAAAACACACGTAACTAGTTAAACATACGAAAAATTTAAGCTACATCCATACATATTTATTGTTACTTACTTATATATTTTTCCCGTTATTGTTTTTATTAAATACCAACATATACAACCTTTAAGAGTCGGATATCGCATCGGAATTGGGAATAATTTCTGGTAATTTTGCGTCTTTAGAAAATTTTAATCTGGCGCCAAGAGTCGTTATATCCTTACATTGTAGCTTTTGGTTGTAATTTTAATATCTTTCAAAAGCTAAAGTGGGATTCTTATTAATCGTTAAGTAGTTTTTTTTAACAACCAAAGTTATCACTACCTACCATACTTGGAAGCTTAAATATCCTTATTTGGCCGACCTGCCTAGTCCTAGGTGTAGCATGTCTGCCTCTGGGGTGAGAGGTTGCATGGCCAAGGCATGTGTATGTATACAATTTAATAACACAATAAAATACATAGCTATCGAGTTACTTAATTGTCAGAATTGACAGAATCATTAATTTAAAGAATTAAAGTGTCAAGTTTGACAGTTGAAAATGGAATGCACTAAATGCCATTGCTGCCAGTTCCAAACATAATTAAATAAACGTAAGTAATCTTGTTGCGAAATCAACAATGCATTTATCTCTTAATGGTGCTGTATCTTTTAGTTTTATTTTACCTAAATACTGCAATCGAAATTTTTTGACAAAATAGCGAATAACATGCATTCAACACTTCAAGTCGGCCATCATTGAAATAAATGTTGAGCTGTAGTACTCAAAAATCCAAAACTTTGAAGGGCCAGCATAACTGTTGTCTGTTCTTTTGCGGTTCATTCGAAATGTCTTTCCGCCTCTGTTGCAATCCTCTATTATCTATAACGCACGCAGCTGACTAATAAGTAATAAAATTTTATAATGGACGACATTTCACTTTGTTGATTGTACAGATATGAGCGACCCAAGCGTCATATATAGAACATCAGTCGACTAGTCGACATAAGATCTTAGTTCTTAAAAAAAGTAAAGTAAATTGAAATCTAGCAAACACTGAAAAATAATTTTTATTAGCTTTCAGGAAGTATTAATGTACAATTTATCAGTACCTCAGTAATTTGTTATAATATATCTACGGGGAGGCCATAATTGATCATTATATATTTATTCTACTTGGAACTCAAATATCTTCCTTATATCAAACAGAACCATATACCTATAGATTTTCTATTGTAGTGGTGCATAATTCAATTATGCGTACATTAGGTATTAGCTTTGTCTGCTGTTTCATTCAGACAACGGTATTAGTTTCGCTATACCTATTGACAGCTGTTTAAAAGTTATAAGCAGTTATCTCAAAAGTAACAATTTCGTGTTTAAATCAGTTAAATGCGGGTTCATAATTGGCCATGAAAACCATGATAGTTATTTTAATAAAATCCTTACTGCCTTTAAAATGGTTGTGTTGCCATTTTTTGAACGACGATTTTTTAATCTGTTATTTTGTGGCAAACATGGTAAAATCCCCAGATGGGCTTGTGACAATGTAGCAAGTTGTAGCAGTTTCTATCAAACATTGTTTTGCAATGTAGTAGTATATTTTGAATTTTTTTAATATTCGAAGACATTCACGCCAGATTATCCGAATCTTTGGCGGTAAAATTCTTTGCCTGCATTTCCATCACTTTGTTAGTGCGCCATGAATTCTAGTTCTAGATCGTAGCTCCCATTTTAATTTTTGTTGATTAGCTAATTAGTACATGAAAAATTAAATTTTATTAATATTACATAGCGTGCAAAAGAACATTTTTATGTTTCTTTTGAAACATGGACAACAATTACAATTAAAAAAATATAGTTACGATGAATGTGTGTAGTGTCCGCTTATTGTTTTCTAGGGCTAGCTCTCGGAATGCCCGTTTTACCCTCTCAATCATTTCTTCTTTAGTGGTAGGCGGGTAAAAATGAACTGTTTTTTATGCACACCTCTAATTTAAAAAATCGTAGGGGTTAAATCGAAGGAACGCTGAGGGCTACCACAAGGTTCCATATACCCTTAAACATTTGTTCTGCAATTTCTGCGTAGCACCTCCATTATAAGGAAGTTGTTTGGTTTATTGGTAAATCTTCTTGTATTTTACTGTCAAACTCGCGAAATTGTAAAAAATCTGTGCGTTTTAAACCCTGAACTTGCTGATGTAACAAAGGCCTATATGTGCTTTTTTAAGGTATTGTGACCAGCCCCTTTCCCTTTTGTTAATATTCAGATTTTGTGCTGCCTGACGTAACGACATTGTGGGATAAGCCTCAAAGTACCCCAATACCATTGTTTCGGTATCTTCATTATACCTGTAACAAAAAATAAGCACAATAAGGCTGACGTACTTTAGGTTCAATATTTATTAATTTTCGGCGCTTTAATCTGCCCGACATTCTGGCAGTTATCTACCAATAAGCATTGTAGTATTTGTTGATCTTGGTCTATCGGGATATCTGGCTCGAAATGAGTCACAGATTTTTCTTGTTATTCTATAACTTTCGCCATAAGAGTAAATTTAAAATATCATATTTCGAAAATCCTAATTAATACATTTTTACGGAAATAGCTGCGATGGAACCGTTTTGATAGCAGTATTTTACTAAACAGTTGTCATTATTTCCATGCTGTCTTCAACATGAAATTTGTATAAACTTTAACCGCTTATAACTGTAACTTTTAAACGGCTGTTAATAAGTATGGGCAAATGGGAAAACAATCTGATGTACGCATAATTAAATCTTGTGTCAATACAATAGAAAATCGTCATATAGTTCTATTTTAGATAAACAGATATTTGAATTCAAAGTTCACTAAATGTAGTGAAGAATTTGTGACTCCTTTCGGAATGCAAAATGTTATATGTCAGTGTTTGTTAAATTTGAATTTACTGAACTTTAAAGTAATCCATACAGATGTCATTTTTTTAACAAGAATCACTGATGAGCTATAATGATAGCGAAATAGATCTATCTGCAGCTGGTTGCGGTGTAGGTAGCACAGCATAGACATGCATTTTAAAGAATCAAGATATATCTGGAACAATCGGTTTTAGATATAGATGACCCTAAATAAACACGCCCTTAAGTTAATCGTAGAATTGAAAATTATAAAAAATACAGGATGTTTCATTAAAATAAGGAAGTTAGGTACCCCGGAAGTTGCAGCAGTTTGAGAATTTTTAGTTTGAATAGCACTGTGTGAATTAGTGTGTCTTTCAGTTTTTATTTTTCCAGACACTTCTAACTAAAGGTTCTCGTTGGACACCCTCTTTGGTTCTTACTAATTACTATCTACCCATAAATCTGTAAAACAAGAATTGGTGATGTGTGTCGATTTTGGAGATATATCGTTCCATACAGAATTGTGGTTTTGGTATTAAAAAAGAATTCGTGGCACACTCTCCCGAGTAACAGTTTAAATAGATGCCATAAAATGCATTTAGCAGAAGACGGTGCATTTGCACTGTTTGCGTCGCTTGCTGGCGGTGGCGTCGTCAAAACGCATGCTCGGCGTCTCGCGGCGTCGCGACGAACTAAAATGCCGGGGCATCGATTTAGTCATCGTAATCAAAGCGCGCCGCTTGATCTGTTGCTCAGGAAAAATCGCTTGTGTCGCAAGTTACGTCTTTTGAAGTGCTAAACTGCCAATCTGGAGAGACAGTTTTAATTGGAGATGATGTAACGTCCATCTGTAAGTACGCTTTGTAAGTGGCATCTCGTTACATAATAACGTCAGCTGTAGAGGATTTTCCTTCGGTTACCTTGACGTTGTGATTCATATTTTTCGCTGGCCGGCTAGTCGTCTAGGCATGTAATGGAAATGAGTGGGAAGTTTTCGTAATATCGCTGATAAATTGCGCATCTGGTATTATTTGTTTATTTTAATACCTGTTTAACGTCCATGTTGTAGACTGAAGCTAATTTTCTAGGTGACTTATCATGAATTAATCGTGTTGTGTAAATATCCAGTATTTCCCGGTATTATACAAGATCACCGGGTTAACTGAATGGTTTTATCGTTTACATTTGCATTGCAGGTAAACACAGGCGCGAAGCTATTGTGTTTTGTTTTTCCCCGGAGGATCGGTTATCGATGTAGGTCATTGTTTAAACGGGATATGATGGGGTATTGCGGGAAAATGGGTTTCAGTATGCGATGTTTCCGCTCTAATAATTACATTTCCCTCTTCCTGCTGCAATGAATTACCACGGTTTGTGTGCAAAATTTTGTAATCGCGCAATTTAGTTCCCTGCGCTTTGCGGATTTCATGGAGGGCCAAAAATAGCCGGCAATTGCTCAGGTTGCTTATTTTGGGAGTCGCGTTTTTAAAGTGAGTCGGCTGCATTTAGAAGCTTTGAAAATATGTTTTTGGAGTCATTAGCTTTGATGCTGCACACACCGGTGAATATTCGTATTGACGTCGTTTGTGGTAGGCTTCAAAATTTATGAATATGACGGCACAAAACAGGAAGTTAACTATGGTGGATCCGTTAGAGGATGTTTATGTTTGCATAATGCGTGAAATAAGAATTACAGTGCTCAACTGGAAAGGAGGAATTGTGCAGTGTAATGTGACATTTTTGATTGAAAATGTTAATGCTATGCTGTACTGTAAAAATAGCCAATAATATATTTTTGTATCTTCGAAATTTTTATGTTTTGTACGATATTCTTTATGGTTAATCTATAAGGCCCTAACATTTTTATGTACTCGTACTTGATGAAAATTGGTTTCTAGTGCATTTAGTTTAAGTAACATTGTTAATACGAGGGTCATGTCAAAATTCCTGCGCACAAGAACATATACGTATATACACGTATATTTTTAAAAATTACAAAAAAGTCTTTCAATATAATCTCTTTGCATATCCAAAACACGTTGCCATTGCTTCGGCAGTAATGTAATGTTGTTAAATACGCAATTTTTGTTAGAACGTTTCAGCAGTTAGAACGCATATGCTGTTGCAGGGCTTTTAAAGTCAATAAATCGGACTTCACGAAATTCTCCTTTTCTCTTGAGGAACAGAACGAAATCTGGAACGGCACGGCGGATGTGGGAGAATTTCTCGCAAACTCCTTTGACTGACACTGCTTTATGCGATCAAGCGTTATCGTGCAAGAGGATTACGCCGATGTCTTTCATATCTCGTCTACACTTTTGGAATCATGCATTTAAATTTTCTACAAAGAAGACAAATACATGTGTCTTTTGGTATTTGTCTATTGCTTCTTTGTCCATGCGGCCTTCTTCCATTATTGTAGTCACGATAGCAGCAAAAGTGTTGTCGGTAGCACTATGAGGACTCCAACTTCTGTGGTAGTCTTTTTAACACTAGTCCAACGCTATGGAACTCTTCATCAAGTTATTGTTGAACTATCCACACTCCTGGCAAGCTTTTTGTAACGCACCGTGAATTTCGGCAACCGTTTTTTCGTGCATTGTTTGAATTTTGATATACGCACATTAATCCGCTACAGTGGCGCGTTCCATTGCATCAAACTACCCCGATTTGAGAATTTCTTACACATAAAACTAAGTGAACTACCCGCACCCGCATGTATAGCTATGTGATGTCCCAATGATATGATTATAGACTTTTGCAATTTGACGGCACTTGTTTTTTTACCATCGCCAGTTCAGCGCCAGCTTGATATGTGCTGGAATTATGACATGATCCTTGTAAAACGAACAAATCTGATGGCTAGAATAAAAATACCGTTCTCACACGTATGAATAATATGGCATGAAAATTTTTTTTGAAATTATGTGTTACTATCGACTGCCAAAAATGCTCTAAAACTGTATTAACGTTTAATTAAACACTCTTTTTTTTTAATCGATATCCTAAATTTAATAATTATCAATGTGTTCTATTTCCCTATCGAAGTTGGTCTATATCCTCTTATTTCGTATAATAATAATTTTGTTTATACTTATACGATTTTAAGCTGCACAATGCGCGAATTAAATATTGTACGCTTAATTAACTCGACAAATTTGACTGTGTTTAATCATAATCCTTGTATTTTTGTTCGAGGTGTGTGTCATGCATGTGGTACCAAAAACTCCGTTATTTTACGGAACGATCATCCACAATTAACATAATTCATATTCGAAGATGAATGTATCAGTTATGCCCCTTAATTAAAACAACAACCAAGGCGACAAGACACAGTTAGTGAATTGTCTGTTTCTCATGAATTGAGTGATTATTTCGAAGTGCTAAATACAGCAGTTTGGTTTATTATGACGCCGTCGGAATTGATGAATTAGCGCGGCTGTTGTAAGTGAAAATTTTCATATTTTTTTTTGCTATTGCTGAAATTTAATGGTTTCTAGTAATTGTTTTACTTACATAAAAGTACAGCCGAAAATATTCGAAAAACGCTGTACAGCTATACGTATAACAGATTAATGTAAAAAAGTGGTGTTTGTCATTGTCATTCCATAATGATAAATAAATGATACCTTTGAAAATCGAACTCGATTATTATCAAACACCTATCGCGACGTCTCAAAAAATGTTCATTGCATTGCGTCAAATGTTAGTTGTACCCATCGCAAGTCTATATCCATATCCATATCCACTGTTGCATAAGAAGCTATATTTTGTGATCAGTCAGAAAGATTATTGATAGATGTACGAGTACGGCAAGCTATTCAGAAATATGTGTTTTGGGGCATTCTGAAAATATGTCCTGTTTTATACGCCCCGCAAAAAACTGTAATGACGTCAAATCAAGTGTACTTGCAGGGCATGTAACACATTCTCTATTATCACTCCACTAGTGACCAAAGCAAAAAAAATAAATTCGGTAGCTTCTCTGCAATTTTATGTGGAGTGCGCCATCCTGTTAAAACCATAATAATGCTATCCCCTCAGCTCAATCTGATATAATTATTCATCAAGATTAGTTTTTAATAAATTTCCGTAACGTTCCCCATTCAACATCTGTTCAAAAATTGTCCTAAAATTTTTATTTCTAATATTGCTGCCTAAACGCTTAAGCCAAACGTTACTTAATCTCGAGTTGACCAAATGTGTTCGTTGTTTTTGCTAAACTTGTCACAGTTCGTAAAACGACTTTAATCGGTACACGTACGTAATGATCGATTGATTAAACCATTGTACGGTCAGCATTTCTGCCACTCTCGGATATACCGCCGGGCCGACCGTCTACGCTGGGTTGGAGGGGTACATGCTGATTGCTAGTAGTGCGACTGCCTAGCGCATGTTAAGGAAATATAAGGACTGAATGGGAAGGTTATATAGGTAACATTCATTTTCTTTGAACGTTTTCTTGGTGCTGTTGACATCAATGGTCTGTTTCAAAGTCGCTTGATTAATTTCGTGTATCTTGTGATTTCTGTTCTAGCCATTATTTTACATTTTTCCCCTGGTTTCTGAATTATCCTCTCTATAGTTGTTTTTCGTGTAAAGCACGGTCCTCCTCTATTTCGTTGGTCTCCGCTTAGCTCCAGAGTCTTCCGTGTGGTTTGCCTCTTTCCTTTAGATGTATCCCTAGTATTTTATGCGTTTGGCTCGGCTGCATTGTTCTTCTTGTTGGAGGTCGTTTAAGAGTGTTGAGATTTTCCAGTGAGGTTTACGTTGTTCGTAGTTCTCGAACAGTTTTTTCCAAGCTACTTCTGAGCTTCGAGGGTAGTTTCCATCTTCCATGATTTTATATACCACCACTATTGTGTAATTTCTTGTATGCACTTAACGATATATATGGAACATCACTATAGCGACCGTAACAATGATAATAGTAACGCAAACATAAGAAGGACACAATGTGAATTAAACTGTTACAGTTTTATGTAGTTTTTCGATTTCTGTATCTTGTTTAGGTTTCTCTTTCATGATAATGTTGACGTTTCCTTGTGTGATTTCATCTGTTTGTCCGATCGCTTGCTGGAGCTCTTGATGGGGTGATGATCTAGGGGATTATTCTTGAATGTGTGCATTTTTTTATATATTATAGATGTACCATGTATGTATACTTCTTGATTTTTCTAATAGCAGCAGTACAATTTTATAAGCTGCAAAACTCAAGCCACTGCTGGTTGTTAGAGAAATCTGCCCCACTTTAACTGACTGTATTAAATTTGATACAAACTTGTCCCATGTTGGTATTTAAAAGGCCTAGCATCCATGAAATTTTTCTGTCCAGCATCCGATATTTAATTATTTTGAATCAGTACGTGAATATTTAAGTGGCGATGCGATCTACTGATGCATCAACCGAGTTCGTGACAAATCCATCTAGCTGGTTTTGCGGGAACTCAAGAAAAGTAAGTTGAGATCTATCAAAGCTAGCAAACATGTGGTTTGTCGTAATAATAGAAATTCTCTTACGCCCTTTATATGGAGTTGCCAGGCATGTCCATTTAAGCGGGAGTTTCCCGAGTTCTTAGCGGCCTTCCCTTTTGATAAATTGAATCATTAAATTACCGATTTTTATTTGAACAGCCCGCATTCCTTATATTTAATCAATTATAAACTTGTCTCGAAAAACTATATAAAAATGTAATGTTTGAATTGAAAGTTAAATTAATATTTAAATATGTATACATTATTTGCCCTATAAACGGCTGATCTTTATCAGATCGGGTTTGCTAAACTGAAACTGAAGCCGCACGAGAGTACCGCGGTGACAGCAGCATTATGAGTTTCAAATGAAGAGATATAACGTTGCACAGCAACTTTCAGCATATTCACATTCTTATTAAAATCGCCACTTTGGGGCAAAGATAGCAGCTGCAAACATTCACCTTTATATAGCCTTACCAACAGCAGCGTTCGTTTAATTGAAATATAAACTTTAAAAATTACAAAATTTTTAAGCTCGTCATAGATAAATTAAGATAAATTAATTAATCTATGCTCAAAGGCAATATTTGTAAAAGAAACAGAAAAATTTTCACGTTTGGCCTCATTTTGTTTACCTCCTAAATAGAACAAACAATTTTCACCTTTGATGAATTTGCGTACGGTACTTTCAACAAAAATTACCACCTCCCGTCTTTAAATTCCTAAAATCTGTCCACCCTATCTTTATAGCATTGATTACTTCACGTGTAAATGATGTYTTCTGGAGAAAAAATTATCCTAGTGCAAAAAGGTCAAAGGTCCTACCTGCCGGCCAGGTTCTCAGCAGCTACCGTATTKTACGCAGCAAAACAAGCGCTTGGGGGAGGAAAAAAACAACGAAGCAGCAAGCAGTAAGCGTTCAAAACAACCTAATTTATTCGAAATGATCGTAGACAATATTTATGTTTACGTTTTTAATTTGTGCTGCTATTTGCATGTTTGCGTAAAGAAAACACTGCCGCGCCTCGAGACCTTGAACTAGCAGTCGCCAAGGCAGCACCCACGCCTCGACTGTTGCGATGATTAAGCAGATACGTTTTCCATTCATATTATGCTTTTGGAATAAGCAATTAAGAGCCGACGATGCCTTTCGAGTTTTATGGTTTTGCTACCGAATTACTCGACAATATATAAAAACCTATAAAATAGGTAACCTTGCTTGTGGCATGCTGTAACTAAAGAACTAAACAAGCAGTTAATAAAAAACGTGTGTACGAGTATATTTCGAGGTATACTTATTGTGGAATGTTGGTAAAGGATGGCAATAGCTATTAACTAAGTGAGTCACGGCACGTGGGGATTGCGGAGTTCCTCGGCGGTAAATTTCTCCGTCCTTCTCATACGTATGCTTTAGAATTTAGATATCTTCTCCTTGAAACGCATCTGGCTACTGAAATATGAAGTTCCAGCTGATATATGACATAACAGCATACACGTATTAGAAAGATGTAGGTAGTTACTCCGTCTGTTTTGCACTTTCTTATGCTATGGCAGTCCAATAATTTTATAAAACCTGTGATAAACTAGGTACATCTTATTGATTTCTCATCAGATTCTAAGTAAAAAGCAGGTACATACATAGTATATTACGAGGGTCATGTCGTAATTGCTGCACATATCAAGCTGGCGCTGAACTGGCAATGGTGAAAAAACAAGTGCTGTCATATTATAAAAGTTTATCATTGGGACATCACTTAGCTATATATAAAGTGGGATAGTTTATGTGTAAAAAATTCTCAAATCGGGGTACTTTGATGCAATGAAACGCGTCACTGTGGCGGATTAATGTGCGTATATCGAAATTCAAACACTACGCGAAAAAACGGTTGCCGAAATTCACGGTGCATTACAAGAAGCTTGGCAGGATTCGTGTGTGGGTAGTTCAACAGTAACTTGAAGGAGTAAACGTCCCAGAGCGTTGGACTAGACGACCACAGAAGTTGGAGACCTCATACTACTACCGACAACACTTTTGCTGCTATTGTGACTACAATAATGGAAGAAGCCCGCATGGGCAAACAAGCAATAGACAAATGTATTTGTCTTCTTTGTAGAAAATTTAAACGCGTGATTTCAAAAGTGTAGACGAGATATGAAAGACATCGGCGTAATCCTCTTGCACGATAACGCCTGATCGCATAAAGCAGTGTCAGTCAAAGGAGTTTGCGAGAAGAACTGCTGTGAAATTCTGCCACATCCCCGGTGCAGCACTGACATGAGTCCTCCAGATTTGGTTCTGTTCATTCAGTGGAAAGGAGATTTTCGTGAAGTCCGGTTTATTGACTTGGAAGAATAAAAGCCCAGCAACAGCATATCCGTTCCAACTGCTGACAAAACAAGCATTACATTACTGCCGAAGCGATGGCAACTAGTTTTGGATATGCAAGGGGATTATATTGAACGACTTTATTGCAATTTTTAAGAATATAACGTTACATTTGCGTGATGTGTTTTTGTATGCAGAAATTTTGACATGACCCTCGTATAACGCGGAATACAAGCTAAAGTTTCTCTCGCTCATCTAATCTATATATCGTGCCAGTAAACATATCAAATTTTTTTAAACTTTGCTTTTGTGATTACTCGAGCTTTGTATCTATGCCTTCATGCCTCGGTTTTGCGTTTCTAATAAATATTTTATAACAATAACGTTAACATTTAACTTTTATTAAAATATTGTTGTTTTCGAATTCCTGTCTCTGGATGCGGTGTGTGTATAGGTGCAGAAAACTGTTTATATGCCTTCCGATGGATGCATCTCAAGATATTGGCACTACAGCTCTACAGTTTGAAATTTTATTGACTTTATATACAGACTTACTTATTTCTAATTACCGAGTTCAAAAATATATTAGGTTTGTAGAAAAAAAGGCCAATTTGGAAACATGTAGTACTAACAATTACAAATATGACCAAAAGCGAAATTACAAATAACAAATGTATGCTTTATGACACTAAATTTATTTCAGGCAGACTTGATAGTCTATAAACGAACATTTAAAACAAACTATAATATTATTATTTACCTGCAAACATTTGCTGTCACTTCTCTTGTTTGGCTATGGAGCGTCTTTCCGCGAGTACCCGTATATTTATTCATTTTAAGATAAATCGACAAACATATAACGCCATTCTGAATTATATCAACCCGCAAACAACGTTACCATGGCAACAAAACGTGCGAGGATCTCCACCAATCACCAGTCGAGTCGGGTTCGTGTGGTGTGGCCGGTTTAACCGAAGCCGATAGTATCTTTGGAAAAATACTTATACATAAATTATAAATTCAGTAGTGAAAAAAATAAGTTACATTAAAATGGAACTAACCATCACGTCTAAATGTATTTGTGATTGGGACAAATTTATCTTCTAATTAACATTACTTTATGTAGATCTTTATGTAGTTAAACTAAATTTTTTTGGCCGCATTCTTCGCTGTTACAGTTCCATTTGCCACTCTGTATTTTGTACATGAGCCATGACAGTGACGTTTCTCAGATGCGTTACAAACAAACATTTGACAACCGATTAGTCATACATATAATTTGCTTGGATCATCTCTCCTTCGTACTTACTACTTTATATTGGAATGATTATAAAGAGTCATTTTAAAGGTAGTGCAATTAATTGCACTGAAAAATCATCGCTAATAGTTATTAATTTCTCCCTTTCTTCAAATTATCCTCCAAGTTATCCGTATTACCACTACATTCAATTAAAACGTGGTGAATTAACTGTGGCAAAAGAAATAACGGGCGTTAATAAAAAAACAGGTCAAGTAAGAATTATGTTTTTAATGCCGATAATGATGCACATTTTACGTTTGGACCGTTTGATGTATTCGTCGTTTATTTCACTGATGAAAACAACACGCTATTATTGTTATCTGGGACTTTATGTGGGCACTATTGATTCTGCGTAAACGTTAACAAGTTGCAAAATACCCTATTGACCATGGATAACAGCAAAATCAGTGTAATTGCAAGCGAGGCTCATTTGGCAACTGACACAAATGACAGTCGTGGACCAATACGTACGTTCACGACGACAAAAWCCATCGTCGGCATACTTGACCCGTTTTTATTATGAACGCCCGTTACTTTTAAGTATATTTCTGATCTGTATCACGTGAAATATTATCATAACGCGCAACATGCAATAAATTATGCATTTCGTATACATTTTTCTAATTGTTATTGATAACTAGTATTAAGAGCTATATTTGTTAGTTGTGCTCTGTTTATTGAATTCAAACCGTGAATAACTTCATTGAAAAGAAAGTTTTGAGATGACTCTTCATTTAGCGCGGCGACTGTTTAAATTAACTCCCGCAGTATTAATCTCAATTATGTATTAAAGAACTGGCACGACATGTGGGAATATGTGCGTTACTAGACGGTGTTCAAAATGTAGAACTAATGCCTGTGTGTTACATTGTTATTTATATGGGAAAAAGTAACGAAGCGGTGCGAAACTGTTTTTAAGTGAGAACCGAAATAAACAGTGAAAACGTTTCTTAATAGATTCGCGTTTGTAGAGCATAGTATTAAAGTTTGCAGTCGAATTCGCGGAATAACTCATAAGTTCCACCTTTGATTATAGAATATACATAAATAATCAAAGGTTCTACATACCTAATAAGAACTATGTGGACCGTTTGACCAACCGATTACATTTAACATGCCATACTCCGATCACCCAACAGGTGGAGTGATCATGATGCGTGTTCTTCACGTAATTTTTAAACCATATAGTCATTTCATAATTTTTTAGTTGATTGTTCAGTAGTCAAATATTTGTTATAAAGATTAAGTCGGACTTGAATAAACATTATCAAATCCGATAACGTGCAAGATGCATACCATTCATGTGATCACTCCATCTATTCGGTGATCGGAGTATATGTAGCATTCCTTTCCTTGCTTCGCGAAAATAATTTTGTTTGATTTAATTTACGAAACTCAGAAGAAAACCAAGAAAGGAAACATTTTTTACACTTATTTCTTATCGGTACACAAAGATCACTGTCAAGATACATAAAGTTGCAAAACATTTGGACACCATCATTAATATCAGAAGTATTAATCAAGTTGCACAGCTAACTTCTTATCTAGTTAACAGCTTTTACTTGATACTGCCGGTAGTACTCTAGTGCCCTTTTAGCTCGTTTATGAATCTATTATTAGGATGTTCGGTTAAGTACTGCGTCATAGTAATAAACTGGTGCTTCAAACGAGGTCGAGATTATTTTAGGTCTGTAGACTATAGCGCAAAGCCCCAACAAAAATTTTATCGTTAGTTGGCCGGTGTGATTAAAGAAATGGGGACATGATAAAATTCCCTATTAACTTCGCCTTAAAGACTCATAAACTTTCTTTATTCCTGTAAATATTGGCTTTCAGTTCCTAACTTAGTCGTACCCGAAATATCTACTGTCCACTTGTGAAGAGTAATAAACGACAGCTATTTCTGTAAGGTTTTCCATAGAACTGAATTTTTTTATTCCGCTTTTGCGAGTGTTATTGCCAAGTACATGAATTTTACATTCTTTGGATTGTTTTGAAGATTGTTTCATCTTAAAATAAATTGACTGTATTGTCGCACAGTTAAGACCACTCAAATTAAGTCTTCACACTGTTCAGCTTGCTACATAAAATATTGTAATCAAGTATTTGCATGATTATTCAATGCAAACCTACTGTAATTTACTGCAGTTGGCATTACCTGCTTTTATGTAAGGCAAAATAGCCAGGTTAAAATCGCGGTTATATTTTTGACCGTAAAACACGGTTAAACAGATCGTTTTATGCGCTAAATCGGTATGACGTCACAGTGCATCCATTGAACGTGCACAAGACATTTACTTTATTCGGTTTCAACTTTAAACGGCAATAACCTTTCTTCTCTTAATGATTGCAAAGTGTGAGCTGTTTTATACTTGTTATACGACTTTAAATACAGTGATGTGGTCAGATTAGACGATTAAAGAAAAAAATGAACACAAAATATTACAAATAGCGCATTTTTAACATTTTTATCGATAAACAGTGATCATAATAAACTTCAGAACAAAATTCTTAATTTATCTGGAAATGCTCGAACAGATGAATTTTTATTTTTCAATTACCATCTTTTCTCAAAAAAAAAATTGTTCACCTTGTCAGTTTTTAAACCATGATGTATTCATCATTTTTTTAATAACAACGTTTTGAAGTCTTCATCAAATTCTTGAAGACTACTTAAACGAAGTGACATATCTATATAGGTAAGTTAAGAAATTTGTCAAAATCCAAATACGTTGATTGTAAACTAAATGATACATTTCAATAAAGGAAGTGTCTCCAAAAATTAAAATCCGTCGTAACGTCCTTTCTTCATTGTTTGTTTTCCAAAATTGTTATTCACGGAATAAAAATTTAAAATGAAACTTGTAGCTTTCTCAAAAAAATTTAAAAGTGTATCAAAAACTTAAAAAAAAAGTTGTCGTTAAAAAATAAATGTTGACGAATGACATCATGTGTTTTTGCAATACCACAATTATTAATTTTGTGTGATGATAAAAGCATGGGCGCACAGTTAAGTGCAACACGTATATTTGAGCATAGTGCGAATAAATTGAATTATATTGTGTCAACTTTTTTTTCAAATATTCTTTCTTTAGCCCTCAAGTCTGAGTACCTTAGTAAGAGACGTTTCTCCACTATAACTGTCGTTTAATAACAAAAGGTTAACTGTTTAAMTAACAGCACTTTATTTGCGAACCAAGATGTTACAAACCATCTTCTTCAACTCTAATCTTGACGCACTAATCCTTCCAGTAAGGCGCAAAATTAAAAAAATAGACACAAGTAGAATGTTGCAGTCGATAAACTCATTTTATTTCAAATAACTCTATCTTTATAAACTAAAAATAATATTGTTTGTGCCATTGCCAAGGGCGTATTATTGCATATGCGGACCCAGTACTTTTTGTAAAGCACCCTTTATTCTATTATTGAATTTAGCTATTTCGCTTAGCATGCTACCTATATTAGTTCCATATACTCGAACACAAATATGTGATGTCAAAAATCATGCATTGTACTTCACATTTGCTCTCCGCGTTTCTCATGCTCTCAATGAGTATTTTTAGTGCTATATTTGACAAATCATTTTTTGGTACTCATAGTTTAGAGAATACTAAATATAAAAAAGTGTGTACATTTCTTATTATTGCAGCAAGTTTTTTGTATCGTGTAAAAGCAGAATTTATCTTAACTGTTTGCTGTTTCTTATAAATGAACAGAGTTAACGCGGATTAGCCTTATCATTGCAGGAATATTTCATTTAATCTATTTCCGACAAGATGCACATTCTAAGAGGTTAATATTTTTGTTTGACAAATCACATTTTTAAAAAGACATGCACATGATACGAAACTTGTAATTCATTGGTAAATGACAAATTGCCGCAATAATAAAATCCTGAATTTTAAGTAGCATGTGAAAATTGAACCTAGGGAACAAACTATTCTTACCCATTTTGCTGTAGGTCCTCAATTCACATGCAGACCGCCATAAACATATTTTAGGACGTGCAAGAATCAGCTCTATTGTGTGCAAAAGTAGAACATACACACGCATTAATTACGTTTAATTAGCGGTAGGTGCATCGTTTGGTGTAGCTTCTAGCCGGAAGCAATTCCATAGTCTTTTGTGCGAATTGAAAGTGTTAGGGTCAGTCCATTTTAATTTGGCACACTATCATGGGTTAAAATTTGATTAGATGTGAAGTGTGCCGTGTATAACGCACAGTTGTGTACGAGAAAATATTGGGGAATATGTGATGATTACCCAGCACTTGTAAGGTAATTTTCGTCTTAATTTAATATATCGAGTAACAATACGTAGGTAATTCACTTGTCCTATTGTAGAACACTAATATCGGGGAATGAACATGGAAAACCATTATTGTACTGTACATAATAAATTTTGTGTTATTTTTCTCTTTTCACAACATACTGATTTAACGATTTGGTTTGTTACGCAATCTACAGAAAAAAATATACCAAAAGATTGTGTATTATGTGTATTACTGTATATTTTATATTTTACAGATTAATAATTTAAATTGATAAGTAGGTAGTATAAACTACTTAAAAATAGAGAAATATTAGTACATAATATTAATAGTAATAAATAAAAATAACGCTCAATTGTTGAGAGAATGAAGGTAAAAAGACGAAAATAATATTGGAATTTGATTCAAAAAACTTGAATTACGTAAACCTGCTAAGCAGTACGGTGATTAGAAGAACATAGGATAGAATGACGGAAAGACCAAGCCACTATTTTGAAAAGTACTGACTGAAGCTGTCACGAAGAAGGGTTCAGAAAAAAATTCAAATCAAAACGAGTATGGGAAATGTTAAGAGGAAATGTATGTACATACATGTATGTACATATATATGCAACCTTCATAAAAAACGGCCTTAAACTAGAAAAAAAAAGAAATTGTGGTAGAAACCAGTAAAAAAGCGGAACAGTCCGTTAGGATGATAGTTTTTTTTCCGAAAAACTTGTCCAAAACTAAAACCAAAAGAATGTCTGCAGAATAATGTTCCTAAAAAAGAGAAGCAGAGAGAGAGTGGGATTGAGCCTGTTTTTACGCAGTCGGCGATGATGCTTGGATGGTGGGAGAATGAGATTGTGCGGGTGGGTATAGCCGTTTTATGATTGGATTCCAAATACTGTAAAGATAATAGCCATCTTCACGGTTCAGGTTGTTGGGGTGTATACGAATTTCAATGGCTTCTCTGAATTTGCGAATCGTGTAGAAAAGTGATCTGCATCACTTACGTATATCAGCCTGGCCAATAACGGGTATTACAACCATGAGATACAGCCCGTCTTTATTCGTCATCTTCAACACAAATCCAAACCAGCTCTCAAACTGATCGATTGCATCACTTCCTTACGTTCAAGGTGTCACAGATTGATTGGCAAAATTCTTAGAAAACACTCACTCGAACTACCTTTCAGTCCTCTTCGAAAATGTCACCAATATGTCCGTCCCCGAAAAACAAAACAAACGCCCCGTCATTATAGAACACAAACGCTGCACCAAATCCGGTCACTTCACCCACGACCACCCGCAGCATCAACACGAAACACGACATATTATTTTATTGATAATGTCTCGGTTCCCTTTCTACACCCCTTGCAAAACTTCAAGAATCCGTTGAGATTTGGAAACACTTGAACAACCTGAACCGCGAAGATGGCTATCCTCATTTGCACAATCTCGTTTCCCTCGTGCAAGTAACCTCGCTGCTTGCATGAAATCATGCACAATCCCATCCTCTCATCCATGAATTTTTTTTAATTGGTGCCATATTCCTGCCCCTATAATGTGTCTTATAAGAAAGGCCTTTTCAAAAACCGACTCGTTTTAATCCAAGAAGGCCAAGATTTCAATATATTAGTGATAAAATACATTGAAAACCTTTAGAAATAGTTACGCATAAGCAAGGTCAAAAAAGGAAGCTTTAAAATACCTAGAAAATACTTACCTGTGCTGTAAGAGTTCGTGATAGTAATGAATGTAATGGGGTTATTTTTAATTTTATTAAACACTCTAAGCATCTTCTGTTTTATTCAAAAATGGCTTTTACATGAATGCCATAAGAAGATTGAGGTAACTATAAATTTTAAAACACGTTCAGGGAGATTAGACGTAGAAGTGTAAACGATGATACGAAAAAACGCAATTATTATATTACAAGAAGCTAGCTCAATGCAAGAAGCACTCCATTGCCCCTGCAGAAATTGTACACCAAATTGTAAAAAAGTGTAATAATGGGAGTAACAAAATCCATCGAGACCCACAATAAATATCTGTGCAATGGATATCGAAAAGAAACCTTAGAATAACATGGGTTATGGCAGTCTCAATGGATCAATAATCGTTGAACATTTTTTGGTTTAATAACAAAGCTGTGTTACAGTTACTTCGATAGTGTGCATGGCTATAATTTTTTTATGCTTACTGTCATTGTAAATTGGAGACGCACATTTTTTTAAGGTCATACTAAGATACTAAATAAAGTACGAGTCGCTGATAATTATTGTGTATTGGAGCCGTTTGATGGTAACGTGAATACGTTTATATACAGGGTGATCAGTTAAGGCTGATAGCGGCAGACTCAAGTAGTTATAACTTGCCTTCTACAATATTCAGTAAATTGGTCGAGTACTTTTATCGATGCCATAACAGGAGCCACATTTGCTGACAAAACGAGAGCTATCCTATCCTATTTATTATAGAAAATGCTGATAGCAGCAGAAGAAATAATAATCAGTATATATGTGTATACAGGGTGATCAGTTAAGCCTGGTTAGCGACTGTTAGAATCTTGCCGTAAAATTTTTTTGAACAAATGTGGCCACCCAGATTTCATTTAAAATATTTTGAAGTATGTAACTTTACCGCTAGGTAGCGCATTTAATATGACATATCAAAGAATCACTTCTTTCTCCAAAAAGTTGCAATGCAATGTTGTTCTAAAATAAACTCAATGCAATCTATGTTTATTTCTTAATAAATTTTGTTTGAACATTATTTGTAGTTGCTATGGCAACGACAATAGGAGGGATAGAAGTTCCAAATATTCAAAATGGCATAACTCAAGTATGGTTTAACCGAATTTAACGAGTGATGGCTAGTTTTAAAGTGAATTTTATGGTTTTCAATATAATCATAAATAGCTTATAATTTATTGCAACTGTTTGACGATAGGGGGCGATAATTATAAAAATTTTATATTTGTTCAAATATCTTTAAAAAATCAAATACAACCCTATAGACTTTTTGTTGGTTGTTATAGCTCAGTAATCAAGCAAGATAAATTTGAAAACTAGAGATCTTTTTCCGTTTCTTAGTTATAGTAAAAAAACTGCAAATCTGTCGTTTGGTTCAGCTATTTTTTTAATTGAAATAAAATTAGGTTATGTTAAAAAAGGTCACACGTTTACTCATAAATAACGACTTTTCTCTGGTGTTTCCAATATAAATATTTGTAGATGTTCATATTTTACAAATAAAGTGATTTTTTTTTAATATTTTTATTTTCAATGGATATCAAATGATTTTTATTAATTTTTAATTGGATACACAATAATTTTTATGTTTATTCATATTTATTGATATTTTTACTTTTATTAGATTAGTAATTGATTATTTAAGTTTTAAATTTATAAAGATAGTTCACAGAGTACGGCGACCATGAGTTTTTCTTGTTTTTCATTAACAAGTAGTAAAAATGAGGTATACATGATAATGACACAAATTAAAGAAGACAAAAATCGGTATCCATCAACTATGAAGCAATATTTGTTTATACAAGGTGAGATAAAAAACAACAAAACACACTTTATTTGTGAAATATCATCTGCAAATATTTTTTGGACACCCACTATACCATTTTAAAAAGTTTAAAAAAGACCTTCAATTTGACAATCGCGTAATGCTGTATCCAAAAAATAAAGAAAATACGAGCCTGTGGAAGTTTTAGGTGCCGAACACTGAATTAAAATAAATAATCATTGATCCTCAATGTAAATCACCGTCTAACCTAACCTAATAAGTCGTAATTTATTATTTTTTTAATATAACCTAATTTTATTCCAAGGAAAAAAATAGCCGAACCCAAAGACAGATTCGCAGTTTTTTTTTTACTACAACCAAGAAACGAAGAAAGATATCCACGTCCGGTTTTCAAATTTATCTTGCTTTATTAATGAGCTATAACAGCTAGTAAAAAAGTCTATAAGGTTGCATTTTATTTTTTTAAGATATTTGAACAAATATAAAAATTTTATAATTAACGCCCCCTATTGCCAAAAAGTTGCAATAAATTATAAGTGATTTATGATTATATTGGAACGCATAAAATTTAACTCGTTAAATTCGGTTACACCATACTTGAGTTATGCCATTTTGAAGATTTGAAACTTCTATCCATCTTATTGTCGTTGCCATAGCAACTAGAAAAAAAATGTTCTAACAAAATTTATTAAGAAATAAACATAGATTGCAATGAGTTTATTTTAGACCAACATTGTATTGCAACGCTTTAGAGAAAGAAACGATTCTTTGATATGTCATATTAAATGCGCCGCCTAGCGGTAAAGTTACATACTTCAAAACATTTTAAATGAAATCTGGGTGGCCACATTTGTTCAAAAAAAAATTACCGCAAGATTCTAACACGATTAGTTTCCAAGATACAGTCGCTGTCCAGGCTTAATTGATCACTCTGTATATACATATATATATACTGCTCATTTCTTCTGCTGCTATCAGCATTTTCTATAATAAATAGGATAGGATAGCTCTCGTTTTGTCAGCAATGTGGCTCCTGTTATGGCATCGATAAAAGTACTCCACCATTTTACTCAATATTGTAGAAGGCAAGTTACTCCTACATCTGTCTGGAAAAAATTTTTAGGTAATATTTAAATTAGAATCGATTGCTGAGATACTGATGCACAACCTTTATTTAATATTTTGCTTTTGTTTGTTGCAGGGTGGTTATCCGGCCAAGCTGAAGAAAGTCCTAATCGTGACCGCGCCATTATGGTTTAAAGCTCCCTTCAAGATTCTGCGACTGTTCGTAAGGGAGAAGCTGAGGGAGAGGGTGTACACCGTGTCGGTGGCACAGCTGCTCMGTCACATACCGAGGGAGTCGTTGCCTATACAGCTCGGGGGTTCCCTCGAGCTGGACCACAATGGTTGGCTGTCCCATTGCTTACAGTCAATGACCACCCGTCCCGATTCGCCCTTGCCCCGATACGGTTAGTATTTTTAACGAATAACTGTTATTTTATCCAGTTTCTTGGTTATTAGGGGATATACTCAAATTTACGCATTTAAAATCCAAGGTTTAGGTAAGCATGGATTCTGAATTTTGACCTAACCTTGCGAAATCTAGAATACTGCCCTTGCGTTATAAGCATTACAGATATCGAACACCAAAAATCAAACACTAGGAGCTGTCACCGTCTTTTATGTTCTAATATTACTCCTTACCGTAATAAGTTTTGTTTGCATTCTTTCTTTCTGCATTAGATTTGTTGTGAATAGTTTCTTTTACTTTTATTAAAATCCGAACAAATATATGCGATAAAGTGCAATTAGTAATTTTGTCATAACTTTTGTAGTACTGTGCAGGGTGCTTCATCTCAACTCTGTTTTTGTAGCTCATTTATTACTTCAGTTGGAATTTTGGTGTTTTATAGACCTCATTTGTATTCTAGGACGCATTTCAGGACATAATTTTAAGATTGCAAAGGTATGGCGTCATAATTATAATTTTTTTAATGGCAAACATATTTTATGTCCATTAGGGGGCATTTTTTGTTACTTATGTATCTTTATTTTTTTTCAAATCCGATCCGGGATTGTTATAAAAAATTCAAACAAAAAACCCTGTTTTGCACCCCCCTTGACAATTTTAATACTGGGTAGTTACAGTAGGTACTTTTTAATAAAAGTTTAAAAATCTTGTGTGATTTATTCTTTACTATATAACTTTTCAGAATTATAAACTTTGTATTTTTCTTATTTTAAATTGGAACTCCTGTTTATTTTTACATCATTCGAAAACATTAAGATTCGTAAGCTATATTTTAATATCTTTAACGAATAAAAGACAAAAAACGCTCTGAAAAACGTGATGTTCTAAAATTAATGTTTCACCAAAATAAATGTTTGATATGTCTTCCGTTTCTTTGAAGACACAAACGAAAATGAATAGGAAATATCCCTTTCTACCACTTTCTTAATAGATCAGGTGTAACGTTATGAAATGTGCATATCATATTCTTTGCTGCGTATTTTCTGGTGTGGTTGGAATTTGCTGATAAACAATTTTCTTAACTTAGCCTGACAAAGAGAAATCTAATTTAATTAAGTCGGGTGATCTGGGTGGGGAAATAATTGGACCTGCTCTTACAATCCACCGATTTGGAAAACTTGTATTGATGTAGCCCCTGACGTGTTTTGAGTAATGTGCTGGTGCTTAATCATATTGCAGCTACGTTGCTTCCCTGGCAGCTATTGGCACATTAGGACAAAGATATAGCAGTTGATTTTGCAGTGGATATACCTAGATCCATTCAAGTGGTTGTTAAAAGTGAAGACCAATGATTGTTCTCCAATAATTCCTGTCCACATATGTTTGAAAAATTCATGGATTGTGATCAGAAAACAAAACATTATAAGGAAATTTATAATTTAACCTAACTTTAGTTAGCGCCCAATTGCAGATATTGACACATTAATTGTTCAAAATCACATTAAGAAAGTTCTTAGTCAAGCTGAATATAATAGGCGTGAAATGATTGTATGTCCTTTAAAATTCGTTTTGAATGGTGCTTTTTCTTACACTAACTGCATCGCCATTTTCTTTTTGATTAACATGAGGATTTTTTGTAACAGATAATAACGCAGCCAATTGACGTTCTTCATTTCGGTCCGGTCTGTTTCCCACCGATTTTCAATTTGTACAAATCTAAAAAAAAAAAAAAGTGTTGCCTGGATGCCGTTGCAAATAATGCTGTATGCTCGATTTGGCGTCCGTCCGTCGCTAGCGACATCTTAACTCCTAAGCGTCGGATTAACCTTTTCACTAGATGGTAGCTTATGGTCTATAATAGGCATGTCCAAACATGTAGGATCAAAATTTTATACAATTTTGATGTATTGCTTCATGGGTATCGTTGACTTTTGATGGTGTAAGTCAGATTTGGATTAAATCTATGAAGGACATGCGTCATGGTATCTAGAGTATGATATTAAATACTGATCTGTATCCGATGGGATGTGCCAGACACCCACGTATAAGGGTTTTGATCATTTTTTTTGCATTCTCCTTATATACAAATCACATCCACAAGCTGAATAAACAATTTAAAGAGGTAATAACA
The DNA here is from genome assembly GCA_025024175.1 of Rhyzopertha dominica. NCBI lineage: Eukaryota > Metazoa > Arthropoda > Insecta > Coleoptera > Bostrichidae > Rhyzopertha > Rhyzopertha dominica. The sequence continues at coordinate 24,854,041 of QCXZ01000137.1, forward strand.
TGAAGCTAACAATATTTCAAACTTCTAACGTTCAAATCGACTTTTGTCACTTTTTTATAAACGCCAATAATCCAAGTAATTGTTTTCCGACGCTATGTTCGACCTTTACTCACTAAAATAGTTGAAAAGGAGATTTTTTTTGCAAATAACTGAATGTGTTAGGATTTGCGATAGTGTTGATATTAAAGTAATGTTAGTTTTTGAATACTGCATTGAATGATATAAAAATTCGAATTTAATGTAAGAAAAATATAAAAAAAAAATAAGTTAGAGTTTTATAATAAATTGTGCAAACTCTGTGTAACAATTTGGATGAGTCAAATTTTATTAACAATACTGTTAAACATTATTTAATTAATACCTAGTATTAATGTTATCAACATTTAAAACTACAGGTGAAAAAGCGATTTGTTTTGTTTTGCATATTTTTTACATTAAGTAATCCCTGAGCAGATAACAAATAATATAATAGCATGCCATTTAAAAAATGTATGACCATGAAGCCACACTTTTTGGGAGATGCAATAAGGTCTACAAAATATCAAATCCTGTACATTGCTTTATCACTTCGAATTCACAAAAATCTCCCCTACATACTAGCGTAAACATGTTTTTTTATGTATCAGCCATTAGTGCACCTCATTGAATGTTTTAAAATATTTTTGACCGTAATTTGCGTAAAACCCAGTTAGCAAAAAAAAACAAACATAAGGTCTCCGTACCTTAATTGGATTGCGTAGGTTACTTTAAAATATATATTGTTCGTGAGTTACGTATCATTTTTTATTGCATTATTTCTTCTTTATGATGTCTCGCCTTAAATTGCACATATTGCTAAATATTTTTTTACATACTTGCTTTACACGTGTACACCCTTTTATACCCATTTGAATATATTTTCTTAACACACATAATATACTTCAGCAAGTTTCAACATAACTTACACAATAACATTTTAAGAGCACATCTTTAAAATGTGAAAAAGGAAAATCCAAAACCGCGCAATTAATAGGATAGTGCTAAATGTCAAGGGAGTTGATTTGAATATAGGTAAACAATAAAACCTGTGTATAATGCGTTCTATACACGGCTGCAGTACCTATATGTGATAAACCAGAGAGGACATGGATGAACTGTTTGCAGCGAAGGTCATAGATGTAACGATTGTTTCAACGATTACAAAATATGCCATATTTTCATTCCGTGATTACAGGATAATTCTCTCAAATCGGATGATAGACGGGATTGCCAGTTGCCAGTAATTTAAATTTCTGACATCGCAAATTAGAAATTTTTTGTTATCCCAATGCTTTAATTTTGGATGTTGCTTATATTTTTTATACATTTTATATTACAAAGCAATTATTCACAGCAAAAATAAAGTGGTATGTGACACTAGTGTATTATCGTAAGAGCCCGAACCAATGGCATCGTATCGAAAATCCCTACGTTGAATTTCCACTTTGTTTATTCTATCTTTACTGCAACACACTAATGCAGTGATTCCCAAACTGTGACTACGGCTCCCTGGACAGCCGTGGCGGTTGTCCAGGGGCGTTGCGAAATGTTGCAAAAATTCCTAATTTCACTCCTGTTTTCAATTCAACTAAGACAAGTCTCTAGGGAGTAGAGATTATATTACTCCAGAACTAAAATAAATAAGCTTCTTTAGTCATTTACCAGCCTGCCAGCCTAAACTAGATGACTTTCTACAAAAGTTTTAGAATATAGTCTAGTTTTAGTTGGTTGTTTTGTAGTTTCAAGAACTGAGTTGCACGATTCGGCTATCTTTTAAACTTATTGCCAATATGTAAATTAACTTAAGTAGCAAGTCGACAATTTAGGTTATTTCCAAAACATGAAAGTCCTCGTAAGTAACATTGGGACAAAATACAGAACGATTAGAACACGTTAACATGCTGGACCTGACGATTTTCTTGGAGTATTCTAGAATTGGAGCTTCTGAGTAGAGTGACTCAGGCTACCAACCAATCCACAACTTTTTTAACTTCAAACTCAGAAGATATGACTTGGCGCTTTTGTTTTTGTCAACATAAATTTTCTTCCTTAGCAGAAAAATATTTTCAGTTATCATTAGTTATGTTTATGGAATAGCTTTCTGGTGCTTTTAATAAAAATATTTTATCTCCTTGGCATTGTTTATTTTCACCGCACATTATATGTTTGGCACATCTTAATAACTAGTTTGAGAAATACTCTGAAAATGAGAATATCGACAAGCTTACATGGATTGAAAATCCTTTCAATACCGGTGTTCCACTCGATTTTGAGTTGAGTTATCTTGCGGTAACACCTAATTTTGGATTTCGGCAAAAGATGAAAGTGCTCTTTTTAGCGAAGATGGATTTTCGACGGTTGTGTTTATAAAGAGCAAGTAGAGATCAAAAATAAATGTTGTAATAATGCAGCATTCGTATGTGTATAATATTTTTTGTGTTTTATTTAGTTAATGCAAATGACTAAGTCTGTTTGTATTTTAAACTTCAGTTAGCGAGCCGTAGAAAACCCTTAAATTATTCAAGGACGCCGCGACTCAAAAAAGTTTGGGAATCTGCACTAATGGGTAAACTGTAATAACAAAATGAACAATAAGCAGTATTTGTTAATATTATATACAGTGAAAGTTAATTACTGCCTGAATTGAGTTCATATGAACATGTATGATATTTTTAATGGGTTTTACAGGCATATGAAGAAATATTAATATTGATATTTTAATTTTAAATTCTTTTATTTGTACGTACTCTTACAAACCACGTTTTGCTGGGGACGTAGATTGTCGTTGGATTCGGCTATCATGTTTAGCTGCTTCTTTATGTATGGGGCGTGTGCATTTGCGTGATATAACAAAAAGATATGACTACCTACGAGTTTTTTTTACGATTATTTTGGCTTTGGGTTTGGCGTTTTAGCGCTTGACGAGGAGCAACACCAAATTTAATTTCATAAGTGGAAAATGACAAACATAATTTGACGAAACTGCGTCTACGCCAGTACTAACCAGGAACATAATACCTTCTTAGTTGTACTACGGGTATCCCATGGTCAGATAGTGAAATACAGAAAGTGAAACTGATATAATGTACATACATGGTACAATAATTATTAACTAAGTACCTATGTTCTACGTCTCCACGAACTAATACCGTATTTGTCCAATATATCATATAGCTTGTTATGTCCTTTTATTAGGCTGCATAAAATAAGTAGTCCAAGCCCCCATCTTTGGCCCAAAGTGACAATAATTCTAACAAAGATGTGAATGTGTTAAAAGTGCTGTGTGACGTATATAATTTATTATTTAAAATAAAAAGCTAGAAACATTGTACATATATAAATAAAAATCTTATCTTATATAATGATGAATTGGTTAAGATTTTCGCGGCCAGGTGATGAACTTTTGTCCTTATTTGGGTCTAAAGGCCGTCGTTGGTTGGAATTGCTTCTTATCCTAACGTTTCGCTAGCACAAGTGGCAAGCTACTTTAGAGGTTCTTCCATCTCCGATGCTGGACGTAGAGGACCTCTGAAGAAGCTTGCCACTCGTGCTAGCGAAACGTTAGGAAGCAATTCCAACCAACGACGGCCTTTAGACCCGAATAAGAACAACAGTGTATATAATGATTTTCATGAAGTTGGATTGATCATAAGCTGTAGGCTTCGGACATTAATTAATTAACTGTATTTCAACTTGGCCTGTTAAAGTCGTTTCATAGCAACCCGTTAAGCTACCAGTGTGATCGTCACCTATCTCCAAAATACGACACCCCAAGCTAAATACAAAAGTTTTTTGGAAACACTTCAAACTTGTATTTACTACTTTCTAAATATACGATTTAGTGAATAGGAAAACACTGAATAGTCGCATAGTTTAAAAATTATCTAATAATGCACCTAAACGATAATACTGGATTTTTCAGGATGGCTTAAATTCCGTGAGACACAGTACATACCTTGCACCAAGAGTATACCTTCTTATGCCACACGCAACTATTGATGATTTAATAAGATGCAATAGCAGTTTGTCATCTAATTACGATTAAGGTACCTCGAACATTTTTGAAAGCATTGTTAATACTTTATATTACAAACATGCACATATTTTTATCATAAAAAGCTACTATTACAGTTTCTTTCTGTAATACGTAGGTTGACGTCTTTAATCACTAATGGTACAGGAATTTTCTTATGAAGCTGTTCACCTGTTATATCATTATGCACATTGTTTTACGTTCATAGTTTCCTGGAAACGTTACTGAATATGACATATTTATAAAACACGCTAATACCGGGCTAATAGCAGTAATATAATGCTGAATATTGCATGCAAGTGAACATCTATCTAATTTTTTACTTACCTATGTATTAATAAGCTAATTGGCTGAGCTACCAATTCTACATACTAATTTACCTGTAATAAAAAGGTTGTAGATATATACAAAGCAATATTTGAATCTGTGAGTATGAAACTTTATTCTCGCATGGATAATTTTACTAGTAAATATTGAATCAAATGTTGTTTTTTTTTTTAGTTTCAGAATATTTGAATCAGTTCTATTCGTTAATTTTTACAACTCACCGTAGTTTTTTTTAATTATTAAAGAAGAAATAGCATTATTTTACGTTATGGATATTGCCCTGTAAGCTCTAGGTATAGCTTGTCAGACATACCAGTACTGTAGGCATGGTATGTTTACTATATATTGAAACAACGATTTGTTTTAACCCTATCAGTACCTACATTAGAGACACCTGATAGTTGTAGCACTTGGGTCAGTCCTGTACGAATGAACGTTGTTTTTTACGATCATCGAAAGTAATTCTCAAGTGGTTTATTCCAGCTGGTTAACCAACTTTGAACAAAAGGAATATCTTCCGCGATTTTCTAATTTCATGGAGTTTCGTGCTTGACGACTCCGTTAGAAACTGTAACCATGAAAGTCGTGCGGATGGTGATGTTTACCGTTTTTTCTTACTTCACGGTGCCTACTGTATACAATTTCACTGGAAAATTTTCAAGGTACTCCTGATTTTTAATATTTGCATTCGCTATGCGAATTTTGTAATTCCCAGAATGCTTTATTTGGTCGTTACTAGTCGTTTTTAGCTTTTTTATGGCAAAATATAAAAACTGAAGGCATATTCAATTTGATTCTTCTCTGTATGCAATAAAATTAATGTTTGTGGTGACAAAGGAATGTAGTACCCTGATTTTTTTCAAGGAAAGGAATATGAGATAATTCACTCTACTTACTGCCAGTGAGTCCTAAAATATTTTAAATATTTAAAATATTTTAATGCTGAAAATAAATAAATGAAATATGGTGTATTGTAAAATAGACCATACAATTTTAGAACAGTATGGTGGGAAATTTGAATGTCTATAAAGGAGAAGGAACCAAACTCCTACATCTAACTACGGATAACTCCACCAAGGATACCGAACAACTGATTCAGGAACGTCTTATCTCAAGCAAATTCAAGTTCTTTCGGATTAACCGATAGGTAGGGGCCTCATGACAAGTGGATAAATTCTGAACAAGCTAAACGACAAGGTGCCACAATTTGTTGTTTACTGGGTACACGTTTGATTTTGTTTTTATTTAAAGTAATAAATCTGCAAATACCTATATTCACTTTAACATAATAAGTATAAGGTTACCATATAATAACAATTATTCTTCTCGTAATATTATAACAATTAAGAAACTTATGCACTATGTACTACCACWGATTTATTTGTTTGCCTACTCTAAAAGAGACCATAAATTTTGTAAAATCAAATGTTAAACAACGAATTTTCCAAAACTCAAACAAAAATAAATTCATAGACATAAATTAAAGATAAATGAAGGTTATGAAACCGTACTTAATTGAAAAAAATAGAGTACCTAAGCTATTAAAAGCTCATATTAAGTACTACTGTAATGTGTTCTTCTAGCACATGATCATTATACGGATATGGGTACTGTCAATAAGATGACAAATAATAATCACATATGAATTTAGTACCTCCGGAATGCAATGCCTTTTTTCCTTTGTCTGCTTAAAATCATAAATAATAAATTATTAGTTTTGGGGAAGATGCAATGTAAAAAATCATACACCTGTAAGATGCCACCATCTACCGATCAGAACTTCTTTCTAAAGAAAACCACTTTTGTAACATGAAAGATGGCAAAGATCGTTTTTTTTTAATGTAGTTATCTGTAAACTACTTAAGATTCAAATTACCTAGGCAAAAGTCAAACAACACTAAATGTTTGTTCTAATCTGTCATGTAAGTGTACTGCAATATTTATACAAAGGACTACAAAGATTTCGGTGGTGCTGATACAACGTTCCCTTTCAAAAGTGAATGGTACAATATTATGTCATTAAAGTGTTGTGACATGTTCAAGAATAAAGTGGATTACACTTGAAGACTAATTTTCATAAAGAAGAATTCATTAATCATAATTCCGCTTTGAAAACATGGATCAGTTTTCAATTTTCAAGAAATCCGTTGGTGAGCCTATGTGTATGTACTGGTGAGGCCGGATAGGGTTTTTGTCCCTATTTCTTTAGGGATTTTTTATGTAGTTTTAGGGGTCTAGATTTAGAGCATGATGTTTACCTGCATGTTGAACATATGTAAACTTATTTTCAAAACTTGAATTCAAACATTTATTTTGTTCTTTTTTCTAAAATAATATTAAAAAAAATAAAGGGAAGAAAGGAAACTTCTTTCTGCTTGTATGAATTGAGTATTTTAACACAACTGAAAAATGTATAGATAAAAAGGGATGTTATTTTAAAATAGGTAGTTACATTGTTGAAAAGATAAGGGCCATATAAATTTAATGACATAAAGATATACAAGCTGTTTCCATTCTTCAGTCGAACTTATTGGTCTGATTGAAAACTTTAGTTTCAGAAAATAGTGTCCATTTTTATGCTACTGATTTATGTTTATTACCAATAAGCTATTTGTACTGGAAGCACAATTTCAAATTATTAAATAATACAGGTTGTTTATTTTTTAATTTGCAGCAAACTGCTTAATTTCTATGCAGCACTTGAGGTTTTGATATCTTATATGAGGCTGCCGTACAAAATATTTTTAATAAAACACTTTTTTAGTTTTAAATTATCTGCAAACTGTACTAGTTTCATTGAAAAGGTAAACCAATCATTGCTACAAAAATTATGTAAAATCCTGTGTAAGCTAATATTACAAAAATATTGCAGCTGCTGTGTTTACGAGTAAGATATTTGTGATTTTTACTGTAATATTGCAAAATCAGAATTAATATTCCACTGTATGTAGCTTATTATACTGTCGGGATAAAATAAATTTTAAAAAATTGTATTACAGGTTGCTACCACATTGACAATAAATATATGTAATAAAACTCACCACTGACTGTTTTAAATTAGCATTAGATGCTTATTATTATTGCAGAATTAAATACAAATGTTAATACCTCTAGAAAAAAATGTATACTAGGAAATCATTTAAAAAAACTATTTTTTGGCAAAAAAATTCATATTATATATAACTTTTTGTTGCAGATGGCAAGACGCCATCCCCTCAGAAGAAAATCACAGCGACCAATGACATCGACATCAATTCATCCACCAATAACATAGACAGCTGGGCAGAAGAGGGCAACATAAACCCCCCGAGCAGTGCTTCAAGCGGCTTCTCTGACGATGACTCTCTCCATGGTGATGGTGCCGCCCTCACTATGCCTCAGCTGGTGGAATATGTTCGCGACAGGGGTAGGACGGGTCTCGTGCAGGAATACTCAGAAATTAGATCGAGGCCACCCGATGGGACGTTTAATGTTGCCAAAACAAGAAATAACCTTCCTAAAAATAGATATACAGACGTGTTGTGCTATGATCATACTAGAGTGATATTATCTGAAATTGACGGTGATAAAGACAGTGATTATATTCATGCCAATTTTGTGGATGGGTATAAGCAGAAGAATGCATTCATCAATACACAAGGTGAGCATTTGTTTTTTAGTTGTATAGTAGCAGGTAACAATATTTGAAACTCATAATAGAAACAGCCGTTTACAGAGTTTGTACTTAAAGATTTCATAAATAATACTGAAGTTCGGCACATTCCACTGTTCTGCAGCAGAGTAGACCCTATCCAATTATTGTATGTATGCTTTATTAGAATGTGGTCCATTTTTGTACCTTCACAGGTGCAACAGTTTGAATAGTTTATGACCGTCGACTATAAAGCTGTAAAAAAACCTCATTACGTTATACAAGCACTCTGCATAATTCAGTCTCAAATATCGTTCCCTACTACTATAAAAGAATTATCTGCTTAGGTAGTAAATTGCACAAATACGGTTTGCGMTATTGCCATAAGAAACTTATCAACTGCAAGTGAACATTCTTAAGGTTTGTTTAATTTGGTATAGTGTTACAMCATTGCAGAACACAGTCGCTGAGGTAATATTACCTCTGTAAATATATCCTTTAGGTATTACATAAATATAAACATAGATAATACAGCACCTCTTGGAAAAAGCAATCAGACTGTATTATAAGAGACCAGTTATTTCATCGTTCATTTACCCAATAATTATAGCACCTCAAGTATTCATTAAAATTTCTTTCCATTGTTTTAGGATAATAGTCTTTTAGGTAATCTACAATTTAAATCTAAACTTGACCTTCAATTTATCCAAAAATTCTGTATTTCAAAATACCTTTTAATATAGTTTTTTACATTGTAATAAGCTTATATCACAGTATAGACTGCCATTAACATCAATCATTAATTGCTTTACTCATTACATTCATAATTACTATTACCTATGCTATTACGCTACTTCCAAATGAAAGGAAAGCTTTGCTTCATCTTGCAACAGTATAATACATGCAAACCATTAAACTGATTGACCTCATAGTGATCCAAAATCATGTAGTGAGTGGTTCTCCCAGATGCCATTTTGTGTTCATGAGCATTCTAGCTGGAATTTAAAACATAAGAGTACTCTTATATGACAAAATTTAAGGTTCTATATTCTAAATTTATATTATTTCTTAGTTGTAGAGACAATTCCCTTTCAAATAGTTTTTTATTGGTGTGCATGTTGCACAATATACTTGAGTCTACAATATACATTGATATTTGAAACAATAACAGCCCTTGCTGAAACAATTTTTAGATGCTGCACAAATTTCCAAATATGCAGGTAAAGAATTTATTATGAATCAAAATCGCGAAAATGGTTACCATCTTTCCACTATTTGGTAGCCAATCACCCAAGGCCACAATCTCCCACCTCCTCGTAATTCCAAGTACAACTTTATCTATGGTTTTCATTCTCTTTCCTCCTTACGATATAGCTCAGCTCGGACGTGTTTTTTGCGTTAGGTTTGTACCATATTCCATACTCCTTATTCCTGTCCTGATGATGCCTCTTACAACTGCGAACGAAACGTCGACTTTATTCCGAAAACAAACGTGGTCTAACAGGTCTAACCCAAAAAGACTAAGATTTCAATCTGACTCTGGCCTCGAAAGCTTACACTTTTTACTTTATTTTTATAAATTTTCATACTTTCTCTTATGTAGGTATGTTTTAACTTTTATGTTTATATTGGATATTAACAACCATGAATATATTTGCAACTGGAGATATGTAGTGAAATGAACCAATAATACTGATTGTCAGTTAAAGGCGCTTTAGTACATTTAATGATATTTGTGAGTAGGTATGTGCTAGTTTTAGGATGCAAGCAAATTAAAGAAATTAAAAAAATATATATATATTGTTATTGCCATCTCACAAGATGTGCACAATGTTTGTGTTCGAATGCTAATGAAATATTAAGAAAGTAGTGTTCAAGACTGTATGATCAAACTTTAACACAAATTATAAATGTGCATATCGTGTTAGTTAAAACATAATTTGCTTATATATTGATAATAGGGTTTCACTGTAACATCGTTTGTCTAATTTCAGGACCATTAGCAAGAACTGCAGCTGACCTGTGGCGCATGATATGGGAACAACAAAGCTTAGTTATAGTTATGACAACTAGAGTAATGGAAAGGGGTCGTCCTAAATGTCATCAGTATTGGGAACCAGAAGTTGGTAGTGAAGCCTGTTATGGTCAGTTTGTGATCAAAACATTAGCTGTAGAAACAAATGACGATTACACAGTATCAACTTTACAAATGACCAATAAGAAGGTAAGTAAAGGGTGTATGGCATCTTGTCGTGGCCAATTTAATGCCCTAAAACTCAGTTTCTAATTTGTTGGATTATTTCAATAGTATTTTCCATAGTTTTATTAATTCCATCTACCACAAAACATTTAGTATTTCTAAACTACACTTATTTTAGAACTATTATCTATAATGTAATAAAGCTCTTGTTTTTTAACTACTTCTGAAAAAGATTAATTAAGGATCCTTTCATAGCTCTGACAAATTTATATTTGTAGTAGCTGATGCATATTTAAGTTTACTTTTAAATTTTTGTTCAGTGACAATGATCATAAGGCTCAAATAAACTTAATATTGTAATAGAAAGAGAAGGGGTCAGGATACTTATGTTTGTGTGTGGTTGAGGGACGTAAGGGTAATTTGCATTTTGTGGACTAACATTTTATGGTTTTTTTAGGGACTTCACCTATATGTACAAATGCCATTACCTCTGAAAATAATACTTTTACCCATATTGTAAACGCTTTTATTAATAAATAAAGCAATTTGATTTATACTTACCTATTTCTTTTTTACAGACAGATGAGTCTAGGGAGGTTTCACATTGGCAGTTCACATCATGGCCTGATTATGGAGTCCCACATTCAGCCAAGGCCATGCTGCACTTCTTAGATTGTGTTAGAAGGCAACAGGCTAATATGGTAGCTGCGTTAGGTGATACATGGGCTGGTCATCCTAGAGGACCACCAATTGTTGTTCACTGTAGCGCTGGTATAGGACGAACAGGTAATTATGTTTTTTATTATTTATATCTATGAGAAAACTTTTATTCATTTTTCCAGTGGCCAAATTATTTTGTACGAATTAGATAAACTGAAAACATTATTGCATTAGGAGGTACCGGAAAATATACAGACTTATATATCAATTTGTGAATATTTTTTTTCATATCATAATTTAATTACTTCTAAATAAAATTTTCTTTGTTTGAAATTACCTATTATCAATGTTCCATGAGGTCTATTACCATTTTGAAAAAATCAGATATCTTCTGAGTAAAAGAAGAATTTAGGTCATCTTTGATCGTCATCTTGATTTGTGTAAGTGTGTGTGTTCCATTGCTGTGAACAGGTGAAAATCTGTTGGTAGGAAGTCTGGAGAATATGGTATTGGCTTTGAATTATTTAATTATTCCAAGAGAAATACCACCTTAACATATAGGAATACTTTACATATATTCACTTTTATTTGCCCGTAACAATTTCATGAAGAAAATCATTTTAGTTCCTGTGAGCAAAGAGGGAAAATCATTTGACACTACTCATGTCGTTCTATATTCCTTGTCTGTTGACTTTTCAAATCTCTTTTAAATATTCTTGAAGTGTTTCTTTCATGATTATTTGGGGGCTGATACCACTAGATTCTTCAGAACCTCTTCATTGAAATTACTAGGTGTTTCACTTCTTAGAGCATCTAAGAGAGTGGTGTCTCCTCTAAACTTCCTGAACCAGTATTGGCACTTGTTTGCTATTACAATCTTGTTATATATATATAATAGAAATCAACTGCAGATGGATCACATAAAGTAGGACGTTGCATCAGTATGTCATTACAAAGATCAAGGGAATGACAAAATACATACAGAAGATTATTTTGAACAAAGAAGATCTTTTTTACATCGAACCTTCAAAGAAATCTGGTTTGCTTGGCTTTTTTTTGTTTACACCGCTGTTATTGCATTATTCATAGAAAATGATTCAATTTCAGTCTCTTCTTCACCATTCACATCAACATCGTCTGAGCACCTGCTTTGAGTTCCATTAATATTTCATCATTTCCAGTAATTTTTACATCATTATCAATGACTGCAAAATTTTGCCAGTCTTTTTCATAGGCAGCATTTGCCAGTTAGTATCCAGTATCCATTGTGACAATGGCAGATCGTCATCATTTTCGCTTTCCTATTCATAATGAAGTTGCAGTTGTGCTAATGACAGTTCATCATCATCACCAAAATCTTCATTATCTGACCGAAATCCAGCATAAAACTGTTATATTTTAATTTTCGATCACTCTTTTATTACTTTTGCAGTATTAGACATTGCATAACATGTTGAAAAATAAAATATCTGATAATATTTTGTGATATTTGTCTCAATTTACGATTCCTTCTACAAACTTTAACTTACCTAATTCTTTAGATGGCATACAATCCTTTAAAAAATGTTGCTCTTCATTTGAAAAGGTCAGGATTGAAAGCATTTGCTTTGGATTCGATTAAAGGACTTCAAACGTAGATTCATCACTAAATAATAATTTTGCTCTAATCTTCTCTTGTCCAGTGCTTCATTTCTTTAGCATTTAGCCCAATTTAATTTTTGTTTTTCTGTAATTACTGCTAGTATGTTATGTTTCTGCAACATTTACACTTATTCCTGTTGCTGCATTGGAATGAGACAAGGGCAGGACAAGCATTGCTTTTACTAGTTACCCTAATACTATCCTCAATATCACCCAGAACCATCAATAAACTCAACCAACTCTTCACAAAAAATAACTATCCTCATTCCAGAAATAATTAAAATTATAAAAAAAATTATAGTACTAACCAAAAACCTAGACAGGAATAAAACATTAAATAGAATTAAATTAAACAATCATAAAATTAACACTGCTCATTCTAGCCAAAGCCAAATTAAAAAACTGTACACCCTATTAAAATCCAAAAATTCCCAGATTTTAAAAAAAACTCCTGTAGTTTATAAAATTGCCTGTAATAACTGCAATAAATCTTGTATATAGGTCAATACCTACAAGAAAGAATTAAGGGCACAAATATTCAAATAATGCGATTGCTGGCTTACATAACCACAAAACAGAACATATCAGCTCATCCTTAATTTTTTATACACAACACCGCACTGACAATCACATCCCTTTCTATCACATATACATCAAATTTAAATTAACGAACTATTTATACAAATTATTTAGGTCTGTTGGTGTTTCTCATTATTGAACAATATAATACTACTACAATGAGATGGGCTTCATCTATTTTTCTAAATATGTATATGTATACATGTATGTTTTAATATGCTTTACAAAATTAATAAAACCTAAATTCAAGTAGTTATTGGCGATTTCTTTTAAAATCTTTTAAAATTGTTCATTGTACCATAATCCTTTAGGAAGTATTGCTGCAATTTTGACATTAACATATAAGAAACTTTTAATAATATACATAATAAAAGTTTAGGAATTGAAATTTGAAATTAAAATAAAAGTGGTTTGTGAATCTGACTAGTGACTATGACGTATATGTCACCTTATTTGTTATGATCATTATATTGTATGTAAAATTTCTGGATTGTGTTATATGGTGTATTACATTTAGCATATACTGGTTAAAATTTTGAAGATTCCTTTCCCTAATATAGCTGCCTATTTAAAACTCAAATTAGTAACAAATTGTTGTTCCATTTCTTGTAAAATTAATGTAAACTGGATTGTTGTTGTAGTAAGCCCTGAAGAAGATTGTAATAAAGCAATTGAAAGCTTGGCAAAAATAAAGAGTACCCATTAATCTTTACCACCAGGTCGAATTCCCCCAAGATATTTCAGCTTAATATATACATAAATATTGAAAAAGGCCGAAACATTCAAATATTGAAACAACCTGATTATAACTATTTTGTAGAACCATATGTCAAATAAAAAGTAAATACAACATAAAATTGAAAGGTTTTGTAACTATTACAACAGTAATTTTTACCATTAATACCAAAGTGCTAGTTCCCTGAATCGTGGACTGTTAGGCTATCTAGGCTTCTTACAATTTGTCATAAGGATTTTCCATGACAATAAAATTGAATAATCAGCTGGCAAACTTTAATATTTGTTTCAATAAAACTAACTAAAATATAAACACAGTATAGCCACAATTGGTCACAAGGGACTAATGCACAAGGTTGGTTTGTCGTGTGCTCTTTCGAAATACAAAAATAACAGTCACAATAACCGCAACCTGAGCTTTTTGCTTTTCCAAATTGCCAAGACAGTATTTATTTCCCAAAAGCAAGCATTTTTATTGTACTTTTAGAGGTACATAATGGGCAATTTTGCAACACAGCAGACTTGGGCTAAAAGACCCTCTCTTGTTATATAAAAATAAAAGTTTTTCACTATAACAATTTTGCAAATGATTTATGAATCAGGTTGCAGAACAGAACATTTCCAAAAAACCTGCTGTAACACACAATCTCGGAATATATTCCTTTTACTTTATATATTATTATTATAATTCTATGAAAATCTTGCATAAAGAGTTTAATTCAGATAGGAATACTTGTATTTAGCGTACTTGTACTAACTCCAAAATGGCCGATTGTACACTGTGACACATATAATAATTGAAAAATATAAGAAACATAGACTGAACCACTAATTGTAACAGGATAATCAGCATGACATAAACAGCATTGATAAATAAAAGAAAAAAATTAGTTTAAAACCGGCATGATTTATGAATGACATTTTATATTGTTGTGTAAAGCATTTAAGAAACACAAGAAACGCTACCCCAGTAAATTATCTTTATCTTAAAGAGCCCAACTCAAAATACAACTATAAATTATTTCAAATCATATAAAAAAGTGTTGTACATTTTATTTTTGTCTATTATATCTTGCATATAGTTTGATGCATCATCTTTAGAAAAAAATTTAAAGTAGTTATATAGCTTTTATATAAATTGTTTTTCTTTCATATTAACTCTTTTATTTGTTTACCAGGTACCTTTTGTACATTAGATATTTGCATATCAAGACTGGAGGACTTGGGTACAGCAGACATTAGAGGAACAGTCGAGCGGATACGCTCGCAGCGTGCATATTCTATCCAAATGCCAGACCAGTATGTGTTCTGTCACCTTGCTTTAATAGAATATGCTGTTATGAAAGGATATCTGCAATCCGCAGACCTAGCAGGATTTGATCAGGGTGCAGATGATGATTCCGAATAATAAAAATTTGTACGTAGTTTGTTATAAATGGACTTAAATGAAAACAGTAGGTAGCTGCGCTTTTCAAATTGAAACTTGAATACTGAAAGATGTGAAGTGATGTGTATTCCTGTGGTCTTGAAGTGATCTGATCGGTTTGTTGTCTTTATTTATTATTTTATCTTGGACATTAGGTGAAGTAGGAACATGGTATAAGAGGAATGGAATATTTGGTTTGTGCTGTTTTAATGAAATAGCTGCAAGTTTTGGTGGGCAAAAGGGGTGGAATTGACAGTGGATAAAATTGTGATTATTTTTAAAAAGTATTACTTAAAAAATGTGTATATTTTTCATGATTAAATGCTAAGTTTATTTATTACTGTCAATGATCTTTACATGTAGTAGTACATGTTCAAAATGTTTTAAAATTTTTAGTGCACCAAACTTTCAATAAAAAATAAAATTAGGTGTGGTGGAGTATGGAGGTGTTTTATGGGAGTATTATTACCAAATTATAATTATGTATCTGATTAAAAATACATACCTAGGTTTTAAAAATAATATTGATTTATTCTAATTTTAGGAACGAATCACCTTAAGAATTTCATTTGTATCCTACATTATATGAAAAACTAATTGAACTTTTTGTATACCCAAAGTTGATACAAATCCGAAATGCATTCAGTTACTTTAACTGTTGTAATTTTACAGTGAAACGTAAACAAGCTATCAATGCCACAATTTACAGTATTCAGCTATACCGCAAGCATTCTTAGAAGCTGTTTACAAATTATTATCAGATACTAGTAATACTACATTTTGGTTTAATATACTCTCCACAATTTACTCCGCTCATTGTGACAATTGTGAATGTTTTCATTGTATGTTCAAATCAAAATTAATTAACATTTTAAGATTACATAAAAGAGTTTTTGCAATAATATAATGTATTTCATTTCAGTGTAGCAATATTGATTTTAACTAATACCATTTGTTGCTGTTCCTTTTAATTAAGCCATATCCAAGAAATTATTACTTAAGACAAGAATCCTGAATGTTTCCTATGAAAGTTTTTTCTTACGTTGGGCAACTAGGACATATCGTCTATAGAGTATCTGTTCTAAAAAATTACATATTTTTGTAATTGTGAAGCAGTTAATTTCATTTCTTCATGATGATATATATATTTTTATGGCTCGCGATTTATAGAATAAGCATGCTTCTACTGTTGGTAAATGAAACTGCTAAGTGCTTTTGAAATTTGTAGTGTATTTTTTTCTCAAATCCTAAAATAGAGCAACATAACATTCTTAACTGTCAATTTTAATACTGTTAATAATAAGTACAGTGCGGTGTTGTAGTACAAATTGTAATGATGCTCTCTGTTAACCTATTTTGGACCGTCCTCCGAATATGAGAAGTATGAATATTGCTTTAAAGCATTTGCCAGTTTATACCACTGCTCAGTGTGATGCCACTTTATTCTGAACAATGAGAAAGACTGTCCATGTTTCTATTTGTAAATGTTTTAGAATATCAAAACCCTGATTAGAAAAATAAAGATTCGATAGTATATTTTCAATTGCAATGTATTTATTTGTATCTTCTTTCATGTGTTATTGTAAATAAATGTATCCTTATTTCTTACAAGATATCATCGTTTTATTTCTCCAACTAATGCTGTAACAAAAATGAGTTAAAAGTAAGTAATTGTGAAAGTGCATAGCCAGCAAATAAAAACTTGCATATAATAAGTAAGACAACTTTAAAAACCTTTTATGCTTGCTTACACTGAATTCATAATAGAAGCAATAAGTGTTCTTAAATGTTACGCCATTCAAGCAAAATTAATTTTTGAACTTAAATTCCAATGATTTAGGAGAGGACAAAAATTAGTGTAATCTTTGGAGAATGACCTTATAAGTAACAATACCACTTTAGCAGTATGACTCAAATTTATAAGATTTTCATTTTTTTGTAACAAATTCATTTTTAAAATATTACAAATAAAATTCAATGAATAATTTAATTCAAATAAGACATTGTTTTTTTTCTTCATTTGTGATCTTTTACTTTTAAAGCAACAATGCCTATTCACATAATTTTAATTTTGTGTTGTACACATATTAGTTATACAAATCTGGTCTAACGAAATGGAAAAATTCAATTATTATATTAGAAAGTATATTTCGTTCAAAATTTCATGTTTTATACCTATTCTTGTGGTMTWTTATATCATTCACATCGCAGATGAGTCTCTCTTTTAGTGTCTCTAGAACCAACTTTGTACTTGAATTATTTTAATATTATTAAAAATTGTGAGGTATTGTGTGCAGCGATGGTTTTGTAGACATATTTTCTACCATAACAAAGTGTTAAAACTAACATAAATTTCTGAACAGTTCTATTCTTAGTTTACACATAAAAAAACCATTGTAGAACAGGAAGTGCAGTAAAGGCTCTTTTGCAACTTATCAACAATCTACGCATAAACTAGAGGACTCAAAAATAAAGATAACAGTTCGAAACTCACGTTTTAGATTTATTTGAATCAAATTAATAGTTGAACGTTAGAGTGCATTGAATTTTAGCTGAAAAAATGAAATTTGTAAAAAATGAATAATAAAATAAATTTTTATCAAAAACTGTCTTTCAGTGCAAATTTGGATGCATCAGGAGGATGGAAAAATGCTGCCACTGATTTACGGAGAATGTTAATTCTTTATATTTTTAGTTCTCCACAATTTTCCTGTTTGTAGTGTTCTCAAAATTTATGAAAACTGTTGCATGGTGCAACTTTTTTGAGCATTTTTTTATGGTTTTGTTTTAAACGAATACCAAGACAATGTAATTGGGTATTTCAGTGAAGTAAAAATTGCGGAATTCAATATAGTTTCCTTACTGCAAATAATTCCATATTTTGGTTAATATAAAAAATGTATTTAAGTACGTGAATATTCAAGTCAAAGTTGAACTATTTTAAAACGCTCTCCAAAGTATGTGACGACTTAACTGAAAAGGGAAATATACAACTTGGCAACAGTGTTACTTTGCATTCCTTTGTGTCTGTCAAATCACGGTCTGATGTCGGGCGTCAGACAAGCTGATTGTAAACACACGTGGTTTTGTAAACGTTATCATCTTGTGCCGGTGTTGGATTTGTCGTGTTTTTGTTTGATGACGCTTAACTAACGCAAGAACAACGAACGATAAACAAAACAAACACAACACATAAAAAACGCGTTTACAGATGATTCAGCTCAGCTGTCACTGTACTGTCAGTGGTCAACTGTACACAATGTTGCTACTTACTCCGATTGTTGTTTATCCCTCTCTTTTCAACACGGTACAACCTGATTGTTCACTTATGACGTCACAACGGAATTCTTTAATTTATATTAATTAATATCTCAAGTTCTAGGCAATATTGAAAGAAATTTAATAAACACGCAGTCTTATTTCAATTGGATCGTTCGGAATGTATAATAAAAAGAAACGCTGAAATACCCAATTCCCGACAACTTACATTACATTTCAAATTACAAATAAATTCTATTATTATTTTGCCAATAGAATATAAAGGAAAGGGATATAAAAGAGTGGGTAGAAGGACTACCACGGAAGTGTACAAGGTGGACGATTTTTTTAGGATTTCAGGGTACAAGCAAAATGGCTGAAGATAAAGAAAAACTAACATAGTTAAATGGTACAAATAGATTTTGCCTTCTTTTGCTTTTAATATATTGGGTGTTTCAAGTTGACCTATTCTTATTAACCAGCATTCTCGATTACTATATGTAATAGCTATTGAATTATTTAATTTTTCTTAAATTATAATTATCCTACATAATAGATATGAAGTTATTATATTTTTTTAACGGCACACCCTGTATTATTTTACGTCATTAAAATTCTCTCATCTTTACTTAACGAAGGCAGTAACACCTATGTATCTTTATGGTTTAGTGTCTGTATTTGATAATTTTTATAAGTTTAAAAATGTTTCATTGTTTTAGTTGGTGCTCAGCATTATAATTCCCCCCATTCCTACTAAAAAATGATGAATTTAAACAGTTTTCTCCACTAGTTCAGTTATCTCAAGGGTGAATACTATTTATTTCAGTTAATTTAAACAATTATTACTAGCATTTGTTTTATGTATTTGAGGTAAATACAGTTTGTACCATCTGTAAAACTAAGAGGTATTGTGGTGACCTAGTTAGTGTAAGGCAAACCGGAACAGAAACATTCGTAACTGTGTCAGCAAGGACGTGACAATTGCTTAGGTTATATTTCTTGTTTCCGCGTAAATAGACATAGTAAATAAACATATTTAATACGTCTAAACAATAGGGTAAAGTAGACCAGTTAGTCGTATATATAGAAAGATGTAATTATACATAGTCAGTAAGAGTAGAGTAGAGACCTGTAGTCAGTATGTAATAGATGTGATAAGTGATACCATGTAATCTGCAATAAATCGACTGCACATCCCTTGATGACATCAGTCTCCCAGCCTGGCGCCCACCTCTACAATATGGTAATATCCATTCTACCATATCTGGTAGACCCCGAGAAGAGCTCGCAATCTTCTGATTACCGAAGATTAGCTACAACCCGACGTGGACTGTGGACTCCCATATCTGGTAGAGAAGAACACACAATGCAGTTGACCCAACCCAGCAGCAGCAACGACAACAAGAGTGCGCCAGGACGTTTACAAGGTAACACAGCCTCCACCACCAGCCACCTGTCACTGTAAGATGAATCCAGCACCCGCACCCAATGGGGCAAGTGCCGTTGCCCACCTCTCTGCAAAGATCGAGGCCATAAAGAGTGAGCTAGCGCGAACAACATGACAGAGAAACAAGCGCAACAACCAGAGGGATGTCGAACTCGAGATATCGCTCACACTCGATGAAAAGAGGCAACGAGTGTTGCTGTCACGAAAAATGTGAGAGAAGAGCCTACAAGCGCCAGGCTCCCCACATCGTGAAGAAATCGAAAAAGGGCACAGAGAATCACTAGCGAGGGCCGGTGATTCTCCCAATTTTGCAACATGCTGTCTCCTCGTGTACCACATCGAGAAAATGCCCCATCCAGTGGTTAACGAGTTCAAGACACTAGGAAGGGGGTGTGTGGAGACCTAGTTATAGTAAGATAAACAGGAACAAGCATCCGCAAGCTGTGAAATACGATAAGCAATTACGCAACATGTTATGCTTTCCTTGCATACATGTTGATAGTAAGTAAATGCTAAATAGGGAATAGAAATATAGGCTATCAACGTTAATTAGTTGTATAAATAGACAGACCTATCTAAGTAAGAGGTAGTAAGCGTTATACAGTTAGTGTACGAGATAGTGAGTAGAGTAGAGACGTGTAGTCAGTATGTAATAGCTGTGATAAGTGATACCATGTAACCTGCAATAGATCGACTGCACATCACTGATGTCCTCATCAGTCTCTCAATACCTGGCACCCTCACCTCTACAATATGGTAATGGTAATATCCCTTTTTACCATAGTATGTTCTAGTGAAGTAGTTCACTTGTATCAGACAATTAGTAATTAGGTTAATACTTTAAGAGAAAACTTTATTTGATAGTACCCAGCCCCAGTATTGGCTAAATATCAATTAAATCAATAGTTGTCATTCAATATAGTGTGCGCCACTGAATTTCATTCATTTTCCGTCAATCAGAATTCGTTCCCTATATAATAATTTGCACATCTCTAACTTTTAAACAAATTGATAATTTTTATTTGATAGTACACATCACTCACCAAATTTCATTTGTTTTTAGTCACTTGAATACTTCACTAGTGTTACAGGGTGAGTCAGTTGACCAGGGCAGATGATTTATTTACTTCTCTAATGTACTCAAATATTCATACACTATTGAAATTGCACATCACTAATACCTATACCTAACGATATCAAACAATTAACATAATGAACATATATTTATATTCAGATGTATGGGATACTTTTAAAATAATTGGGTGTGTTCACTAGTTATAAAATATAAACTTTAATACATTAAAAAAGAGTACTTAATTAATTAAGTGTATATCTGTATCCATAACGCTGCAAAAAAATTTTTTAACCAAAATAAATTGATAACAACTTCTCAGTGTGCAACTGGCAACAACACAATTTTAAGAGACGCTCAGATTGACTAGGACTGGCTGTGACGTATCACCCGATGTAAACAAGATAGTGTCCGCTACTTTCCGTATTTCGTTTGCGTTATTGGKTATGTTTGACAGTGTTCTCGTTTGTTTTTTTTTATACAGGGTGTCCCTGAACATGTGGGCAATATCTCGGGATCTGATAGCTGAGCTAAAAACATCACTATTTTACAGTATAACTTTTTTTGATATAACGTCCGCCTACTGAGATATTCACCCCTAAAGCTCTTTTGAAAAAATTGGTTTCTCCGAAATATCTTTTATACCGCCTGATATAATTTGATGAAATTTTCGCCATTAATATTTATAATGCAGGCGGTTAGAATAGTGCAGACACAGTTTTTGTAACTGCACGGGGAAGTTGGGGGTAAACTACCCTTCACCGTTTTTTTCTCTTAATTTTAAGGCGGGTAAGATTTTTTCCCCGAAATAGGCGTTCTTCAATTCTATCAAACTTAAGAAGAAATAAAGGTACTCTTTATTCATTACCCTAATGTTAACCGTTTTCAAGAAAAATGCTGTTGAATTACATGGTTCACATTTTCACTTGCGTCCACACGAGCAATTTAATTTTTATAGTAGGCACTAAAAAATATTATTAGCTGTCACTCCATTTAATTTTCCTGGTGTGATTGTTATCCAACAATCATTTTAAAATGGAATATTCATTTCCTGAATATGCTGACATGCATTTAGTGTATGGTCTAGCCCTTGGTAATAGTACAGAAGCTGTGAGGTTGTACGCAGAACGATTTCCTGATCGGAAAACTTTTGAACGGGTTGATAGACGTTTAAGGGAGACAGGTGGGACATAAAATTATCCATAAAGGCATGTTTATATCAATTTGTAATTATTAGGAAAATTTGTAAAAGATAGCTTGAACGGTGGCGTCCAAAGAAGAGTACGCACAGTGGTCCTAGAGGAGAACGTTTTGGATAGCGTGGCTGCAGATCCTACCAATAGTATTAGAAAACTTGCGGTGCAACACAATGTGTCCAAAAACACTATTTCCAGAATTTTTCAAGAACAATTACTGCACCCTTTTCATGTTCAAAAGGTACATGCTCTAAGTCATGAAGATTTTCCTGCTAGAGTGGAATTTTCAAATTGGGTCTTAGAACAGCACACAAATAACAGGGATTTTATTAGTTCGATTCTTTATTCAGATGAGGCTGGTTTCACGAAAAACGGTGTAATAAATTCACACAATTTACATGTTTGGGCGGACGAAAACCCTAATTCCACAGTGGTTGCAAGACACCAGTTCCAGTTTCAGTCTGTTAATGTTTGGGCGGGAATCATAGGGGACCATTTAATAGGACCATATGTGCTACCTCCAAGATTAAATGGGGAACTCTATTTGCAGTTCCTTCAAAATAACTTACAACAGCTTTTAGAAGACGTTCCATTAGCAACCAGAAGAAACATGTGGTTCATGCATGATGGCGCACCACCCCACTTTAGTATTGCTGTGCGACAATTTTTAAATAATGCGTATCCAAATCGATGGATAGGTCGAGGAGGACCTGTTGCTTGGCCTCCTCGATCGCCAGATTTTAACCCTCTCGATTTCTATTTGTGGGGGCACCTGAAAAACTTAGTTTACTCTACTCCTGTAGAAACGAGGGATAATCTAATAGAACGTATAGTATTTTACTGTGATGAAATACGTAATAACGCTGCCGTGTTTTGGAGAATCCGGCAGTCTTTAATTCGTCGGGCCCGAAAATGCATTGAAGTTGGAGGAGCTCATGTTGAAGCTTCTTAATTTTTTTTTTGTAGCTCCATGTAGTTTTTAAGTGTTCTTCGTAATGTTATATTTATGTAATTATTTAATAAATACAATAATTATAACCATGTTATTCAAGTACATTTTTCTCGAAAACGGTTAACTTTAGGGTAATGAATAAAGAGTACCTTTTTTTCTTCTTAAGTTTGGGAGAATTGAAAAACGCCTATTTCGGGGAAAAAATCTTACCCGCCTTAAAATTAAGAGAAAAAAACGGTGAAGGGTAGTTTACCCCCAACTTCCCCGTGCAATTACAAAAACTGTGTCTGCACTATTCTAACCGCCTCCATTTTAAATATTAATGGCGAAAATTTCATCAAATTATATCAAGCGGTATAAAAGATATTTCGGAGAAACCACTTTTTCCAAAGGAGCTTTAGGGGTGAATATCTCAGTAGGCGAACAATATATCAAAAAAAGTTATACTGTAAAATAGTGATGTTTTTAGCTCAGCTATCAGATCCCGAGATATTGCCTACATGTTCAGGGACACCCTGTATATTCAACAATATGCCGTCGGAATGCTTTGTTAAAGCCTCTTCGAACAATTTGCCGGCTGTAGATATGTTTATAGTCACCGAATTTATCAAGAACGACCTACGTTTTAATGCTACCGAAATCAAAGGCGCTAAAGCAACAGTATGTATAAGTAATTAATTAAGCAGCTTAATCTGCAATTTAATACATTATGGATCATTGATTTTTTAACGAAATGCATCTTTTTTCTAGTGCAAGTCATGAACAACACAGAGATGCAGCTATAGGTTATTTTCAAGTGAAGCGAGAGGGGCCCATATGCCATATGTATACTACAGTTCAAGATATGCCCGGAACACAAAGTTCGTGCAAAAAATTATGCAGTTACTCTAAGTCTCACAACAGTAAAATGTAAATTTTGTCTTGGTCATACCCCTCCTGGCTGTTTTAAACCATCTCCGTTTACGTTCGTACTGTTCGAAGTCTCCAGGTACTCTTACGAATATTTTGTTGAGACTATTGACGAATGTATTTAAAATTCGAACACTGGCACAAAGCACCATCTGCTGTTAGCTTCTGGTTTGTACATGCTTAAACATTCTCCCAGTTGTTAGGAGGAGTCCGTTAAAAGCAAGAAAACAACTTGTTTCACTCGGCACAAGCAAAGGCACGTAGGTAACATAACCTATATTCTTTGTTTACATCGGGTGCTACGTCACACCGTCTCCACCCCAAGGCACTGCGTTTGTGTGGTCAATGTTTATATTTGAACTTCAGAACAGTTTTTTTTCGAAAACTGGTGCTAGAAAAATTTTGAAATTTTTAGGACGTAACAAGGGTACTCCAAATATACACATGGCATGATTTCTAAAAAATGTGGAAACACCCAATTACAAATTAAAACAGCATTTCAATTTCATAGTATACATATTTATTTCTTTAGAATCTGTGAATTTAACTATAACAGTAAACATCATTTTCAGTGTATAATTTTTAACAGTACCAAATATTTTATTCACAAAAGACATTGTATTTTTTCTGTAACGGAGGCGGTATTGAGATTTCTAAATTTTTAAACACTAGAGTTCCACATACACGATGACTTTTTGACTATTGCAGAATGTAGGACTACACATAACACTATTACTTTGCAAAAAATCCACATCAGTTCATTGCTGGCTTCACTATACTAATGTGTGGTTCTTGTTAACATATATTTGTTCTACATCTCCTTTAACAACATTTCCTAAGTAAAATATTTAGGCATACATTAATCAGTAAGGCAATCTTTCCACTTAAAGTAGTGTTAAATACACACACAATTAAACTGATGATGATTAGGTCAAGCAAAGTAATACAATTATTAATGTTATTCTAAAAAGGTGAACATTAAAAATATACTTCCCTGGCAGTGAGTGTCATGAAACAAGAGAAAGTATAGTAAATGAACATGGAGAGAGTTTGGTTTAGAAATTTGAGCTAACTTGTATTATTCCATATTTTCATAATAGTAAATACACAAAGCCATCACAAACATACAAATATACAGATTTCTACTCTATAATATGGAAAAATTGACAATTTGTTATGCACTAGAATAGACTCTTCTACAAAAGTAACTTTCAAGTTATTAAATGAACTGCATGATACCTACATCTGATGCTTTCACTGGTATCCTTTTTTGTAAATATTATTATTTCAAGTTATAGTAAAGTACATATGCAATTTTCTATTAATAAACTATCACAAGAACATTCAATTTCGTTAATAATGGAAATGTGCATAAAATAACAATAGTAAATATATTTAGAGTATAACAATAAAATCTCACAATAAAATTGGGAAATTGCACTAATTGTATTTAAAAAATGGCAATAAAAAATAAAAATCAACAACTTCGCGATAATAGTTGCATTCAAGTAATTCAAAAGAGAAGTCTTATGTATATGTAGTAATTATTACGAGTGATGCTAATTCCTAAGAATGGAGGGAGTTTTCCTTATTCCTACAATTTATTCGCCTGTGTCAACCCACTTGCTTTCATCCATTATTTTCTCGAAGCAATCCAACAGGTAATTATACTGCAACAAATATACATAAATTAATTTCAGTTTCAGAGCTACTTCTGAGGAAGACACCGACATGAGTGTCGAAACGTCAAGGTCTAATAACCAACGTGGGAACCAGCCCAAAAACAACATGTCATCGACAACAACCGCGGAAGCCTTCAAACCAAATTAATTTATACCAAGTATTATTATATTACGACATAAATTTCTGTTAGCTATTAACATACATTTACTAAGATGTCATATTAGGTGGGACATTCCACGATCTCAACCATGTGCAAAAATAGAAAATTGGAAGAAATTTCGAAAATGCAAATTTTAAAGCTAAGTCCTAATAATACCACAATTGTCGAGGTGTTATTAAAAAAAAATGTTTATATTGCAAAGGTCTCAGAACAACCTATTAACGGTTCTTTATTTAGAGAAAATTTCCAAATTTACCAAAAAAAATTAACACGGATTATTTTTAATGCACCTCAAGATGGTTTCAACGATTTAGAAATCGACACAATATTGTTTTTGGAAAATTTAGAGGCCATGACCATACAGGGGAAGGGAAAAATGTTGTGGGTCATTGGAAAAGCACAGCACCCATGACACTTTAAAAATGTTAAGTCCTTACTGTTCATTAAGAATTTAATAACAAAGCATGTTGACTTCCCAGCTATTTGAAAAATTTCGTGAATGGAATAAGGAACTTTTTGGAATGAAAAAACTATTGATCGTAGATATAGTTTGTGAGATGAATGTTGAGCCTCACACCACGATTTCGCGAATCAAGCACCGACAACTAATTTTACTGTTATGCCGTTCCTGCTTTCGCTGCTTATATGGAGTGGCATTTAGGACGTACGTCTCCTGCAGATTAGACGTTTCTTTCTCTTTCTAATAGTAGCGGTCATGATGTAGAAGCTGGGCGCACGTATGTCATCAACTAATGTCATCATTGACATTTCATCAGTGGCGTAGTGGTTTGTTTTGTGTTCTTGCAAACATTTAAACATTTTATTTAACCCTTAGTGAGTGCAGTTTATAATAAAAGAACTTGTGTAAGTTGGCGTACTCGCCCATCAAGCGAGAGTTGGTGTTTATAGATGAAACTTGGGTATTTCAAAAGGATGAAGCACATAACTGGTGCCTGAACCTAGACACAGATCGGTGAGGTTGGAGATACGTGGCATCCTCGTAGCCAACATTTTACTTAAGGCGGAGCTGCTGGCACTGGCCAAAGAACATGCTTCGGCTAAGCAATATGTAGTAGATGAGTACCTTAAGGTGCATGTTTACAAGGTGCGTTGCCTGTCGCCGTACCCCTGCCAGTTCAGGTAGACAGCACATTAATTGTTGTTTGTACCCTAGGCTGATCGAATGTTATTAATAAGTAAAGATTAAAGAAGTATTATGATAGACACATTGGCGAAGAGGGCAATGCTGAAGCACATGTGTTGACCGTGTGGGCACATGCACTGGTGGAATGCACCCTCGAACGCTGGTGTTCATTTGTTCATCACCTCAAGCAACTAATTAACTCTTGGTACATATTATCGGGTGTGAATAATTGATGTATAATATCCAGAGCTTGCCCCTTACACATGCAGTACCAGCAACAAATATTATGTATAATTTGTAGCCCGCTAAACAGAAGACCACTGAAAAAATCTAACAGCGGTTTTGAATCGATTTGAATCATACACTTTAGATTTATGACATGAGGCTTAACTTTCATCTCATGGACTATAGTTGCCCAGCACACCCACATTTATCCAATTTATAGTCTATCAAACTAGTGTTCCTGCTGGCAAACACAACAGTTGTAGTATATAACCGATGGACTGGTGCAAAGTTAAATCCTTGGAAAATGAGTTTAGAGTTGCGAACCATGTAAAGCACAGCACAATTAAAAACTGTTCTATTCATGCTGGATTTTGGTCAGGTAATAAAGATTTTGATGATGTACATAAACAGCCACTAGCAAAACTGCATCTTCAATTTGAACAGAATTCAAGAGGATGCTGATATAAATGGCGAAGAAAAAATAAAAACTGAATGACCTTCCCTGAATGATGAAATTA
Organism: Rhyzopertha dominica; assembly: GCA_025024175.1. NCBI lineage: Eukaryota > Metazoa > Arthropoda > Insecta > Coleoptera > Bostrichidae > Rhyzopertha > Rhyzopertha dominica. The sequence continues at coordinate 24,881,855 of QCXZ01000137.1, forward strand.
TGGTGGTGTAAACATTAAGGAGAAACATCGGTTGGATGCAAATAAGGAAATCATTTTGTGAAAATCAAAAAAGGGCCAAGTAAACCAGAATTACAGATTTCTTTGAAATTTCAACATAAAAATGCTTTTTATTCAAAAATGGTCTATATTTTTTGTAGTTTGAGAAATAAAAAGCATTTTTTAATACTCTACTCTTTATGGTACATTAGCTGTCTCTATAAACAATTTCTACTGTAGAAAAACATGCATTTATAGGCATATGATGCTTTTGTTTTGCCAAAAATGCAAAAACAGAGAGTGCGATTTAGAAACGAGTTGGTATGTCTAATACTCGTAAACACATAACTTTGTCTTTACAAGACAAGTATGACATCATTAAAAAAGCAGAAAATGGAGAAGTTTAGCGGTAATGTATGATGTCAGAAATCAACCGTTGTTGACATTGGAAGAAAAAAAGATGCAATCATTTCAAGACTTCTTCTACCGAAAGGGGTCCAAGTCAAAAAAACCTCCCAACCCATGTCAAATTCATGTAGAATGAGCTGTATCTATAAAAATGGTTTCTACCACAAGCGCTGCATATCCCATTGTCAGGCTAAATGTTTTTATTATCAAATTACCGGGAAAGAGGATTTTAATGCAAATTTGGGCTGCCAGATAAGTTAAAAAAAACCTTTTCAGCAGAAATTTTTTTGAAAAATTAGAGAAATTAGTTTGAACCCTCATCAAATATACAATACTGATGACAGTAGCCTATTTTGAAGAGTTTGTCTAAGCAAAACTCTTGCACATCGGGGTAAAAAATCTGTCCCCAAACAAAAAGCTATCAAAGGCAGAATAACATTTATGCTGTCCACTAATGCATCTGGAAGTCACAAAAGCAAGCAAAGCACAGGCATTCAAAGGTTACACAAATCTTTCGGTCAACTACATGGGTCAAAACAAAGGATTGGTTACATTACATTTAGAAGCAGTGGTTTACCAACTGTTTTGTACCTGAAGTTAGAAGAAAAATCAATGATTTGAATTTACCATCAAAAGCACTGCTTGCATTAGATAAAGCAACAGGGCACCCTGATGTCGAAGATTTGTGTACTGAAGATATAAATCGATTCAAGTAATATTTCTACCATCTAAATACAACCCACTCATTCAACCTATGGACCAACACGTAATCTAGAAGATCAAAATTGATTATCGTAAATCCCTGCTAATATCAGCTAAGGGTGTTGAAGATACTCATAATTTCCTGAAGTCTTTTAATATGTTACTAGCGATACTGTGTCTTAAAGATGTGTGGTTACCAATGGCTTTTAACCTAATTCAGCAATCTATGGCCAGGTATACATACGCTACTGAATGTCCAAAATGAAAAGGAAGAAGAAGAGTTAATGTCTCTTTCTCGTTTAAGAGAAACTTATGAAAGACCAGCACACTGGAAGATCTAATTGAAATGTGCAACGACTACATTCAATGGTGTACGCAAAGCAACATTTAAGATTGCCAGGTTTTACTTTTACAACAAATTCTCGTTCAAGTGAAAACAGTCAAAATCTTGCCCCTTTGAACGAAAGCGCATTTCAATCTGTGTGGTATCACACACCCAACGGGTAGTAACATTGCTTTCAATGGTGAGCAAGTTCTCATACAGACTTTGGCACTTAATCAGTTCACTTAACATGACAAAACGATTCCAAATATCTGGGAAACACATCAAAAGGCTCTTACTACTTACATAGGGCGTGAATATTTTCAACCATCTAGGAGTCTTGTCAGGCCTGTTGTATCTCAAGCAAAAAGCGAGACCTTCATCATCCACTTCCCACTGCCGAACACAATCCCACTGCAGTTCAACTACTTGGCTTTCGAGCATACCATCTTCCCTGCATGCATGCAGCTTTATTCCATTACTACCAACTGCTACTATCACATGTCCATCTTTGCGCGAATCACAAGCACAGTGAGGAAACACGACGTCACCGTAGCCAGGAAGTTCACGAGCCAGTTGTAGATATTCTAATGCCCTGGTCTGGTCCTGCAGGGCTTTCAATTGATACAGTCGCTCTCCCGCATTGATACAACCCCTGTTCACTTCGTCTACTGACTGCAAATAAGTGGTAATGTTTTAACCATAACATGCCTCAGTATGCTTGAAACTGGCAGTGAAGCAGAGCGGGCTGGTTTTATTTACATTCTTATGAAAAAGTGTTTTATTTTATTAACATGTTTTGATTAACACCCTTTGTTATTAATAAAAAACTGAAATAAACCAAAATTTTTGCATATTATCCGAAATTTCAAGAATTTGAAATTGATTGCAAAATTTCACGTACACATGACAAAACTAAAAAGCAGAAAATAATTATAAAAATTAAATTTTAATTTACCATGTTTTTAAATCACACTAAAAATTATAAAATAATTTTTCCTATCCCCATAAAGACTTATATCGCCATTGCAGATTTTTAATAGCTATAAAAATACTTGTAAGATTTAAGCTAAAAAACCTGGGGCGCACGCAACAGGTAACTGATGCATGAATATGCAATTCAATACATTTTGTAGCGACATTCTCAAACATCAAACAATCGTTTTAATTAAACAAAATGAAAAATTCTATCATGTTTAAATGAAGTAATAAGCAAAGTATGCCTGAAACAAAACAATCTTTTAAATTCAACATTCACTTAAATTATATATTTCAGGCCGAGAAATATGTAAACAATCAGAAATATAACTATCACAAAAATTCAACAAACTCAAAAACATTGTGAATTAATTGGATGCTTGTTTCATTTAGGGTTATTTTAAATATAGAATATTCTTTATATAATTTGCGTAACTACTAAATTATACTGCCAGATTTATACAACAATAATTTTATAATTCCAATATTTCCAACATTCCAACATTAGAAAGATACTTTTTTCTTCCAATAAAGAGTAAAAGGGTGTTCCATAGTTCTGTCATAAAAACTATTTTTGAAACAAACCTATCATTATTAAGATTTTGATGGATACAGTAGTGTATTTTTTTCTAACAAAATGGATTTGCACTTATGCTGCAAATATTTACAAAAAAATGTTTCAAATAATAACTGTAATCTGAAAGTCGACTTTCTTTTTGTTTAAATTGAAACATATTTTTACTATAGCATAATATGTATTACAAAAATGAAAATTACTTTTATTTAGAACTATATTCAGTTTGGACATAACAGCACAAAAGCGTCAAGAAAACTTGCAAATTGAATTGGCAGTTGATAGCTTTGATGGAACGAAAACAATTACTATGATGGACTAAACATTTTTTCTTGGCGCCTTGCCAAGTCAGCACAAAATTGGGAACATGTTCTAAAACGATGTCTTTTTTTCAATATTGCTACAGTTTTATGCAATGACCAAGGAAGAGATTCATTTGCAGTTGCCACATATTGTAATTTTGTAATGTATTGTGTCATTTTAAAAAATTTTAACTTACTTTGCAAATAATGTTTGTAATAATAATGGAATAACGCTAACTATAATTAATTTCAATTTCATAAATCTTTTGCCAAATATCAAATATGCTAGGCATTACATGTGTTAAATAAAAGTACTTACCTGCCAAAATATAAATGAAACAGCCTGGATATCATTCATCAATGTTAATTCATGTGATATCGAAAACAACCATTTCCTAATGCACAAACAGGTGCTCGTTGCAGTACTGTAATTCTGAATATATATATTATGTGGATATTCGGTTGGTTGTAACTTTCGTTCTGGAAAAAATAAAGTTATAGAAAGAGCAACTACAAAACATGCACTTCAATCACTTACCAAAATTATATTCTACTATTTCAAAAATATAGAAATACTTGGATACTTTTTTACTCATTCCAATTTTCTTCACTACTGCATCATATACTTCATGCGCATTTGCATTCTTTTTCAAGGATACTGTTACAACTTCTCTATCTGGTAATAATACCTGCAGAGTATGAACATTATGTAATTTGACATTTTTATTTAAAAACTGATCATAGCATAATGTAAAAGAATTTTAGCAAATATATTAATCAGGATTAAACACTATGTACCCATTCGTTTGGTTTAGCAACTTAATATCTCAGACTGATGTAACAAATCTAAGGTACATGATGTCAAGCTAAAATCAAACAGATGAGTTCTCAATCAATTTTAATATGTTTATGAGGAAAGCTTAGCTAATAATATCTGTAACTGTAAAAGGCTAGTTTACACATTCTTTTTTGAAAACAACAACAAATAAATATATGATGATTAATGTTAGTGTCCCACCAAACATTCCTTTGTATGTGTCCAAAAATCACAATTTCAGCATAACATATTCGGCTTTGATCAGAATCGTACCGAAGTTTGACCAAAGTCTAAGGTACATAAAATATTATATATAATATTATTAGTTCAGCATGGTGTTTGGAGTACTACTCATTACCGATTATCTGGAAAATACACTTTGTGACTTAATGTGTTAATTCATATAAAAGTAAAGTAACAAACTGTATTGTAATTGTCAGGATAACAGTCTTCTTAAGGCTTTCACACCTGGCGTTGGATCTGATGGTGTAATTTGGTTACACCAGCCAAACCTGAACATCACAGAAGATGCTGCCAGCGAAGAGCAGCGAAACTTTTGAAGAGAAAGAGGGACACCTTGGACCAGGGCATAACAGCCCGGTAGAAATCATCATCAGATTGTCAGGATAAGCTTATATATTGAACATTGTATTGAATTCTTTTACAACAATATAGTAAACTGAAATTTGGCTATGGTCAAATAGTTATAATACCTTGCATTGTTCTAGGATGAATAATGGTCTAATTTCACACTTACTCAACAACTCTCATCAGATTTTTTATCAGCATACTTTTGCTGTTTTTTATGTGAAAATTGTACTTAAGAGAAATAGTTTTAAAATGTGGGAGGTAAAAAAGTGCAAGCACCTAAGCGAAAACGAGATGATCATCCAACATTTTTTTAACTTTGTACTTCAAAGTAACATGAAAATTAGTCACAAAACTAAATTTTTGCATTTTTCAATTGCTGTTTGCCAAAACATTTGAAAGTGCTGATTTTCAAAAGCCACCACAGAAATTATGTAAATTACCATGAAAACTAACATCATCAACAGGGACATAACAGCAATGCCAATAATAATAGTATGAGATATGTGGCAATATACACCTTACCTTTTTGGCAAATTTTAGCTAAAGAAATCATCCTTGAAAGTAGAAGAATAATCGTTGAAGTTATTTAAAAAATTATTTTGAAAATACGGTGTATGCTTGCATACATGTGATTACTTCAAATAAATCTGATAATATTTTAAATCTATTCAAGCAGCATATTTTTTTCGCAGTTTTACTGAAGGTTTTCTTAAATTAAACCAAATCACTTTCAAATACATTTCAAAGCAATGCAATAAGAAAGTAATTAATAAGTTTAACTTACTTTAAGGTCAACAGGACTTGTATTGCTCTCGTCATCTTGGTCAGTAAGGAACTCTTGCATTACATCTGATTCGGCTATAACACGAACGGCACAAACTCGTTCTAGGTATTGCTCTAACCCCCGTCTTCTAGCGTCAAGTTGCTGCTCACTAAGCGTAAACGGCCATTTACCGGGTAACTTGGGGAAGGTAAACCCTTGAAGACCACTCACATGTTAAACAAGCATCTGCAAAGTAATCTGGGAGGCTTACCGATGAACTCCTTTTTAAGATCATTGTGCAATTTGGCAAATTCTCGATACCTCCGTGAACAGAGATGTCTACCAGCCATGTATATATTGAACGCAACATATCTTTCTCCTCCTCTCTCGCTATAGTGGTAGTCAGGTATGCTGATCGGCAGTGAGCGCTTTTCACTATAATCTATGTATGTATAACCTTGTACCTCATCAGATGGTTCTAGCCTTTCTGCCTCCTGAAAAAAGTCACTCTGATGATTCAAGAGAACTGTAAAAGATAAAAGAGAAAGTCTACATGAAATTGGTGCAATTTAACAAATTTAACTTGCTCTTTTTTGCATAACAGGATACATTAAATTAACAAACACAGGCTACCACCATTGTGTGAATATTATTATTATAATACTCAAACAACACTACCACAATCAAAGCCATTTAATTTCAAAGCATTTCCATTACATGTTCTTGTAATTACCTGCTGTGTTACTGAGATTACGGTAAGTGTTAAAACATCTCCTCCAGACTTAATTAAATCCACCACTTGTTTATGAGTTGCTCCTTCTACATTAACACCATTTCTGAAAAAAGAAAACAAAACTCATCAAATAACCGCAGCATTTAAAATTGCTTTAACATACTTTTTGCTGTACTTAGCTAAGAACATGATTGCAAGTGACGCACAGTGTAAATACTGAGGTAGTTATGAGACCATAAGGTACTGGTGTGAGAATTAACATTTGCTAACAGTATGCAGAAAAGTTCCATGAGACTAATTCTGTACGATTCATCAATATTATAATGCGCAGATCATCCAAGGACCTAATCATTTTCTTTTTGTTTAAGCCCAGGTTTTCCATCATTACAGCATTTATGTATGTAAGAAATGTACATTGTAAAATTCATAGCCACAGTGAGATACTAATAGTTAATATGATTTTATAGCAACACATTCTTGAAGTAAGAGTAATGTGTTTATTATTCAAATACCATTATTATTTACTAAATAGGTATTTATTTAACCTCTTACTTAGGTAGCTTTACAAACACATTTTTATTAATTGGACTAATAAGAGTTTCACTCAAACCAAATACTAATGTAGAGGAGTCACATCAAATAATGCAATTATCAAACATTTGTCACTTATGATAAAGAATGTGGGAACCTTATGGTTTTATTCCATATTTATTCAATAATGTATGTATGCAAATATAGTTAAAGCAGTATTTTGCATACTTCCATTTGCATTTTTTATTGGAAAAATTAAAAATAGGTTCAACAAAGTTAGAGCAGAAAAGATTCATTGAAAACTAAGCCTCCAGGCTATTGAATTATTCCGGGAAAAACATAACAGTTGATTTTTTTAAATGTTATATAATTTAAAACTGTTAACCAGATGGAAGTGGTAAGTGATAAACATGAAGTGCATGTGCCAGCCTGGACTTATTTCCTATTATAGTAATATGTTGCCACTAACGCTAGATCCTGATTCCTGACAGGTAAAATATTAGGCCCTTATCCAAACCAAATGTCTACTAACAGTAGGTACCTTTTCTACATCCGTGGCTTGTAGATATATAAAAGAGGTGAAACACGTTTTCTAAAAAAAATATGTTTCCGTTGTTAAATGATTCACAATTGTTTTTTCAGATTACTTCACTTATATGCCACAGCTGGCACTTAAACAATGACAATTCAGTTTTTATTTTTTCCTATTATCAGCTACCCTTTTGATTTTATTAAAATAAATATATATTATATATCATTTAATAGTAAAATTATGGTGGTGTAGGCTATACAAATTCACTATTAAAAAAATGTTTAAAAACTAAAATAATTTTTCTCACCCATGGAAACACCATGGGTTTTTTTTATAACATCCCTCTATGATAGTTACTTGAAATATTTTTTTCATAAAATTCTAAACGCTCTGAAAAAGTTACAAATTTTCAAAGAATTTAAAACAAATTTTCCATTATTAGTGGCCCTAGAGGCCTAATACCTTTCCAATCAATATCTAGCGTTAGTGCAATATATGACTATAATAGGAAATAAATACGTGCTGGGGCATGTACTTCATGCTTATCCAGAGAGGCCGATTATGTAAATTGAAATCTAACATAAATTTGCTTCTTGAAACTTCAATTGTTTATCTTTGATATGTAAACATCTACAGAAGAACAGAAGACTAGTACCGATATTTGGTATCGGTAACTCATGGCACCATTTTTAAATGTTAAATATACAAAACACCGATATTATATAGGACATAAATGTAAATTGTATTAGAGCATGAATACACAGTGCCTCTGGCACATTAACATTTGTAAATTTAACTGTGCAATTTGGAGAAATTTATAATTTATACAGAGAAACTGGAAATTTCTTTCAGTTTTGTACTCAGTGTTACCCGATAGTTTCTTCAATAATAGCATAGGATAAAGAAAACAATAGATTGCCTATCTGAACAGTAAAATTTTGATAATTGGGTATTTCAGTGAAGTAAAAATTACGGAATTCAATATAGTTTCGTTACTAATTGTAACATATGCAAATAATTCCATATTTTGGTTAGTATAAAAAACGTATTTAAGTACGTGAATATTCAAGTTAAAGTTGAACTATTTTGAAACGCCCTCCAAAGGATGTGACGACTGAACTGAAAACGGAAATACGCAACTTGGCAACAGTGTTACTTTGCATTCCTTTGTGTCTGTCAAATCATAGTCGGGTGTCAGACAAGCTGATAGTAAACACATGTGGTTTTCAGGTTTTCTAAACGTTATCACCTTTGCCGGTGTTGGATTTGCTGTGTTTGTTGATGCTTAATTAACGCAAGAACAACGAACACTAAACAAAAAAACAAACACAACACATAAAAAACGCGTTTACAGATGATTCAGCTCAGCTGTCACTGTACTGTCAGTGGTCAGCTGTACACGATGTTGCTAGGTTGCTACTTACTCCGATTGTTGTTTATCCCTCTCTTTTCAACACGGTACAACCTGATTGTTCACTTATGTCGTCACAGCGGAATTCCTTAATTTATATTAATTAATATCTCAAGTTCTAGGAAATATTGAAAGAAATTAAAAAAAACACGCAGTCTTATTTCAATTGGATTGTTCGGAATGTATAATAAAAAAACCGCTGAAATACCCAATTGTATTTTTAAACAGAAAATGAAATAAACAACAAAACATTAAGTTAAAAACCATAAATCTTAAACCACAGATTATGAATAACTACACTAAAGATATCAAACAAACGATTTGGAAGGGTCCCTGTTTTTGTCGGCGAATTCAAGTTCTTCGGATTGCCGATAGGTGACGTCACATGTTTAAAGTATGATTTTTGAATAAGTTAGACACAATTTCCTGTTTGCTGGGTAAACATTTCAAGTAGTAAAACTAGAAATACTAACTACTGAGTTTATTGTCATAAGTCTAAAATTTCCCTATAATAAGAACATGTATCGTAATATAAAAATTAAAAAGCTTATGTGTACTACACAATTATTTGTTTGTCCACCTTAAGTGAAATTAAATTTGCTCAAATCGAATGCTAAACAACAAATTTAGATAAACTTAAAAAACCACTGATCTCTAAATAACTGGATGTCGCTTACATACCAAAATGCATGTAAATTATTTGTGATAGATTTAAGCCACCTTAGCGCTACTAGCCGCTGGTCCTTGTACTAAAATTTTGACAAAGGTTCGCTTCTGCGATAAATATGACGTTAATGATTAACTGTTAAAATCGTGAACTCATCACCTGTCTGCAGATTTCCAAAAGATGATCGTTGTAGTGTTTGAGTGAGAAACATGTGACGTACAAACTGGATATTACATTTACTCAAACCTAAAATTTGAACGCGCCGTTAAATTGATAGTGCGAGTACCAGCGGCATGGTGGCGCAACGGGTTTCTACTTATCACAGTTTTGAATGACTTATGCGATATCCAGTTATTTAGAGATCAGTGTCAAAAACACTTTGCAACTTGTGCAATACAATTTGATTTAAAAAAATGGGTACCTAATCTATTACATGCTGTAACTGCTCAGAGCACATTGAAAGCTTATATTAAACATTGCTATGTCATGCCCTCCTACCATATGATTATTATATGTGTTTCAATCTGAATACGATAACAAAAAAAAACAAAAAATGTAAGAATCGTATCCTTGTAAGTTGCCGCTATCTTCGGGTGACATTTGAAACCTTTATCCATCCTCTTTTTAAAGAGGGCCACTTTTGCCACTTTTTCGTTATCCTTAAGTGAAATTATCCCTACCTACATACCTACCCTACAAAAATAGAACTAAACTCGTGTGATATCGCGTAATACAGGCAAAAGTAAGTTGAAATGCTTTATGCTGTTTTAGATTCTGTTAGTTCTGATAGTTTTTTTTATACATTTGTAAGTTGAAAGTAATAAAAACTGGAGATCTTCTGTTGAAATCGGAGATCTGGCAACACCGCTTAGGTTTCGATACGAGGCATCTAGTGCAACCAAGTAAAAATGCAATGAGTATCGAAACATCGATATTCCGTGTATCGATACACCACACTTTGAAGTTAACTTTATGAAAACCGGTAATGAGTCATCTAGCGGTGGCTTTGCGAACTACGATTAGTATGGTCTGTAACTACAAAAACCTACATTGCCGACTGCCCGATCATTTCGGAAGTGCATAATCTATCAGTGGCCTTACGAACTACTACGGTCAGTAAGTACAGAGACTTACATTGCAGATTGTCAATGTGTGTTTGGGGTTTGAGCCTATTGGAAAAATGTAACCAAAAGAGCCAAGTGGAATAATTTTGACATTTGGAATGACTGTTTGACATATTCATTTTAGCTCAATTTACCACGTGTTGAAAACAGACGTATCCTCATGAAACTTACAGGCGTATCAAAGATACAGCTAGCAGGGACTTATTTTTCGGAAGGCACTTTCAAGCTCAGTAATGTTGTCTATTTCACCTGTAACTAAAAAATATACTAAATCACTATCTAGTAGACCCGCAGTGGTCAAATTCTTTCCTTAGGAGCATCAAGGCGTACCAAAAACAGGAAGATTTTTTTTAAACGAGTCCTAGCAAGTCCGTCCCAGTGGCCTCCACAGTTGCATGACATAACATCTTTAGATTTATCTCTGTGGGGTTATGTTAAAGGCATCATTATACGCCTCACAATTATGAGATGTCGACATGAATCATGGAAATGTTAGCAAACATATTACGGAAAATTGAATATCGCATGTGCTGCGAGCCAACGGTGGAACTTGGGGCGGCTGCAAAATTTACTTTAGCCCCTTCCACTTTACTGCCGTACATATTACGTGCGATTTAAACTATATTACTTTTACTGCAGGTCAAAATAAGCGTAGCCTGAATACATATTATAATACACAAACACAAAAACAACAAGGCAATAACATAACAATAACACCTAAATTAGCATATTACATTATTATACATTCTTTATGACGTGCTTTGGTGTGGTGCCCAAGGATGAAAATCTTGCTTCAAGTCTAATTAGGACAGCTTTTCTGCTTTGAATTTTTTATTGTCTTTAATTTAGAAAATGACCGTTGGCAAGTTGTTGTATCAGGTGTGGTCAATAACAAACTAACAACGCTAGTAAATACCAAACTAAATGCCGTGTATTTGACAATTAACAGTTCCGCAAATTCTTTTACAAAAACAGTTATTAATTTGATTCCATAAAAGTAGTAACAAATTCATTAATTGAATCGTGAGCTGTTTTGAAATGTATTTTTCATGCATGCTTATCTAGTTTTATTAAACATATTTGTGGATCATCGTTTGACAGCAATATGTTTTTGGTAATAAATTAAATTGTTGAACACCTAGATTATTGCAGTAAATGTATTATTTAAATCACTACAGTATATTCCATTTAACCCTTACTGTATTTCTTTCTTACAAGTCATAGACATAGTAAAATGCACTTCTAAGCACATAATCGTAGTTTTAAAAACCAATATGTTTGGCACCCTAATGAAATCTGTAGGAATTAGAATGAACCATCACGAAATAATTTGCCTTGTGTTATATATTTCCGCTCCGTTTTTAACACTTACTCTTACTTTTAGAACAATTATTTTCACCAAGCAGACACATTCCGCTGTCAAAACGCTTTTTTGATGGACCATCCTTGACATTAAAGCTGAGATCCTGGAGAGAGAGGAAAGATCCATCAGAGATAACGATAGAAAGAGAACCACAATTATTTTAGAATACAGGACCACTCCATCACTACTGCACCAGTATCTTTGAAAATGGTCTTATTCGAAAGCTCGTGATCGGTATTTGACGTAAGCTATTTTTTTAAATTAAGCGGCGAAATAACCAAAATTCGTAAAAGTGTTAGTTAACAATAATCTGAAAGATAGACCTCGCAGTTAGCAATTATTTTAGCAAAAATATTAAGTATATTGGTTTGAGAAATACCTTAGGCTCTAGCTGAATCTTTTATCTTTCAGATACGCATTCATTTATCTCTAAATAATCAATAGTTTTAGGTGGTGCTGTTAAAATATGTTGTTTTCTTTCTATCGTAAGCGCGAATATCTTTCTCTCTCTACAGAATCCTAGCCTTAAGACATTTTAAGGGATAAATTCGAAGGTAAATAACATGTTTTTATTAACAGAAGGAGCAATTCGTTTGGAGCCTGCTAAGGGAAATAATTCAAAAGTTTTAGATTCATTCATTTCAATTACGTGACAAGTAAATAAATTAGGTATTAATTAAAATTATGCAGATAAAAGGTGGAATTCACTTACCCGTAAGCAAAATTCTTGTAAACGTCGTAACTCAACATGGTTTAATTTGAACGGCAGGAACACTGTTACCTGATCGGGTTAAGAAGTAAGACAATTATGAAAAACGCGGCATTCGTCTGTACTTATACATATGGGAACTTTACAGGCCAATCAATTACCGAACAAATAACCGATAATATGTTTGTGTGTAGATGAACGTGAATTTTAAACAAAGTTAATAAGAAACACTTTCTCTTGGCGTATGTGAACAGGTTGAGCGAGTGACATATTACCACTTATACACGCAAAAACAAGTATTGATGCCACTGTATCGAGACTCTGAACACAAAAATCCGAAACTTCTGTACGTTATACAAAGCTATCGCAAGAGCCTTAGACATAGGTCATTGAGCATAAGAATAAAAGAGGGGTCAACTTATCAAGAATATTATCGTCGAAAACAATTATATAAATCCACGCATACTATTGATTATGATTCAGAAGGTATATATTTTTTCTGTAAGGAATATAACAAATATTCGTTTAAAAAAGACATCAAGCCACTTATAAATTTGATATGACATTTTCGAAAACACTTCGTCTATGGTCGAAACCAAGCGCTGTTATTTAGCACGCCCCAGTTTTGAAAAAAAGCCCCATATAAAAAACGAATCGCAGTATAGATTTAAGGTGGGGCAGCCGGAATTTTTTCGTGAATACCTTCACTTCAGACGGCATGCGACGACTCATTTGAAAACACGACCAGCTATAGACAGTTCGAAATCTTTTGTCGTGATTTTTATCCACGAAGGTTTAACTGTAAAAAAATTACATCCCTTTTCGCGCCATCTACGTCAGTCAAGAAATCATCATTAGTTGAAGCACCTGTTAGAAGTTGTATTCATTGATTTGATATGCTGGAGCTGTAAATAAACAAACATTACACTACGGAATTTACAGATCTGCTATAATTCTGTTTACCTACATTGTTAATAACGCAAATTTTTGTAGTATCGTTGTAAAAAAAAACAGCCTGCCTTTTGAAAAACAAGTCGAATTATTCCAGATAAGTTGTTAAATGATTCAAAACAAGCCTTGAATTTAACCTTAGAGTAAATTAAAAACATAAAACGTATTTACCAGACTAAAATGTAAGCAAAACAAGCATCTGACAGTGAACAGACGCACATCCAGCGCTAAAAATACATTTTAACAGCCCAAACCCGGTGTCCGATAAATTTTTCACAAGTACGTTCGTACCCGTACCTACCAAAAGGCACTTTTGTAAACAGTGTTTTGTTTTTACCAGTGGCGGGTGTTCGAATGGGGTCGAGCGCGAGTTCGAGCGTCAGTAGCAAAAAATATGAATATTCCAAGGAATATTCGGAAACATAAGTATTTTTAGACCTTTACCTTACGGCAGTTTAGTATCGCCTTATGACTTTATGCCTATTTTCTGGAACCTTTAGTGCTTGATGAAAAAATGTGGTTTTATTTATTTTATTTCCAAATGCATTTAAATCTCAATCTAAACTAAAAGTTATGTTCCCTGCTTTGACAGCAGTGACTTGAAAAACTGTTTAAAAATTGGGCATTAGCTCCCGTTAGCATGTTTGAAGCAGTACAGGTCAATATCCAATTGATCGGAAACACATGATTATCAAGAGCCCTATCCCACACTACTTGCTTAGTTGTGAAATTTATGCGGTATCGGTACAACAAAATGGTGTCTTTATAAATCAGTTTTGACTAGACTTCCCTTCCAACTAACGTTTACCTTTTCTTTTACATATTTCAAAAGTTGCATAAGTATACACAGAATATACTATGTATACAGGGTCCGAAACTTAAAACTCCCCAGGCTCGTATTTTCGCTATTTTTTTAGGTACAACCTTAAGTTATATATGAAATTGTAGGTCCTTTTAAACTCTTTAAAAATAGAATATTGGGTGTCCAAAATTTTTTTTGTGAATTATCATATTTTGCAAATAAAGTTAATTTTTGTAAATATTTTTTAACCTTACCCCGTATAATAAATATTGCTTTATAGTTGGATGCCGCCTTTTATTTACTTCAATTTGTGTCTTTACCATATATGCGTAATTTTTACTCCTTCTTAGTGAAAAACAAGAAAAACTATTCGCCGCCATTTTTGTTAACAGGGTTGTTCAGAATTTTTTAAGTGTTATTTTAGTAGCTTATTACGCTACAAATTATGCCTACATACCCATCGCTGCACACAAAACTTCAAAATTTGGAGTAACTTTTTAATAAATAAAGTACAAAGTTCGGTTTACAGAGAGAGAGGCTAGAAAACGAAACCCCGCGATGAGGCTAGTTTGGTTTTCTACATCACGCACTAGCCTCATCGCAGGGTTTCGTTTCCTATACAGGGTGTCTCTAAATTCGATGTCATAATTTCTATTGCGTGTTCCTGACGTGAATTTATGACGAAAAGTCTATATAAACATGTGTCCGAAAATGCTTCATTTTTTATATACAGAGTGTTGAAGTTAAACAAAAATTTTTGAATTTTTTATTTTTTAGAGAATGGTTTTTTGAAACTTTACGAATTTTGGCAGAATGTTATAATAGATCACGGCTAATAATCAGGCATAAAAGATTTTTTCATATCTTTAACAGAGGCGGCGTAGGGGGAGGGGCAGGGGGATTTTCTCTTTGAAAAAAGGTTGTGTGTAAAATGTCAAAAAACTCGTTACTATTTTCAGAAAGAGCAACAAATAAGGTACAGAAAAGGATCTCTTATTGCATTTCGCTAGAACGAACCGTTTTCGAGAAAATCGAGAAAATATGAATTCCTACAGATTGGCGCAAATAGACCAAAAATTAACTTTTTTATTTTCCAAAGAAATTAACGTTTATATGGCAACAACTTTTGAAATTAATTGAACTATATCATTACAAATGATCAGATATAAGGATTACCTCCATATCTAAACAGTGCCGGTAATTTGGGGAGGCGGAGCAAGAAGTATTTTTTATAAAAAGATTGTTTCCACATTTTTAAATTGTTTCAAAAATTATGAAGATCAGTTAAAAATATTAAAAGAAGAAAAATTTACTTTTTATACTGCTAAGACAAGCCATTGCTGTAAAATTAAGAAATTGGATTTTTTAAAGATTTTTAATAACGCCAAATGCAAGTTGCATATTTAGCTTTAAAAAATAATTTGTTTAATTTAATTAATTAATTAATTTAATTTTTCTTTCTTATATTTTACTGGTCTTTATTATTGAAACGGTTTAAAAAATGTAGAAACAATATTTTTATAAAAAAAGACTTCTTGCCCCCTCCAAATTACCGCCACTGTTTAGATATGGTGGTAATCATTGTGTCTGACCATTTATCATGATATAGTTCAATTAATTGTTGCCATATAAACGTTAATTTCTTTGGAAATTAAAAAAAAATAATTTTTGGTCTATTTTTGTTCTAGCGAAATGCAATAAGAGGTCCTTTTTTGTACCTTATTTGTTGCACTTTCTGAAAATAGTGACGAGCTTTTTGACATCTCACACACAACTTTTTTTCAAAGAGAAAACCCTTCTGCCCCTCCCCCTACGTCGCCACTGTTACAGATATGAAAAAATGTTTTATGCCAAATTATTAGCCGTGATCTATTATAACATTCTCCCAAAATTCGTAAAGATTCAAAAAACCGTTCTGTAAAAAATAAAAGAAATCGAAATCTTGTTTTTAACTTCAACACTCTGTATATCAAAAATGAAGCATTTTCGGACACATGTTTATATAGACTTTTCGTCATGATTTCACGTCAGGAATACGCACTAGAAATTATGACATCGAATTTAGAGACACCCTGTATAGCCTCTCTCTCTGTAGAACGAACTTTGTACTTTATTTATTTAAAAGTTACTCCAAATTTTGGGGTATTGTGTGCAGCGATGGGTATGCAGGCATAATTTGTAGCGTAATAAGCTGCTAAAGTAACACTTAAAAAATTCTGAACAACCCTATTAACAAAAATGGCGGCGAATAGTTTTTCTTGTTTTTCACTAAGAAGGAGTAAAAATTACGCATACATGGTAAAGACACAAATTGAAGAAAATAAAAGCCAGCATCCAACTATAAAGTAATATTTATTATATGGGGTAAGGTTAAAAAATATTTACAAAAATTAACTTTATTTGCAAAATATGATGATATGCAAAAAAAAATTTGGACACCCAATATTCTATTTTTAAAGAGTTTAAAAGGACCTACAATTTGACATATAACCTAAGGTTGTACCTAAAAAAATAAAGAAATACGAACCTGGGGAGTTTTAGATGGCGGACCCTGTATATAGGGTTTGTTGTATATTTTGCATTTTTTTTTAGTAAAACAGGGATTTCTTTCATTGCAAGTTTCTCAATGCATGTTTACCATATTATTCTAAGGTATTTGTGTAACTTTGTTTCTGATATGACCAACAAGTAGCAACATTTGTTTTCCAGAAAGCTTCTTTTGCTTAACTATGTATAGGCGTTATCTGAATATTACTATTAATATACAGGGTGACATAGAAAAAAGTACATTGTATAGTGCCATACAATAGAGGACACTAAAATAAGAAAAAAAGTTCCTATGAACATGGGTCCGCAAGGCCTTCGGTTAAAAGATACGGGGTGTTGAATGTTAATTTTTTTTTATTTATTTGCAAAAACAATGATGAATGCTTCAACAATTACATTTTAATAGAATGATGAAAAATATGATTAATTAAAACAAAACATTAAGTTTTTAGAAGATGTTCAAATTGTTGCCCTTGTACTTCAATACATTTTTCTATTCTTCTTCTTAATGATTGATGGCATCTTTGAAATATTCCTGGGTTATTACGAAATCTATCTGCCGATTCCATAATTCTCATCCATAATTGTTCTTCATTATGTATTTCTACAGCATAAACTTCATTTTTCATAAAACCCCAAAATGAAAAATCGAGAGGATTAAGGTCGGGACTACGAGCTGGCCAGGGTACAGGCCCCCCTCGACCAATCCACGTATTTCCAAATCTCCTGTCCAAATAATCCCTTGCCACTCGAGAAAAGTGCGCTGGCGCCCCATCATGCATGTAATACATTCTTCCAATAATGGCCAATGGGACATCCTCTAATAATGTGTTTAAATCATTCTCCAAGAAATTTCGATACAGTGCACCTGTCAATCGATTGGGCAATCGAAATGGGCCAATTAAGTAATTGTCGATTATACCTGCCCACACATTAATAGAAAACCCATATTGGTGACTTCGAATTACAGTTTGATGAGGATTTTCATCACTCCAATGGTGCATGTTATGTAGGTTCAGAATACCATCACGACTAAAACCAGCTTCGTCAGTAAACAAAATTGATGAAATAATGATTTGTCTTTGGTTTTGAAACCATTCGCAAAATTGTACACGAGGAAGAAAGTCATGTTCCAGTAGTGAATGAATTTTTTGGAAATGATATGGGCGAAGAAGTTGTTCTTTGAAAATTTGTCTAACTGATTCACGGTTAAGGTTTCGCACCGCTAAACTTGTTTTTCTGGTGCTTGTTCTCGGATTATTTTCTACCATTCGTAAAACAGTTTCTTCGTTTCGCACAGTGCGACGAGTTCTGGAAACCCCACTATTCACTTTTGGTTTTTTAAAACAGCCATCTTCTCCCAAACGCCTATGCACATCAATAAATGTTCGAACATTAGGAACTTGTCTTAAAGGATATCTTTCTTGATAGATACGTTGAGCTTCGTAAGAATTTGATCTAGCTTCGCCGTAACACATAATCATGTCCCTGTATTCTTCAAAAGTGTAGTGAACCAGTTTTGAAAGCAAGTTTGAATAATCAGTGAGAAAACCAATGAAAAACGTAATCAAGAACACAAAATACCTCTAACAATTATTACATTAGTTTGACAAGTGTCATTATGACTCATTATTTAATTGTTATTTATCATTTTTTTTGCAAAGGTTACTTTGGCGCTTTTTTAATAATTTGCGTGCATTGTCGGCTTTTAGATGCATTTGTACTGGAACCATTGCTTCTAGCGACTTGGACAAGGTATACCTTTTTTAAGTATAAAAGAAGGGATAACAAATTTTTTAAGTCGAAAATGATATACAGTGTATAGCAAAAAAGTTAGGACCTATTCAATACATTTTGTTTTTGCAAATAAATAAAAATAAATTAAAATTCAACACCCCGTATCTTTTAACCGAAGGCCTTGCGGACCCATGTTCATAGGAACTTTTTTTCTTATTTTAGTGTCCTCTATTGTATGGCACTATACAATGTACTTTTTTCTATGTCACCCTGTATATTATAAATATTCAGACAACGGTATAGGTCAGGTAAAATATCGATAACATGAGTGTATTCATAACATGCACTATAACGGTAGGTATATCTTGTTATTCTTATGTTATGATAAAATAGAAGTTAAGATTAATATGACTATTCATTATTAATACTTCATAATTATCAATAAGTATCAATAAACGTCGAACAATTTTAACACTAGAGTAGATATGTGCCAAAATAATATCTGTTACATCCTTAAAAATGCATGCTCATATGAGAACTCGTCCTGTCATTCTCTTTTAAGATAAACCGCATCTCAAAACCCATATTGCAATACATTTACTACTACTACGTTTGATTGCACCATAATCTTTGATTTCATTGAAGTTAAGATAAAGTATATGCGACGTCCTGAACGAGTTCCAAAATTATTACAGAGATTCAAAGCAATTAGCGTTGGTGGCATGTGTAGATCAGTCAAGCAGATATACATACTGCCATTGCCAGGTACTGCAGGTACTACCAGTAAAATGCACATGGAAAAATGGATAGTCGATTTAAGGTATAATAACGGGTGATTCAATTAGTGCTTTAGGCTTTTGAAGTTAAAAGGTGATTAAAAGTAGTTAACGTAAACATTAAAACAATTCTGATTTGATAGTTGTGTTCAAAACAATATGAGTCAGTTGACTCCAAAATAACATAGCAAAATTATTAAGTTTATCATTATTCAGAAATTTTAAAGCTGCTGGATAATCCAACAACAAATCCCTTTAAAAATATAAGAAATGTGGACGATGTTGAAGCTGCATGATAAAGTGCCCGAAATCATCTAAATTTGTCTGTCAGATGTCGTTGTCAGCAATTGAACCCAACATATGGATCAACCTGGAAAATTGTGAGAAAGGATTTGAGGTTGCATCCGTACAAAATTCAATTGGTTCAAAAACTAAAACCTAATGATCACCATTGTCGTCAATATGTTGTTCCATTTATGCCCAATGTTCGAGAGCAACATGTTACTATAAATGGGGTTCGTTAGCGAAAGTATTATTCTTAAAGTAAGGGCTCTAGTCACAAATTTCATCGACTTTAAAAGTAAATATGACAATTGTTGCCGAAAAACAATGCCTTCTGGTCCAAAATATACAAAAACCAAAAAGGTCGAAAATGTCGAGGTTTCCCTTGGTCGTCGCCTGCCAAGGTCGAAAACTTGGATTTAACATTCCCTTTGCACCATAAACAACATATGGAAATGGAAAAATTCCTGATTTAATGCAACATTCGATGTCTAATTTTACTGTGTTAAAAACAAAAGAATTATCTAAGAGGTAAATTAAGAATTTTATCGTATATCTTAATTCCCTAAAATTAATAAAAACTACAAAAAGTTTAAATTATTAATAGTTATTTATTATTCTAGTTTATTCATAGTCTTATATTTTTTAACAAACAGTTTCTGTGTAAAAATCAATGAATACTCTTTATTTTTGCCGAGCATGACCATACCTAACGTAAATTGGGATAGTGTCAAAATTTTAGAAAAAGAGCGGAATACTAATAAAAGATTCATTTTGGAGATGTAACAAATTAATAAAACTAATAACATTATTAATAAAAAATCGGATACACATAATTTTTAGTAATACATACACATATTTGTTAACACAAATTTTACAAAATTAATAAAACCTAAATTCAATTAGTTATTGGTGATTTCTTTTTAAAACTTTCAAAATTGATATTACACATAGGAATCAATTTCAAAATTAAAATATAGTGGTTTGTGAATTTGACTACGACGTATTATGTCACCTTATATTTTTTCTAGTCATTGTATTGTACACAAAATTCTGCATCATATTATATGCAAAATACATATAGCATATACTTGTTAAATTTCCAAAGATTCATTCGTATTTAATAAAGCTGCCTAGGTAAACCTCAAATTTGTAAGTAACATGTTCCACTTTATGTAAAGTTAATGTAATTAATGGATTGTTGTTGTAGAAAGCCCTGACGAAGTTCGCAATAAAGCAGGCTAAAGCTTAGAAAAAATAAAAAGTACTCGTTCATTTTTACCACCAGGTCGAATTCCCCCAAGAAATATTACCTTCATAAATATTATAATGTATATACACAAGGGTAGAACCTCCAAAAGAATTTTAAAGATAATTGTAGGGTATCATGCCTATATGAGTATCTGGAAAAACATTTACTGAATGTTTATCTGCATGTATCAATATACTGATTTTTTTGATTTGTTTTAAAATGAAGGATTATTTACTTGGATCTTGTTTTCATTCGTTTATTGATAGTGTATTTTACCCCATTAATAGAATTAAAAATTCTGATTCTTATTGAAAAAACTGCAAACATGGACCCTTTCCTTTGCGTTTTTACAAACCGTAATTTCACTATTACAACAAATATCTATGAAGTATAAACAGCCAGATTAACTATCAAACATAACGAAAATGTAAATATCTCATTAATCATACAGGAATTTTTAAAACTGTTGATAAAAGAATTATATTGTTATCTCGCATGAGTAGAAAGTAATAAAGTAACTGTATAGATTAAGTAGCGCAACCAATTGTACCTATAAGATAGAAAAAGACAGCCTCTAAAATCCCAAACATGGATGCCGTTTTGTTAGTTTCGCTGTTTGCCGTTTTTTGTCAGCGCTTTATTTGACATTCGACAGAAATAACCTCAATTTTTATGAGCGTGAAGCGTGGTGATGCGAATTTTGACTTGTGCTTTGTGCTGTTTGTTTCATTATTAGCTGCATTATTATTGTTTGTCGGTGTTAAAAATGCCAACGTGTGCGGTTTCATCTTGTTGTAATACAAGCAGCAAGGGCTATAAATTATATCAATTGCCAGTCGGTGATCGAAATGCTGAAAGAAGACAAGTATGGTTAAATTTAATCGCAAGATTAAATTTACCTGATTCTGCAAAAGTTTGTGAGGTTTGTTTTATTACACTCATTGTAACCCATTAATATTGCATTACCTTGTTATAGATTCATTTTTCTGAAAAGCAGTTTGAAAATAATAGGGCGGATGGTAAAAAAAGACTTCGGCCTGATGCAATTCCGGATTTATTGAACAATGACTATTTTCTTGATATAAATGACTCCAATGAATGCAAGAAACAAAAAACAATAGAGGAAAACGAGTCTATTGCATGTGTAGGAAAAAGAGAAAAACTATATTTGGATGAAAGTATGGACACGTTTATGGAAGAAACAACCTGCTCATGTAAGTTATTTTTCCAAATACAATCAATTTATTAATTTATATTTCAAACTATAGATACGACAAACGTTGAAAGTGAAGAAATTCACGATGATAGTTTGTGTAACATTGAGGTTGAGTGTGAAGAGTTGTTCAGAGAAGTTCCAAATGATATGAAAAATGCTTTAATTGAAAAATTGAGAGATAAATTACGAAAAACTTTGAGAAAATGTGCATTTTATAAAAAGAAACTGGAGCAGAAAAGCTCAACAAACCTGGAGAAGATTTTTACTGAGGACCAGCTGAAGTATTTAGAGACAGGGACTTGCAGAGGAGCATCATGGTCTGAAGAAAGTATAACAAAGGGCTTGAAGTTATACATGGCTTGTGGTACAACTGGATATGAAGAAATTCGTAAACAGGGTCTTCCATATCCGGCCATAAGAACGTTACAATCACGTTTAAAAGAACTAAAATTTAAGCCAGGTATCTTGGAAGAAGTGTTTGGCATGTTAAAGCTTAAAGTTGGTGGTGGCGTGAATGTTATAATAAGAAATTAATTAATCTTTTTTTTTAGATGGAGACATTCCAACCAAAAGAAAAACATGCTACTCTAGTTTTTGATGAAATGAATATTAAGCCTGGATTGCAACTGGATAGTGGACTGTCGACAGTGATAGGAAGACCAACTCTTAAGTCATCCAATGAAGCTCCAAACGAATTTGCAACCCATGCTTTGGTTTATATGCTAGCCGGTGTTTCAACTAGATGGAAACAAATCGTTGCCTATGATTTTACTGGCACTTCATACAATCCATTGGAGATATATGAGAGAATAAAACAAATTATTTACAAAGCTCACGAAATTGGAATAACTGTGCGGGCAATTGTTTCTGACATAGGCCCTCAAAACCGCAGTCTGTGGAAATCATTAAACATTGTGGCCGGAAAACATAGCCAAATTAATAACTCCGTTGTTCATCCCTGTCTTCCTAATGAGCGGCTTTTGGTTGTACCAGATCCAGTTCATATCTTCAAAAATATTGCATCCGCATTAACGAAGGGACATTCATTTATTCTTGAAGATTGCATAGTGGAAAAATACAACCTTCTAC
Organism: Rhyzopertha dominica; assembly: GCA_025024175.1. NCBI lineage: Eukaryota > Metazoa > Arthropoda > Insecta > Coleoptera > Bostrichidae > Rhyzopertha > Rhyzopertha dominica. Next base: position 24,905,031 of record QCXZ01000137.1, read on the forward strand.
ACAACAAAATTTCAATAGAGCCCATAACTGAAGTATATGAATTGGACAAAAATGATGTGATTCGATTATGCCCTCGTTTAAAAGAAAACGTAATTCGACCATCACATTTTGATAAAATGAATGTTGGAGTAAGTGTGGCTTTAATAAATAATGATGTTTCAGCTGCAATTTTGTATTATATATCTTTAAAAAAAATCGATGAAACACATAGCACTACAGCATGGTTTTTGCAAGTTATGTATAAGTGGTTTCAACTATTAACTTGTCGCTACCCGAATTTAGCCATCTCATTAAAAAATAAAGAAAATCATGACGAAAACATCACTTTTTTAAAATCTGTACAAGAAATTATGTACCATACAAAAATTAATAACAAATGGCAACCGTTTCAAACTGGAGTTTTATTAGCCACACAGTCTGCTATGGATTTTCAAAAAATTTATCTTGAAAAGGAAGATTTCGATTTTGTGATGTTAGGGAGGCTCACACAAGATTGCGTTGAAAATTCTTTTTCTATAGTGAGATGTAGGCAACCTGTACCTGATGCCCATTTATTTAAAATTAGTTTAAGACTGCTATGTCTGAGCCACCTGGAAAATAATACAAAAAATAGTAGTTACGACAGGGATGGGGGTAATTTTGTAGTAAGATATTGTCAACAAATGCATGAGAAAAAGAATTTAATGTCTAAAGAAAACATTATAATCACAGAATTACAAAATGAAGCAGATTTTTGTTCAAATTTATATGAAAAATTGTCGGAGGAGGTGGAGGCTAGTTTATATTATTTATTGGGTGCTGTCATTTTTAAAATCGGAAATCATTATTCAGTTTGTGAAACTTGTTTTAATTCAATTCAGAAAAAATGCAATGAGGTAACAACATTAAATTACTTTCTAAAATTAAAAGAATTTAAAGTTAATTGTTTACAACATCCAACAATAGATTTGTATAATTGTATATATAATATGGAACTTCGTTTTAGGGCATCTGAAGATGATATTGTAAATAATAGATTAAGTTTAGATAATTTTGTAAATAATGTAATCAATATTATTGGTTGTCCAGATACAATTTTAAATTGTCACAATATTTTTGAAAAAACTGTAAAATTATTTTTTAAATGTAGGCTATATTTTCTTTTGAATTCCAAATATAAAAAAGATTTTTCGGAAGAAGCTCATGCCAGCCGCAGCATGGCCATGCGTGTAGCTGTTAATAAATAATTGTTTATTTTGAAATTGTCTTTTTTTTAATTAAAATTTGAATATTTCAATAAAATTCATGATGATTTTTATGTACCTTATTTAACATTAATCGATTTTTTTATAGGAAAAAGAACATAGAACCCTGAAAAAATCGACTAACTTTTATATAATATTTGCAACCTCTAAAAATCTGCCAACTTTTGAACTTGCCGCTTTGAAAAATCCCAAACATGGCGGATGGTTGCGCTACTTAATCTATATAGTTACTTTAGAAAGTAAGTTTACATTATAAGATTGAAGATATAAGAAGGTAAAATTAAAATAAACACAAACAAGACATAGGCAAGCTACCCAACATATCTCGGAGAATAAGATACTGTGCACATTTGAATTTGTATCATACAAATGCAGTCTTTCACTCTTCATCAATAAAAATGATTAGGTACATGTAAAAGGCAGCTGAACTTACAAATATTAAATAAGAAAGAATTGTATAAGGTGATAAGGTTAAAGAACTTGACAGTTGTCATGCAGCCTGTCATAACAAAAATCAATATTACAAGGCACGTAGATATTACAGATTACATAAGTGATACTGAGGATGAATGGGGACAAACTCACACTTCCAAAATTCTATCCCCTTTCCTGATTCCGGCTTGCTCTGCTGCCCCCCGATCCAGGACTGCACTGACATGTTGTAGGGGGGCGTATAATTCACCATTTATGCTTCGTAATTGACCACCTTCACTCACTTGACCACGCACGTTAAAACCAAAGCCAGTTTCCGTTTTGTTTATGGTCACAACACGAGGACCATTCGTTGCAACTTTCATACTGTTATTATTAATTTTTGTGCTGTTTTTGACCGCCTCGCAGTCAGCCATATTTTGACACTTTGACAACGACATAGCACATTCACCCCCTCTTTGAAAAAATGCTGCTGACCTTGCGCACTTTAATATTTGTTTTTGTTGCCAGTTGCATAACCACTAGGCGTTCAATGTTGAATAATGGGGAATAATGTATGTATGTACCGTATATATGAAAGTAAGGTTCCCAAAAAAAAACAAGGGAAAAATAATAAAAATGTAGTTCATCAGAGATAAAAATTGAGCTGATCATACCACTTAAGCTTACAATTGTGTGGGACAGTAATTGCAAGCAAAACCCTTAGTTCTTTGTTTAATATTAAGAAACATGCAAAATACAATAAATAAATAGGAGTTTAGGATACATAACAAGTAAATTTAAATTTATATTATTTTTTTAGCCCTGCCCTCGGCATTCCCTTATCATTCTTTACTAATTAAAATTATTAACAAGTCTCTTTAAAAGTACCTGAATCTAATTAGAAATTATTCAAATATCAATGTTTTCTCCACATTATTAAATATTAATTGGCAGAGCGCTTGCTGCCTCAAACGGTCATCGTCAGTGCCTTATACAATTATTTTGAAAAAAAAATACAAACTATGGGCAAACAGAAATTAATTTTAATAGAAGTCAAAGAATGAAAACAACTATCTAGACTTTAAAATAATGAATGTACGTTGTGCAGTTGCAAGAAGTCATCAACATTATGATTTAATATTGAACAATATTGAACTGTAACACTTTGGTCATTTAAAATTTTGTAGATCTCTAGGATTTCTAAAGAGTTTAATTTACAGTGGAATTCTTACAAGTTTAAAGCTACGTCATGTATTAGTGTGATGTCACTTGTGTTCATCGTTGCCAGATGTTCTGACTGGATGAAAACTATGCCTTATCCTTACTAACCTCAAAACTTACCTCAAAATTGAGATTAAGATTGATATGTCATGAACTGAGAGCCGCGTGAACTTGGTAAACACATCGGAAGCACTAAAGTTTAAATATATACAGTCTTTTAGTGCTTCAGATATAAAATAACAGCACCAGCCGTTTCGGAAATATAAGCGAATTTCTAAATTACCTGCCAACTTCACGCTAGCAGGCACTTATTAAGCACCAACGTTAAAACTGCTGAATTGGTTGGTGCTTTGTTGGTGCTTTATGCTGCCCCTTTTGCCATATCAAGAGCACCAGCCGTTTTCGAAAAATAAGCATTTCTCCAACTTAGCTGCTAACATACATACATACATAATACACTTAAAGCATCATCCTGCTACTTCATTTAATGGTTAGTTAGTTAAAGCATTACAATTTTATCAGAACTACCCGTTTCTGAAATATTAGCAACTTTCTAAATTATGTCGCAGCGGGAATACATCAAGCAAACATTTATCGTTAATGTAGAGAACTACTAATGATTGTGGTTTTATTTTTTTATCTATTAATGGTCTTTACCATGCCATGGGCAGGACTTGAACCCTCTATCTCAGGGCCCACAGCAGCTACCCTATCACCGAAACCAGCTATTGTGGTTATTGTTATAGATAGAACCAACGGCAACGGGATAAAAAACATCTATCTGGTTGGATGGTACCCTAGCAATTCACAGTATTTTTTGTTTCATAGATGGTGGGCGATCTACAAACAGCTGGAGTACTGGAATACATTAATTTTAAAACAACGTAAAACACATTTCTTTTGAAAAATAATAGCTATATTCCTACTGCATACACGACTTCAAATGGTCTGGAAATTTCTAGAATTTTTTTTAATTGCATCTTAGGACCTGATCTTTTTCCTATTCGATGTTTTTTAACTCTTATTTGTCACTGAATGTGTTAAAGTTTTAAATCGAAAAATTACATTTCCTCAGATGCTTTCCAACTTTCTACCACTGATATCAATACACTTTTATGCTATATTGCTAGATATTGCTAGAGAGGCTAAATAAATGTTCCCCGAGATGTGAAGAAGTTAATGGCTATTTTTCCAACTGCTTATGCTATATTCAATTAGGTTTTATTTCTTGTTTTAGATTAACCCTCTGCAACAAAGGTGTGAATTGCTCAGAAACACAGCACCGTATTTTTTGTGATTGTGTGAACTCACATAGGTATATAACAGAAACCATGTCACGGTTACCTTACTAATCAAGATTAAGATAGGTATGTCAATACATACTATGTCAATTCTTAGTTTGCTTTTGACGCATGTACAGGGTGTTCTGTTTTCGTTGTAATTGTAGGGTATTTCGGTAACTATTAATGTTAGAGGGTTGCAGTTTTGACATTACTATATTACTTCTTTTTTGTGGGTTGAGCTATACCATCGCCACTTCTGTATCATCTTTTCTTTTAAAGCTAATAGCCAACTTTTGAATAATGTAACATTTCTTCAGCTCTCAATATCTGGCTTGGGTATGCAGATACAAAAAAAAAACTGTAGTCATTTTTATAGGTATTTTTGTTTTAAATCCAGTGACGTACTCAGAAATTTTTTAGGGTTTACATTTTTTAAATATTACACAAACTTGCATTTTTTTAATGGAAACTATAGATGGCTTTGCTATGGTTGAAAAGACCTATTTTATTGTCTGATTCATTTAATCAGATTTTACGTTTACATCCAGGAGGCTATGGAATAAGAAAACACAATATAATTTATATTATTTGGGAAAAATTTTAATCCATTAAAAATAATATATAAATATTTGAATACATACATAAGACTCCCAAAAGCACTCATGCAGTTTTTTTTAAATCGGTAATCTAGAAGGCCATGCAAATAATGAAAATGATTGTTTATCTGGAGATAAATACCCATGCATTGTTTATCGTCAATTATTTACATCCATTTTGACGAAAAATGTAAAATCTCATTAAATTATTACAAAAATTAGAATAATACCAAAATTAGTAAAAATAAACCTAACAATGTATACATTTTTAATCAGAATAAATAGGTCTTTTTAACCATAGCAAAGCCAACTATGGCTTCCTTTAAAAAAGGCAAGTTTGTGTATAATCTCCAAAATGTGACCTCCTAAAAAAAATCTGAGTACGCCACTGGATTCCGAATAAAAATATCTAAAAAATGTCTACAGTTTTTTTTGTATCTACATACCCAATCGAGATATTGAGAAATGAAGAGAAGTTACATTTTTTAAAAGTTGGCTATAGCTTTAAAACAAAAGACGATGCCAAAATGGCTATGGTACAGCACAGCTCCCAACAAAAAAGTAATACAGTGATGTCGAAACCACAACGTTCTGGCATTATTAGTTACCGAGATACCCTACAATTACAACGAAAATGTAATTGGGTATTATCACTTTTTTTGAAAATTACGAAAAATGAATCTTGAAGTGCATATTTATCGTACGCCATGTTAAAAAAAACAAAAAAAATATTTGTAGGTAGAGAATTTCAGGTCTGAAATTCGAATCTTAGGAGTCACCGCCAAAACGCTTCTATCTAAGGTTATTCAATTCGTGACGTCAAGTGTCATGTAAACATTGCCGAGGAGCGTGCTGTTTAATGGTGTAGTATCAGTCTTGTATTGGAAAAGCTTTTGTGTGGTGTTTATTGAAAGGACGGTGTAAGAAGTCGCACCAAAAAGTGATTTGTGTAGTGTTACAAGCATCTATGATGTATGGAAAACAAAACAAGTGTTGTTTTGTACATGGTTATAAAAGTACTTCAGTCAGTATAGCTAACGAAATTTTTGTAACCGTTCCTCGAGATTATCAACGTATGAAAAAGTTGTTAAAGGCCCCTAGACGTGATATGCCGAAATCGCAAAGTTTGTTTTTCTGTTGTGAAGATCATCTTAATTCTTACTGTAAGTTTTATTATTCTTTTTGGGGTTATAAGTGTTTACCATTCAGTTTCCATTTTGTTATAGCTTGAAGAGGATATGAAAAATTATATGCGGTTTAAGTTGATAGAGGGAAATGTTATAATAAAGAACGACGTTGTTTCCCATATATTCGGCTGTTAGCCAGACCGAAAACGAGCCGCAAGAGCCCCGAAAATAAATGGCAATTTATATTTATTCTGACCTCTAAAATAAATGTCAAGTTTAGGATACGTTTTTGATTCTTACATTTTTATGTTTACAAATAGTATGTTTCTAACAACCCACTGGGATAAATTTGATAAAAAGTTCACTTATGCTGTTGCTTTTACGTTCCTCATCTCCGCCGCGTTGAACCGCTCGTCGCTGTACACAAATTCCATAACAATGAATATGCCTTCAGAAGTCATAACTCATAAGTATTTCACTTTTTCTTGGCGTATTTTAATTCGCTTGTCACAAAATGAACGCAAACAACAACCTGATAAATTGAAGGGCTGAGGCTGACGCGTACGATAGCTCTGAAGGGCCAAGCAGAAATAAAAATAAAACACGATTTATATTTTATACATGGAAGTGAAAAGCTGTTAACTGGCAATTGTCAGATAGTAACTGGCAATTGTCAGATAATAACTGGCAATTGTCAGATAATAACTGGCAATTGCCAGATAGTAACTGGCAATTGTCAGATAGTAACTGGCAATTGTCAGATAATAACTGGCAATGCCAGATAGTAACTGGCAATTGTCAGATAGTAACTGGCAATTGCCAGATAATAACTGGCAATGCCAGATAGTAACTGGCAATTGCCAGATACTAACTGGCAATTGCCAGATGTTAACTGACAATTGCCAGATGTTATCTGGCAATTGTATACGCTAGTTATTTGACCGGCCGGCGCGGTAGGCGTATGCAAAATGTCAGAACAATCGCAATATCCAAAAAATAGTTAATTGTATAATCTAAGGGCTTATCTTAAGGGATTACATTAAATAAACCTTCCTGCATAAAGAAGCGGCCACTTAATTGCAAGACGTCTGACGTCACGGCCAGTATGTTCGCGTTTTGGCGGTCCCTCTAAATATTCACATTTTTAATATTAAAAATACACCTTACGATCAATTTTTTTTAATTTATAAGCTGTCACAGCTGTTTTGTGTTAGATGCTACTTATTAATATGCAATTTAATAAAATATAAATACATGGCTAATACCCAATTGTGGGCTTACTTCAAATATAAAAGATCTAAACCGTGTTTGCATTCTTATAGGAGATAAGAGTCCTGCCCAGGGCACGGATGTTATGTATGAGTGTTTTTCTATCATTTGCAATAACCTAATAAGCTGGCTAATTGTCCAAAACATGGTAAAGACCATTAATATAAAAAAATAAAACCACAATCACTAGTAGTTCTCTACATTACCGATAAATGTTAGCTTGATGTGTTCCCACTGCAGTGTGAAGCACTAAAAGACTGTATATATTTAATCTTTAGTGCTTACGATGCGTTTGCCAAGTTCACGCGGCCCTTATGCTTTCTGGAAACTGTCCCTTCATTACATTATATGGGAAGCGGAGACGACCACTAAGAAACACAATTGGTCAAACTAACAATATTATAGACGATTCCTTCAACTTAATACGGCAAACCTCTTATGCTTTCTGGAAACATTCCCTTCATTATAGCACAACGGAAGCTAAAACGACCACCGAAAACACAATTGATCAAATTAACAATATTAGAGACCATTCGTTCAACTTAATACGGAAATCTCTTAAGCTTTCTGGAACCAGTCCTTTCATTATAGCCCAACCGAAGCCAAAACGACCACGGAAAAACTCAATTGGTCAAATTAACAATATTAGAGACCATTCGTTCAACTTAATACGGAAATCTCTTATGCTTTCTGGAAACAGGCCCTTCATTAAATCACATCGGAAGCGGAGATGAGCACTAAGAAACACAATTGGTCAATCTAACAATGTTATAGACGATTCGTTCAACTTAAAACGGCAATCTTTTATGCATTCTGGAAACATTCCCTTCATTATAGTAAAACGGAAACTAAATCGACTACCGAAAAACACAATTGGTTAAATTAACAATATTAGAAACCATTCGTTCAACTTAATACGCAAATCTTTTATGCTTTCTGGAAACAATCCCTTCATTACATCACATCGGAAGCGGAGACGACTATTAAGAAACACAATTGGTCAAACTAACAATATTATAGACGATTCGTTCAACTTAATACGACAATCTCTTATACTTTTTGGAAACATTCCCTTCATTATGGCACAACGGAAGCTAAAACGGCCACCGAAAAACACAATTGATCAAATTAACAATATTAGACACCATTCGTTCAACTTAATACGGAAATCTCTTAAGCTTTCTGGAAACAGTCCCTTCATTACATTACATTGGAAGCGGAGACGACCATTAAGAAACACAATTGGTCGAACAGTATTATAGACGATTCGTGCAACTTAATACGGCAATCTCTTATGCTTTCTGGAAGCATTCTCTTCATTATAGCACAAAGGAAGCTAAAACGACCACCGAAAAATTCAAATGCTAATTGGCGAACAAACACTTGATGAACACATCCAAGACTCTGAACTGTTTCAAGACAAATTCTTTAACATAATGTCACAAGTTGCTTAAGTAATTCAAGTAACAAACGATAGCATGCATCCTGAAGGAGCAGTACAGGCACGACTGAAGTTTTAAACTCCCAGACTAATAAGAAAACACATGTCAAGTTGCCAACAATTGCACTACTTTAATTTGATGGTAATTTTGCTTTATGAAGGTAATATAGTGACTCTTTTTTCTCATTAATTGACTGCAATGAAGAATTATCATATGTGCAAAAGCTAACGTACTTACGAGCTTCATTAAAAGAAGCCGTTGATCTTCTCTGCTCTCTTGAAACTACAGAAGAAAATTATAACATAGGGTGGTCAATCCTTCAAAAAAAAATATTACAACAAAAGACGTATTATTAATAATCACGTCCAAGCAATGTTAGACATGCCAACTGTATATCGAGACTCATGTGTATCTTTACGTAATCTAATTAACACATTGCAAAATATTGTGCACTACTCAAAATCTCTAAATCAACCTGAAAGCTGGGATGCAATATTCGTACTAATTATTATTTCCAAGTTAGATTTTAGTACCGCGAAGGAATGGGAAATCAAGTTAAATCAAGGTGAATCATGTAACGATAAAGCTTCTAGTTTGTTTCAGCGTCTAAATTTCCTCGGTAGCAAATTGAACGTGCTAGAAACCATTTGATACAAAAAAGTTATAGAACCTTCAAAGCCAAGAACTACTAAAAGTTTTGCAAACACAWATAATGTCACTTGTTTCCATTGCAACAAGTCTCATCCTATTCAAGTTTGCGAGGCATTTCTAAAATTAGATGGAGCAAAGAGAAACAAATTAGTCCGTGATTACTTATTATGCATAAATAGTTGCTGAAACGAAAAAAAGAAAGCGAAGAAGTGAAACCCACTACATCAGGTAGCTATGAAGTAAATAACCAATCAAATACAAATGTAACTAGCTGTACGTCATCTCTCTCAGACACTCAAATTGTGCTATCAACCGCCAAGGTAAAAGCTTTTGATATACTTAACAATGATCATGACCTAAGAGTACTGTTAGACTTAGCTTGCATAAAAGATTTCCGTATTAGGTCGAACAAATGGTCTCTAATATTGTTAATATGACCAACTGCGTTTTTCGGTGGTCGTCTTAGCTTCCATTGTGCTATAATGAAGGGACTGTTTCAGAAAGCATGAGATTTACGTATCAAGTCGAACGAATGGCCTCTAATATTTGAGCAATAGTGTTTCTTAATAGTCGTCTCCGCTTCCGATGTGATGTAATGAAGGGACTGTTTCCAGAAAGCATAAGAGATTTCCGTATTAAGTCGAACGAATTGTGCCTAATGTTGATAGTTTGACCAATTGTGTTTCTTAATAGCAGTCTACGCTTCCGATGTGATATAATGAATGGACTGTTTTAGAAGGCATGAGATTTCCGCCTTAATAAGTCGAACGAATTGTCTCTAATATTGTTAGTTTGACAAATTGAGTTTTTCGCTGGTCGTTTTAGCTTCCGTTGTGCTATAATGAAGTAAATGTTGCCAGATAGCATAAGAGATTGCCCTTCTAAGTTGAATAAATCGTTTATAATATTGTTTCTTAATAGTCGTCTCCGCTTCCGATGTGATGTAATGAAGGGACTGTTTCAGAAAGCATAAGAGATTTCCGTATTAAGTCGAACGAATTGTGCCTAATGTTGATAGTTTGACCAATTGTGTTTCTTAATAGCAGTCTACGCTTCCGATGTGATATAATGAAGGGACTGTTTTAGAAGGCATGAGATTTCCGCCTTAATAAGTCGAACGAATTGTCTCTAATATTGTTAGTTTGACAAATTGAGTATTTCGCTGGTCGTTTTAGCTTCCGTTGTGCTATAATGAAGTAAATGTTGCCAGATAGCATAAGAGATTGCCCTTCTAAGTTGAATAAATCGTTTATAATATTGTTTCTTAATAGTCGTCTCCGCTTCCGATGTGATGTAATGAAGGGACTGTTTCAGAAAGCATAAGAGATTTGCGTATAAGGTCGTACGAATGGCCTCTAATATTGTTAATTTGACCAACTGTATTTGTCATTGGTCACTTTAGCTTCAATTGTGGTGTATGAAGGGACTGTTTCAGAGAGCATAAGAGATTTCCGTATTAGGTCGAACAAATGGTCTCTATCTAATATTGTTAATATGACCAATTGTGTTTATCAATGGTCGTCTCCGCTTCCGATGAGATGTAATGAAGAAACTGTTTCCAGAAAGCATATTTCCGTATTATGTCGAACGAATGATCTCTAATGCTGTTAATTTTACCAATTGCGTTTTTCGGTGGTCGTCTTAGCTTCCATTGTGCTATAATGAAGGGAATGTTTCCAGAAAGCATGAGATTTACATATTAAGTCGAATGAATAGTCTGTGATGTTGTTAGTTTGAGCAATTGTGTTTCTTAGTGCTCATCTCCGCTTCCGATGTGATGTAATGAAAGGACTGTTTCCAGAAAGCATAAGAGATTTCTGTATTAAGTCGAACGAATGGTGTCTAATGTTCTTAGTTTGACCAATTGTGTTTCTTAATAGTCGTCTCCGCTTCCGATGTGATATAATGAAGGGACTGTTTCAGAAAGCATAAGAGATTTCCGCATTAAGTCGAACGAATGGTCTCTAATATTGTTAGTTTGACAAATTGAGTTTTTCGCTGGTCGTTTTAGCTTCCGTTGTGCTATAATGAAGTAGATGTTGCCAAAAAGCATAAGAGATTCTTTTTTTAAGTTGAATAAATCGTTTATAATATTAAAATGCATGTCTATGCTGTGCTGTCTACACCTCAACCAACTGCAGATAATACTATTTCGCTGTCATTACAGCTCATCAGTGCAGTTTAGGTCTAGTGTAGACAACACAGCATAGAACTGGTTTTGCTTATATACCAAATGAGTTTGCAAAACTTTTAGTAGTTCTTGGCTTTGAAGTCTTATAACTTTACTATATCCAATGGATTCTAGCTTTTTCAGTTTGCTAGTGAGGAAATTTAGAAGCTCAGACAAAGAAGGAACTTCATCGCTTCCATTGTGCTATAATGAAGGAAATGTTGCCAGAAAGCATAGGAGATTGCATTTTTAAGTTTATAATGTTGTTAATTTGACCAATTGAGTTTTTTGGTGGTCGTTTTACCTACCTTAATGCTATATGAAGGAAATGTTTTCAAAAGCTTGAAATTTCCGTATAAAGTTGAACGAATGGTCTCTAAATTTTTTAGTTTGACCAAATGAGTTTTTCGGTCAAGTTAACACAGCTTCCGTTGTGCTATAATGTAGGAAATGTTTCCAGAAAGTTTAGGAGCTTGCCATATTAAGCTGAACGAATCGTCTACAATATTGTCAATTTTACCAATTGTGTTTCTTAAATGTCGTCTCCGCTTCCGATATGATATAATAAAGGGAATGCTTCCAGAAAGCATAAGAGATTGCCGCATTAATTTGAACGAATCGTCTACAATATTGTTAGTTTGACAAACTGTGTTTTTCACTGGTCGTTTTAGCTTCCGTTGTGCTGTAATGAAGGAAATGTTTCCAAAAGCATGAGATTTCCGTATTATGTCGAACGAATAATCTCTAATACTGTTAATTGGACCAATTGCGTTTTTCTGTGATCGTCTTAGCTTTCATTGTGCTATAATGAAGGGACTGTTTCCAGAAAGCATGAGATTTCCGTATTAAGTCGAACGAATGGTGTTTAATGTTGTTAGTTTGACCAACTGTGTTTCTTAATAGTCATCTCCGCTTCTGATGTGATGTATTGAAGGGACTGTTTCAGAAAGCATAAGAGATTTTCGTATTAGGTCGAACGAATGATCTCTAATATTGTTAATTTGACCAATTGTAKTTGTCATTGGTCATTTTAGCTTCAATTGTGGTGTGATGAAGGGACTAKTTCAGAAAGCATAAGAGATTGGCGTATTAAGTAGAACGAATCGTCTATACTCTATAATATTGTTAATTTGACCAATTGTGTTTTAATGGTCGTCTGCGCTTCCGATATGATGTATTGAAGGGACTGTTTTAGAAAGCATAAGAGATTTCCGTATTAGGTCGAACGAATGGTCTAATATTGTTAATATGACCAATGAAGGGAATGTTTTCATAAAGCATATAAGAGATTTCCGTATTAATATGGAATTCATGTAGTTACACAACAGCGTTTTCAGCTTAAACCTGCACAACTGCTCATTTTGGTTTACAATTTGAAGCAAAGGTTCAGTGTCTGGTATTGATAAGAATTTGGATATTCTCCAGCAATCGGGAGAAGACTACAATAGGTCATCGCTCGATGCATGGATGGAAATGATGGGGCGGATTTTTAATATTTGCAAAAGCAAAGTCGGTGACAGCATCTAAAACTCATCTGACCAGCACCACCTATACAATATGTATACACTTTCTGCCTACTTTGATATTAAGCTTCCAAGCACCAAACACATTTTTAGTTGTAAAAATCCTTCTTTATGAACTTAATTTATGGTCATTTTTAAGTAACTATCGATAACTCCACTAAGTATCCCAAAGAATCGATTAGGTAGCGTTTCTAGTTCTGTGAGCAAAATCAAGTCTTACGGATTGCCGATGGGTAGCAGCCCATGACGGCTATATAAATTTTAAACAGATTTCTTGTTCAGGTACTGGGTAAACTCAAGTTTTTACTTTAATTTTAATAGAGCCGCAAATATTAACTTTTCAATTTAATGTCATAAATATAAAATTAACCTATAACAATTGTAGCAGAGCCGACCGCCAATTTTCAAGCTCACCTGCTAACGGGATGGTATGAGATCTTCAGATATGTAAAAACATTGTACATTGTCGAATGGCACCTGTGCAAAGTTATAAAAACAGTAGCACTTCCAGTGACATAATTTTCATGCAATTGAGAGATTATTTGATAATGAAATAAAAATTACGCCATTGGAGACCGTTTGATATGTACAAGTAAAAACGGTATGGGGGAATCGGGTTAGGTTAATCCCCCTTCCAAGGCCATGAAGTTGTTTTTTTTTTCAAAGCCCGAAAACAAAAATTACATTTCAGCTTTGAATATTAGAAACTGCGAGATCACATGATAGTTGTGAAAAAATATGCAGTCTTTCTTAAATAGATGCTGATATTAAAGCAGTGGCAGGAGTCAGTCAAATAAGATTTTTTTTACTTTAAAATTGTCCATCTCAATAAAATATTATGTTTAAAAATCGTTGTCAACCTCCGTCCAGCTCAATATTCTGAATACGGCACCTCGTGCTGCCTGCACTGTAAATGAAGAAATATTCCATTCCAAAAAAATAATGTTAAGTTTTTATAAATTTGAAAAAATAATATTGTTTTCACTTTGGTTAATGATTTCCAGTGTTTGTATTCGTAGGTTCTGGCTCCTGATTGTATTGTAATATAACGAATTGACTTTAAATTTAGGTCTTTTTCAAAACAATTCTTTATTTATTTTATAATTGACAAATTTTCATGAACCGAATGTAAGATTTATAATTTTGATATTAACATAAAATGTACCGTAGATGGCTCTAAGCAACCTTAAATTTCTTCAGATTGAATGTTCAATAATGAATTAAGCAAAACCCAAACTAAAATAACTTGGAAAACATTTTAAGGATACTTCAAATTTGTGAAACAATATTTAATATAAGAAGTAAAGTACTTACCTAACTTACTGTGTATTGTAACTTGCTCAAAGCATACTGAAATGTAATCCACACAAATTCACTTTAATGGTCCACTAAAATAACAAATATCAATGGCAAAATTATGTTAAATTGCAAAGTGAAAATTAAAACCTCCTATAAAATCAATTTATTTAAAATATATAATACAATGTTTTGTTTGTAAACTTACTTAGCCAGCTACAGTAAAAATATTTATTGTCCTACGTTTATGTTGAAGCAACACCTCGTCTAAAATAGAACTAAGAGTAAACCATAGGTATTTCAATAATATAGTATTTCTAAATCAGTACTTTTTACAAAGATATAAAAAAACCAGTTGGAAACAACCGCCTTACTGCTACATAAATAACTCTCATTAAGCAACTGATTTTTTTCGTGAAATATATTACATTTAGTAGTATAAAAATGATTAACAATTGAAAGACTCGAAAAGCAGAATATAAAATTTTGCTAAAGAAATACCAGTATATTTTTTAAAATTTTTAACACAGACAGTGGCAAATTACTATAAGATGTTTAAAAATACAATTAAGAATCACAGATTCGCAACTAAATGTTAAACTGAGATTTCCAAGAATCTGTAAAGCATTTTGAACCTTAATGTTTCAGGAAAACAAAATCAAAAATTGTAAAAAGGGATGATAAAAATGAGGCATTTCGTCAAGGTGAAATGGTATCTACTAATTCTAACTGTAATGATAAAACTAACAATTTTCAGTGACATATTTACAATATGTAAGCTATTCTATAAAATATTACAGACATGAAAACAATGGAAAATATGTGTCAAGGCACAATTCGAAATACTGAATGTCATTTTTTTGCTCAGTAAGGCACTGCCATTCATGTTTCTATAGCGCGATTACTAAAAGAGCATAAATATACATTTCACTTTAACCCCTAGTAATCAGAATGGCCCTGATGCAATCATTTTAAGTTTCAAACTTAAACAGCAATAAACATTTGACAAAAAATTGAATAAAAGATCAACTTATTTTGGTGTGTAAAACCTTTGAGCAAGTTCATATTTTAGTGAATCGATAACATCCAGCAAGTATCTTTCCAATGCAACCCATTTTATGACTGCGAGTTTTGGTATACATTTCTAAATCACCTAACACAACAGGGCTATTTTGTAAAATCTAGATCTCTGTCTGAAGGTTTTGATCTTGAATCAGTGAAACATTTGTTATGCTCTGAAGTCGCTTTTAACAACATTAATATATAATTTTTTGGTGGCATACCATCAACACAGCTTAAAACCAGCAACACAAATGGCAGTGACTAGTCATGATTATAGCAAAAAATTAATGAGACCATTGTTTAAAATCACCACATACACTTTCTAGGCACTTTCAAAGGCAGCAATTCTAAGAACGTCCACTACATCTCACCATTACTCTATATATAAATAGCATCTGATCCTTTATTGGTCTGATGTCCCGAAGATGTGTAAGTTGTGTTGGGACTCGTTATGTTCTCTGACCAGTCAGAATTACACGAGTGTGGTGAGGAGGAGGACCAATGTCCCGGGCTCTCCGGGCTTGGTGTTGGAAAATTATCGGGCAGCAGATGCTGCGGAGTCGCATCCGAATGCTGCGATGGGGGCGTCAGATAATAATTCTGCTGGTAGTGCTGGGGTTGCAGTGATGCGGGTGTCATACTGTTTGACTGCCCCGATGTGTAGGAAAGCGGCAGTTCGAGCCCTGCCTGGCTAAAATCAAAACCCATCTGAAGGTTCTGTGTTTGCGGGACTCCCCCGTGCTTTTGCTGTGTCGCAGCCCTCATGGCGGCTATATGAGTTGGACTGGTTGGGAGAGAGGGGCGTGTCTTTGCAGGAGAGGGAGAACCGTTGTATGCTTGGGGTGACATGGACATGTTGGATTGCACAGAATGTGGGGGTGATTGGTTAGAGTAAGGCGGACTAAGGGTGTTGGGCTGCAGTTGCCTCTGTTGCAACATCAGCTGTTCCTGGAAATTTGCAAGGGTGTTAAAAGCACTGTAGTTTTCCAGATTCAACAATTGATGCATGGGAGGGTTGTTCTTAACCACATCTTCATAGCTCGGTGGTTGTTTACTCGCTATTAGACCTTCCAACCCAGCAGGCAGGCCCATGTTCGAGTAAATTGAAGCCGTATCATACGGACTTGGCAAGTTTGTCATGGGAGACTCTACTGGACTTAACGTCGATGTTATGGAGTCTATACTTTGTTGAACTTCTGCATGTTGAGGTTGAGTTTTCTTGTTTTGCTTCTTTACGCTGGGTTTCCTCCTTATGCTGCCCGTCGTGTTTGCACCTTCTATTTCTGGGCTGTTTGGATCCAAGGGACCATTGTTCCCTGATTTGCTCGGCCTTTTCGACTTCTGCCTTTTTGGGACTATGACTGTTGGGTGTTGGATCAGTTGACCGGTTGGTGATGCTGCAATGATAAAAAAAATGAAAATAAACTTGACAAAACTAGATTATGAAGTCCATTATGATAAAGAAAACTAAGCACTTACTCATCATAGAACTATTTGGTATAACGTTGACCATTTGTGGACTTCTGGGCACATGCTCTTCCAACAGTCTAACAATGTCATGGTGTAAGCGTTCAAGTGCAACGTCCCTTGGTAAACGATCCATATGGTCGGTAATTTCCCGGTTTGCATATGCTTCTAGCAATGCTTTGCAAGCTTGGTATGAACCTTCACGAGCTGCTAGGAATAATGGAGTTTCGTCCTGCAAGGAAAATAGGACTAATGAGTTACAGATTCAAAGCAAGATTTTGTTTCAATACAATCATTTTAGTTTAAATATTGAAATTTCTTGCAATGTGGTTTCAGCTATAAGCTATAAAATTTATTTGAGTACAGAATTAGACCTTTAATTTTTTGTTTATCTTTCAGTTGGTGCATTGGATTAGTAAACTATAAGAGAACATGGTAGAAAATCAGAAAAAGGCTTAAAACGTTAGTAACAAAGTTGTTTAGGTTGTTTTAAAAATTAGTGTCCATTATAGTGACTGCATTCTAAAGCCTTCTGGTAAATTATTTTAATCATAAGTCATAATGGAATGTGAGACACACATGAAAGTTTATAACAAAATGGCACAGTAATACTTTTTACCACCACATATTTACAAAAGTTAGGGATTGCTACTAACTTTTTGAACTCTGCTTCAGTATAACTTGAGGAATATTCTTTTACAGAATTATTATTTAAAACATAATTTTTTAAGTTTTCTTTAAAAGTAGAACTACAGAATGTAGGACAACAAAGCATGAAATTCCTTGCAAAAAAATTGAAATTAATTAATTAAATTAAAGTGTTTATGTATTAAGCTGATCATTGTTTATTTTTATGAATGATTTCTGTACCTTTTTCGCTTTAATAAAAACAATACATAGTGTACGACTTCTTGTGAGTTGTATGCAGAGCTGCACAAAAATGTTTAAATACAAGTACAAAAACGTATTTAAACACAAAGTTATTTTGTAAGTCAAATACCAAATACTTTCAAAAAGAATTTGCATACTAATAAGAAATTTCTTCATTTTTTCAAGCATTGCAAATGTTAATTTTTTACACCAAAAAGGTTGAAAATAGAGTACATGTATTTATATTATTTTTTGTTTATTATTCAAATACTTATAAAATTTGATTGATTTTTATCGACTCTCATAATATACACATTAGTTAAAAAACGAAACTTGGACATTTTTAAACAATGATTTACAGAGATATGAACACCCATCAGTCAAGATAAACTCCACTGTTTTTTGAGTTAAATATATTTTAAATCATGTTTGTATATTTATAGTGACATTCTGTATTCAGTCTACAAAAAGGGATAACATGCATGGTACAGTACAGCAAAGCATTATGCAAAAATGATTTAAAACAAATTTTACTCAAAAATCATGGACTGATAAGGGTACTTTTTCTTTATAACAAACTTTAACAAAGTACCGATATTTTATAAAAATTATTGAAATCATATACTTCTAACATTTAAAAGTTACTCCACATGCTTGACATGTTCATAAACAGAATTTTCAACTACAATGATGACGTATTATGTACTTAACATAAAAAATTATTAATCCCAAAATTTCTTAATTTTCAGTTAACAGCTTTCACTTTTTTCAGTTATATTTTGTGTGCTATCTGGCATAATACTTTACAAGACGAATTTGAATATTTAGTTGTTTATTTCCTATTTATTTCACTAAACCGATCAATTTCTCTCATGGATGAATCAAAAGTAATCCTTAAACCAAATAAGTATGCTATRATTTAAAATAKGAAGTTCACCTTTAAATATTTTCCCTCACAACATTGAAAGTTACMAGGCAAACTACTCATGTAATAATCTTAGACTTCATCGACTTTCATCACCTCCCTCATAGAGAAGTGTACGTTAGATCAATGAATGCAACATCTGCAGATAACTTTACTTTTTGTGAAATAATTTAAGCAAAATGCTTCCACATTTTTGAATGCCCCTATATTTTATGTCTTACCTTATCATCTTGTGCATCTCTGTTGGCCCCATGAGCAAGCAAAATGTTTACAGCCTCTACGTTGTTAACAGCTGCTGCCCAATGGAGGGCAGTCTTTCCTGAATTGTCAGCAGCATTAATGTCTGCTTCGGCGCTAATGAGATCTTGTACCATGCCTTCGATGGCTAGTCTTGCAGCCAGAATGAGTGGAGTGGTGCCCTCATGCATGCGGGCATTCAGATTGGTCGCCCTGTTTCGCAGCAGAATCTGGAATACGCCCAGAGCATCTGCCGCCACGGCAGCATGCAGAGGTGTTCTACCGGTATTGTCTTGCGCATTGGCATCTGCACCTGCATCCAATAGCCGTTTTGCTGCGTCTGCACGAGCGTATCTGGCGGCTAAGTGGAGAGATGTTTCCCCAGTTTTATCCATGGTGGCGTTCAGCTCGGCACCTTGCGCCACCAAATCTTGGATAACGGCACCTGCAATAAATACAAGTAAGGATTAATTAGTGTTTTATAAAAAACAACAACTACAAATATTACAACTTATATTTTACTGACTCACAGCACTCTTTTATAAGTAAAGCTGCGATGATTCACTGCAACTATAAAAACTTACATATAATATCGAAATGAATGTTACTTGTTTTTGGGATGAAGAAATCTATAATTCAAAAGGATAAATGGAAGTGGTTATCATTTTATGCAAAATTGAGAAGAGTTATATCTACTACTATAGAAAAGTATTAGACCAGTGAAATGAATATAATTTTTGAGTTTAAATTTAAATAATTAATGCTTAGCTGAAAATTAGTTGAATCAAGTAATTACCATAAAAGTAAGTTATTGGGAAGCTTACTGCCTAGGTATTTGTATAAAAAAATAAAAATGCTTATTTAAAAATTTTTGAAGCACATTTCTGCAAATTTTTTGGACTTCTTAATTTCATATGTAATAAGCAAATACATTATACAGCTAAAAGTGCGCTTTGGCATTTTTGGCGAATGATATGGTTTTCAATGCACACTTTAGATGCGTCTTTGTGAATAGAAAATGCCGCTATTCACTGTATATAGAGAATTTTATGCTTTACATCTCTACTTCCCCGCATTTTTCTCCTATTTCTAGCGTTTTCTCAGCATTTGCAAAAAACTGTTGCATAGTATGATTTAGTTTATCGTTTTTCATGGTTTTTATTTTTTTAAACAAATACCCAGGCATGGTGGTGATAAGTTACAATATTATTTTTAAGGTCACATTGCACTGATTTCACTAAATTTTATGCTTTCACCAATTATTGGAATTTCCATTCATATTTTGCTTGGACTTTTGTTTTGATTAGAGGTTAGATCAAGAAAGAGGTATGCTGGGATCGAAATTATAAACTAATCTGGTTACCGGAAGTGCTGATAACCTGTCCACATTTTGCGACCAAAATCTTTATCGGGAACACCAAATTAACTAAATTATGTATAAACTGGTATTTTTTAAACCAACCGATAATACATTATGATTTTTCAAAGTGAAGGGTATTTTAGAAAAAGGATATTTATTTCTTGTTCAATGGCAATAATATAATGCACTGTAAATGCTGTTAAAAATACAAAAGTGGAAGGTACACCTTAAAAATCGCCTATCTGTAAAATGTTCACGATTTTTAAAGTGAGCCACCTTTGTATATTAACAGTTATTTATTGTCTACGTGTTTCACATAGTATTTTATCAACGCAAGAATGTTTTACTCGAGAGGAAACCCAAGCATTTAATTTTCTCAAGTGGATAAAATACGACTGAAACACGAATGCAATACAATGTTTTATCCATCATCACAGGCAATTACAACCAAAATAGCAAGAATTTTATATGATTTCATAAAAAAATAATTTGACATTTAGCTGTGAGAGCAGCTCTCATTGTTGCTATTTATTTTCGATTGTTATCCAAGGAGCATTATGAAAAAGTATTTTCCAAATTTAACGAATGGAATGAAAAACGGGGTGATTGATTTAAGATTGTATTTTTCTTTATCTCATTAGTGGAATAAAGTAATTTCATTATTCCACTACTGGATAAAGTTGAACTTTATATGGTTCTTAAGTGTGGATAAAACTTCAATTATAAAGTGATTATGGATTATGGATAAAAACTTTTGCATTTTACTACACATATGCAGGATGTGGTCTCAAAATGTGGAATGGTTTTCAACAACCACAGCAAACCTCTTTCCTGGGCTAGGTAAGAACTTGACATAAACTTGAATTTTTTAATTAATTTTACCAGAATTCTACAAGCTAATGGAGTTTAAACTGTATCTATATTAAAAGACATTCCAATAAAGGAAACTAGATATATGAAAAAATTGGAATATGTGAGTAGACAATTGAATTTTTTATACTTAGTAATCCTTGATAAACTGGAGGTCTATTAATGAAAATGGAAAACGTCTGTTTGTAAGAGTTATCCCTCGATGACTGTTTTCTGTTTCAGTTATGTCACAATGATTACTTTAGTTTGCAGGGTATCTATGTTTGCTGATCATTCCAAAATACAAATATGCCATATTTCAAAATTTTTGTCTTACCTGCTGTATCATCCTCATCTTCTTCTCCTGTATCCATCCCCCCACCCCTAACTGCGGCAACCATAATGGGTGTCATTCCACATGGTCCCCTGGCATTTACATCGTTCATGTCATTGGCCTGTGGTGGTGTCAGCATGGAAGCAGGTGGTCTAATCTCCGCGGCCTCGAGATGCTGCTGTGTCCAGTGTCTAGGTTCAGCTTCTTCATAATCGGTAATGGCTGTGTGATCACTTGCGTAACCAGCATCGAGGACTCTCATGCGTTTAGGTTGAGGCATTTCAGATTCATCATCGGACCACTGCTGACCGTGACCCATGTGCTGTCCGTGTGCGTTTATGTCGAGGTCCATGCAACCAATGGAGGAGTTTTTATTGAGATTACGCATTTCTTGGCCATCTGGACCACGTCTTTTTGATCTTCGGCGAGTTCCGGAGTTTGTTCTTAAGAAGCCTGTCGAAAAGGAATAAATAAACAAACTGTGCAAAGATCCTAATAAATTTTTTAAAATAATGTTTAAAGTGTTTTGACAGGATACTCACCTTCAGGGAACCAAGTGATCCCACTTGCTCGTTTCCTTTGGGTGGTGACAATGATGCCAACCAAAAATCCGATACCCAAGACACAGAGTATCCCGAGCAACACATACTTGGCATTCGTGGGACTGTCCGTATCATCTTCACCAGCACCTCCAGATCCATTCACTTGAAAGATGGGGAAAGTTTGAGATAGAGTATGTTTTGAAGCCTTTGCAGCCAAGAATTCGGCTGCAGCGCTTGCCGTTTGGAAGCAGTATTCTGAATTCGATATTGATGAACATTTCCTGTTGTCTATCTCAAGGTAGATCTTGATACCCGACTGTCCCTGTTCCGTGTGGATTATGTGGTGCTTTGTTATATAGGTGGTATCCAAAGACATTGTTGCCGCACTACCAACCCAAGGATAAATCATGTCATTTCCGAGTTGGTCCTTTTTAACACGAACATTAGTGCGTAACTGATGGCTTGTGTCCCGCAGGAAATCAGTTAAGTTCCTCTTAAACTGCTGCATGTCCATTAAAACGACCATCGATATTACTCCCTCAGCTAGTTCCGGTGGTGTTTTCTCACAGTCTAATCCATCCCAGTTACATTCCGCATTGTTACAGCCGTAATCGCAGTAGCCGTTAGCATAGTGTTTCTGACAGTAGGCATCATATATTGGATTACACGGTTGCAAAGATTTCTCGCAATCACGTCCATCAAACAGACATTCTGGGTTGTTGCACTCAGTATTGCAGTTTCCATCCATGAAAAATTCCCAACACCTGATTGAAGCGGTGCAATTTGCCCATGGATTTATGCCAAGGGAGCAGTCGTTGCCATCAAAGTCACAAGCGTAGGTGTTGCATTCTTCGTCACATCTCATATTTCCCCGTTTTGATGGGCAGTTGTTTTCCGCACAACGCTTACGTTGTATAGATAAATCATTAAAACCGTAGATAGATGTGATGCCTATTAGCAAATCATTAGATGAATCTACACCTCCCTTCCACTTGGCATCATAAATCTCACAGTTCTTTCCTCGCAACTTCTGTGGACAGTAACACACATAGTCTCCAATGACATCTTGGCATATTGCATCTCTGTGTTGGCAAGGACTGCTGTCACACTCATTCAAGGTGTCGATTTCACAATTTGTTCCAGCAGTACCAACAGGGCATTCACACCTATAGCCATTCTCCGTAATTTGGCATAATCCTCCGTTCTGACAAGGTTCTGAATCACAGTGGCTGTAACCGGCGAATTCACAGTTTTTCCCATAGAATCCTTCTCGACAAGTGCAGTGATGTCCATTGTGTAAAGTTGTACATATGCCTCCATTCTGGCAAGCGTTGGGACAAGGATCAACTTTCATCTCACAGTGTCTACCAACATATCCCGGCTTGCAGTTGCAGTTGTAATCGTTGATGAGTTGCAAGCAGTCAGAAGTCCCTGGGGATGAGCACGGATTTGACAAGCATTCATTTATATCACCCTCACATCTAGGCCCGACAAAACCTGGTGGACACTTGCATTCAAATCCTCCCACCTTATCGATGCAGGTACCGCTATTGTGACAAGCTCCAGGACTGCAATCGTTGATGTTAATCTCACAGATCTTTCCCAGGGTTCCAGGTGGGCAGGAACAGAGAAAATCTTTTACTAGATCATGACAGGTTCCACCATTCTGACATGGGTTCGGTTCGCAATCATTTATGTTCAGTTCACAGTTCTGACCTTGGAAACCTTCAGTACAAGTGCAACGATAGCCACCGATGAAGTCTTTGCAAGTAGCTCCGTGTTGGCAAGGGGCAGATTCACACTCGTTAATTTCTTGTTGAC
This sequence comes from Rhyzopertha dominica, assembly GCA_025024175.1. NCBI lineage: Eukaryota > Metazoa > Arthropoda > Insecta > Coleoptera > Bostrichidae > Rhyzopertha > Rhyzopertha dominica. The sequence goes on from QCXZ01000137.1 coordinate 24,928,734, forward strand.
AGTAAGAACCGGTGTAGCCTTCTGAGCAATGGCAGCGGTGGGAATTGCCGATGTCTTCACAAGTGCCGTTGTTACATAAGCGTTTAGGGGGCACACCTGAAAGAATTATGAAAATTAACAAACATAATCATTTCCCCAAACAGTATTAAATTATTTTCAATATTATTTATAAGAAAGCTACAAAGATTATTTATGTTTATTTGTCTTATTGCTTCTAAAAGAGTAATGAAAATAATAAAATAAACCAATACTAATTATAAATAAAATATGATGTTTTTCTTAGCTACTTTTCTTGTACTAAATATCATAAAATATAGAATATTGCAACTGTCACTTTCCTGTCTTAACATTCTGAACAAATTTATTATAGCTCTGTTCAATTTCAATCTCAAGTGATTTTAAAGTCTTTGATTTTTAGGCACACCTCATATTTCACTTATTAGAAGGGCAAAACTAACTTTGGTGGCTTCATTTACTCGTTTAAGGTACACTGTTGTAGATAGTTTTTACCAAGAGTTTGATTCTTTGAGATATTAACTTATGAAATTTTAAATAAAACACCCTATATATTATTTTTTTATATTGATTAGGCATAATTTGGGCTTTTAATAAACATATAGTTGTTTATATTTATTTAGAAAAAGAAGCTCAACATTCATTATTCAAGTAGTAGGCCATACAAGGATTTACAATTTTACTCTTTACTAGTTATAATTTTTTAAATTACATGCATCTGTTGAAGAACTTTGTGATTTGCTCTCAAATGCTTTGTAACAGACCAGTTATTATAAAAAAATTAAAAGAAAATAAAAAAAGTGCCAATGTTGGCGGTAATTTTGAAAATTACCTTTGTTTTTATGAATTCTTTGTTAACTCAGTCTTTTATAATGGCACTCCAAATTTTCTGGTTATTCTTTAGTTAAATTTGTAGATTTATAATAATACTATTTAATGATAGAAATGATAATGTAATTTAATAGGTCAAAACATGTATATAAATATTTATTAATTAATTTTTCAGCTGTGTAATGTTCAAAATAAATGCTTTTAATGCAATTATTTGCACTTGTCTCAATAAACTATAGTCATAGCCTCCTATTATTACAGATATAGTAAATTATAAAAAAATAATAGTTTTGGGCTTAAGGGTTTTTGGTTTGAAATTCCATAAACAAAACTATGTATGTCACTGAAATCTTTGTGAAGAAAAGATCAGTTTTTATTTTTTAAGCAAGACAATTTATAACGAAAATACAATAGGTGTATCCAAAATGCAAATATGTTCAAAATCAGTGTGTAGATTGAAAATTAAAAGAGTTGTAATAAATTTGATACCAGAATTTTATTTTTATCAAAAAGTATGTCAGAAATTAAAAACAACAATACTTTATCTCTTATAAAAATTTTAACACCCCACAAAAAGAGTCAAAAGTGAAACACCCTAATGCTAATGTGCTAGTTACAAATTAAAGTTAATATATTATTGCAACCATCTCATTTTAATTTCGCCTTTATTTTTTATGTCTTTTTGTAACACCTGTATGTACATTTTTTCTTCTGCAGTTGTTCTACAAGTTGCATTTATGCCATTTTTTATTAATATGGTTCAAAAACAAGATAACTTTATTATATAAAAAAACTTGTTTTATAATTATTGGTTATTTTGTTTGGAAAGTTCCAATATAGCTTCATAAAATATTGACTTACTTTTAAATATCACTGTTTATTTACAATGAAGATCCACAATTTGACAGAAATATAAAAAGGGAAATAGAATATCCTACTTTACATTCAGTTTGAAACAGCATTTTGTGTGCCAATGGATACTCCTAACAACTTTAAATTTTTTGAAGCAGAGGCAGGGAAGTTTGAAAACAAAATTGGTTACAAAGGAAAAATATTTTAGCAATATAATAGTAATAATATATAGCACAGACCCATTATTTGTACTGCATCTACCTGTTCGAAGTAAAACTTGAGCAATTTATAATTAAAGCATTGTTTTATATTCTTCTCTAATATAAAGCACAAACAGCATTAAAAGTGCTAAATTCAAGTTTTACCAGTCAAATAGCAAAAGAAGTGATAATAAAAATCTGTACTCACCTTTTCTTAGAGCTGCATCTTTACAACTGACCATCTCGACATCGCAAACTTTGCCAGTCCATCCAGGAGCACACAAACACTGGTACTGGTTTTTAATTTGTCGACAAGTAGCTTGATTTTCACAAGGATTTGTGGCGCACCAGTCTATAAATTCACCACAATCCTTTCCTGTGTAACCATAAGGACAGTGGCAGGTGTAATATGTGTTGTGGTCTTGACAAGTTGCTCCATTCAGACAAGGTGCACTGTCACAGAGGTTGATCCGATTTTGGCAATTTGAACCAGTATATCCCGACAAGCAAACACAACGGTAAGTGTTGATACCGTCGATACATGTTCCGTTGTTCATGCAACTACTCTCTGTGCAGTCCTCATCGTTAGTCTGGCAGTTGGTACCAGAGAATCCCAGTGGGCAAGTGCAAGTATAGGAGTTGACATATTGATTGCAAGTTGCACCGTTCTGACAAGGATTGGACTGGCACTCATTGATGTCAATTTCACAGTGTTTGCCTTCAAATCCGTTTACACATAAGCAAGTGTAGTCGCCAATATCATCCAAACAAGTGCCTCCATTCTGGCACGGTGCTGTAAAAATTTTTTATAAATTAAGTCAAGCACTCTATTTTTTTAGGTACGTAATAATATTTTGCTTGTACTTAGGGTTTCTTTAAGAGCACATAAAAAATAAAATTATTTTTAGAATGGTATGTTAATTATTTATGAATGATATTCATGAAGAAAATATCTATTTCTAAAACACTTACTTGCCAATATTCAACTTGAAAACTGATCCATTTAGCTGTACGTGGATTGCTTGAATTAATTCTTGTAAAACAACTTCACCATGTTTAATTAGCGCTTTCGGCTAATTGTTTAGATTTTTTGGTTAATTTTTCCTCCAATTTGTAATATGGTACTGACGATGGCATATTAGCTGAAAGCGCTTTACCTGAATAAATGTATTGTGGATTAAACTTGGTGAAGTTGTTTTACAAGTGTCAATATTCAAACTCAATATGCGAGTATGCCCTCAACAATATGATAAACATCAAACTGTTGTAGCAATAAAAATAATAATTAAAAATTTAGTTCTGAATCCCCCATTGCTGAATAAATTAAAATACAATACCTAAATTACTTAATGATTTCAATGCTGATCAGTAAGTTTTGTATCTAACTGTGTAATTACTGGATACATTTTGTTTTTAACTTTAAAACCTTATCAAGTACAAATGTCTGACAATTATTACATCTGATAACATTCAAAGCCCAATAAACCGTTGCATTTCATTTAGAAGAGGCTAAAGTTTGAACTGCTATATGACTTGAGTTACTAAGTGGATATCAGTCTATAATAAAAGTATAGTATAGTAAAGTACACACCAAGTAATTCAGGGTATGTCGACCTGTGAAGCTACACACAAAGAATAGTCTTTTTTTTAGGCTAAGCTTTAGAATTTATTTGAATTCTTCTTCAGAGCATCTACAATTAACTTTTAATTTTCCATTTAAAATAACTAAGTTAGTGTCCACTTCTGGACAAATGGAATTACACCATCTTTGAAAATATTCTTATCCAATAAAGCACTTAATTTCATACAACTCATTCAAAACAGTTTCATCTGGGTACCACCGTTATCTGAATATTACTTATTATTATTCAGACAACAGTACAACTATGCTTTCATTTTAGACCGATTTCCGCCTAGTGTGACTTATCCTCTATATAAATTACCCATAAAATAACATTACTTACATGAATTACAGTCATCAATGTTGATAGTGCAATCCTTCCCCTCATATCCTCTTGCGCAGATGCAATGGTAGGAMCCATTAGTGTTCTTGCAAGTCGCCCCATTTCTACACGGTGCAGAAACCTTGCACTCGTCCACATCCTGTTCACATAACCGTCCAGTGTAGCTGGCGCTACAAGTGCATCCAAAATTGAGATAGTTCGAGCTAGGTGTGCACCTTGCATTGTGGCGGCATTTGTTTGGCGAACAGGGATCTAATTTCTCTTGACAGTTGACACCAGTGAAGGGAAGCTCACAAACACACTTATAGCTGTTAACTTGGTCAATGCATGTGCCACCATTCTTGCACGGATTGATGGCACAGTCGTCAATGTTTGTTTCACAGTTGATACCGGTGTAGCCAGCATAACAATCACAGGAGTAGGAAGCTAGATAGTCGTGGCAACTGCCTCCATGTTGACATGGATTGGAGGCACATTCATCTATGTCAATTTCACATTGCCTTCCACCATACCCTGTAAATAAAATGATGTATAGAAACTTTATAAAACTGCAAGGGCTTCAAGGGTAGGATAAAATTTACTAGTTATTAACATCTATCAATTATCAAATTATCAAATTATATTACAGCTTTAAATTTTTTTTAAAGGTGGGACAATACCAGTTTATCAATCTCATAAAAGTCAAATGGATGCAAAATGTGATTCCAACTATCAATATATCGAATGCACAGACTTGTTGTATTGCTAATAAAGTATAGTCGATCCAGAGTGGCATAAAGATGTTTATACAAATTATTTCATATGGTTCATAAATTGTGCAATTTATAAATGCCGATACACCTAAAACTAGAGCTTACGCTAGGTATTACTACCATTTATCACCATGGTTATACAATTTATACTGTTAAACTTGTAAAATTATCTGTTTGAGCAACACAGTCATACATAATATACCCTCCAGTTATATGACACCAAAATTGTAGTATTTAAGAAGTAAAACCATCAGAGTACAGAATTTGTGACACACACACACACACACACAATTGTGTCCTTAACCAAAATTCCAAAGCATACATTTTAACCCAGTTGTAAGTGTAAATCTAGAAATTACCACATAGTAAAATGAACTTTAATCAATATACCAAACAGGCTAAAAGTAGAGTTATAACAAAAAGCATTCCATCACTACCTTATAAAACACCAGAAACAGCCTTAAAACCGTTGCATATGTTTACAAAACAATAACAGAATATTATGGGCACATATACTGCTAAGGTATGCATTGAAAAATAGCCAAAGAAACTACCACATTGAGAAAACTAATTTAACTGAATCATTCCAGTACCAAATGTGCTATAAGTAGCCACATTTTTTGTGGCATGAAGTTGACCAAGATTAAAGAAGGAACACAGATATAATACTAAAATAATATATCTCAGTCTGTTGTGTAGTCATGTAAATAGTGTAAACAGGCAAAAAGACTATTGTTAAACTATTTCAAATTCTAGAAATCATTATGTGTCCAAAATTTGTAAACTTGTGTATATTAGTTTGACTCTTAATATTTTTTTTTCTGTATGACTGTGAATATCAACATTTGGGAAATGTTAGTAATTACAGAATTTGTCAAAGATTAATATATATTGCTAATGGCAAGCTTTTACAAGTGCCTTACCTCTCTACTTTCAAAATATAAGAAGGTATACAATATTGATTATCATGGAGTTTAGTTAGAAATCATCAATAATTAATAAGCTTAAATATTTTTTTAAATAAGGAATACACAGGCAGTTCTCTCATATAATAATTAGTAACATCTTTTTATTAACTGGGACACTTACCTTCTAAGCAGTGGCAAATAAACTGATTCACCCCATCTTCACAACTGCCACCATGTTTGCATGGATTGGATTTGCACTCATCTACATCGCTGAGACATCGGGCATCGTAGTAACCTCTTGGACACTCACAGCGAAATCCATCAATCATGTCGATGCAAACACCACCGTTTGCACAAGGATTAGATGCACACTCGTTGATGTTTGTTTCGCAGTGCATTCCAGTGAATCCAGGTTTGCATTCACATGTGTAGCTGCAGAAAATAATATAATTTTAGGATGTGGAAGGGTAAAATTGTAGTAATTACTTTCATGCTTAGAAACAACATCCAACAATATAAAAATAAAAAAAAACTAGTATTACTATAGATACATTAAAAAGAGATAACATAATTTGTAATCGAGACCTGTAATCTCCTGTAAGTAAATAACGCATTTATTCTACATCCATGCAATAATAAGAAACTAAAAATAAAAAACCGTACACACAATTAGGTGTATTATAAAGTAGTTGGTGACTTACGCAGGAAATATAACATTGCTGGTCATACATGAAACAAAATATTTACATTAATTGTATTAAAAAAAGCAAAAATCACTATTGTTATTTGCTAGTGCAGAATCAAATTGGCATTAGCAGTGAGGTAAAAGAATCAACTGAAAAGATTAGAAGCTCAACCAAGGATAAAGAACATTCTTATTAGAATTTTCTGTATTTTATTACAGGCAAAATATACTTTTTTCACTTTGCAAGTGAAAAACTTTATTTTCATCCACTTGGGTGAGATTTTTAACTCCCCCAATTAGTTTAAAAGACTTCAACATCTTTTCAATTTACCTGTTAATTCCATCAATGCAGGTGGCATTATTTCGGCATGGATTGCTGTAGCACTCATTGACGTTGATCTCGCAATTGGGTCCTGATGTTCCCGCTTTACAGACGCACTGATAGTGATTGATGAGATCCCGACAAGTGCCCCCAAACTGACACGGATGCGATTCACACTCATTGATTTCAGTCTCACAATGGAAACCTGTGTAACCGGGATGGCAAGCACATGTGAAGGAGTTCTCTCCGTCAACGCATTCGCCATGCTTGCAAGGCGATGATAGACAATCATTGATGTTAGTTTCGCAGGATGATCCTAAAAAATTTGAACAAAAATTAATTTATTTGCATATGGAATATGAACATATCGAGTGTAATTAAAATTGAATTAGATTTCTGAAATAAAAAATAACAGTTAATATGTTGTGTGTATTAGTATTTGGCATACATGTATTTTACTAAAAGATAACATATGTGTCACATCCAAAGTTTAAAGTTTTTTTGGAGCAAAAAAATGGAAATTAAAAGGTTTTTTGTAATAAGTTAAATGAGTGGATTTTTTGCTTTTTATGGTTGCAGTATTTCGAACTATTGATTGCAACCCGCTTTGATAGCCCTATTTAAAACGTTAGATTATACTTGGCATCTACCAATTATACTCATATACTCTTGTATTTTTGGTTTCATAACAAAATTTACATTTCCAAAAAATTTACTCTACTACCAAAGTAATTTTAAATCAATGCCTGAAATCAAGAACATACTAAAGAATTGTAAATGTTGCTTTTAGAACTTATGATAATCGTGTATTGGTTTATTATATCTATAGTTTATTACAAAGCTTCTAATGTAATATGTTTTTTTCATTGTAAATTTTGAAAATTAACCATTATTGTTGGGGACTACTGACATTTTTTGGAATTAATTTGAATAACTAAAACTAAGAACTAATCCACCTTTTTCTATGAGATGTTTAGCTATGTTTTTTTTTTAAATTAAATAAATGTCTCTAAATCTACAGCATGTATATTAAGGACATTGGAGAGACACTGAATGCTTCAAATATTTTGAGAAGAAATGATAAAATATGCAATCATTAAAAAATGAAGAAAAACGTAAAACTAATATTCATATAGAACATCCTGCATAATTTAAAATATTTTTAAAATAAATATGACAATGCCTTTGAATTTACCTGGCAATAATGTTCTAAATTATTGCAACAGTTGACTCATGCATTAATTACTAATTCTCTATAACAAAAATGGTTTTGTCCGTAGCAGATAAAATTTATTTTGAATCAAATAGAAGTTCTTTGTTTAATGACTGTATTTTAATTTGGATTGGGACATACCAACAAATGGTCTGTTTTTGAGCTCTTTAACAATGTGAAAAACATAAAAATACTGATATTAGTACAACAAATTTCAATGAGACAATTTAATGATTCCACTTTGATAATAAATCCAGGAAATTAAAAACATTACAAATACCTATATCCAAAGTTATAACTTATAAGTCATAAAAATTTTATTATTTTTAATTATTGACTGGAGCTGTAAATAGGTACTGTACTGGCACCAGTTCTTTTATTTTGTTTAAAGTCGAGTTCGTGTATTTTGTTATTTGGACGATGTCGAATCTTGTAAAGTTACTGGTGTATTCATTAGATACTAGCAATTGCTTTTAAGCTAAAAACGAATAAATCGAACAATGAAGCAGTATAATATATGGAATTATGCAAAAACACCAGCTTATAAGACGAATTATTATCTGCAGAATGACGAGATTTAGTTGAAATAGTACGAATAAAATTGTTATTATGGGGCACACTCAGACCCGGCTATGTACTTACTCCTCGATTACTTTAGTCGGTACAATAAACTATTTTATAATCAGGAAAGTAGGTAATCATAATTACCTGTGAATCCTGGAGGACATCTGCAAGTGTAACCGGCAATGGAGTCCTGACAAGTGCCTCCGTTTCTGCAAGGGCTTGAAACACAATCATCGATGTTAGTTTGACATCTTGAACCGGTAAAACCAACGGCACATGAGCATTTAAACGAGTTTATGAGGTCGTGGCAAATACCCCCATTTAAACAAGGGTTAGGCCTGCATTCATCTATGTTGATCTCACATTGCGTACMAGTAAAACCTGAAACAAAAAMAAAAWTTTAAAGATTATACAGCAATATTTATAGAACAAATTGATTGTGTTGTTTGAAATTCTTTTGTTTTTATTTCGCATACAAAAAATATACAAAATCTGCGATCTTTTGTTAAACTCGACTTCATTTATCATTGGATTTATCATTCGGGTTGGATGTTTTTTTTTATAATTAAATGGCAATAGTTACAGTTGACTCATCTCACTTCTTACGTGAGAATTGTCAACAGGTCATCTAGCGGTGATGTTACGAGCTACGATGTAAGTTGGTACGGTCTGCAAGTACAGATACCTACATTACCGATTACCCGGTCACTTTGTGGAATTCAGTAAGCATCACCTAGCGGTGGCATTACGGACTACGACCTGCTATGGTCAGTATATACAGGAATAGCCAGGCGAAAAAAATCACTTTGAATGACTTATCTTTGTCATATCCATTTTAGAACAAAGTTAACTGCGTCCTCTGCCATTTAAGACATATGTCCACGTAACTTAAGGGAGGTCACTCGGGACTTTTATGGCATTTGTTGAACACTTGGTTATACAGTTTGGATCTGTGGTAGATGTTTTCATTCCAATAGTACAGTGAGTGTTACAGAGGTTTAAAAACTCGAAATTGGAATTTGGAATAATAAACACAATGGCAAAAATTTATATAAATTTAAATATCTGTTAATTGATTATGACAGAAATATCAACTCGCGTTTCATAATCAAACGTATAGTGACAAAGAAGCTTCTGGCACAATAAACACGCTCGATGAAGACCATAACTGCCCATATGCAATTAACCCCAATCCCAGCCGCATAGGTCAAGATGCATCGCATCTGATAATCAATTATAATACTGAAGCACAACCACATATATAACAGGAACATTCTCCGAACATAAATCTAACACTTATCTTAAACTCCAATGCGGAAATGCAGTCATCCATTACACACGCATCTGCAATTTCCACTTGACCCCGACATTAAAATTGGGTTATTAAAACCACATTCGACAAGACATGGTTCTTCCCTAAACACGAAAAATAAAAAATATGATGCGTTTTCGTTGACAGTTACAGGCGTGTGATTGCAGAGCTGCAATTTAATTTTTTTCCTGTAATGTATATCAAAAAAGCTCTAAATTGCCGGAAGACGTTCCACACGCAATGCTTAAAGTCCTGGTATGATTGTGCAGAAATATGCAATTTTTACTGCCAGTAGCTAGTGTCAGAGAGCAAATTATTGCCAACCTGTTTTGAGACTCTGTGTTAGCTGATGGAACATTCCTCTGTCGCGAAGCTAGCATTACCGTTATCTGTGACCGTGAACGAAAGCGGAGCAATAAAAAGCAAATGACGCACTTCATGCAGAAGATGCATTAACGCGTTTTTGCTAATGATCGGAGTTGCAAATTAGGCACACAGTCTTAGCCGAATAATTATATTTAATCACGTGAAACGTGAAGGCAAGATAGTGGGAATCGAGATTACACACTGATCTATTGCGTGTTTTAATTACCTCTTCCCCGCAGGGTAGATTTAGGGATTTACACCCTACGTGGTAAAATGAGGTATTTAATAAGATTCATTAAATTTTCATTATATAATTATTATTGCCAGATTGTCACAATGAAAGGATCACCTAATTTGTTTCATGTATTTAGGAAAACACCACCACCATCAAAAATGACTTTTAACGCCGCTTTTTAAAGTGGATATATTTTAATCTGTAGTTAGGCAATTGCAGAATGTTGACACTTTATTTTATATTTAAAATTCGGGAAACAGATGATGTCACTTCAGCTAATTTTAGTCCGTTATTGTTTATGAAGTCTCTGTTTAATAAGTTTGGGAGTCTTGAAAGTGTCCACTATGTTATTAGGTATTTAGCCACTTTTAAAATGTATCAAATCTGAATGTTAAATAGCCAACTACAACGGCTATTACGTTCGTCAAATTTAAACAAAMACGTTGTATGGTGTATTATTATTGTGCCAAGTAAGTAAAATTATTTTTTTACGAATTTCGGTTTTTTAATTTTTATATATTCCCTAAAACGAAACTTCTACAGCGCTTCAACAGTATGAAATGAATAACTAACAATACTTTTAAAACTGAAAAATATCCAGCGTAAAACAGCCCCATGTGGTTGCGCAGTCGTGTGACGTAATTTGTCGTATTTGCAATAATGACTTATTCATACACTTTAAACAGTGGCTTATGAATTGGTTCAATTCCCAGGTGGAGAACTTTTATACAGAGGGGTTACATAAGTGTTACGAAAAGTGCTTATATACAAGCGAGCAGCGATCATATGGAAAAATTAAGTACATTTGCGGGAAACTAAAACTGCAAATAAAAGATCTTTCTAATGAATTTTAAATTATTTTATTTTAAATTACGAAACGGCTACTTACGAATATGCTTCGTATAGAAAAAAACTAGCTCCAGTTTTACTTCATGGTGAGGTCGTTTTACAATGTTATTAATATTGCAACAATACTGCAATAAGTGTGTACATACACAGGCTTCTAGGCCAGCTTTTTAGGTTTTTGCTCATTCTTCTGATTTTGTTTTGGTTGTTTTACTTCTATATTATCGCACTCTAAAAAGTGCCAGTAACTATACCATCCAAAGCTAGTAGTTTACCAAGTTTCCGAAGTAAAAATTACAATAACAACAATGGACTCGAATGGTAGTTTGGTGTCGAACATTGTGCGAGAGTTGGATTAGAATATATTTATATTTTTAATTGTTATAATACAAACATTGGATTAAATACCAACACATTCTTCCTAATCAAATATGCTACCTACTTCGGCTCGTATGAACCTGCTTTGTTGAAAAATTAGTTTCTTGCTCGTCCTCAGTTGATTTTATACATAGTACAATGTGCAACGAATGTTTATTATCCCTTTGTTCAAAGTATTCACATACGAGTACGTACAAGTAAATAAAAATTGTGCCAGGTAATTTATAGACGTCAGACAAAAGCCAATTTGTTGAAATGGCCTGTTTGGACTTCCGTCATCAACATAAATGCGCTTCGTTCAAAAGGGAGTAGCCATAGAATTTCTGCATCGAAGCATTCAAATTAAGGCATTAGTATCCAGTCCGAGCATGGTGTGCCCCATGTTCCGCACACGGCGAACGGTATCGAAAGCAGTTGTTTGTTTGCATGGACACAATTTATGGACATTCACAAAGCTGCCGATACGTGGGAGTACAAGCGAAGCCGCCGCCCGTACACACGAAGTATACGTATTTATATAAAACGAGTACTGTCTGCCCCCCAGCGGGGTTAAAGGAACACAAACCCGCCGTGGAATGAGAGAGAGAACAAGGTTTTTCGCTCTGGACGTGATCGTGTGGAACGGGCCCGTTAGTAAAATCTTCGATTTCTGGCTTGACCGAGCTACGGATAATGCACCGGCAATATTTGCATGATCAGAAGACAGTGAAATACAAATCTAGATCACGATTGTACCTAATCATGCCAAGGTACAATGCGATTGAAGATGCCTAGTAAAAAAAAATGTTTGGAAGTACTTAAAATATAGCGTAATAATAACAGATAGGTCATACAAGTACATACATATGTGATAGTAACAGTAAACCTATTTCCACATTTCAAGAATTATGGATTTTTTTAAAAGAAATTCTTCAATGGAATGTTTTATCTTAGTAAATCATCATGGCGTCTTCTGGATGCAGCTTTCTACTGCCATGGTAACCGTATGCGTAAGAGCATACCTTCTTATCTAATTGTATCAAGTTTTGCACAGTATACTAAAGGGTCTTGTTCTACGACAGGCTTGGGATATGATGATTAATACACGTACGCAATTTAGACAGAAATCTACCTATCTATGGAAGAAGATACATTGAATTTAATCCATACTTTATTTTTCAACATAACTTTCCTCTACACTAACAAATTATCCCAACGTTTTTTCAACTTGTCATTCTTGGAATGTCTGCAAAATAATTGTTAACAGCATACATTAGCTTTGATTCAAATCTTTTTCCTCTGCGATCTGTCTTCACATTTTTAAATAAAAAGAAGTCGTTAGGTGCTAAATCGGGGCTATAAGGTGAATAGCGTAGTTCTGTGAATCCGTAGTCTCTAATAATGTGTTCAACCTTAGGAGTTTGGTGAACCCTGCAATTGTGCAACATTTTCTTATTAAGAATTCAAACGTTTTTCTTTCAGGACAGGACCAGTTKTAAGATCTGAATTATTATATTATATACATATGAATTAATTGTACACCCKCAAAAAGCAGTATACCTTCAGTATACCAAAAGATCGTTGTCATCACTTTTTTCCTTGTATATCTGTTTTGGGCGGGGAGAGCCCTTATAAACCCACTGCATGGATTCTCGTTTGGTAGGCGGGTTTCAAAGATAAACCCATGTCTTAACTCAGTCCGTCAGTCACAATCTTCTAGAAAAAGTTGCTATTATCTTGTAAAACAGTCAAATTATCTTGTACCTACAACTCTGTTTCTGTTCCGGTGTATACAATCTGGGCATCCACCGTGAAAACACATTTCTCATACTCAAATTATCATGCAAAATGTTCTAAACATATGTTTTACTTAAAGACAATTCATTGGCAACAAGAGAGACCTTCAACCGCCGATCTGTAAGCACTATTCTTTATTTTTTTTTTAAATTTTTATCTGCTTTTGGTGCTACAAGTTGTCGAGAAGATTTTCGATCACCCTGTATCAAGTTTCTTCCCACCGAAACTGTTTACGCCAAAATTTAGGTTTAAAATAACTTTGAACACATTGCTCATACGCGACCAGGATTCGCTCATGTATAATTTTAAACCATTGCGTTTTTTTTTGTTAAAAATTTAGTACCACTCAGTTTTCAAACCACACTTCTTCGGTGGAATGTTACAAATGATATGATTTGCGTATAATTACTCTGTAAACTTGAATATGTTACAAATCTGACAGCAACACATAACGCTGCACTTATGAAACAGGTAACAGCTTATGTTCTGTTTATAAGGTATGATCGTAAAATATACTGTTTCTGAATCCATAGGAGGCCGATTCTAGACAAAAATTGACATTTTTCAGCAACAATTTTGGTGATGACAGAATAATAATTATGGGCGAAACTATGCCATCCACCCGTTTCTGTGGGGAACCCGCACTCTGCACGGTAGCCCACTAGTAGTGGGCATTTAATACCGACAGAGGTCCTCAATATCTCGCCATGATAATAATAGCATAGTAATGCTCGAATGCTTCTGTGATATTATGGAGATGTTCTCTGCATATACGAATATTTACTGTGCTCCTTGGTTTACTGTATCTAAAATACCAGCAAAAAAATTGACAAATGCACGTTTGGCCTCTCAGAGCTCGGGACCAGCGTGCACACTTTTCTTAAACACTGAACAAACACAAGTCAACGTGAAATATCACAGATGTCGGATGAGTTCTTGAATGTAGTCCTCCATACACGGAATAAACGAAAAATTCTAGAGGAAAGTGATGTTCAAGTTTCCATTAGCTCCAAATGATAAATATCAACTATCCTCCTAATAATTAACAATAACATTCTACATGTGAAAACAAAATGGAAATTAGGTCTTTTTGACAAATAATCATGAAAATAAGGCACAAGCTCTAGAAAGTTATTTTGCCAGTTGAGGCCTCATCTTGTAAACACAACCAAACCAATGATGACCCGAGCAGTGTGATGTATTGTGATTTTGCACATCCTGCCGCAACGAAGTAAGCTTTTGCGGTCATCCTGCCAGTAAATGTGCATAATAACTGAAAGACGTCAATTCTTAGCGACGAGAAGCAGACAATGGCGAAACTCCCCCAAGAGCCAATAACTGTTATAATGTCGTGCCCAACAAATTACAGATAGCACCAACAATAGCGTTCATAATAACGATAGGAATACCGGCGATCCCTACGATACCAACTTAAATGCCGATTTAACACGGCTCGATGTATATGCCGCGAGAAGAATGGCAAGGAACAGGCGAACATTTAGATAATGATAGCTGAAAACAATGAACACCATAGCATTACGAATTCCAACACTTATATGGTATGCAGAAAATACGATAAATGTTCGTTTTCCATCCATATTTTAGAGAACAGCGTATGAAACAGCCAATAAACACACACCCTACTKCTAAWTAAATTAATCAGCAAAACTAAKCACTGCATGTGTTTGACAAGTWAGAATGACATTATAGAAAAAAAAACCGAACAATGAAGATGAAATTAAATGAAGTAAAAATTTGCATTCAGTGCAAGAAGCAAAGCAAACCAATTTCTTGGCC
This sequence comes from Rhyzopertha dominica, assembly GCA_025024175.1. NCBI lineage: Eukaryota > Metazoa > Arthropoda > Insecta > Coleoptera > Bostrichidae > Rhyzopertha > Rhyzopertha dominica. The sequence goes on from QCXZ01000137.1 coordinate 24,943,750, forward strand.
ACCGCCCTATACTCGTATTGCACGCCTGTCTAATGAAYTGAGACTTTATTCTCGTTTCATATGAAAATGAAATTCACTTCCAGTCATCAACAGCCCAAATTACGTGTTCCCTTGCAAATTATTAATAAGTATAAATTAATGTGAAGCTTTCATGGCCGGAGTCCTTATTGGTAGTCGATTTAGTAATCGTGGCGATTTCTTCTTCTCTTACGTTGAGGAGCACGGAGACAACTACGTCTTTGACTAACTCAGCTTTGAAGATGCTCACCATAGCAGTGGGTGAAGCGTCAGCTAGGCAGAAATCGCTACGACCACCCGGAATCACCTAGCAATAAATATTATAATAATTATAATTGTCAGGGGCGTGTTATTTAAGTATAAATATTCATTGCCCAACGTCCCGTTAAAAAAATATTTTTTTCTTTTAACTAGCATCCTACGCAAGTGGCTTTTCGGCCAGTGCATTTTGCCTAGAAAAAAAGAACACAGTCATTTTAAATTAACATAGTAATTGCAAGAATTATTGCTATTTCGTTTGACTACGATTTCTTTTCAGATACAGTAGATGACAGATATTAAAAATTTTACTTTGATTGCTATTCAAAAAAGCTTGATTTAAACCTGAATTAGATATATTAATCATTTCTAACTTACTGAGAATGTGGATATAACCAGTTTAGCTTTATCTGTTTTAATTGTGAACCTGTTACTACTGATAATCTAAAAAGTGACATGATTTGTTGCAAACATAGTCTCTATAAGAAGGAGAGAATAGCATATCAGGGCGTGATACAGGAAGCGCAAGTGAAATCACCTTATGTGGGAACACAAAACGAAGATAAATGACTTTCCATAAAATTCTACCCACAACGCTAGACGTCTAAGATCGCGCAGAACTTTAATAGAGGTGGCTAACTAGTTTTTGAGTCGTACAGGTACCTGTACAAGAAGCGGATTATTAACGCACCTCCTTGCTAAAAAGAAACACCTATCTAATTAGGAGATGGCTACAAGGAGTTGAAAATTATGTAATGATCTTAGGTCATCAGGAAGATGTTTCTTATGGACGAAAACGATGGCCATTTCATTTTTTCCATCGGTTTTGCTAATGAGCTATCAGTGATTAAAATTTCGGTATCGGACGAAATTCCTCAGCTTCTTATAGGGCACCGAACTAAAAACAACAAAACTGCACGCATCAGGTGCAAAGGAGCAAAAAACGAGAACGAGCTACCGCAACAGTCCGTGAGATTCCCAATCACAGAAGTCGCAGACACGGATTTCTGCACGTCGGTCGCATTATATACGCGCCTTTCTCTTTGACTTTTCTTCTTTCTGTGCGGTAGCGATTAATTAAGGCGAATGCCAAACTCACCGTTTTCTGTTTATCGGTCTTGTTAACGCATCCCGCTAATTGGGGAACCTGGTTCTTGCAGAATTGGGGCACGAAATGAACTGTACACATATCGATGGTCACTGCATCGTAACCACCATCCTGCACCGTCAGGGCAAACATGTAAATCTAGTTAATGCAGGTGTTGAAAATCGCACATTTCCGCAATATACTTTTTTTTTAATATTGATAAATGCTTTGTGCATAAGTATTGTTCCGAGCTTAGAATAAAGGTTATAACTGGATAAGACTACTTGGGTGGCCCCCAAAGGCTAAATATTATTTGGTAGAAGTAATTGATTACTGTTTTTCTCTGGAGTTAGAAGCCCCAATTTTAAAAACAATATAATAGCTTTTTGTATTTATAGTTTTCTGCAAAACCATTTCGGCTACTTTGGAGAAACACAATGTATATGAACAACAACTTACTCTCCACAAGTAGCATTAGCAATAGCGTTATCATAGAAAAAATAAGTTTTTTTAAATACATATTTTACGTTTATCCTAAGGGCACCACTTTGCAAAAAAAACATATATTATAGTCAATTTCATAACAATTACACAAAGATGTATAAATCACTACAATGCACTAGTAATGGAACTGTAAGAATATATAAGCCATCTGCTTACTGTGCATTCTAAATTTGTCTGAAAAATTTAGAAGCAAAATAAGTAATAAATATGGACATTTACAGTTACTAAATAAATAAAACCAAAGTTTACCACTAGAAAGATACTATTTGCAAGCCTTCGAAAATGTGGTTCCAACCCAGAACCCCAAGTGATTTAACAATACAACAAATTACAATGATAATTGACCCCTGTAATAATCGCAGTGATCTAAAACAATATTTTCATGCTGGTTACCTATAAAGGCTTTATATAAGACGTTCTTATTGCACCATTATTTCTGCGTCGTGAAAAACTACACAACATCGCGCAAAGAAATAAAACTTCTTACTGCCTGTGCATTATCTAACTGTGAAGCATTACTTCAAGGGTGAAAACACAAAACAACTTTAACAAGAATGTCCTTTTTTGAACGAAGTAAGACTTCTTCTGATATCCTAGAGGTTTAGGTGCTATGCCGTCGCTTCAGAGGGGTTACATCTTGCTCTGAAATTGGTTTCACCAAGAACTGAACAGAAATATAGAAAATGATTTTAATTTAAAAACTGCTTCAGATGGATAATCCACATGCAGTAAGAAGTTCATTTTCTTGGAGTGATATTGGTTTCATAGTTAATAGAGTTTTTCGTGGAATAAGAACGTTGTGTAGAAAGCCAACCAGCATTAAAAGATTATTTTAGATTGCAGTCATTGTTCCAAGGTGCAAATAATATAATTCTGATTTATCTAATTTAAGGGGATAAAATTTTACATGGGACAACCTGTATACACAAAACAATGTAATATATGTTGTACATTTTATTACTAAATATGATGCCTACTTATTAAACCATTTTTTTTTAAGTTTGTAACTTTGATGTATTTCATTTTTAAAAGTATTTGGAAGTTTTTAATATTTTATTTATTATAACTTATTGCGATTAACTCTTACCTGGCATACAAACGCATCTGAACGTTCCAGGATCATCCAGACATGACCCGTCATTGTGACATGGATGGGATTCACACTCATTGACATTAGTTTCACAGCGTGGTCCGGTGAAGCCTTGGGTGCAATTGCAGGCGAAACTCCCAGGGGTGTTAACGCAAATGCCGTCATGTTCACAAGGTGAGCCTGAAAGTATGAGATTTAAGCTAGTAAGAATGTACACACAATATTGTTTGCTAAAGCAATGTTTCCAATACTATAGTATAATATAGCTTAGAATAATAACAATAAGTTTGGCTGGTTTTTAGAAAAGTAAAAATGTTGTGGATACATACATCTATTATAATGTAGATACTGTAATTATAAGTATAATTAGTGTATTAACGTATTTTTTCAATTGTTATAAATCATTCGCATTATTATTACAGTAGGCAAAAGAACACTGAAAAAAGTTACTTGTAAAAAATTGCTACGTGATTGTAGTGCACAGCTTTGTGTTACTCATTACTAATATTGTAGGAAATCTTACATAAACGTCTTGAAATAGGTCTCTTATTTTTGTAGTATAACCATTGTAGCAAAATGTTCTACACATTAAGTAAAGTTTAACAAAATAATATTAAAGTATTTTATAATTCGCGTTGATAATGATTATAAAGTATTGGGTTATTAGGTTAGCATACTAATTAAATTAGAAATATAACTCGCTACGGTCGGGACTCGAACCAGAACCGAACGAATCTCTGGTGTTTACATTATACCATGCATCTTAGAGCTATTCTAATTAAAGCCCATATATATAGACTCAGAGACCCGTTCTGGAGCGAGTTACTTTTTCAGATTTGATTAACCTGCTTAAACCAATACTTTAAAAAATAATATCATTGTAAAAAATATAACAAAAATCATTTAGTAATTATTTATAAGTTTTTTTTGTAGATTACTCACTGAAGCATATTTTTTACACGCTTAGAACATTCTCAGGCATTATTAGTTAAATTACAAAAAAACAAACATTACACTAATTATAGATGATATCATTATTAAAAACGAATAAAATGCATCAACACATATTGCATGCTACAAATCGCATTATTATATACAACTTTTGTTACTCTACAAACAATGATAAATGCAAACAACATCCATAGGTAATATCAATAATTTAAAGTATAGCTTTTTTCAAAACTATGTCGAGCATTGGAAGTTTTATTAATTTATGCCTATATTACAAAGTCTACCTATGTTTTCTAGACTAAAATGCATTCAATACTGTAATTGTCTGGAAATTAGGGTTTACGGTATAACGTATAGCGACAGATAAATAATAATCTCTAAATTTGATCGGTGGTACAACGTTAGTGAGAAAATTAGTAGCTAAGGGTTGGCACTATTGTTAAGTTGGTACTTATAGTCGCTCGGCGGCAGCGCGCGCGCATGTCATCACATCGTGGCATCACGCCATCCGCCATCACGTAAGCCTCGTCCACTCACGTTCTTGTTTTAGTTGTGCGGAAGTGTTAGTGGTTATTGTGTTTTATATTATTATATTGGATTTTCCTTATTAAACAGCCCCTAATTGTTGTGTACTGCAACATGGACGAKTACATTAAATGTTTAATTTACAGGTACAAAAATGTAACCTTGTTTGTCTAATGAATAAAATCATAATAATGCTGCATTGGTTTCATTTATTTTTGCACTATATCCACTATATTTTTAGTAAATTATAACATTAATTTATAGTAAAGAAAAAGATTTAACATAGTAAAATTTAGCATACTGGAATATTAAATTTGACTATGTAATATGTTACAATAAACAAAACACTAATAAAGTACACTACATCTTGTAGAAAAAATTGTGATACCCTGCCTAGTAAATCCTACAAAATTTGTATTGAACTGTACTGCATTCTCTAAGAACATACACTATAAAATGGTAAGTACTGATTTCTACATTTTTAGTAAATACAGCTACAATAGTTAATCTACAAAAATATAGTATAATTTTCTACAGTTTGTATCTAGTCGTATTTGCACTATATATTGTGGTAAAGATTATTACAATTGCAGTTAAATTTACTATAATTTTTTTTCAGTGAACGTTCAAGATATAACGACATGTAAAAAGTCACTTGTTAAATAAAGGAAATTGTGAAAACGAATGCAAACTTTCGAACTAGAGCAAAATACGTGTGGGGAGTGTGAACTGCAAATAGTTTCACAAAGATGTTGCAATCACCTGTGAAGATCAAACGTGTAATGATCAAGATCTGCCACCAGAACTGTTTCTCTTTGTACAACAAACTCTTCTGGCATGTTTTCATATACCGTACACCGGTGCTACCTGACAATTAGATTTGCTTTACATCCGCAAACAGTGTGCGCTGCACTATACTAACACAATTTGCTCTATGCAAATAGTAGCGGATAATTTGGAATTCAAACAGCGTACCTTCTGGCAGAAAGCAGAACCGCGAAAAGAAAGAAAAACCCGTTTTCGCACTTCGAGACATGGCGAAAATAAATAGCGCAAAGCATACACGTTAACCGCGAATTAAAAAATCAAGATGACGGTTTTTCATTGGAACTGCTGCAAACAGACCTTATTACTCGTACTATCGAAACGTGCTCAGATAGCGGCACTGCGTCCACATCTGCACAATTTCAAAGTTATTTAGTAGTGGAAAGAAGCATTTAATTGGTGGTTCCTGTACTCCTGAAACGTATGGACACATGGACATATTGAAAGAGGAGTCAAAAATGCAGTCCTGAAAGTAAAGCCTGATAGTACAGATGACCTTAATCTATTCTACCACGGATTAAAACTGAAAAAGAATCTATTAAAATTTTAATACAATTAAATATATTCAAATGATGATCACTGCAACTGATCTGAGAACAAAAACCGAACCAATATAGGTTTTTTAACTGAAGCTAAACGAAAAAATAAACTTCATCGTACCTTCAACAAAAACGTCACGACAAAAGGAAAAAATAATTTGGGTTTCGTTGTGAATAGAATATAAGTTCGTCATTATCAAGATACCTATGTCTAACTGGTCTAAAGCGGTATTCCAGTAAAACTACTTAAAATGCTTGTACTTTAATTAGTTATGTCGTTACCTCATTGTTTCAAAACTAGAATGACAATCAAAAAGCAGCAGCTAATCACAATGATGGATGTTAAGAATTCTAAACTGCTAAGACAATAAAATAATGAGCAAAGAACGGGAAGGCACGTTGTTGAAGAATATTAAACGAGTTATCTTGCCACCAAATTAGACATCAGTTGTCTAGCCGATAGATTAAGGTATAAAAATTCAAAACCTTTACAGGTCAATTCTGGTTAACAATCTTTTGTCAAAGATAAACTCTGCTGATAACGTTCAAAATCTTACCAAAACATTACTTTCTTAGATGTCATTTACTTTATAAAGAATACAAGATGTCAGATGACACAGAATTAAAGACCGTTTTGGAAAAGCAGGCATAACTTGTGAAGAAGATTCGAGCACTATTGATGAAGAATTCTCAGTGGAAGATGATTTACCCTTATCAGCGGTTTCAAAGTTATTGAAATATTCTAAAACATTACGAAGTCAGAACGATGATTTAGATAGATTTTTCATTATGGATTCCACTATAAATGTGGATGAGATTTCCGATGAATCTGATGATGATGATGATGAATTAATAAAGATGAAGTTGCTGCAGTAGGAGACTTAAAAAACTTCGCAACATATAATGAGGATTCCACCGCAACGAAGATGCAATAACATTTTAGAACTACACTTTCAAGAGGCAGAGTTTAAGAAATGTAGTGTCTTAGTAATACTTGTTTTATTTGAATTTTGTTTTCATTAAAACAAAAATCGATTGATTTATCAGCCTTATTTTATTAGCGCACTGATATTTGTGTTATCAGGGTTGTTTAAGTTTTTATTATTAATAGTTTATTAACTGGCTGCAGTGCAATTCCTCAAAGCTTCTTTGATTTGTCAATATGCTTAGAGCGAGAAGGTGCGAGAATTCTTTTCAACTATTGGGTTTGATAGAGGGCGAACATACGTGGGCAACCCTAATTAGATTATTATACAAACTTTTTTTTACACAAAAAGCTTTTGTCAGTCCTATATACTTCAGTGTGCTTGTGTGCATCAAACTCGTTCAAAAGCACTGTGTACAATGTCAAATACGCAATTAAGATTCAGAAAATCAGTGCCGTAAATTACAGCTTACGGTTACGTGCTTTACTGAATACATCGAAGCCTGCAATTTGCAATTGCGACCGTTATCATTACAATATTGCAAATCAAACGAGAAAATGCTCGGCGAACGTGCCAATCAAGCAGTTTCGATTTAAATCGAGCTCGATTCAAAGCGTCCATCCACAAATGGTCCGGTCGCATGAAATGATCTTGTCAATGACCGTCATTTTTTCCGCAACGGAACGAGTTGTGCAGCTCGGGTGTTGGCGCCTAGGTTGGCATAGGAGAAAGATATGTCGGGTTCAAGCTGGTTCGTCAGCCACGTTCATGCAAATTAATGTCAACTAAATATTAAACTACCGGAATCCGGCTCCGGCTAAGTGGTATTTGAATTTGTTATGCGTCATGTACAAACATGAACATCAAATATTCCGCATTAATGCATAAACGTGTTATCTTGACAGATGTTTCGAATATGCCAATAAAAGCAGACGTAACGACATGAACATGACGGTTCTTCTTCAAGTTTTCTATAGCTCCTAAATTACAAAAACCAAAATGGAAATACACATTTTTCTTTAACGTGGTAATATCGAAAGCACATCATAATTCTTCTGAGGAAAAAGAAATTACTTGTTAAGATTCCTTTACATTAGGTAGAATTTAATGGCGAGCTAAATATTATGCTTTTTTGAAGATATTTGGTATCATTATCAAGAATAATATAATTCTCCCAAACTTTTTATTTCCTCCTCGCTACATGCGTCGGGCTTTCCTGACGAAGACAATCCTCAAGCCTACAAGAAACATCTTGATTTTGATTCCATGTAAAATGAATGAAATTTATCGTCATTTAATGTTTGTATGTTTTACTTTACAAATGGCGAATCTTGACTAGAAGTAAGTGACGATAAATTTCTCAAACGTATGTGCACTTTCATTTTACGTGGAATCAAAATCAAAATGTTTCTTGTACACCTGAGGAAGGTCTTCGTTAGAAAAGGCCGACGCATGTAGCGAGGAGGAAACAAAAAGATTGAGAGTAAATGACCGTTTTTTAGAATTCAATGAACAGCATAATTGATTGTAGTGATGCCATCTAGCATTTACTTGACTTTTGTGTTTTAGCGAGTGTCCTCTATTTTTGCATAACAAAACTTTATCCACGGTACAGGTTCCTTTTTTAACAAACTAAGAACAATAAAAAAATAAGAATTTTAATGGAAAATATAATGTTATATACAAATAAGTTAGTGTTATATTTGGCGAAAGATACATCAGGTGCTTAACTGATAAATTATTAATAATGTTCACTAAGGATCATAACTTGCAAAACCATTCGATGTATCCTCTTAGATTTCTGTTTAGTGCTTGTAAGTCCGAAAAGCTCTAAAAACTAACACAGATGTTATATACACCAAAATGTATACTTACGTAGATTTTCGTCCCCATATTCACTTTAATTATAGAAGTTTTGTTTATTTACAAAAAAAATCAATTAAATTAAATTTCTAATATCAATTTTTGGAACTTTTCCCTGTACCTAATTAAGTGTTCCTGTATGTTTTCTGAATATTCAGGTACACCACGCTAACACTGCTGCAATTTGCATTATGTTTGTATGATAAAATACTGACTGACACAAATGAGAACATCCAGCACTAATTCTTGTATTTGAATAAACTTTGGCGTTCAAACATGTTTACTGTAGAAAAGGAAGAAAACTATTGTGGAGTGATATGTGATATTATTACTTTGCAAAACGTAGTTTAATGCATATTTACGCTACTGCAAAGTAAATAGTGTCGCTACATGTTCCATATATTTAAATGTAATCCGTGGTGAGTTTATGTATTCATCTACATCTGTGATATAAGAAAGCACTCACCACACAACTAGTGGTGCAATGAAAAATCACCAATGTCAATCATTTTTCAATTTTATTAGAATAAAAACAGGTACTTAATTTAACTTAAGTGCTAAATCTGAAAAATATGGAGTACACATTTTTACAAGAAATCTGATATGAATTCTTGCTAATGGCATTTCATTTTTTTGCGTTATAGCTTGCACGCTCTCATCCAAGAAGACTGAAATCTTGGTAGAAAGTGTTAGAAACATTTGTTGCAGCTTGATTGTTGAGGCTTTTTTCTTGTATTCAACTGAAATATCTATGTAAACCTCACAGCACTCCCAACCCCCATGCGATTCGTTACTAATAGGTCTGTTCCGGTATTTGCTAAGTGTAAAGTGGACGATCTTCGAAAACAATGGCCTGTGAATTCTTGAGCTTGTGGTAAATTATGAAAGTTGGCAATCTTCTTTGGCATTGCGCTAAATGTGTTTATACCAACGGGAAACTTTATGCAATTAACACCTCTGAAACAAACGAAAAACCTTCCATGAACAGCATGATTAAGTCGCAGCGGAAGATATTTTCGAATTCTCGGTGTACTTTGATCTTTGTACACGGTATGGAGATATGAAAAAGCTGTTCTTCTTTTTCACATTTTCTAATTGCAGGTTAGTTAGTTTATTCACTCTGCAAGCACCTCCAAGTCCAACTATCAGGCAATCTTCAATATGCAGTTATTAGTTTCATTGAATCAAGCATTCAACACGTTTTAATTTTATAAAAAAATGCCATCATTACTTTTTATTTTGTCTCATTCTTAATTTTCTTGGATCCACACCAATCAATGAACAGTTTCTAAAAAAATGAGATTTATCTGGTAAAAGTAAACCTTTGCAGCAGCTTCTTCTGAATCACTCATTATTATGGGATTACACTATTAATGCACAATTTGTATCACAAATTTAAATTAAAAACAAACTGTTTATAACAAATTTGAGCCATTGTCGCAACATCAACACTCCGAAAGTTTCTTTGAATTTTGATTTGGATGGAAATGGTTCATTTACATTTATTGGAGGTTTTGAATTAGGCAGATGTATATAATGTTTTGTACATCACAAATGAGTTGGTGCGTATTATAGTATTATAGTCTGATTACAAATGAAGCTCGAGCTAACTCGCTCGTCATTATTTGTAGTTATTCACACTCCTAGTGCAATAATGCTTCAGTACCATTAGTAAATTAGATAACCTTTGTATGTAATCATAATGATCGACAATATAAATAAGCAAAATTATGATACCAGCAATATAAATTGTAMTTCGGCAAGTGAAAGATTTTGTGAATGCTTAGACAATATCCCATAATTTGTATAAATGAATTATAAATTGTATATTTTTCTATCACGAACAGCTTCACTGGCCTTAATTAACCGCACTAAGGTAATATGATACTATGAAGTTCTTGGCTCGCTAAAGGGCAGGCTTCCAGCTCGAAAATAATTAACTTTCCACAAACCCAATTAAAAACCGACCTACCCGACGTTTTCCTAGGAGAGCGCGCAAGTATACATAACACAAGATCATCAATCTTTTGGATTTTTTCGCCCCGTGTTGTTCATTACGCGCAACAGTAGAAAGATTCTTTATTTATAACATATACGCCCGAGGTGGAATTAATTAATCCTCTAGTTACAAAACACGAATACTATGCACCTTGGAGCATTATGAAGTTCCCGAGACTGACAAATTAATGTTAATGACTGTTAATTACGAATGGGAGCGCTTCAAGAAGCTGGATCACGTGATACGACGGTCAAAGGTGAACAAATTGATCGATCATCACTTCGCAATTAGATTAGGTACCAGATAACTGCTTGGATGCTTCCTATTGTGCTGGGGTTGAGAAAGAAATTTGTTTTTGTGCACCTACGCAGGACTGGGATTTCTTAATTTGAAATGTGCATCTGTGTCTCATAGGGTTTGGAATATCAATCAATACTGATTATGGATTAACTGAGAAGTTGGAATTTTCAGTACTAAGAACAGTTACGATTCATAATTTCTTGGGAAACATGTGCTCTTTGTTAAGCGCTGCCAAAATGGGGCTGTGTAATTAATTATTTCGTCGAAAGGTAAAATGAATACGCAGTTAAGCAACAACTGTTAGTACCTCTTACGATACTTGTACCGTTTCTCCATTTGGTACAATAACAAAAAAAACATCACGTGCTCAATTAAAAAAAAAACAGTGGAAGTTCAACAGAAGTAGAGGTGGTACAGCCAATTGTGGAATCGGGACCTTTTCCTTTCTCGCCATTATGAGCAAGAAACACCACGCCTCTAATTCGTGACTTATGTATTTCATTAGTGATCTGTATGCTTTATTAATGAGCCCCATCTAGTTTACACAAATTGTGCGATGTTTACATAGGTCTGCACAGATACGTTTCAAATATTTCCCGGATACTTTCAAAAACGCCATTACATTTACATTTCAGGCCGGTGCTTCTGCATAATTCATTACGTTATTATACATCTAACAGAAGTAATCTCTTCTGTACCACCTGTATCAATTGATCTCGTATTCAGTAATTTGCACTTGCAAGTCATATGGTGGAGAAGGAAGCAGGTTGACATTTCCTCGCAATGGTGACAACTGTTTCTTATCCTTTCGATAATTACAACAGACAATAACTATTTTTCCCTCTTTCTCTAGCTAAAGCAATTAACCGAAAATAGATTTTTTTATTGTTCCATATAAAGCTTTATGGATTTGCGCTACTTTGTCAAGATCGCAAGAGATTATAAACAAWGCGCGTGTAACCCTCCACACTCATCAATACAATCATTGAAGAATGACCTTTTAAACACAATAATCCTAATCCAAGATATCACATTCGATACCAACAAAAAAAATTAAATAGAAAATGGGGGTCATGTTACACAAATTTGTCAATTTGTCCTGCAAAAATGTAACAATCGAGTATTTTCAAATCTTATCCCCTGAACATTTTTTTATATTTTTTTTTTGCAATTACGTACTCTGCTGCTTATCTATCTCCCACCAAGAGTTGGTCCGATACTAATAATACACATCGAAATATTATTTTAACATTAAGCACCTTTTTCGTAATTTCTACCGTTTTGTCATTAAATGTAATGTTTGATGCTCCAAAGTCCCAAGCTATACCGTTAAGTGTAATAAATTGTAATTGGATTAAGTCGATGTCTGATCTACAGCACTGTAATCAATTTACCCCATTGTGTGAATGATACTTAACAGCCTGAATGTAATCTGATTTGCCAGCAATCCGGTTTCAATTGTGATATTGCTTAAATCGTTCTACCACGATGATTCCGACTAATGATATACAAGTATGCGTATGGAAAGTAAAGTCCCACAAGCAATTACGGTTTATTATTGCGCGATGCTCAGGATGATTAGAGCAAAGCGTAATATTGCAAACGCTGTGTATATAAAATCGCTTTACAGAAACCTCTAAACAGATGGACTGCTTTGCATGAAGATCGATGATCTATGTTAATCATGATTCACTGTGAAATGAACGATTTTGCACAAGTAACTGTTCTTCCTACACCGGGATTTCCATCTCTGAGCAAGAAGGTGTTGGCCTTTTATCGTTTGCAAAATCCGCGAGTTTCAATAAATCAAGACAACGCGGATCGAACTGGGTTACGCTGCAGTCCAGGGCCGGCTCCTTAGCAATTCTGTAAATTATACCGGATTTCACCTCTACACGCTACGATCTACCAGGCGTATTCCTAAATAAGAACCGTTTGCGTATATTTAAATATTGGCGGGTGAGAACAAAGTTGTACGCATACAGCGCCATCTACTGATTGTCTGCGCAGGAGCGCAGGCACGAAAGTGATTGTGTCGTTTTCGTTTCAGTTATTCAGTTGTTTGATAGTAAATGCAGTCAACGATATCCACAGTGATTCGCTTTTTTTGTGTGCAAAAGGATCGTCAGCAGCTCAAATGCGCCAATAATTATGCCTTGTTTATGAACCAGCTGTAATCAGTGAAAAAAGGTTAGCTAATGTGCATGATCAAGAGCGGAGTGCAAGGCCCAGCGTCCAGACTGTAGACCGATGAACTCATTCAACAGGTGGACCTGTTGTTATCGATAAGTCGGAGATGACTTGTTTCCCCATATTGTTACTGGTAACGAGACGTGAATATCCTACAACAACCCCGGAACCAAACAGTGCTGCGAAACGCTCACCAATCTGAGCCGAGCGATTCAAAACCGTAGGCGCGGGAAACTAATACCGCCGTTATGAACTGGTCCAATTTCCAGGCGAAGAATTTTTATTCAGAGGCGTTGAAAAAGTTGGTGCAATTACGCAAGCTGCGCAGATGTGAACTGTGATTATGTGGAAAAGTGAAAACTGTGAATAAAAGATTTTTCTAACCAATACAATACAATGACAAAACGGCCTTTACTTTACAAATATGCCTCGTATTAGGTTTACTCCGTTTGGCCTTTGGGAGCCGCCCCTGTTCTGACAAAAGCTTTCCTAATGCTTAAGATATGGGCGTCGTTTCCATTAGTTACCTGCTGTTCCCGTGTACGGTTCTTATTAATAACCTCATTGTGTTCCGCATCCAAGGCGGTACATTCTAGCATGTATCTATATAATGCTGGTCGGTGGTTCGTTACTGAGGTATTGAAGTCTAGTWAAAGTGCGCAACAAACGAGTAGATTTTTTTAAGTACCAGACGGCTAGGGCGTTAAAGTTACAAGACTATGAGCGCTAAGTGTCCACAATGAGCCATTCAGCTGCCAGTTACATTAGCAAGGAGAAATTACTTAATTTCAGTACTAACCGCAGCAAATATAGGACAAACTTACATTGTTCTTTCACTAGAGCAATAGATTATATCGTCAAAGGCTATTAGAAAATGTGAAAGAATACAGCATTACCGGAAGAAACACGTCAGTGATAAACTTCATGCAGAACACAATCAATAAGGGTAACCTTAAAGAAAACACCTGAGGAAGACTGTGTAAAGAAGACGTATAGTAAAAAAATGGTCTTTAATTTAACACCTACCAATAAAGAAATGTACAGAAAAAAAGAAGCCAAATATCCGTAACGAAGAAGAAAACAATATTTTTTGAAGCAACGTACAGTGCCTTTTCTTCTTCGATTTTCAACCACAAATGTAGCAATCTATATTAAAAACAGGATTGTTCATTTGAGGAGATGGTAAGGAAGAAAATGAGTGTAACATTTGATGACTAACATTATCGCACATTTTAACTATGCTTAATATTAGCTTTTATGGTATTGGAAATAAATAGGAACAAAGTTAGATTGAAATCTTGATCGCTTAGACCGCATTGGTTTTGGACATAGGGTCGACGAATCGCTCGTTCTTGTAGAAGGCATCATCAGGTAGGTTCAAGGATTTGATGAATATGATTACCATTAAGGGGAGCAATCGGGAAGCCATAGGTGTGCCAGAMATTTGTTGTAAGAATTAATTATGAGATGTAAAATGTGTTGAAATTGAACTCTGAATGTCAAATGTTATAAAATAATCTTGAAGCGATCTAAACATTGTTTTTAACATAATATTAACATCCTGTATTTCCCAAAATATCAACTTTAAATCTAAAGTAAGTTCAGTTTAATAGCCCTATTTTTATACATATAACCTGCAGTTCACGGATTTCCCATTCGTAATGAAACACCCTTTAGTATTAGAAACTATTGTTTTTATATTTACCCCCGATAGTGTATATGCTAAACAGAATGAAAATGAATATCGGCACTGTGAAGAATGTATCTAAATGCTATATTTTCCTATGTCTATTATCGTTACAAGCTATAATAAATGAATACGAAAACACTTCTTAAATATTGTTTCTTTTTTTTTAAGCGTTACACTGTTTTATGCTGTCTGTTTTAATGTTCCACTACTTAATGATTTACCATTATCATTATTTTACAATGTATCGGTATTTTGAGGTCATATTAAAAACGTTTGATAAAAGAGGAACTTTTATAAATACCTCCCGTCTTACTCAATTTTATCCACAATAACTTGTGTTTCTGTTGCATGACTACAAACATTATTTGAGAAAATAGAAAAGTATTCTTGCATGTTATTACATATATTAAATTAGTGTTTCGTTCGACGACTTGATGCGTTACCAGGAAGCGAGGTAACTAAAACAACTTTTAATGACGAAGACAAAAAATCTACTTAAAGAGCGAAGTGAGTAGTCTAAGTGTCTGTACCGGGGGAGAATAAAGATCGATTTATTTTGAATACAAGCCTACAAGAGCGCATCGAATTTTAATACGTGACCGGGTCGACGATCCGACAGTGTAAGTCGGGAGTGTTTTTCTGGGATTACCGCAAAAAACTGTATCAAATAGAGGCAGCGACGCTAGATTATCGCGGCCAATAAGGATAGACATAAAGAAGTCTTTAGAATACACTGATTGCTTCTGGCTTGACGGACGATAGGGATAACTCAAGAGGTGGCGACGAAGAATTTATGCATCGCTATGCGTTCAACCTGCCGTCGTAACCAAAGGCAGGCGGCAGAAACTAGACGATAAAGGCTCCCATAATTTTATAGTGGTTGAGCACAGAAAGCAATTACTGTTTTAAACATACGATTACATATAGGTTCCCCAAGTTGAAAACTGTTAGCAACAGAAACATAAAACATGCGACATCAGATTTTGGATTGAATAATATAAAATTGTTTAAAGAAAAGCCAAGAGTTCACAATTTTTTGCTAATAGCTTCCTTTATGGTGATACCAATATATCAATGTTTACCATTTGTAGTTTTGCCAATTAATACACTTTAAAGGAATATGGAAACGCATATATTGCTGGCATTACAATTTCGATAGTTTTTTTTATTAAGAAGTGTCATTAAGATATTAATAATTATGATATTAATCAAAAGGTTAAAAATGCCCATGATTCTGATCAAGACATATTCTAATTCCGTCTTGTAAAATCTGACAAGATTTCAACGTTCCTGGAGTGTTTTTCATTGTATTTGTACTTTTTTTTCGTCTTCAGCCGTAGAAAAAAATTGATTTTATAAAGCTTTACGTTCAGTTCATTCAAAAATATTGGAACGCCTTTGCTACTACAGGTATCTTTGACCATTTAAATGATAATAAAAAAAGATGATATACGGGGTCACTACAAAGTATGGAAGCAGCAGGTTCAGGTTCTGATCGACCGATTTTTCTGAAATTGTGCATGGGCCTATGGGTAACGCATRATCTGGACACTCCGTGTCAGATCTCGTTTCCGAGTATGCATTTTCATTACCCACAGGCCCATGTACAATTTCAGAAAAATCGGTCGAACAGAACCTAAAATATCCTGCTGGTTCTATACTTTGTAGCGACCCTGCATATAAGGTGATTTCCTAAAATTCCTGCATATATATGCATTTAGTGGCCAGCCAGCGGTTTGGAGATAACGGGTTTATGTACAATATAATAACGTCAAACTACTGCAAGGTTAATGTCAATATCATTTAGAAAATTTTCATAACGGATGCTTTTAAAAGATTAATCAGTTTGTGGGTAAGCAACAATTTTTTCTCCGAAATTCGGCCAGATTTAATTTGCCTTCTAAATAAAAATAAATTTTTTGTTATTTTTTTTGTTTTACCCATATTTATAAGCTAATAAGGCTTTTATTTTGTTTGTTTCTTTTTTTTTTCTTCGCTCTCGGTTAAGTGGAAGAACAGCTGCCATTTTCGTTTAAGTGGCCGCTGAACTTCGCCGTTTCGCAAGTGTTAGCACCAATGCAATTGTATATTTATGCTTAAAATTATTAATATTGTAAAAGCTTGCGAATAAAGACGCATTATTATTATTATTATTATTATTATTATTAGTCAAAACCTGTAATTATTTATCACCAGGGTGCGATGCAATCTGGGAGTTGTGGTTGCCATGATAATTACAGCCATCCATCACCGAAACTTTAAATACTGGTGTTAGGTGTTTTGTTTTGTCAGTATACCTAAAGCAAGAAGAGCTGAAATCCTCAACTTAGCGAGTTTGATAGAGGGAGTACAGTAGATTTGCGAGAAGCCGGTTTATCATTTAATCTTTTTTTTCATTAATAATGGTAGTGTGTTGTTGTCAGTAGGGGTTCCAGGTCGAACACGAACGCGAAAACGCTCAGAAAGTTGGTTATAAAGGACCGCTCCGCCCTTAAAAGATTTAAAGACCACTGATTTGCGGCACATGATCATGAACAGCTTTTAGGTCGCTTTAATATCATTGGTGCTTCCCGTCACCACCACACTGCAMCGTTGAAGTAATGGTGTGAGGGGCTATTGCTTATGGCAGCAAACCATCTTTAGTCTCTATCAGAGGTAACATTATCACCCAGCGTTATATCCAATCATTATCGGGTGTTCTTATTTGTATGTCAGTCAGCATATTTTGCATTTCTGAAGTATATGACAAACAGCAAACGATTTTAAAGCGTAGCTTGTTTGTAGTCTTTCTAAAACTATTCTACGTAAGAGGATTATAGACAAGAAGGGTTGTCGACCCTAATCGATATTTTAGTAATTATGATTTTGATCTTGAAATTTAAAGTTTATCCATGTCTTTAATGAGCTGCGCATGTTAATTAACTTGTACTGGACACCGCATATTAAAAAAATCCCTTCAACTTATTACAAACGCCTTACCTTGTTCGCACTCGTCGATGTCCTCCGAGCAGTCGATGCCTTTGTATCCAGAAGCACAGCTGCAGGTGTAGGAGCCATTTATCGGGCTGGTGTCGCAAATGGCATCCGCGTGACAAGGATTACTGGTACAGGCGTCGTCCAGGTGACAAAGCAGTCCTGCAACAGATACCTGGCGTTAGTGGAATTAAAATTAACAGACATTAATTGAGAATATCGGGTTTTTGCATACGCCGCAAGGATACCTGGTGTCAATTCGAGGACTTCGCGTGGTTTTGGAACGCTGTAGGTGGAATTTGTAATTCGAAACAGTACACCTGCGACTTTACATTTAGTATAAACAGTGATGAGACAAAATTTTAGTGTCTAGATGTACGTTAACAAATATTTAGACTGCCTCACTTGGTAATTTTCGCGAAAGCTTTTTAACCTAGCGACTCAATGTGGAATGATCAAACGTTTGTACCTATCACGCGAAAAATACCACACTCTCCATATAAATAATAGAGAACATTGCGGCTTGCTTAGTTTAGGTATTTGTGCAGTTTCGATAGCCGTATTCATTCGGCTTCCTGTTTTGCTAACAATTCATTATCGCACCGTATAACAATGTCCTTCCTAATACATTTCAACGATCTCCGCTCTGACTGTGAGGWTAAATAATTATTTTCAGGAATACCATAGATAAAAGCAACACTTAMTCTGCAAAAATTACAATCTCTTTTGACTAGMGRAGCTTTTATTCTTTTACTTTCGTGCAAACTTTCGCATATGTTTTTATTACCTAGTTTTAAGTAAGACGGAAATAAATAAAMAAACTCCCACGTTTAAACTAACTAAAGAAACTTAAGTATATTAGAATAACAACATAAATAGTTATGAGGCCTTATCACAGGAAATATCAGCTACCTCATGATGTTTAGTGCATGCGAAAACCCAACCTATCATAAAGTAATTGGCATAATTGCAAATTTATGACTGAGAATAGTGCGGAGTTATATGTGTTGGTTATGTACAAGTTGAAGCTTACTTGGGTCCGAAGGATTACCATAGGCACTGAGTGTTTGCTTTCATATATGATTAGGAGAGATTACTCAAAATTCTCAGAATGCGGTGGAGGAACTAGGTTGTGCTCGATTTGCAAGGTACCTATAAATAATTAGCAAAGGGATGTATTAATTATTTGCTGCTGTTAACCGCAACACAAATCATGGAGATTGAAACAAAACGAGGACAGCCTTTTCTTCTGTATTTGAGACACAGGTTAGTTTTTTTTTCAAAGTTAAATAAGAACGGCGCAACACTGTGGAGATGTAATGACCTAAAATGTGGAAGCCTGGTGACTGATGAAGGTACAACATGAATGAATCTCAGACCGTGCAAAAATGAAACTGAAAAGAAGATTTTCCTATGCAACAAAAGGGTCCGAGAAAAACATTTACCAGTAACACAAATATTCGAGCAGACTATAATGCCACTGGGGGGTACGACTTCGTTACTGCTATGCCGTCCCTGGCATACACTGGTCTACACTCTACCAACAAAGAAATGTTACTCTTGAGGCTAAACGGATGATTTTTTACTTCTGGAAGTTAGAAGACAGAATTTCGGTTTTTGCTAGCGAAGAAGGAAGGCAACTCTTGCATACTGCTACGGATTATTTTGGAGTACAACGTTAAAAAAGCTACTATCGCAATATTACTCAGATTTACACTACTCTCACGGTGGCATCGGAAATGATGACGACGTTACTAATACTATCCCTCTGATTCGTGTGTTATTGCCAGAAAAACAACGAGAAGATATACTTAGGATTGTTTGAAAAAATCAAATCACGCTTATCATACAAAGCATATTACAAATTAACAGCAATCGCAGCATTTTGGAAGCCATTTCAGGAATCTATTTAAAACGCTGCAATATCCACTTTAATCAAAGTGTTGAGAGACGAGTCCAGCGCCTTGAGTTATGTAAAGAATACACAGTCGGCTTGATTTCTTCGAAATAAGCAGGTAGATCCATTAAATGTTAATTGTGGACAAGGCAGTTGGCAAAATGCAACTCATAAAAAGTTTCTGCTTATGACGATTGGTGAAATGAGAACCGGGAGTTTCGGTACTAAACCTCTTATATATCACCGAACTGTGTTATAATCCAAATAATCATCATATTCCAAGAATCTAGTACAAGAAATAAAGTAATACTCCACCTGCGAAAGATGCAAATTATAAAGACCCAGACAATTTTTTGCTAATCCCAGAAACCTATAACGTTTAACGACTATTATTTATCACCGTAACGCTTAAAATGTAATTAGAACAGCTAATGTCACGGCGCCTCATCTTTCTAGCGAGGATAATCCAAGTATTATGAGCACCAATATTATGCGACGTGTTAATATTTCTTGGACTCGAATTTACTGGTTATGCAAATAGCGCATTTCATTAAACCGTCCGCAGTCTAATTGCACCGCTACCCATTTAGGCCATCCAATTCAGCGCGACATTTATGGAAGTCGATAAACAGTACTTAATCGACAGGGCATTAAATGGGACCGGACATCATTAAAATCTGCCTTATTTCAATAATAACTTATTGGATTCCATGGAATGCAAAGAAACCACGAGGAATATGTATTCTACTTCTTATAATAAATATTTGCAAATAAAACGAGCCTATTTTGTTAATTTTGTGATATAGAGCGTATATCTAAATTTAAAAAAGTTTCCCCTCTGCACAAATAAATTTAATAAACAACTGAAAACTACTTTTATTCTTTACATTTTCATGTTATCAAATCAGACAAACCATTCTAAAGTAATGGGTGTTTCAATCTGAATACATACTGTAGCACGCTGTAAGGATTTTTGCGGTCGGACCTATATCACTGAATAAGTTGTGACTTGTTTTCGTATCGCCCTCATCATGGAGTGGTGCAGTGGTACGAGGAATTCTATGATATCTTCAGAAACGAATGTAGGTTCTCTCTAGTAAAACAAGAGTGAGAAGGTCGCTTAGTGAAAGACGCGATCCTCAATTTTGGGCGAAAGGTACTAATGTGCACCACACCGTTAGAGTAATGAGTATGACCTTTAGTCTTCATAAGAGGCCCAGCGTTATATCCATAAAGTAGTGGAACTATCCGTTTTACCCTACTCAGGATCCTTCTTAATTCAATTTTTCAACAATAGAATGCACGACTACATTCAGTCATAGCAACTTTTGACTCATTTATACAAATAGCCTGGAATGAGATTTCTTAGATTTCATTGAGTCGATGATTAGACGCGTTAATAAGTGCAGCACTGAGGAGGCTCTAAAAATTATTAATTTTGCTTAGGTTCTTAGGGTTTCATTCTCATTAATTTCTGATCTTATGTCTGTCACTATGTGTTCTGCTTGATAAAGAAAATATTTTACCATAGATAGGCTCCGGTAGCCAAAAAAAGCATCGGTATATTATATGAAATGAAAAAAGAAAACATCAATAGCTTACAAAGGTCCCAACTCCATATCATTATGTTATTGAGTTTTGGTAACGAGTTGTGTATCAGTAGCAATAAAATGCGGGCAGCAGAATTATTGTTTATAGAGATCGGAAATGTGAAGATTCATTACCAACAATTGTTTAAAAAGAAAACGTTATCACAGATGTTGGCTCGAGAAATGAGAAAGAAAATATTTTATTCTACCACCAAAGACATCGTATGCTTGTTTAACCATCTGGGTAGTTTGTTGAAGGTATATTTTTAACATCAAAATAAATTGATGCAATGTTGTACCCGTTTCACCAAAAAAAGGATTTGCCTTAGTTTTATTAATAGCAATCATTGGTGTACCAATCAGGATAGTCTAAAATGGGTGAAATTCATTTAATCTTTAAAATTATTCCGTTCGTATAACCACGGGCATTCGAAACGAGACGTTCTAAGAAACGAAGGATTAATGACCAGTCACTTTTACATAGCGATAGTACAACGTCGTAAAATGTAATGCGCTTTTATTATTTAGTGCAATTGCTGGTTTAGCAGGAAACTGCTTGATTTATGAATAGAAAGTGCACTCTTTACAAATGGGTTTACAAATTGCGAACGTTAAGAATGAAGTGAGTTAAAGCATGCTCTAAGACTTCCAGCATTACGTCTAAAAAGTTTGGCGAAGTATTCTTTTCATTATAAACGTAGCGGCAAACGTAAATAATTATCGCATATGCTGCACATGGTGAACAACCACAGTGCAGCCAACTTTAATGACAGATAGTATCAACACGCAAATAAAAGCACCAACGCATGAGGACTAGGCAATTCTCCACCTAATGAACGTAATTATCTGGAAACTGTAGCAAAAGAACAAACCAAGCGAGCATGCATGGAGTCAACGATTTCTGTGGACATAAAATACGTGATCTAATGACTAAATTAATATACCGGCTTCTGTTAATGCAATAACATTAGATGAATATAGATGAGACATTAGTGGTAAAAGGCTGGATCAGGAACTACGCATTCGCAGTAGGTGCCGTAATGCAGGAGCAGATTGCAAATTATTTCTGGTTGTAAGAACACGTTCCGTAATACTGCAAGAAAAGTCGCAGTTATCCCACAGATAATTAATGGGGAAAACTTAATGATGATATTGCTATGTCGGCATCCTTAGTTTAAAAGTTTGATACGTTTTCTTGCTGTTCGCCACTAATCAATGTTGTATTTCCATGTATGACCACTTCTTTTTCGGGTATCGTGATGTTTGTTTTAGAAAATCTGCAGCTAATAAGGCATAAGGCTTAGAGCACTTGAGATCATGACAAGTACATACTTTGAAAGGATGTTATGCAGAAAGGTCCACGTTTAAATATAGGTATTCATAAAAAAAAACAGTACGAATTCTTCATATTCAGTGTTTAAGGAAACATCAAAGTTGAAATGGATTATGTGGTTGTTGTGCACACACTCGGTCACAATATACACAATTAGATCAGCTTTGGTTAAAATGAAACTATAATTAAATGTATGTGAAGCAGGATGAGAAGAGGTGAACAAAATGTATATCGATTAACTTCCTATACATATTAATATCCTCTTCAAGTATAGAGCTATTATTTCCAAAAGAAAATGAATACACAATGCTTACATCTTATTAGTGACTTGAGCCTTGGATGCAAAAAGATGAACAGCATTACAGAATACATTTTTTTTTGTAAAATTATGGCGTAATACACGGGGTGACTTAAATTTTCTTTATTTTGACAGATAGATATAAGGGCCCTATGTATTTGTAAAAAGCTCTACTACATGGTGACCTTAAATTAACTGTTTGATAACGTATGTAAAAGCTTCTTTGGTAAACTTTTTTTTGTCAAATAGGATATCATCTATTTTTGATATGACCTTAAGGTACCTTTTTTCATTCGGCTATGCAAAAATAGACACTAGCACAGCAAAAATAAGTCCACAATTAAAGTCAATTGTTTGCGAAGAAAGAATGGTATTGTTGGAAACCATTTCATTCTGAAAAGTAGCGTCAAGTTAGTTCAGTGTTAAGTTAAATGAATATTCCATCTTGTCAGTTGTGTCTTATTGAATTTGCTTTTAATCAAATTAATAAAAATTGCGTGAAGATGGTTATTTAAAAAAAGAACACCTGTCAGGGCTGATGATTATATAGACAGCATTTTGATTACAATAAAACATTAAATCTAATAAAGCTAACTCTTTTGAACAGATAAATATTCCCAGAAAGTTTAATTCACCAAAGGCATATTGAAGTTCTTACTTAAATATTACTGATGGTTAAGGATGAAATCACTTCATTTACGCAAAAGCAAGCGATAATTGATTTGAAAATTAAGAAATGTAAGTGTACTTAATTAACAAAATCACTGCTAGAAATTTTGTGGATCTTCCCTTAGGCCTAACTTCTCTGAAGCCACTACTACAACTTCCCATTTGCACATAAATGGGATATTACAAATAAATTATAAGTACGTGACACTGAATAGTAAAGTTTTATAATGCTCATACTTTGTTCTAAACATACAAGAAACAATAAAAGGAATTGGATTTGCTGGATTATTGTTTAAATTTAATGTCCAAGGTCCCCAATTATTGTTTTAGCAATTATCATTAGGTATGGGATGTTACTACACTGCCTATCATTTGGTTATTACGGGTTTTGATAACAAAGTAAATGTGAAATTATTATTACACAAAAAGGGAATATAAGTGGTAGGAGAAGAACTGAAGAACAAACCACTACCGGTCGCCCGAAACGAGTAAATCGTGTACGCAAAATTGATGTTAACTACAAACCAGGAGGCAAACTTTAACCTTTCGGTGCTTAATTCAGCATTTCGTCACCGCTGATTACCGTGCCGTACCAAAAACCTGAGGAACACCTGTATAAATACCGTTGCTCGGAGCACGCCTAATCGATTGATATTATACTCCATCTTAATTATAGCCATTTCGGAAATTGCACCGAGATCCGACCCACAATCAGAGGTAAGTGCCTTACGTATCGGGACCGAGATGCACAGCATTGTTGGTGCGTTTTATTTGGAAATTCGTCCGAAAGAATTTCGAGCTGTACATCACGGTGAGCCATCGGGAGGCCTGTAATTAGTAAAAGAAGACATAGCAATCTGATAATTAAACGGTCATTAAAATGGTGATTTTAACAGCAGGGTTCGCATATACGGTGCACGCTTAAAAATTACAGGAAGCAGGCGCAAAAAGTGGATTTCGGTACCGCAGGGCGGCAGTTTCGTTTTGTGAAAGGTCAAAATATGAAAGCAGCAATTGCAGCAGATGAAGATATGCAAAATAAAGTCGCAAAGACTGCAGGCTTGAAAATAAGTGCGTAATAACAATAAAACCAGCGAGGAAGCTAGGACGGTTTTAATATGGTAATTTACAGAGTACCCAGATTAGATTCCAAAAGAGCAAATGGGTGCAACTTAGTGGCATCTGTTTAGGAAGAATGATTCAGCAGAGCAAAATCCACGTCAAATGTCATGACTACTAACCTCGCATTCGAGAAATTATTGAGCAAAAAAGGTTCGCCGGCATCAAATGTTTTCAGAATTCTAAGCAGTTTGCTATATATCCGCATAAAATCAGTACATTAAAGTTGGTTATATTATGACAAGACCTCTCAAGATGCAGACCCTTCTTAAGCTTACTATATTTCTTCCCATTTCTATTTCCAAAATATTACTTAAATGGCATAGAACCATAATTCAAATTTAAAGAAGAAAATAWTTTTAAATTTGTCAATTCAATACTGCCACTACTACTTGAGGTCAATGTGTAGATGAATATTTTTATAAGCARACGTTATTTAGCTGAAGTACAAGAMATTTGTGTCGTCTAMAGGCTTACTTMCTAAAGATAATAAAATAATAATGATTTTAATACGTTCCGAATAATGAGWAACAATGGWGAGTTCAACAGAATCGGATGAAGAATTCCAGTTTTGATGAAGTTGATTTTAGTGATAGATATAACCMATGAGAAAGCATGTCAACTTTTTGACCAAGAATATTCGGATAACCAGATCATCAGATCCACAGTAACCAAATTAGTAGAAAAATTTGCGGAAACTGAATCTGCAAAAGATTTACCACGATCTAGGATCAAGATTTAAAATAATGAATCTGTTTCTTGAATGTGAAGAAAATCATTTTACATGTCGATCCGACAAATGGCCTTAAATCACAATTTTCCCAATCATCGACTGTTAAAGTAAAGTGAATAAGTCGATCAAAAACTATTAGTTTCTAATATTTATGAAAACTATTAAGGAAGCCCTAGCATGCAATAGGATGACCTACACCTACACACAAGAAAAGTCTAGGGATATTTCTTATTCTGGGATTATTATTTTCAATTACATATTGCACAGAATATTTATAGGTAGGGTTATGTATTGGATAATACAGTAACAAAATAAGGTTAGCATCTCATATCTTTACCATATTATAAATCGGAATTCATGATTGACCTTGCACTATTGGTAGAAAATTTAATTCTCTACAATTTTTGTCATTAATGTAAATACCATTAGAAAGCGAGATATTTACAAAAAAAACTTTTTTTTGCGACGTTAGACCTTGCATATTTCAAGACGCGTACACGATATTTTTTGCGACTCTTGATCCAAATATAGAACACTAAAATAAAGGTTTGTTTATAGATTCTTATATTTCCTTCCGAGATTGACCCCTGAGGAGCGTGTACTTGCCAGGATTATATACACACTTTTATTGTTAATTAATACAAATATCCCTAGATTTTTTGTATGGGGCTATTTAACATCGACCGTATAATTTAAACCGTTCCCTCGTGAAATGGCGCAGATTAAACCAGAAGTGATTTAAGGAAGTTTTCAAAGCATTTATATACGTCTAGAGTAGTACCAAATAGATGGTAGGCGGTACCCAAGTTAAATTTTGTACAATAATTTACCAATGCTTTCCATTTTTTTATATTAGTTTGATTTTTAAGGAATTATAATTAAATTCTTTTTAAAATATTACATTGAATAAGGAATTGAAAAGTGTATCAAAAATTGAACAAAAAAAAAGCTGCTGACCTTGTCCACAAAATTTTTGTTCAAAGATGACAATTTAAATATAAAAATTGACCTATTTGAACGTTTTTCGAAAAAAAAAAAACATTATCCAACTAAATTAGGAATTTTGTTCAGAATCTTATGACGAATTATAATGAATGTTTGGAAAATTACTCTGGTTGTGGCACGTTATACAGGTTTTCTGTAAATGATTCATGCATCCATATGCTTATAGAAATTATCAATTAAATCAATTTGCCGCCTCTCGGGAAAGTGAAAATAACTATTGCTTTGGCAGATACTTGGGATCTGTCGATTGTCGAATTATTTGGGATAGATTTTAATATAAGAAAACGGGGCCTGGGAGTCTGTATTTTCAACATTGTGGTGTAGTATTTTGTGGGATAATTAACTTGAAGATTCAAGGCAGCTTAGATTTCGGAGCTGCGGAGTGACACGGTTTCCTATAACTTTCAGGTTATGTATCGTAGTTGTGATGTGAGGTTGTGACTACAGTAAGCCTGTTAAATTGTACTGTGATCAACTAAAAGATGTTTTTAGTCTGCTGCAATGGTAAAATTGACAGTTAGGTTAAGTGGCAGTGACGTTAGATGTATTTCCGGGGTACGGGGTATTTTACGAAAGAAAAGAAGTGCAAAAATTGAAATAAGGAAAAGATTAAGACTAACAAAGACTTTC
This sequence comes from Rhyzopertha dominica, assembly GCA_025024175.1. NCBI lineage: Eukaryota > Metazoa > Arthropoda > Insecta > Coleoptera > Bostrichidae > Rhyzopertha > Rhyzopertha dominica. The sequence continues at coordinate 24,970,761 of QCXZ01000137.1, forward strand.
AAATTTACGGAAAATAGTTGAATTTATAAAGCTATGTCTGAAAGCCGGTGACGTAAGTAGATGAGTATGTTGTGTAGCTTTGTACAATCAAATTACTTTTATTACTTACTTTTGAAAGGCACTTATAACCGTAAATTGTTGGAAAATCTTTATAAAACAATCAGTTCGTGGCTAAACTTTCAGTACAGTATACGACAGTTGACAGCATATTGTGCTTATTGTAGCTTGGCAGCAGTTACAAAAGGGCGGCACAAAGAATGCAGATATCAACGCCGCCCTAGTTGCATGTATTTAAAAATATTAATTATATATCTTTTGTTATCATTATAGTCATTGAATTTACTTATAAAATCTATACTTTAGTACTTCAATTAGGAGCGGGTAAGTGGTGTGCCAGAATTAACGTGTCCTGAAAGAATCTTTTTGAAGAGAACCCCATTTTTATATTATTTTTTGCTGATACAACCAAACTTACCAGTTTTTCCCGGCGTGCACTGGCAGTAAAAGCTGCCGACCCTGTCGATGCACGTAGCCCCGTTGAAGCAGGCGGCCCCTTGGCAATCGTCGATGTTGACTGAACAGTCCGGCCCTGTCCACCCGTTGACGCATATGCAGGAGTAGGTGCCCACGCTGTTGGTGCAGGTAGCGCCGTTTTGACACACCGACGGCTTCAGCGAGCACTCGTCCACGTCCTGCTCGCAGAAACGGCCAGTAAACGTCGGCGGGCACTGACACGTGTAGCTGTTGACGCCGTCGACGCAGGTGGCCCCGTTCTGGCACTGGTGGCCCGGGCAGTCGTCGATGTTCTCCTCGCAGTCCTGGCCACGAAATCCTGAAAAAAAAGAAAGCTGATGAAGAATACCCGCATAATGACCACACGGTAGCTAATTAGGAGAGAACAAGGAAGGGAATGTAAATGAGCCTGGTTTGGTGATCGCCGTGGTTATGGTCTTTAGGTTTTGTAATCGTAATTTTACCTGTCGAGACTTAATTTCATGTTCATCCATAAGTTTTCGCCTTCTTGGTCTACCAATGTCAGCAACAAGAATTCCATAACACAAAGATGAATGTCGCCGGAAATTAATGAGAAAGAAAAAATTTAGTTTTCGATTTTGAGCACATTGAATGTAGTGTCTACAGAATAAAAATTTCGGACTGATGTAACCATAAGCTAACCTATTTAGCTACCAATCGATCAGGTACCTACGTTTGCACTTGTTAATATTGATAGTGAAATAGAAACAAAACTGTTAAAAGGTGTAGTTAGCTTGATTTTTTACACATAATATTTGCATATTGTATTTATTTACAGTGTAGATAATGATAATTTAGGGTTCGTTGCTATTGCTTTATCGGTGTTTTCTATACAGTCAGGTCAAATGATAGCTTGGTGGGTAATATAATTAAGAAGATTTATCCATCTTCAGAGAAATCTCAAAATGAATAGACACATTATAAGAGCCACCAAACCAGAACGTTCGTTCTTTTAGTTAACACCAATAAGAACTCAATGTAACCGAAAGAAGACAATATGATATAGATACAGATATAAGGAAAAGAAAAAATGCTTGAAACAGTATATACAAGAAATCACACAATTGTGGAACATAAAATTCCGGGAGACGGGAGAATATTACCCAACAAGAAAAGGCAAACCTTACAAAAAAACAAGAGATGTAAATCACATGCAATTTAGACAAAATAGTTCAGAATAGCTTGGAAGTTCAATAAGTGCGACCAAAATACATTGGAATGGAAAGGGTCAATATAATCCCAGCACTCCCAAACGACCTCGAATAAAATAGCTCCTGGGGAGGAGAGAAATTATAGCTGCAACAACAGAAATGGTACAGAATATAGCAGTCCACAAAGAAGAGAGGAATAGCATTCCAATCGGAGGAAAGTCCTGAAAGGGAAGAGGATACTGATGAACAAATAAACATTGTCTACAGATTTCAAGGAGGAGTAGGAAACCACTTACGATAGCGCGATAGTATTATACATAAACGAAAAAAAACTTGGAAACACCTCATCTAGGGCAAGCATGGCGTAAACACATACGAAATCAGCTAAAGAAGCGTCTACAATGTTCGTTTTCAGTTTTCTCAAATTGCAATAAAGTACAACCTATTTTCCACAACTTATGTCTACTGAAGCTATTTTCGCTAGATCGTGCTATAGGTTTAGTAAATACAGGGCGTAGCATTTAAGCCAGTTATACCTGTATTCACAGAATCCTTATAGTGTGGCAATAATACCAGGTGCCTTTCTTTTACCACTCTTTAACACCATAACAACTGCGGGCTCTTCTTAACCTTCTTCTGCGGTCAATACGGTAGGACTACGCAGCTTTCAACTCACCTTTCGGGGGCTAGGGAAAGGAACCTTTTARTATTGTGCTATACCATGAAGTTGACAAAATTCTTGCTCATTTTTATGTGCCTTATTTATATAGAGGGAACAGTGTCTCGTGTCTCTAACTTGCGTAATCAAGTTTTTTACAAGTTGCAAATTAATTTTGTTTTAGCAGCCCAAAAAAGAGCTTTACAGGAAACCGTCTAAAAATGGATTACTTCTGATTTAGAAACAAAAATACTACTCGTTTAATGTGATGAAAGATTGATAAACGTCATATCCTTGATTCATGACTAGCCTTTCCTGGTCAGGCCATCCTAATTCCATAACAGAAACAAAAGGTTAGAAGAATTTTAGTGGGTTACTTTATAATAAATTTTTGGCAAAACTAGTTCAGCTTTATTATTACACACAGTATCCTTTAGACCCTACAACCGAGGTACATAATCAATAAATGGTCCTTCGGATCCAATAGAAAGAATATAATAAGAAATTATCTAAAATAATTGTGATAATTCAATAAAATTATGTAACGTTTAAGTACCAAAATTAACACATAATGCAAGTATGCTAAAAGAAGTCAACTATGTGAACTATAGTAGCAAATTCTAATTGAAGAACATGACGTATTTCGAAGAAATATTCGCCGCTCAACCTTTATTTCTCGGAAAATTAGGTTTTCGGGGGAAGGCAGACTGACTAAAAATATTATAACAAAATTTTCGCTATAAAAACGTAACCTTCGTAACCGTAAAAAGTTGCACGATAACTATTTCATATTTCCAATCGTGTATTCGTCGTGTTATGCGGACATCGTACACGATGAGTTGTATAATGCCCCGGACAGTTCTTGTCATGAAAGCCACTCGATTTATTTTATCGACATAAATAGAAACCGCATGTTCTGTTGCTTGTTGTACATGTGTCATACTTTATGTGCTCAAATGAACGACTTTATTGTTATGTTCTTCGAACAACATCGCTATGCCGCACACCAAAGAGGAGTGGCATGTAGACCATGACGGTGTTGTCGGATGAACATAAAATGAATAAACACTCACATTCACACATTCATTAATGTATAGTCCATAACCCTTATTATATAATTATTAACTAATAACAGTTACATATTCAAATTTACATTTTTATTAGTTCTCGCGTTTTAAGATTACCTATATTATATATCAACCAACAAAGACATATAAAAAATACCACTACTTCAGCTCCAAACTTTTAGATATAATACTTGACTGACATACTTTAACATTTAACTAACATGCATCTAGTAAATGTGTATAGCGCAGGCTTTAATGAACCCGAAGGTATGGTCTGTATATATACGAGAAAGCATCGATTTCTTCACCATTTAACAACTAATCGGCAACCATCTCCAGCACTGATGTCTGACTCACGCTGTCCCGCAATATTTATAACTTTAATGCCGTTTCTATTTGTTTTTGGGATGTCTATCTAAGTGCTCGTGTAAATACCACCAATAAAAAGTATTAATTTACAGGAAGCCGCTAATTCTAATGTAATTAAAACACCGTTAAACATTTTTCCAATGTGGCTGTCTTCATTTCTTGTGTACATTTGGAAAGGGGAATTTTTTGGCTTTAGGCATGGTGAAGGTATCAGTTCGTGCCAGTTTCTAAATTAAACTGCAGTCCTGGGGGCGCAAACACTGCATAGATACTAAATGGTTTGAATTGAATGATATTTACAAATGACCGTACAATTTTTTTTTCTCATGGTCTGTTAGGTATAAGCGGTTAATGAACTACTTTGTTATCGAGTAAAAACCGCAAAAGAGGAAAACGGCGTATCATTTATCAAGGCAGTGGTTTCACACATATACATAGTAGACTGATTAAAAAACACCATCTTAACGTAGTCCATGAAATGACATCCGTCTCTTAGCGAATGTAGATAAAAATAGAATGTAACACAGAAAGGAAATTTATCTTCAAATGTAATTCATGAATACTATGGAAAAAAATTAAAAAAATACATAACTATGCCTAATTTCAAAATGACCCTAGCTTACTCGCTACAATATTTTATCTTATCATTTCTTTTTGCCCTCGTCTCGATATTATTTGCTAGACAAAAGATTAGATATTCAATAAGCCATTATGTTATAGTTTTTTTTTTAGTGGTTACAATATATTTTTTGCAACTGATTTACTTCACTTTACGTGTTTTAATATTATTCTCGTAAATTGTAGATAATGGTATATCAGTTATTTTGACTGTAATTCTACAACTTCCCCACATTAAACTGTTATTCAGATCCTTAACGTATCCTTGAAGCATTGTAAATAATCTCTTGCTTTTCATCAACGTTATTATTTTCCTTCTTTCTATATACTATGATTTGAGTACGTTTTAAATTTGCTGCTATTTAAGAATTACGAGATTTACAATTATTTGAAAAATCATACCATAATTTTTATCGTATTTGAGTATTGGAGTACGGGCCACTTAATGTTTTATTATTTTGATTTCCTTTTAGTCTTGGACGTTACATTTAAATAAGCGAGTGATTTATATTATCCATTTAAGAACTAAGTGTTTCATTTTCAATTATCTAGTGTTTTAAATAGTGACTGCTACATTCCGTAATTTTTATTCTAATGTAATTCATAATGTAATTTGTAATCCACAACCACTATATTATCATAAAAGTCAGTTTGTATGCTATGCCGTCTGTACTAGATTTATACTGCACTGACAAACTTGAATAGAGGTTTTCACCTCCGTCTGCAGTTGGTTGCGGTATATGCTTTTAGATAATCCTAAAGTGTGGAAAGTATAGAATTCTTAAATACGAACAGACCTGATACAAAAATACTTATATCTTATATTGGTGGTCTCCCATTATTTAACATTAACAATAACTAGTAATATGTGTTTTGTGGGTACTACTGGCAAATTTTTGAAGAAAAATATTTGCTCTCCCCGGGATCTGAACTCGGGTGTCCTGGTTTATGCCCAGGTGCGTTAACCGTGCGCCATGCAATATTTTTCATCAAAAATTTGTCAGTCATACCCGCAAAACAAAACACCTAATACTTGCAAAGCCCGAATACCTTTGTGGGTACATACGGTTGGTAATGTTTTATTTCTTAGATTTTGATATTTACTAAGTGACATAAACTGTATAGAGAATTAAATATTATGTCCTTTCAATTTACGTATGAGGTAAATGGGTCTTTTTGTGGCTATGCTTACACGTTTACACTAGATGTCAAAGCTATACTTGTTCTGCGTATAATATCTATGCTGAGGATGAATTAAAGGAAGTATTGTACGTTTACTTTCAATCAATTAATAATTAACATGTACGAAATAGATTTCCAAATTTCGACTTGCACTGAGTATTACAATTTGAGCTATCGTACGAGCGTGAATCGAATGTTTTGATGTTCCCGCACAAATAATCATCTGGGCAGCACCATTTTGTGGTTCCCTAATACCCTAATACTTGCAATTACACAGCCAAGTGAATTCCGGTTAAGTGTGACTGCCATAGCGGAAACAAAACCACAGTTAAAGAATATATCTCTGAGAGTTGGAGATGATAAGCGACAGTGGCGTGGGTTGKAGATAGCAACCGTGGGAAAGCCCGATTCGCTCCTCCAGATGAAAGAACGCGTGGACTACGTTAGCAGCGTAGGTATTCCAGATTGCATTGAAGCAGATGATCAGTAATCTGGTGCATGCATAACTTCCGATTTCAAATTTTAGTACAAGGACCAGCGGCTAGGCGCTAAAGTGGCTTAAATCTATCACAAATAATTTACATGCATTTTGGTATGTAAGCGACATCCAGTTATTTAGAGATCAGTGAATAAATGACTACGATAACCTAAAAATTGTGAGGTATTGACAAGAGCATCAAATATACTTTATTTTTTTGTATGCTTTTTGTAACTCTACACCTAGTCAATACTGAAATTTTCCGTGTGTTTGTGTTTAAAAATTAGGCTACGAAAGTGTTGTGAATACTTTTAAATCCCCATATGGGTAGATGCTTTTGTTTATTTTGCCTTTACACGTGCGATCCGTACAGTATCACTTTAGATCTTGCAACCCGTTAGCTAACTTATTTATCCGAACCTCATATTCCTGGTAAGATTTGTTTAGGTAATGCCCACATGTGAACCACTGCTCCTTGTACCCAGATGCAGCATGTGGAAGTGGATTATCGTGAGGAATGAAGAAAGTGTGAGTTTCTCTTTCGTAGTAGACACCCAATCAGGTTTAATTGAACGTGTCGGTGCAACCGTATCAATGCACGACGGGCTAATGATTATTATTGATTTGATAGAAAGTATACGGCAAATGTCTAAAAAGAGATCAGTTCAAATCCCAAAATCTCTCGTAATTGGTGCACTCCAAACTAATTATTGTACTTAAAATAATCTGTGTTTGGATCAACGACATCAAACACTATTTTAGTTGCTCTACTTTCAATGCTCTCAAATTTGGATGTGCATCAGCTAACTGGACTCAAGTGTCCAAGTTGTTTCATATCGGTAATGATGAAGAATTTCTACACCCATTTTTGCATTAGGCTCGTGACTAATGATGCCGGCGGTAACCTCATAAGCCTAATGAGGGTCGGAGTAGGTCTTATAATGTCAAATGCTCCTTTCTAGTTTTGATCCATCGTGACTTGATGCTAATCGCTTCTGCAAAAAAGCGTTTGGCCTTACACACTTTACGGTTACTGTTAGAATAACAGGAACAGGGTACTTTATACCATACAATACGTGCAATCGTATATATATAGGTTTTATACAACTGGACATGCCGCCTACATATCTTGATTTTCAAGTGTTGGATGCAGATTGTATATTGGGATGCGGTCTTTTCACTTTATACTGCTATTTTCAATTTTGTATTCAGGAATTATTTTTAAACAAACAATATGTGTTGTAGCAGAAAATCTTAGCATGGCAATTACTGTTATTAAGGCTCCTATGATGGAAAGTCTACTAGACTCACTTGCAAATATATACTCATCGCTATATTATCTGACCTCAGGAGGTCTTTGATTTAGTTGATCATACACCCGAACTTGATAAAGGCACCTATGCATGGGGTTCCGCAGGAATTAGTGCTAGGGCATCTCCTTTACATTTTCTAAACCAAACAATTAACTAACCCGGGATAAAACCATCAACAGATTCATGTGTTCTGAACCGATTATTTTCACACTTATTAGTTATTCTGGAGCAACCAGAGAGAGAAATACGCATTAATTAAATTGTAATTGTCACGCTAATGTACGCGGAAGCATTTCCTTATCAAATCCTTCTTTCGGTTCGAATACTAGGAAAAATTCATCAGCCATTACTTAACACAACTAAGCTTACCAAATGTGCTTACGTCAGCGGAGGGCCGTGTTCTGTACCCACCCCACAAAAAGAGGAAGAAATTTTAGCGATCGAGGTACAAAACCCCGAAGACAAGTGTTCAGAGGATGTTAACCCTGGTCCATATTAATTCTCCTTTTATTTGGCGGACACTTCGTTAGCAGCTGCTTTATCCATACCACCACTAAATTGAACTTTCGCATGCAAATATTCTTTTTGCGGATAAGGCTACTTCACAAGGGATGGCATAAGAAAATTCCACACTCATTTGTGGACAAATCAAAACCCTCCTGCTCTTGCCTTCAGGAATCAAGAACGAATTTCGCTTAAACATTTGGATGGGCAATCTCGGTACCCTACTCGTGGACTAAGACCAGTGGTACTACTGCCACCTCGACTAATAAAATATAACAGGAGTGTAATACACATTACACACAGGCATTACACTAGATGTGAAATATGGTTTATGCACGATGAACTCCAGAAGTGTATTTAAAAAGTGGATAGTACAATAATTACCACTAACAGAGACCATATTTTCAAGAGCCATCAGTCTAGTATTAACCACAAAAATTCTCAATTGCAAAGTGCTATTCGTGATTTAGTTTAATTTCCACAAACTTGAACAAACAACGCACTAAGGAGCACGTGCTAGGATTTAACTCCATGGAGTCCTATAGACGTTTACTGATCTAGATGGATTGTGGAGGCCATTATTACAAATCAAAGATACAGAAGCAATCACGATAATTAGGATGAGCCAAAATTACTTACTGAAGAATGTCGACAAAAAAATTGAAGAATTTGCATCCAACGTTAATAATTCTTGACACGCCTATTTTTCAAATTAAAATTCGCTACATTCATATACAGACCACGTATTTCTTATGCAATCCCATAAAAAAGCGTTTGTGTCGGAAACTAATCAGGACAATAAGTGACACATAAAGTCCTGATATAATTTTTTGAATTCGATAACTAATTGACTAAAAATACAGCTATTGTACGTTTTTATTTTTAACTCCATAAAATGACTTATCATTTATTAAAGTTTACTAAACTAATTATTTTTGCTCCTTAAGAAACTGACGTAAAAAATCACTTACTACAAACAATATTAATTCACGATATGACCTTTATTTTGCTGAAACTTCAATTTATTATTATTCCTATTGGAAGGGTTACTTCGATATTCATTAATTATCAGCGAGATTACTTCAGCTCTAATCTGCGCTATTATTGGTTGCAATCAGCAGGCCACGTTTCGAGACGCAACAAATGGTGTCCTGCTGAGCTGGCAACACAGCGCGCGCGAGTCCGTCGAGTGCCTGCAGGAAGCGGACTGTGGGAACCTGGGATCCCCCTCTTCGACTAACCTGTCGCCGCGATAATATGGCAGAAACYTGAAATGCGGTGCACCGGTATTTGAAAATTTCACGTGGCTATGCCACTAATGGGGCCCGCACGATTTTGGATATGCGTAATTAGACGAAATAGGTCGGATTCTTGGAGGTTGCTGTGCTTTTATAGAATTCGATTAAACGTCCTGAATTAATTAAGACGTTGTAGACACGTTGGTCCGAAAATGACTGAGATACATATACGTATTTGATGTCAAATTATTTTACAATTAATCATTTAATTAGGTTATCATGTGTATTGTTTGGTTGTTCATTTACTCTTGTTTACAATGGGTCAACATGTGTACTTACTCTAAATTAGGACATCAATATATAACTGTTACCCGACACTAATTAATGTATAAGCAATTCAACTAATTATTACGTATTAGACAAGATAGTGAGCTAGTTTAATGAATTCTACTGTTGAAACCCGCCACAAACAATGAGATATTTTAGGTCAAGCTTTAACTGATTTCACAGACTGCTATAACTGCTCATTCACATGTGAACAAACTGCTAATTATCGTCTTCTGTCTCGAGGCTCTGTAATTATAGCTATTGTGTGTCCCGATGAAAGTATTTTCGTCATTTTTGACGTAGTTCTTAATTCCACATCGCAATTACTCGAATAAACTAATAAATTATCACCCATTCAAAACATAAGAGATGGGAATTCATTGCCTAATACTTGTATCCAAGCTTTGTAGTTCTTGCGAAATTTGTAAACACTGCATTAGCAGCTTCCTTGTTGCCTAAAAAAATTAACTTTCATCTTGATAGTGGATTCGAAAAAACAGCGGCAGTAGGTACAAAAGCGAAAATGATATACATGGTAGAAACGTGATGGCAATCGGCGAACGTAATGACGCATCATTTGAACAACTGCACGAAACTAGCGTGGAAACAGGTCAGATGTACAACAATTTGAATTTAAGCACCACACGATTTTGCTGAATTCATCCGGGTTATTATTTCGATATCAAAATATACTGCATGTCTACAGCTTCATTAGAATATTGATATTCCTAAAACACCTTAATTATGTAGTGAAGTACATGTAGAAACACGTGCCATGGCGTACAGTTACTGTAACTGAACAAAGATTACTATTAGTAATGATATCAGTGAAATGCACATTCAAAATTATTTACATAAAGCTGAAAAGTTAAGATGCAGCCAATTTAAGATTGTGCTTATTATATTATGTGACCTGCTTGAAGGTAGCTTACATGCATAGTTTTGACTACTATATGCTACTATATATTCTATCATTTCTTAGTAATGAACAAACAACACCTGATTATTTTCAGGACAAAGTCGAGTCAGAAAACCTTTAATTTCTTAAAAGTGCGCTAAAATTATAACTACTAAACACCTGTAATAAACATAAGAAACGAACTGTTTGATAAATTTTTATATTTATTTCTTCATTAATCACTGTGCACAAATTGGCGGCTCTCTTACTTGTATGAGCTTTCGCTTACTCCCATGATATTCGTTTTTCTTCAGGAGCTCTCCCAATGCTGTTATCCATGTTCCTCTGCTTGTTGGGTCTGCCTCTGCTCCTTGCTGTCATTTTTGCTTTATATAGCGCCTTGAACTGCATCTTTCATTCATTGCAGGTTGCCAAAACAGCTGTTTTTTCCTTCGATGAAATGTAGTATTGACTTTATTTTCAGTTCCTCTTTGATATGGTCGCTTTTTTCATTTGATTCTCTCTTGTGACATTTCATTTCGACAGCTAGTACTTGTACGGATAGATTTCGCCATTATTATATCTCATCAGCGTAGTTTAGGTCTAGTGCAGACAGCATGACGTAGAACTGGTTTTGCCTTTAGATCAAAAGTATGATTTAAATTTGAATATATCAAATCATGAGCATAATTAATACATTTAGTCTGGATGCAGCCACAGTAATAAATATTAGGCGAAACATCGTTACTTTTTTGCGTACTGTATATAACAGAAATGTTGGATAGTGATTTTTAAATATTCTCTCAAGATGTGTTCATACTCAGCATATACCTAGTTCAAAATTTTGGCACGCCACTGGCCGAGACGAAAGGAATCAATTATAGATTTCCCAATCGAATTGCCGTAACGTACATTATTAGCGAAATCGTGCTTCCCGGCCACATTATCATATTAAACGTTCTGTGGCTCGCTATGGTGGCGCAAAAACCCGAAATATATTATTTGTGCTTGTAGCCCGAGGAAATCTTCCTTGGACTAATGGGAATGCGATGTACGCTTCAATCATCTTGTCGGCCGTTCTACCCTTCAAACGTGTGAAGACGTGGAATGCTTAGAATTCTGCGGATCCCTTGTGGGATCCAGACGAAATTTGTTACTGTTTACGGTGTTCGGATGTGCTGCGCCATGCATTTGTATACGTCAGGCGGAACAAGTGTTGGTACTAAAAAATTACGCGGTCTTGAAACGGGTTTATTTGCTTTCTGCTGGGCACATGTTTTCCACGCATCTGGATGCCACTGGTTCATGTTATTTAGTGTCAGGATGGACTAAATTCCTGGCAGCCAGATTTTTTAAATGGTTCGATCCGTCTTCATCTAAGAACAGCGATCAAGAATTTTGGTTTCGATGAGCAATTAGCTGCGGTATTTATAGCTGTTAATGATGCCATTACTTTTCTCCTTAACGTTTCGATGGAAAATTAAAAAGTAACCAAAATTATAAGGTGGAATGATAATGCCCTGTAACTTCTGGAAATAACTTGTTTAGATTTTAATTGTTGCGCATCCATATATTTTGGAAATATTTTTTATAGGACTCACATGTTAAACTTGTTTTAATAGATCTGTATATATTTCCTTGGTTCCAAATCATTTGAATGAGTCTCGAGTAATTAAATTTCAATGGTTTGTCAAATGTTCTTCTTTTTGTGCATGTGTAGAATCTACATGTTTCACGTGATCCTAATGTTGACTTACTGTTCAGAAACTGTATTAAGTAAAATCATTTAATTTGTTAAGAGCGGTTATTTTATTCATTGAATTACAGCACACAATACTTCATACTGATGAATAAACAAATTAATACTGGGACTTGTTTAGATACAAGTTACAAATATATGGTGCATATCTTCCTTTATGTTATCAGTACGTGACCCTATCGTTGGTTCGTAGGTGTTAACAAAGATGGTCCAATATTCAAGAACCTCTAACAGGATTATTCTGATTATTTTGTAGTTATTGAGTTGATGTTCTAATTCGAAATTGCAATTATTACCTTTTAAATCGTTCTACATTCTTATCGTTTCACTGAAGTTATTGATTTGTATAGCAAAATATTATTAAAATTTGAAGCAACAAAACAGGCAGCAAAAATGCGTTTTCAAATTCCTATCAATTTCCATTTGTTAAAAGATCAATAAATTATGTGTAGAAGAGATATGGTGTTTTAAATTAGTCTATTATCCGTAACATAAACTTCTAATTACATCATACTGGCATAATCCAATTATGAAGCTTGCGGAGCATCCTTAGTTGAAAATTGAATATAGAACAGAAACGATATACCTTTGAGACCAGTCATTTTCTACATTAATGCTCCGTAGTATCAATTATGCAATGTATCATATTCGCCAACAACGTTTAACGCGATCAACTGAGTGCTACTCCAGATGCAGCGTAAACAAGGTAAAAGCACAGTACCAAACAACACTCTTCTGGTGTCCTTTGATGTGTCTAAATCTTTTCACTTCTACCCCCTAAATGATGATGCATATAGATCAAAGATATTTGAGTTCATCTTTTTATTTTAAGAAAAGCTTTATACAATTTTTTTTGTATTTAGACGGAACTAAGTGTATTTTCCAGTGTATTCTTAAAAACAAAAAATGAGTAAAGCCACTTATACAAATATTTAATTGAGTTCTTTGTATAGGTGTGTTTCCATAAACATGGAAGCTGGTTCGTGTTTGTCCTGTTTTAAGGGCTGACGATTCATCTAATATTTCCAATTGCAGGATAATCGTGTGTTGTCTAACCTTGCAAGTTACATATCACCGGTCCAAAATGGATTTGTGAGTAATATTTCCAAAATATCGAACCAGTACTATTGCACATAAGTTGTATTATGTTCTGTGGATACTCAGGAGCAAGTTGAGGTGATCTATACAGATTTGTTCAAAGCGCTTAATAGGACTGATTACGGGCTTTTGCTCTATAAATTGAAAGCTGTTCGTTTTAACAATTACGCGCTTTTAGTGTTGTTACAATTATATTTGTTAAACTATCAGTTCAACATAGCAATATCTGGTGTCTCTCAGGGGTCTAACCTAGGGCCTCTAATATTCATTTTGTTTGTTAATCTTTCTTTATCTCTAGGCTCTAAATCCCTGATGTATTCTGATGATACGAAGCTGTTCTAAAGTACAAACTTTATTGATATTCGTAACAGCTTGCAGCAAGATGTTTGTTCCTTGGCTTTGTGGTGTGATCGAAAAAAATCAACCCTTACGTTAAGAAATTTGAAACTGCACTATTTTCGAGAAGAAAAGACATTATTGATTATGTGCATAACATTAATGGTATGATTTTAGGGAGGTGCAGTTATGCAACTGGCTGTTTTGCTTGATTGTGAGCATATTCAATCACTAACATCACCTGCATACAAAATTATTCTTTTTGTTTTGCGCAATCGTAAACAACTCAGGAATCATATACTCTAAAATATATACTCTGAAAGATGCTACTATATTACACACATGTCTGCTCTAGGTTGGAATGTGGCCGTGTTTTGTAAAATCCGATCTGTGATTCCCATTAACAACTGCTTGAAGGAGTTCAAAGAAACTTCCTGAAGTACTTGTGGTTTAAGGATACGCAGAACTATCCACAAAGAGGGTTTCCGCATGCTATTTTGCTGGATACAAACGGTGTGATGTCGTTGGAGGCTGCCCTAACATTTCTTTACAAGCTTGTTCACGGTGGAATTGATTGTTTCTTGCTTCTAAGACTTTTTTACACTTAGATTGTTCGCATGGAAGGTTTCTTTTTTCCTGGACTTCGAAAGATCTAACTTGATTTTGAAGTCTCCCGTCTACTTCATGTGGAAGACGTATGGACTTGTTAATTCTCGTTGTGACGTCTTTTTTGATTCGTTGAACACCATAGTTTCTACTTATATCGACCGTTAAATTGTAGTGTGCCGACATGTATGTACATTTCTTTTGCTTTGCATAAATGGTTAGTGCATATATTATATAATAGCGCTTCCGCTATATCGCTAAATGTAGTTGCTATTTGACTTCGTGCAATGATTGTTATCGCAACTGGACTGATGCAAACAGAAGATAAAACAAAATATCAAGCTTCACCTTTACGACACCAACACACTTTTTATAATCAAAACATTGTACTTCCATTAGTGGTAGCCTTATTTAAATATAATGATTCGGTGGCACTTATATTTGCATTTCAAACTGAATAAAATTACGTCACTTTGCGCTGCACAAGCGGCCTGAAAGCAACAGCGTAAGTCCATTTGCCGATCCCTGAGTCGCACCCACGCGTCGTTAGCGACGAGCACCCTCGAGATCCTTCAGATCTGTCTCCATATATTCGCATAGCACAATGGTGTACGTTACTGCGCTGACACGGCTCACGAGTAGACAAAATTTATTTTCTCACAGAATGCCTCGTGTGGGCGGTAGCTGTAATGGTGCGTGCGTGTCGGACGCCTAAGACCTCGGGGTGTCCCGATCGAGGAGGCCCCTGTCCTCACGATTGGGCGTTGCAAGAGAGTACCCTCTGGCCGGTCCATGAGAACCGCTCGCCCTGCCAAACAGACCGAAAAGAAATAGTAGGTAAATTAACCCGCGGTAAAAAAGGCGTTAAAAGTAGAATAGCTGTTGGTCTTGGAGACGTAGCCACCGGGAAGAGCGCAACAATGGCCGGAATTGATGGGAAAAGAAGAAGAGCCGCTTGATTAGTGTCGCTTTTGAGGCGCTTGATTAAGAAGCTCTCATGCGTCCGCTGTGTTTGTCGAATGGGCTGTGTATTTGCGTAGCTTTCTTTATTTCCGGAAAGATTGACCGACTAAGCGGAACCACGTTGCCAGAGATGTCCACGACGTGACCTTGAACTATGACTGGATAATCTCACGTAACACACCATGAAGCTTCAATATGAAATTTTGCCAAATACTCGTATCAACACGATGAAAAAATTTTACCGGATAGTCAACTAAATATGAAACTGGTTAGAATTTGCGCCTCTTGCAATACCAAATATTATAAAACAATTAATAACAAATGCATCTAGGATCGAAGAATTAAATATGTGTTTAATTTTAGTTGCTTCTTAGGGCTATTCTCCCCAGGCAATACCCAAAACATGTTTGGTGGGCCTTAGTCTGGGAGATCTAGGAGAGTATGCCAAAACAACAGAAAAGTAACAAGAAGTTATTGTTTTTTTCTGGCTACGTTATGTATAAAACTTGGCCTGTTGAAATATAGCCTCTTAAAGACCATCTACAAAGTAAAAATAGTTGGGTAACATTGTAACTAGCAACTGTCATAATGCCACAAATAAACATTATTTGTGATCTGTTTCTCTAAGCAACTGTATTAGCTTCACAGTCTGGTACACTTGGTACCCAAAACAAACGCAACATCCTCCCTCTCTTTCCGACGTCTTTCCACTCCTGTATTAGGGTCATCGATTCATCGCCGAATACTTATATATACCTTGATCCATTCCACCCTCCCCCTTTTACGTTCTGGACATCACTGTAACCTTTGGTGACGATAAATACGATCCATTCGAATCCTACGACTAGTTTCGCCCTTTCCGAGACTCTTCAGGCAGGGATACCGAATAAATTTATTTATGTATATACATAGCTCACGGATAAGCTTCTACGGTGCCATCAATAGGAACCTGCGCTAGATAGTAAGTAGTTACGGTAGTTGGAACTCACCTACTATGCGGAGTCCCATTTAGGTGATGCTGGAGTGCTCTTCTTGCTCCCTGACAAATTCACATTACGTGGAGGCATTGCGATCAAAATATAATCTGACAAACATTTTTAGAAGACTTAGAAATTATATTCAGTTACTTGTGGGGAAATAGTAAATATATTAGTAATTGTTAACTTCTGTGTCGCAGAAGAAGTTCAAGATTTAGTTTTTTGTACTGTCAAATTACTTTGGGAGAATTAGTTGTGCTTCAGAATTTTGCATTTAGATATATAAACAGAGTATCATTCTTAAGTTTCTCACTATGGATATCTGGAAAACGATACTAATTCGGTTAAATGTGACAAAAGTTGCTCTGCATAATGACGGCTATCTTGAAAACTGAAAAATACTGCATAGATTTGAAGATATTTAAAAAATGGAAAAATAGTACTTTTTCCTTTCTTGTAACCGATCTCATATTTTTGTCCGATTGGTCTGAAATCTGGAAAGATTATGTAAAAATATCATCGTTAATGATAATAAAAAAATGAATCGACTTTCTACAAAACTATCTTCGACGTCTTATTTTCTCACGGAAGCCATTTTAACTTATACATTAGGTTGAAAACTTTTACATTGCGACTACAAGAGTTTAAAAAATTCTCAAATCGCACCTTAGATGAAATGGCGTACGGCTTAAAATTATGTTTGGTCGCTGTAAACTAAGATGACCGAGAGCAAAACATGTTCGACAAACAAAACATCAGGATTATATAAAAACAAGTTGGTGCTGTTGCTTGTGTAAGTAGCGGCACAAAGTAGTATTTGAAATAATGCCGTAATCAAATTTTGAACAAAAGTTAGTGTCTCCTCATAGTTATCATGTTGAATAAGGTTTAACAGATTATGATTTGCAGACAACCTTAACATTCCATCAGTGGCTTCGAGATAAAATTTAAAAGAATTCAAGATTTGTGGAAAAATCTGTGGACTGATTATTGGCATTATTATCGAACTGCAAACACACATATTTTACAGGAGAAATGATTCGAAGTCATGAATTCAGTTTTAGATTAGAGTGGGCATTGAGCCATCCTTTTATGGCGACAATTTATAAGCTTTTCCAAACATGTTTGGTAATTTGCCGTTATTTGTAGTGTCTTTTAGTTTAATTTAATTTCGGCGCGGCGGTGACAACTGTACGACATGTATTGCGGTTTTCAGCCTACTCTGATTCGTACCGAACACATTTTTAGATGTAACATCCTTATTTTTGATTAGAATTAAATATTTCAAATGTCATAGTGGCCTCAAAAATAACCTCAACATGTTGGAGCTAAAATATAATATGACATAAAAAGTTAGATATCGTTCTAATAGAACAAAATGTCAAATCAAATGTTTATTATCAGTAATGAAGACACATTATAATTTTCTCAACCTTTCCAAATTTCAAACCAATCAGACAAAGAGTTTGAACGTTATCACAAGAAAGAAAAAATACAATACAACAAAATCTAAAATCTATTTGTACTAATGTAGCAATATAATAGAGATAGAGAAAAACGTAGTGTTGCATAGTTTAATTACGTCTATATTAGAAAAATCAACAAGCCTTAATTTCTGTTCGCATAATTTTTACATCAAATTACAAAGCATTATGGTAGTCATTTATATAGACATAAAACTTGCTTATTGCTGATAACAAACCTGTTAAATTTCGTCACCTAATAAGAAGACCATTGTTGTTATAGTCCTTCAAATGTTCTTAAAATAATTTTAGATTGCTAGCCTTCAAAACAAGAATTCGCATTTTTGTTTTTGCATTTTCGTCAGTAACCTCGTAACAGCAGAACCAGACGCCCAAGTGTAGATTGGCATCACAGAATCCAGGTTATACCGTAAACTAGAGAGCATGAGTGTCATATCATGTTTATCAGATGAAATTATGCGTATCTGTTGGTACATCTGCTTTATTTCTTTATTTTGTTTGTCTTGACAGAACTGGACAAAGCGGATTTTTACTGTTTTATCTCGCATCGTGAATTAATTAAGAAAAGTAAGACGTGAACGGAGTTCATAAAAAAGGCTCTTTAAAGCTTAAGGATTCCTGTCTTTTATTTTGTGGTAAAATAATGCATACATAAAATTAGTATATATGAATTA
This sequence comes from Rhyzopertha dominica, assembly GCA_025024175.1. Lineage (NCBI taxonomy): Eukaryota > Metazoa > Arthropoda > Insecta > Coleoptera > Bostrichidae > Rhyzopertha > Rhyzopertha dominica. The sequence goes on from QCXZ01000137.1 coordinate 24,988,995, forward strand.
GCTGGAACCGTTGCTGAACTTATGCCAGTAAGCAAGACCAGAATAGTACAACTAGTATATGGTAGATATATTAATTTTGCAGTATGCGGCTGCATATTGTTATAAAATCACTTAATAAATAGGTTGTTAAAAAATTCAGTGATATTGAAAATATGCAAGAAAGCGTGTATGAAGGAAAAAGTAATACAAGTTTACAAAACATCAGTAATAATACCAATACGTAAACGAACTAATGCATTGACAAGAGTATAGAAGGGCATCCTCTAAAATAGACTGAGGCAAATAATATAAAAACAACTAAAGAAACCACAAAAGCTGACCATTCCATTCATGTACTTTCAGTGGGTCGAATACCAAAAAGTCTTGAAATATTTTTGGGTTTAAGATTGTTATTCTCGTCTTGTACTTAAATTACTCAATTTCTACATTATAATTATTGTTTACAGGAATAATTTCAAATGTAAGTAAAAATAATAATGCCTAATGCTATAAATAAAGTAGCCATGCAAACTAAGGGATGCATTTTCTAATTTTAAAATTAAAGTTATCTACTTTACCATAAAATAGAATACAGTAGTAGATTCATGATGAAAAGGTCACTAAATTCGCAACAGAGGGAGTAGTGTAGGTAGTATGTTTGTAATGTATTTAGTATTTATTTATCTGTTATCAGTATTTGAAGTAAAATTAATATTAGTGTACATAAAATGCGTGGACTGCAACTACAACTATCATTTAATAGCCACAAGGCACAACCAAATATCCCGTTTTGTATTTATTAGTGTTGGTATGTAATTAAAAATTCAGTGCAGTAAATGTATCCATACACAAAAACAGAATAACCTGATCAAAAAAGATAAGTGATAAATGTAAGTAGAAATTTAGATGGCAATGCCTTCTGTCAGCATTACACTGACATGATGACAAAGCCACCTAGCCGCCATTATGGGAACTACTTCCTAAAGAAAGTGACCTGTAGCACAGCATAGACATGCATTTTAACTGAAAACGTATTTGACAAAATTTATTTTAACGTTTAATGTTTTATAGTGTCAAGGAGCACACTATATACTATAATATTCTTATGTACTGTAGATGCCATTAATAGACTTCATAGTTTGAGTCGCTTTTGTATATTAGCAATTTCTATTTATTTTTGGGATTTATTTTGTCTGAACAATGCAACAGTAAACTATAACTGTTTTGAAGTAAGAATGATTCCTTGCTCTAAGAACCTACATGGACTTCACTGCTATAATATTTCAAGTAAATACTTCCCAGATGACAGTTATAAACATTAATACTCAAACTTGAAGTTGTTATGCAACAGCTCTATACAACCTCGTTTTGACAAAGTTGCACAGCTGAAAACAGTCAAATAAAATATCTGGCATATTGTAAACTCTTTGTGTGATCGATAACGTAAAATTTAAAGAAAAAATATGAACATTCTTTATTATCCCTTCTTATAATCTCCGATAATATCCTTATAAAACGTAAAATATTGAATCTCAAGTCTCAATTATCGCTCTTAGCGTGTGATCAAGGCATAAAAACGACTTTTTATTAATTGGATGTTTGTAATCCTCCTGTGAAACAAACCGCGCCGAGTGTTGTATGAAATATGTGAGATGAAACCGACTTAATCTTGAAATATGTTCGTTGGGGAGTGTCTGAATAGTCCAGGAAATGGATGTAACAGCTCTCGAATGGGACTGTTGCTCTCAGTGGGGATCAAGCCTTGAAGTGTTGAAAAACACCAAGTGTGTGTTGGCTTTAAATGTGCTAGGCCGCTAATATTGTGTGCACTGTCATGTTCCAAGGTGAAGAATTAGTAGATGAATATTTTAGCGCTTTATTCTAAGTGAACTTAAATTTACAACATCAATAATATAGCTGTTCTCAAGCGACGCAATTCCCTTATAGCACTTATCTGCTTCGAGCTTTAAGATCTATCTCACCTTGCAATCGCCTGATATAAACATTAGTTATTACAGCAACTTGTTTAATTTACAAATAAGATTTGAGAATAAATCTCTATTATTTGGCTTTTAAAGTAAAGAAACGTAGTTATAAGGCTTATGGTGTCTCCTGTGGAGTATGAACCATCCTGAATAATGAGGAAACTAAATGTTTACGAATGTTATCACTTAGTGACATTTCAAGCGAATTTTGAAGCCATAGAGCTATTCGCTGTTTATTTTCTACCAAAATATATATGTATCTTCTTAAGAAAGTTGTAAAACAGATTCTGAAATATGTTCGAAAAACTTCCGTATTTAGCATGCACTTATTTAATTAACCAAGGCATAACAAATCAGTATCCAACGTCACATATAAATCAGCCAAGATGGTAAAGTTGTGTAAAGATATTCTTTGTAGTTTAAAGATTCTAAAATGAAATACTGATGACATAATACACAAAAAGTACGACATTCGGAGATTTTTTGAGAATAAAAAGTGAGAATCCCCAAGAGAAGAAAACAAAGAAATGTTAAGTGACTTAGTATATAATACGTCTGTAAATTAATAATATGTCATGCAATGTGACGCTTAGCAACAATTTTTAACCGAACATCATATAAAAACTTTTTGGCTTCAGGATGTACTTTCAATTCTTTGTACATTAAGCCTTCGCTACATATTTCCTATGTCTAAATTACAGTACTTAAGCACAAGACTTTTTATAATCTGCTCGKAAAGACCGCGAGCGCTTTAATTTCTGCAACTTTCTTTTCACACTGTTGTTCCTTTGTGAATGAGCGGTGGAGCCTCTTCTTCAGCGCACTGTACTTTGCGTGCGCGATTCGACCGATATGTAGTGTGATGAAACCAGATGTTGGACTGTAATTATAGTCATCGGCATGCATGCCATAAAAAAACTCTTATGGTTTAGATTGTCCGTTGACCTTTTTCCAGACCAACTGCTCGTTAGTTGGGCAAATAAGTCTCGCAAACTGTGCACGAGAACTATCGTCTGTGTATACTTAAAAAGTTTTCATTATGTGCCAGAATGCAGTATATCGTTGCCGGGCGTATCTCGTACACTTTCTCCTCTGCTTTCTACGGTTATGATTGATTCGATTTGTGAAGTCTTGTCTCATTCTATTTTGCGTGCATTTGCAGTTTATGCTTGTTAGGTTTCAGCCAATATGATGTACATCCTATATAAAATGGATCGTTTTGCTGGTATAGGAAGTAAACTGAGTCATTAACAAAAATTTAGGATTTTTCCGTTTACGCCGCACTTTGGACGTCATTTTGTAAAGATCGGTGATCAGTCATCTAACGGTGACTTTGCAAACTATGACATAGGTTTGAACGGTCTGTAAGTACAGAGACCTGCATTGTCAAGTGACCATCATTTGGTGAAAATCGATAACGCGTCATCTAGCGTTTAAGCCCATTACAAAACTCCACCGAATACAGCCACGTGTTCAAGATAGACGTTAGACGCGTCCACGTTAAACTTACGGGTTAATGTATACATACAGCTATCAGGATTCTTTTTATCGTCTACTGTTTTGAACTTTCAATAATATACTCGTATTGATTTTTTTTCAACAAATCTTTCATTTGTGTGCATATTTGTTATTGTCCATTTAAGTAAGCAATAATAAAAAAGTGATGTTGCTGAGAAACAAATTTACATCAAAATTATTTAATATCTGAATGCATTATTATTATAAAAAGTAGTTAAGTTGACATGCAGGGCAATACATTTCTGAAAAGTATTCCAGCTTTGACCAGGAATCGAACCCAGGACACTTTAATTGTCATTCAGCAAATGTGCTACCACTGCACTACCAAAGCCCTACTGCGACATATATATGACAAAGTTTACTACAAAACGCTGAACGCCATCCTGGCACTTCTTGTAGCTCAGTCGCTCGTTGYAATACTTTTTCAGAATTAGGTATATTSGCCTGCAAACACWATTAACTATATATCTCTTATAATCGTTACATTGCAATGTTTGTTTAGCAAAGTGAATGGCACATCTTCGACAATCATATCMCAATCACATTTTATTAAATTAAGACCAGCAACTTTGTTATATTTGCGCTCGATACTTTTATTAAGGCCTCTAATTCATACGCGRAAAGAGTTCGCATTCCATGCTTATAAGTGATGCTTTTGGMAATATCCTGATCTGCCTCTTACGTTCCCCGCCTACACTTTTGATGCATTTAAAAAGCAATTAACGTTTCTCCTGGCAATAAACACATCAGAGCGAAGTGGCGTACAAACGCACGTCCAATAAAATTCATTTACGGCGCTAAATTTAATAATTCATAAAACGGCCGGTTATACACGGTCATCAAAAGCGAAAATATTGTGACCGGTGGGCGAACGCATCTTCGCTTTTAACATAACCGCCTGCTGTCGCCAGCGTTGCCAAAATGTTCAAATACAAAAGGGAAATACTCTTCGAAGATTATCATAATATTTAAAAGTACAGCAATTAACGAAATTAAAGGAATCGCACCCAGTGACGTCATAAGTTACATTAACAAACGCGTTCTACCATCGTGGACTTTGAACGCGAAACGACCTAGGAGGGATAATTTTCTGGGTTTGCAGCAATACTTATAAAACTATAGTGAAATTTTTTCACCACAGAATGACGCTATTACGAGGCAACAACATTAATTTGTTCATCTAATGGTTATATTATCAGGAAGTAAATTATCACTCGTACACAACTCACCTAGATTCGTTTCTATCATTTTAAATAATGAATAAATAATTGTGTCTTTCAATTTTCACTTGGTTGCTAGACTTTTATGGTCTGCGAGATTTTTATGTTGTGGTTGAGAAATTTATTACTTGGGTGTATTTGTAAAAGAACGAGTGTGGAACATGCATTACAGGAGAAATAGAGTGCTACAAGTGATGATGGAAGAAAAACCTTTTTTTCAATTAATTACGAGGGCTGTTTTCGTTCTCCTGCGCCTATCTAGTAGACCAGGAAATTTTTCTAACAAATTTTGTCTGACTTTTCAATCCAGTTGTTTACAAGTTTAGCTAGTGATAGTTGTCAAATATACCTAATTGTTTGCAAGTTACCTACATAAGTTTAAAATAATCCTTTCGCCAATAAATCATAAAAATGAACAAGGAGCGTTATCGGGCTGTTTTTTTTTTTTATAATTCAAACGTGGCCTCAAACCGTAAAGAATGTTTTGAGTGCTTGGTGGTATTTCTTTTACTACCATAAAGCAGTAATGCAGAGTTTCTATAAATGATTCATGAAACGCGGGCGGCGTTGATTTCTGAATWCCTTGTGCCGSCTTTTTGTAACTGCTGCCAAGCTACAACATGCACAGCGATAGTAGTTGTAGGTTGCAGATCMATGTCACACCACAGCTCCGAAATGTGAGCTTTCTGCTTTCTGCAATCTGAAAGTTCATTATCCCACAAAACACTACAGAATATGTTGAAAATACACACTCCCAGGCGTTTTCTCATATTAAAATATATCAAATAATTTAAAAATCGACAAATGACAAATATACGTCACTTTCCTGAGAGGCGGCAAATTGATTTAATCAATAATTTCCATAAGCGCCCTGGATGCATGAATCATTTATAGAAACCCTGAACAATGAATTTCAACGTGGCCGACCCTCGTGTCATTAATGACAGTTGTCGAGCTTCTAAGCCAAAAATGACAGTTGCAGAAAAAACATTAACCTTTCTAAACACGATTAAAGAGGACCGGTACACTACACAACGTAGAAAACATTAAAACAAGTTTCAAGATTGATGTGAAAGCAATTGACATTATTTTACACAAACATTTGAAAGTCCATAAGCTTTGTTCTCGGTGGATTTCCCAGAATTTGATTTCAGCTCAAAAAGATCATCTGAGAAGGTAGAGATCGTCTTGACCGTGGATTGTCTCATTTGGTCATCATCACAGGAAATGCAACATGGTTATACTGCTATGATTCCGAAAAAAACAACAATGGTCAATTTGGGGTATTTCAGAATAAGAAGTCGGTTCGAGCAAAAGTTGTTCGTCAAAAAAGCAGAACAAAAAGAAGGTTGTCACTTTTTGGGAAGTACTGAGCATGTTTCCACTGTGGCATTGGAAGATAAACGTAATGTTAATTCAGAATGGTACACGACAGTATGTTTGCCCTGGATTTTCCAACATGTTCGCGAAAAACGTTCAAAAGGAAGGATCATCTTGCATCAAGATAACGCTCGGGCTCACCCTGCTGCTCGAGCAAATGAGTATTTGAATGATCAATACATAGAAATATTAAGTCGTTCGCGGTATGGTCTAGACCTAGCACTAATGACTTCTTATATACACGTGTAAATGATAAATTATTGGATTTACGTTTTGCAATGGTCAAAGAAGCGGTTGATGCCTTTAAAAATGAAATACACAAACTACCGCTAAAAGTTTGGAGAAAATGCTTTCCAGAATGGTTTTCGCGGATGTAAAAATACATTGCATGTGGAGGAAAAATTGTAAACAAATGTTTTTTTTGTAAACGAGTACCAGGCACGGTGGAAAGAGAGCAGCCCTCGTCATTAACTAGATCTAGATACTACTTAACTTCAATGGATGTAATTAATTTTGGTTACAAATGATTCTGATACAACAAATGTATAAGTATCTCACTCGGCAACCCCGACTGTCGCGACAGTTATTATTCTCACAGAGTTGAAAAAAAAGCCTGAAGTAATGACCGGTCAATAGGAATAATGATCGAGTGATTGGCGGGCCTACGCCCGGGTCGCGATCCATCGTGGGGTCATTCTTTATTGAATGATGACACGCGGCGATGATGGGCGCCAATTAAAAATTATCAGATGTCCCAGCAGGACGTTTCGTTCTCGGGGAGGATACAAGGATACTACGTCCGGCTGAAAGAGTGTTCGAATTGAACACCTATAATATTGAATAGATCTTAGATTACTTGAGACGTGTACATAAGCAAAACGTGATATTGAAGTATTTTCATTTAAAAAAAAAACACTGTAAAGAAGTAGTAAATCTTACTAGATTCATAAAAGGACTCAAAACACATTCACAAATTGGCATTGAATTATTAGTTCTCGGGTTCTCTCGCACGCGCTTATGAATCAGTATAATTGTTAAAGTCACTAGATAGATAGATAAAATACCGCAGTTGTCCGTCATTTTAGTGCAAAATAGCAGCGATAAATTTAAATGTTTATGTAGAATACGGGATCAAACATATTTGGTTTCTATGGTTTTGGTTTCATCCGCCATTTTAGTGCAAAAATATGGACAATGAATTGCGGTACTGTAATATGTTTAGTGACTGTATATTTATATTGTTGCGGATCGGCGCCATCTGTGGACGGGAGTTGTAGGCGTGTAGATGCGGTTTAGTAGGACACTGCAAGTAGTGATACTGACAGACGGCAAAAAAATGTGGATACCGAGGTCGATATTCTCCAGAGGGTTCTACTTTGCGAAGTTTCAAGAACGTCTGAAAGGTGTTGCTTCTGGAAKTTTCGATGGGGTAATCATAGCCCGACCGACTGAGGGCGAGTAGTTCTCAATTTAAATAGCGATTATCAAGCGAGCACAAGCCTTAGTGAACAGGTGTTTTTAGTGCAAGTGTGTGTAGTATATAGTGTTGTTGTAGTAAAACTACGTAATACTATTAAATGCAAAACTTGTGATAAGTTATAATTGCAAGAAATATATAACGGGTTTAGAAGTCGATAAAACGAGAACATAAATAAACAAATGAAATACAACTAGAACACATCGAAAGCTTTAAATACTTAAGTGTTTATAGTACAATATTGAACAGGAAGATAACTAACAGAATTAGTAGCGATTTGAGCGGATGTATCAGTCGTATAAGGGAACACTTTATAAATAAACGAGAACCAAAAAGAAGAATTGACACGACAAAATGGTATCAGAAAATAACAGCTGGCGAAGAACATTTGTTTTGATTAGAAAATTAATTATACCTAGCATGCAAACGTGGGACATCATAAAAAAGCTACGCCAAAAGCCAGGGACGATCAATCTCACTGTTAAGAAACTTCATCACCAACAGCATTGTTCTTGTATGCCTAGAACTGAGATTAACTAGGCCTAACAGTTGTTGTATTTGGTCAGTGCCTTGAGTGGCACAAAACCATCCTAGAAGTTTATCAAATTTTCGTTGAATCGATTCAATTAAGTCAATACAAATACTATTGAAAATAAACAAAATTGACCACCCACATTCAACTTTCAGTATCTTGCTAGTCTGAAAATATCGTCTATAAAGAAATCTAAGCAAATGTATAACTTGGAATGGAGCGTTTCTTTCAAAACTAAACTACAACAAATCTTCCAGAAGATGATGACAGTCAAGAATACGTTTGACATTAAAGAATCATAAAAAGAGCAACAGACCATGATTCCATCCTGAGGTACACCTAACTAAGCAACATACTCATGCGACGTATAGCATAATTGTAACGGACTTGCCTAATTCTTCTTCCAAATAAGACGAAAACAGAAAAAAACGCGAAGAGAATACCTTGGTCAACCTGATCGTCTTACTAGAGAATCAGTGTAAATAACATCCCCCTCTGTTAATAGAAGACACAGTAAGATGGTGACAAAAGCAAGCTAAATTGGTAACAGTTGTCATCATTTAAACATGAGTGGAAGTTGACAGTGGTGCAAGAAAGGATGAAAACGAGTTTTTAGTCTGTAGTTTCCTTCATTCATTGAGGAACCATTTTTAAAGGCAAAACATAATGTATGCGTTTGTCCAAAAGATAGGAAATACTAAGAACTTGAGAATTAGATACAATAAATAAAATAATTCAGAATACAAATACTGGAGCATGTTCTATAATAAAAACTGGGAATCCAATGGTAAAAGTATTCTTCGACCTTCTCAAAGCTTTGTAGTTTTTATCTTCTGTAATATGGTTACACACAATGTACTGAAAAGCAACAGCATACCTCAGCAGTAGGAATCACAATTTAAGGTACTGATAATCCTGGGTGAGCTATAATCAAAATTTATTACTTCAAGTATAACAGATTATTATAATTCTAGTTGATCAATACGAGCATGTTTTTTTTAATGAATTCAAAGATGATCAAAAGAATTACACTTGGATTAACAAATAAAGATGATAATCTGGAGAACTACAAGATATGAGTCTATTCTGCCAAAAGAAATATAATGGTCCAGTATACTGATGTGAGCAAGTTAAACATTTAACAAGCGCATTTTGTATCTGAAGTCCACATACTGTATAAATGCTGAACTCCGTTTCATCAGTCAAAAAGTTAGTTACTGGACTCAAACTTGAAAATTAAACGTCGTATACGCTTTGTGATTCCGGTTTTTAATATTTATGTCTTCGTATGTAAGTGGCAGAAAATTGCGACGATTCTAAGGCAAATTGCTGCCAATTGATCGGAGTGTTTTGCAATGAGCATATCTGTTTCCACACATGAATACCTGGAGCAATGCCGCCACGCGAATTCCCTTCACGCATCACCGCCCCAATCAACTTAAACACACGCGGCGGTAACAAGATGACATTCGCAAACATGATTACAAGTCACCGTCAACCATCACTGATACATCGATCAAATCCGATTCGACCGCTGCGTTTCTAAGAGTAAGCTAATACGTTATTTCTGTAATTAGATGGGCTGTCAGCAGTTCGTAACTGAGGAAGATTTATAAATACTAAAATTAAATGCTAGATAATGGTAATGAGACAGTGCTGWAGAAAAATTMCCGTWTTCGATTGACTCGTGCTGCTTTCAAGAAGTAGTTCGAGWGGTTATAGTTGGGAAGCAGKTACCAATATAYCATTGCTAGGAAATTCTAGAGAGTTGGGGTTTCATTAAAAATTAATTTGGCGTGAAGCGCTCGTATTCAATTAATCTTGCGTTGATGGAATGTAGCAACAGTGCAGAGTAATAAGCGAAGGTCTTGGGGGTACTATTTTGAACTACCGCCGTACATAGGAGTGCAATCAGACAAGTTGGCGATTTGCATAATCACCGAACATTAGAGACGGAACCTCTGTTATATTTTATCTTGGTAATTATATTATTTTTTCTCATAATAAAGCTAAGAACGGAACAACTTCAGTAATTCCACATTGTTAAAATGGAATTGAGACATCCTGTGAATACTAAGGTTCCCTGTACATTTTGTGGCAGCAATATAATGGTTAGTGCTGGTAGCGTGGCACTCAGACTAATTAAGTTAACCTCTTATGAGGAGCTAATTTCAATAAATCGGATGTCCAATGCCCTGTCAGGTCTTTTAATTTTACAGCGTGCGACTATTTGTACTATTTCTCGCCAAGATCTACTTGCAAGAGTAAATGGTCATCTACGAGAGTAATTTGGATACTATAAACTTTTACATAATGTTGCTCAACTATAAACAATTTGTAACTCAATATTCTTAAAATTGAAATATGTTAAGATACATCTACAAAAGTCGGCGAAATTGATTAACAAAACCCTCAAACCAGCATATTCGTCTTTAAAACAGCCAATATTTAAACTCATATGAAGCACTCCACCTACGTAAAACACAGTGCAGCTATATAAGGATGTCAAATAACTAGTGCTAACACTGAAAAGATACATGTTGAGAATAATTTTAAATATAAATAGACAGTAATCAATTGGTAATAAACTAAAATTAAAATCAAAGATCCTATTGAATGAATGGTAATTACGTAACGCATGCATTAAAATGAATAAAAAATAGAAGCACAAGTGACCCACATCTTATTTTCAAAACGATCTTTTATTACTGCTAGATCTCTTCACGAAATAAAATGTTTCTATTCTTCAACATACCTATATCACGCAGGCAGTCTGTCACTAAACTTGATAAACTCTCTTTGAACTTTAACTTAAATAATGGTGTTTGTCAAACACTAAACATATTATACCTATAGTAAAACGCTTGATAGGCTAAGAGCTGCTTAAAACTGAATTCTATGAAGGGCAGTGATGGGCGCGTAGAATAGGTCATGTAAATTACACTATTATTTATGTAATATTGTAATTTGAATGTTTTGTGTACCAAGTAGTATTTTGTTCTAAATACTAAATTTTTTTTATGTTTTTAATGATTTTATTACATAATTCTATGTTCAATTTAGAGAAACGTCAAAACAAGAATTTGTTTGAGTATATATTAATTTGCGTCGGACAACCCCACCAAACACGACAAATGTGCTTGCTGTCAAAAGCCTTTTGAAGCTCATCAAATGCGTTGTTCAACGACTGTCAACCGTTGCAACGCCGTAGCTAGACCTAAACTTTAACCAGGGAAGGAAAGTCTTCGAAATATATACTTTGTCCGTTGTACCCAGATGAACGAAAAAAACTAGTTGGATACCATGATGACTCACTAAAATATATGATCATTATATAGATATTAAAGGATCCGTTGCAAATTTCGGGAGCTTTATTTAAGGAACTTGAAAAACGTTTAAAGTAAGAAAACAGACATGTTCGTGAAAGAAGACAGTTTTGACATTAGAATACAATTTAGCTCAAATATACGTGTCTTATATTTTCTAACTCAAAATCTACACCAAAGTGCAATATCTACAATTTCTACATTTGTAACATAAAAAAATATAATTTGCGGGTAAATGTCCATCACCGTATGGGGGACTAATAAATATGTTAATACAAGTTGCTATTTGCGAAGATGAAAGGTGGAAACCTAATCATTCGAAGCTGTATAAGAGGAGAACGTAAGTACAAACCGATAAAAAAAGAAACTATAGAAATTTCGAATGTCTAGAAAAGAACTTTGATAGTGAATAGTTAACGTTGTGGTTTGCATAGCGATATTTCATTTAAAAAATATTAAATATTTATTACATCGCGATTGTTTAGTCATAGCTCAAATGGAAGGGTGTACACTACTTTGTCGATTTTGATTCTGGACACGGTTGAATCCCCCAAACTAGCCATTAGCTGCGTCCATGCTCTGTACTGTACCATAAAAAGATGATACTATATTTAATTTTACTCCACAAACGTGTTAAAGTTTAAAAAAAAATTGCTGAAGAGTTATGAAACGCTAGCAATAGAATAATATGTTGAGCAATCGTACAAGCAAAATCTGTTTATGCATCCGAAATAATATCATTATGCACTAATGAAACAGACCTGGATAGTCCCAAGGAAGATGAAGTTTAATATTTGTATTATTTACCGTGTGTATAAGAATAAAATATCGTCCATTATACTTTATGTTGCAGCATTTTAACAACTTTCATTATCACTGCTGGGCACTAGTGATTTACAAACTAGGATTGACTACGATGGAGCAATGGAGATTTTTGAACTGTAAGTTGCCGTCTGGTCAAGAAAACACGTGGAAGGCAAACTCATTTTGTGTAGAAAATTATTTTAATTAGTAATTCTTCGCGTAAAATGATTTCGATGCTACCTTTTGAAAATCGACACGTCTGTATTATGACTTTCCATGCCATAGATCAAATAAATGTTTTCTTTGTAAACTAAAGTTTTCGGACGTCCAACACTTTCACCCGTTCATTTGCTTTTGTTTCAAATCAACGGGATCTAAATGAAAACTGGTGTAAATTTATCCGCATAAGAAAATGTGCTTGCACGATAAAGATTAGTTAGTTGATATGTTGATCGACTGATCGAAAACTATAAATGTTGATGAATTGAAATCGTAGCAAAGTCTATATATTCGGAATTGAGCATTTGAAAACACACCCAGTCCGGGCAGCAAGCAACAATTCACTTTCTGAACCCCCACGCGTGCGATAAATTACATCGAACTGAATACTAAGAACCAGGTATCGATTCCCCATCTTCGACTCCACCATTTATCATTGTTTCGACCGATGGCAACCACAAAACCAAGCTCAAGGTCGCCGGCGCATTGTTCTAAAACATTTACTCTTTTTGCCACGAAGACGAGAACGCATTCCAAGATGATCCTCTTTTTAGCCCGATCGCGATCGGTTTCGACAGAAGTCGCATTGCAAGAAAATGAAAAATTTGCTCACCAGTTGGACAGTCGCATTTGTAGCTGTGCTTGTCTCGCTGCCTGCACACCCCTCCGTTCTTGCAGGGGCTGGGATCGCAGGGGATGTATTCGTTTTCGCAGTTGTGGCCGGTGTAGCCCACCTCGCAGGTACATCTGGAAGAAATTTATCATTTTATAAAAACAAGTTTGAAAAAAAATCAAGTACTTAGGTACTGCATTTATATTGTACTTGTATTCAAGTAAACATATTTCATTCACTTAATGATCAGTGCTTTTCATTTGCAACTGTTAAAAACTTTAATTATAAGTAAACATCTGCTCTGGTAAAATAATTCAGTTTAGCTCTTGTTGAGGCTCTTCAAGCGGAAATACCGAATGAATTGAACACAGCAAACTGTTGATGGCGCTGAGGGCATTGGTTCTCTTTAACATTCAATTACGCCATTTAAAGAAAAGAAAAAGAACAATAATATTAATGCAATTAATGCATGATAGTGTGCTTAGCGCGTATCTTCTTAAATGCCAATGGTAGTGGACCAAAGAGAAAGAACCAAACTTGGAACTTTTATGTCTAAAAGTTTGATAATTGATACCTATTACATATACCAAGCGTATCTTCCACTGGCATTCATTATAAAACCCTTTTAACTCAATAATAATTATCATCTCCTTGCCTTCATGAACGAAACGGAGATTCTTCATGATGACATTATATCTAATGCATTTAAAAGATGAGAAGGATCAACAATAAAACGTCAATCTGTTACACGTGTTTACTAGTATAATATGGGTCATATAGGGTACCAATCATAATAACCACTAACGCAAACTATAATTCTATCGTTCATAGTACACATATAAATAGCTGCCTGTTAAGGAGCATTGAAAGATAATTTACATGAGAGCCACAAGCATAAGAGAACAACGGATTTTAAATAATTCAGCGCTAAAAGATAATTGGTATAGATGTTTAAACAAGAAATTTAGGGATACATATTATTTCTTACTATTACGAAACTGTGAAAGGAAGAACTTCCCTGAAGAACTGCATGTACAGCTACTGTATTCATCATAATTTAACAATTTTCTGACCTATCTAGCATTTTCCAGCTTGCAGATAATTAGTATTCTACGTGTTATACTCAGCAGTCCCTGAATTTCAAAACCAACAATGATGATTATAATCAATTTAAGCGGAATAAGCTCATCAATGGCAAGGGTTTTCAAATCTTCTCTTTCACCGACATAAAAATATATGTATTAGATTACTATATAGAATTCAAACATCAATGGTTAAATTACTGGTCAATTTTAAATGCAATTTCTATCTGGATAGGTTGATGATTAGCTTATTATGAAATGCCTGCATGCAGTATGAGTAATAATATTCAAAAATAGTTTTTGTTTAGTTAGTTTGGAATGGTAAGCTTGCTGAAATTGACTGACTGATTCATCATCGTCAAGTGCAATATATTGAAGCTAGACACTTAAAATTTGGCCAGTAGGACCCTTTCATAACGCAAACGCTCACTACGGAAGATTTTTTGGAACTTCTACCCCTAAAGGGTGCAGTAAGGAATGAAAATTTGTATGAAAGTCTGTCATTTTTCAAGCTAGAACCACGAACTTTATCTTTAGGCTTTTGATAGAAATAAATAAAGATGTGTTTCATAGTTTTTTAATTCCATCATTAGGGGATGAAAGTTTGTATGGCAGTTCTGCCATTATAACAATTACAAGCAAGCAACGTTATTGTTTCACTTTTGATTAGAAAACAATAGGTACGCGTTTCGACGCCTCTTAAAAAAGGGATATTTTTTAAGTTGTTGTTTAGAAATTAATTTAACTGTTTTAAAAATTCCACCTCTTAAGGTGTTGAAAGGGGGATGATACTTTTTCGATTTCCGTTATTAGTTATTAGTAAGTAATATTTAAAAATTCGGGTTTTTGCTTAAATGTTGAAATATATACATCATTTGGTTAGAAAGTACATCCCTTATTTGATATCTAACATTTATTTGGAAATAATTCTATTTCGGTATTTGATATTTGGGAATGTGTCATATACAAAAAAAAATCACCTTCACTACAAATCAATACAAAGCAATCAATACATAAATAAGTATGCTACCACTGAGGTTGATTGTTCTTATGTATTTATTGGTCAATGCTAATTTAAAAAATGTCCAAAAACAAGCAGTATCGAAAACGGGTATGACCCATAAAGTCATATGTAACCTCTCATTTTGACAACCTCACTTTTTTAGCATCAGACTTGCACCTTTTGCATATAATCTACAATGTGTTGGGTATTCATTCTATTCTGAAACTAGTAGTACTGATTAAATGTGTATTAACCCTGAAAACATCATTGTTGCAATTGGCAAATATGACTAATTACGTCACACGACTGCGCAACCGCAAGAGGTTTTAAGCGGTAATTTATCAGTTTTGAAAGTATTGTTAGTTATTCATGTAATTACATCAATTAAAATTTTAAAAATACATGATATGCATTTAAGGCCATATACACTTGCCCTTCGCACTATTTGGACCCATTCGGAATACCTGTATAATTTCCGTCTACGTGAGCAAAACAGCGGACAACGGCTAGTAAACTATGATTTAACGACTATCAATATACTTCACATGATTTGACGAGTTTTACTGTATGCTTAAGAGCTTTTTATTTTTTTATCGCCCTAACATTGTCATGGTACGAGGCATGTTTTTTAAGTAAGAACCATTTTGCGATTCCGCCGCCGCAGCGCTACGGTCGGCGTTCCGCGCATGCGCGCTGGTTACCTACATCTCTTGTCTACGCACTGACGCCATTACAGTTTGATTCTTCATTGTATACGTTGTTTACTGAGTGTTTAAGATACCTCCGACAATCGTGAGTCCCGCCGATTGTGAAGTACGGGCTGTTATACGATTTCTTAGTGCTAAAGGCGTAAAACCGATCGATATTCATCGTGAGATCTGTGAAGTTTACGGTCAAAACATTATAAGTGATGGAATGGTAAGGAAATGGGTGAGAGCATTTAAAGATGGCCGCACAAATGTGCATGATGAAGAACGGAGTGGGCGTCCTTCGGTCGTTAATGAAGATTTAGTGCAGAAAGTGAAACCAAAAAGGTGAGAGAAAACAGACTCGTTACAATTTCATCATTGTGCGACTGCTTTCCTCAATATTCTCGTAGTGTTTTGTATCGCATTGTGACCGAGAACTTGAATTACCGGAAATCGTGTTCACGTTGGGTTCCGAAAATATTGACGGATTTGCACAAAACCCAACGTTTAGGCAGTGCATTGACTTTCCTTGAGCGGTCCCACAATGAAGGTGAAGATTTTTTAGACCAAATTGTTACTGGTGACGAAACATGGGTGGCCTACGTCACATCAGAATCGAAACAACAATCCAAGGAATGGCGACATTCATCATCACCCAAAAAAGTGAAGTTTAAGCAAACAATTTCTGCCCGGAAAATCATGTGCACAGTTTTTTGGGACAGAAAAGGAGTATTGCTAGTGGAGTTTCTGCCTCGTAATGAGACAATCAATGCAGCGTCTTATTGTAAGACATTGAACAATCTGCGTCGTGCAATCCAGAACAAAAGAGGTGGCAAGTTGAGTAAGGGTATCGTTTTGCTGCATGACAATGCCCGTCCACATGTGGCTAATCGGACCAAAGATCTCATCAAATCTTTTAAATGGGAAACTCTAGATCATCCTCCATACAGCCCTGATCTGGCGCCCAGCGACTACCATTTGTTCCTGCACTTGAAGAAACACCTGGGTGGTCAGCGTCTTCAAGACGATAACGAAATCGAAACATTTGTGATATAGTGGTTAACAAGTCAGGCGGCAGAATTTTATGAGGAGGGTATTCAAAAACTGGTGCCACGTTATGACAAGTGCCTTAATATACACGGAAATTATGTAGAAAAGTAAATTAAGGTACAGGCTTTCATGTAAGATAAAATTATTGCGATATCTTTGCACGTCTTTTTTTAATTCCAAAACGGTACTTACTTAAAAAACATGCCTCGTATTAAAGAAGACTAGCAAATGCAGAACGCAGCTTAGACTGTCATCAGTGTCGCGGCGAAACTATACGTAACATAGGCAAATTCTCGCACACCTCGTTGCTGGTATAATTTCTTTGTCTCCGGTCTCTAAGTAATTCCCGCACCACAGCAAGAATGCCAAGAAGCATCTGGGGCTCGAAGTTCGAAGCCTTCCTGTACATTCGTCACCTCGGTAGAGATACGGGCAGGTGTATGGTACGAGTACATACCACGAATACTAGGCGATTCAGTTAGATTTATGGTTATGGTGTGGTAGGTAGCACAGATGCAATCATTTGAATAGCTGGTATTACAAAATGTAATATCGTTTAGCTTCCTATAAAGACCGCTGCAGTCACGTGCAGAGCGACGTAAAAATCCAAAACCACGGCCGCAGGGTGGTTCAGCTTTTATCGATACGTTGTCTCATGACCTCCTGTGGTGCTTTTTCTTGAAGATGCTTTAATCGGCTAATAAATAGGCGTGCACATTTACGTTACAATATAGACTGTATCAATACAATTACGAGTTGAATCTAATCTACAAAATATCTTTACCAAAATAACAGTCCCTTGCTAGGGGCTCAAAAATATTTATGATCAATGATGTAGAGTTCAGATAATATGTCATTAAAATGGCGACACAAACTATATAGAGGAGAGTGATTATTTTGATTAATTGCACAGCACCAAATTGCAAGCGTGAGTAGTTTTCGAGTATGCTGGGTATTAAGAAAATTACATTCATCAAAATAGAATGACATGATTTATTTTAACTATAACCGTCATATTAGTAAGCGTCCTTCTCAAGTGGAAGCAGCTCGGAAAACAACATGTCATCGACAACAACCACGGAAGCCTTCAAATCAAAATATGTGGTCTAGTAGATGATATGACCATTGGTCCAGCTAAGAATTATTAATAAGCAGTTTATGTATACAAAATTTATTTATCTCCATATAGGTACCGATTATCCCAATAAGACAATGTATTTACGCGAACGTGCTGTCTGCATTCTTAAATTTTACTTCGTAGTTAAAAAAGGTTCTGCTCATGCTCAAACACATCTTCAATTTTTGTATTACTATGCTAGTATATATATTATATCGCTTTGTGTTCTTTTCGGGTGCACTCACCTTTTGATTTCAGGATGTTTTTAAGAGCCGTTTGCCACTATACTTATTCAAGTACTGAAATAAGTTCTTAAAATTATTATACTGAAAATTAGATGCGCGCGCCTTTTCAATACAAGAAATAAGCGTAGGGTTTTATTCTCAATTTGTAATTACAAATTCTTCTCAGTAAGTATTTCAATACGTACGCGTGCGCCCTTTTGTAGTTCTAATCGTGATTTTCTCAACATAAAGCTAATCTAACCGCAATCTTTTAAATTCCGTCTTTATACAATAGCAAATGCAACGTAAGGTCTTTTCTACTGCAAGAGAAAAGTAGACCTTAGATGTAACCCACTCATAAACAATTACTTTTACTGTTGTTTGTGTTTGTGGTCACCCTGAATTAACACAATTTGTATTTAAAAGTAAAAAAAAGCCTGTTGACTGAAAAAAATTATTAAATGCGTCAGCGTTGATACTAACAATGATATTGCAAGGAGAATGAATATTCATGGCTTCCTAAATGTGCTGAAAGAAGAGCTGCTAATAGAAGATCCAGCAGCATATAAAATTTTTCTACAAATGAGCAATGCTTCATTTGAAAAATTGTTTGAACTTGTCCATAACAAAATAGGGAAACAAGGTACACAATTCCGTGAAAGCATTCCTTCCGTCTCATTTACAAAAGCATGACAACACATCACGTTCCCGAGGTTGTCAAAAGTTTACTCACACCAATATACATATTTTAAGAGGCCTAAAACTGCATTTCATGTTGATATATTAATTAGCTGCTAATAGGAAGTCAGCCCAAAATAACAGATAGCCCCTATTCAAAAGTTTATTTCGCCGATATCAGTACAAAAGCTGCCTAATCTCACAACCCTGATTATTGCGTAGGTTCGAAAAGTAGGTTCTATGAACGTTTTGGTTATAAACGGTAAAACAGGTTAGTGMMGATCGATCTGGGCAGTTTTAACACGAAAGTATGGAAATTCAGTACAAGAAAATAGAACGTGGGCTAATTTCTTGTATTGAAACGGCGCGCGCATGCAATTTCCATATAATAATTTTAAGAACTTATTTCATATTTTGCTTTTAGCAAGTAACTACTGCCCTACACCAAAGGGTTTTTGTATTCCAGAGAATAGGAGTGGAGATCAATAATAGGTTTTTCTAGGATTTTCAGGATACTTTTAAATACTTCCACTACACGGATATACTTTAAACAGTGACAAGTGTTTTCTAATAAACGTTGTCAAAAAGCATTTGATATAACCGTTTGAACTGTTGTGCCTTTTGTCAACTCTTTGTCAAGCCATAGTGGCTTGTAGAGTTACGTCATCTTTAATTATTAAAACAATCTCTTACTTTTATGCACAATAACTTCCGTAGATCAGCTCACTCGTTTTTCCCACTGATACAAATTCTTTCAATTACGTTGAGTAGCAAACCCGCATTACAGTTATTTGTATGCGTATATACAGGTTCCATTCAGGTTGCTTAATAACGTTCTTGACAATAAATATTTGTTTCTGTGTTACTTTTGATTAACTGGTTTGCTTTTCTATTTTTTCTGCTACTCATTACCTGACGCTATGTTATGTTCTTGATATTAACAACCCGTTAAATATTTTAAGCTTCAAACCTTGTTCATGTGTCATGGCGTTGTTATATATACGAATCAATAATAAATAATATTTGTTTCTGAAATACGACGTATTTTATGCTACAGAACATAACTTGGGAAGCAAATACAGTACCCGCCCACTGTTGCCTACGAACTGCCTGACCTCGCTGCAACAAAGAAGCTGATCGCGTTTCCAGATGCTATCTGAAGAAATTTGATACTTCTGCGCAATTAAAGTACTTACAGCTAGCCTTTATAAAGCAAAAGAGAGCTGATAAAATCACTGATCAAACTGTCAATCCATCCCACACAGAAACGGCTTGTATATCGTGAAGTATCTGAGTCGATAAAGCTTCAGTAAGGGTTTTCAATTAGCATCATATACGTGACGCTTTATGCGACGCTTCTGCTGGTGCGTCGCATGTGCACAGATTCGTGTATTTCCCATGAAAATGTATGTACCGTGCAGAAACGAAATGCAAGACTGGAGTACGCCTCAGATCGTAATCAAACTGTCAAAGAGATTCGTATGAATACAATTGAATGCCATCGGAAAGGTTAAAATCATTTGTTCATCTCTTTGCGTTGTTACTCTATTGGCAATTCGTGATCGCCGTACTTTTCATATCTGTTCACGATGGCTTAGATTTCGTTGTGTGCTCTTGCATAAAGGAAGTAACTGTTCGTGCAAATGGATCATGACATCGCGAAGCCCCATAGAGATCACAATGAGACCTAACTAACGATAAGCCTGGAAAATGGCCCTTCAAAACAGCTGTTACATATGGTGCAATTTAATCGCGCCATAAATGATGTTTACACAACGTACGATATATATGAGAAAGAAGTATGTATAGCAAGGCTTCACCAGAAGTTTTCAAGTACGTTTTATTAAGAAACGTTACGGAATAAGCACAGATTATTTGTAGTAGAAAATTCATCGAACTACACGAGTCAGTTTGTTAAACGCAAACAACCGCTTGCCTTGCAAGAAAATAACATTTCGGTGGTCAAACCAGTCCTGCTCGAGCATCTCGAGAACTCTAATTGTTACCCCAAACACTTAAGTGGAAGAAAGAAGTTTTTAGGCACGCCCAACAAACAAGAGATTTTTATTGTACTATCGCATCTAGGCCACTCAATGGTTATTATGAAGCTAAAGAAAAACGAACTGGATGCAAATCGTTTAAAAATTGCTCGTGTTTTGGATCGCACCAACTTAAAAGTATTGCTTAATGATTTTTTTGTTATATATAAGCCACTATGTATATATTTTCAAATTATCCTATTTAACAGGAACTTTTCCAAGTGCCACACCCGTTAGTCAGTATGTTACGCCCTGTAAATCGTAGATTAATACAACTGTGGAATCTTCTAAATATTTATTTCTTATGCTAAATTTATTTTCCTAGAGACACAATTATTCGCAATACCTATAAGTACCTAATAACATATGTAACTAGTAGCAGCACCACCAGCAAGTCCAAATACCAAAATCTTGTGTTAAGTAAGTATATCTTTGACTTGAATTTTCAAATGAGCAATTTTCAGTTACGCGTTTGAGTAAATTCGAATCGAATGTGAAGAAAGCAAATATTTAAAATTATGAATACTACCGAACACGAAGCTAAGCTCACTATACATTAGGTCTGACTAAATCATAACGCAAATACAGCCGTGTCTGTTATCTGCCCAAGGAGACCTTGATTTTGACTTTTAGCAACCTTTTGTCACCATATTGACAAGTTAGAAACCAGTATGCCAGTTTCCATAGAAAAAATGCAACAAAAATTGATTTTAAGCAAAATAAATTTAGAAAATTGCTAGACACCCACGAAATGTTAAAATTACTTTACAAACCGTGTGCTGTAGTACACAAGATTGAATAAAAATGGAAAAGTGTTGAAATGACTGTCCACGACGAAAGGCCAGGTCGCACTTTTACTTTGTGCACAGAAGGAAACAACGCAAAAGTGAAACAAATGGTTTGAAGAAACAGAAGGCTGACAATTCAGAAATTACCAGATGATCTTCCCTGCTAAGCTCATTTAGTTAACTACAAGACATTTTGATTAAAATTTTAAACCATATTTATTTGATTTATTACCTTGTGACTGCTACGTTTTGCCTTTGCTTTAAGAAGCGGAGTCAGCATTGCAATAGGTGAATGTATGGCACACCAAGGAGACTTTGAGGGAAAATGAACCAAAAAGATGCAAAGCAACTTAAATCGAAGAGTTGTATACCACGATATCAAAGAGATGGTTAACCGGGCATTAGATAAATAATTTTTCGGAAGCTATTGTCTTATTAACAAAAGGCATTGCTGGAATATACTTTAATCGCAGTTTGCTATTATGCAGATTGCGTACTTTAATTATTACAGAACCTCATAAGAGAACAGAATATAGAAGGTATTAAACAAAAAGAAATAGTGATTAGTTTGCTTAGCATAAATGGTAGATATGAAATCTTGTTTCAAGTGTAGGGTACGTAGATGTATCGTCTGACTCAAAGTATTTCAAGGATTAATAAAATTAAAGAAATGAAAACGTCAATTGTATCATTTCAATGAAGTTGAATTAAGCTCGGTGTCAAATTCTTTAAAACAATGTAAATTCGACGAAGAATGAGCCAAAGTCGAATTTAACGGTTTCAGTAAGAAGCATATGGCAGCTAATAAATACTAGTTTGACACTTGTGAATTGCTAATACTACTACTACTACTACTACTACTACTACTACTACTACTACTACCACTACTACCACTATCACTACCACTACCACTACCACTACCACTACTACTACTACTTTTTATTATTGTTTCCGCCATAGGCGGAACTCGAACCCGTGGTGGGATTCGGATCCACAACCTAACGCAAATTGGTTTATTTTTGTTGACGCTTCCTGGGGTGGCAATGCTAATTATAGTATTTATTTCTTCTTGTAATTATAAATGTATATAAACCGAGATATACAAACACCCATATCCTAGGCGAAACGCGAACCCGCAACCGCGAGGTCGATGGGCAGATACGCTACCACTGGAGCACCGAGGCCGGCAAATTAGATTATGTATTGTAAACATACCTAAAGAAATTTCTTGCAAACTTACTAATGGAACTAAACGACCCACTACATCAGCCTTGAAGTTTGTGGTTCTAGCAAGTAAAGATGCCGATACACGCCTATTTGGAGAAATTTGATTACAGATCGTATAATAATTACCTTTTATTTATTTTAGTTTTTAATGTAATTCGCCGTGAAATTCACATGTTTATATTCAAACTGCAGACATTATCGCTGAAATGACTCCCACGAAGGGCATTTTTTCCAATTTTTAAACAATCACTGATGGCCGTCTCTAAATATATGGTTGGTGAAGAACTGTACCACACCTTTTTCTCCAGTATAACCACATTTTTGTGGGCTGACACACCTTAAAGCTTCTAAGTAGTGCTACTCTTTCTTTTTGGTCGACACCCTCATTTAGATGAAGTAACATAACCGAATCCCCAAAACAAATATTTTGCATGTCTATAAGGTTCCCACTAAAAACTGTTGAGCACGCTAGTAAAACGAATGGCAATTAGAAAGAAAACTGATATAACATTTACATCACAGCTTCACTATTTTTAAATGCGGACGTTCCATTTATCAGCGTATCAGCCTAACTTTCAATTTTCAGTGACTAATAACATTGATCGACTACTTGTAAAGTTTGTAAAAAAAAATGTTCCCATATTGTTTCGCCTTCGAGACAATATAAAGCATTCTAGTTATAAATGACTAATAAGGTAAACAGTTGCAGCCGATTAATTAGTACCGGATCTCTATAGGTCTATGATTTGCAAGTACACCACAGCCAGTAACTGGCCTTATAAATTATTCAGCATCCTATATTCACATTTATTAGCTCATGTAGTTTGGTATCCGCAGTTCTCACAACGTTTGAATACAAGTGCCACCGTAGTGCGGTAAATTATTCAACTCGGTTCCGGTTTAATTCATAATGCCGTTCGCCCGGAGGCACCGAGTGCACAGGAAAAAACTGCCGAACAACCTTCCCGCCGGCCACTACGTTGCGACACCACCTCTTGTTTCATACCTGTTATTATTACGTGTGCAGATCATGCGACTCGGGAAACAATGAATGGTAAAGGCGCAAGCGGTTCTTATAGGAGACATGTCGCCTTGTCTTGCGAGAAAGTGCCGTCTAATTGTATTTCCGGCCGACAAAGACCGACAAAAAATGTTCTTTTGTAGCCGTGTGCGATGAAGAAGACGTTGAGGCTGTCAGGAGCAATCATTCGCCGCACAGCTCGTCCTTTGTTCGGTGCCTGGCCCTTACGCAAATACCTCGCTGTTAGCACGAACCCCAAGAAATTTCACACCTGCTTGCAGGCTCGCGGGCTTGCTAATTAAACAGACAAATAATTTGCAGTCGTCCTCATTCGCCCGCCTAAGACACGATGTGGACGGAACTTGAATAATGGCGATAATAATCAGTAGTGTGAATGAGTGCTCTTCGTGCGTCAATGGAAAGCGTTTCAGTTTTCAGTCAGTAGCACCGTTTCTTATAAACTGTTCATAAATTATCCATAACACAAGTTCGTTTAGATATTACCTGATGGAAGTTAATATTAAATGTAATACGCATACTGAAAAAAATAGATCAGTGCCACTATTCATTACCCGCAGTTCTAAACAGTACGTGCTATAAAGTAGTTACGTAACAAGTTATGTACAACAACATCTAAACTAAAATCCTATTGACTTGGACACTTCCTACGCCGTAGGGCGGTCATTTTGTCAAAGAAAAAAAAATTCTGTGGCGGTATTTTTACGAATTCGGATGTAGCATTGTTACGATCCGTAAGTACAGAGACCTGCATTGCTAACTGCTCAATGAGCGTCTGAGCCGAATGGAAAAGCCCACCGAAAAAAAGCCCGGTTAATAAAATTACCTCCTCTACCTACGTACTTAAGATAAAAGAAAATTATTAGATACGTTTATCTATTACAATAATAGTCCCTTTTGTAATACTAATAAACATGTTCATTTTATTATTTATTGCCCCATACATACAAGTTGGTTGAGCGAAATATGTTGAAGGACAAGGAATTACGATTTTACACCAAAACTCGTGGACTATCTAACAGGATAACATACTAGGCACTTGACAGAAATTTTTACGCAACTTTTAATCTAATTTAAAATTCTGTAATCACTTAATAATTATGGTAACAGATAAATTACTAGTTATAAAGAATTCTAATGGAACCCAAAGTTAGTACTGCACTTGTGATTAAGAGAGAGGTAAATTTTTAGTTTATTATTTTGTTGACTATGCATAAAACCCGCCAACCGACCCACACCACTACCAGTGTTTTTCGTACACTTTTCGGGCCAGCAATGCAAGTAGAGTCTACCTTTGCTCACTGAGTATGAGGATATCATAAAATAGTGCAGGTAATAATAACATAAGATGTTGAGATTCAGCGGTGGCATTCTCGACTGTATTTCTATCCATAATATGTACAACTCTTGTCCTCTATGCGCTCCTAATCCGAACTGAACTGGATTTCGAGTAAAACGACTTAAGTCCAAATTCCCAACCCTAAGCAAAGGGTCCGGTCCGTCTTGTCGGCCTGGTTTGCCTATTGGGTAGCCAAACACTCACTGATTAGAGTCCACCTTCCATTATTTATGTCATCTGAGTAAGCCATCTAAGGAAGTTTTCTACTTATCACTGAACTTCCAAATACCATTTCATAAAGTTCCATTTTTTCTTCAAAAGCGTTTTCTTTAAAACCTCTTCGTGACTTTCTATTAATATTTTAGATCCAGATGAGCATTTTGGTGATTTTTGTATCTAATTTGAAAACTATTCTGCAAAAACATAGTAGTAAGCTAACATAATTTGGCGTTTTTTTTTTCTGCACTTGTCAAAGAACTGTAACTATAGGGAAATGCATTCTTGCGGAGAGCGGACACTTTCAGTAAACAGACCCCTCAATACTGGTTTGTAGTTTTAAAATTATATATTCATTGTATTAAGCCAAATAATACATTTCGCATAGATTTGGAAAATTGAAGAAAACTAGTTTTATGCTTTTACTTATTAAATATTTGCAAAAGAAAGGCGTAACATGGAAACAAATTGTTAAGTAGCAAAAACTGGTGTAGACAGATTCAATACTGTAGAACAACTTTTGAACACACCAAAGGTGCTGGTTCTCCTCAAACTGTATACACAAGATAAAATGTTTACCGTGTGTGTTACTTGATTCTAATCTTTCCTACAAGATAACATAAAGTCTTTATATGAAGGATTCTTCGAATGTTGACACCAGAACAAAAGGGAAAAAGTCATCACTTCAGAAGCGAATTTGGCGTTGCTTGGGAGTAATGCAAAGAGTTTGTTTATTGATTTGTTACTGTTCATTAAACATAAGTCGCAAGCTCGCAAGGCAGGGCCAGTACTATACAAACTTAGTAAAAAACAACTTCTTGACTTATCAGGGTAAACAAGAAAAGTTGTCTTGTGGAATTTTGTTTCATCACGATAATATTCCGGCGCATAAAAGCCTTGTTTCCGTAAACGAAATTCACAAAGCTGGTTTCGAACTGGAGGATGTCACCAGTTCATACTGTATCATATTGAGATCTAGTGATTTTTATTTATTTGCAAGGCTCAAAACAAGTATTTGAGGAACCAGATTTTAAAGGCGATGATGACGTTATGACTGTAATTGAAGAAAAGAACAAAACAGAAAAAAGAAATGAACGCAAGAAATACATGCTTACTCAAATTCCGCCGTTTCATGTAAAATCTTGGGTATCACAACCCGCTGTCGAGTGACCATGACCCATGGGGCGACAGTCTTTTATGAAACGCAAGGTTTTGATATCCCTTGTATTTTTCACAAATTACTTCGTCCCTTTTTCAGTATTGGATGAATTAAATATCTAATTCACTTGCTCTGGATTTGTTGTTCTTGTCGATTATGATTTCATAAATTTTGCCTTTTCACTACATATAGGTTAGTGTGTTCCTCAATGCTACATAACTTCTGAGAGAATTTCATACCCCTCAGCAATATGTAGTTTCTTAATGTTTTTGCTTCATATCGTCTTCCAAAAGCTCCGTAAAACATTCAGAACGCTCTTTTATTTGCATCTTGCCTACTTATTTGTTTACTCCTTTCCTAAAACAGGAAATCTACGCAATTCTTTATACACTTCATTCTTAGCTTGTCTATTCTCTTTTGTTGCATTTTTTTGACATCCGTCAGAAAGCCAACAAACTAACACTGGCTGGAGCGTGGAACTGCACCCTGATCATCTGTTCCTTATCGAGTAATTGCTGCAAAATAAATGTGCACGGCTCCTAAAAGATAACTCGATGCCGACACGAGACGGATTGCGAGGCGATGAAGCGCGCGTTTCGATTAAATTATTCGATGCTTATGTGCCGGTATCCCGGTAGATTTTTCATTTATCCCGGCAATTAACGACGACTTTAATCTTCTAGGTAAATTGCAAAGCGGCGTATTTTATTACTGTCGGTGGAGTCAATGTAATTGCGTGTAAAGCTAATGTTTTCGATATTATTTTGTTGGATTTGCGCGTGTATTGCTAGTTAGCTACTGGTATTTGTGTATTAGGTACAGCACGCAAGTGGTAATTAGTTACACGTACGTTAATAATTTGTTGGAATTATACCTGGAAAGGCGGATGCAAAATTTCACAGGTACCGCTGTCATTAGTGCATTCAGACTCGTATAAGAAATAAACAGAGATGTATCCTTTGTAAGCTTTGAAACTAGTAGATTCACTGGAAAAGCAAACCGATTAACTTGCAGGCTCTTTATTTTTAAAGATTAATAGAATCCCATCTCTCCTCAAAATTTACTAGATATGAAATTCCTAAACTACCCAAACAACTCTATGTAAAACAAAGCAGCAACGAAGCTATAAATTTAATTGGACAGCGACAACAAAGCTTGTACGGTATTGTTTAGTATATGACAACCCATATATGCCCACGTATAACAGACAGTAATTTGAAACTCGTACTGTTGACCCGGGGTCCATTTTTCTCGGGCTTCCCAGAATACCTGTMTAATCCTCGGCAACCTGTTACACAACACTGCGGTTGCCAGATATAGCCGACTTGCGAGCTTCGAAAGTAACAAAGGCATACGATAGTTGATGGACTTTCTTAATCAATTACAATAAGTTGTCTGTATCTTTGCGTGTACTGAGGTTCTCAATTGTGGTTTGATGGCCATCATAACTTAATTCTTAAAACATGTATATCTAGATCTGTCAACCTTGCAAACACTAATTCCCTTGGAGGCACCATGCAAGTACTAGGGTCGGGACCTCTTCTAATAGTGGTTCCAGTTCAACAAGAACGAACCACTTGTTGAATGTGGTAACTCAACCGGTCGTTGCGTGCTAATACAATGAGTAAAATGCTTTTTACATTTCTTACTCACGATTTATGAGCGCACACGCATTTGAATGGCGTGGTTTTATTACGGTACAACGAGGATATAAAGGTTTTATAGCATAAGCCGGAATGATGCAAAGGACTACTGGACCGAGTGTTGCAATATATGCAGCTATAACAGTAAAAATGTTTGTGAAATTGGCTTATGTATTTCCACATTTATCCACCTAAGCCATACAATTGTGGCACACTATGTATCAATTAACCATTTGCTATGAAAATGAAGAAAAGGGAAGAAACAAACAAACTCCACATATTAAGACTATCGATATAAACGGCTTATAGAATACAAAAAATATAATAATAAACACGCTTTATTTTAGAAAGGAAACAACATGGGGTTTAGGAACGACATTTTTGAGTTTATTTGTCTAGATGAAACATAGATATTTAGAACCGCTGGAGTTAAACGATCATGGTATGATAACTAAGTAAGAACAGATTAGATAAATATTTATCTCAAATGGGTAGAGCCTGAAAAAATACAAGCTCCAGTGGTTCAAATCGTTATCGATAAGATGCCAAAAGAAAGTATTAAAAGTTTGTTATGAAGTTTAGTCGGAAAGATGTTCTACGCTAACAAAGGTTGAAAGTGAGTTGAAAAAAGTGCCTTAACAAAATCTCTATCCATAGAGTTAAGTCAATAAATAAAGCAAGTATAACATTTTTGGTGTATACAGGAAACATCTAGTTTCTACAACAATAAGCTCAAAAGACAAATTGTTGGAGTATATAAAATTAATCATTTTGGTGTTATTCGCGCAGTATTGTGGTTTCGACTACAAACCCTTAAATAAGGTATAGCGATAATGAAGACTTCTCATTTGTAAAAGTGAAGATCATTTCTCATCATGGGATGGTTCCCGTAAATATTCTTTGCAAGCTCCTGTGCATCAAAATGCATAATTGTTCTGGAAACCACTATAGTGTAATATGGATGCTCCAATTTTCAAAACTTGTTTACAACGACACTTAGGTTACTTTACTTTACCATTTATGCTGGAAAAACTAGGTAATTAAAGTTGGAGACCCATGGAAATTTACTGCTATTTGGTCAATATGCTCTAGACCACAGTCAAGACATGAATTACTTCTTATAAAAGAGAACAATCTTTCATTTAAGATTACCACAGTCCTAGACGACCCATTTCGGTGTCAAAAGCCAAAAACATCCATGCAGTTCATGACATAACATTATCAGACCGACGAACCGGACTAAAAAATGAACTTTTGTATCAAATTATTCATGTCGATTTGGGTATGAAAATCTGCAAAAAAGATTCCAAAATGCTCGAACGCGGGTCAAAAGCTGAAACTCCGCTTTCAATGGGTGCCAGATTTAAAGAGCATTCAGAACATCTAAACAGTTATCACCATGCATGAAACCTGGATATATTTTTACGACCTCAAGACAGTAAAACAATCGAGGGAGTAGAAACACTGGCTATCAAAGACCAAAAAAGTTTGGGTTCAAAAATCAACTGGAAAGTTCGTGCTTCAGTTTTTTGGGATAGTCGTGGTGTCATACTCATTAATTATCTGGAGAAAGGGAAAATACTAACGATATTTCGCGAAAATAATTTGTGAAAAAGACGCGGAATGGTCGGCAGTGTTCTTACAATACGGGATTGGCTCCATCTTTCCTCTGTATACTATCTATTTGCCAAACTGAAGATGAGTTTAAACAAACGCAAGTTTTCCTTCAACAAAGAAGTTATGGAAGCTGTAGAAAGTTAAATAGCAGTCGAGGAAGAATTGTTTTTTAAGGATTAGAGAGGGGAGTTAAAAGGGATTATGTTGAGTAATAATAAAGTTGTATTTCAATATTTTAAGCCTTTCGGTATTGGGTTAAGAACTTACCCCCTCGCAATAAATGCGAATGATATCAACCATGATAATAACTTCTATTTGCTATTGTAAATATCGTGTAACAATGAAAACTAGTATGAATTTCAGTCTATGTATTTGTAATTGGACAACAAATAATACGGACCAAACTTTACGATGACATACTTAAATACTCATAGATAACAGAGAGAACAGATATATCCAATGAAAAAAATGGGTTGAGTATAATCAGGTGTTTAATATGAGACTGAAGTGTAAGAATATAAATTAAACAACTCAACCCACAAATGTGCACATCAACTGAAACTAGGGACATCCTGTATATTTGTCAGGTATTGAAGTCGTCGCTTTCTGTTGGTCATCAGGTGAGCGAACACTATCCTAATCGATTCCTTTTTACCGAAGCAGATCGGGCATTGGAGTCTGCGTAATTGTTGTCTTTCTGGTTGGCCGAACGCCGCGAGAGCGGTTTTACTACGAGAACAGCATTTTTATCGACTCGCTGAAATATTTTTCCATAAATGTACCGCACAGCTGCATTCTCTTGCCTCTTTTATCGACTCCTAAATTGAATGTTAATATTGACGAAATAGGAATTTATTTAATTGACCTTTTTAATTTAACGATTTTCTGCACGGCTGATTGGTATGCACTTTGCGATCGAACCGACGATCTCGTATGATTAACTTGTACAGATATAGTAAAAAGCACAAACGAGTTTCTGGAATACTTAGGGGAATGATGTGGAAAGCGCGTTTAGCATCAAATGCAACCGGGAGTTCTTCCTTTGTTACTGATGCAGCGTGCGTTACTGTGATAAATTGAAGACCAGCTGCGCAGAATTTACTTAAAATGGAAAGGTGAAACATCATACACAGTAATGATTAGGCGTGTCTTTGTTGTGCTCTACCACCGTAAAGCATCCACGTTTTATTTCCTTTTCAGCCGGCAACTTTTATTTGATGGCCGTCATTTATCTTCTGCCCGCTAACGACAAGGTGCTGACGAGCATTGCCCCGTACTAGATAGACAACTGCCGATTGATTTAAAAATAGAAACATGCAGTCACCTGTAAAAGCGAGCTCTTAAACTATTATTGTCGTTTACATCCATTTTGTGCAATATACGATGGGTCAAATTTAGCAAATTTTGTAATGCTTTATGTAATTCAAACCACTTCGAGCAAAAATAAAATAAATAACGACAGTTCTGCAAGCTTAAATTGATTTTTACTCCAATGTTTAAATTAATGATGTTAATATTAAAATGTAGTTTACATCAAAGTAACTAACTACCAAATTAGTAGAATAATTACAAACTGAAATGTCAAAAGTACCAGTTCGGACAGACTTCTAAATGTTCACTCTATAACCATTCATTAACATAAAAATCGTTATCCTAAAAGGACTAATCCAGTACTCACTTTATTTAAGCCATAATAGGTTCTGGAATGCAACTACTAGTAAAATTAAACAATGTTAATTATGAATTTTTACCTCAAATGTTTCATTAACAGACAGATAAAAATGATTATAGATAAAAATTTAAACAACACAGGGAACATGAAAATATCTAACCAAGTAAAACATTATAAATTCTCTTTACTGAATAGATTGCAAATTTGGATACTATAACATCTTATTTACAAAAACCTAAGCATTTACAATCAAATCTAATATACAAAATACCTCGCCAGAACTGTTATTGTTCATAAACAGAAAACAAACTAAACAAAACATCTGGAATATAATAAAATAACATAGGTACGTGTGCGTGTCAAATCATACACCACTTTTATGTTGGACACCAATTTAATAAAAATTTTAGATTATGCCAACATTTTGTTACGCAGCAAAATCAGTGAAGTGATATGTGATAAAATTAATAAGATCAAAATTTAAGGCATAATCTCTCATATTGTTATTTTTGATAGTAATTTGAAAAATGGAACTTTTAATAGGTGGTTGGCTGTGCACGTTAATTTAGGTTATGTTCAGAGATTATGTTGTTACTTACACTTTTTGTTCATTTACCAATTTTATACCTGATACCAACACATCAGGCGCATGTTTTTTTTTATGAATTTTAATTCTGTAGCTGACAACATTGTGCTAAATTTGACATTTACTTCTTCCGATTCGGGACTATCCCAAAACATTCTAAGTTGTAGTAAATGGTTAATAAGCAAGTCGGTAAGTAAAAAAAATAAAAAAAAAACTAATCCGCTTTTCCGCAATCTCATCATATGTTAAAAGGGAACATCGTCACTTATTTGTGACACAAAATCTAGGTTTATGGTCAGAAAATCTACTTATTTAAAACAAATTACTTGAATTTATTTAGGACTACAATACTCGAATATTTGTCAACTATGTTAGAATATGTAATATGTCGGAAAAGCGCAGTACCTATATTAAATAATAATAATTCTACAGGAATGCAAGCCAATTCATCAAGATCGGTATTTCAACAGTTCTAACGTTTTACCTGTAAGTATAGTTTTAGATTTTGTAAATGTTATAATACTGGCGGTCATTTAAGGTTATTTCAATATTATGACCATTATGATGTGAACACTTCAGCTGGTAGATGTTTCTAAAAAATAATAAAAAATATAATAAGACAGTTAAGTAAATAAATTATAACTTAAAATAACTTCCTTCATGATATACTCAAACCGGTTTTCATATATTCCAACAAATTTTAACGGGGGAGATGTTATACGTAATTAACCAGTCTATTATTTCACATATAATGTAAATCAAAACAGCTACAATCTATTTTCATGCTGAAGTCGACGCACGTACAAAAAAAAATGAACGTGAAAGCTAACCACAATCCCACACATTGGGAGTCACGGCAGGACGTGAAAAAAGATATCATAAAGGTTGATGTAATGAACCCGTCAAACATACATCGCGTCTGTAATAACTATATAATGACAGGTTCAGGACTATACACTGCAAGCATCAAAAGGCAAACTTCATCGAGCAGTACAACAAAGGAATATTTTCGTGGCCATGACAAAGCAGTTGTATTAATTAAGATTTAAATAATATCTCGGTTAGTTAAACGGCAGTGACAGAAGCCGGTTCTCTTGGCAGAGCGTGTATTCCTTCGCCGAGCCGTAGTCTACACAGACTATTTCGAAATAGAGGTTTTTCTGTGTAGTTTGCAAAAGTTGTAAATGCCTATAGTTAAAAGCTTTAATGGGTGGAACGGTATCATTCAAATCACAAATAGTAACGCAAGAAACTTCGATAAAGCTATCTGTTTAGTAATGTTCTCCACATTCTCCAGTAAATAAGAGGGCCCATCTATCACCCTTGAAATCTGAAACTTTCCATTTGGTTTAGGCATATTAGTAGTGCGATAATGATTTGATAATAGTCAACATTATCTTCGGTGAAAGAAGACCTTTGACGTAATAATCTGTATTGTATATAAATTCTTTAAATTAAAATTTAAATCACTTACAAATCTATATCAATATAAATTAGTATTATTTTGGCTACGTATGATAATAATGTCCTAAGGCTCCGCGTGCAGTTCACCTAATCACCTCATCAGTGAAGATTTTTGGTGTTAACTTATCACTTTATGCATCCATCATAATTAAAATGATCTGAATTGAAATCAGCTGCAACAACATCACAAAGCAAGACAGGCGGATCTGTTTTATTGCGAAACCTAACGCAACCCTAATTATTAAAATTATATTGGTGGAAAGATGATCGGCGGCGTCAAGAATTAATAAACACATCACACATCTGCTCCAAATGAATGACGAGGTGAATCACCCACCCACCCATGGTCCGAAGACGCGTCTGCTTGATTTTATTATGAAATGCAGTTTGCAATTATACTTTTAATAATTGATTCCAGTTCGTCTACCACACACTAAAGATTAAATACACGTCGTGTTGTTGCAAGCGATTTTTCTGAATCTGTTGAAGTAAGTGTCAATCAACATAGCTTAAGGTGACTGATTTCCCAAGGAAGATTCTTTCTCGGGGCCATTTAACAGTACCTTGGACATCAACTACGCTGAAGCTGTAACAAGAGAGCAACTGCACTAGACGGCTAAAAATATTGCCAACAACGTGTGTCGTAAAGTGGACATTTTATTCCACCGGCCATGCTCCTATTTTTACAGATTTGCCCACTACGATATACTCTTGTGGGGCCACTATCTGTAATGAAGGCAGCGGTCACGATGTAACCCGGGCGCTATTTAAAGCACATGCGATCAGGTAGAAAACGGACATTGTCTTGGTCGTTTGCACACTGAACTAAAAGCTTATTTTGGGTAAAAGATTCTAGAAATTTGAAGTCTTTCATACATTAATGAGTGGTGAATTTAGATCATGAACAGTATTTTTTTACTACATGAATCTACTTTTTGAGCAGATGTAAAAAAGGCATTGTGAAGAACACAGTATAGATATATGGAAATTACTCCGATTAACAAGATTAAAACCTAAGTCGTAAATGTTCTGTAATAACATATTACTTTCTAATTTAGATATATAGCAGCACATATGAGATACGGTAAGTGACAGGGGCTGTGCATATGCGCATTACGATCAGCGCACCCCTCAGACAGTGTTGCGATTAAATTAGGCAAATATATTTAAATTGAAAGAAGGTTTTGCAGGGTCAAGCGGGGCAATAGTGTGTCAAGCTTACAACTATTTAAATAATGAAAAATGCACTTAAGATACTTTACAAAGTGTTAAACAAAAGATGTCAGATGCGACGGGAGTCTCGGTGAGAACTGTCGACAGAATTTTTAGCAAAGGAGATTTTCGGGCATCCACAGTGCATCCGAAAATTCAGTCTTAAAGTCACATGAATTAGAAGAATAAAAGGAAAAGTACTAGTAGTTTGGCTATATTTTTACCTCAGATAGATTGTGTACGAATTTCATTGTAAAACGAAAGGAAATCGTGTTACGATACTTTCGTAGCAAAAATATGGCGATTCTGCACACATCCCCGAAAAAATGGACAGATGATTGAACGGCGTCGGCCTATAAGCGGCAGGCGCATAAGCGGCCCGGTCTAAATCGACGCATAAGCGGTCCGAACCCTTTTTTACCTGCTGCTAACTGGCGCAACATCGGTCTGAGTTGCCCCCTGCAAAAATTCGGAGAAATGGATAAACAAATTTAAAATTATATAAAATATTGTTGGAAATAGACTCTGGTTTATGTTATTTGCTATTAACTTTATTCAGAATAAAACTTCTATTTGACAATACTACTTATTTATTATAACCTTTTAATGCCTAAAACACAAATTCAATTCATGACTATATCCATTTTTCTAATATTTTCTCAACATTTTCTCACCCCTTGAGTTCCCAAGTTTTCGAAACTTGTCTCCAAAAATTGGACAGGATAAATTTTTGTCACAGGTCTCTTGTAGATGCCTGACTTCATTTGTACTTGAACTATTCGAAATTTTTTGTGGGTACCGCTTTACCCAAAGACCAATTATTCCTTGGCAAATGGTTGTCCATAACAACTACAATGCAGATTTCTTGTTTCTTCTCACCATTTTGATCTTGTAATCAACGTTGTTAAGTATTCTTTTATCCATCGATTCCAGAATCTCTCTGCTAGTTGTTGAGCTAATCTCCATTGCTTGCGAAAGTTTATGGTTTGATCAAAAATTCCTGGTGGCTTTAATATACTCGATGTCCCAATGAGATAATAATTCGATGTTAAGCTTTCAATATCTCCATGATCTGATGACGCATATGTTAGTGGTCTGCTATTTATTATGTGTTCAGCTTCCAATAGTGCACTGTGTAAACCTCTGGTCGTGGTGCACTATCTTTTAAAATTGTCTGTAGAACTGCTTTTACAGATCGCACCATACATTCCCATGACCCACCCATATGTGGAGCTGCTGGAGCTATATACTTCCATTCTATATTCTGACTAAGCCATTCTCTTCTAACCTTCTCAACATCTATTGATTTGATGGCCGCTTATGCACCTGTTGTCAACAGGTAATAAAGGGTCTGGCCGCTTCTGCGTCGATTTTGGTCCGGGCCGCTTATGTGCCGGCCACTTATAGCCCGTATTCGATTGAACAAATCGTTTATTTACTAATATATCTATATGCCGGGTGGGATTTTTAATGAATTATGGAATATAGCTGGAGGATGACTTACCGAAGAATTCGGTAATTGTTGATAAATGATAATGCATCTTACCATTACATACAAACAAATCACGCACCATCATCGAATTCTAAGAAAAAATGGTTAAATGACTTAATTAATAATAGAAATATGTATTTCAGTCCAATAGTCTCATGCAAACCCTAACTATACGAAATCRTAAAACGCCCCATTTACGTTTATCTCCTACCACTGGGATTTAAACGCCATTGAGATAACATGGGCTAAAGCTAAAAACAACGGTGCCGCAAAGCTGCAAGACTTAAGTTAGGAGACACCTGAAAATTCCAACCAAAAATTAATTTAGCCAGATTACTGTTGAGTAGTGGAATAAACATTACAACTTCAGTTAAACGCGTATAGATGTATGATCTGTGCTGTTTTTTTTATTTACATTATAAGTATTAATACTTATTGATATAGATATCTACTCCTTAGTACCACCTAACGCTAATTTTATGAAATTTCCTGAAATACAATATCCAAGACCAGATTTATACAGCTTCGGTCTTAGTGACATCGATGCTAGGTCAGCACACGAAACTGCTCAAAATCCTACGCGCCTCGATATGAATTTGAAGAAGTAAATGTCGCTTTACTTGAACGTTTCTAGCTGTTTACGAGCGCATTACACTCACTATATTACTCTGTAATAAGCTTCAACAACTGACGTACAAGATAAACCATTATCTGCACGCAGGTCTTCAAGACAGAACGAAATGTGTAGGTATGACGCATAGTTAATGGCCGCATTGCCCTCGACAGGAATGCGGTCCGACCCTTGGTGGGCCGACCTTATAATAAAAACTGCGGATCGAATGGCAAAAGGTTTCTATGTGAAATGCAAGCGCAAACTTCAACCACCACCACATAAGCTAACTACAAACAAAAATGGTTATGTTTCATTTTGTTATCGTTTTTGCCTTTGTTACTTGGAAAAACAGAAAAAAGAATTTTATATTTTTGAAAAGTGCTGTTGTCTTACGTTTTGATGGAATTAAATCAACCTACATATAAAAATAACTAATATCTGGACTAATATACGTAAATAGATATTAGAATGGGATAATAGAAGCGGCACGATAAGAAAACTTTGTTTCATCATCAACGCAAACTTATAGGTATAAGTGAAATGACTGGCAATAAATTTCATTTCCGTTAGTGTTTCTGTTGTAATTTTCAAAGTTTGGTATTAACTGTGGTGTAAAATTCTAATAGGTTGTTACATACGATAAGTTTCTCATACCCACTCACGACTACCTACACGTGGCAGGGGCACGTCTAACTATAATACAACAGCTCTTCTAATTACAAATAAAACCCGTTACAACAATTTTAAATTGTAAAMTATGTGATTATAAATTAAAAAAAGACACGAACATTGTTATAAAATTTAAAAAACGAACCAAATTACAGATATAAAAAACTGCATCTCATCGTTGTTCTCAATAATTCGGTACATGTAAAGTATATGTACAATTTTGCTAATTTGTAAGTTTCGTAAAATCAATTTGGTGAATGCAACCCAGTTTTAGATCCACCTGCCTGTCCTCCAACATCTTGCACATAGGAAAATCACTTTGCACATTTTATTTAATGTACTTCAAAAATTTCCATTATTCTCGAATAAAAAAAAAAAATCCACGTCAAACAGCCTCTAGCGGTTGCGTAGTCATCTAGTATAGGTATGTGTCAATTTCGACAATGATATTTTCAGATTTAATATAGATTACAATTAGTCCTAACAGTCTGATTCTAAAACCGATGTGAGATAATGCTCTGGCAAAAAAAAACTGGGAAAAATTTCAATACCGCTTAATTTTAGACATTTTTGAAATGAAACTATACTATTACTCATACATTTACATATAAATAAGTACCGCTTTGCATAGTTTTGTAGTGGAGATGACTTTTTATACATAGCAAACTTCCAATTCAGGAAATAGCTACTAGTATATCCACAACTTATACGGTTTGGTGAAGCAAATTTGAATTGAAAATGTAAACATGAAGCAAATGAATGTTAAAAATATTAGAAGTATCAAAAGTTTGCGCAAACGTGTCCATCGAAAACGAGTATAGAACAGAAAAAGCAGAAGCAGAAAGTTTTTGTCACATAAAATATTAAAGTGTATCCTCAACAGCCATGTTCACATGATTTGTTTCCTTGTTGCTCTGATTTCTCCCTAAATTTAAAACGAACATTGAGGAAAACGTACGACAGAGTATAAGGTATAAGAGACTCAAGACACCATTCAACACGTAATCAAAATCCTCCACAAGATGACTTCCACGACTTGAGAAATTAAGTCAGCGTCAGAATAAGGGATCCTGGGGACAGAAGATTGTGCATTCGGTAAAATTTGCAAAAAAAACATATTTGATTAAGGTCATTAATGAATTAATTCAGAATCGACAAAGTTTAATATCAAATACATTTATTTACATTTTATATAATATAAAAAAATGCGGGTCTCGCAATCCTAGGCCTCTCCGAAATTCACAAGCCCGGGGAACCCCCCCCCCCCCCCCTCCATCACTACACCACATCAATAACAATACATTTGTTCTACTTGTTCGTTAATCATATTATTGTATCAAACTTTATATGCCAATAATAAAAGAAAATTCGTACCCCTCCCAGAAAGTGCAACGGCAACGATTCGTTTACTCCTGTTCTCTTCTCAATTTCAATCCGTGCGGAATTATGACAAGTTCATTTACCCAATTGCCAAAGCATCATTTACTACGGACATTGCCCTTGACCGACGCTCAACTTGTAGCAACATTTAAAATTCCCAGGTCTTGCCTGGAATTGCAAATACGTAATTGCTGAACCGCATTTATCCAATACTCTCTTACACATTACAGCTCACATTTCATTTATATCATTCAGACTTTATCACGTTCAATAAAAATCAGTGTTTCAGTTACGAGTATAGATGAAACTTCAATTCCTTAAACTTAGTGGCTTCCGAAATTTCAAAAATCTAGCGAACATGTGGCCAGCTGCGGTATCAGCGGTGATTTCTTGCCAGGCATTTTCTGTTTTATTGAGATGCGGAGTAAGAACACGTTCCTGCCGCCTTTTGTTGCAAACTGGCGTATCTTACAAGCCTACGCCGATTACGACACGGGAGCGCGTAAATTTTCAATGGCCGATGTAAACCGAAGATTTTCTGGTCCGGTGCACGCAAACCTCGCCATTTACCGCCGGTAAAAATCGAAACGATAAAGAATGTGCGCTAATTTGCAATTTGAATCAGGAGATTACGGCAGCGCACGCACGCCTTGATTACTTAAGCCAAAAGTTACCCGACTTTTATGTGAATATAATTAGTCCATATGTTAAAGCGCGGTCTGGGTTTAAGCTCAGGTTTGATAAATCGTTCTAATAAAAACAAAATAAGGAAACTAAGATTTAATTACCGAATTTTGATCGTTATACATGTATGAGTAATAATATACATTTCAAGATGTTATTCTTCTTGGGAATATTATATTACTTCATTATATTTTAGTGGTGTTTTGTTTTGTTCTTGTACAGGTACTACATCAATATAAGACCGATATAACGAGGGCATAATTAGAACAGTGAAATCAAAGTATATTCTATTAAGATTTAGCCGCAGCGTTGGATAGGCCTCATGGCGTTACATAGAAATAGTAGGTAGTTAAAAGCCGCGGCCACTGATAAACGCATTCTCCTTGTCCTGTGGATGTAACCCCACCTGTCAGTATCTACCCTTTAAATCCAATTGGATCCAGAAAGAGTGGCTAACTGTTTTCAATTTCGGATGATGAAGAGCTGTCTTTCTTTGTGACGTCATGCGTCATTCAGTTTGCGGTAGTCAACACAGAATCAAAGTCGAATAGTCGTGTTCGGTGTTGATTCTGTGCTGGACAAGGATTTGTGCCGTTCACAAACACTTGTTGGTTGCACCACAAAAACTTCCGGGCTCTATCTGCTTCCTTCCTACTAAGGTGACTGAATTCGATGGACGGTATTCCCGATGATTTGGGCCTAACATTCTTGGAAGCGTGTTTTCTAATTTAAAAACAACTTGTATATCGTAGCAGGGAACAGTCATTGTTTACATTCAGAAATGAAATTGTCCTAAAATATGAGAAATGTAAATATACCTACCTATACCTATGTCCTAACTAAAAACAACAGAAAGAAATAAAAAATACCTAGGAAATGAAAAATGTATTATGGTTGTACTACCAGCAAAAGGAAGACTGCGGTCACCATTTCACGCCAGATCAAAAAACAGTTTGATGTCGGATTGCAGTACAACCTAAAAAATACTAATTATATTGGGTGTTGTTTAATGACGTTATGCTACCACCTATCAGTTCGCGATTCAAAATGCCAAATTAGACTGACTATTCCCAAAACACGGTACACAGAAGTATAAAACTTAGCGCCATAAGTATAGAAAATAACCACCTAGCAGAAAAATGTGGGCATAAAGTTATGCTTTTATATGTATAAGTATGTTAACCGTCAATTTCCTGTACCTATATATGATATTGTTAACTGCATATATTTCTAAATGTATGTCGAAATTTAAAAAATGTATTTAATAATTAAGCGATATTGAAATGCTCAAGAGTACAAGAAAAATACATAATAAAGGCTATCCCGAACACGGTACTTTGTTAAAAATTAAAGAAATAACTTGTTAAAAAATATGTTTGACATCTGATGCTGATAGGTAGAGCGATAATTAAAATGAAGAACCAATGTATAAGAGGAAGTGCATAAGAAAGTAACGCGGTAGGTAACCTATCACTAATTAAGCTATAACACCAAAATCCAAAATAACGAAAGAAGGACTAGTGAAACAAAAAATCCTAAAATCCAAAATAGGAAGCAAAAGGGGAATAATTATTCATGGAAGGAAACCCATCTTAAATTTGTCACTCTGCTATGCTATTATTCTACCAGACAAAACAGTAGCAAAATGCAGAATATGCCGATTGGGTAAGTGTAGATTTATTTGCCGCCTGTGGATCAGAATGTCCGCAAATCTCTCACATCGATAAAGAATGTGTGGAAGCTGCAGAAATGGATCACCTAAGAAGTACRGACTCGGTATCAAAACATATTAAAGATGAAGGAAGATACAATAATATGTATTGGTCCAATTTACGTATATGGTGGAAGAGAAAAACTATTTTATATATGCAACAACCTAACTGAAACGAATCGAAAACGAAGAAGTTATACTGAGGTGCGCCGCAGTATGCATTTTTAAGTAAATTCCAAAAGTATTAGGAACTGCAATAAATCTGAAACAACAAGTTTCCAAGTGGCATACTTTTACAAGAACGTGCCATTTACTGGTTTGCAAACAATTACGAAATCGACGCTTCCTGAGCGTCGAAAAAACGATCAGAACGATTTCAGAATTTATGAATCCGGAGAGCACGGAACGCGAGGTGGATTCATAAATTACGGTTTGTTGTTAGTTATACGCTATTCGTGTTTGTCCCCTTCGGCAACCTGTGAGGTTAGGCGGGAGTGGGCGTGATTGCTTTACGGATCTATTCGTGCAATTAGTTACCGACAATCGGTCAGGGTATCGCCGTCTCTATTTAGCGCCATTGTTAATATGTGACATACCGAGGTGAGGTTTTTTATTCGACGTCCCGCCGTGCGTGTTATCTCGCGGGTCAAAACTCCCTTTATTATGTCTTAGCATGAGCGCGGCTCGGGTCTTGCACGTGCTTGCATGGGAATTTAATTCCCCAACCGGAATTTGCAAGTTGCAAAACGATCTATGTGCGCTTACCGCTTATTGCACCATGAGCATCCATCCAAGCTTGCGATGTTTTAATCTGAAGAGCACAGAAAATATGTCCAAGAAAGTAAACGTTTTGTGCAATCGCATACGTAAGAATGAAGATGGACCTATAAATAATAAAACACTCAAGAAATAACATGATATCTAGAGGCGAATGTGTCAAAACGTTATATAAGCAATATATCCACAAAAACTCTAGTTCTTAAAAGTGGAGCTAAAGTAGCTAACTCGAAAATTTCATTGGGATTACTCTTATCACTTCGTTTGAAAGGCACTTCGTTACTGTAATAACTTAATTTAGTAAAGTTGGTAAATAAAACACATTCATCGTTTAGAGTCCATTTTATTACAGCCTAGAACAATACAAAAAACCATAAAAGAAATTCCTAAACAAACGCTATTGCCAGATTTACCACAACCATCTAATATCTCTCTCGTGTTTGGAAACTATGACCATCTTAGATAAAGCTAGCGCCAAGTTACTGTGTTTTATGCTGTACCTAATAATGGTTAAGACAAACAATATTTTTGCTTTGTCCTATAAGAGCATACAGAATTTGACAGTGAAAAAGTAATCTGGCAGCATTATTTATGAAGCATACCATGGGCCGAGCAAATAAGCTACGTAAATATACTGAGAAAATTAAATAGATGATAATAGAGCACAATAACAGCTTTCCTACAAATGAGAACCATTACAGTCGACAAAAACCCCAAGAAGAATTTCTTAGCCTCGATCTAAATATAAATCGCATGTTTATAGCATTTGAAAAAATATATGCCAAAATTCCAATAAATTGCAGATTTTATTCACACATCGTTGATTTGGTAAACCAAAATTAGATACCTGTTCAACCTGCGATTTATTTAATGCCAAAATAAAAACAAGTAATGCCACAGAACATGGGCCTTTTAAAACTGCATTTGAAATACACCAGATAAAAGCTGAAAAAAAAACAGCCAAATGCTAAAGAATGATACCATCGGATGACAGTAACCAATTTCTAATGATATACTAATTTCGATAGATTCGAAGAGGTGATCTTCATAACAACCCTCACTCATAGTGATAGATATGTTTTATAACCATTAACTGTCTGAGCATACATTTAATAATCGAAAGCAATAGTACCTTTATGTGTTCTTCTTTCGGAAAATAAGTTTGTAACAAAAACTGTACTATACAAAATAAGAACAGAATGCTTCTCTTAACTGTAACAGGCAAGTTTTTCCAAATGTACCAGAAATTTCTGCTTAGCAGATACTCATATCTCCCCTGTAACAGGGAATTAGCTCAAATAGAGAAACAAAAAAGAGTTTGTATGTTATTTGTGCAATCAGATATACCCGTCTAGAAAAAAAATCTTGCTTGATAAATAGACTCCACATGAATGTTCCTCTTTGCTGCTTCAACGCCAGCCATCATCAAAGGTTAAACACAATTCAAGAGTCAACAGCGCCGGTCGCCTGTTTCAAGTATCGAACACGAGTAACCCGACCAAATATTATAAATGGTTTAGTGCAGCGTAAAGCACACAGAGCTGAGCCTAAAAAAATACCCCCCGTGTTCCCATAACCTTCGGCAAGAGCTTAAATTACCCGGCCGGTGAGTGCAGCAACGGCAGGTTCCACCGGACACCGGGCCCGAAGCGGCACCAACTCAAATACACGAATTCCAAACTTTAAACAAATATCCGTGTCATCGACAGCATTTTCCTTTGTACGAGATACATGCTAGCGTATGTGAAGCCAGACAACTATACAATGAAACGTGGCTGTAGAATATTTTTAAGCACCTGTCAAAATCC
The DNA here is from genome assembly GCA_025024175.1 of Rhyzopertha dominica. Classification (NCBI taxonomy): domain Eukaryota; kingdom Metazoa; phylum Arthropoda; class Insecta; order Coleoptera; family Bostrichidae; genus Rhyzopertha; species Rhyzopertha dominica. The sequence goes on from QCXZ01000137.1 coordinate 25,033,026, forward strand.
TTGTAAAGGTTCTTAAATAAAAGCTATAGATGTTTTACTCAAATAAAAGGTTGTTGTAGAAAAAAGTAAGTAATATTTGTTTTTGTTTGCGTAATTTTAACACCACAACTAAGTAATGTTCCTCGATTGTCAATGTCTTAAATAGTCGTATTGTATAACTCTTCTTAAAATACAAAAAAGATATTTAGCACCTACTCATATCGTAAATAGGTACAATGTAAAATGCATAGACGCTGTGCTGTGCACCGCAACCAACTGCAAATAGATCTATTTCGCTATCATTATAGCTCATCAGTGCAGTTTAGGTCTAGTGCAGACAGCACGGCATAGAACTGGTTTTGCCTATATACCAAAGCAATATTTTGATGTAATTTAGCTGGCAGCTAGGTGGCTTTGTCATCATGTCAGTGTATTGCTGACAGATCGCATTGCCATCTAAATTCTTACTTAGGTACAATGTAAGTCATGCAAATTTACCTTAGATTAAATACCTCAATTAGGGAACAGGACATACCTTTCTTAGTAAATACATTTGCCTATTTTGGTTATAACCAATATTTTTCCGTTCAAGGTTTGAAAACTTGGAAATGTCGAGCAAGATATAAACAAAAATAATTGTACCTTTGAATTGATTGCTCTGCCCATAAACCTCCTGGAACTTTTAATTTTTCGTTCCTTTGGACAAAGTACGCGACCATAACTTCCTAATATATTATTTGTGTTGTTTCACAGCACACCCTAAAAACCCTTTGCTCTTTCACATTCTCGCAAATGCACCAACGCTTCGTAAAATTTGACTACTACCAACTGTTAATAAATAAAACCATGACTACCCATTCTATATAGAATTGTCAATTTCGACACTTACAAAAGTCGTGACCAGTCGTGACTGATCATCATCAAACATCAAGAAATTTCAGAAAAACCTGCTTTGCAAATTTACTCAAAATCGTCATTTTTTTACTTCAGATGAAAAATTAGATATTAATAACTTCATATTCATTGTTGTATGATAAATTACCCTTACAGTTCCTAATACTCAATAATATACTATTAGCACCTACATTTTAATATTGTTCTAAATGTTGTACAAATACAAATATTTCCGATTGTCATAAACGATGTGCCTAAATGTCTTCTGACGTTGCATTGCGGACAAACTGCAATAAAAGATCCCAACATCCTTCCAACCATCTGTCGGAGTGGTCGGATATTTAATTAATCCTTTGTTTGTATTAATCATTGTCATTGCTAACTGGCGGATGGCTTTAGATCAGATAAGCATTAACCTGTATTCGTCGATATCTCCAAACAGAGGACGATCGAACCGGTTGATTTTCGATTAGTCCAATCGCATTATGCTCTCCCATTATCGAATTTACCTGTTGTTTTTTCTCCGCTGTGCATTTGGAACGGACTGATTGCCCTTTCGGAAGCCGCGTCATCGGATTGCGTTCCTATCGAAATTAATTGATCGGGTCCGCTTTGAATCTCGGATGATGCGAACGTTCTGTTTTTTGTTCGGTTTACCTCCGTCGAGACGTAGGGTTGCGTGCAGGCTGCGCTCGTTTTTATGCAGGACGAATCGCAAATGAGTAACTATAGTAATTTTATCTTCTGGTTTACATTCGATAGCTTGCATGGTAAAGAGGGCATCGCTTGGATGGTTTGTTAACCGGATGGGTAAAAGAAAGAAAACAATCGAATGACGACCAGAAAGAACTGTTAAGCGTGCTTGGTGCAGTCTTGAAATGTACTGATAAAATACGCCTAATATAGATGATGATCCTTCTAATAGTACTCATAACTGCCCAACGTCTTTTAAATGATTTAAATGTATAGATTTACCTCAAACAAATACCTACCCAACTGGAATATTAAAGACGGAATTTTAGTCAGAAGGTTGTATATTCACAAACACACCAATGAAGATCAATTACCTGTTTATTTATTTACCTGTGCATGTATATAGGCTACGGGTTTAAAATATTTAGTTTGAATTTAACAAAAATTGTGCCTTATTTCTTATTTATTATAGTTATTTATTACACAAAGAGGGCCGAAAGTGTAAGATTACCTAATCCTCCAGCTAAGTTTTGAGGTTCGATGAAGGAGGGACTTCATTTGGTAATCTACTTTTGGCTTGAACTAGGTAGGTACAACCTTTTTCGCACAACAACTGAAACAAAGAATTACAATCCCATATTGAATTTGTGGGTGTCGCGGTATAAAAGGCGACGTTTGTCGTTGGTTACTGTAGACTCATCTGTAAATAAATCAACAAAAGCAAAAACGGAAAAATGTGTTGACGCTATTATAGAAGCCACTCACAAAGATAGATTGCCCTCATCGAAATACAAACAGCTATAGGACACAGAGTACTAGACGTTTGAGTTGTGGATGCTGTAAAAAGGAGTATCAACAGATGTCATAAATAACCAAACTTCATTGGCCTATTTAAAAGTACTTTAAAAGGATACATATTGTTCGCTATTTAAAGTCAAAGAAATGTCAACCTAGTTCTGTGTGGAGTAAGTATTCCATGATTAGAAGTTGTTATTGTTTTTGAAAATTAATGATGTTAGTGTCGAAGCAAAGGTCGTGGTGTTGTGTTGCGCTTAATAGTGTTTTGAATTCTGCGTAAGTTACTCTCATGTTAGGAGTTTATTGAGTGTCGTAGTCAAGATTTTGCCAATATGCAGTTGACAGATGATAAAGTATGAGAGAAGTTCTGTAGTTCTTGTAGCTATTCCGAAGATGAAAACATAAAAAGAGTGTGTTTATTGTTGTTGATGATGGAGTTATCGCTGCCTTCAGATTTATACAGAAGATAGTATTTTGCATTACGTCCAAAAAATGTACAATACAGTCTGTTCTGATCCAGAGAGATACAAGGGGCATACCATTTTAAAAACATCGACCACTTTGTTAGCAGACAGTAGAGCTGACAAAGACATGGACGATGGAAAAGTTCTCTTGCAGCTGAAAGCTGCCTAGAAGATTCTTTAAGTCTTTAAGCAAAAGCCGAGGAGTGTAGCACAATTTTCAAAACTAATGAAGAACATCTTCTGGTACATACCGCAAAAGAAAATACTAATTCCAGTGATATTTCTAACTGTACATTCTATATTCATCATTAAAGATAAATTTATGTGTTGTTGAAATTTATTCACCTTTATATTCGACAGTTTTATATGCATTTTACAGCCCGTTATTTTCTTTACACTTTAGAGCCCGAGGGCGTAATGTAAAACTTTCGAATCTCGTAGCCATGGTGTAAAAAAGCAATATTGATGAAGTTGTGCGTAAAACCTTTGAATGTCAACACACATACTTATGTTTACTTGCAAGAGTTCATTGATAAAACTGAAGCTACCTACGCAAAAATTATTTAGAAATAGACCTTGAGTTTTACCTGTCACGAGATATGTCTTTTATCTAAAAAAATTGGTTAAATCCCTCAACTGTAATTTCAAGAGTTATAAATTAATAGTACCTACATAAATATTCGATTTCCCCTTTTATTTTTTGCATGTAGAACAAGTAAATCCAGAAAGTGATTGTGTGTTTTAGGAAAACTGCAGGTGTAAGCAACTTTTTAAAATCTCCTATAGTAAATACTGAAATTAAATTCTTACATATGTTTGGTTTTTCAGAAAAAATTGTTCGCCATGAGATGGATATCATGGTATTCCCATACCAGTTCTAAAATCACCCCTAAAAAACCTAAATTGGTCGCCAAAGACAACAACATGCTATTACTGGTTCCATCATGAAAAAAATGACCGTCTTTTCTCTTAATAAAAGTATGTTGTACCAAAATTATTCATTTATTTATTGTTTCCATGTCAGTGGGTATAACGTTAGGCCTAAAGTGCAAGTGATTTATTTGTGGTAGTAGGGTAATAAATACCATTCCTAATCTGTGTGATCAAAATATTTTGATCGACCTCCAATATCCGCACTTAGCTTTCACTTACTAAAAGCACTTATTAAAAGTATTAATTAAAATTACTGCAGCGGGAAATGGTTATTAGACAAGCTTACATTTAACTTGATTAATTGATTTTACCAGTCTTCAGGTTGCTGAAATATAATGTGCAATTTGCTGTCATCTAAATAACCGAAAGCTGCTTTTAAGAAGCGCAATCTAAAGTTAATCACTAGGACGCTAACAAATTACTCTTCGAAATTAGCTGTTGCAAATCCACATAGGAAAATATTTTAACATAATTAGGCGCAGAACATCATATTTCTTAATCCACTGTTAATACGGCAACTGTTTCGACCATAAAAATTACCTTCTTTCATTGAATAGACATATTAGCTATAATTTATTCAAAATGTTACCACTAAAGAATCGTTCTTGACACGTTTATGTGTTAATAGTGTGTAATTTTTGCCGTAATAACTTTTACGTCCGCACGAATCACTTGCCCGCTTATCAAATTTAGCATTTTCGATTTGACATTTAAGACATCAGTGGTTAATGCAGAATTAATTGCACAATTACACACTTACGTGTGCGATGAACAAAGACTTGACAAATTTGCATTTTAACTAATTCATTCGATAGCCTCGGCATGGCTAGGTTGGCTCTCTTGTTCTCTATGTGTACAAAAAAAAGCACGTTTTTCATAATCTTAATCGCCAATTATTTGGTCTCGGAATAAACGCGTTCAAGAAATACCCTATGATGTGCAGAGGGCAAACGATGCGGTGTCCAGATAAGACATTATAATAGCAAGTTGTTATAGCCCAAACATTAAAATGTATGCATAATACAAAATGACTTACGTGTAGCTCCCGTGGGTATTATGACATTTCCCGTACACGCATGGCTTCTGTTTGCACTCATCCTTGTCGTCCTTGCAGGTGGGTCCCGTAAAGCCAGGGGCACACGTACACTTGTACGAATCTCCCACAGAGGTGCATTCTGCCCCATTTCGACACGGCTGAGACGCGCAGTGGTCCTGCTTCTCGCATTCGGTACCTATAAATTAAGATAAATTTTACTTGCTATTGCAGGCTAGCAGTGGAAAAGAGCTTAAGAAGATAGGTATAGTTTATCGGAGTTCTAAAGTCCACTTATGCTAATACTCGATTGAAAGTGAAAATGAACATCCCAGAAACGTTTTATACTTTCAAGCAAGGGCGATACTACTCTTTCTAAAACAGGTATAATAACTTCTGCAGAATTTTCAGTTCTTCATTCTCTTTCTCTAATGAGTATAACATCCCGGACTGATAACTAGCTCGAACAGGCAGGAGGAATATTTAAATGAAAGAATACAATTAAATTGAAGCTGGGGATGAATAAATAAGATCAAGGCAACGACATACGGAAAGAACAAGGAAGTAATAGCCGCCTGGGCAAGTAGAACATTTAAATAGAGCAATGTACGTAAGGAAAAGGGCAAAGACTAAATAATATCGGGGAAGAATAATAAAACTGAGTATAGAAAACAAACAGCAAATGCACGGTTGAAACATAAGGATATCTATAGGTACACAAGTATGTCAGAGTACATAAGGGAGAAATATGTTGATGGGCAAAAGTAAATGTAAAAAAAATAAAAAAAGAGAAACGCTTATTAATAATGGATACAGATAAATCACACAAAGTGATGCAGATAAGAAAAAAAGAAATTAAATGGGAAAATCAAACCTAGCGACGAAAAATAGTAAAAGGAGTGAAACAGCAACATAAACGTAGAAGAAAGTGGGACATTTAAACAACAGCATACTATATAAAGTAAAAACGACTTGTAGCAAAACTAAAATAACAGACAGTAATACAAGAAACACCGAATAGATAGATAAAATACAAGCGAATAATTACAATAATGAGATGAGGACTACGAAGTGTAAAAAGAAAGGTAAAGTGGCAAAAAATCACGATAGGAATTTAGACGCAATATGACCAAAAATTAAATTATTTACCGCACGATGGAAAATAGCAAATAAGGAATTCAACATGCTAAATATAAAAAATAAACAGGTAAGTATAATAATACATATAATAACAAAAATTGGAAGACATCAAGATTATTTAAAAATATATAATACAAGAATAAAGCAAAATTATAGGTTGAAGCAGAAAATGGAAGATATTTACATCAAGGATATAGACATCAAAGGAATAAAAGGAAAGAGATAAATATCGAGGAAATAAAGCTAATTAGGTAAAACAGAAAAAAGAAGACATCGCACCAGTAATGGCGAATTCTTTCAAAACGAGGTTCTTGAGAATTCAAAGGTGCATTCATTGTGAAACAATCAGAAGATACAAAATAAGAAAAGAAACGAGACATGCAAACGAAATGAAATGGAAAATGTGCTAAAAAGAATCAGAGGAAAGCCTAGCTTGGCGCAAAATACGCAGCTTATTATTAGACAGAAAGCAGGCCAAAATACAAAACTTCAAGTTAGCTAGCTTTACATCTAAAGGTAGAAAGAAACATCTTATGAGATTCTTTTGCCTCGTTTTGTGTTAATTATTATGAAAGATGGTAATCTTCCAAATAATAAGACTTATACGATATTTTCTCACCACTTTCGACTACTTTGTAAGTGAAGAGAAATAAAAGCGGTTTGAATTATCACTGTACTGAGCCATTTCATATTCACACTGATCACAGCATTTACGTAATTCAGAATGTTAGTCCGAGATTAACAGCTAAAATGGTGTAATTAACCTGCCAATTCTAGGATATAATATAATAACAGTTTAAAAAAACGATGACAAAATGATATTCGTTTCTCCATCGAGAAATATTTACGTATCGATAGCTGAAATTTGGCAGAAAGAAAAAGTAAAACCTGCAGATAGAGAAATGCTTCATTTACCACTTGTGGGTACTATCCAAGACACTGGAGGACTAATATTTCCATATTTCAAAAAGTTACAAGAAAAGCAAAAGAGACGGTTACAAAAGAGAATCTATTTTTAGGATAAGCGCTCACAAGGGCGAAAGTGGGTAACTGAGATAAACGAGTGTAGTACTATTAAATGAATGGAAGAATAGTTAATAATATCTCATCATACATTTGTTTCAGAATTTTTTTTCTGGCAAACTATAATTAAAACTCCTATACGAAATATTCCTGCAAAATTCTGCAGTACTGAAAAATAGAGTGGGTTCTATAACGCCAAATGAACAGGAGCTCTAGATATTCACAGCTACACAACTATTTGTTTATCAGAAAGGAAAGTAAGTAAGATTGTGTTGGTATAAGCAATCTAATTATGATGGAGAATGTTTCATCCTCTACATCACACTTTCTTGATTTAACCTCATACTAGATTATTACTAGAGGGGTCGTTCGTTTTACGTCTAAACGCTACGTGAACCTCGCAATTTCACACGTGAGAAGGTGGCCGCTGTCTAGTTCCTATAAACTGCCTTCATTTCAACGTATAGCCATATGCAACTTTTTGTGCTATGCACGCAAACGTGCATGGCTGTAGCCGCCAGAAGACAAAAACACTGTTATAAATTCTGAAAATTTTATCTTTCCTGAAATGTTGCTCGATTTACATTCATTAATTTAAATTTCAGATTGGCAGGGACAAGTCAAACATGTTATGCGGGTTGCCATGAATATTAAACGAACTATAAATTACCAGGTTTTACGGTGTACGGTAATACGTGCGATGATTTTTGACGAAAAGCCTGGATAATTGTGCAAAACTTCAAATGAAAGAAAACTCACAGGTAGCATCTAGTTCATCATAATAACAATAATTTTACATTACATGTATAAAAAGTAGTGTCTAATACAATTTCGTGAAACAACTGTGAATAGCAAGGAAAGTAGACTTAATAACACAGGACTGGCTGCTGAAAACACCGTCTTAACGCGTACAAAGCATAATTTATGCTCCAATGTAAAGCAGCTGGGACATACCTAAAATGGGAATCTTTGGATTGGAATGGCTATTGATCTGTCAGTAAACTGCCAGTATTTTCTTCAGTTTGAAAAGAAAAGGCATCGAATGCTTTTTATGTAGTTTACCCAACACATGCGCTGTTTTACATGTGTTCTGATAAATTCACGTTATCAAACGGAGAATACAAATTATCTACTTATTCCACCTTTAACCAATCATTAACCGTTACTTAGAGAATTACTAAACTAAGATCCAAACCTTATATAAAGTATTTAGTAATAGGTAGTTCTATTAGTTCTATATATTAGAGTAATAAGGTAACAAACATTATGACGTTAATGTTTTTTGTACAGATGTCTTGTGTAATACATATTTTTGCTACTTATGAGTTTAACAGTATGTTACTGTCAGATAATTTAAATAATTTAGTGAATTCTTATTACCAAACGCTGTCTACAATTGCAACCTTTTTGGAAATGGCATAATTGATAAAATAGACAAGGTGCAAGAATTCTAGGCATTTTGTCTGGACATGTGCCTGACTTAGCGTTGTTAAATTTGCTTTATAATTGTGATAAATGTAAATATAATACATTAAAAGGTTCCATAAAAGACTCTTTATTCCTAACATAACGGCATATGTGTTGTTGGATTAAATTTCATTTACAAGGTACTGAATAAAATACATAATAATTTTTTTCATCATATAAATATTCACATTTTTAGTATTACTAAGTAAAGTGTAATAAATATGTGCACACCTTGTTTTTATTCATCAAGGGTGAAGGGGTTTGAGAAAAACATCAATTAAAATAATTTGTTTGGGTGAGAAATTACTAATTTTATAAAACAGTTTGCTTTCTGTAGTTAGTACATTAATAGTGTCACCAATGTTTACGTTTATTTCACATTTTTCATTTTGGCACTTATGAATATTTTGTAAGTAATCAATTACTGCTGCAGTATGCATTGGTAATACTATTAATATACTAACTACAGAAAACAAGCTGTTTTATAACATTAGTAATTTCTCACTCAAACAAAGTTCAATATTCTAAACACTTGCAATACCAAAATTTTACTCAACGCGAAGATGCAACAAAAATACTTAATTTCTTTTAGTTAGTATTTGGCTGTCTTGAGATTATTATCTCCAGTATAAAATATCCAGAAATTAAAATGTTAGTTAATTATCAATTTGTAGGTTTCCTAACATTCAAAGCAAATTTATCGGGTACAAGTACAGCTCGTGATATCACTGGATAAAATAGGTCCTGAGCGAATATAATGCATAGCACTAGTCAGTATTAAAATATATTATGAGCAAATGTAGTTTGCAGTTTAATGCTAAAGTTACAGCGTACAGGTTAACCCTTTTGGTAACTTGGCGATTTGGTATCTACATAAATAATTTAGCAGAAGTATTCTTACAAACAAAATTTGGTAAATAGAAATTTCATAACATAAAAATGGAAGCAATGATCTAACTACAGCATTTGTTGTAACTGCGTCGACGTGTTTTTGAGAAAATGATATAGGAGAAAAGTATTTACACGAAAAATGAGATCCGTAAATTACCATTTAAAGGTGTTAGCACAAGATTGCAGTGCATTGTTCCTAAATTTTAAAAAAGTAGATTGTTCGAACTTTGATTGATATGAACAACAACAAACAGCTTAATGTGTATTAAATACAATTGATACTAAATATTTGCACCTAGCATGTACAAATGGAATATACAAAAAAATCATATTTACTTACCAGTATATCCCGGCGCACAAGAACACTGGTACTTGTCGATGGACTCCGACAATAAGCAGGTACCACCGTTCATACATGGTCGACGATCACAAGAGTTCGCGATGGGTATTTCGCACAAAGATGCACTGAAACCCAAGGGGCAGAAGCACTTGAAACTAGGAGATCCACCGGCTGATATGTTAACGTGACAGGAGCCTCCATTCTGGCATCTGGGACCCGGCTCTGTATGGCATGGATTGTTGTACTCGCAATACTCGCCTACGTACTTGGAGGTGCAACTGGAAAGAAGAAGGAAGCATTAAAATCTGGGAATAACCTATGTATTATAGTCCTATAAATATGTAAATGTTATACAAGTACACAATAAAATTATAATTTTCAAAATACTACCAAACAACAATATGAAAAATGAAACAGCTTTATAACACTTAATAACGGTAATAACTAAGTTTCCTTTAATCATTATTACTAGGGACATATCGAACACCATTTTAGTAACCAGAAGGTTCATGCTCTTCTATGAGGAATATCAGCATTTAACAAGTTGCAGTGAACGGTTGAGTTGTTATAAATTTCAGAAATTTTGAAACCTCGGTGGAGTCCCACAGTTAATTAAAAATTGTTTTGAATTTATACATTTTTTTTAAATTCCTAAGAATGTTGTCGCAAATCTGTATGCGTTTTTTTAAACAACGAAAACACTGTGCCAAAGACGAAACATGTAAATGTATTTACGTTTGTATATTCTGAAGAAGCATTCAACTGATTACCACCAAGTAATATGGATTCGAATCTGCTAATATTTATAGGATAAAATATTGTTAAAACTGCAATGCAATACAGCAAGCAGAAACTGAATATTTCTTCGTATAATAATAACAGAATCTCCATTTGCTCATAAGTCTTATAATTATAAAAAATATTTGCTACTATTGCGGGAAAATAGCTTTAAACATGACGACGCAAGTAGTTTATGGCCATTTACGTTGATAAACTATGCCCAGTATTTTTAAATCCGCTTGATAATTACCCATATTCAACATACGTTTACTCCATGAATCAGATGCATCCTCAAGGCATTTAGAATTATAGTAACTTCTATAAACGGCCAGTCATTTAATGGTATGCATTATCTATCGCCTAACTAGTGCATAGTAATCATCAACATAATGAACTGTTATGTGAAGTATAAAAAATACACACGAGCATAAAACTGTAAACATTGGAATCTATCCATAAAAGAATGGCTTCTAGTCATGGCAATTACATATTCTCTAGTATTAATAGTAGACAGATGACTTTACATATTAATTACGAGTATCTTGCTCCGTGAATAATTATAAGTTTATGCCAATTTGCATTTGCAAGTGTATGCAAACTGCTATCAGGCGACACCTATCCATAATAGTACACTTATATTCCTAGAAATCATAAGTGTTGTAATCACAATTTTCTCAAGTATGTACATTTCAATTAGTTAAGATGTAATGTATTCATTATAAAATTAATTGGCGTGACTGATAACAGTTACAATAGTAATCTGAATGCCGAATTGTTTAAATACCTCAAGTCCTGCTAGCTGTTATCTTAATGCAGAAAGATGGCCGGCCATTTTTACAGACTGCATAAGAGCAAGCTCAGCGCCAGGTTGTTTAGGAAAAGTATAATGATCGTCATTTACAAAGGCGTCGGACCTTAATGAAGATTCAGATGTAGTAAGCTGAGATAAGGAAAGGATATTTATGTCTGACTGAAGGAAGACTATAAAATCTCTAACAGAATGTTTGAATTTTAAACAGTTATACAACTAGTAATTTTACACTATGATGGATATGATCCCATTATAATGAGTAAAATATCGATATAGAGACACGATCACTTGTTGGTCTACAAAAGCCGAATATTTACAATTCCCAATCAATGCGCCACAGAACCATTTTTCATAAAGCTCTTGCTCCACTCGTTGTTTCTCATGAACTTCCATTATTTAAAAAACGAGAGCATTCACCATTGTGCAAGCAGAGGCGGCTTGCTTACGAATTCAATAAAAATGTTAAATAGATCGCTTAATGGATGAGGTAATAGAGTGAACATTACCGAGAGAACGTGTCCGAAAGCGTAGATAACGACTTTTACTATCAGCACATTGTAAATATCACGAACTCCCTATTACAGAAGCCAATCTGCACGATCAATCAGACCAGCCTGACGTGCAACWTGCAGCACTGACTGCAAAACGGACTATGCGAGACGGCATTGCATTAATTATTATGACTTTCTTGCATTACGTAGGTATTACTAGTTCCAGTGTGCAAAATATGTATCGACAGTTACACGACGGCTGCATATGTAACAGATGTATTCTTCTATTTACGAGCATTTTCTGTGGGGTTTATTCATGGTGTCTCACTTTAATTAACCAGTTCGCCATTTTAATATGTATTAGAAGTGCATTGGTTGCGGTTTAGCAAAATCCATTTATAAAGATATCTTGTAATTACAATTTACTACTATTCTAAGACTGAGAAAATTCGCAACCAGTGCCGGCGCGAGGTTATTTTGCGCCCTAGGCAAAATTTGTTGGTACGCCCCCCCTTCTTCACCTATTATATATGTATATTTTCTTCATAAAAAGGCAATAATTAATATTTATGTATTTGTAAATAAAATAAAATATATTTTTAAATACAAAACAAAATATAATCATAAACATACAAAACAACATACGGGGTTGCTACAAAATAAGGAACCTGTCGGATATTTCAGGTTCTGTTCGACCGATTTTTCTGATAATGTGCATGGGTCTATAGGTAATTAAAATGCATTTTTTTGAATTTTTTCAACTCCGTGTCAGCTCTCGTTTCCGAAATATAGGCGCAAATTGCATTATTTAAATGGGAAGGGAGTCAAAAGGCACATCAATGAAGAGGATATTATTTCCTAATTTAAAAAATTATACAATTTATTGCTTCTGAGTCGAGAAAAGTGTGATAACAAACTTGGGTCTTGCAAAAAACTTCGGGTTAAAAACCATATTAGTTATCGCTAAGTAAGAGCAAAAACTCCAAGTGTCTCCATTTTCCTTGTGACTGGTGATAAATTTCATTCACTTTGTTATTTGCAACCGCATTGCCTCAGTTAAGTGAACATGATCGCATTGAAATTCTGATGATGATTGGTTATGGAAATAGAAGGTGAGTTATTCGGAAGTAGTTGTACTCTTCAATGCAATTCAAGAAGATCGTGAACCAACCAGATCAACAGTTATTAAAACATTGCAACGTTTTGACGAAACCGGCGGTGTTAAAAATCTTGCTACGGGTGAGGGAAGTAGCTCGAATGTCCATTTAAATTTGTAGTATTCCGTAAAACAGCGTGCTTTCACTCACCATATTAACAGAAGATCTGATCACAAAATTTTGAAGAAAGAGAAGTTTCATCCAAACAAAATTACAAGTACTATGCGAAGATGATTTTGATCGTAGGATAGAATTCTGCAAAACTGCTATGAACATGCTAGATGCAGATAGAAATATTTTAAATTGGATTGTTTTCTGATGAAACGACTTTTTGCCTCAATGGTAATGTGAATAGCCATAATTGCAGATACTGGCAGGACACAAATCTACACACAACACCCTCAGAAAGTGAATGTCTGGTGTGGTATTATGGGCGAGCACATTATTGGACCTTTTTTCATCGATGGAAATTTGAATGCGGTCAAGTATTTACAGCTTTTGCGCGAACGCGTTATACCAGAACTTATTCGACTGTTTCCTAATCGTGAAAATGCTGCGCGTCCTTCTGAACAGGTACGCTTTCAGCAAGTTTGTGCACCGCCACATATTGCAATCAACGTTCGTTTTCAATGATGTGCCTTTTGACCCCCCTTCCCATTTCAAAAAATGCAACTTGCTCCTATATTCCAAAACGGGAGCTGACACGGAGTAGAAAAAATGCATTTTAATTACCCATAGGTCCATGCTTAATTTCAGAAAAATCGGTTGAACAGAACCTGAAATATCCTGCTGATTCCATACTTTGTAGCGACCCTGTAAACGCAAAAAATAACACMGGACACAAAATCAAAATCTCAATTTTCTTGCGTTTTTCTTTGCAAATTGTTCCACTAACTCTTTTAAATCCACCATCCACCAACACGTGAGTGTGAAAACTGCCGGTACCTGCGCGGTGGGGAGAATGCGAAAAGAGCGTGAACAATATCGAGTTATTGCTAATAATATTACATATTACGATTGTATACATCACACATCCACTCTTCATATTTTCCGTACCACTAATCAATTTAGAGATTACCTTTTTTATAAACCGCTTAAAGCGTATTAAAAATTTTTAACAAAAATTGTATTAACATCTACTACGGTGTTCTAGAAACATGACCAAATTTGCAGCATTTGCGCCCCCTTTAGCCTTGCGCCCTAGGCGACTGCCTAGTTTGCCTTAATGGTAGCGCCGGCCCTGTTCGCAACCAAAAGTAGACAACATATAAGAAAAGAGAAAAATCCTTGAAACGTTTACATCAAATCATACAACTGTGATACAAAAGTCTCAGGAGATAGAAACCACATTTACGCCTACCGGTTTACCAAATACGGGAACATATTACCCAACGAGAACACAAACACCTAACAAAAGGAATAAGAATGAAAGCTGTAAATCGAAATATGGAAGTTCAGAAATAGCTTGGAAGAAGGAAAAAAACTACGACCAAAATACAATTCAATGGAAAAGACTAACAGAATCCTGGCACAACAACCTTAAACAAAATGAGTTCTGAGGAGGAAAAATGGCAAATGGCAACGGCAAAAATGCTACACAATGAAATAGTAGTCTATATGAACACAAATTAAATAACATTTCAACCGGAGGAAAACATTGAAGGGGTAGAAGGAATAAACATTGTCTACAGACTTCAAGAAGGCGTGACAGCGCGATAATATTGCACAGAAACTAGGAAAGCCCGGTCACAGATAATAAATCGAGATAAACCTAAAAAAATCTGAGATAGAGAAAGCTAAATCACACAGACCAGAAATATCCCGTAAAGGACCATCTCCCCTAGAGCTCCAGCAAGCAAACGAAATACACCTGTAAAAATACATATATGAAATCGCAGTCTAAGGAAGATACAGGAATCATAACTGCCACTTGCCAAAGACAGGAAAATAATAAATAAAGAGGTCCTAAATATGTACATAACTCCAGACAACAGCTCACCTGAGGAAGAAAAATAATGCAGCCGAGCTAAACCAACATCAAATACAGAAATATCTACTTAAAAAATATCTAGGGTGCAGCTTTCCCGTAACATGCGCTAAATGAGAGCCCACTAGCAACAAGCGTGTCACCTCTCCAACCCAACGTAGGCGGCCAGTCCGGCGCCGGCGTTATATTCGGAAGCATCAGAAATGCCTACCGTACTACTACTGTTCAATCAATGAATCAACAAATATGGAGAAAAGGCATCAAGTAAATGTCGTGTACATGGATCTATCGAATGTATTTGTGTGATAAACTCTTGATTGAAACATTGCAAGCGATTGGCATAGTAGGTACTAGCACAGTGTAGGTACCTTCAGGTGTAACCCAGGGGTCACACCTGGGGCGATGTTGTTTGCTGTGTTTGTGAACAATGTGTTTCGTTTCGTACCGGACCCAGAGTAGGAGGAATAAAGTTGTTATCAATAATGCAGTCAAATATTGTGAAAACAAAAAATTTTACAACTCAATGTACAAAAATATAAAATTTTGCGCTTTTATCACTGTAACAATCCCCTTTATAACAATTTGATCTGGTCTCCTTCATATGTTCGTCATATCAACAGAATCGAGCAGAAACGAGGAAGTTTTGTCAGATTTCTGTTTTTTTTTAAATCATGTTTTGTTATACAAGTTGTATAATGGACCAAAAGACTTCAACACGTCCTCACGGGACAAATTACACAGTAAATGACCGACTTATACGAAACTGTAGCTCCAATTATGGTAAATGTATTAATTTAGTATTATTTATTATTATTTATTCAGTAACAGTATTTTTACGTATCCATTTGGTAATGTCACAGTACATTTCTATAAAAAGTTTAAGATCCCACTTTATTGGACCGAAAACTTGAAAAAGTTCAGTAGTTTGCAGTTTAATTTTCTTGACGAGTAAGATAATTGCAATTTATAGTTACGACTGCAGTAACTTGTTGTTCCAGCAGCATTAACCCCAGAACGCCATTCACCTAACAAGTTTCGTACAATTAGTCGCCTCTTTCGGCTGTGCACCGTTGATCGTAAATAAGTCTTAAAAACCGCATCTTGTCGAACTAATTGAGGGAACAAGAAAAAACGAACTTCATATAATATATCGGCCCTACATATGTCTTGGCCGGCAATAAATATACCGCAAACCGTTTTTGCCGCAATGAAATATTCGAAGATGCTTTTCGAATCGGCACAATAAAAAAAAATTAGCGGTCGTAACAAATTAAACAAAAGACATGCTGCTTGAACGAGTCGCTTGATCAACTGGTTTCTTGCGGCAAATCGCTGCTAAATTACTATTTCTTTTTCTTTTCTATAGTTGGAACACGCACTCACCAATAATGCTGTTGGTAATGCACCTTTGTTCTAACGACGGATTCTTATACGATCGTTAAGATCACAGATATCAAGCTTGGATAGAAATAAAAAGCAGAACTGGGTATATACAGATGCACGTTTTTGTTTGTTATTACCTTATATAGTGACACGATCTTAGAGATCGGGAATGAAGAGTGTACATAGTTGCAGCACTGTTTTTGGTGGCGAAATTTATTTCAGCGATGGTTTAAAAGACAAGCACCGGCGCACAGTATCTATTATGGTTATGAAAAAGACATAGGCGTAATTATACGGTATCGCTTATGCTTCTAATTTAATTGCTCATGTTTTACACTTGTAAAGTGAAATATTGCCGCCAGTCAAATGTATTGTGGCCGATCCTTTTGTCGAGTCATAATGAATGGGTGCGTGTAGGGAAAATGTTATTTCTTAGTAACGTTTCTAAATGTGGCATAAGTTGGCTCCAATGAGGTCTTACAACGGCCGTGCTATTGTTTCAAAACAGAATCGATTGTATAAATATAATGATAATTTATGAGTTGTTCTTGTTTTCATGGGAACAAGACAACAGAAGAAACTGTAACAATATGACGTTGCAGAATTGCTATTCGTCTGAGAAAGCTGTATTATTGGGCGGCGCTCAATTGTGAAAATCGTAACAGTAATTGTCGATGAGCGGGATTCTTATGGCTAGTCGAACCAATAACGTGCTCGAGCACTAAATTGAGAAGACTCAAAAAATATTTGGGCCCTAGCGATTACAAAAGTTTACTAGAGGAAATAAATTATCTTTGATTTTACGTCAAAACTGCATAGAAAAAACATTTTTTGTTTGTTCCGTAACCAGTAAATCTGTAATAATAACTTCGTTATTACGGCTCGGTAGAAAAAAAAGTTTATTTTTCTCTCGATTTTTGTGATGATTAATGTTAACTTTCAAGGTTCCATCATGTAGGCKGGCTCGCTTTACCAATTCTGACAGCTTACTGTCGTAAACGTTACAGACTTTGACTCAATGTTATGGTAAGGGTTAGCTAGCAGTTATCAATCTGTTAATGAAAAGTTCAATGAGAAATTTCCGAATATTCAAGCTTCTCGTGTGGGAACCCAAAAACTGATAAGAAAAGTTTTAACCAAAAACCTCACTAAGGAGGCAGTCGCTTCAATCGGCATTCAAAAAATTTTGAAAATGAAGAAAATTCCTCCATACAAATCGAAATTTACTCATACGTTTGAACCAGTGGATGATTCAAAACGATTATATTTATGTTTGTAGATAAGAGATTAAATATCGAGAGCAAAACTTTTGGGAAAGAATAATGTTTACTGACGAGGCAACATTCTACCAACGGGACAGCTGAACCGCAATATGCTAATCTACAAGTCAGAATCTTAAAATGTCGTCAGTATTTCACCAAAGTAAATGTATGATGTGCCGTTAATTATCATGCGATAGTAGGTTGATATTTTTTTATAACAACGCTAATCAAGACACGTATTTGGACTTGATGATTTGGAGCTTAATTACCGCTATACACTGGATTGCAAGATTGGAAGAAATGGTCAAGTATTCCTGCCAGGAATCCCGATTTAACAATTTTGGATTTTTATTTGTGGGGACGTTTAAAGCAAATTGTGTATAGGGAAAACCTGTCTAATAATATTGAAAATTAAAAAAATCTATAAGAGATGCCCTAACATCATTCCAGATCGAAGAAATTCAAAGAACTTTCAGGAGACTTCGATGTAGAGTAGAATTGTGCGCAGATGAGGGTGGAGGGTTAATTGAATAACGGTTATTATTGTTAAAAATTACAAAGCTGTTGCTTATAGTTGACATTTATGTGACAACTGGAAAAAAATAAAAAAACCGTCAATGTGAAGGGATTAAACGTAGAGAAAAATATTTAAAAATCCAGTATAAAAATGAACCTTTCTTTCCACTATGCCAGAATAATGGAGTTTGACTACAGATTTGCTGGTTTCAGGACAAGCAAAAAAAGCGTAAACTCAAAGATAAATATTTTTGCTCTAAGCGAATGCATTTCGTAATATTGTTTTCTGTGTATCCAATCTATTTTCCTCTCTCTTTCGTAAACAGAATACCTAATGGGATTTTCTACTTAATAAGCCAAGAGGGCAAACAAAAATCCATATGCATCAATAGACACGATTTCGAACCCGACACTACATCCCCAAAAATTCGTCAGAATATTAAAGACGATAATTCGCATATGTAACAATTTCAACAATCTTTAGGTGATACGAAAAACTACTACCCCAATGAAACACTCTTTGTGAACAAGGAGACATACTGATAAGAAAGGGCTTAAAGAGCTTAACATAATTGTTACTATATATTCTACGTTATTGCTGTAACCAAGTAGATGACTTTAAATACCGTTAATTTAGTACTTAGAACAAACAGATAATTAATTACTTATGTATTTCTATAATTATATATTTTTTTCTAGAGTATTAACGGTATTGCGTTGAGACACAAAATTGACAACCTGACCATATATGCACCATGAATTCAACTAAATTAAGACCGATTTATCAACGTAGCCAATAACCATACACAAAACGTAATCGATCTAGCTTCTGATCTAGCAATATACCGTTCGGTTGCCAAAGTCATTATCGTTCGGCTTTCATACGCCCACTAAGAAACGCAGGTATTCTGTTCATTTTGAATTAATTCAAATCCCAGAGAAGTAAACGCGCGTCTTCTAGGTGGTCCCATTATTATAAATAGGAGTAATTACCATTGTTCAGTGACAGTTGGTAACCGTGATTTATTGTTTTGTACGGGCAATTGTGTCTCTGATTGGAGTAGCATTCACGTTTTTGCAATTGCATAATGCTGCACCCTGCCTGCCAGCCCACAAAGGTGTTAATGGTCGCAACTACATACAGTTGGTGGGTGAATTATAAACTGATATTTAAGATTTACTGTTGAGAACGACAGACATTTGCAGAAGGTCGGGAATTACGAAAAATATAACGGAATGATAAAATTTCACTTATGTTTGTGCAAATCAAACGCTGGGTTTATACTGAATACTAAGCTCTTTTTATGGTTAGAGTGCATGTCATCCGATTAATACTGAAAATTATGTTTTACCAATAGCCATGTAAAATTTAGGGAAGGTGACTACACCTCAACCACACAAGGAATGAGAGATGCAATTTCGAGTGTGATTTGGAAACAAAAGTTCCTTAGTGATCTATAAACAAACTGACAGTGTCAGTTTGGATATTGAAATCGTCGATATGTCATACAAATTAGAGCTCCGCAAAAGTATATATAACTTAGTTGGACAAAGTCCCAAAGTGAAAATTGTTCGACTGTTCAAACATCAAAATATATCCCGTAGAACGGTTTATCATGTATCCAAGAACACTGTCAGCAGGGTATTGGCTAGAAATGGTCAGAAATACCATAAAAGACAGAAATGTCCGAAATATACGGCAAACCAACTGGCTACAATACCAATATGTTGTCATAATTTGGGACGATACCATTTTGCGGACAACAGTGATTGTGATGGACGACGAGAAATATTTCACTCTGAACAATTCAGAAATCAAGGGAAACGATGGTTTCTATACCGACAACCTAGCAGAGGTTCCAAATGGTGTAAGATACAAAGCGAAAGCAAAAGTTTGGTAACAAAATTCTGGTCTGGTGTGCCATTTCAACCGCAGGGAGAAGCGCTGGATGGTCAATGATATATTCGCTATTGTTTATCGAAACTGAGGGATTTCATTCATGGACATCATGCTCATGATGATATAATTTTCTGGCCAGTTATTACGCCCGACGAACACAGCTGTGCCTCCATGAGCACAACATTCGGTTTGTCCCCAAAAATGATAATCCTTCCACAGGCACGACCTATTGAGGATTTCTGGGCAATTTTTTCACCAGAAGTGTATGATGGAGAATGGGAAGCCGAAAACGAGGATCCGCATAGGCGTAGGCTCTAACAGAAGCTGCGCACCATGGACGTTGGAGTTGTCCAGAAGCTTATGGATGACACCCGGCGACGTGTGCGCGTGTCTGAGGGCCATAGGCCTTTTGCCTTACTCTAATTAGCTCATAAGATAGATGAAACTAATGTGAATAATAGCGTAAAATAAAAGATTGTTTAAAAATGTCAGGATGTGAAAAATTTTCATTCCGAATTTTGTGCCAAAACTTATGGGACATACGTTATTCACAAGCGATACATAACTGAAAGAATTAATAACTGAACTAGAACGTAGACACTGTCGATCTAAGGGATATTCCTGAAGAACAATATTTTCCACATGGGCAAGAAAAATGACCTAAAATTCATTCATGAAGTGGAATGTGGTAGTATGGCAACACATCATTTAAAAGCATTTTTTGCACTCTAGTGAGATACTGCACAAAAAATATGCCAACATAGGAAGGAACAAAAAAAGTGAAAAAGAACAAATCAATAAATGTGAAAAGAGGAGAAGTTAAATTAAAATCTACACCTCATAAACGATGTGAAAATATTGTGTTGTAGGCAAGTTACAGGTAAGCATGCATATTTATCATATGTTAATGTTAATACATCTGCCTGGAATTTGCCTCGGAAGCCAATACCGTTGCTGAACACTTTATATCTGTAATAAAGCTCCCGCCTATTTCTAAATACATGCTGCTAAATTTAATCACCTTTTCAGCTGCTTTATCTGTGAGTATTATAATAAAACAATACACTAAGGACGGTTTAGTCGAGGAAGGTCAACAATGCTTTATCTAACGCCACTAGGTCTGTCGGAGGACCATTATTTAGCTCTTGTAGTTCTGTTGGTTGTTTTAAGCCATTAATTTCATCAACATGACGAGTTTGCTATGACAAACGCCTAGGTTTTAAATGAACCGCCCACATGCAGTTTGGTACATACACAGCGAGGTCTACTACTACTCAAGTCGACTCTGAAGAAGTGGGACCCGTTTTGTCAATTAACCTGAAGAAATCAATCCTCGACTCGTACGGCATTAACAAACATGTCTGTCCAACTTTAATTGCCGCATCATTTGCAATGTGAGATCATCACTTCCAGTTTTAGAAGTCCACTGCATTGAGGACATATTAATAATAACATTAAGAGCATGCCTGACTTTTATTGTAACGTCGGTTGTTCGACAATGTAACCGGTTCTTGCAAAATATTCTCAGAAGGAAATCGATATTTTTGCGGTACTCACTACTCGTAACACCTGCCTCGATTGTTGTCGTGTCTGGATTACTTATATCTGACAGTGCCTTATTTATGGTAGATTCATACCGTCTAATGAACTAGCAAGAATTTCATCAGCGCCGATCATTACGGGAGATTTATGTTCGATATACACCTACACTACTATTAGGACGTGTCGTGAAGTAACTTAGCGTCAAATGCTTACAGAAAGCCTTTGAATGATAGCTGCAAAACGAAATACTCCAAGTACAAAGCTGAAGAAGACGATGGTTTGTAAAAAGAATACCGAGAATGAAAGTGAGTCACTTATAAAGGCGCTGTTTTGTCCAGCACTTTTGGGTACAAGAGATGGTTATTTAATTGACATCCAAGGTTTTTTAAACAGTTCAAAGACACAACCCAACAACATTCAACTACTTGTTTAGGATAGCGCAGAATAACAGGAGGACAAAGTTCGCCTGCTTTTTTAGCTGTTTCTCTTTCGAATTATGAAAACAGTAGGCCCAACTGTTCGTATGTCCGAAATTCTCAAGGTATACAATATTGCAAAATTAATAGTCAACTAAGCAACTGTTTACTTTATTTGACATTGAAGTTTCGAGTGCTTTTTGGCAACAGCTACATTGCCATAATATTGTTCCATACATACGCAACACGATTTTGGTAAAACAAATTTGTTTATTCGGTTGAATTACTTAAAATTGTTTACCTTGATAAATATGGATCCTGTTTAATACTTTTACTTGTGTCAATATCCTTTTGAACAAGCTGAGTTGATTTACCTATAACACGCGAATATTTAAAAAAATTGCTCTTATAAGTAAAAAAAGCATAGCATCAAAAGTAGTAAAAGTAATACAATTTTACACAATGATTACAGGTATAGAAATATAAAGCATTATAAAAGAAATCACAAAAGAGAAACTGGTAGTTCTTTTCGAATTGCAGATCTAAGCCGATGATGATCGAGGAATACACATTTCAGACATAAAAGTGGTGTACAAGAGAAGGATTATCAATCAATCCTACAAAACCATCAGTGGTAGCATTCATCAGAAAAAAAAATCTTCAACCGCTGAAGGGCAGCAACTCTATGGAAAGGATGTAGCGCTGAAAAATAACATTAGATACCAGTATGATGTGTAAAAAGTTACCAGTAAAGCAACAAAAGCGGGGCCTGCAGATGCATGACAGGAAGAGTATGGGGCTAAAACAAAAAAAATGGTGTCCTGATACCCATAGTTAGATATGCGTCCTTAGCATGGTGGCACAAATCTACAAACAAAAGTGCAAAACTGCACAAAGATCTTCACGCTTGCGAATCATGCATACAACGCCTACGGAGGCCATCAAAACATCAATATCAGATGCACTGATAATAGCTAAAATAGTAATAGCAGGATCTGAGTATATAAGTCTGCATGGTGGGAAGCCAGAGAACAGAAAACTACGGAAAAAGGAACTTTACTGGATGGACGTCCGCGGACAAAAAAACCAAAAAAATGTGTGGGTACTTAATACTGCCTTAATCCACAACTACGAAGAGTTGCCCCATATCCCCAATAGATGTAGCAATAGSCCCGATACCWTATTAAAGAAACTTACWTCCTCCTCATTAAGATTCAAAGTTAGGCAACTCCTAACAACGAAAAATATACTGAATTGCAAAGATTTACTTACATAAATAGCAGACGTGGAAGTCTTTTTTACAAATGAATGTGGTCATATCAACTCGGGTCACAAAAGAACAATAAATCATTAATATTTTTTATTGTACAACCATCGTTGTTAAATTTACATTCTTTGTGCAATTACCTTGAGTTCTTGAACGCACATCATAATAAGCCAGACCAACTTTAGACGTCATTATACATCGAATGCGATTTTCGCCTTGCAAGCAGCATATTTCAGAAGAGACAAGGAAAATAAATGGCATGCAAGGTGCATTATAAATTCTTATGAGCCGGTTTTGGTGGGCGAGACAAGTCCAGCACACTCACGGGATGAACCGTGCAGACCACTTTATGCCTCGCACAATTAACGCAAGATCCTTGCGGACATTTGAAGGAATCCCATCCAGCTTTAAATAATGCAGCCCGGCAGATACGATCTCATTAGGGGCACCACCAGTTGGTCAATAAAATGACTAAAATGTCGCGGCACGGACGTGAGTTATGGAGGCAGCTATTTGAGTTACGTTGCTAAATTAGGAATAAATAGCGTATTAATAAATTGATACGCGATGGCAATTTTTAAAATTTCTGCTTATTACATTTAGAACCTGCAGTTCTTGTTTGGAAGTGCTTTTTTAAACCGATGTGGATGAAACCTTTTCGTGCCGTAAATAGGATATTTACTAACCCACTTTTGAGTATATTCCTCAAGTGGACAACATTGTTGGAATAGCAAAAATGAAATTACGAGTTTTAAGTAGGTTACTTTGACTTTGGAGATTTCCTATCCGCAATACACGCCGAGAACAAGCTTGTATTTTGGACCGCAAGAATCGCAGATTATAGAGAACTTCGTCACGTGATTGTCCCAGAATACAACTACACTCGTTGAACAAATGTACCTACATACAGATAGCTAATAATAATAAAACACTTGTTTTTATCCTACTTCCAATTTTTATTTTTGGTAAAGCCAAATGCCAGCATTTCAACCGCCAAGCGGCCTTCTTCAGTGGCTTAACAAGTATAACTAAATTAAAACACTAAAAGATATTATTACATATGGTAAACATTGATACACAGTTGCGTGGTGTAGGAAAGAGTTTGTTTAAATCACATTTCTGACTTTACTATTGCTACAAGTAGATTATTTAAGGGTGTGAGATCCGTATTTAACAGATGGCTAGAATTACGTTTCATGTAAATGGCCTCTAAGGGGTTCAAGTTGGCGCGTGTTGACGTTTTTATGTTCTTCACTCTGGCTGTATTAAATCTGTGACCTGTTTCGATATTACGTAGTGCTAGTGCAGATTTTTCTCCATTTCTATTGTTTACTTGGTACATATGTTCTTTGAATCTTTTAGTGTTTTAATTTAGTTATACTTGTTAAGCCACCGAAGAAGGCCGCTTGGCGGTTGAAATGCTGGCGTTTGGCTTTGCCAAAAATAAAAATTGGAAGTAGGATAAAAACAAGTATTTTATTATTATTATTTAACAACTTCCAAAATACTGTACTATTCATTATACAGATAGCTTTTACTTTATTAGTATAACCGCGCCACGACACGCTTATATCTGTGCTGCTTTATATCTCTGAAATCTGATAGGTACGTTTTTCCCCGGTATTATTCAGTCTACGTTAAACCAAAAGAAAATGTTGTTTTTTCTTACTGTTTTGTTGATTAACACGTTTTTTTTTACCTGATTCTTCGGATACTTACTTTAGGCTAGAGAAACTAAATGTTTAATTCCCATTTCAAAAAACCTACTTTGCAAAATGCACCACATATAAGTAGAACGTATAACTAAATAAATAGCTTGAAAATAAACCATATTTTTAGATGCTGTAGTTTCTGGGAAGATTTAGCAGGCAAATTTTATGATTTTTTTTGTGCTGGGGTGCGCAACTTTGGAAATTAGGATGTTTGTCTGATAAATTCCTTAGTTTTATATCAAATCCATCAGTAGTTGATAGATATGATTGAATACACGAACTGGCTAAATCAAAATTCGATTAGCTTTGAGTAGACTTCAGATATCTGATAACTCTAATAATGGGAACATGATCATTTCTTGCGCCAAAAATAGAAGGTGGTGGTCGCCAGCTCCCGATTCCACCAACCACGTTGTAAAAAAACAGCAAAGGAACATTCTTTAGGAAATTAGCAGTCAAACTCAAATACATTTCGGAAGTAATGTTGTTTTGATCCAGTTCGCCACGGAGAGTAATGTATAAAATATAACTAAGTTCTTAGAAAATTTTTAACGTTATCGTTTTGATGGAGTTCGCATAAATTTTGGGCAGTCAGCCTTCCCTGTATTTTTGCAAATGTTTTAGTTAACTACCTTAGTCCTGCGATAATGAAGTTAAAGTCAATTCCGTGTGCAAAGAATAATTTGGTTAAATGGTTCGTAATACGTAAATACTAATGTAGTTCGTCCAGTAAAGTGATTTCTGCCAACTTAGTTATGCTCGCATGTAAGTTTAAATCATTAATTACCGGTTTGAAGTTATTTTCCTGTCTTTTGAATTATAACATCTTAAGGTGAATATTTCGGCATAATTTTGGTTAACATTGCTTAATTTCTTCATTATTTTATTAATTAATTGTCAAATATATATTTGTGGTTAAAAACATCATCGTTTATTCTTGCGTCATAAAGCTTATCTTGTCTCATGTGTATTCTTTGGTAAGTGTATTCAACTAAAGGTAAGTCAGAGTCAGACATTTTTATTAAGTTGCATAGTTGTCCGATTAGTTTAAATCACTAAGCTTCCATACCTGCGATCTTGTTTAATTAGTAAGCACTCCTTAGCAATTAAAACTTGAGGTTCAAAAGCGATATGTAGATCTGCTAGCTGTCAAATTTGAACTGTAAACAGAAAGAATAAAACTACTCATAGGAACATCGCAGTCAGACTTGCCTCATGCATGCACTTCCAGATGAAATTTGTTTACAATGAAGAATTCCCATTCCATGTGGGCAATACCATTGGCATCATGGTCTGTGGCGCAATTATATGCTATAGGAGTTAGAGGAATCTAGATCTCATATAGCGAGGGTTTTTCTAGACTCTTGACTTATTAGCTATTGAAACTTTGTGGGATATGGTAGGTAAAAGGTTGAATACTGTTGCAAACCCTCTCAGCACACCTCTGAACTTCAAACCCAAATTCAGTCTATGTGAAAGTTTCGCTGTGCACAATAAATATATTTTTACTATGTGATGCATTTAACGATAAATGCAAAACATTGCAATGTACAGTTTGTACTAAACGTGAGATGAGTTAGACTACTCAGGAATCCGAGACGGTAATTAAAGATGCGCAGCAATTAATTAACAAACGGCTCACGCAAAAACAGGGAACCGAGGACATAATTAATTTGAAAACGCAGATGGTGGGCGCTCCGATGCGTAGTAAATTAGAAAAGCGAGCTCCCGGTAGATTAAATAAATCTCTGGTCACATTATAAGCCCAGCGGATTTATAGCCTATAAAGGCTACCAGTGAACATTTTCCAACAACTGGCTACTGATCAGTGGCGCTACTTTTACAGAAAGGGAGGGGGCAAAACTTAACTGAATTCCTGACCCTTAAGAATTTATACAGCTTCTGACGTTTTTTATATACAGGTATTATGTAGGCAACCTCTCGGAATCTGAAAACTGGTGTCAAAATAACACTATTTTACAGTAAAATAATTATTATTTTATTAACCATCAATTTGTTACATGGCATGTCAGTTATGTAAAATATAAGACATATATAATAGGCTCTAATTAGAACGACAACACAAGTAAAATACATTTACATGACAGAACTATTTAAAAACTCTTCCACTGAATAGAATGCTTCCTTCAAAAGAGCTTCTTTGATT
Organism: Rhyzopertha dominica; assembly: GCA_025024175.1. Classification (NCBI taxonomy): domain Eukaryota; kingdom Metazoa; phylum Arthropoda; class Insecta; order Coleoptera; family Bostrichidae; genus Rhyzopertha; species Rhyzopertha dominica. The sequence goes on from QCXZ01000137.1 coordinate 25,060,072, forward strand.
CTAGTTGCAAACTTCACTTTTGGATAATGTTTTATGGTATACGGCACTTTTTGCTATGTGCAGAGGGATTCTTGATGCTTCTTTGTTTCTAGTGTTATAATCGTGAAATTCGTTATTTTTTTGGAGTTGGAGTCGATACTCGCGTGAACAGGAAAGTATAAATACTGATGGTATGGTAAGTATATTTTTTTTCTTTAAACTTCTTCTTACAGCTGTCGTTATATTTCAGATCACACAGAATTCTTAAGACTTTCTTCTACAAGATTAAAATTTTTTTTGAATACTTGAGAAGCTCCCTCACAACAATATGCCGAACGTTGCAAAACTGTGAAAATTGGCATAATATGTTAGCTTCACACATTGAAACGTGGAAAGACTTTTTATTCTTCTTATTGAGTACAATGCCGAAGAGAACATTTACATGTACTGACCAATTCAATTTGTTATCACTGTGTATTCCAAGAAATTTAATTGATGACGTTTCCCCTGTTTTACTTGAGACTGACAATGATTGGGTTTTTTCAGTGTTGATATTCATCCTATTGATATCAAACCATTTTCGGGCTTCGCTTAAAGCATCTTTTTCTTTTTTTTTGTTGTAGTTCCTTCTTCTCTTTTGCCTTGATAATTAGTGTATTGTCGTTCACATACTGACAAGTGCATAGTACTTTGTCCCTAATATTGTAGGAGAAGTCATTTACGTAAATTATAAATAAAATTGGATCTAAAATCGATCCTTGCGAAACGCCACATTTAAGCCGTCGTTCTTTGGAATTTGCATACTTCCATTCTACTAATTGGTGACGATTGCTCAAGTAAGATTTTATTATATCGTTACATTTCGTTTAGCTGTTTAGCTGTTGTATTAAAATCCCATGTGAAATAGTGTCGAATGCTTTGCTCAGATCGCACATGATAATTTAGGCCATGTCTTTGTCATGCCATGTTTTTTTTTAATAACGCCCGTCTACTGAGGTATCACCCTTAAACATGGGGAAGAGAAGTAATATTTCAAAAATATCTCCCAGACTGGTTCATATTATTTCATCTGTTATAATTTGAAGTGTAAGCTGTTAAAATGTAGCACACATTTTTTAATAAACGTTTTGGAGAGGGCCAACCCCACATATTAACCCTTCACTTTAAAACGGGTATTTATTTTGCAAAAATTCGCGTTTTTTTTATTCTTTGGGCCTTGTAAAGAAAAACGACACTCTTTCTTCATGCGACTAAAATTGACCCTTTCCGAGAAAATTGTACCACTGACCGCGCAGATTTATTTTCGGTAAATTTTTGTTGCCCCATTTTCTACTGAAGCTGCGCCGCTGCTGTACATTCTGCATTCCCTCAATTTCAAGATGTTCAGAACGCAGACGCGGCACAAAAAGGCAAAACTTTCAATTGTTCGGTGACAAAAAATGGCCCCGGCGACTTCGATCTAGGCATTGTGCCATTGTCGGCGCAATAATTGAGAGATTTCTTACGAGTTGTTGACTCGGGGTCGATGGGGAGGTCAGGGATCATACATCACTAAAACGTGTGGGTTAATGGACGTGGCGCGTACAWATTCCAGCCACGCATTAGCATAWTTATTATTATACGTTAATTCATTCAATGGACTTTCGATTAATAAAAATTAAAACAATTATGCTCCTGTCAAACTTTAATCGTAGGGTGGGCTGGATCTTTCGTCACTCACGTGATGGACATGAAGGCAGCAGTAAATAAAGAAAGAAAGCTGAAACATTGTAAGTTATGTACAAGCATTTGTAACAGAATATTACTACGAATAGTCGTATTATTATATCAGTACTTGCAATTTGTTATCAAGCAATATATGTTTGTTAGATTACTGATACATGCTCCGACTTAGATTATGTGTCCAGGCCACCGTTGTTGATTTGTAGTTTGTGTCCATATAACTGAGGAAAGCGTTGTATATTATACGTTCAAATAAATTATATTAATAGTATATTATGATACAAGTGTATAAGAGGGCCTTTAAAGCACGCGCGACATATTTCAAACACGACGCGCAGCGGAGTGTTTTGTAAGTCGCAAGGGCTTTAAAGGCCTCTTATTTATACACGCGTATCATACGCTATTTTTTATTACGAATGCATCATAAGCTCAAAAATGTTTTAAACATTAAACATTCTCTTTTACAATTTTGTAATTATTTTTAGTAGGCTTAAATCATAAAATGAAATATCTAAAAATACAAATTGTACAATCAATGTTTATTTAAAATAAGAGTATTATAGTTACTTAGAATAAAGAAATGTTGTTTTTAAAAGTGTTCGTTCATTTTGATATGGGTACAAAAGGTATACCTAGTAATTTAAACGGCAGGTAAATATCTAGGTAATAAAAAAGTAGGCGCATCATAATCATCATTTTACACACGCTGCAGCGTGCGATAATTGTTGATTATGATGCATGCGTAATAAAAAATATCGTTATGTCAATTTTCATAACAGCACTTTAACGCAACTCGTTGCTAAGAAATTATTGACACAATAAAATAAAAGAATCAATGAACTCTGGTTATGAAAATGTAAGCAAATCAGATATTAATTTCAATTAAAAAAGTTACATGCTAATGGTATATTAATATTAACTACTTCTGATATTAAATACAAAACGTATATAATGAAAAAATCTTTCAATTGTAATGCGTAAACCGTAAGCATTCAGCATTTGCTTCAATTTGCTATCGATCTCATCTCATCGGCCAAAACAGCAAGTGGCTTAAAATACAAACCACTGCTAACGCGAACTTCTCTGCTTAGCATACCTTTAAATTTCGATTATAATTTTTTGTTCCACTGTTAAATATAAACACAATTAATAACTGTTATTAGCATAAAAGTACATCGTAAACAACCGAATTATTACTACATTTGACATGCCAACGACTTTATTATGGTAATATCTGTATCGTAAACCTAACCATCTCCCTCCTTCGGGCATCTTCAGATTCAGGACTTGCAAAACGTGGTAACATCTGCCTGTTTACGCACACAAAATTGCAGTCCAAACATGTACTTCTTGTTGTCAGATCGTACAGATAAGGTGTATTTACGTACTTGCATAATAATTATTGATCGATCGTGACTTAAAAAATGATCACGATTTTTGAAACTGGCAACTTAATCATACTTTCACTCCACAAAAGCTATAATTAAAAATTGGGCAAACTTGCATATTTAGTGAGCACTCTTCGAACATGATGACTAAAGTCTAGTAATTAGTTTTCACTTTAACAAGTTTTCCCCTGCAAAGTATTTTGACCCAGTGAAAGCCCCATTAATTTACATAAAAGGATTGCAACCTTACACTGGCTCTAATACAATTTACACAATACCGTAAACAGCCTAACAAAGGTGTACGCTACACATGACGTAACCCTTACAAAATCGACGAAGCATTAAGATTCCTTCAATAAAGGCAAAATAGCCACAAGTTTTAAATCCATTAGCAAAATCTCATCTGGTAAGTTATTTGCAAAATAAAAATTGGAGTGCAACTTGTCACATTTATGAGATTATATTTTTGATTTGATTACGTCTGACAAGGGCAGTAAAATGTTACCACGCTCTGTTAACGAGATAATGGTCTTAAACTCCAATTTGTGTGGGTGGAATTCTCATCAAACACAAGACAGTTCGCTTCAATACACGCTTTATAATTAACTTGTCAACAATGACTGGTTGCCCTCCATCACCACGAGACTGTACGATGCTTGGATCGGAGGAAATCTGAGGTTGGTGTCATATATTTGTGACAACTTGTTATCATGTGGTCAAACAATACTAAAATAATGGCGTGTAGAAGAATGACAGTACGGATTGTTCAGCACTTTATATTTACGATGAAACAGCAGATAACAATTATTATTAAATATGACTTACAAAATTATAAATTAATTTTTGACTGACATTATTTTATTTTGTTTTCTGACAACCCCGATCCAGAAATGATGGCATTCATAGTAGTGACGCCGAAGCGGTCGTCGCCACAAATACAACAACCCCACTGTAATAATTCCGTCTACATCTAAACCCTCGTTAGCCATTTTTCTATGAGGTCGTCTTAGTCTTATTGTATAACCACAAAACAGGCTTCAATAGTTTTTTCGACATAAAGGATCCTACGGGTGCATTGAAGGTGCCATAATAAGAAGTGCACGATGAGCCCATTAGCAGGGGCGAAAGATGATCTCCTGAATAAACTTCCCACCGCGATCCGGTGACAGCTAACCCTTTATAAAGCTCCTCTCTTGTTTTCTGCACGCTTCTTACAACTTTGCATAATTATTCAAGAATTAGATGTCATGGTAATTTGGTTTGAAGGCTTCCGTGGTTGTTATCCAGGACATGTTGCTTTCCGCGTTGCTTCCCATGTTGCTTATTTGAGCTCTGAAACTGACTTCTGAGGAAGACACCGACATGAGTGTCGAAACGTCAAGGTCAAATTAGATGTCATGTTTTCCGCAGTCAAATTTAATAAATTCAATATTTATCTAGTTAAAAACAAAACACTAATCGACTATCTTGTCCTATTTAGACAATTCGATAACTAGTTAGTAAAAATATTCTTAATTTAAAAATTCAGAAATATGGTAATGAAAGTATTCCCATTTTTATTGTTTAGATTTATGGCCGGTTTTTAAAACAGAAACAGTAAATACTTTTTTCAATTAGGAAATACTGCTTGCTTACTCAATCAGATATACAAAAAAAATTGTCAGATGAGACAAAAAATTTAAAGCCCCATACATTGGTAGTTTTTTGTTTTGTAATTGACTTTTTTAAATACATAAAAATCAGTGTTAAAGTGTGCTAACTGTAGCTGTGCAAAAGCAACTTTAGAAGTACCTAATTTTGTACATTGTACGATGTAACAATTAATAAATACAAATACAAATTTTCATAAAATGTTACATGCGAGCTCTTCCCCACAATTAAAGCAACAATAATTTTAATAAAGTGCGTTATATAAATTAGGCAAAAAAAGTTGGCGACAAATAAATTTCTTGCAGCCTTCTCCTTTTTTATTAACAAATTAAAGATCGCAGGGAGCGAGCAAAGTGGCTAAAAGGAAAATAAAATAAAAGAAGTATACAAATGATTTCATCACTTTTCTCAATTATTGCAATTCATATAATTAAATAACATATGTTCTAGTCAATCCATTCGAATCCCATTTGGACTCATTATAGCAAGTGTTCATTCAAAATGAGAAAACTTAGCTATTTCAATAGATGCAGTAGACAATGACAAGGATAGGTTTAGATATTGGCTTTATGTGTTAATTATGGGGAGGGGGGCTAAGCACTGTACGAATAAATATAGTAACATTCAAGAAATATTAGTTTTGTAACGATTCTCACTTAGACCTCTTTTCTCAAAACTAAAATCACTAGTTCATAAATTACAAAAAACATGTAGAAAATTAAATTAACTGTAACAAACATACATTGGGCAAACAAAATACTACGTTGTAACAAGTCTTAAAAACATGTACAGAAGGTGACAATAATGTTGACATACTGGGAAAAGTGCGACTAACTCTTGAAAAAGCGAATCAAATGCATTAAATAAATAAAAGAAAGAAGATCCAACAATTGTATGACAAAACTAAATTCTTTGCGCATATTTTCTGTCCTTGTTGAGACCACGCCTAATTGTCACGTTATAACGGAATTGTTAACCCCGTGCAAGTGGGCTTCTTGATAAATTTCTATCATCTTTTTAAGGAAACATTAAAATTTCAGAAAGAAGTTGAAAGCTAAGGATATAATTTTTTTGCTAATACTAAAAACCAGTCATAAAAATTTTAATACCTGATTGTATATGGGGAGAGGGAGCATAAAGTGTTAGTCCAGGACCCCCAAATATGATAGTAGAGGTCAGGTTAATGAGCTTGGGAGAATAATATAGGTAGTATACGAGGTAGTATAGATTAAAAAAACGAATTTTAAATTACTTTCCAAATGAACCTAACTAGGTTAAATGGATGTAAGAGGGCATTTTAGCAAAGGTTTTCTATTTCCGAGCCTCAATTACCTACAAGAAAAAAATTATACGCATTTTCTAGGTATAATTACGAATTTTCGTGTTTGGTATATATGGTATAATACTCCGCTAGTGAACTAGTGCCTTTCTTGAGTTTTCTTCCAGTGGTAGTAATACTGGGATTTTTACATATCACAAGAGGTGATGTGTACCCACGGCACCACAAACTATAAATTATAATAAGTAATCCTATTCTGCTATATGTCATTCATAACAAACAAGATATACTGCTACASAAATTTGCACGAATTGAAACGCTCATGTACGCCTTGCATATATGGCGAAAACTAATTCCGCATCTCTGCAACTTTCACAACCCGATAATCAAAAATGTATCTGGGGTAAACGCAGTTTGTTACACATATCTCATCGTTTATTACTTTCGTTTCTCGCGGACCACACCTTGTCGTTTCGAGAAGATTGCCCATCGGAACGAACGTCAGCATTCTCAAAAGACACGTTATTATGTAGAGCGGAAATGGTCGGGAGCCAAATACCTTTCGGTAAATTGTGCAGATGTTGCGCCCGCAACGTGATACACATGGGTGGAGCGACAGGCTCGTCGGCCAAACTATCAATTTGTCCTTTTATAAGCGACCTACAAAAGGACACCTGGTTGAATATACTCGGACAGACGGACTCTTCCTGAAAGCTATGCGAATGAACTTGATTACGTAGAACATCTAAAAATTAGCTTTTACAACTTCTGTTTAATGTATGCCGAAAAATATATAAATAATTGTACCTACACGATGCTACCAGCTTAAAAAAAATAAGATATTTGTATGGTTCTCTGTTGGTAGTACTCTAGTAGTACCTTATTTAATATCAATTTAGCAATATAAAATAAAGTCCAACCTACATTTCGTATTCAAATAAGATAGCTGTCGGCAACGTGGATAACTACATGACTACTTATAGGAAGATAACGAGGACCCAAGAATAAGGCTTCTCTAATCTTTTGGTCAGTTTCTAGTGACTATAATCTTCTTTAATCTCGTCTTTTGGAAGACTTGCCACCTGTATTTCAGGTTGAACTTTAGAAAAAAACTAATACGGTTGAGTTGCAGACATCTAATACATATATAAAGCACAACAGACCTATATATTGACTCATGGCTTGCTGGACAGGTCCTTCCTCTTTTTTCTGCTTTGCGCTCTCAAATCTTCCTTCACCTGTTTCATGCATTTCTCGCTGCCCCTGTTCTCCACTGGCCTTGTGTTCATTACCTCTTTCCCTACACTTCCATCTTTCATTCCCATAACGTGACACGACCATTACAATCTATAAGATTTTATCATCGCGGTTCCAGATATAATTCGTAAATTTTATCATTAGTTTTTCTTGTCCATACTCCTTTCAACTTCTTGCCACCAAAGATTCCTCGAAGCATTTATAGGCCCACACTTCCATTTGCAAACAATATCGATGGTCGAATTACAGTCTTGTAAATTTTTAATTTGGTTTCTTGGCTTTCTTGGACTTCACAAGGGTTAGTAGCGACTCTGCACACAGCTTTGTTTTATTTCCTTCCCACTTCATCTTCGAAAATAATCTAGCCTAGATATCTGAATTTTTAACATACTCTATTTCTATTTCTTCCAATTCGCCATCTTTTTCAAATACTAGTTTTTATCAGTTCCCCTTTTTCCACCTGTTCCAATCTACATATGTTTGGTTTTATTGTTTTTGAGTTCCAGACTTATTACCTACTTTTCCCGCTCTTTTAGCTTTCCTTAGCTTCCAAAAGTTCACTAACCGCTTTTGACATTATTATCGCATAATCTCATATGCGCAAATGAAGATTTTATTTGTTTGCCATCTACTGTCTCTCAGTACATACTCCACCACCAAATTAAATAACACTTCCTGCCATATAATTCAAATTTATTTAATACATTTTATGGCAGAATTATTGTTCCCGTTTTGCTACATCTCACACTTTTTTAAAGTCTATAACCACCACCTGTAGTTCGGTGCGATTTCCTAAAAAAGCCTCCTAAATGCGACGTAGTACGTGTATTTTATCTATTAAGGGTTTGATTCCTTATTGTAAAAATACTGCTTGGTACTATTTGTACTTGATGCTAGTACACATTTATTTTACCTCAAACCAACACTTACCTACACGCAATGTGCAGTATGGAGGATACTAATTAATGGTTCGCAACAAATAAGGAAAATAAGAGCATGGCACTGAATAAAGTTATTAATGACTCTAACAGCTTTTGCCGCCTATTTGAGGCACTTAGACGTGCTGATTCGTAATTAATTGTATTATTCCCAAACAAATGGAGATGATTACCCGTCGCTGATAATGTGAAACATATAATCAAAGCAAGACAAATGATGGTGTAGATTATTGTATGCACAGATTATCMATGTGCAWTAATGCGACGCATCACTTTCACATGGCCAAACTTCGAGTACTTATTTCTTCAACATTTGCTGTATTTTTACATCTACAGTTTTGAATCACTGCATAAACATAAACCAATKTTATCGAATATTTTATMCCTTTWTCACTATTCTAATGATCTGAAGTACTTTCCCAATTAATTTAATCACATAATATGTGGTTTACATTCTATGAAGATTCCGAATACTTTGGTTACACGTTCCAGTAACAATTTACTGGCAAACAGCTGTAACTACTCAAACGACAAAATACAGCAATAATAATAATTATCCAGCAGCACTAGGTGTTTATAGCAAGAAAATGTACACAGCGGTTTAAAAATACTCGAGTCCATCCTTAAATGCAATAACTTTGGACATAATACAATAAACATCTGTAATATGTATATACAAGTATACTTAATTTTGGTTTGAAGGCTTCCGTGGTTGTTATCGATGACATGTTGTTTTCCGGGATGGTTCCCACGTTGGTTATTTGACCTTGGCGTTTCGACACTCATGTCGGTGTCTTCCTCAGAAGTAGCTCTGAAACTGTTTCAGAGCTACTTCTGAGGAAGACACCGACATGAGTGTCGAAACGCCAAGGTCAAATAACCAACGTGGGAAGCAGCCCGGAAAACAACATGTCAAGTATACTTAATGGCATAGAAATAAGAACACCCAGTAAAGACTGTTCTACATGAATAAATTTTTGCGTAAATACACGTATATTGGCGTACAGTAAGCAAATCATTAAAGAACAAAACAAAAATTAGACCTCCACGATGCTTTATTCACTCATTATCGCGTTTAGTTATCGGCTCAATAAGATAATCGATTTCCTCATATGAGATGTGTCATTCCAAGCTACATCTACAGCACTAGAGTCTGGGGAGGAGATTCCCAGCTTCTTCGATGACTGACAGATTGGATACTGATTATTATGCTGCGGTCCTAATCTTTAGTTTCTACATAAAAAAATCTCACAGTGAGCAGTGCCGCAATTGTCACAAATCACGTCACGAATGACGAGTCTTGTTAATTAAATATACAGAGCATCGAAAGCACAGAAAATGACAACAATTTCCGCAGAAACCCTGCGAAAGCTAATCTGCGATTACTGTGGCCGTTATTTATCTCTGCAACCAATAACTCGTAGCGAATACAGATATATTTGCGGTCGATGTAATGAAAACCATAAAAATCCAGAAAGTGACGTTTTGGAAGACGTTCTGCAGGATCGCCGCTTTCCATGTATATACGATACGTATGGGTGTAAAGAAGCATTATTATTTGGTAATGATGTGAAACACCATGAAAATTCATGCTTCTATAAACCGATGGCATGCCCCTTGAAGAAAATTAGTAAGTGTGGTAAATGGATGGCCGGCGGCCAAATATATAGTCACTTCTTATCTGTTCACGAAGATGCTGTGATTCATGATCTCAGTTTCCCTGTTAAACTAGAAAATGCCGAACATTTCAAGTTATATCACAGCGGTTTCACGTGTTATATTATTAAATACAAATACGAAGAAGAGAAAGGGATGACGTTTCTAATTTTCCAAATGGAAGAAGGCGCTTCTGCAGATACCGAGGGTTACAACGTCTTGCTCAGCTCGCAAAGTGACCAAGTTAGACACATTTCCGTGTCGGGTAACTTACTGCCCTATAAAGTCGAAGAAGCAAAAACGGACGTTTGTCAAGTGGACAAAAACGTTCTTAAATACATCGCACAATCTCAAGACATCATAAGCTTGAGATTAAGTTTACAGCACGCTAAAACTCGTGAACGATTTCCAAAATGTATGGGTTGCGCTGTCATGCTGCCAAAGGTACATTTCCAATGCGCTTCTAATCATTTCATGTGTGAGAAATGCAGCGAAAAGGGTGAGCAATGTGCAATATGCTTTGAAAATCTCGCTATTGTTAGAAATATTGCTTTCCCACTTCAAGCCAACGTCATTTATCCATGCCTACATGAAAAGTACGGTTGCCCTTTTTATGGTAGGCCAGCGCAATTGGATGAGCATTTTAAAAGTTGTAAGCAACAGGAGATTCATAATTGCCCCTTTCAAATGAATTTGTGTTACTGGAAGGGATTTGAAAATTGCATGTTTGCTCACTGTAAAGAAAATCATCATATCTTTGATAGCACTTTGACGATATCAAAGAAAGATGTTGTAACCAATAATATTTACGTAATAGCTACCCCAGGTAACAAACTCCATTTTCTTTCTGTCAAGTATGACAAGCATTCCGAGATTATGTATTTTAATATGGAAGAACTGAAATCGACTTCCAAGAATAAATTCGTCATCAGGTGGAAAGGTCATGAAATTCAGCATAGCTGTAGTCCACGGGCGGATGTAAAGGACGATTTTTTCAAACATTGCTTGGGCATTTCCACTGATTACATTAATGAACTTACAGTTATTGCATTAGGAAGTTTTTAGGCTTGTTATGAAAGTGTAGTATTTACTACCTTTACCTAATACTTAAGTTACATAACGCAGTAAAAAATGTATGGAAAGTGAAAATATAAAATGGTCATTTGATTCCCCGTGGTTTCTCTTATTTTGCGTCAAACATTTCATCTTTAGTAATACCGTGATTTCTATATTCAAACCTACATTGCAGCTACCAAATTGGAAGGGCTTTGGTGAAAAAAAAAGACAACTAAAAAGCAATGCGATATTACTATGCTATATAAATCATAAGCAAGCCTTATTTAAAATTTAGGGATACCCACGTTTCAAATTAAATCTACCTTTCTTAATACGCTATTCAAGTATTATCGCATACACTTGAGCTAGAAGATCAAAAACAGGAAGAACGATAATGTGTACAGCATGCGCGTGGTGAGATCTATTTTCAGCCTTGTAGTTCTTAGAAGTGAATGAAGCAAAAACGCGTAGTTAGACTAATCCGACCATATGTGGCTGCGTTTAATAATGCAGCACAGAATAAAGCCAAACAGCTGTCGACGCAACTTGCATGCTTTGTTACAAACGACAAACTTTTTCACGATTTACGATGAATGAATTAATTGCATGACGTTACAAGTTTAGTTTTTTATTACTTGCAAACGCAGTTTGCTTAAAAGTCTTGTCTGGCATAGCGCTTTAACTATTCAATGATCAGCTAACAATATAAACTTAAACATTCTCAGTGCGCCTCTAATAAGAGAATTTGCCTATAAATTATTCTAATCTATTACTCCTGAATTCAATTTTATTTAAAATACGTGTGTTGACTTTTCGGTCATACCGTAGGAATCCGTCCGTTTTTTATCTCTAACCAAAAAGGATTTTCAATTTTATTTTAATAAGTCACATTAAGAATACCTCGTATGAAAAAAATTGAAAGATCGAAGAGAAGTCGAAGAGAATGTTATATATTATTTTGAATCGATTTGGAGAATTGAAGGAAAATATGTAATTTACTTATACGAATACTAATTTTTTATTGAAAGCAGAAGGAAGAAAAGTGTTAAAAAGTACATAAGTCTATACTATTTTGACAAAGCTGGCACTGTAGGGAGTGTACATTCAAGTTTTAATAAAGTCAAATTACATATTATGTTTTAAATATAATAATACGTACCTCACTTTGGGGAAAAATAAGAAGTAACGAATTCGAAATTTGCTACACACTACCAAAAACTAATTCCAAGGTTCCAAAAAGTACAAACATTTTAGGTTAAATTGTATGTACATACCATGTAGTTTATGCTTTTGTATATAATTAATTAGCGTTATACAACGTATCCACATTTCGATGGGGAATATTTTGCGGAATTTAATGTAACAAACCTCATTTCAAATTCATTATCATCTTTTTTTTTTCATTTTGAGATATTTTGAAAAAATATAGCAACCATTCTGCTTCACAACTTTTAGCGCCTTGTTCTAAAAAAGTTATACACTACATATACGGAGTGCGTTTCTCTTTAATGGTCTTCGCACAACCAGCATTCATTGTTTTAAAATTTCCGGAGTATTCGGCGGTTCAAACGTAAATACTTCGTTTCAAAATCAAGGGGTTTAAGATCTGGTTTATGTCGTGGAGTATGTACTGGTCCATTATTAGAAATCGCTCTCTGATTAAAGTTTCTTTCTCAAAAGAAATTGTGCACGTCACGAGCAGTATAAGCTGGACAGCCCCCTCCTGCTGGAGCTAGAAGTTTTGCATGTTTTCAGGGTAAATAATTTATTTCATGACAAGACCTATTACAAGATTACCTATCTAAGATGAAAAAACAGCATCCAAAAAAAAACAAAACAGATGTCAATAAAAGTTCGTACCGGTCAAAATATACTAGAAATTAAAACCAAATCGAACTTGAAATCTTTGATTTACCGAATGTGGATTTTCAGGAGACCAAATAAAAACATTTTGTAAACCGTGTTTTATCCGTTCAAAGTATTTTCATAGGAAAATTGGAAAATCATTTTCACATTTTTGTAACTGCTGAATTGTATTCTTTGGTGATAGTCATTATTGCTTACACCTTATACAGTTGTTGGTTTATATACGTGATATTTTGCTTTAACGTTTTATTAACAAACATTATTATTAAAACATTTTGAAAAATACATTTTCACATAGGTATATTTATACTGATAGTCGATAGTCGAAGCTTCCAAAGTTCAATAAATTTCGGAACATTCTGTTACAATTGGCGGGTGTATTTATGGTCTTTCTTGAAATCGCAAACCCTAAATCGTCAACTTCTTCTTCATTTGAAAATGCATCTTCCACTATGAATACTTGTTAATCTCATACCTAAGGTAATCAATAACAACTATTATAGAACACAAAGTTCTAATTTTCTCATCATAATGCAACTTTTACACTTCAATATGTGATAACGATAGAGCTTATCGATAGTTTCACACTGACTTTAATTTCATAGCCTACCAAGTTCGTACATTAGTTTAATTTATTTTTTGTTTGCATCTCTTATAAATATCTTTTGAGGAAGACAACGACAGTAGTGTCGAAACGTCAAGACCAAACAAGCAACGTGGGAAGCCGCCCGGAAAACAACATGTCATCGTCAGCAACCACGAAAGCCTTGTAGCGGTCGAATAAGACGTTTATATTTATATCGGCAAATTTAAGGTTTTTTCTAAATATATGAAAATTGAAAAAGTTAATGAATTTAAAATAACGTTCATTGAATTCTGCAAAACTATTCCCAATTAATCGTTGCTCTAATTCTTGTAATAACCGTTATAGCAATAGTGACCATCGAAAAATGTGGACATACCGTATTATGTATTTGTATGATCAAAGAGGGTATGTGTAACGCAGCACATGAGCTAGTATTGTGACAAGGAACCGAATACCCTCTTCGGTATGAACTATCATGAGTTGCATACGTACAGACGTATGTATATACAAGGGATAAGCTGATATTAGTAAGAAAGCCATTTGTTTGAACGTTTTGGTATGTATACTACGAAAATAGATGGACATTTTGTAAAATTCAGCCACTAAGCAAATGAATGGAGCAACGTACGATAGCAAATTCAACTCTCTCACAACATGTGGACGAGCTGTTTACAGAACAGTCTGTTAATTTAACTAGGTAATACCATTTCAAATGTCAAAAGACAATTTGAAAACAAGTAAAACTAATTCATCAGATTGGAACCAATCTGGAGTGGTACCACATACTTTCTTTTCGTAGACCTGAAGCTCGCGATCAGGATGCATTGGACAATTTACCTATTTGGAGGATAATTGTGTCTGCTTCAACTTTAAATATAGTAGAATTGGACATTGTGGTTTTCAATATTATAAACACATTGTAAATTAAGTACGCATAAAATTGCGTCATATGCGTATAGTAGGCAAATTCACTCTATCTACACACAGAAAAAACTCTATGCTGCACATTAATAAACGGTATAAATTTATAACCATTAAATGAATTTGGTTGTGCAAAGTTCGATTTCTTTTTACGCATATAAATTTGTTACAGCGCACACTGTCTTGTTTATCTGAAGATATGCAGAAAATTGTCCTTTGTTTGTGTGAACTGTATCATTTCCTGTCTGTATAGTTAGTGTACGCAAGTAATATTTGTTTGAGCAAAGAAAATGGAAAAATCAGCTATTATGTAGCTAAATATTTGTTTACATGAAATAAAATTTCTTTGTTAGAATGGATCGGGAAATGCAAGACCGTTACGAAAATCAGGGAGCTGTAAGAAAATTACATTTGGTTACCACAAATAAATTTTGTTAGAACGAATCAAACAGATTTATCTGTGAAGAGTATATATTATTAACGAAACTGTTTTGTTATCGGTCACGTCCACCGGCGGATTTCAAAAGGGCGCCCGGGCTAATTAATGAGCGTTTTGCATATGCAAAAAAAGCTGTAGGCGTCGACGTGATATGAATGAACTGGGAAGGGAATACAATGATCTCATTTGAATTTTAGTAACAGTTTGCAACAGAACGATCCACAGATTCCGTTAAAATAGTGCAAAAGTGCGTGATTGTGTTTTTTGCCGCCACAGCAGTACCCGAAAATATTGTTACGTGGAATGGCGATATTTGCGTCGTATATGATACTTGTATAACGGAGGGGCTTTGTAGGCACATGACAGCATTTCTCATCAGAATGCCTTCTACACAAAATTACAAAAGAATTTTGAAGCTGGATCCAAACGAATTAATTATTCCCCGATCCGTTCACGTTGCAGCTGATGGAACCTACATGGTTTCCATGGTAAATATTTAATTCCGCACCGCAATAAGATTCTTCGGTATATACTCTATCCACCACCTGTTTGCCATCAAGAGAGTCATGGAAATTTTGAAAATGTCTTATTGACAAGCAAGGAATGCAACTTTACAAAAGACATGGCCCTCTCGATGGCAAAACAGTCGTGAACCGCGTGTTTATGCTATATTGTTTGAAACGTTATTTTCCCGTAATATTGTGTTCTTTACTTTATTTATATATGTTCTTTATTTGTTTATTTACTTTACTGATGTTCCTATGTACTTTTTGTCGCATAGAATGTCATTTTCAATAAACGTGTGTTTTTTACAGCTATGATGGGGTCGTTTTCAATCTCTCCTTCATCCTTAATAAAGCAAACACAAAAACCGATAATAATATCTAATTATCGGAACGATACTTTGCTATTCTGCAATCAACAGTCGCTACAAATTGTAGTAAGATTTTATTTAGGCAAACAAATGTCGTCTTATAGAAGTAGACGAAGTTTGCGTAATGAAGTAAAACCACATCCAGATCAATAAAGCTGCCGAGTTTTCTCGAAATTTGCGTTGCGTAATAAAGTTATGTAAAAATTACCAAAGCTATCTAAAATTCTTAAAAATACTTTAATTCTCAGAACTAAATCCCAGTCTGTAGAAATCAACAGGTACTACAAATTGTAGTAACATTTTATTTTGACAAACAAATATCGTCTCGTAGAAGCAGATACACATACAGATGAATAAACCTTCCCTGAGCTTTTTCAAAATTTACAGTTCTCACAAAATAATTGTGATATTCACAAATAAGCCAAAGGTCACATTTTCACCGCGAATTAGCTGTGAGTAAGAAAGTTATGTGAAAATTACCAAAGCTCTCTAAAATTCGTAAAAATTATTTAATTCTCAGAAATAAATCCCAATCTGGAGAAATAAACGTGTGGCAGAATGAAAACGGTGACTTTATTGTCTCAATGTACGCTTAGTATTTATCTTTGAACAAATAGTTTAGTTTTGAGCAGCAAAGCTTTAATTCGCCGTATTTAAAGAAATAATTTAGTTGTATACAATAAAATACATTACTTTCAAATGAATTGTTTTCTGTGTGTATCCTTATTCGCAATGACGTTCACGGATGTACTTAATGAGTCTTTTTTCCACTCCCATTCGGGAACTTATGTCAAAACATCTGGATGCGATTTAGCGCCAGCACACGAGATGGTCGCTGTACATATCGGGTTCTTTGTGCCGTTGACTAAAGAAGAGCTGAAAGCGGTGACATGATGTACGGTATCTGCGATCATTACCGCTTTTTGTGTTGGGAGCATCACGAAGCGGAATACACCATCCAGACCGTCGGTAATGGGTGTCGGTAATGGAAGTAAAATGATGGTAAGGCCTCGTCGTCGATCCAAATGGACCAGCCGGCTCTCTTATCTTAACGTGCGCTTTGCATTTTGATGGACCGACGAGGCCTTCGTCAGGCGATGTATACCACGACCGGCTTGGCTTTATAATGTTATTACGCAGTGGTGAAAGCGTTCACATGCGATTAAAAATTGAGAGGAGGTGTATCAAACACTATCAGCTAATGAATGCAGATTCGGAAGACAGCAGCAGCTGTACAAACGTCTCGCAGTGCTAAAAGCGATGTTTTTGATTGAGTTCAGTTGTCCGCTATTCGAACTCACATAATAAGTAAAAATAGCCTTATTCGCACATTAACTAAACTTTACTTAGAAAAAATTCAATGCCATTACAAGGTACTTCAGACTGCTAACATGGACAGAAGCAATCCATTTATAACGGTGAATCTAGTTATGTTATACCATTCCTCTTCGGGTTTATGTTATTGTGATTTAGAAACGTTGACAAAAACGAACAAAAATCAAGTCATCAGAAAAAATATGGAGAAAAGGAATGACTACTAAGTATAGACCATTTACTTGCGTGATTCTTCAATCAATTATAATTGGTTTTTTTTTCCTGTGAAAAAAACAGATGAGCTTCTGCAATAATGTTACTGAAATTAATCGTTAGATCGGCTGAAGAAGTCCTGCGCCGTGCCCTACGAGTTTGTCAGACCTTGCTATGATGGATTTGTGAGTTTTATTAAAAATATTACATTTGAACAAAACAATACACGAGGCAATGAAAAACCAAACAAGAATCGAACTTTCCACAGTAAAGCAAGAAATGTTAAAAAATGTGCCTGAACTAAGAATTTTTATTGGTGCTTCCCTTTGCATTTCTTGAAGTGAAAATTGATCTTGTTTTTCTTGTTTACAGTAAGCAAAGCCTAATAAATTAACATTGTAATGCGTTGTTAGTTGTTATCCATAGTCGCAGGTTATTAGACATTCTATCTTCGAAGATATAGTTCCTTAAAATTAATATTTTATTTTATTAAATTACACTTGACAAGAGTTGCCACTGAGGTTATCTGAAAAGGATGTTTTATCGATTTTCTTTCCACCACTAATGTTAACTTATATCGTCCTAATGCAGACAATTAATCTGACAATATTATTCAGCGAAAGATAAGAAATTATGACCAGTGAAAATACAATCTCTATTTCAAAGATTTCTTACACAGACAGCAATTGTGTTTTTCTACTTTGTGAAGGGCAACAAAGTTGTTCTTGCTGAAAACTTGAACTTACACGAAACTAGAAAATGAAGAATTTGTTAATTTATGCATTTCTTTAAATATTCCGCATCCTTTCATGGTTTGTGTATATTCGTTAATTTAATAATTAATAAGGCTCCTCATAGACTCAAAGACAAAGTAGTCAATCAAGTGTTATTTTTTATAACCTTTCTTGGCTTTGGTTACACTAATTGCATCGCTATTTTAATGATACAATGTATTACTTAGCAGTTTTAAGTCAATGTATATTAATTCACATAAATAATTCATTCAAGCGAAAATGCATTATTTCATTTGACCAGAGCGAAAAAAGCCACAGGTTAAAATTTAACACGACAAGCACTTCACAGGAATTTGATATAGTTGCCATTTAAAGAGTTCCGTATATTTTTTCTTTGCAAATTTAGAGCAAACATTACAGACTGACTAGTAACTTTTGCATATCTATATTTAACTGTACGCCAGAGTACATTACCACACGGAAGTTCAAGAATTACATAGCCTAAAAATACTGATACAATTACTTTTGAAGAGATTCATACTTATGTATTATACGTACTCTGAAGGTGGAAATACTAAATTAAAATTAAAATCACATGGACGAAACGATTTTCTTACACTTCATATCCAACAAACATCTTAATTGTATCTTCGGTGTTTCAGCGCTCTCTTGTAATCTCTGAAACACAAGCGGTGTTCAGTCATCTAGCTCAACGTTAATCAAGACGAACAAGTTTCCTCTGGAGTAAAATTTCTGCGTGTAATTCGATTTAATTACACACATGAATGGAAAGGAATTCGCCAAGCACCTGCTCTCTTCTACTGCTAGGAAAGTATTATGTGCTTTTTTCCGGCGATCACTGAAGAATGTTCATTCATTCATTATACGCGGCGAGTCACTGTCCCGTATTCGGTCCATAATGCACAAATTATAGCAAACGGCATCGTTCTTGCCATTTTATCTTGAGTTCTGTTTACAACAGAAAAATTTCAGAGGTTATTTCCACCAGTCATTATCTTCTATTAAATGCGAGGTGTAAAATATATTACAATGCATCCTTAAGGGGGCAATTTTGGGTAACCGATCAAAATATCCAACCGACGTTGATTATAAAAATTATATTGAGAAGGTCGAGCTTCAAATTACCACTGATCCTAAAAAAACTTCGGAATTGCGCCTCAAGTAGGCGTAAATTTTTGTCGATACTTTATTTCTGCTCAGTATTTGTTAGTTTCGATTTACATAAACGTTCGCTTATCCATTGTGTTCGGATAACATCATAAGCAACATTCTATTAGTTTAGGTGATTAAATCTAAGATTCAAGCAATGAATAAACAAGGTGTGGGTCTTAATGATACACCGTCGTTATTCATATCAAAATGTATCCATTGAATTTACTGTTTAAAAAATCCTTAACTCAGGGCGTTATTTGGAAAACGGCTTCCATTTCTCCAGTTTTTAAGTCAGGTGGCAAAGCCCGAATAGAAAACTACCGTTCAAATTTGCTAAATTATATGAATCTTTACTATATGACTATATGTTTTTAATTAAGTCACGTTTTAATGTTTGTCACTATGGATTCCTCAGTGGGTATTCTGAGGATACTAATTCGTTTATACTTACACTCAATTTATCCAGAAAAAAATGGATATCCAGTGTCTTCACTGACTTCACTAAAGCATTTGATAACATTGACCGTTATATTTTGCTAAATAAGTTAGAGACGGTGGGAATTGCTCACAGGCTTATTGCTGGGTTTCAGTCAATCGTAGACATCAGTTTATAAGAATCCGTCAGGTTGGCTCCGGAAATGTTGTGTCTACTTTGGCGTTCCGCAGGACTCCATTATCGGCCCACTGAATATTCCAATTATATCATGTATGCCGACAACTTGAAAATTTATCGGCGTGTTGCTGCCGTAGACTACAGCCTACTACTTCAACGCGATTTGGCTTCAGAGATATTGTAACGAAAACAACTTATATCTAAACATCAGTACACGCCTCGACATCTCTTACAATAAATAAAAACTACAAAATCTTTGATTGTAATTTCAACAAAACTTACATTAACAGAGTTGAAGTTGTGAAAGACCTTGGGAAGAAATGAAAAAATGACTTTCCGTGAACACATATTACCCTGTGAGGAAAGCAAATAAGCAGCTGGGATTCACATTTAGGCGAACATTATAATCATCATTTAGATATGGTTTCCGTCAACAGCATTCTTACCTACTGCTCCGTAGTTTGGAAACTGCTTTATCTAGTACTTATATATCAATGTAATTCAACGTGTTCAAAATTCTAAGATATATTAGCAATCAACTTCACTTCACTGAATTACTACCTATTCTAATTCACCTTTACTTAAATCTGAACGAACAATTCTCGGAAAATTGATATTTTTTGTAATACCATTACTGTATAAAATTGATATTTTTTGTAATACCATTACTGTATTTAAGCGCAATGTAAATTATATATTTATTTAAATAATGGAGGTGATTTTTAATAGCAAACTTGCATGTTTTATTACATAATTGCTCTTTATTACAAAACTAATGTACTTTACTGTATATATAATGTATTCATTTGTAAGATAATTACTACCTGAATTCAAATCTTGATCAAGGCTGGAAATATTTTTCATTTCATATTATGCCTGTTAACCCATTAAATTTAATTTAATTTTTTATTAATAAAAACTAGTAAGGTTGTCCCTCTGTATATGGTGTGTTTAAAAATTATTTTACCTTAATATTAGTATTTTTCTAACTACCACCTGTTTACAGCACCTTCGCTATACAGACGTCATTTATTGGAAAAAGAATGAACCCATATATGATTAATCATATTTTACTCAGATTGCACAGCACTTGGATCACGAATCCATAAGAATTTATAAAATACACCTTTCTCAACTTTCAGCATACATTAAGCCGAACACGACCTTGTCTCTCCTTGCAATATTTTACTCTCATAATTATATCTGCATAAAAAAGTTGCTTGTTTATAGGTTTTCCCGTGTCAATTTTATGGTTCAACTTTGCATTAACTGGTTGTCGTAATATCACAGCAGGTGTCCTATGCGACATTTTAAAATCCGAAGTTGTTCACGAACGGCTCAATCCCACCTCTAGAATTTCGTCCCCTTCCCTAAGGCGATCGAACCGAGTAAACATTCGTCCACCATTGTAAATAGAAAACGGGATAGGGACAGGTAGAGAGATTAAACATCCTAATATTTTTAACACGCTCGTGCTAAGAGGAGACTCGCTCATTCCTTTGCATTTTAGCAATTACGGTGATGATGCGTCCGGGTTAGTGTTAAAATACCTACTTTGCGTTTGAATAAGTGTAATTTGGTGCGGGAGCGGGGTATCCTTTGATGTGAGCGACACATGCACATAATATTCCATTATTACCGATAGTACTGTTGAGGAACAGAATGGTAAATCGTCTGTGAACAAGTCGGACAGATTGATGGGCTAGCCTACGTCGGTGGTTCTTCGTTTATTCGATTTATCTGGACAACCAGATGTTTATATCAATTACAAAACCTAAAACGCCATATCACAGCGTGTCTTATTGTGCTGGCGTACACCCAAATGTTTACTTTATAACGGAACGCAAGCCGACGAACACGGTGCATGTTGATTTTCCTTTGTTTCAGGGGATTTCAATGTTGCGTTACGCAGCAAAACTACATGAGTTCAAAGCATATACCTGAATATGAAAGCAACCACAGGAGCCATGGAATGCATAAATATCTAAGGATTGGCGTCGAAATTATTTGGATCGTTTGGGTCACTTAGGGATGTTTAATATGAATGCGCAAAATCTTTTCGCGTGTCTCTTTTTGATTCTTGGACATAATTAATCATCATGTAACAACTATCAAAATGGTGCGTAAATAAAGAAAGTGACATTAACTAACAACAGTCAAAGCAATGACTCATAACACTTGATAGATTAATAATGAATAGTAGAATTTTCTGGAAGTTATTAAATAATAATAGCAAAACATTTGTTTTTTATCCAAAAACCAAAAATAAAAGCTTGAAAGTAAGATAAAAACAAGTGTTTTACTACTATTACTTGACAGATTGTTAGTTAATGTCACTCTCTTTATGTACAGTTGACTGCAAAGTAAGTGCAACGTGTGTATATGAAAACTGGGCCAAAACGTTATTATAGACTCGACAAATATTGTTCAATTTTTCCATATTAGACAGTACCTATCCACAAGATCATTATTGTATATTGTTATAATTAGCTTACTGAGGAAGATTTAAAACTGCTGACTGTTTTATTTATACTGCAGACGACTGTACGTACCATTTTGGTAGTTATTACGTGATAATTAAATATGTCAAACAATTAAAAAGAGACAGGCGAAACTATTTTGTGAAGTCATCATATCAAATAGATACTGACAAAAAAAGTTGGTGTGTCAACTAGTTATGTATGTAAAAAAAAGAACAAAACAAATGCAAAGTCCAGAAATATACTAATTGTGATAAGTATGCACAAGTTGCTGAGAAAATCTACATGTGTTATTCTTGATGATGAAACGTACGTTAAATGCGATTTCAAACTACTTCCTGATCAGTAATTTTATACAGCAGTTGGATGTAGCCCCTAAAATCAAAATTAAAAAATTTCACTGAGTGTTTACGAAAGCCTCTTTTACCTCTACTGAGATCCAACGACATTCAACAACTGTTTTAGCCAGATCTAGCAATTTCGCATTATACCAGAAATGTAATGAAATGGTATCAGGAAAACACAATCAACGTGGTGCCAAAAGATATGAATCCACTAAATTTTCCTCAGCTTAGTCCAATTGGGTATTAATACGCTCTAATAAAACAAAAATTACTAAAATTAAAGGATACTGCATAAAGCGCTCAATATATAAAAATGGCAAAAATTTGAAAAGCTTATCACCGATTCTAGTGTACAAAATTTAATGAAATAAGAGTGCAAAAATTTTGATGCGAAAGAGAATTTCATTGAGTTAGCTGTACGCATACAACTTACATGCATTCCTTTAAGTGTTAACATTTGTTTCGTCGTTTTGTAATGAATAAGTAGATACAATCTAATGACAACTTATATTTACTTATCCATGAGTTATTATTATTGATTAATTAGATACACTACCAAAAGACAATTTGTGAAAACTTTTAAGTATACTGCATTATTCGAACATCTGTATATCATGTATTCGATAAGATTACATGAACACGTCCTAGGAAAACTAAAGGGATGAGTCCACAACTTCCAAATAATAAACACGTTCGTATTCCAACAGTCTTAAAAAACAAAATTCCAAATAGAAGATAAATCGAGAAACTCAAGTCAGCATTCGTAGGTGAAATCAAAAACCGCAACACAAAACTTGCAAAACTGCTGAAATGATTAATTATAATAAAATAACTTTGTATAAATACGAGATGTGCTCCTAGTGTCGTCCAAAAGTTTGACTTAGAAGCACGACCCTCTAGAGGATGGTAATCCCATATTTTTTTTAATAGGCATATAGGTCAAGCTATTTTCCTGATTGACATTTTTAAACATGAAGCGATATCAATATATGACAATGCAACATTAATTCTTTTTATTGTGTGAATAGAAAACAAACGTTGCATGTTTTAATTTATATTTCATAAGTTCCATAATGAAACAAACATCGATCGAACATACACGCAAGTAGATAGCTCAAAAAAGAACTGTTAAAGCATGAATAACTGAACCGAATTTCAGGTTAGTTATATAACTTCCGTTAAGGCACATTATGTAGTAGGTAAGCTAAAAGTCAGCTTCTATCGTCTAGATGAAGAAATACAGCAAACAGCGAAGGAATCATATCAGCAATGCAATTTCAAGAGCATTTGAGAAATACGTTTATATTTATGTTGGAACAAAAAACATTTCATATTCAAAACTGACACATATGCATAAATTGGCGGGATATTTTTTTAGTCACTTTATTAGCCAGGAGCAGCACTCTGCTAATGGGCATCAATTGAAATTAGTTGGCTTTAGGCAAATTAGATCATTTTACTAGCAGTTTTAATCAGTTCGCAGAACACTTAATAGCCGTCGTACAACAACCCGATACCGAAATTGTAGAATAGCAGTACTCAGAATATAATATTTTACGCTTTCGGCGAACATATATTTTTTGTTTTACTCCTTAAAATGTTTGAATTGAACATGAAAAAATAATACAGTAAAACACCTTACAGACGTTGAAAATTAAGTGATCGAACAGTCTGTGAGTATAAGATAGAGATTTACTTTATACTAAAAAGATGTACAGTTCAGTGTACACATTACATTTGATCAAACGAAGATCTGGGGTTACCTAAGAAGCTAATTCAATTGGTAGAAGTATCGCTGAACGGAACTCAAAGTAGTGTAAGAATTAAATGGAGGCATATCAGATCATTTGCGGTGAAGACAGGTTTGTGACAAAAAATTGCACTCTCGACCGTGTTATTTAATCCGGTGATGCATGAAAATAAAAACATACAAGACTGCGGAATTAACTGCACGGGAAGGAGAGAAAATTCCAGATGGAGGTAAGAAAATAATAACGAAATGTGAACTTAAGAGCCAACACTTTGCCAATTTACTTTGACGTGAATGAGATTACAGCAAGAACATTAGTAAAATAGAGTCGACACTGATAAAAGAGGACTGGATTTTAAGAGAATTTAATCTAATTTTTAAGTCCAAAGCTATATATGTCACATATACCAAAATTAAGGACAGTTCTATGTTTATGTCAATAATGGATGTGCCTTCAGCAACTACTTAGGTAGGCACTTCATATGGATACCATCTGTGGTGAGAATTTTTGGAGATGATTAAAAAAAAGAATGATTGTAATATGTAATAATGAACTAGTAATTTATTAATATTTAAAAGTGTATATTATGAAAATTGTATTTGTAAATATGTGAGTTTCCTTCCCTTTACCTACACAAGCTGATACGTAATCCTGACAGCAATCTTATTGAAAGTGATTTTAATCCATGTAATGCTGTCCATTTTCAGCACCACCCATTATAAATCATCTGCTGATAAGATGAAATGACGTCAGGTGAATAAAGATCAAGTATAAATAAAGTAAACTGACGAGTCGAAGCAATTGCTTCGTCTATATGCAATGCCATTATTATAATCATTGAGCCTCGGCTTCGAGTGGGCACTTCAACGGGGTTTCTCCACGTCGAGCGAAAGAACCTGTTGCTTTGCTTCTCGCACCGTGCGCCCAAATCCGTGGCGCAGTGATGTCATAACCGACTGATGTGAAAGAAGCAGACAGTGGTTCATTCCAGCGAGGCATATGTCCCACACGTGGGCATTTGCCAGCCATTCTGAATGCGAAGGAGTAGAGCGCTGACGCGCGCCTTGTTATACGGATCATATTCCCAAACGATGATTTCCAAAGCCACTTGTACTGCTAGTGCCGCTACTACCCTTCGTAAAAACGTTTAACCATGCATTTATTTATCCTTCTCTTCCTTATGGATTTTTTTGGTGTGGTGTAGGTACCATGAGGTTTATGTTTTTATCGAATGCCAGCGTTTGTGATATTTTAGAGGAATAGTAAATAACACGTGTTGCGGCTGTGCATGCAGTGATGTTAAGCTTATCATATTTTTTCGTACAATACAGGACGTATATTTCACTTTCTTCTAGTAATAATATATATAGTACTAACTTGAAAAGGTGATTGGGGTGTCTATATCTATGTAGAGCAGAGCTACAAGTAACAAGTAATCTTTGAAAATACAATCTGAAGACATTTAAAAACGAATTTCTATGGTTTTGATTATGATTAGTTTACATTTTGTCTTCTAAATTTTTATCATGTACGGTGAACGTCATCAATCCGCTAGCGCTACCGCTTGTCACGGTTTTCTTATAAATATTTATTTTATCTTTCTACTCCAGCATTAAAAATTGTGCGACTTGATGTAGTTACTTTTAGCTCTTCATCTATTTCTGAAAATGAGGATGTAGTTGCAAGCTGTTTACTGCCTAAAAAAAAACGTTTCCGGCATATTAGGTAATCCAAAATTATCGAAATACATCGTGGATTTGCTCTTTAATCAGTTTTATAACTATAGGTCACATTTATAATATTGAGAATGATGTATTTTGATTTAAAAAAAAACAGGTTGCTCTGAGTCAGAATCTGCTTACAGAGAAATTATAGAATTTCAGTTTCTGCAGTATTAGAAGTGCTGGAACATATAGCATTAAAAAATTTAAAAATATAAAACAGCAATACCTTCATCTGCACTGGCTGAAAGAATGTTTTCTTTTGCCACGTACATAAATGGAACATGAATTTTGAAAACTTGCTATTCGTTAATGCTTATAGATACTTCAATTTAAATTTATACCATCAAATATTACATGATTAAGTAGCTACGCATTTTTCCTTTTATGCATCTATTCATAATACGTTTAGTATTTTTCAGTAGATTTCCGATAATTACCTAGTATTTTGTAATTATTTACTTTTTCCAAGTATTTTGACACCTCTGTTCATATTATACATATACCTAACGTAACAAACCAGTTAGGCGAGACAATAACGAACCCAGGATTCTGGTCCTCCCGATTATAGTAAAGCCAATGTTTATTTAAAAAGCCTTGAGATACAGAACTTATGGCAGATTTAAATATACACGTATAGGACAAATAATAAAGTTCATCTATTTTTCGTTTTCACATTTGCAAATTAAATAATAAAAAATCAAAGCAGACGTAGATTAAACTGCAAAAATTTGGTTAAACAAAGTATAATGGTTGGCGACATTAATTCAGCGATGACGAAGACCGGTCAAGTCTTACTGTTATGGATTAAAGTTTCCTTTTTTTACAAATAACTATACGGTTAGCTAAATTTTCATTATTTGTTCTTAATTTTGCCTGCCTTTTGTACTGTTTAATAAGTGACCATTTAATTAAAAATCATATTATGTAAACAAAACAGTTTCGTTTTGAAATTGCACAAGTGTGATTATAGAAGTACGATCATTATTTCTTATTTTTACTGCAGTAATAGCTTAAAGTTTATCTTTATTCACTAGGCTCAATCGTTCATTTACCCAGGTGTTCTAATTAGTGGAAACACACAAAAACCGGAACTAACTTCTTCTGCATAAAACTCTACGGGCATTTTGATTCCTTTGATAAATATGACATTTCTAGAATTCAGATTAAATAATATCTGTGTAAATAAGTGCGACGTTCTATAATTAGGGTGTACTTCCCTAAATACATTTTAGTTTCGATGACATCAATAATACTCCTGAATTAGGTCTAGATTTTAGCCAAACTCTTGGTGTAGTCGGTCCTGCTTGTTGATAATAACAAGTAATAATAATAAACGGTTGTTATTGACCAAAATACACCACCAGTGATAGTTTAGCAAACTCCCTCCACACAACCAAAATTACATTCTATACTCACATTATAATAAAACTAATTAAAGCTGACCTCAAATTGCAATGCATGTACCACTACTTTTCTCCAGACACAGACACCCATCGTACTCAAGCAGAACCAAAAAGCAAAAGGATGAGAAGCAGGGAAATATCAAAATATGGACCAGTGTAACTGACTACGGGGAACCAGTTTTACAAACAGATACAGCGGTCTACCAGTAATTAAAATTTTATGCATAAATGAGATCATGTGAAACCAGTGTCTATTCTTCATTGACAACCAGTTTTAGTATTTTACGCTGTCTGGATCCTTATAACTCGTACTCATAGCAGTCCCGCAGACGACTACAGGTACTGTCAAGCTTAGAGAGCAGCAGAAGAGGACTTACAAGCACTGTTATTTATGGCAATAAGAAAATCTTGAATCATTACGTTTGCCAAGCACTACAAAGCATGGCTTAGGAACATTTAGGTTTAAGTTGTGATTCACAGGAACATTACCAGCAGGCAATCTATGTTTGTTGTTGTTATGATGGAATAATATCTATAAAAGCTATTTCTCGTAAGAATACAATATAACTTGATGTATGATAAGGCGCCTTCTTGTATAATGTGATACTAGAGCGAGCGATTGACAAAATGAACCCTCAAGAATGATTCGAATGACTTAATTAACTGACTTACTTATCATTTATTTAATTTACAATTGCTGMGGCGTCCAAACAAAAATAACKCTTAGTTCAGGCAATAGATATATTTTTGTATTATAGAAGTGGTATACTACAATATAATACAGTATAATTTTTCCGAACAACAAATTTATAAAAAATAGAAATTTACAATTTTTTGTTGACTATAAGAAACTAAAACACCGTCTGAATTATTCCGAGTAGCTATTATAACAATTTGCATTTTTGATCAGCCCTAGTCGCGTCGCGTTCCTGCATGAAGGCACATCGTCTCATTCCACGTTTGCCACGGTCCTTGAATAAGTAAAGAATCTTCCAAGCGCGCGACGCTTCTCAATCTTCTAAGCTCGACACGGCCACACGTGACCGACAAAAACCACCCGGTGCCTCATTACCGTTTCACGCTGTTACGTATGACCAGGTCCAACAAAAGCAAAAACCCCAAGTATTCCGCGATTTTAATCGATCTCCACCGACGAACCGGATTGCAAAGCGTTAATCCAATCAGTTAAATTACACACCCAAGAACGTCCGAGCTATTTAAAATCGGTTCAATAAGAAGTCTCTTTACCACAACATGGACCGATTACAAGCAAGRTAATGAACCCTTTATTCAATAAAATTCAGGGTTTTTCCTCTKTTTCTTATACCCTCATTAGCGGCAGAATKCTTGGACTGGATGCAGGTATCCCGAAGCGGATACATMCTATCATTAAATGCAAATTGCTAACATATATTCGGTCAGTTTAAATTCGGATGGACAAATTGATGGTAAACGGATAAGGGACCAGACATGTGCTTCCAAGCCTTTTAAGTTTTGCCAGAAGCACAAAATGGAATTTACATCGCATGCAAAAAGGTGCTTGTATAGCATGGACCAAAATAATCAGAAAAGTCTTCATGAACATGGGTCAGCAATGAAACGGTTTCGGAGATACGGAAGATTTCTTTTTTGAAACATTTCAATTATTTTACTTATTTATTATGCACAAACAAACCAAAGCAGCTGCTAGAAAAAAAAACAAAAAAATAAAGTTACATAAGATGCTCAAAGTGCCCACCTTCCGTGTCCAAGCAGGCACATCCCTGCCTGAAGAATATTCCAACTATTTTTTAACTGCCTCACGGGCTTGGATTTGTTGACATTTTTTATTTATTCCTAGCTGCAGCTCCTCGAGGCTATTTACAGTAGTATCAAAAGATATCCCCTCAAAAAAGAAATCTATGGGGTATAAATCAGGCGATCTTGCAGGGCATAATACAGGTCCGCTCCTACCTACCATCTGCGTAGGAAAGTTTGGGGTAAACGCTCTCTAACGGCAATCGAAAAATGAGCTGGATCACCTCTATTAGATTACTTACGAGTAAGATACTTAAATACGTATTCTGAGTACTTTTTATACATTTTACGAACACTTTGTTTTGTACTCGTGTCCAGCTTTGGGGTGCTGTATAAAGTTTAGGTAAGAAGCGCCTGTTAATATTGCATAGAAACCAGCGACAAAAAAGCAAATGTGCTTGATAATCAAGTGGATTTAAAGCATGTACTCTTACTAGCTGTTCGTGGAGAATTCTATAAACAAAAGGAGCACTAATTCCTACCTCGGCTGATATTCACCGCACACTCACCTCCGAATTATGCTCTATCCGTGCTAGAATTTCTTCCTCTCTAGGAGTAGGTACTGACCTTGTTATTGCGAATGAATAGCACTCTTTGCTCAATGAATTAGTATCACGCAATCTTTGGTAAATTCTTCCAAACATACGATGTAAATGTTTTTTTTGCAAAATAAAAAAGGAGGTAAAAGAGATTAACCTTTCATATCCCCGATATCGTTACTTTGAGACCTTTTTTATTTTTTTTTTGGTCGATACTATTTACTCATTAAATATTTTTATTCTTTCTTCAACACCCGGTGGGCCTGAAAGAAACATGTACTTCTTTTAGTTCACTATACCGTGGTTCAAGCACGATTCAACCTCGTTCACTGCTATGATTTGCCTGCATCTAGTTTTTATCCCAACACACTCAGTTCCTTTGTTAACTTTTTACAGTCTCAAATCAGTATGCTGGGTGCGTGCTACCAAATATCAGAAGTGCCAGCCACTATTAAATCTTCAGTCTACCGCCTGTTGATATATTTCCCCTAATTCTATGTTCGCTTTTTATACCTGCTGCCTACGGTGTGTACAGTGGAACCACCCCGGTGCATAATTTTTTTGTTAAATCGGCCAGACGCAGGTATACGTTTAAAATCCTACGAGGGACTTCCAGTTCAGCGGGCGCAAAGACCGACMTCCAGCTCTGTCTGACACAGTATACTAATGCTTAAGACGGGTTGCCTGGCTTGCCGAATCAACTAGATGATGGATGTGTTGGTGGCAAACGCGATTTTACCTGCTCTGTTAGGACATAAAAGCTTATGCTAAGTCCTGCTACTCGGAAACTTCAACAATAAGTGGTCACAAGAGGACTGTCGCGGAAAAGATTTGGTCCCTGATAGCAGACGAGTTTTTGGACATGAGCACAACAGGAGACAAGAATATGCTAATTCAAATGGTATATACATGTAAAAAGTAAAAAAATCACTTCGACAAACTGAGAGTTTTGTAACCATTTTGGGATAAATTTATAATGCACTACAAATAAACCTACATTTTATAATACAAACAAAGACAACCCCTTACTTATAATAACAACAAAAATCGAATATGATGAATGCTGTAGTGCAAACAGAGACTTAACATTGGGATGAGTGGCTGATTTACTCATTACTTTTTTGCGAAGAATATGTATAAAAGCACAAGTTTTAAACGCAAATTAACTATCTGAACAGCCCATAAATGTTAAATATATTTTTTGTCAATTCAGGAAACTAATTGAATTTACATTAGTGTACCTAATAAGTACATCCAAAACACAATGGTAAGCTATTAATGTAAAATAATCAAACGGTTTCTTTAAAGAGGGGGGGAGTACCAGTAAAGCAATAAAAACTTGGGTCTGCATATGCATGGCAGGAAGAACGTGGGACCAAAACTAAAAATGGTTTACTGGCTTTATACCAAAATTGTGA
This sequence comes from Rhyzopertha dominica, assembly GCA_025024175.1. Classification (NCBI taxonomy): domain Eukaryota; kingdom Metazoa; phylum Arthropoda; class Insecta; order Coleoptera; family Bostrichidae; genus Rhyzopertha; species Rhyzopertha dominica. The sequence goes on from QCXZ01000137.1 coordinate 25,091,186, forward strand.
TATCCATAGTTGTATATTATGCATCCCTAGTATGGTGACACAAATTCATCAACCAAAGTGCAAAGGACAAGCTAAACAAGCCAGGAAGTGTTGCTGGATCTGCCTCCGTTACACCTTTTTGTAATATCCGAAGCATATAGGCTGAAAATCGCAGGGTATGAAAATATACTCATTAAAGAGGGTTTGTATAAATTGCTTCGACAGATACTTGTCCGCTGTTGATTGTGAGAGAGAACACATTGGAGTGTGTAGTGTTTTGTACGATAATTAACTTTAAAGTTAGAGAAAGTTCAGATTTCGGAGCTCTGCGGTGACACATTCACAGTTAGATCTATAATCTGTACTAATAAGTAGAAGTGACGTTAGCTGCACTACCGGCTATTCTATGGGGAAGTTTCCTAACCTAAAAATTGTAGAAACTAAATTGTAGTAGTGCAATCCTAGTTACAAAAGAAGTACAAACATTAAAATAAGGAAAAAGACTGAGTTTAACTGCTAGACTTTCAAATTGGCGGAAAATCAATTTATAACACCATGTCTGAAAGTCGGTAAACGCAAAAAACGAGGGTTATGATGGCCGTAGTTGTGTATATTATTAAGCAGTGTTGTGTAGTTTCGTACAGTTAAATTATTGTTATTAATTACCTTTGAAAGGAAAATAGAACCGTAAATTATTGAAAAATGTTTATAAAACCATGAATTTCGTGGCTATAACTTGATCCGCAACCTTAAGTACATAAGTGTGACAGTCATTAGACGGACTAAGTGCGGACGATAGCGCCTTTGGAAAATACGCTAAAACGAATAAAAAAATAGGCTTCGACAAGAAAAATAACAAAGATAAATGAGAATTTACAATATGCGGGTTTTCACAAGGTAATTCCAAACAGCATATACTCAAAAATAAGCAAACTATTGAATGGGAAAGTTCCAAATGGCTCCCCCTCTCACTTCTTTTAACAAAAGTACGAAGTTATGGTACACTTAAAATCATAAATTCGTAATTATCAGATGCTGCCTTCACACACCTACAGGCGAGAAAGACATTTAACTAGCATCTAATTGACACCTTGACATCTAGGCATGCAACGCTATTTATGATTTTGCACTTTAGATGTAAAATATAGCTACAGCGGACAGCAAACAATAGCGTGTGGATTTTCCTGAATAAACATGTAAAATAGGTCAAGTAAGTATAATAACACGAGACAGCATGGAAAAATTAAGACAAAAAGTTCTCGCCTCTCAAACAAAAAAGCTAAATCCGTGAGTGTGTACAAAACAATTTAGCTTCCACCGAACGCTTGCTTTCACACTTAAAGCAATCACGGTGCAAGATGCGATAGTCGATAAGCTATAACGCGTCACGTGACCACGCTGATATCTAAATGAGCCCAATTAGTTTCAGTAGCGCCAATACCCTCATAACCCGTGATCGAGATTGAACCATGATATCAATGAAGGATAACGACGTACTTGTGTAGGGCGGTGCATAAATGTGTAAATAACAATCCGCTTTCCAGGCATTTAGTATTACTTGCACATCCAACGGATGGGAAGTATTGTACCGCAAAACAAATTTTTATTTGCTCATTCGCTTTAAAATGCTCGAAAACGTGCAAAAACAAAATTTGAACAAAAAATAATTTCTTGTGTCTGTCTGTCGGTCTATGTATGGACGCGATAACTTTCGAAAGACTTAACATATGAACTTGATATTTTGCATACATATAACTCCCAAATACCCAAAGCGAGCTATTTTTGGGGTAAGTAAGGTATAGGGAAGGGGATGAAATTGGGGGGTAACTACCCTTTTTTCAAATTTTTATTATTTTCCTTTTAGTTATTATTGAAAGGATTATTCGTCCGTTTAAATTTTCGCTGCAGCAAACTGTTAAGAGGATATTAGCAAAAACCGTCACTCAAAAAAAACGTTTTTTCCTAAATATCTCCGAAAATACTTAATATATTCAAAAAGTGAAAATAACAGATGGAAACTAAAATTTCTTACAAAAAATGTTTTATTTTTTTTCCAAAATATTGACATTTTCGAAATATTTCTAAAAAACTGGATTTTGGACACTTTAACGATTTAAAAAATTTATTGACTTTTACATCTCCTTTACATCCAAACTGCACACGTTTAAACCGATCGTAAAATTTGACAGGAAGTTTATGCTAATTAACTCATCTGACATTTGTGTGTATATTTACCCACATGTTCGACAAGACAAACATTTGCGCGAGTGAGGTTAATACTCCTATATTATTACAGAGTTATTACATCGGGTTGGTTGAATTCAAATTCAATGTCGTTCATTCACATCACTAACAAAACTCATTAAAAACGACGGGTTCTGCTGGTAATCAGTTTCTCAATGACAATGCGAATCTAGACGAAGAAACCAATAAGAACGAGTCCGTAACCGACAACGTTATTTCCGTAAATAGATCGCAAACAAGAAATAAATCGAAGTGTTTTTATCTTTTTTGGGCGCTAGTTTCACATTGTTCTAGCTTCGAGAAAGCGTACATGGATACAAGTTAATCCACGCCGATTCTAGAGGGCTTAGATCAATAAACTTTAGTATTTAAAACTGTAATACACAGTTACGTCACTTGTTTACTCTTCCTTTAAAGGAGCGTAACAGATTCTGGCTTAAGACAGACAATAACCACGCTATAATAAAAGTTCGATTTAGTACCTCTTTGTTGCATTTTATCGCCTCTTTATTAATCTGTACCTACGTACCATCATTTAACTAAGCGCTCTAGTCAATATATTTAGCGTCTCAGTAAGTTGTGATTTAAAGCTCCTGTCAATTACCAGGCACCAAGTAAAATCGTCGTTTATTGCAGCTAGCGATGTTTGACTCAATTCACAACCAGTTTTTGTCAAATAAAGGCCTACAGTCGATAAACTAAGTTGATTTTATCCCACAGATCATCTAGAACTCATCGCACCATCTGCTTATCGGTGTAAATCAGCAACATGTCAATTAAACAAAAACCTATTAATTGCTTGTCTGGCCATATACGGTATTATATGTACCTAAAGCTGTTAGTACCGTAAATCCGCGGACTGCATGATTTAATACGTGTCCGTAATGGGCGGCGCATCAATTATTATTAATAACGAAGGTCGGAAAGAACTCTGTACATGCGGATACTAGCAAGAATGCACTTCACGCCGCGAATCATGCTTTATTGGGAATATCGAAACTTGACGGGCGCGCTATTAACAACAACTTGACATTTTGTTCACAATCAATCCGCCAGAGGCGCGAGTTGCGACCGTAATAATCGTATTAATTGAATCACGACTTGGCCAAGCGGTACTTAACATTGAGAGATTTATCTGCAGGTATAAATGTCTCGTTTTATAGATAGCCTGATGGCAAAAGAAAATGCCTCGGGGGTACAAAAAGCAGTTTAAAAAGGAAAATTACTCTATATAATGTCTCTCCATCCTTTTCTGTCTATAGCAAGAACCTTCCAGTTTCCTAAATGCTTCTTTCCCCATTGACACTTTCAAACTATTTCCTCAGCCTGGCTCTTCTTGCTTGAATTTTCTCTCAACCTTCCCACCTTTTCAAATGTTACTATTTCATGACTTCCTAGCTTGTCCCTCATTCCCAGATCCCATTTATATTTTGCCCTCCAAATATTCCCCTCACTAACTTTCCCTCACCAGCAGCTGTTTTTCATCTTTTGTGTTGAAGACTTGCATATTAACTGTTGGCCGATATATACTAAACTTAATTTTTGTAGTAGATGGCCACAGAAAAGTATTACATTGACAAGAAGAACATCTAATGCAACAGCCCTAAGACACACGATTACTTTCAACACGACTCGTTTATTAATGTAAAAAGAATACAATGAAACTTATTGAGTATTCCACAAATGTTGTTCAAACATTAACAAAATATGTGCTACCTTTGGTGTGCCACAAACATATTCCAATCTCGACCATACTTAACAAAACAGTTTTGGAAACCATCTTTATTGAACACTTTTAATAGGATTTTATTGGCGTTTTGAGTCTCTTCTAGTTGTCGTTACTTTTTCCATTGGCGGTTTGACTTTTCTTTGTAAAGAAAGGTTGGCAAATTTTATAAACTTATTCTTATGTACTAGCACAGACAAATGAAAAAACTCAAGTTGTGGAACACAGAAGTTCATTAAGTAACAAAAATACTAACGACTTACCACTCTCGTTCTGTACAGCTAAACTACAGCACGCTTCATCTTGTTGAACCGTAAACAAATTCGTTAATTTGGTCGACGATAATGTAATAGCCACGCCGACCTAACGAGTATTTTTTCATTCTGTCAAAGAAGTTTCTTTAAGACTCATCGAGGACGTAATTTTTCCTCTAATGCAAGAAAAATATCTATCATTAGTAATTAAAAGCGATTTATTTTACGGCTGTGGTACTCGCGTCTCCAATAATCTCCGTCCATAAAAATAAACATGGGCGCCCAGAAATACCTACACATACGCGTTTGCCCGACTATTTAAAATTCTAACCACATCCAGCCGTCCGCAGTCCGTCGCTTTTTATATCTACGTAAATGGGCATGTTGAGTACCTAGAGATTCTGGCTATGTTGCCAAATTTGTTACACACAAAGGGCGTACAATTAGGAATATTAACTTTAAAAATTTGTAGCTTTAGCTACGTCCATTTTACAAAACTTAGGTATATTAAATTTTGAGAAAATACTACCCAAATGTCTTTTTATTAGTATTTGTTTATAGACTTTATACAGATAATGTATTAAATTGGGCTCTATTAATAAATATACGTATATACTATACCTACGCTAGTTATTAATAACTAAGCACTTATCATGATAATGTAGATGTTTTTAAACATACGTAACATCTGTGAATAGGCTTTTCATCCTGAAATGTGATAGAGCCTGCAGTATATTTGTGTCCGCAACTCCAGTGTTCAAAATAAATCAATTTCGGCAGACACGAAATAATAAATAAATGTATTAAGGATTAGGATTAGAGTTCGGTGCCGAGCGACGTAGTGAACGCACGCAAGCGAACTGTGCTTTGAATTTAACACTGTTATTTGTATTAAAAGTAAATCATCAAGCTATATTGCAGTGAAAATTGAACGTCCTTATGTCAATGAGCAGGTGGTTGATGTAAGTGTAATGTGTTTGATTAGTATACCTGAAACCACCATGCGCGGCAGGAAGTATTATACTTATAGAAACCAGGAAGACATGGAAACAAGCCCAGCTACAGAAAATCGGATCAACCTTAAAGAATACTCCGATAGAAAAAAGTAATCCATGCTAACCGGAAATATCCCATCTTGTGCCACTTGCAAAAGACAAGGAAATAATAAATAAAAGGTTCTAAATGTGTACACAACTCCAAGCAGCAGCTCATACGAAAAATCTAAGGGAAGCAATCACTGGTTCGGTGCATCATGCAAACCTTCCAATTACAATACCCAGCTTTCCGTAACACGCACCACGTGAGATCCCACTAGCAACAAGCGTGTCACCCCTCCAACCGACATAGACGGCTGGTCCGGGGGTATAAACGGGAGCGACATAAATACCTACGATACGCTGGATAAATCAATAAAAAAGAACTCTAATAAACGATACACCCACAATACGTTAGATATACGTGATATTAACTTATGAAAAACTTTCAGCTGCATTTCCCAGTGCCAAGCTTTCAACATTCTGTCTTTAGCTGGACATTAATTAGAACAAAGTTGCATGATTCTCACAAAGTTCCTGTCGATGACGAAATATATCTGTTTAAGACCACCAAATCAAAGAACTCACAATCATAAGAAGAACCTAATATAAAACGTTATGATCCGGCACCAAACAACTTCAAAACCAATATGTCTGTAAGACATTTCCAGAAAGTTCTTTTCGCGCACCGAATAAACTATACACTAACAGGTGCAAATCGGATCATTGTTAACTTCGCGCTCCGTTTCTAAATATTCAGAAATGGCAACAACGAGCAAGGCTCGGAACAGAGATTACCTTTAAAAGCTGCACTCGGACCCAGGTAGCTATTCAAGTCGCCGAGGGTGGGATGCGCGGAGGGTAAAGTACGGCACGAAGATCGCGCTTCCAGCACTCGCCACAGAGATAAAAGATAACCCTTTTAGGACAGCATACAAACAGGCGTTCGGACAGAAACACAGCGGAAAAAAGAGATTACCGCAGATGCGGATAAGTCCGTACAAAAAAACGCAGTGCTATTGTCGTCCGCCTGATTTAATGTAACAAAGCAACAACTGGAGGGTTTATGAGACAGTCAAGTGCGAGGACATCGGGAAAAAATGGGTCGTCAAAAACTGCTTAAATTTTGGGCTAGGAAGAGTGTTATTAAGTGAGGGTAATTGGTGGGTGTTGCGAATGCACCGGTGGCTCCTATTGTTCTTTGATTATTGTAATTTAGGAAATAATACAGGCAGGGTACCTAAAGTCTTGCCTGATGTATTATAACGTCGTCATCTCCCCCACCAATGTTAACTTTTGATGGCGCTAACAGAAAGTTCGAATAAAATACGAGCATAAAATCGTTAAAAAATAACTTCCTTTTCAGTGATATCTATAGGTTCCTCAAAAACCAAGATGGCCTTACAGTCGCCAGAAACTCGAAAATCTTGATCAACATCAACAAATTTATTTAATAGCGAAATCGGGCAATCCTTTCTAAACCCACTTGTATTTATTATTACTACCATTTCTATCTGCATTAAGCATATATTTAAGAGACATATGAATTCATAATTCATAATAGTTTGTTACATTTTTGGATTCGCCACTAAATTATCAATATAACGCACCCTGGTTTCTTGGACATATCTGCAACAGTTTTTGACTTATGAAAATTTATGGGTCAAAATAGCGTCGCGCATAAACCCACAGACCATTCAAAATAACTTGACCAACTTTTCAAATCGAATCCTAAAGCTTTAGCGCATCTTTTGAGATGCACGCGAACTAGGAGACGACATTCCATCACCTACTACGATTTTTTTTTTTGAAAAAGACAAACTCTAGCAAGCATTGCTGTTTTTCATATATTCTGCAGCTGTTGCTGAATGATCTCTGAACTCTTTTACTTCACGTACCCCCAAAGATAGAAATATATGGGACTTAAGTCGTGTTGGGTAAGGAATGGTACCTCATCTGCCTATCCAACAACTAAGGTAGGACTGATCTAAACACTATAGCTCTATTCTGTGGTTGTAACTGTACACAATCTGCAGCACGATCGTTTTGTAAACACATTGTCTTTGTGGTGTTCAAATCCACTTGTCACATTCTAAGATGKTAAAAAATGTAAATATCTTTCGTMATGTGATTTGCAGTTTTCTWCCCCAAACATTAAGTGACCATAGCTTTTGGGATCAACAACATTCTTCAACCAGTGAGGATTTTTGATTGCATGCATTTGCATACAAAATGCAACTCTGCAAAATCATTATCTTACAATTCTTGATGTAGGGTGGAATTTACATTTCATATTATGTTCACACTATTTTATCAATTATCGCTTTTCCGCTACTGTATCTTTGCTTAACCATTGCTTGCTTGTTATAATAAAGGATTTCTGATAGCTGCGCCGATACAGAAAACCATATTCACTAATTCTTCATGAGTGAAATAGATATCGTGACAAATGAATGTACTTAAACCTACCATTATTTTGAAAGTAGATGGAAATGTCAAATTTTACCACAGTGTACTGCAATACAATAATATAGGGTGTTGTATATAGCTATAAGAGTCGAGTTATTGCAAGTTTTAATTTTTAGAATGTGCCTTTTTATCGCACCGATAGATATCGTTTAAAAAATCAAGTCGTTAGCTTGGATAAAAAAAAGTTATGAAGCTTTCGCGCCCCTCTTACTCACCCACACTATATTAGTAAAGGCACCAGGAATTTGAATTTAATCATTCACCATTAAAATTGGTGCAATTACATTTACGCCCGGCATCCGTAACATCAAGAGCAATTGAGAATCGAATTAAATATCAGTAATACCGCGCAATTCTCCCGGTAATTTCAATTATGGGTTGGCAGACGAACTTCAATCTCGCATCAGCTGCACTTCCACTTACACAACCGACGATGAGCTTTTACACTACGCACAAGATGCGATCGAAATGGAATAATTGAAGAACAACACGGCTGATTGCGCGGCACCTTTCAACCGCCTGAAATTTCAGCTTAATGGAGTTTTCCACTCAGGCTACGCGAGGAATACCTAAACTGCTCTCTGCGGCCGCGATGGTCAGTGGATGCTTTTAGAATGAATTACACAACCGGTGATTATCGCATAAGTTTGCCGAAAAAAGTTAATTGAAAAGTGGACACTGGACGTTCTGGGAGGAAAGCACTCCGATGACTCGGCGAAGTGAGATGTTGATGCAAAGGGATGGGAAACTGCGTTAAAAGCACTTCACCACGTCACTGATTGTTATCAGCCGGAATGATGGGAAGATAAAGGTAGGCAGGCCAAATTCTTTACGCTGGAACTTGTAAGGCTAATGTTAAACGAAGCTAGAAAACCTTTAGAATCAAATCTCAGTATACGACAATTTTATACGTCGTAAAAATTACAGAGACGGTTAATAAATGACAAATAATTTAGGCATTATTTCCGGAGATATTTAAGAAAAACCGAAATTATGMGAATCCGATTTGACTTTCTTGTAAAGTTATTTAAAGTATATAATTTCCATATTGTTTCTGATAATTATTTATATATTTATTACTGCCGGATTTCACAGCGATGGTTGCTAAGCGAAGTTGAAATCCAGTTTCGGTATCTTATATATGCAGTGGCCTTAATCCTGATACGTGCGATTAATATAAGATTGTTGATATCTTAATGTTGTGTTTGAACGTAGATTTGGTTGTGCTTTTTAGAAAATACCATTAGTGGCTACTATACTCTTATCCGACCAAGTCACCACTCACAGAAAAGTTAACGTCGTTATTCGTCACCTAGTCTTAGTACTTGGGTACTTGGCATATTCGAAATTTATAGGTTAAAATTTATTCTTTTTTTAATGATATGATTTGTAGATATATCTACTCCAATATGGTTTTCAATTTTTGTGGACTATAAATAATTTATGCCGTTCTGTGATGTGCTTTTAAATGCGCAGATGAATTACCAGTTATAAAAAGAATTCCATCTGTAGAAATACTATTAAACTACACGTAGTTATCAAACGTTATAATAAAAACCCATTTTAAATACGTAACACACAACCTTTATGCAATTCTTCCTTTTCATGCACATGTACACCACTGAACACGCAAAAATAAAGATGTTTAACTTAAGTAACTCTCTGTAGCACGTTTGCTAATACGGGTTATACGATGACTACATGTTTTATAATATATATTTCCTTACAGAACTGATGTTTCAAAATACAAACACAAAACTTTAGGAAAAAAAATATAAATTGTATTGTAGCAACAAAAACGTTATTTTGTAAAATAAACAAGTTTAGCTGTCGCTTAAGTTGGTCATTATTCCGTGGGAGAAGTGTGTCTTACTACTTGTTGAATGTAAAAGAAAACAGCAGGCTACGGCAGAGGAAAGGACTGAAAAAGAAATCAGACAGCCGGGCATAGAGTTCGGTTAGCACGAAACTATGTATGAGTGTGTGGTGTGCTGCCCAATGATAGTGGGCCGTCCCGCAATTGGGTATATGCGCCAGTCCGGCAATGGACATGGAGGTTCTGGTGGTTTTTCCACCCTATAGTTATAGGAGTCCTGGACAGCGTGGTTCGGCAATCCTGCCGTGATCTGCTGCTAGCAGCAATGACCCGGCCGATATTACCACCGGCAGTTCCACGCACATGGAAAAGAAGCTTCTAGTGGGTCCATACATTTGACCAATTTATTAATTGCCTGGTCGAAAGACTGGGGACTAAGGATTGCAATTCCTGCTGATCAAATGTTACAAGTTACTGTCCTACGTATGCTTCATCCAGAAATCCAGAGCCATGGTGGGGGATACCCGTTGTAAATTAACTAAAAATCTATGTGTGATTATCTCGCCAATGCTGCCCGTCTGGTTCTAATTAAACGTGTCAATCTGGTCTGTCACCCTGAACTCGAGTGAGGTAGTGGTAAGAAAGGGAGTGAATGTGATGTAAGAATAATAAATACATTATTTTTAACACTAACCAATAACGACTAACATAATTGCCATCTCTGTTTTGGATGCTACAGTATACATAAGAATCTATACCTTCTTGAGTAGTCCGGAAAGTCTTATTACCACGAAGAACAACATGTACTGTTTCAAATGAATGTACATACATAAAAGTAAAATAATCTGATGTTCATAAAACGATGAAATTTGGAGATATAGTCAAATACCTGCCTATCTATTCCATAACTCAAGTCTGATTGGCATGAGGAAATTACTATCGAATTAAAGGTATTAGCAAATTTTGCTTTATAGCTTCTCTGTCGCGACGATTTTTCATACTTTTAAACTTCTAGTAATTTTCATGACAACTTCGCTCTCAATAATAATAATTAGTTGTTACTGTGACAATTTTCACGCTCCTTCTTCTGGTCATCAATTATATCAAATATCTGCTACCACGCAGCTTGCACAAAACCCGTGTTTATCCAATTAATGTACGTCAACGCCGCTTAGCCCGTTTTGTAACAACCTTGCGTAAAGAGCTCCGAAAAGCCCGCTTAGTAAGTTACTCGAGTGCATCGAAGACTCGTGTGAAAATTCTTATTAATTTACAAAACCGAAGTGGCATTATTTATTGCACCAAGCGGTGAAATTACTTCGGGCCACATACTTAATTATTAACAGTTTATTCTACGGAGCTTCACGGTATTAAACCCATTCACGGATGAGAGGACACTCGACGCAAGTCCGTAAACAAATGCGGTTCGTAAAGGGTTAACGTCGATAAATCCCAGTGAAGTGTTTCATACTTGACAACATGTCGATTATTAAACCGGGGTGCTGGACGTATCGAGTTCAGGGGAGCGAAAAGTATGCCAACGTGCGCACCCTAAGGTTTCCCACACTGTCAAAATGCATCAATTATGTTATTACAATGGATAAATCCATAATGAATGCTAATTAAAGCGTATTGTTTACTACTCAACCTGAGGAATAAGCTCCTGCGGGGTAATCGTGTAGCTTCCGAATTCGCTGCATAATGTCTATATTAAAAGAATGTGCAAGGTTAAACTAACACACTGAAAAAAATCAATTCAGTTAAGTTCTTTTATTTCGCTCTAATCTACAGTTAGACTAGAAGACAGTGCACATCCACATCCGTAGCTTTGTATTTTGCATTACAAAAAAATAAATGTTGAATAAAGTCTTATTATAATCACTCCTAGTTGAGAACTATTTTTGATATAATAAATCAGCAAGTGAATGAAGCTTTCCTACTTGCAAACCTGAAATGTTGAATACGTTTATTTTTACAAAACTCACAAACGGTTAACCTTCAGTGTAAGTTATTACAGATTCCAATGATCAAAAGTAGTATTAAACCTTTACATGTACATTTTAGTAGAAAAATAGATGACATTGCCATCTGTCAGCAATTAACTCACAAGATGACAAAGCCATCTAGCAGCCTTAATGGGAACTACTTCTTGAAGGGAGCGCCCTGTAATCTGACAAGTTGGCATGCACCTGCATACACTCAAATGCATGTCTGTGCTATGCTGTCTGCACTAGACCTAAATTGCACTGATGAGCTATAATGACAGCAAAATAGATCTAGCTGCAACTGGTTGTGGAGCAGGCACTATAGCATAGAGATGCATTTGCATACCAATTTGTCAGACTACAGATCACTTTCTTTAGGAAGTAGTTCCCATAATGGCACCTAGGCGGCTTTGTCATCGTGTCAGTGTAATGCTGACAGATGGCATTGTCATTTAATTTTCTACTTATTGCATAATACAAGGTTTCTATAAATGATTCGTGCAACGCGGGCGGCGTTGATTTCGGAATTATTTGTGCCGCCTTTTTAGCACGGCAATAGTACTGAAGATTGCAAATCAAGTTACAGTCACGAAACTGATAGCTTTATAAAGATTTACCAACAAATATGTCAAATAATTAAAAAATCGACAGATGACACGTACACGTCAAAACAATAGTTGTGTTCACTTTCCAAAGAGGTGGCAAATTGATTTAATCGATAGTTTCCATAAGTGCCCTGGATGTATGAATCATTTATAGAAACCCTATATATCTACTATAATACAAAACATAATGTAATGTACAGCACTGTAAAAAATGTGGCAGTTGAATATAGGTAGGAAAAAATATGTTCATCCGTTAAATTATGTATAAAAAATTAGAAACATCTGTAGGTAAACTAAACATTTGTTTTGTTTTTATTCAATCCTTGAAACGAAATTTTGACTTATTATTCAGGATCGATTAAATTCACCAATGATTGTGACMTGTTTTCAACTAAGTAGTCCTTACTGGAAAGTTTTTCTTTCATTTTTTTACTGTATATGGCTATCCCTTTCAAAACAATTATTTAAGCTGTTTAAATACAATGAATTAGAATATAATAAAATTGAAAGACCTTTTTTGAATGACTAGACTGGAAGTGTAACAAATTTGTGTATTAGAAGCATCACCGTATAATTATGCAGTAATCAGTCTGCAAGTATAATTGAAGCAAACGTGCATTAAATCTACATAAAACATAAATAAATAAAACTGCAATTTGTCAGTAATAGCTAAATGTAACACTTATCATGAACACTTATAAGTAAAAGAACGTTTTTTGAAACGCTGGTGTGAAGTAGTGTATTATGCTGTATGATTGGAACTTTTTTGTAGTGCACTAAGCTTTTTAATCATTTATATGCAATTAATTTCTACAAAAATAAGCACTGCAATATCTTATTTTGCTTAATAAAAAGCTAGGGAATGAGGAATGTTAGAAATGTTAGTTGGGAAATGTGAAATTAAGCCTTAGAAAATGGTACTTGACTGAAAAATTTGTTGCCACAAATAGAGACAGTTGGATGTTTTCTCCACTTAAGTAAATATTGATGGTGCAAAATTTAAGAAACTGGATGCTTGTAAAATACAAAACCGAAACAGTAATTGAAAGTTCTTGAAATACAGATACCTATCAGCAAGTGAAGGGGATTCTCCTGCATTTGATTTATGTGAAATATAATATGGGAAGAACGTATAACAAAATATTAGTTTATTAAGTATAAAGATACTCTTTGGGCATTATTAACAGCTAATCCCAATCGAACTACGAACGCTTTCGAATTTTCTTACTCGCGCTTAAATATAGACTTTTAATACCATTCTCCCTCACATATAACATGAAATTTTAATTAGACTTGTTTCACTTTACCGAAAAATTACTGGTATATTTGTAGGTATCTCCATCAAACAGCGTTACTGAACGATATTTATCCAAAATTACACATCCAAGACAATAATTGATATTTAATAAATATTGCTTACGAATACCTTAAAAATACACTTGCAAAACGAGTCTACACCAAAAAGTATGTCACCAAAGCTGAAGGTAGAGAGGGGTGCAATAAACCAAAAGTGGTTTATAGCACCCTCACAGAACTCGACCGCAAATGCAACCACAGTACTTTGAGCACCGCTCCGAATTAATCAATACATAAATATTTCATTTTGAAAGTAACAAACTTTTCTATTTCAGGCTCAATATTCAGGCGGAACAAGTTATGTTGCGTAACAAACTTGTCACACAAAAAATATAGATTTTGTTTTGCTCCAGTAAAGCACACTTTAAAGACAGTAACTGTGAAAATTCAATAATCTAAAACGTTATAATAAAATTAACCAGATTCAGGTCCGTCCCAAAACCATACGAAACAAAGCGACAAACCATAGTAGCGTGACCAATTCCAGCGTCACCGCGCATTCCTAACATCCATCAGCAGTTGTTTTAACATCCGCGATGCTTTTATTTCCATGACCAATCGCCACATGTTGTGAATACATGCGAGAACGCGRGAACCCATTACGAAMACATCGCATCCACGGACTGGGCGCGCACCACGTCACGACCATGGGGTTAATTGCTCTATTGAAATCGCCTCTGCATCAATTATTTTGCCCTACACTTGTCGTATCGTTCACGTGTCGTTTAAATCGTTTAGAAATTTAAAGGTTATCGGGGGATGCCCACTTGTTTGGCGTATACGCAGCAGATGCGTTACATTGCGGCCCATTGTGGAGTTGATACAATGAGAAAACTAAGGGGTAAAAACTACGATCATTGTGTTGCGAGTTTTTGGGGATCGGATTTTCTGTATCGTCACACATGTTCGATATTTTTTACGAGACTATCGTATGGGCTGGGCAGTCACGCGTTTTGACTACGAATAGAACTATTTCTGGGTGTACACTGAATGGAGCTCTGATGTGCAGATCGCTACTATTGTCTAGTTGTTTGCAAAATCTGTTTCTAAAAATCGAATAGTTTTCGCTCGCATTTGGTTCTCACGCTCTCCCCTATTGTCTTTATGCCCCTGTTCATTTGGGAATTGACCTATTCCCAATTCAGCATCTCTAATACGAACACCGTAATGTGTACCGTCACTAAAATAGCCATTTAGAAATATATAAGGAGGGTTAAAAAACGAGGTGTTAAATTTATGTATGATATTCTACTCGTAGCTGATAACTATGACAATTTGAAATTTGTAATAATTTGATGTCACACACTTATAAATCGATTCTGCTTTAACGATTGTCAAAATAAGCAAACCAGAACAATATATATTTTCAAAAAATATTTTCAAAGATGGCGGACTTCCGATTATACCAGGAGGCGACAACAACTTCGCTATTTTAAATGTGAAATACCCTGTTTGTGATTGCACTTTTGAATTGCGCACTGAAAATAAATGCCCGTTTGTTAATATTACATTTGGTTTAAGTAACAGCATTCCGCAGTTACTCGTATTTCAAGAAGAAAAAATATATCTGTGATGCATTAAGAAAACCACGTCTAGAAGAAAAATACCTTTTCAGGTGCAGTTAATACAGGAACCAGATCAGGCTTCAACAATCGACTGCAATTTTCTGAATGAATCCTACACAAATTTCAACATAGAAATACCTTTTTGTTGATAATGTTCTTTTATAGATTAAAGTAAGCAATTGGTTTACAAAAAACTGTCAGCTTGGAAGGCTATGAAGGAATAACGAATTATTCATATTTTTCGAGGTATAGATGAAAATAATTTGATACGTGTGAATAACTATTTTATTATTTATTAAAATTAGTTATTAATAAAGTATTAATTTTATTCCTGGTTTTGTTATTATCAATAGGTCATTTGTTTTGAGTTTGTTATTAAACCCCGGAATCTTGTTCACTAAGCAGTAATAAACAGGGCGTTCCATTTATAATAAGGCAGTTATTTTCCACTTCCGATGTAACTGGAAGTCCGCCATCTTTGAAATCTTTTAAAAGCACTTAATTTTGTACAACCATACTTTCATTCTAGTCTAATTGTTGCTTAATGCATGATTTAGAAGTCAAACTCTATCTGAATTATTGTTAATACTATTATAACTAATTAACTAGTTTGAGAAAACCTAATTTGGTTGTATCAGTAATGATGCTCGTACAACTAAGCAACAAAACTCATACCGTTCAATACAAAGATCCTGTACTGTAGTTACCATCCATTACCATCAGAAACTCCACAGTTTCGATATTAGATTAGATATTAGACATTCTAAAGACGTTAGTGGCTAGATCAGGAATAAATCATTAACTACTCATTAACTTAAATTTTCAACATACGAATGTCATATTTTTAGTGAAGATTTCACTACAAGTCTGCCATGGTACTTCAAAGACGCAATAATCAACTAATGTAAGGTATTTCATGCTTAAGACGAACCACAAAACAAAAAATGTTTATTAGAAAAGACATATATGTATCGTACAGTTGCTTTATAATGTTTTGTGATCTCTACTAATATCTTTCTCTATATCTTTATCTTTTAAAGACCAGTTCTTGTTAAATTCGAAGCATTAATTAATTAATGTTTCAGTCATTCATTAAATAGTACCATCTCATACTACTCTCGTTTTTTTACTTTCAGTTTTTTAGTATTCTTTGCAGTAACTTCGTTCTTATTTTGATAATCAATTTATAAATCTACCACATGATCTGAACTAATGTGAGATTGTTAAATTAATTGGAAAACACTTCGCTTTGAACGACCTTACTAAACGTTTACTTTGAATTGTGGGTCTTTTCAGCAAAAAATACCTGAATGATTGAACTTGTACTTACTTGCAGTATGATTCTCCTCTTGGTGACGAGACACAAGTCCCGCCATTTTTACAAGGACTAGGTGAACACGACACAAAACCTGAAACAAATGACAAACATTAACATTCATTATTCATTCCCGCAAGCGGAAACATTAACAAAAACTACAAGTGTAATTAATTATCGGTCCGCATAACAATTGATTAACGGAAAACTTAAAGGAAATAAAAAAATACCTTCATCTCAGATCCAGATCTAGAATTAGTTTTTATACTAAAAGATGCTATAAACTTACAGAAAAAAAATAGTATTAGTCAGTGCACACGAAAATAGTAGTGCTCATCCATTAAAAAAGTGCTCAAAATTTATGTTTAATTTGCCCATAAACAGCTTAGTTGTTTAAAGCATCTAGGCAAGCATATTTAACGCAGATTTTTTTAAAATAAAATCGTGTGGTAATATTCTTCTAACTCTAAGAGATACCGGGCAAAACGATAGAATCAACATGGCCGCTGATTATGCGCGTTATATAACCGCTGATGGTCTACAGGACGTGACACTGAACCTGTTCTAATTTAAAGTTTGATTGAATTGATAATATGTGTGACCTAGAATTATTGTTGTATCCCGGATGGCTTAATTTAAACCTACAGCGCGCTGCCTCACCATCTCCGCGTTTGAAAAGTCATGTCATTGCACGAGCTTTATAATGTAACCCGCAATGTGAACGCACAAGTATGCCTAGATATCTAAAGAAGCAAGAAAAAACTAAAGTCGTATCGATATCTGCATATTTGCGGTACTTATCTGTAAGCAAATTGAAAGTAAATTTACAGTGTTTACGTTAAATGTAGTCTACTAACTCAGCCTTCTAGAGCTTCTATAATATTCTGCATACTGCAGCATTTTGGAAAATGAATGATTTGTATCATTCCAGAAAGACCTACATAAATATTGGAATTAGTAAATTTAGACTACAGGTATATCAGTATATAAAACCGAGTCTTGATGGAAAGAAAACAATAAGTTTACGACCAACTCAAGAAGCGCAGAAATGTAAATGGAACAATAACTGTAGCTGTAAAACTTAAAAAAGAAAAACTAGTTGGCTAAAAGTTTACAAAACACTGGGCAAGTCTCTACACCTCTGGAGAAATTAATTACGAAAAATATGAGCTGGTTGTTTTTTGACTGTCGTGGACAAATACATATGGTGATAGCCCGAGTAAATTTTGTATATTTCTGTTTTAGTAATTATTTAATCGGTCAGTAACTTGTTCACAAAAATTACGGTTAATCAATCAATTATTCTGTATTTATCTTCAATTTAATAATTATAAGATATCTTAATAGATAGAGAATTAGATTTTCGTTTATCCTTATAGTACATAAAAATCAACGGGTATCAAAATAATAATACGTAACTCCATTATTTAAATTCCTGATATAAATGGTGGCGAACATAGTGTGTAATCTATGTATACATATAAATAATACAAAGTAAAACTAGTTTAAAAGGTTATTAACCGCTACTTCAGACATTACATATACTATGACTCTGCAGACCAATAGTTATTCATAATCTTAGACAGCGATAAAATAGACTGCATGACTATATCCATCATATAAACTAATTATAATTATATAAACAATGAGTGTGTCTGAATTAGTATTCACAAGCATTTAATAAAACCTATCCAACCGGTAATAGCCTTTTTTAATGAAACAGAAACTCAGTGGCATCAATTAAAGTTACAGTTTAGCTAAAAGTATCTTAAAAAGCTGTATATTAATAAGACTTTTCATATTTAACATGAGTGTATGATCAAAAACATATTTATAAGGAACTTAACCTATGTTAAGCAAAGCGTCAAAAATTAGTTAAGAAGTAAACCAATTTGCAACAATAGTTTCAAACTGCTCTGCGTTCGCAGCTATAACAAATTTCTAAGAACCACTGACATCGCGTAAGTAAGCCGTAAAAGAATTTCAAAGGAGGCGATACGATCAGCAAGTATGATACCTGCATTAAATGTCTCAGCTCTTATTCAAGACATTGACAACGGCCCTAATAAACTCGGTTGTACACTGTCAACCGGACTTATCTAGTAGTTGGATTTTCTTAAAGATGGGAGTGTGACAGTCCCGTACAAGATAAGCCTATTTAAAAATGCTCGAGGTTTCTTGCTGTTATATCTTCAGTAAATACCGCTGTTTGTTCCTTGTACATGTTATCTGCGGCTGTCCCGCTCCCCTATTTGTTCATTTGCTTATATCCACTTCTTGATAGTGGTTGTAACGCACGTAATAGGAAACCTACGATGTGATATGCTTCGACAAACAAAAATTCAGCCGCAATTGATAATACGTTGGCTAAGGAAGGCTACATTTGGAAGATATAGAATCAGCTAATCATTATACTAGGTTAGCTAATAAAATTCGTATCGAAATTCTATTTCTTTGATAAAAGTCTAAGCAGAGTAAACAATGTAAATAAGTTACACGGAAAGCACAATATTGTGCAATACTGGAATCGATTGCGATGCAAACTTGGCAACACGCCCTAGATACCACGGGATTTAAAATTCTGCCAGTATAAGATTATGCCTAGACTAGAGGCTAATTCATTGATTTTACAGATATTGAACAAACTCAATAATTCTTAATGTACGGAAGAACTTAACTTCTACCTGAGTGAGCATTTTTAAGCGGCAGAATTTCTGCTACCCTGCAAAACACAACTCAAAGTAAGTCTAAACTCTTCTTAATCACCAAATAGTAACGGAATTTGGTACACTATTCACCCACAGTTTATTATAGCACAACCAGTCTATAAACAAAACGTCGCGCTTTAAAGTATTAATATTTCAATAACTTAATACAAAAGATAGCTACTGGGCCCAGAATTGAGCCCCGTAGGACTCTATCAGATGGGGTAGCTATTCCACTACTTTTACTGAAGATTTACAGCAACACCTTTGATGTACCTACAACTGCAAAATCTAAGGTCCATAAACACGAAAGTCACCACTTCGTTTTGATCTACCTTAGTTGCTACATCTTGCTGTGATCTGTGTGCTATGTCTGTTTGGTATCCACCTTGAAATAGGCCGAAGCCAAACTGGCATTTACCTACCACTGTTTGTTTGCAAAGTTCCGATTTAACATATTAAATATGAGTGGTAGAATTGATACCCTTTATTTCTTGTTCGATTATAGTAATAATAATTTGGACGATCCTGAATTTATATGCTTCTCCTCAATTCATTCTTCCAAACAACTAGTCTCATTACATCAAAAGCAAAAATAGCTCAATCATATATTTGTATTTCGCACAGTTACGCCACTGAAGTCAGTTTCATATAAACGTAAGCAAGCTGATAATTGTTGCTTTAAATTTTTCTCGCGTGGATGGACATCTAATAAAATTATTCACAATCACGCCCATAGGAAACGCGCAGTTGAATTTCTAACGAACCGTTCCTATCGCGCGATTATTCCAAACAATCCACCACGAAATCGCCTTTACAGTGCTGATCTGAAGTGCAAATTACGTTTAGTGCTCTACTTATTTCGGCAACGGCCTCTTTGTTAATCTACTCCGATAAAGCGTTCGGTCTCCAGAAGCTTGCGGTAAATCGTAATAACGGAGACGGACTGACGTCGCTGATGTCACATGCACACCTGGTACGTGATTGCCATGTCAACTCGGTATTGTTTTCAGGTTTAGCTGGAATGTGATGCCTGTGTGTAATACCATCTTTGTGCTTCTTAACAACTCCAAGGAGCTATCGTAATTGGCTTTCATGCACGCCGCAGACAATAAATACTTTCAAGTCCAATAAAAGCCATGAAATAAGGAACCGTTGAAGACCACTACAATGTATAAGGATTACTGGTTATGATATAATTTCATCTGTTTTAGGTAATGCCAGGGTTGAAACAAGTCTGACTGTAATAAACGAACGTCGTTTGAAAATTATGATCTTTTTAACAATAAATAAATAATAAATATAATAAATAAATGGATATTTAAAGCAGTGGCTATTAAAAAGTTCGATCAAAGAATATGAGATCGTGATTTACTAAACACTTGCTTCCATCATTCACATATGCATTGTTGGTCTCGTGTCTGGTATACAAGGCATTCAAAATAATATTTTTGTAAAGAATAGTATGACCTGACAGAATTTGTAAATAAGAATCTTAACTCCC
Organism: Rhyzopertha dominica; assembly: GCA_025024175.1. Lineage (NCBI taxonomy): Eukaryota > Metazoa > Arthropoda > Insecta > Coleoptera > Bostrichidae > Rhyzopertha > Rhyzopertha dominica. The sequence continues at coordinate 25,111,743 of QCXZ01000137.1, forward strand.
GTCATGTTTTGTCTTTTCTCGCCAGTATCATCCTCGTCAGATGATCGTTCCTGATCTATCTTCCTCACTTCCACGTTTCCCTCCCATATAGTCTTCACTTCACCACTGTAACTATCTATCTTCTAAGCTTTTAATTATGATCTTAGATACTTCTTTCCTATCCAATGGTTTCTAATCCTGTATTTCCTCGTAATTCCTTCACATTTCTTAAGCATTTTGTTTTAGTAGTTTGGTCCTTATTTTTTAGGCAAAGGCCCATTATAACCAGGTGTGTTTTTTAGCACCTTCATCTCCAAGGTGATCTTCATTTCACTTCCTATTATTTTCACTATTTTATTTCTTATCAGGTTTATTTCCATATTAGCTTTTGCAGCTTTCTGTCTATATTTGAAGATTTCTTACCGGTACCAGATTTTTATAGACTAAATTGTCCAGTCGTTTCACTTTATTTAACTTTCATTAACAAAATAAATACAAATGAAATTATTGTGCCTCCTGCACTTCCACCAGATCTATATTATTTTCCATCACACCTCTCGTTCTAAGCATATCCATAGGTATCATTTTACGGGACATAATAGACTCGGTCGAATACTTTTTTATATTTATAAATGCGAAATATGGATCCTGTATGTTGTTGTCGTTTAGCAAGCTCAGTCTAGCTAATCTTTGATATCTTATAGACAAGCAACTGAACTCGCTAAAATATAGTCTTAAACCGCATTTCATAAGCTTTCGCCGCCAGAGTCAGATTGAGTCTTTTTTAGTCTCTTTGGGTTTTAGACCGCGTTGGTTTTGCAAATCAGGTTGACGTTTCGTCCCCTCTTATAAGGAGCATCGTCAGGACGGGCATATGAAATATGGCACAAACCACGTTAGTATTCAACCAAATTCTAACTGGTGATATTTCATGTTTGTTACAAAAATATATCTAGCATGCCACTTGAGAGCACTGAAACTTTTTTTAGCACTGGTGATGGTCAATGAGTAAGACAAAAACGCTCACTGCTTTAATTATATTAAATACTCTAGGCATTGTCGTTTCTCTTATTTGATACCAACATATTTCACTTCGATACAATGAATCAGTGCCTCTACTATTCAAAATCTTTTCAAGTATTTTAAACTATAAAAAACAGCTTACTTAAGGAACAATAAAGAATTAGAAAGTAATTTTTCAAATTTTATTCAACAATAAAAGTACATAGAACTACTATTTTTAGTCAAAAATGCACCTTTAGAATATATTTACTGGAAACCTTCGAAGTTTATTTTGGAGATTTCATAATACATACTGTTTTTTATTAAGAAAATATAAAAGATAAAAAAGGAAAAAACAATCTATAAGTACCTAATAGCATTAAGCCAGAGGATTTGATACCGTCAGATTACATATATGTGGAGTCAAATCATTCAGCAACACATTTTGTATGATCAAAGCTGGTCATTATTATAACGGACAGCGTATCTTCTCAAAGTATGTTGAAACTTTGTAATTTTATTACATTTTAGTAATAATGGTTGGTTGTAAAATGTTATTGCAGGGAAAAATATCTTTCATTGTATAGCTGCGTGCTGCATTTATTATTGGAAGCAAATGTAAAATCCAACAAATTTTACAAAGCAGAATAATTCTGAAGCACTTATGGGAATCTAACTGCTTAATGTTAAGGAAGCTTTATTTGAATACGAGTGTTCAAACCACCATGGTTCAAACACACTAACTTTCGTCGTAAATATTACAAAAGAATATTTGAAAGACATTATTTTAAGGAGTCTCCATTTATTTGTGTGCATCTAGTTAAATCAAATATATTACTTGCGACAACTGGGTCTTCTTTAGCACAATGTACAACAATCTGACAAAAATTCTTTCATTTTCACACAATAATTTATACTATGAAGAATACATATTTTATATTTCATATCTTAAAACAGCACCCCCAAGTTTTGTTTGTCTAAAGCGGTACTTTAAACCTAAAATATAGTAAAAACCTAAACACATTAACCACAATTCGTTTGTATCCATAGTATGATCGAGTATTAGTACTAGTACCTGCTATTTAGCTTATAAAGAAAAATTACAGAATACAATGACTAAGCAAGAAAAATGTGCCACCTGGTGAGAAGTGGTGTAAAAAAATCGGTTTTTAAACAAGTTTCACTAATAGAGAATTAGATAACTGTATTAGGCTGACCGTTTTCTAATAAGCATGACAATAGAGCAACCTACATGATTCTTCCTGAATAGTAATGTTTTTCATGATAATATTTACATCAACTTATTTACTTATAGGTATTTACAGTTTTTAGTGAACTCAGTTCTCAATTACCCAACAAAACCATATTTCATCCAACCAACGATAGTTTAAAAAAAGAGAAGCATTTTTCTACACAATTCATATAAATTTTTATAAACCAGACAACACTCTTCCATTAATAAGTTACAACTACTTGATGTTAGTTATGCTGACTGCTGCATTTGATATCTTGCAAAGCAATCAACCTCATAACCGCCATCTTTTAACATTATCATTACTCAGCAATTTACAGCGAAATTCCTTACGATTTCCTATAACATCTGATACCTCCACCAGGGTCTCGAGGGGAAAGTAAAAACACTCCCATATAGTACGCTTAGGGTGGTTGGTTCGACTAGACCACCACCTGTCGGAACCGTTAACCTCGCATGGAGGGAAGACGAGCGGTTATAAAAGAGGGAAGCGATATGACGTCAACACGGCAGCTGCACGTCCCGAACGCAACGACCAGGTCAAACACGAAGGCATTAGATGAGCTTTACAGATACGCTACGAATAGGTAGGTGAACCTTTATTGAAGTTACCTGAGCACACCGAGTATTTAATACATACCTATTGCAGAAATATAAACTATTTTATGCTTCTTTGTAAACTTAAAAAACGCGCTTAATTAAAAATCATTATCATTTAAATATTTTCTGCTTTTTATTAGTGTTTTATTAGCATTAGATATTTTGCAATAGATTAAACAACTTGACATTATGACAATGTGGCAAATTGAAGTTTATTTAAGTTTCTCTTCATCTGAGCATACCTGAAATCGAAAATTGTTACATCTACCTATCAATAATAAAATTTTGTCGAAAAAAATGAGGTCAGCAGCACGCGCTGTTTCTAGGGATGCTAACGATAACTTCGATACTTTGAGGGTAGAAGTATCGATATTTGACGTCTATTCCTAGATTCCTACAGTCGTGCAATATTTGCTGATAACGATACTTTGGCCATAGTATTGAAAAGAAAAAAGGCGTAAGAATCAAAGATCCACTAATAAAGAAATTCTACCTATTCACGTTACTCATTAATTAAATCTGATAAACGTGATCAGACTGCCTTGTTCTCAGCAATAAAATGATACTTATAAAGGTAAGCCATTTTTACAATTTTCTAGGTTATTAATACTTCTTTGATGTATCAATACTTTTCAATAAAGCATCGAGCGCTATCGTTACTTGAATCATTCGATAGCAGCATCAATACTAGCGACTCAGACTTCAACAGGCAGAGAAGGAAGCGAGTTAATATTACATTGTCATTAAGTTTCGAGTTACATTTAAAGTTTCAAACAAAGAGAAACGAAAGTGAGTTAATAAAAAGGAGTTAAAATAAAATACACCCTTTATAACAAACTTAAAAAAATTTTTGAATAAATAAGACGTTAGTTACTTTTCCGCTAGTTCACAAATATTTTTAATGCGTGGCTTATTTCTCCAAAATTAATTATCAACTTTTATATCGCAACATACGCTATTAAGCTGCACATTAGTCCAGTGGATATTTATTATGTGTCTTATAATAGAAAGGTTGCCTCCTCTAAATTTAACGGTACTATAAGCTACATTGGTTAGGACAAAATTGAAACGAAGACGATGGCAGAGGTCAGAACTAATTAGAAAATACGGAGGAGTGTATTAATAAAGAACACATGAAAGGCGGTACCAGAAAAAATTAGTTTCTCGCGAAACCTATAATTTTGTACTTCATTACTAATTTTATGATGCTGCGCACAGTAAACTAAAATAGAAAAAAAGCACAAGGTGGTCGATCGATAATTTACACTAAATTTGATTTACAGTTCTTGGTTTATTATTCCTAACGTTAGTTCCAAAACTGACCTCTGAAAAAGCATTAATTACCTGTGCATTATTATTAAACAATCTTCTGTTAGTTATGCTATTGACAGCATTCTAATTAAACAGTGTTTAATAAACTGTTAATTTTAATAAGAAAATTATGCACTACAACTTTGGCAACTGGCCATACCCTTGTAGGTTTTCCTCGCATGAATCGTTGACTTACATACACTTTCTTCTTATTTCGAATAAATTTAAATCATCTGACAACTTTCTGAACTGACAGTTTGAATGAGTTTAGTAGCGATTTGGTGATGTTTTACAATTTTTATCTCGTATCTGAAATCTGATGAATTATAATACTTGACAAACTCATAAATATCATTAATACAATACAAAAAAAGTTAGGATAATCACAAAATATTTGAATTTTAATTATAGTATGCAAAATACCAACGTATAATAAGGTAATTTATGGTATAAACTATATACAGCATATGGCCTTTAGCAAAAGCCTGTGTAATAACTATTATTTATGCAGTAAGGGAGTAAATATGCTTTTATGACATAAGACGTAATTTTCAAAGATCATAAATGTAAGTAGTGCTCATGTATATGTAAACACAACTACGAACATAACTATGCGCGATCGTACATGGGATATTGAAAAAGGTTTCCGAAAAATAAATAAATTTTACATTCACATTAAAGGGTTGTTTTGATCAAATCTGAACTGGACGAAGATAATAAATTCTGAAGATTGTAGATGTGACAAAACAAGGGTTTCATCAATAACAGTCACTGGAAAAAAAATCAGACATCAATGTTACTGATTGGCAGATTAAAGTTTTGGAATATGTAATATTACCAATCAAAATGAGAAACAGAAGCGCTTCCAGTTTAGAGCTATGCGTTACTCCTAATGTAGGAGTGAAATCAAGAAAGCGAACAAACCTGGTTCTATGTTAATCAAATATTAATGAAATTCGCCACTATTCCTCAAATTTTATCTAATCTGACGAGCAGTTGATTGTTATCAATAAGACCAAAAGTTTTTTGAAATCCAGTATCATAGAAGTTCACAGTATTAACTATGTAAAAGGCAGAAGTCTTTCTAAGTTCCAGCAAGAGATATATAACATCCAGATGTACATAAGTACAAACCAATAATTACTTAGCGCTACACATTTTGCAAATTGGTCAAAATGATGTTAATATTGCTTTAGGCAAGATCTTCCGATCTCGAACCACAATGCAGCTGCAGTTGCATTGTGCGCGGATTATATGCTATATAGGCCTACGTAGACCACATTCTAAGCAACTCTGAAGAAACCATTGTATTTAAAAAAGGGGGCTGCCAACGCTGCCATAATTAGTTGCAATTGAAAAGCAATATGTAGCAGATTCCATCAGTTTTTTTATGAAAGTATAGAATGAAAACTCTAATTAAGCAGCAGATATTTTTTAATGGGAGATGCGATTGAATCGGTTGTTTCAAAATTTGAGTTTTGCTAAATAACGACTGCATAAACAGTTATGTGATGAGTTTATTAACACAGCAGTTATTCAAACATTGTTATAATTGATATTAAATATAGTTATGACATTTAGCCCCTCGTACAAGCAGATTTGAAAGGTATGGGCACAAGTTTTATTATACTGACGACTGGCAGTTTTTTACAAGAACTCCGCAACCAGACATCAATGGTCTGTACGCCATCGTAATTTATATGAAATTCCCACCGTTATAAAATACTAGGAGAGAAAGTATCTCGAGCTATTATTCGAACCTCTACCTATCCAAAAAACGCCACGAAACCGTGTCCGACTTTTATCCTTAGTCGTCGAATTGCAATAAATATTAAGGCGGCGGATGGAGCAAGGCGAGTTGAAATTTATGAATTTTCCGTCGCCGATTCTCAAGCTTTCTCTCGGTGCGCGGTGTCAGCAAAGAGAACACGCCCGGTAGATAAGTCATCGAGAGCATGCGAAGGCGACTTTTACGCAGCTAATCGCAGGCCTCGATGAGAGGAAGCAATGTTGTCGGAAGGTTCTTAGCGGAGCGATCACTAATGTAATTTACACAATATGAACTAATGATTACAATGTAGAGGATGATAATTAAAAAGCAAAATCGCCAATGGCCCCGGTAAGAATAAAGACAGTTGAACTAATATTACTCGAATAATGAAACTAAAATTCAATCAGACTGGAAAATTAATTAAACTGTCCACTTGCAATATACAACAAATACAACATGTAGTAAGTATATGTGGTGATGAATGTTGAAACACTGGGTTGTCATGTTGGCTGTGATAAAACTAAAGGTTATCTATTACGAGCAATAGTCTTCTGCATACTCCAACACACAAAGTTTTCCACCCAAAATTGAGTATCTTTTTTCATCATTCTCTTGTTCGACCATCACCATACGTACAAAAGCATAATCTAGATTCGCCGTTAAAGGCAACAGCATACCATTCCTGGTTCCACTGTACTTTTTCTCTGCACCAGCCCCATTACGCTGATGCTCAATAGTGAGAGGCAGCACTAGACGAGGACGTTATGATGTTGCGAAAAACAGCCGGAAAACGGTTTGCATTCCAATAGGCATTCGTTGTTTCGTAAACCACTACCACCTTCATAACAGTGAAGAGGTTTCTTCGAACCAAAAACTTATAAGATGACGAGCATTGAATTCTGAGGTTCTTAGTCGAGGTCCTCTTGTTCTTCGTGTTCTACATCCCTGTAACTTCTCCTGACAACGTGTTGAAACTCTCAATATCTCAAAAGTATAAACTAGTACCAAGCAAATACACTATTCGAATCTATCACTTACCATCTATCAAACTATCATGTATTCTGGTTTTACCAGACTGACAAATCAAAGAAGCTTTTATACAAAGGGTAATTTTTTGCCTATATAAAAAACGATAACACAAACGTTAGTGAGATTATAGATTTTATGCAATTCACAGAAAATTGTTCTTTCTAATTAGAAATTAGTCACGTTTTATGATTATCTAAGTTATACATACTCATTTAACTAGGAATTATAATTATAATAATTATTCTAGGCATTAATTTCTTGCGAATTACTTTAAAAAATTTTGAAAATACACTGCTTTTTCGAAATCAATTTAGTGCGGTAGAAATAAGTAAAAAAATCATGCACTAATTGCAATAAAAATGACTCTTGTTGTAAATGGTAGGTATGACTCTCCTAATCAACATACTAAAAATATAGATACATCCGTACTGTTGCGCGTTTTTTTGGTCATCTTGAAAAAATTAAAATAGCATGTGTGACATTAAATACAGATAATTTTATACTGAAAAATAATTAGATAATGTTTTAAAGGAATAGAAGGCAATAACGAAATGGTGACGGAAAAATAAAAACAACTTAAACGAAAATGTAAATTTAGTTTATTTAGAGCTAAAATTTCACATTAAACAAAATCTAAAATTAGAAACAGTTATAAAGCAAAACCTGTTTTTATTACTTACATCAATCCATATCTCTTCTTCATCTAAATAAAATTGTCTCCTGTGTTTGTTTACAGTGTCGTTTCCACATTAGTTTTTTACAAACCTCTGAACATGCGAGAATTAGAATGTGAAAAACATCATGCTATCTAGTGGCAATATATACATATCATCATTTTGTTATTATTACCTCTGAACATGAAAGTCCATATCATTGACATGTACATTTCAATATTTCACTGCATTTTGTGTTGAAGGAAAACGAATTATATCAAAACTATTTTTTAGCTGAAGCTGTTTTCAAGATGTGCACACACATTTAGGTTGTTTGTATCGATGTTACCTCCAAACAGTGACACAATAACTTTACAGGCAATTTGGACCAAATATTATTTAGTAATATCTTTGGATGATTCTAAATAGAAAGCTCACTCGTATGAGGTTTTATATTTTATCAAATTTTTGAAATCAGTTTTATTATTGCCAAATAACATAATGATGAAGGTATGCTCTGGGTAATATGTGAACAAAAAGTAAAATTTTTAAGCTTCCTATATAATAGAGGTTTGCATGGCTAGAATATCACAAACTTTATCAGATTCCGTGGCAGACTGCATTCGAATGTTCTTACAAAGTGATGACCTGACCTGACCAACATGTACTTTTTATTATACAAGGAATGAAACTAAATACCTATACATTTGAACGATATAAGAAAAATGACGTAAAAAATGCATTTTGCGCTACAGTACAGATATATATTATTTACATGTTAATAATGTGCATGTTACTTATCATCATCTTTGTTGCAATTAGTTTCACCCCTTACACTATTTCTGCTGCACTTATTTTCAAAAGAGTATTTCATTCCCTTGCCTTAACAACAATTAATGGTGGTGAAGCTCAGCTAATAAACATAATCGTTTGGTTCGCAACTACTTTTTGTTCGGTATCGTGCTTTACTTGTCAGAGCATTACTCGCTACAGTTTAAACTGGATCCTATTTTTTTAAGCAGCAATTACACTTTGGCCTGGCAACATCGGATGCAAGCACATGCATGTTAGCATGTTCTCCGCCAAGCATTTCACTTGCAATTAACCGTAATATCGGCGAGCACATCGGGAGTGGCCGAACGGTACGATGACCCCGGTTAACACCAAAAAATGTAAAAAAAAACTTGCACTCATGTGCCTGTTTTCTAGGTTAGTTAGATGCATATGCGACGACGATGAATTTCCTGATCAAGGTGAAGGGAATGTATATCGACGCTGCTGAACGGTTACATTGCAGTAGTTATCTAATTAGTTGCCAATAATTTTAAGTGGCAATATAAAAAAGGTTTAAAAAACTGCTAAGTTAAACTTTTTTTAAAGAAAACTAATTGTCAAAAAGACAAAGAAAATCTTTTTGCATATCAGTTTTGTGACCTGTCCAGAGTGGAATTATTCGATATAACCTTCTTCAGCCGCATAACCGCATTTCGACAAATGGTACTTCGATAGCAGTGCGTGAAAATGTCACATTAAGGCGTTTGGATTGCGCTCCAAACATAAGTAACAGTTTGCGCTTTCTCAGAAAAATGAGGTGGCATGACGTTACCCTCCCTGGACACAACGCCTGAGGCCTGAGCCCTTTCCACCATTGCCGAAGTCTAGTCCGTGTCACGTGTTCTTTCGGACTTGACTTGATTTCTTTGACAGGTTAGCAGAAATTCTCAAAACTTCTTATAAGCAGTATATTTAGCAACAATGTCGTACATAGCTGATATCAGGCAACCGAACAGCCCAACTATTTCAGTCGCTACAGCTCAACTATTTCAGTCGCTAAACGCCCAGTGCGAAGATTACGGATTATCGCATTTTTTCGCAATACCTTGATCACACGCGGGCACGTGCCCGGGGCGGCAAATTTCAGAGGGACGGAAACTGTTTAGATTATGAAGACGTAATGAACATTTTTGCATCACGAAAGAGTCGTAGCAGACCTTGGAATAAAACATTATAAGCTGGAGAGAAAAACTGTGATTCTTGGTTTTAACCTACTTTTGTTTGTATAAAAAGTTGTAAAAACGACAAATCTTTATGAACAATATAATTAACTTATAAAAGCAATCTTTAGGTACCTCCTCTAAACTTCTTTTCTTAAACTAACGCTTTGATAAAACCTTAATGGATTGGAAGAGAGCGCCGAAAGGCGAAATACAGCACTGACTTTAGGTTATAACTGTTTACTAGACGAAACGTATGTGGCTTCCATGAATGCCAACAAGGACCTATAGCAGAACTATTATATGGCGGAAGATTCAGAKTAAAATTTGCCCGGATTTAAGTGATGCACCCTGTATGTGTGCCTCGAATAAAAATTCATACTGCAAACAAAAGCAATTTACTACCATCGTTGCAAGGTCTACAAGTGCCATACCTCAAATATATCTGACAGGCGATCCTATCAACAAAAATTGAATTATCCCATTTATCTGAACTACGATCGCCAATACAATTTCAAGAGTCATGTTATCCGCCGGCGCAAAAAGAAGATTGATACAAGGGCAATCAATTGCACATCTCTAGCTGGTTTAATTTGCCTAACAGGCCTTTTCTGGGTCTTGCACTGATAAATTCATTGCAACCATTACAGTTTTAGGCGACGGAATTTCTCTTGCGCATTATTAATTGTGCCCATTAGTGTGTTTTAGCATAATAAATGGGCCGCGTAATTTGGTTAAAATAGAAGCTTCGACGTTATGCAAGGTTACAATCTGGCCAAATAAATATTACCGCATTTCTCTCCGTTACCATTTATTCTGGTTTAGAATTGCGAACGTCTACTGTTGCGGTTAATCAGAGCCGATCTGCACTCCTCAGCACATTCTCACCACGGACAAAACAATTATTGTGTGAAATAGGCATACAGCATTTTTTAAATAAATTCCCTTGGGAATGCATCCGCTAAACTAGTATGCAAATTTTCTACCTTTTATAATTTCGAAACACGTGGGACTCGTTTGCTTCGCTGAGTTAATTTTACCCAAGTGAAACAGATACTTAAACAAATCTGTTAGGATGGCAAGTTTATTTTTATTTTCTTCTTAAACATCTTAAAATCCACTCATGGTGCATAGATAAATATGTTGGTATAAGACATACAAATACTGTCACTAAATAATATAAATAAGGGAAAAGCGAAAAAACAGATTCCGTACTTTTCCACGGTGGTTATCTCGACGCTGGCGTTAGGTATTCAACAAAGCAAAAGTTCCTGATTTAAAGTAAAGGTTGTACTAATATTTTTTTCAACAATTATGTTAAATGTACCTATTAGTGCTATCTAGATGAAGGCTGAAGTTATATTGGTTGCGAAATTATTTCCAAGGTGAAAATCTTCGGGCGGCTCAAAATGCAAAACTTTGGGACATCTTTATCCCACACATTAGTATGAAATAGGACATTTTCATTTCTTTTTGCAGATCTAATCTGGTTGGTGGATATATTTTGTTCTCCAACACAGTGTTTCTTACTTTTTATTTATACTCGTTTCAGCAGTAGAGAGAGAGTAATAAATCTACCACGCCACCAGCAGCGTACGCAATGGAAAACTTAAAAGTGTTTCAGATATTATAACTTCGGCGCAACAGACTTAATGTTTGATATCAAATAACAAGGCGATATAAAGACAAGTATCAGTAATGTGACATATGTGACTATTTAAAAGAAATTATTTATTTAAATAATAGCCTTTTTTATGCAAAGCTTTTCGTGAAGATGAATTGATCATAGGTGTAGACATTGTTGCTGAAATGAGTGCAAAATGAGGAAATATTAACCATATATAGACTATTAAAGGAGAAGGAAAGTAAAACTGTCCTTAATCCCAGCAGAAAGCAACTATACCGGTTGGAGAAGACGTCAAAAATCAGATTAGGAGAAAGCTACATTCTGTTTATTTTAACAAAAATATACTAACATTAAACAATATTGTATCTCCAATTAAAGACGATGCCGACATCCCACACCTTAGTCGAAGTTATGTATGAAGAGTATTTTACGAATAAAATTGCGTTGAAAATCACAACTTATTGAAAACGGCGACATAGTTTGCCGGAGAAGGAGACACTTACGTTCAATAAAAACACTACTACCTATTATTTGGACAACACATGACACATACACATCAGTAAGATAGAAGAGGCAAGACAAAAATATCCAAGGCTCTGGGCAAGCTTTATAGAAGGATTGTCAACAGAATGTGTAGATGTGCAGAACATGTCATTGAACAAGAAAAAAATGTTGAAGCTGACCAACATTGTAGAGGAGACCATGGAACTACTGGTTACTTCTGTAAATGAAGACGGCAGTGAATACAAAACATTTAGTTAATATTTATAACTATTGAGCATGCATCTGTACTACATACAGATACCGAAAAATAAAATATTTTCACGCCAAACGTAAACAAGTATTTCTTTATTACACATACAGACAATTTCGGTGTACAAAACCTTTTACAATAAATTTATAAGCTTTAAGAATAACGTTATATCATTATTTTCTTTTTTCACCTTTTAAAATGCTAACATTACGCTCAGCCATCTTTTTTTTGCTCAGATAATGTTTAAATTCAAATAATAAAATTAAAAATATTTCTAGGAAGCTCCAAACCTTAGACACCCTCCTATTGAGTAGTTTTAAGGATTAAGGTGGTCCATCCCTGGGGGCTACGTTGTACAATGTGGTAGTAATGTTTTTTGTAGCTTATTGCTTCGCTGTTAACACTTAACTATACCTGGAACTACTGCTACTTTAATATGCAATAGATTTTGTTACAAATTGGAGTATCTGATGTTTAAGTATATTAAATGTCCCTTTGTAGTTTAGCAATAAGTTTAAAAACCTCGGTTGTAAGGAAACATAAAAACAGCTAGCCATCAACAAAGTGGTAGCCGGTATGCAAGCAATAATTCTTCATTTTAATTGCACGTCTAGAATTAGATTAAACATTCTGTATGGATAAGTCAAGATGGTTGCTCCTATAAAAAAAGAACAAGCGCTGGCAAGCCGGATATTACAGTACATAAAAATGTGCACAAGAACATCGCGTGAGAACAACAGGCCTTCCAAAAGGGGACGAACAATAGCAATCTGCGTTTTCTTTACAGAACGGTTCGCTACAGTTGAAAGTTTTGTTCATTAACAAGCAAATAAGAACACAAAGGAACATGAATTTGAAACGAATGACGCTAGAGCCGACAACGAATGATATATAAATTCGGTTAGTTTTAACTGCGCACTTTAATGAATACGATAAACTTGGTCTGGCAGAAATCCGTTCGATGTGAAGTATTTTTCATTAGCTTTCGGCCTTTTACTGAAAAAAGAATTAAGAGATTTTAAATAACATCTTTGTAAAGATAAAGGCGGTTGTGAAATAATGATTATTTTCAAATTTGTGTAGAGGTACAAAAATATTACGCGCATTCAGTTAAAGTGAATTATCTACTGAATCATAATGGAAGCGTCAAAGAGATGTCATTATTTCCAAAAGAATGGAATGAGAATTAACTGAGTATTTCGGATTACAATGACACAATTGTGAAATTTCACCCTTTAACTGAACTAATAGTGATTAATTCTAGCGAGTACCAATTTACATTTTCTGTAATGAGACACATTGGCTGTAGTTTAGTTTTTATAAATACAAGAAAAACACATTAAACATTTACGAGCCAAAAATCAATAAATAAACATCTCGTTACAAAGAAATATATTCAATCATATTTTATTTGTAAATGTGGTAGAAAGGGAATCTATTCACGAATAACAAGTATTGCAAAATAGATCAATCTGTGCGACGTGTGTGATATTAAATGTTTATATAAAAGTTAATTTCTTGAGAAACGTATGAAGAAAATCAAATTCCTGTAGAAGCGGAACAATTATAGTTTTCATCAGATTTCAAAGAAGTGATCAGATTATAGATTTGTGGCAAAGTTTTTAGCAGACAAAAACGGTGAAAATAACCAAGAAAATACAGAAAATAATTTATAACATGTAAAGTGGAGGTAGGTAATAACTAATAAACAACAAACGCAATGATATCACATCAGCAAAATTTTGTACAAAACTGTTCAGCTTTGTTCCAAAACACTTACTTACATTTTCTTGTATGTTACTACAACACGACAAAATCAAATAAGTCAGTAGGTATCTATAACTCACTCGGTAATTTTAACTTTTTATATTTAATATTATATTATTAGGCTACTATTATAGCCGAAGTAAAATTGTTTTCGAATTAATTCAAGTTAGTAACTAATGATTCGTGTTAAAGTAAGTTCCTTAGAGGCTTAAAAGCTAAGTAGCGCTAGCGTTTAGCTTTTATGTGGAAAAGGGTTACGAATAAGGTAATTTAGTAAAAAGTTATTGTGGGATTATTAAGCAAACATTCAATATTTTTTAACAGAAATAGAAATGCCAAAAGGTAAAGCAATTAGTATAAAGTTGTAACAAATAGCGGCGACTGTCATTTTGGAAATAATAATTATGGCTACCATTTCCAGGCATTTTTTCTTACAGTGTATCTAAAATAATTTCACGTTACAAAGAAATAAGACATGTAGAAAAAAATTTAAAAAAAACATCAACAAAACCTACCAAAACTACATGTTGGATGAATAAAAGAATCAAAAGAGTTATAATCAAAGAGATCCATGAACCATGAATATAATAGGCTGACAATTAGTGCAACGAAGATTAAAGCAAAACTTAATAAATGGATATCCTATTAATTATCAAGTTAATATTTATTTTAATGTAGTTATTTCTATAACCCCTAATCATATAGTTGTTGTTTTCTGTTCCTAAAAGTTAAGCAAAATTCCCTTTTTCTAAAACTTAATTTACTTTTCCTTCGTATAATTTTGCTCTCTTTCAAAAAATAGTAGCTAAAAGGATGTAAATGACAAGGAATGTTGTTTTATTTATCATGTATGATACAAAAATAATGACAAATCTGTTTCGTTATATATTTAAAACAGTTACAAAACAAAACCTACAAAAGAAGTTCTTTTTGATATAGTAGCTTCACTTTTGTCTCTTGAAGATCATCAGTCTTTTTCTTTACAAATCGAATATAGAGCAAACTGGAGAGACAGGTCGACAATGCAGTATTACTACCCGTACCAAAAATTGCAGTTTGAAAAACTGCGTAGATCATGTAATTAAAATATCATCACCTCAGATATGTGTAGATAAATTTAACGATCATTAATGACAAAATGACTAAGTCAAGTTGAAGTACTGGTGTGACAACTAAAGCCATAATAAAGGGGTTAACGCAACCACTGTGCCAGAAAAATTAGAATTACGATAAATTCGTGGAAAAAATTAATTTCCTGCCTTCTTCACAAGCAAGTTTAATTTCTTAATCACCACTCGAAAGCAATTTGGCAACTTTTTATTGCCATCAGGGCTGGGCAGGTAGATGAAGCTTCTATAACTTTACACCTTGAGCGTTTCCGCTGGCGAATTTATTTTCCCATGACGGTCGAAAGAAAACACAACAAAACTGTTATTAATAACAGCCTGTGCGGCATACCGGATTTCGAATTATTCCTTAATAGACGTATATACCAAACCTAGAAACTGGTTGCCCGACACGCCAATATTGTGTCACACACAAGTAATTAGTTATGCGTTCTCACCGCTCGTTCAAGTCTTTCGCTGGATGCTTCGTCTCTGCCTCACATGCGCGGCTGGGCGGAAATACAGCCTGACGTTACAGTTAACAGTGCGCGTCATCTCTTCATGGATACCTGCCTAATTGTCGGTGTTTATTTGCCAAGAAATGCTGTTCCTAATAATGCTCGTTTGTTACGCTGTGTTAGTCCAGTATATAGGTAATAAATGTGTTCATAAATGTTTACTCCTTCAAAACCACGAGGACTGTTCAAATTTAAATCATAGTTTGCATTTACCGCCTAAAAAGGACACATGGCGAGAAGTTGTTGCCATCATATATTGCCCCACAATGTCACCTAGTATCACTCCAAAGTAGGTTTTGAAAAAATAACCTGTCTATCAGCGATAACCATGAACGAGAAAGCAGTTCATCTTAGCTTGGAATGACGAATTATTATCAAGTTTCTAACGAACGAAGCGGTAAAACCCTCCGGAACTTGCCTTGAGCCTAAAGCGCAATTTGAGGAAGAAACATTGTGTAAGACAAGCATCGAAAATCAACCACATCCTTGACGGGCGAAGACTGACGAGAATGCTGACCGAATTGGTACTTATTCGTGATAATCATGGCATCACTATAAGAGATATTGCTTTAATATTAGATAGATGTATTGGCAGTGAGGAGTGTATCATCGGAAAGAGTGTGCACGTTGGATTCAAAGATTACTAACAGACAATTACAAAAACACACGATTGCAGATTGTTCACTCTTTGTTGGCTCATTATGAACAAGAAGGTGATGAATTTCTAATCTCCACTGCACTACATATGAAACATGCTTGCTCTACTTAACTCCAGAAACAAAACGAGCTTTTCAGTGCAATGGTGTCATACCTCATCGCCAAAACCTAATAAAGAAAAGACGACGTTTTCTGTTGGCAAGAATATGGCAACTTTTTTTGGGATAAGCAAAGTATTCTATACCTAAATTTTCCCCTTTTAAGACAGCTATTAGGAATAAGCGGAAATAATCTCAGAAATTCGCTTTCTTTCTCCAAGACAACCATCGGTTTTATACACCGACTCACCCATACAGACAACGCAAAAGTTAAAATGGATTGTCCTTACTCATTCTCCCTATAGACCCAATTTTGCTCCCTTTGATTGTTTGGGCTTTTAAAAGAGTTCTTGAGGAGGGAAAAGTTTACGTGTGACGAACAGGTGATGGAAAATGTTCGAGAATGGATGTGCATGCAGCCAAAAGAATTTTTTTAAATGTACTAGAAAACTACTGCACCGATGGCGGCTGTGCATTACGCATGGTTCTTTAAATAAAGGAATAACTGATAATGTATCTACTAGCAAATAAATCATTTAGTTGTGAAAATAATGTTATTTCAGTTATACCTAATGAAAATTGGATATAAGGTAATCGTGTGAAAATCGCAAATGCGCTGGGTTATGCAGTGAAAGAATAATCTAAAATAATACGAGGATAATAATAATCCATAATTGCAATAAATAACCAAAAACCTTACTGTATTTATTCGTAAGAAATATTCACTTTGTATAGAAAATACAGAATATTATTCCAGGTAGGAACGTAGAGGTACATTAGCATGTTATACAATGTTGCACCGCAACACATACTAAAAAATATCGCTATTTCCATTTCGATAAGATTTTAACGGAAGTCGGTGTTAGGTATTATCCGGTACAACCAGTCGCCAATATAACCGTTTTGTGGCATCCGTTGGCGTTCTACAGTGACCTTCTTTACCTAGTTTATTCCAAATATTAGTATAAACGTTAAATGAATTTATGCAAATTCAAATCTTTTATAGCACAATATATCAATACAATTAATAAATCTTACTGAACTAATTGTACTGAAGTAGGAACACGTTACATTCCATTTATATTTTCTACTTTTTATATTTTATGGAAAGCAACACATATCATTTAGTACACCAACGCGAATTGGAAGTAAATGCACCGTTCCTATTATTCATAAGAAACAGAGGCTCGACATATTTGCTCTTATAATTTCTAACACTTAAGCACAGCGGTACATTCCCCATAGAAAAAAAGTGAATTCGTTCTTCTTGGAAATAATTGGCACTTCCTCGGCATTCTTTGATTTGCGAATCGTGTAGTGATAGAGCAACTGCAGAAAAAATAACAGTTGGCTAGCATCAATAACATGGTTATCTTATGGAATGTTGAAACACCTAGAAATACATTTTATATAAATACTTAAATCTGCTTATACATGCATGCCACTGAGTACATGACGGTTGAACTCTCTGTTTATACAATCACACTTTAAAATTGATAAATAAGTTTGTTTAGCCTACACACATACTATTATCTCTCGTTTTATACCAATTTCGTCTTGTACAAATGCTTATATAACTATCGAAACCTATGTTTCAGGTCTTACTATACCATAAAAGTAGAAAGAAGAATGACAAATAAAACTTTCAATCCAATAATAAATAAAGATTCTGTTAATACTGCATTATTAATCAGTTAATCAATAATGCAGTTTATTTAAACATAACAGTGCCACAGCACACATGTCAAAGTATCGTTCTTATCATACCAGAAACCTCCTTTCCTGAGCGTTTAATATGCAAATATTGCATATCAGTATTTATCCAGATAAGGATTATAAAAATTCATTTGACTTTATGAGTCAAGAGTTTAATACAGTGCCTAAAGATAATGCATACTACCTAGACAGAATACATCGTGCTTTACGATCTTCTATGAAGCTCCGTGCTCCCATAATTAATTGATACTTCATCGTATCTACATAAGAACCAGAAGAATAAGTTTTAGGTGCAGCGATTTAGAAAATTATTGCAGCGTCTGATGCTGATGGCAATGAGTTAATATGAATGGTATAGCATACATAATATGTGTATGACTACTTAATCCTTTAAACTAACTTGCAGCACATATATATTTTACAAATAGAATGCTACTCAAATGACGTTTATAAGCACATCGAACATAAAAAGCAAATTGGCTACTAATAAGTATATAAATAATTGGTCCGCTGTACCATAGATGAGTGAATATTAAGAAGAAGAAAGAATATACAAATACATGTTCCTTCTTTGCTGTCGTTTCAGTAAACACATTCTGTTACTGTCCAGGTGCTTTAGTAAAACCTTTATCACTATTAAGACAATATACATACATCTGCAAAAAAAACATGGTTGAAGACATTTCAAGAAAGATTCGCATCTTAGCGATTCATTCCGAAAAAAAACCAGCAATCATATTAAATGTAGGGTTAAAAAAGGCTTCAATAAATCTGTTCACTACATTTTAATTTAAAAGTTTTATGTCTTTTAACTTTTCAAACCAGTTTCAAGTTCATTTCAGTCCTATTTCTATTTCTGTCAATTTATCCCTTGATTATCCTTAATTATTTCCAAAATCAGTGCTATTTCATTATAAATTATTGCATGTTTATTTGGACACAACTATTTAAACCTATTTATCTAGGTATAATAGTTAAAGACATGTTTCCAACAAAGGCTAAGAATGACTAGTCTGCAAGAACGAAACTGTTGATAGGTATATGTGCAATCTGACTTGATTAGATTTATGTAATTAATAAATTTCGTTTAAAGCACATTAATCATATTATTTTGTTGCAGATTTCGTAAAAAGCGACCGAAACAAAATTAAGGTAATAAGACGGTTTAACGCAAATTGGTAATTTCTTCAGAGAGTTATCATTACAAAAGCAAATATAGTAGTCAGCTGCGAAAAACTATCACATTAAAATCACAAACGGTAAGCACAAATTTTGCATACCCACTGTCTACGTTTTCACTGTCTCGTATGCATTTAGTTATTATAACAGCCGTGTTTTCAACAAATAGCTATGTGCTCAGTTTTCACGACCCCTATAAACACACGACTGGTTTCTCGACCGCAGCAAAAAGGGTCTTCTGGAAGGGAATGGAGGTAGTCAACTATGACACCCTTCTTAAAACCGTCTGAGTAGGTATAGGATAGAGCAACCACCGGTTGCGCTGTAAAAGGAAGGCTATTTTTATTTCAACGTCCAATATATTCCATTTAATAATGCACTCGTACTGGTATGGTATATATCACACAAACATTCAACAGATGTAGGCCCTCGCAGACAGCCACATGATATGCGTCTTTATATCTCAACTCAGGTTCATTGGTATATATAACTTTCAAAAAGAAACAATATTTAGCACCAACCTGTTGCTGTGCGGACCAAGGAGAGAAGTAGGACTGTGGACGATACTAAAATAATCCAAAAATAATCCTTTCTCGTGTTAGTAATCCACATTTTAGTTTAACTTCCCTCATGGGGCACACAGAACACTCAGTACACCAATCACATGCAGATTACTGGAGCACACACTAAGTTAAACACATTTTCGTACTGGAAAACGCACTTTTGTAATGTTTTTATACAAAAAATCACATTTGAACGTATAGGTAACGCGCGCACACGCTCTTGCACCGACGGCCACTCGTTCGGTTCTGAGAGGGGCTTTGTGCTAAGAACGCGCAAACATGGCAGCCAACTGGTTCTTGTAGCACTACGCCGTGTCTGCCACTTGTTAACTCTCGAATTTAGTCAGTAATTGTCACTTAAAACTAGGATTATGGTCAAAGTAGCTTGGACGGTAAGGAATACTGGGCGCTTTAAGTAATCGGTGAAGAAATATCGCTTCGACGTTGCTTTATTTCGCGTGAGAAAATATGGGGTACTACTTTTCGATCCGGTAAACCCTCTACGCGGATGGCGCTCGGTGGCCAATAGCGCTGTATGTTGACCACCTTTCTGCAGGCAACAGGCTGCAGAGGCTCTTATTTACCATTATTATAAAGATCAATCTAGCATGATTTTCTCGATCCTAAATAAACTGTATCATAAAGTCTTGAGCTGCACATGGGATATTAATAACCTTCTCATGTTTGTTACATAACACCATAATACTAAAATTAATAGCATTCTGGTACATTTATTACATAAAAAGTTTAGTACAGTAGCATTCAATATAGAGAAAATCGAAAACGAATTTATTCGATGTTGTCTTATGTTGCACGTGTAAGTAATATCAACGTGCGATTAGCAAGCAAACTTCCCGCACTGCTATTTCAAAATATATAATTTAAAAGATTAATGAGGATCACCGTTTCACGTTTATTTAATGAAATGCATAGACATGTATTTTAATACAAATGCAAGTCTCCATACGGTGAGAGGGCTTAACATCCTCACCTTATCTATTCATAAAGATTTTAAAATTATTTCTATCAAAAATGTAACACTAAAAATATGTAATAACGATCACTCTATAAATATAGAAAAAAGGAATAGTTTATTTTTGCGTTATTCTCAAAAAAGTATAAGTATAGCAAAATAAGCTTAAGTTGATCAATTGACAATGTTGCCAGTTATTCAAATAATTTGTTGTATATCATATGACAGGCACAAGCAAATATTTGTAATTATAAAAATACCTACCTACTAAGTTATATTATAGAATATACCTATAAACATGTTAGCACCATATTTTTGCACTATTTCCTATATTTAATGTTTTTTAAAAGTTATTATGATTCTTATGATCAACGTGGCATTATTTTAATCACATTTTTCATATGTCACTTTTGTTTTGCCCTGAATTCTTTTTTCTGAGCGATTCTAAGATATTCATAAGGTACAGGCGCTGTCCTCCATTATTCAGACACCGGGTATATAATGTGGAAAGTGGATGTTATGCACCGTTGATATTTTCTTTGCTGCCGGATAAGGGTAATATTTTTTAACACTTCAAATAAACTGGCAGCGACAATAAATTCGTACAAATAATTTCACTAAAATGTAATACAAATGTACAAATGTAAAATACTTAAAATTTTATAGGTGCAGAAGTCAATAAAACAGAAATATAGTACATCATAAAACATTAATAAAATATTAATAAAAAATACCTACAGTTTGGTAACTTATATTGTTGATGTAAAATTTCTCCTGCACCGTTATATGGCGCCAAAATGAAACCTATATACAGTATTATTTGCCAGTTATCTGTTAATTATGTGAAAAATCACTTTGGCTCGAATACCATTATTATTTTTGTTGGTTATGAAACTATTAGCAATAGTGTGAAGAATATAAAGCGTCTTCGCCGGCCCTCAAAAGCTTCATTTGTTGATATTTATTTTGATGAGGAAATTATAAGCCCAGTAAAGCTGCTTTCAATAATAAAAATAAAACCAGATTGATTTAGATGTTGACAGAAAAATTTGAGACAGATAATTATATTGTTAGATACACTGAGAAAAATGAAGTGATAATTTAAAACTTTTGAAAATGTTGACCACAGACTGGCAGAATTTCTTTCTCCCATTCCGAAATCATGAAAAACGTTGTTGGTGAGGGTGCGGAATGCAATAACACAACGAATTTTATGGTAACATTTCGAAACTACCTATATTTGTTTCTACTTCAGGACTTAAATTCGTAATTATTAAAATTGGATGTGGGCACACTATGGTGCGACGCCATCACACTGACCATAAATTGGATAACAAATGATTAATTGCTCTTTGATCGTAATACTTCTTTTATGCTTAGTGTTAAACGTCATGTACAACTTTTCTTTAAAAGATTCTAAGCAAACTTTTTGCAACTAGATAAGTGAAAATTTACATTTAGTTGTAAAAAAAATCTAGAACCTGTATCAGGTAAGTAAGTAAAACAATATATTTATAGAAAGCTTGCGCACTATTTTGGAACGTGTGAAGCATGCTGGAAAAATATTGCCTTCTAATTTCGGGACATTTGCGTATTCATTTTATAAAATGTGCCTGTTAGAAATAGTGTATATAAGCTAGATATAAAATGGATTTTATACCCGAATGCGGTGCCTTCCATCGTGCATTGTTAAGAGTAAATACTTCCTATGTTTAAAAAATATAGTAATTATATTTCAAGCATATTTTCGATGATACAAAATATGTAAAATTAATTACTGGATAAGGAAATAAAAATATGATAATCTAGAAATGATAGTTAGTTGTTTTTTTATCATGTTTGTCTAGACAAACATTTCTAGTTAGTTCAGTTATGTTTGATAGATCACTATTATACTATTATAGCAGTGTCCATCATTGATGCTAAAAGTTATTTACCAGGGAGGAGAAAACAAACATGTTGATCGATTAACATTTTTTGTGTCGTCGTTTAGTGTACAAAAGCATTATAATATAACATTTTTTTCTGTAGCTAGACAGAAAGTATATTTTGGTTACAACAAAGTTCTTTTCACAATTATACCTGATAGCATGTTTTCTTATTTAAAGAAAGGAAAAACACCGTATTTATATGCAATAACATACAAAATAGCACCGCTAGCGCATTTTTTGTGAAAAAAATAACGGTATAACAGTCTTTTCCAACTACAGCTTGATAAAAGCAATAGGGTTGCACTTTAATGTATTTATAGACCTGATGGTGTCATGAATATACTCAGTGGATTATATCTTCCGGTTTTCTTTATGGATAAAGTCAGAGTGATTTAGGGATTTGGAAATGACCGGGAAATATCGCAGTGCATAAAAATTGTATTGCTGCTTGCGAAAACTAAAAAGTGTGTGCAATCTAATATACGCTTTCGATTATTAATCAGTTAATAAGTATATATAATTCAGAGAAGTATCTGATTCGGCTACTAGGGCTACTTATTTACTAATTTATAAATAAATAATATTCACCAACTAGTGTAGACCAAAATTTTTGGTGCCGACCCAGTAGATATTGGCACGAGCCGCCACTGCTTAAATTATGCAATAATATCAAATACTCTCAAATTCAATGCTAGATTTAGAAAAAGGCGATTACGTATATAAAAAACACTCTCTATCTTTTTCATATAGAATTTCCATAACATTTTTCTGGTCTAGTGTATTTTTAAGTAGAAATTTAGATGGCAACGCCATCTGTCAGCATTACACTGACATGATGACAAAGCCAGCTAGCTGCCTTAACGGGTACTACCTCCTAAAGGAAGTGACCTGTAGCCTGACAAGTGGTCATGCACCTGCATATATCAATTATTATCATCAACATATATCAATACATCATTATAGCTCATGAGTACAGTTTAGGTCTAGTGCAGACAGCATGGCATAGAACTGGTTTTGCTGTCTGCACTAGACCTAAACTGCACTGATGAGCTATAATGATAGCGTTGTTTGCGGTGCAGACGGCACAGCATAGACCTGCATTTTTGGTGTATTTTTGTCGTAAAGTCAATGAAACTTGAGATATCTTGAAAAATTAGTTTCAGAACACGATTTTATCTCTTTACAGTGTTGCCATTTTCCCCATACACTTCCAGTATGCGGGCCTTTGAGACTTTATACAAGATACCAGAACCTACCTGGAAAACTATCATTTGCTTTTGTGTAAATTGGTCTGTAGAAAAGTCTTAAATGTAGTGGATTGTTCCATATTAGGTAATGTTCATTTGAATAATGTCTACATTCAAACACATTCTTGACTGTTTTTGAATATTATTTCACATCTTTTTAACGATCAGCCTGCGCCTTTTACATTTATTTTGCAATGTGTTGTATCGTGGGCGTACCCAGCTTTTGGTCTAGGGAGGGGCAAAGCAGGAACGTCCTGTAGAATATAATTCAACATAAATAGAAATAATAAATGTTTGTAAGATGTAGGTGCTTAAGTAATTAATGAAGTATTTATTCCATGAATAATCTTTGTAGATTTTCTGCAAGGTGACTAAAACATCTGTGAAATAAGGACTCAAATTATTTATATGTTTTCTACGTACACTGATCATACAAAGCCCCTTTTTATTACTAATTCCCTTATTGATGAACTCAGTTAGGTGAGGCGCATTCAGTTGCATCGCTCTCGCGTTTAACAAAGAATGAGTTGATATATTTTATTTAGGAGAATAAAGATCCATGATCCACATAATGTATAATGATATCATACGAAGTACTAAAGGAACATAAATTTCACCTTAAAGTTCTACTAATAGGAGCACTATTTCTGATTCAGAATTGACACATATCAAAGACTAATGCATTAACCGATGCGTTTCTAGTACAGCTTTAGAAATTTAAGCTGAGAGTTCTTATGTTTAGATGCTAAAGATACAATTGTAGTAATTTTTACTCCCCAGGGAAAGAGACTCGATGGATAACTAAAATTATTAAAACTCAGAATGACAAATGCCTCAGCATTATGCGTCAAGCCAACCTTCGTAGATTGCCAGTGCATTGCTCTCAAACCAAATTAAGCTTCATTTAAATAAACTGAAATATATTTAATTGCATTTTTAACAATACACCGGGTTTTAATTCGTGCTGATAATTCTTTTACTGGATTCCTAAAGCTTATATTAAATAAATTGACTTTCATAAACGTGAGTTCGGCTAGATTTTTAGTTTTTTGTATTAATCATTAAAATGTAATGTAAATTTAGAAATTTGGTACAAAAGTTAGAGTTATCACCCAATATATGACAGATTCTGATGTGATTCCATAAAACAGTAGTTAGTTCAACAATCTTTATAGGAAAAGGTAGAAGAGCTGAACTAAGCAGAAATCGTGTTATGACTCATCCTGGTCAGGATAGTCTTTTAAACCTATATCCGCCCTGAGACAACGATTCGTAACAACAAGAATGTTGCAGCTACAGCTTCAAAACGCACATGGCATCGATTAAGCTAAGAAACCATTTGACAACGACTTATTAGAGAAGGTCATTTGCAAGGGTCAAATATGAGTTCTGGATGAAAATTGTGAAATACACTTGGGTACAATTTTGTAAATAAGACAATTTTAAATGTACACACATAATTAACCAGCTAAATGTATAGGAAATTGGAAGGACCTAGAGTTGGCAACCCAGGTGCAGGGGGGGCAGCTGCCCCCCCTTGCCCCCCTTTCGGTACGCCCTTGTGTTCGGTGTTCACCCCATTTTCAAACTGTTAGGACTGTTTATAACCTATGTTTTAAGGCCGAAAACACCATTGTTAAAATTGACACATACGGTAAATGACGTCACACGACTACACAATCGCAAAAGACTGTTTTCCGTTTTAAAAATAATATTAATTTTTAAAGCAATTATATCAAATAAAATACTCAAATTTAAAACTATAATATTCACTTGCTCTTAACGCTGTTTAAAAAAAATGCAAAAATTCCCAATTCACCTATGCCCGAAAATTCCAACCTCTGAAAGCAAAATCAGCCTCATAAGCCCACCACCAACGACCATATGTCGCAGCCGAACGTTTGTTACACATTTAACATTTAGCACCGATTCGTGAAACACTTCCAGTGTTAAAAATGGTATTCACTTTATTATATTAAAGTAGGATTCGTTGACGGCAAGTTTAGAAAATAACGTTGCAGTCTTAACTCACCTCTGATTTGTTTGATCGATAACGTAATGCTTCAGGGAGCTTCATTGCCTGCAGTTATTTGCTCTAAAGCATGTGCCCTGCAACGGATCAGTGACCAGTGCATTGGAATGAACTGTTATTACTAATTACTGGACCAGTTAGAAGTGTCAAAAACATGGCTGGAAATGTTCCTCAAGATCAACCTGCCAGCAAGTCGGCCATTAATAAGCAAATACTGGAGATAAAGAAGAAAATACAGCTCTCAGGTATTTCTCGGTCTAGTTAGTTCAGGCCAGCTGCGGGTACCTACATTTGGATTTATGTTATCTAAATGCAGACCGCAGAGTAATTGTTTTAATGCAATGTACAAGTATACTCGCAGGATCCTTCATAATTTTTGTTTGCCCTTTCCTAATTTAAAAAATATAACTGTTAGTAAAGCACAGTAACATTAACATGAACTTATTAGGAAAATTAAACAATTCGGTAATCAGAATATAAACAAGTAAACAAATCAATAAACCATTACTATCAAAAATTCATGTTCCAGTTTCCAGGCGCATAATATTAATATTCTTTAGGGAAGTTGATCGTGTAGATAACACACAAAACATACGAAAATATAATAATAAGAATATTGTATTTTCTAAGACGCTTTTCAAAATAGTAGAAGTAGACACAACATTGCATAATATTGACATTCTTAACACTAGAAATCCGATACTAATTCATATTATTGGGCTTCTTGTTTGAGCAAGATAGAATTGTATAATAAAGATAAAGTACAACCATTAAATTAAATCATTAAAATGATCACTGTTTCCTAATACTGTTGTCTGTGTTGTGAAATGACGTTTTGATTTAAAAAAAAAGTAGTAGTCCTTAGAAAAAGTTTTGAAAAGGACAAGTGTCTAATTTATCTGGAATTTTGAATATTTAATTGTATAAACCACCAAAAATATATTTTGAATTGAACGGGTAGTTTAATTATACTCCCACCTGAGGAACATTTCTGAATATAAATGTTCCTCACATCAACAAGTAATACACAAAAATGCAAATGTAACAAAGATAATTATCATGAACAAATCTAACTGAATCTCTCAGGCATTTTCGATATACGCCCGCTGCGAGTCTTTACACTATTTTCGGGTACTCTGCTTTTGAGGTCAATAGAAACCTCAGGCACTCCCGCACAATCACTTTTATTGATAGATTCCTCCGTAGAGTCAACACATTCTAAGGGATATATATATGCGTTGCACTGGACGGAGCAGCTGTCCCTTGGTCGTTTTCACTCGTACCAAACGAACTGTCCCATCTTTCCCAGGCAGAAGCTGTATTATTCGGCCAAGTGGCCAATTTAAACGTTTACTGTCGACATTTTCAACTAGTACCACTTCATTCGTTCTAATTTGTCGATCAGGTAGCTTTTTAGCGCAAAGTTTCAGCTGACCCAAATACTCAATATGAAATCTTTTACGGAGGCTTTCTCGTACTGGTGAAACATCAATATCATAAGGACAATTTAAGCCCTTGTATGTTGTAAGAATTTTTGTACAATTGATTCTAAATACACGCTTTTCTTTCCCTAATTTTTATTTTGTTATTTTGTAAACACAAAAATTGATAACTAGTTAATTGGCACTTGCAGTGCATGTTGCAGTACGAATCATTGCTAATGTTCTGCTAACTGGCTAATCTTCTGCTATCTGGCTAATCTTTAACCTCTTTAGCATCTACTGTCTAATACGATATTTCAATGTAGCCAGATGAGACCAACAATATCTCTTAATCTTTCACGTATCCAACAAATTTGGGACATTATGGGCAGTGAAGTGATGTCAGACGTAGGGATTTCTCCCTACTCGTAGGGATTATTTCTCAAAGTAGGGACGTCCTCATGTCCTTTTATGGACCAGTTCTCGACAATAATATTATTCAAAATCATTATCATTATCATTAGTTATGTACGGTTGTAATGAAGTTGTCCTTGTTAAATGTCGAAAAACAAGAACTTTTTGAGATAGACAAAATTTATTTTATCGATGTGTTACAAAACAGATTATAATTTTCCTCTTATAGGTCATAGAATGCTAATAAATGCAGAATTACTAACAAGTAACAAGTGATGGTAATTTAATTGCTTTATTGCATTAACTTAGAAAAATACAAAATTTAGACTACTGCGTAAAATTTAAATTTATATAGGTAATAATGAGATTTTCTGGGCTGAAAAACCTAGGTGTACAAATTATTTATTAAACGTGTCTATCTACAAGATACTCCAAGTAATGAAAAAAAATCAATATTAGCGCACCGCAAACGAAAGGAAGCAAGACTGAGAAAATCCACACTGCTGTGCTCAATTGTTTTGTTTTGAACTCAGTTGTCAATAAAAATAAAGACAAGAAAGGGTAGAGCTTATATTATTGATTTTGACAATTGTTAATAAAAATGTTGTTGACAATCCGATTCTCTGCAATAAAACGGTTTTTTTTACAACTAGATATAACAGTTACTGAAGTATGGTTAAAGAAGTCGTTTGCGCCATTATTCAAGAAGCCAAATGGATGGGTTGCTGTCCCGGAAATTGAGTTACATACTCACCAATAACCCCCCCCCCCAAAGTATTAAAGAATAAAACAGCTGCCTACCCAAATTTTCAGCCTTTTTATGGCCGTTTAACTAGACTGCTCCTTATGCATGGAG
Organism: Rhyzopertha dominica; assembly: GCA_025024175.1. NCBI lineage: Eukaryota > Metazoa > Arthropoda > Insecta > Coleoptera > Bostrichidae > Rhyzopertha > Rhyzopertha dominica. The sequence continues at coordinate 25,140,193 of QCXZ01000137.1, forward strand.
GGCAAACATACAAAACGATATCACCAAGAAACAACGTTATTGTGAGTCTAATTATTACTGTCTAAACAAATTTCCGTTTTCAGAGGGACAACGAAAGGCTTTGTTTGAAGAATGTGAAGAAGAGACGAAATCCAATGCAGATGAAATTTTGAGACTAAAGAGAGAAATCGCCCAACTAGTATTGTCACTAAACGAAAACAGAAGCGCGTCGTTAAAAAATCATGCTCAGCTCAAACGACTAGAAGTAATCATTGGACCAGCTGACAAAAAAACTAGCTCCGAGGCACAGAAACTGCTCGATCTACAGATCATCGATAAGTCAAAGCAATTAGATTTGCTACGTTATCGAATTAGGCAGGTATGATATAACCTGACATTCTTCTAACTCTCATCGTACCTCACAGGATGTTATAATATTCCTGCAAGGTAGAAACAGTATAGAAATATTGCAGTACTCACCAAAGAATTCACGCGTATTTTATATACTACGCTTTTTATCCGTGCCGGTACAATTTTGCTTATACACAGGGTGATAAATATTAGTAAGCCCTCCCGTTAACCATAGATTTTTGGGTCAAAATAAGGGGACTTTTGTTATACCAGTTTTCATGCTTCGTTTTTGATATACAAAGTATCAAAGTTTGAATGCAAATTCATATAAGTTTGATCCGGATATTTTTCATGAAGACACACTTCTGCTGAAAATTTGGCGTCGAAGAAAGAAAACTGGTTCAGTAGCCCAAAATTTTGATTTGAGGCCCCCTTTACGAGATATTGCTACTTTTGTATTGGCATTAATTATAATAGTGAAAATCCGAAAAACAACAAATTTCATAGTTGGCCACGAAATTAACTAGGCAAATACAACAAAACGTAAGCAGTTTTCTTTGTTGCCAATATATTGATCTAGAAGGTATAATGTATAAACCCGTATAGATTAAAGCAATAAAAAATATTCTTCAGTGGTAGGCTGATACAACTGTATCTCCAAAATGGTCTGCTTAGAGGAAACGACGAAAGTGTACTCAAAAAGCATTTTAGAACTTGAAAGGACATGTAGAGTAGTCTACGATACTTACTATAACAAACATGTAGCTTAAATATTATTATAATTCAGTAAGTAGTATTAATATTGCGTAAATAAGCTATATTGAAAATGCAAACAGAACTAGTTCAAAACGTTACTATTATAACAAAATTAATTTTCTAAACCACTATTCAGAGCACTATACTGCACTCACTAGCACTTAAAACACTTTAAAGCTCTTGGTTTGCTTATCAAATCAGACTTCCTTACTTCTGTGCGCTTATTTCGTTGGGCTATATCATGGCCACCTCTAATAAGAAGGCCGCGGCCGTAGTAAATGGTATAACAGCGAATTTGTTGTAGCATAAGGCCGACACGCCGGGATTCGAAAGTCGCGTGCTTAAAATATATAACGTCATATCTACTTTATTGGTAAGGCTTTTGAGGTGTTTTTTTTTTCATGATGTTCCTCAAATTTCATAAAAGGTGACACCCTTTTTCAAAATGCAAATCAATTGCCATATTCGCTTCAAATTTGCTTGAAAGAGAGCGATATAAAATTGAGGTAGGTAGTGTTATTTCGAGGTATCGAGGTGGTATATATATTTTTGAAAAAATTTGAACAACAGGCACTCGAGCTCTACGGGCTCTCGTGTCCGTTATCGGGGCAACCCGTTGTCGAATTTCTGTCAAATTATTTTCAATTTATTCTCACTCTCGTGATATTATTGCAGATAATTTATTTCGTGGAAAATGTCAAAATTTGTTGCTTATTTCTCAAAGTATTGTTGACTAAACTGAAAGAAACTTATCCAGACTGGAGAAGTACAATAAACCTGCAAATGCTTCTTTGAAAATCGTATTTTTGCCGACGAATATACTTATTCTGTGTGACAAGATCAATACCAAAATATATATCAATATTAAAAAAATCATTCATCACGTTCAACAATACCCTTGCAGTAAAATCAATCTTTTGCACCTTCAGATACCTACCATGGTGCATGTTCGTCTCATACTCCAAATTTTACATGCACCATAGCACCATCATACTCGATTAGTATCAATCTCACGTTTAGCGATACCCATGAAACAATATCGAATTTTTGCACTTTTAGGTACCAGGATGCATGTCCGCCATGACATGCATCATCATACTCAGCATCAAAAATCACGTTTGACGACACTCATGAAGCAAAATGGAATTTTCGCACCTTTAGCTACCACAATGTTTGTGCGTCATAGTCTTAATCAAATTTGAGATGTATCATCGTACTCATCAGCATCAAAAATCATGTTTGACGACACTCGTGTCACAAAGTCGATTGTTTGCACCTTTATGTACCATGGTCATAATTCTGCCACGAAAATTTAACGTACACCATTAAATTCAGCATCGGAAATCACCTTCAACGACAAACATGAAGCGATATACCAATTTTTTATGAAAAATAGACATTTGATCCTATGAGCAACACTCTAGTAACCCTATTTAACCATAAGCTACCATCTAGCGAAAACTCGAGCTCAATCCGATGCTTAGGAGCCGATATCTCACTACTGGACGGACGCCAAATCAAGCATGCGAGAATAAGCACTTTCACCAAGTGTGGGCGCGCTAAAAAGCGCTTTTGTTTTGTCAGATTCATCTAATAGGGTGCAAAGTTTCCATTAAAATGTCTATTACGTTCTAACTCGTACCAATTCGTCCTATTTTAAAATACCGCGCTGTATGCTTATTAGTCATTATTATACAGTCAAAGTATTACATGTACTATCCAGCTGACAGCATTTGCCTACTACACTAAGGAAATATACATATTTTTATAATTATAAGTTCAATAAAGATAAGTTATCTTACCATATTTTATACCTAAAAATATGGTCTGTTAATAAAAAAAGAATTAGGAATAAACAATAAAGACGACTGTGTACAATAAAATAAAGTTATTCCTACTATGATTGCTACGGATACAAGAAAACAAAAAAGGAAATAAATTTGTCCTTCCTCACGGGCTATTTAAGCCAACGACCAGTGCGCAAACTCTTCACTATCTCTCGTAGCATAGTAGGCAAAATTACGAAACTATTCGTTCGTCTCCTTTACATCAAGCTCATTAAAATATACGTAATATATCATGTACTTTCGAAGATTTGATAAATTGTTTTCCGATCTACATTCACATACGCTCACTTCCTGCATCTCCACAATAGATAGAGGCATCAATTGAATCTTGCGACGAACTACAAGTAATGAATTCCAGTTAAATCAACCCCGTTTGCTCAAACTAATTTTTCGGTCCAGCGCGTCTTGATTTAGACGTTCCTGCGTGCCCCTTACAAAATGCTAAAGCTTGTAACGTGATAGTCACAAAACCAGTTGCCGCAAGCCAAGTCGTTCAATTAGAATACCTACTGTGTGCTTACCAAACAAATAACGGAATGGGCACCTTATTTGTTAATTTTTTGCTTTTTGTATGCGCACTGCAAGAAGCATTCCTCAAGTAAGCAAGCAAACAAACGAACGAGCAAGTTGTTTCTTTGGGGGCAAACCTGCTCTCACTCACTCTTCAAGACAAAAAATTGAAGCTACCGAAAGAAGTTTATCATACAACGTGCGGTGAGCTACTAACATAGATATTGTTAAGTTTGTAGTGAAACCTGTATAGATATATATAATCTGTCCTGGTGTAGGTACCATTATTCTAACCTTTCTGTAATGTTTTAAACTTATGTAGTTTTGTTTTAAGATTTCTTTTTCCAAATATTCAGAGCTTTTTCAATTGTTTCAACATAAAAAAACATATTGGATCCGGTCTTTTCAATTCTTAATTCATTCTTCACATGTCATTGCATCCCTACTATTTTTTTTACATCTAGAGTACAAGGTTTCTACTAAAGTCGTTCCTCATATTATGTGTTTATCGTTCTACTGGATAAATTTCAATCACTGCTGAATTATAGAATTTATATCTACTTAATTCACAACAGTACGCGACTCTATTTTTCAAGAATATAAGGTCCTAACGATCTGTTTTCCAATATTTCTGCCACCTAATAGTGATTTCCTTAAAATGCATGTCTATGCTATACTGTCTGCACCGCAGATAGATCTATTTCGCTACCATTATAACTCATCAGTGCTGATTGATTTTCTGATCATTTTTTCCCGTGCATTTTCAAATAGGGCTTTAAAAGACCTTCAAAACGAAGTATTACTCGACTCCTCTTCGCTATTAAAAAATAGGGGTTGTCAAGGGTAGAGGATTATTCTGACAACTTCGAATGGTACCTCACAAGATAGTCCCGTACGAAGTAAAATACACCAGTTTCAGTGAGTTTATTAAATTTTCCTGCCATATGAATTATTGAGAGTGGCTTGTTTTCATTGAAACACCCGCTATATTAGATTCATGTGCGAAGTGTGAGACATTGTTCTCAGAAACTGAGAGCATTCAGCAATTATTTTGTATAAAGCAATCAACATCAGGATAAAATACAGATTATGGAGAAAAAAAACTATCGTAATATTATTTATCTATATAGTCTATTTCGATACGTTATTTTCCACGTATATTCAGTAAGATTAAAGAACTGTTCGCAGTTGAAGTTTTGTTGTTTAATTTGTCTTTGTATGATTATTCGAACAATTTCAGCGTAAAACCAGTCAAATTGGGCACCACTGAAAAATTACGGACATTACTATTTTAATATGTCAACAGCAACAGGGAAAAAAGTAAGCTGTCAAAAATGTTCACGAAAGCATGTATTTTTAAATTAACTTTTTTTTGCATTTGCAATATTGGGGGTTGTTACAATTATTATTCCTTACTACTAGGATACAGCAACACACCGTTTATGGATATCTTTTACTTAAATTGTAGTTAACATTTCGGTCAACTGATGCTCGATTTTTTTGTAGTTACTTTTCCATCTAAACCACTTTCTATAACTTCAAATAACAAATTTAGCTATTGTAGACTAAATCGTGAACAGTAGGTAGTTATTTAACATGAAATTACTGTGGAGTGGTGGTTTCTTTAGTACCTTTTGTTGAATGTGCTCTATCTCCAGTACCTGCGCTATTCAGAGTTCGATTTAAAATATCAAAGTTGTAGTAAAGATCTGTCAGTTGATGTTCGATTGTATTTTGCCGTTACCAGGAAATTCTTCTTCCTATTTAAACCCCTATTCTATGTCTTCAAATAAAAAAGTTAGCTATACTGTTGGCTGTTTGGTGAACAGCTATTTTACAACATACAATAGGTATCTCAAAAGCAAATGACTGTAGAGTGGTGATATCTTTGTATAGTTTTTTAAAATTATTTGTGCTTTATCTATTGCGCCACCCAGAATGGGATTGTTCCTCTTAAAAAAAGCTGAAGTACAAATCTCAGTCAGTTGATGCTCGGTTTTTTTTCATCACCACGAGTTTTTCTATAAAAAAAATAAGAAATTGGGATTTGAACCACTATTCTACGACTTCAAATAACTTGTAAACAAGTTAGCTATTGTACTCCCTTCTACGTGAACAGTAGTTATTTAACTTGAAATACCCCAAAAAAAACAAATGATGTACAGTGCTGGTACCTTTTTATTTAATTTCATGTACTCTGTCCGATACGATATTCAGAATGGGGTAGCCCCATTTAAAATATGAAAGTTATCATATATATCTCAGTTGATGTTCAATTATTTTTTTATCGCCGCAAAATTCTTCTAGAAAAAAAAGAGTTTCCCATTTAAACCACCATTGTACAACTTTAAACAAGTACGTTAACTATAGACTGGTAGCGTGAACACCCTGTGCGTTTTGTAAAATCTACTTTCGTCCTTACACCTGCTTACCCTTGCATTATTTGGGTTACTATATTGCAATTCGTATTTATATCTAAATTCACAACAAAAAAAGCATTTTTTAGACAAACTCAGCCCATGTATGCTGTTTACTACAACAGACACTGTATACACTATACAGTATACACGTACTTCAATATTAGTAACCATAAATTATAATTTTTCAGAAACAAAAATACTTGACCGAATTGGGAAACGAATATCAAGTGCTAATCTCAGACCGTGTGAAGAAACGAATAACGGAGAGAATAGAGAATCCAGTCAAAAAGGTAAATAACCAGGATGCACAAAAGCTGGAGCGTTTTTTGTTGTAATCGTTACCTCCAAATTAAACCGTTACCTAGAAAAACATCGATAAAAACTTAATTTACAAGCGGCTGTGTTAGTCTTCAGTATTCGCTTTACAGCAGAGCTAACACGGAATAACATTAGTATTTTGAAGTGAGTTAACTTGCGCATTTTAGGCGACTTGCGATTTAACCAACAACATCCACGCAATAGAGCTGCAGCACAGAGAGGCGGAGCACATTCGAATTCGTTACAGGGACATCAAAAAGTCTTTGGAAGATGACGCTGCAAAGTTCGAAGGCAGAATACGAGAAATAGAAGAGCAAATTCGAATCCAGAGAAACGATATCGCACGTCTGCAACAAGTAAGGATAAGATGTATGTAGCTAAAATTAATTTTAAAGGTTAATGAATTAAGGTAAAGGCATTATAAATCGTAAAACTCCACCAGTAAACTGAACTCGATGAAACAAATAAGATATTTATACAACTATCCTACATTTTCGAATATTTGCGGCTTTAGTTATTTTAATAAAATAAAAATTTAATAAATAAAAATACTTGCATATTTTAGGTTCAATGTGGTATTATATGGGTGTGCTTCTGAGCCTTAGTATAATAATACCTATAGTATTTGCAGCATGTTGATCTCACTGAAAAATATTGTTAACTAAAAATATATATTATAGGTACCTGTAATAATAATAAAACCCTTGTTTTTATTTGTATTTATCCTACTTCCAAAATTGGAAGTAGGATAAAAACAAGTGTTTTATTATTATTTAATAACTTCCAAAAAACTCTACTATTCATTATAAGTACCTGTCATAAATTCGCCATAAATTTATTGGTAAGTGGTTAAGGGATTTTTATGTTAGAAATACAAATCACCAAACTCAATAATAATACACATACATACATATCATATAGCTACAAGACGGGTTTTACGATAAGTTCAAAGTTATGTTGCTGACATGTATCGTTTGTCATGTCTGTTAATCTTAGCTGCGCCCAAAAACGTTATTGATTTGACAGCAGGTTTACACCCCTTAGTTGTAATGAGGTTCCAAAGAGATCAAGATAAAAATCGTTGAGTTAACAATTTATCTTAACGTTGTTTATACAATAAAAAATAAAAAACTCTCTTATAATGATAGTTTACTAATCGAATGTATAAAAGTTAATAAAGAATTTCAATGCGTTCAAAAACTGCTTTCAGCTATGTTTTAATATGTCTTTTAATTTCTTAATTTATGTCGACTTTTAATCTTGTTTGTTTCTAATGTTCAACCAGGTGTTTGCTATATCAAAGATTTTATGTATTTTGCGTTTATATTTGTATACAGGAAGAATCAATAAGTGGAAATCAGTCTACGATGAAAGAATAGTTAAACCTAGATAAAATGTTTCGAATGATAGTTTTACAAAATTAAATGCTTTATACAGTTTCTAGAAATGATTCATGCAACGTGGGCGGCGCGGCGTTGATCCCTAAATTCTTTGTGCCGCCTTTTTGTTACTGCTGCCAAGCTACAATAAGTACCTGAATTGACATTGTTTCATATTTGCTAACGCAGAACGAAAATTATTACTTGCTTTAAGAACTATGCGCAAAGCTTTCCCATCCACAGACATCCAAGTTTAGTTGCATTTGCGAATTTGAAAGAGAGGTTTGATAGAACTGGCTCTGTAAAATACGAAAAGAACGTAGTAGCTGCTGCGGTAACAAATCGGTACATTTAATGCACTGCTTTGTTCCAACTGACGATTCTTGAACGGACACATATTCTAATATAATCGCCAAACAATGTAATTTAATTGTATAAATACGACCTGACTTGTGGGTACAAGAAAATGGAAAATAAAATACCGAAACTCCCAAAAGCGCACAATTGTCTAACCAATGGGTTAATTTTGTGCATACGTGGGGTAGCAGTACGCAATAAATTTCAAGCCATACATCAGCACGAATTGAACCAAGAAGATATTTTATTCGTCCAGTTCAGCGTCATCACACATATCTTGCTGCTCTTTCAATTCTGTCTGATTCATCCCTTGATTCCAATATCGCTATATTAGTTTCCTTTATTTTGTTTTCCTTGCCTCCATTGTTTCCTTCTGCTTCCTTGTTTTTATTCTCCTGTACTTTTGACCAAATATAAACAATGACTGTCTCGTTATAAACAAAAAAATTTGACGGCATTTGAAGGTCTGAAATTTTATCATGTTCTCAAATGCAGGTTTAATTAATTTTGACGATAATGTACTTACTTTCAAAACAGCTGTGTATTTACGTGTAGTCTTCAAAAATAGTAAACAAAAAAATTAACTTATATACAGCCAGACAATGTCCCAATATGGCCCTAAGCTCCTTCCCTGCTCCACATCATTCCAATGTAATTTCAATTACAAATTGAATCAGTCAACTTTTTTTTATTCAATATAGGTACCAGCCTTAACACCACCTGATAATTTCGAATAATCAAGATCCTTATTTCACTAGCCAGTACGCTATAGATTTCAATATGAGATAAGAATAGCAACTGTTAATATGTTCTCTCGCATATTTATATATTTCATAAAATATTTTGTATTGACACAGATTAACACCGAAGCATCAAGATTACGTTCCATTGCAAGAGGAGTGCTCCTAAAGGAAGAAAGAGCAGCTCTATCAAAGTCTGCAGCAAGAGATCGTCGAACTATTGAAGGAAGGCGTATAGTTGAAAAACAAAGGGAACAGCTAGAAAAACTGGAAAGAAGATTTTTTCAGGTAAACACACTCAAAAGTGGCACGAATATTCTTTATGCAGTGTTCTCAAAATTGCACAGCGCAAGAGCTTTTACATCTTCCTCTATTTTACGTCCTTAGATACATTTTTGTATATTCTCTTTWGTTTTTAGGGGATTTGCCACTTCATTTATTAAGATAAGATGCTATTATCCGCACTTTATCCATCTGATGTCTATCAGACTCAGCTCGAGAACGGCTCAACGGATCGAGTTTATTGATGGCTTGTTGGATAGGTCTTGGCCTAACGATCATTAACATGTACTTACTTGGTTCCCTCAGAACTTTTGCTTCTGTCGGACTCCCATTCAGTTTTTCTGAATATCAACTGATCAACAGAGGGCTCGCTGATGGCTCAGTGATAGAGCGTTTGACTGGTATTCAAAAGGTCCCGAGTTCAAATCTCGGTCAAGGCCAATACTTTTTCATTTCGTCTGATGCCTGCAAACCCAATAAAACATCACGTATGCTCATCTATAAATGAATTCAGGCAATTATTATCATTCATAATAGTATAAGAAATATAGAGTCTATACTTACTTAATTAAATACATTTCGGTGATACAAGAAAAATGCGCTACATTCTATTTTCCCGAAAAAAGGCTTTCATAGATACTTTCCCACACAGCACAAGCTGCTCTAATGGATATCTATAAAACGTAATTTCTGGATATCCATGACATCTATCAGATGTCCAAAAATATCCATCATATGTCTAAAAGTAGTCCAAATGTCCGGGTAAATATCCATCTTTCTGGATATCAAATACATATCTTATAGATGTGCTATTTAACATCTAATGGACAGCTTGAAGTTGGCTAAAACCTGTAACTGTGGATGCTTGATGGATATGTATTTCATATCTAATGCTCTTCTAATAGCACCATAAAAAATATAGCGTGTATTTATAAAGTTTATTAGTAAAAACTTGTTTAATACAAAATTTAATAAAGTACATTGCACTTATACTTATATGTATATGCAGGTCCATGAAGCCACTAACTTTGATGATCAGTCCTGCAAAAAATAAATTGATAAGATAAAAATACGGGCATGTTACATGAAATTCTTTGTTAGCTAATCATTTAATATGGTTTAAACACACAGTACAATGGACAAAATTTTACAATTCTAAATTATTCTTGCAATTTCAGTTGTTATATTATAAATTATTTATTTGAAAGCTAATTTTCTTGTTGCTGATGGATTTCCAATGAAATAATTTAGTCAATCCACGTAAACCAAATCAGTTTCAACTTTTAAATAATAAACGGTTGTTCAAAATTACAAAATAGAATTATTCATTAAATCTAATAATAAATTGTTACCCGCATGACAAAAGTGTTGTCCATTACACATTTAACTTCATAAAGATAGGATGGGATTTTATTTAGTAATTTGATATTCGTTAATTACTGGTCTCTTCAATGCAAAATTCACAGGCAAATATCAATATTACACACAAAGCACAAGGTTTTGCAAGAAAGTGAGGTTAAGTTTCGAGTAAATACCAAATATTTAAACCATTTATCGACGATAAATAATAATAAATAATGTTGATTAAGATAAAACATAAAACGTCAACAAAAGAAGAAATACTTACCGGTAACGTTAAATGTATTTTCCATATTTGATCATCGCACAATCACAAACACGTTATTTTTATGGTTATAGCATAGATAAATTAATCTATGGTTATAGCGATGGCGCACATTATTACTTCACATAACAGAGACAGACAATCCAGCTTGAGACGTTGCAAACGCCTCAATTACTAGTATCTCGGCAGTGAACTTGTATTGCTTTAAGTCTAAATAATAGTAGATAATGTTAAATAAAATGACATTATGGTTTAATGATAAAATTTATATGCGAATTCAGCACTTGTCATATGTAATAATAAGTAATTGTATAATGATTGCTTTTCTGACACAGCTTTTGTAGATGCCCATCAGCTTTCTCACACTTGGCAACACCGACTAAGTGTATTAGATTTATTATATTATGCCTACACAAACTTAGGGTTAAAAAATTTAATGAACTAATTCTCCATATAGTATTTAAGAATAACAATAAATGATTAGGGTACAATAATTTATATAAATAGATTTTGCCAAGAATTTTGTTTACCTTATAGTACGTTTATATATCCATTAGACATCCATTATCAAACCGAGTAGACATCACCATGATTTTATTATTCTTTAAAAAACAAATGATTGGTATTATAAAGTAGGTAGGTAGGTATAAGATGTTACGTACAGCTTAAAAAATAATGACAATTTGGATGATTTGGCATATGTGATTAATGCATATCTATTTCACATCTAATGGATGTAGATGAGATATGATATGGATCATGTGGTTATCTGATAGATATCCATAGGCTATCATGTGCTATGTGGGTTGTTTCTTTTAATGTCCAAAAACGCAAGCGGTTCTTTTACTGCCTATATTAGAAACCACTTTTATTCATTATGTGTCCAAATCAATTACAGCATTTTTTTTTCAACGATAATATCACAAGATCTTGATAGTCGACTGTTTTTACATTGAATTTTTCGAGAGTGCACGGCTGTCAATCTGACGAGACTAAACTGGCAAACTGGCATTAATAATTCGACTTCTAAATTTATTAATGCCAATTTGGTTAAAGTGACTAGATTGTAGACCTTCCAAAGAGGGACGGAATTCCACACGGCACACGGAAATACCTATTATCAGGTATACAAGTAGCAGGAAAAAGCTCAATCAAAATTATTATATTTTTATTGATTTTAAACAAGGTTATGATTTCTCACAAATTTTCGCCATTTATCACGTATGTTATAACAATATAAGTTAAATTACAGGTCATTATTACTGGCTTCTCGCTCTGAGACATCCAGAGACCGATGTGTATAATTAGCTGCTATAATATATTTTTTTACAGATATTTAGCGGGTATTGGTTGACCACGTAAAGATACCGAAACCAAAGCTAAATCATATCGAATAGCAAATAAGCAATAGCATCGTTTTTATTTTTCTCAAACAGAAAATATTTTATGTTTAATAAAGAGGAAAAAGAGGGGCATTGGAGGGACATTGCGGAAGCACGATAGTTTAAAATGGGGGACTGTCCCTCCAAATGAGGGACGTATGGTCACTTTAAATTAGGTCGTGTCAAATTTTGGAGCACGGCACTCGAGAAAAATTGAGAAATGTAAATAGTCGCTAATTTATCAAGATCGAGTTGTATTTGTTAGGATTATTTTTCTTTATAATTAATACAAATCCTTCATATACCGATTACCGAACCAAATACATAACCTCAACCACCCAAGAGGGGCGTTTACCTAGAGCGAAGCGGGTCATTTTAAGCACCTACCGTTTTACATTTTACAGAGTTATTCGAAACTTTTTCGAAGTGAAATTTTGGATTGTAGATGTAGCTACAATGTAGAGTTCGAGTTTTTTCTGAATTTGGTACGGTAATGTAAATATTTATTGTTATATTTTGCTTAAAAATGCGTATTTTTGGCGAGCTATTTCTCGAAAACTAAGGCACATAAACGAAAAATTCGAACTCCACGTTATAGCTACATATTTCTTTGTACACTACCAAAAACATGAGCACGATAAATGAGTAAAAACATTCAAAAAATCTAAAACCGCAAACCCTTTTCGCACGAGTTCGTCAAGAGAGCGGAATGCGAATGCCCATCCCCACCAGGTCCGTCGCGTGGTATCCAGTGAACAGTGAAGCTAAGATACAATCCTGTCGGGAATGATCGAGCGGTATACGATCTATTCCGATATGACTGGATTTCTAAGATTGTATGTCTAAATACACGTGACAAGTTTAATGTTAAAAGCTCTTTCACATTAATTTACTGTCTGCCGAAGCAATGGGGAGGCGGAATGAAAATTATTATAAAAGTTCCTCCAGAAATCATAGTCGACATGCAGTTAGAATGAAATGTTATATAGTTCATATTTACAGAAATACATGGGTTATTGCATATTTTGAATAACCTGGTATAATATCATAGTAAGTTACTAATATCATGCTTACTTTTTTATGCACACTCTACAGTCAGCAATTTTCCGAATATTAGTTTAGCCCGTCTGATCTTTGCGTGATTTCAATCTATCGGCTACCCTCTTACGTCCCATGTCCCGCTGGTAATACGGGTTGCATAGTTTACATTTCTGCCCGATCGCTCCAAGTAAATGCCCCTCTTAAGCAACGTCGGGCACGGTCAGTACTTGGATGGGTGACCGCTTGGGCATACCACATGATGTTGACATACATTTTTTAAAGCAAACTTTTGTTATTGATAACCAGATGTAACAGATTTTGATTTCAGATATGATTAGCTGAAAACAAACTTAAATAAACCAAAACTTATTCATATTGTAGAAATTGTCAAAATTTAAAATCGACTGCAAAATTTCAAGCATACAAGACTAAAAACTAAACAGCAGAAAATAATTATTCAAATAAAAGTAAAATGATTTCTCCTAGTCCCAAGCAGATTCTTAACCCCAATTGTCCAAAAAATTTGTGAGTATGTATTTTAATAGCTATGAAAATACTTGTAAGATTTATATATGTGCCCCATGTTTTTTTGTTTCAAATCTTACAAATATTTTCATAACTAGTAAAAAATTCATATCACAAATTTTCAGGACTATCTGTATGGAGTTATAAATCTGTATGGAGGATATAGGAGAAATCATTTTATAGTGTTAGTGCAATTTAAAAAACTATAAAAATTATTTTTTATATGAATAATTAAATTAATTAGCTAGCTATATGTACTTTTAGGGCGGCAAAGCACCAACTGCTAAACAAGATGTGGATGAAACAGCCGCTGAAGATGCCATTCCTCCCACTGAAACACCTGAAGAAGTGCAGCTCCATCCAGTTGAAATAATGAATCAATACTTTGAGGTTCTAAAAAGAGCCACTGGTAAATTTTTTTATAACATACCATCATACTGGATCTCATACAAATATATTTAGGTGCAATTAGTACGGAAGAAGTATTAACTCGTTTCTATTCTCAGAAAGAAACTTTAGCACGTTTATCGTTATTAAGAAAAACAAACGAAGACCATAAGCAAAGATTAGAAGCTCGTCGTGACAAGCTGGCTATGGAATTTGAAAAACTAAAATATGCGGAAGTACAAGATACCGAACAGTATGTATCTATACCCACATATATTAAGAGGAAAGATGCTTATCAAATTTAAATTAATAAATACATATTTGTTTAGTACTTATGCTTAAAGAAAAAATCTTGTTTTATGTTTTGTTTTGCTTCATTAGTGATTGTTGGTTATACTTACAACAAGTAACAATTTTATTAATTTGGACTGGGCTTTTCAGGAATGCTTTAGAAATGGAAAAAATACAGCTCTCAATTGAAAAGGAAAAAGAAACGACTCGAAGATGTGAAGATGATGTTAAGAAGATAAACGATGTTGTCTCTAATTTGTCGGAAGCACTGTATAATTTGCATTTTTTAGTAAACCCTGAAACAACAGCTCATGAAGAACCTCTAACTGTAGTACAGTTTATTATAAAAGATTTAGAGAAAATATTATGCCAAATACCAAATTTTGAAGAAATCAGCAAGGTTAGTATTCTTGTATGTTTGTTATAACACTAAGTATTCAAAGATTCTACATTATAGCCCAGAGAAAGAGGTGAGGAGGATGTTAAATGGTTACCGAATCCATACACTGCCTTGTTAAGCAAAACCCCTCTGCCCCAGCAAGGAGCGTCCCCAGCTCCACAACAACCACCAGGTAAGATCATTGATTAAAATGTTGCATGTTGTGAATAATGTGGAAAAAGAAAAATATGTCCGACTTTGTCTCAATTCTATATCCTACAGCATACACAAAAACAACAAAATATTTTACCAATGTATGAGGGTGGTAATTTCAAACAAATATTTTATTCTTGTGCTTCGTATCTGTGAAGGCAACTGAATATCACATGGAACAGTACAGTGTAGGTACCTACACATAATAATTATTCTAGTGAATGTATGTAAAGCGAAAAGAATTACCATTCATGTGAAGTATCAGAGAGTTATGTAATTTGGGTTATTGGCCAATAAAAATAAAACACCACCATCATTTTCGCTAATGCCAAAACTTCGAAACCTCTAAGGAAACAAAAGAGAAAAGTCCAAACAGTTGGCATAAAAAAACCAGTTTTATTTCGTTGGAAGGATATCCCATGATTTGTTTAAAGAAAAGGAAATTATACAGAATCAGCCAAAAGCTGCTATTCTACTACTCATTTACCTTACTGAAAATACAGACAACTGAAAAATTAGGAACTCTAGAAGTTAAATCAATAAACAACACAGAAAAATGAGGTCATTCTATATTTCATAGCATTTCAGGAATCACCTATAATTAAAGTAATTAAAAAGCATTCTACGATCCTTAGAAAACCACATTGAATTATAAATAGCTGTACTTTCATGTGATGTGAGAGTTATTGTATTTGTATTGTTTACATCTATTTTCATAGCAAGAAAATAATTTATTCACTCCAGCAGATATTTCATAATTTTACAATTTACGTTGTGATTTAGTCCACACTATTGTCATCGGTGTATAAAAACATACATTCTGAACCATGTCATTAAAAACATTTTTGAAGTTTTCTATACACCATCGACTTAACAACTACAGTTATGGAACGCATGTTGCCTGTGTTACCGTGTGTGGCTAAGAGACACCAACATGCTTCATGGAGCATATTATGAAGTTTTCAAGTACGACACACTTTTCATTATTATCATAAAAAACAAGAAGTAAATACAACATATATAAACATATGTATGGACATTAAAAATAAATATAGATATGAAACAAAGTAAAACCATAGATTAATTAATTAATTTATCTATGGTAAAGCATAAAATTTTAGAAACAACTTTACAAACAAACTTTAGAAACAAACTGTATTTTAAGTGGTGTGTTATGATATACTATAAAAAGTAAGTATACGGTTCCATTAAAAAAATAAAGTTATATGCAATGCTGAAAATATATAACACCCAACGCATATGAGTAAATTTAATGAAAGGGTGCCGGCTTTCACAAGTCTCGACTTGACATATCACAAGTATCTCCATTATATATAAAAAAGGCACTACCGATCGATTTCATAGTAATTACTCCCTGTATATTGTCAAAAAGCTGATACATGCGATTATTTTCAAGTTATTGTTATGCAGTGCCATGCTACAATTCTGTATTCATATTCACTAAATGTGAAAAGTCAACTTTTATATTATTATTAATGATCCACTAGACAATTTCTATTTTTGCCATAGTTGCAAWAAATCAGGAAAATTTTCTTTTTTGAATATACTACTGCTGCTTTGTCACATACAAACATTTCTTGCACATTATTGGCCAAGACATCATTTTATAAAAAGTTTAGTTATGCATGTTTGTTACTTTTTACAAAATAAATAATTGCAGTTTAAGTTATGACAATTAATTTTTAAAATTTACTTTTTGACATGTAACATCTCCGCTACATTGACTGATGTACGTTTATTTAAATTTTGGTCAATGTCTGCATTTTCTAACATTAAAATTCAAATGAAATAGTAGATATACAGGGTGTCTCTAAATTCAATGTCATAATTTCTAGTGCGTATTCCTGACGAAAAGTCTATATAAACATGTGTCCGAAAATGCTTCATTTTTGATATACAGGGTTAAAAACAAGATTTCGATTTCTTTTATTTTTTACAGAACGGTTTTTTTGAATCTTTACGAATTTTAGGAGAATGTTATAATAGATCACGGCTAATAATCTGGCATGAAACATTTTTTCATATCTGTAACAGAGGGGGCTTAGGGGGAGGGGCAGAAGGGTTTTCTCTTTGAAAAAAAGTTGTGTGTGAGATGTCAAAAAGCTCGTTACTATTTTCAGAAAGAGCAACAAATAAGGTACAAAAAAGGACCTCTTATTGCATTTCGCTAGTACAAACCGCTTTCGAAAAAATCGACAAAACTTGAATTCGTACAGGTTGGCGTAAATAGACCAAAAATTAACTTTTTTTATTTTCCAAAGAAATTGACGTTTATATGKCAACAATTTTTTGGAATTAATTGAATTATATCATGATAAATGGTCAGACACAATATTACCACCATATCTAAACAGTGGCGGTAATTTGGAGGGGCAAGATGCCTTTTTTATAAAAATATTGTTTCCACATTTTTTTAAACCATTTCAATAATTATAAAGATCAGTAAAATATAAAAAAGAAAAATTAAATTAATTAATTAATTAAATTATTTTTTAAAGCTAGATATGCAACTTGCATTTGGCGTTATTAAAAATCTTTAAAAAATGCAATTTCTTAATTTTACGACTTGTCTTAGCAGTATAAAAAGTAAATTTTTCTTCTTTTAATATTATTAACTGATCTTCATAATTTTTGAAACAATTTAAAAATGTGGAAACAATCTTTTTATAAAAAATACTTCTTGCTCCCCAGCCCCAAATTGCCGTCACTGTTTAGATATGGAGGTAATCCTTATGTCTGATCATTTGCAATGATATAGTTCAATTAATTTCAAAAAGTTGTTGCCATATAAACGTTATTTTCTTTGGAAAATAAAAAAAAGTTAATTTTTGGTCTATTTGCGCCAACCTGTAAGAATTCATATTTTCTTGATTTTCTCGAAAACAGTTCGTTCTAGCGAAATGCAATAAGAGATCCTTTTTTGTACCTTATTTGTTGCTCTTTCTGAAAATAGTAACGAGCTTTTTGACATTTGACACACAACTTTTTTCCAAAGAGAAAATCCCTCTGCCCCTCCCTCTGTTAAAGGTATGTAAAAATCTTTTATGCCGGATTATTAGCCATGATCTATTACAACGTTCCGCTAAAATTCGTAAAGTTTCGAAAAACCGTTCTCTAAAAAAATAAAAAAAATCGAAAATTTTTGTTTAACTTCAACACTCTGTATATCAAAAATGAAGCATTTTCGGACACATGTTTATATTTATTATTTCGCCATACATTCATGTCAGGAACACGCAATAGAAATTATGACATCGAATTTAGAGACACCCTGTATCTATCGTATCCATCATATGAATAATTACGTTGTCATCTACCAAAAATGGGTTTACTTTATTAGTGTGAGAAATTTTTTTTAGTAATCAGTACAAAATACTTTGATAAGATTTATGTACATATTGCCTCCATTTTTTCTGTATTAATAAATTTTCTAGTTGCCAATTGTCAAAAAACAACGGGCATGTCTCTCTCTATTATTCAGCCACTACTTTTCTATATCAATGCTGTACACACACCTTATTTTACTACATAGAACAAAATTCTTGAGCACTGAAAAAGTATCCACTGTTGTTTGTTTGGAAAATTCATAGAAAAAAGCTGCACATGGCAAATAATCGAGAAATGGAGGGCATATAGCTACCAGAAAACATATTCTTTTTGTAAAAGTCATTCTTGTTGAAAATTGCTAGAAGTTTAATCGGTCACAACACTTACTTGAAAAATTAGCATGATTGAGGAAATACAGTATACTTAGATTTAATATATACATTGCCCCAGGCATAAAAATTATCACAATATATAAAAATTAAAACAGTGAAAAATTATTACTATATGTCCATGATTTTTCTAAATAGCATATCCATAACCAAAACATTATTAACGTTTCAGGTTCAGAAGATGAGGAAGAAGTTCCATCTCGTGGTTTTCTCAAACGTCAGGCTCAAATTGTTGTAGATGCCAAGCTTAGAAGAAAAAATGTTCATATGTTACCTCGAAAATAGATTACTGTAGTGTATGCATGTTTTAACACTGTGATATAAATAATACCACCAAGACAGTTCTCGACTTTATGTTATTGTATTTCATATAAACCTCTGTAACACTTTGATGTTAACATAACACAGAGTTCTACAATAGTATATTAAAAAACTAGTTTGATAAGGCACCTTCAGTTGGAAGTGTGCGACAAAGGGCCTTATGAAACAGGTTTTTTACCCAAGAAAATATGAATGATTTAATAAATATTAAATATGTACGTAATATTAATCTGTCACATTTAAGTTGGCTACATATTAATTTTGGCAAGTCACATGACAGTTATGACTACGTTACGGCATTACGAGTTTAAGTTTATTATTTAATGTTCCCTCAATGTTATTTACTGAAACCAACATTAGAAAATAAAAAATTCAATTTCATAATGACTTCATTAAGAAGGCAAAATAGAAAAAAAATATACAGTGTGTTTATTAATCAATGGGCCATATATTAACAGTAGGTTCCTTGAGTCATAATAAGCTAAAATAAACCAATTAACCTTAGAGCAATTTTGTCTCTTTACAAAGTTACAGTTTTTCAAGATATTTTATTCAAATTTGGTACAGAGGTATGTCTTTCCATGAACATCTTGCAAGACGCCCACACTCACACATTGACGACTACTTGCTCCATAAATACGTATGGTACCATAACACATCTGTGAAAACCAGGCTTACAAATATTATGACAGAACTCATTTTGGTATTAATGTTGCTGTAGTGTTCAATGTATACTCAATGGACTTAAAATTAGCACTTTTTGGAAGGCTGTATCTCATCCATTGTTTCAAAATTGCATAGTTTAATACAAAAAAAATCGATATATTTCATCCACCACTATACCACTATGTTAGCAGAGGGTTTTCAGGGTTGCATATTTAGGTTTATACTACCAGCCCATAAATAAGTGCAAAGCATACCGTATGTTGCAACATTTGAACAGGAGTAAAAATCTGTTTATGACAAATGTCAAACATTATTATAGCGGGCTCCAGCTATTAATAATAAAAAAAAATACATTAACAATTAGAGGAGCCGCCAAAAAAATAATAATAAGCAAACAATAAAATATAGTTGACATGAATGATTTTTAAAATGTTATTTTTGAAATATACGCTCTGGAGTATTGGAAACTTCTCAAACATACAGCAACCTTATTCTGTTTGTTTATTGCTAATCTAGCTAGCTTATCATGAGCAACAGTAAATACAAAAAACACTTCCAGCCATTCCTATGTAAACTGGTATAGTAGAAACAAAAATAGATTTCTGACACTTCTG
Organism: Rhyzopertha dominica; assembly: GCA_025024175.1. Lineage (NCBI taxonomy): Eukaryota > Metazoa > Arthropoda > Insecta > Coleoptera > Bostrichidae > Rhyzopertha > Rhyzopertha dominica. Next base: position 25,160,312 of record QCXZ01000137.1, read on the forward strand.
AATGAGGTTTAATATGGGATATAGGATAAAGTTTTTCCATAAGATTACAAATGCTAGATGCAAAAGCATTTTGAGTAAGTAATTTGCAGTTGCCTTTATTCATTTACGGCCGGTTACTTAAACGCGGATCAATTTCATCAGTGTGCTAACCTCTGATCAAACTAGGGTAACCAAGTATTTTAAGCTTTTTTATTGGTGTTGCCATGGTTTGATCCGAGGTTAACACCATGATCAACTTGATCCTCATTTGTGCAACCTGCCTTCAGTATGTGTAATATATAATACCAAAAATTAAATATTATATTAAAATCATGAAAATAATCATTTATGAATAAACGAGTGGACCTCATTTTTTTTGTTATAACCTGATTTTATTTATAGAAAAACTACCAAATCCAAGATTCAGGTCAATGTGTTTTTTTTACAATAACTACGAAAGAAAAAATATATACTTAATTTTAGTTTCCAGATATATTTTGCCTGCTTAAGAAGCTATATCAGAGTAGCATGGGTTGCATTTATTTTTTTTGATATCGCCATTTGTTAATTCCCTTAAAGCATAAATACATTACTTACATCAGTTTAAATATTTGAAACCTCTGTCGCTCCTGCTTTTGTTATCATGGTGACCAGAAAATCTGTAACATTGTGCTACAACTTTTCAGGGAAAGATACAACTGTTTGGTAGGGCACATCAAACATGCTCCTTAGTGGTGAAGTTTCATACTATATGTTTTGTTTTAGAACTGTTAACAACACAGACAAACAGCTATAAAAACAAACCAAATCCATTAAATGAAAGAAGAAATATTCATCAATTAACTAGAATTTATAATGGTATAATATAAAATTAAATTAACTTTGTGCATACTTTCTGTCCTTGTCAAGACTAAACCTGATTGCCACATTGTAACTAAGTGTTAACTACATACTTCCAATGGGCTTCTTGATGTTCTCCTGATTAACATATTTTTTGTCACATATAATGTACTGCGGCATTTAGTTAGTGATCACACTAACACATCTCTTATGGCAAAATTTAGGCACTATTATTACCTTTGTTCTTTTCTAAACATCTCCAATAAGCATCAAGCACAGCACATCACATTAACTCCGACAGCATGTTATCATAGTCATATGATCATATGTCACATATGAACTAAGTGACATAATAAATTGCTAAAACAAATTAAATCCACATATTTTTTTATTGTTATCCATGTGTATGAAACTGTACATGTTGGGATCTCAGCAGAATTACATAATTCCATCCAAAAAAGTCTCAGGATTCAGAAAAAACATCATACACACTGTATTTTAGAAATATCAGTATATCATGGTGTTTAATTCATGTCCAAAATATATTAAATCATTACAGTTTTAAAACAAATATAATATCTAAAACTGATTTAGAATCTTGGGTGCGGAAAATGTATATTTACAATGTAGACTACATGAAATGAACTATCAAAATAACTTTTTACACTAATAAAATTATCAACTAGTGCACTTGATGTAAGTATCTACACCCAAAAATCTTCAGTCTCATTAACTACTTAAATTATAAAAGTAATAAAAATAGCAAATTAAAAATATACACAAAGATGCTTGTATGTTGTATACAGAATGTATCAAAGGATTGTTTTCCAGGTTTTGTAGGATGCAAAGTGTCTTTACCCTGTAGTTAAACATAACATTTACCTTTTCTATTCAGAATCAATAAATCCTTTGAAACTATGATATCTATAACTTAGATTATTTTTTATAAACAGTCAGTGTGAAAAGAACTTATCGACCTTGATAACATATCACATATTTCATTTTTCCTCCTTTTCCTGGTTCATAAGAAATCGTAAATAAAAGAACTTGCTAAAAAACAGGTTTGTATTTGAAAAACAGGTATTTGTATATATCTTACAGAACTAAGAAAAGCAAGGGCTGACACAAGCTGAATGCATCTCACATACTGTTGAATGAACTGACCTTAATGACTATGGATATAAGATATATATTTTGCTTCTGACACGACAAACATTGTACAGAAATGAAAATACATGTAGCTTGCAGTCATGGGGGTGAAATGTTTACATAAAGAAAAACAAAAGCAAGATAACTGAAACACTTGAGACTAAGATTCTGCTTTTAGTCCTATAATCAATATAACAAATATACATTCACTAAATTAAAACAAATCTTGATAGCTTAACTGTTCAGCTAACAAGAATGGCAGTGACACTCATTTGGCAGTTCTTTATGTTATTTTTAAAATACAATGAGTACCTAATTCTCAATACAAATATCAGTATTCACATTTAGTATGAGATACACTTAGGGATTTAGGTATGCATAAAATAGTGTTCAAATGTATTCATCAAGAAAATCAAACACCGACCAAGGCAACTGTTTTAAAAGGCAAATCATTCCTATTATTAGGGTTATTGTTTCTTGAGGGGAAGATTTAATAAACAACTTCTATGAGGTAATTTTTTTTTCCTCAAAAAATTAAGTGTGTGGTGTTTGAAATGTACACAAACTGTGGTAAACCCACAACTGCTTGATACGGGTGTTCAGTGACGCTACATACTATTCTGATTTATTGCAAATACCAAAAAAAAACACGACACAAAATCAAAGGTATAAATGTAATCTCAACTTTTAATATGTGACACTTTTTTTTAGCTTCTGTTATAAGTAAATCGTGTCTACTCATAAAGGTTTTGTCATAATTAGGATGAATTCTGTTAAATCTAATGCCATCTGTTCTGTATGGGTGAAATATTAGCTTACACAATATTTACAAACATTGTATCTTCAAAGTTAAAAACTGATCCATTTTCACCAAGCGAATTCATTGAAGTATTTCTGCGAAGACGAATAACTCAAAGGTTACATTTCATTTATTAGTTATAAATAGAATAGTGCTTTTGACTAACAAGCCCATCACTCTTAAGACAAGAAATGTAGTGATGCCAGATATTCTGCAATATCAAAAAGTTTTTGCCAACAAAAACAGTGATGCAACATGGTTCTGTGCTTATAAATACAGAAGGTGGAGTGAAAAAAATCAGCTTGCACAAGTAAGAACAGAAGTAAATTTATAGCATGCTTCTCTACTAATGTACATCAATTTTCCTTATTTTTGCCAGTTGGGAACATGTTGACTTATTAAGTGCAGGTCCTTTTCTTGTCTGTCATGATCACTACGATATACATAAATACTGATAAAAGATAAAAGTTTTTTGATGTCAAAATTAAAATTAATCGAAATAAGCAGCCTTGACTATAAAAGAACAACCTTTAATTAAGCAACAATCATTCAGGCATATACAGTTTTTCTTGTAATGATTTTAATTCAGTTAATTTTGATAATATAAAAATATGGATATTGCTATTATTATTACTATTATTACTCAGTCATTACATTTTCATAATAAATTGTCAAAACTAAATTTCTTAGAAATGTACAATATTTTAAATGATCAAAATTATACAATTTTTAATGACTCTTAATTTTCTTCGTTCAAAAATTATTTGATTGTTAATTCGCTCATGTTTCGGCTTTGAAAATTGCTTTTAATTTCTAGTCAAGGCTGCTTGTGTCAACCAATTTTAATTTTGACATCGTCAGAACAACTTTTAAGAAGCTTAAAAATATCTAGATTTTTGTGTGGTTTGTTGAAGTGTGATGTTTATTTAGAGTTTGGTTTTATGTCAACAGAAATTAACAGTGAAGAGATACCACAATGTGTATTGTGTATGAAAGTTTTGGCAGCAGAGTGCACTTGCTTCATTTAACAATAGTATTTCACCTAAATTTAACAAATTAATTTAATAATTTTGCCCTCACATTAATGAGTAATTTAATGTTAAAGACGTAAAAAAAAATGTTAAATAATGAAGCTTCATGGGTTTTATTAATTTTTATCTTATTTATGATTAGTTGTATTTTCAGCTAGAGTAGAGAATCACTGTACTGTGGTATTGATGATGGCTTGCTAGCCCAAAAAGCTCTACCATTTGGAACAAAAAAATGGATATAAACTTTAAATTATTAGCTTCCGAAAACATCAGTGTAGTTTATTAGAATAGTTTTAATTTCTGCATCACATATTTTTTAATGTAAGCAACAGCAGGCAAAGGCCCAAAAAGTTTTAGAGATGAACATGATTTTTCTAATAGTTATAAGAAAAATCAACATAAAAATATATTTATTATACCAGGATCATTTAATGTTTTACATATCCTATAACATGAAATATTGATATTTGCAATGATTGGTAGAAATTTCTAATTTGTTTCTATTGATACAAACAACTCTTTTTGTACAACTTTTCATATTTTTTTAGTATATAAGTGTTAGTGTAGGATTTAGTTTCTTTTATTATCACAACATATAAAATTGAATTGGCAATTAAAGATGTTCTGTTTTTATGTTTTGTTGTTTTAGGCTGGAAAGTGCAAATTTTATGAAGCATCACATGAACACAACAAATTCACTGTTCGTCCCTAACAGACTACGACTGAAAAAAAATCAGGTCATTCCACTACTGGTGCCTTCCCACTCAATCAAACATTCCACCTTACCAGTAACGCCAATCCGTTTTGCTTTAATACTAAACCTTTCGCCCGCTGCTATGCGATTCGCAGCACCAAAATATGAATTAACAGAACTTTTTAAATCATCTATACTAATATCAGGCTCCTGTTTAACGGGACTAGGTTTGGGAGTAGGAGGATTCGACGTTTTATCCTTCTCCCCACCTTTATCTTGTCGCTGACGCAACCTCCTTCCGTTTAATGCATAATCTACGCAATTACCTATTTGTGCACTATTTGTTGAAGTCTGATTCAGACTAGAGCGTAAGCTTCTCTGACCCCATTCCTTGGCATCAGGTCTAGCTGGAACCACTGCTGCCGTTTTACTGGCTGTAGGCTGGCCAAACCCACCACCCGACAGTTGATTTAATCTACTTCTGCGAAACCTTCTTCTTTTCACTTCACCATTGGGACCTGCAAAGTAATGTTTTTTAAAACTCATGAGAAAAAACACCATCGAACATAAATGACTAAAATGTATTTCAAATGGCTTTTAAAATAAGTTAGATACCCATCTACTCTCATAGCACATAGCAGACAATATCAAATAAGAGAGAAACTATAAAAAAAGGTGTGATTCTGATCAAAAGATTTTTGCTTTGACTAAGAATCAAACTCAAGACCACCATAGAGCAGACCCTCTACAATCAGAGCTCTGGCTCGACTAAGAGTGGCAGATTTTTCATATCTCTAACGGATGCAGGAAGTTTGTTGTATGCTTTAGTTGTGCTGGAAAAGTGGAATCGTTAACATGAATTAGTTTTTCTGAGGTAGTCCCTGATGTTACAGGTCGTTCTCAAATTCACTAGGTGATGCTGAGATATATGCCTTAATTCATCTTAATTATTCAAAAGATATTAGTGTCTACATACATGAAATCTGCTACAGTATATAGCAACAACACTAGGTGTAGAATAATTAAAGCCAAATAGGAACTTAATCCGTTTGTTTTGTAACCTTGGCACTTCATCCAACATACGACCCCAGGCTCATAATAGTTCGGCCGGCTGGCATTTTCAGTTACATGCTTTAAAAAGTTGTGATACCAACACGAACTGTGACAAATTGCAGCAAAACTGTTTATACTACATTAAAACACAGACCTTGAACTTTCAAAAGCAAACAATTTTATTTCATTTACGTGAACGGCAATAATTACAGAACCAAAAATGTAATTCAACTAACTGGTCATAATAGTTCAGCCATGTCAACTGACGGGTCATAAGAGTTCGGCCATGTATCCATTAGCCAGGGAAACACGAGGCAGCCTGCCAAAACAAAAACATATACGGAATAGATCAACAAATATCTGCCAAGTGTAGCTAAACTTTATTTTGCAACAGTTTTCAAGCAAAGTGCCTCGTTGCGAGCCTGTTAGTGAAGATTTGCATGTTTCTATCTGTAAAGCCCATGACCAGGGCATTTCGAGGCGTAAAATATCTGCTTCACACTCAGTTCCGCCCTCTACAGTGCAAGATATTATCAATTTATACAGAAGAACTGACGGGGTCCGCCAAAAAAACAAAACTGGCTGGCCAAGCCAGATTACTGGAGCAGATAAGAAAGCTTTGCGTAAMATTATCMAAACAAACTGACGCTGCAATTCTAAAGAACTAACAGTACTATGAAGGGGTCGCATTGTAAAGGAAGTTTCATTACCCATAACAAAAGGAAATATCAAAAAAATAGGATACAAATTTTATAAGGTATTATTACTTTTCCTTTTGGGGTACAAGCACATATAATTTCATTTTTCTACTAGGCAAAAGAATAACCCCTTTTGACCCAATTACAGAAGAAGAACAGACTAAAATGGGCACGGGAACACAAAAAATGGACTTAACGGCAATGGAATAGTATCATTTGGAGTGATGAGTCAAAATTCGAGGTATGTGTGGGTGACACACGAAAAAGAGTTATACGCACATCTTCAGAAGCATATCACAATGACTGTTTGGTAAAAAAAAGTTAAGTTCCCAGGGTCTGTGATGGTTTGAGGTTGTATGTCTGCTAGGGGTGTGGGTAGTCTGCGGATTATTGATGGCACTGTTAACGCGCAGAAATACGGAGATATTCTCGTAGAAAATCTTTTGCCGTCCATCCCGAATTGTCAAATGGCCGAAAACAAATTTATAATCCAGCAAGATGGAGTGCTGTGTCATATGGCAAAAATAATTCAAACATGGTTGCAAGAACATAAAATACCAGAATAAAATGGACCTCTTCCAGTCCGGATTTATCTCCAATTGAGACCCTTTGGCATAATATGAAGAAACAGCTTCGTAAAACTCCAGCGCGTACCGTAAACGAATTAAAAGCCACCTTGCAGGCTATATGGGACAAAACGCTACCAGGGGAATGTGCAAGGCTCGTGGCTACAATGCCTAGCAGAATTAAAGCCGTTATTGCTAACATATATTTCATTAGAGGCAATGAATATAAAAAACAATTTAATAAATGTAGGTACAAATAAACAGGCATTGTAACTTCAAATTCTTTGTTAGCGAATCATTTAAACATACTTCCACTTTGGATAATTTGCAGAGTTTACATTTTTGTAAGAAATCACCAAAATTAAACTTTTTAGAAATTGTAGAGATATACAAAATTTTAAATGGCCAAAATTGAACAATTCTAAATGATTCTTGCAATTTCAGTTGTCCCATTCTAAATTTTTTATTTGAACGCTAATTTTTATGTTGCTGGTTCAAAAGTTGCTTTACATTTTTAGTTAACATTGCTTGTTTAGATTTTTGGAATCATTTTATTAATTTGACAATGTCATAATATTTTCTTTTGTAATTTGGTACTGATGATGGCTTATTAGCCGAAAGCGTTTTACCTATTAATAAAATATTGGTTAAACTTGGCGAGGTTTATTTAACAAGAACAAATTTTCTCAACTCTGAGAATACTAGTGTCCAATAATACACTAAGAGAAGTCACATCACTTAACTATGAAGCCAGAAGAAGTTGTTTTAGATGGAATTTTTACTGCATTTGAAAATAACTTTAATTTTGACATAACTACATATTAAATGAAACTTACCAATACATATATCCTTCTCACTCAACTGCCTCTTCATCGGTCTTCCAACAGGCTTACCAGGTATTACAGCGGTAAGGGGTAAAGGCAAAGTGATTGCATCTTTACTCTTCCGCTTTTTAGCCAGGTTTTCACTGGTGCCCCTAAGCAAAGTTATAAAGGGATTGTTTTTCCCTTCGAAGTCTTTTGGTGGTGGAATAATTAAATCCAATGTACTCTTCGATGAAGTCTCATCTCCAGATGTATCACAAGGCGTGTTTAACTCCACCGAGTTGGCTTCTATACCCGTCAACAAATTATTTTTGGTCAGGTTAGACTTTGTCAGTTTGCTGTTTACTCCTTTGGTTAGTACATTCAAATTCTGCGTAAGACTTATACTATGGTCCCCATAATCAGACGTCAAATCAGAGAGTAGGGATGTCGTGCTAGATGCAGGAGGAGTGGGTGGAGCAGAAACCGATGTTGGAGGAGTCAGAGGCAGTGTTTCATTATTTTTATTAGTCTTACTATCTACACTTAGTCTTTTACTGAAAGCTCTTTCACTGACACCCTTCTTACCAGACTCGTTTTTGACCGTCTTCCTTTTGTGTTTCACCTTCTCCCTTTCACGCATGTTCATAGCCAGCAGCCTCTTTCTACTTTTCAAGCTAAGCTTCGGGAAAGGCACACTCTTCTTTGCACAACCAGCACCAGGGAAATCAACTTTATATACTGGAGTGTCCTCAACTTCAGGACTGGGACAAGGAGACTCCGTCTCACTCTGATTGCTGTTCTCCAGATAAGCAGTTCCCATCATTATGTTCGCCATGTGGTTATCAAGAGGAACAATCATTTTAGACACAGCACCATTTTTTACTTCCGGTAAGGGCAGGAACTGTAACCGACGGTTACCTTGCCACCGTTCACGTAATTCTTCTTCAGAAATTGGTCCTATTGGCGGAAGTGAAACACACGGAGCCGGTGGAGGAAGACGCACCCTTAAACCCCATATGGTTGTTCTTTTCTTGATTTCTCGGCCACATTTAAATCTATTACGGTTATTGGTTAAAACGGACAGTATGTTCTCTCGTCGCTCCGATTTGCTTACGCTAGCAATCTACAAATTCAGCAATATAAAAGGAATGTTTTTTCATTTAAAACGAACAAAATTGTTACCTTTGGTGGAAGCTGCAAAGCATGCCAATTATCATTTATGTATGGAATGATAATAGTATCCAAGTCGTAATACTTTTTGCTATTGAAAGCGGTCAAATTAAATAACATTAAATGAACCAAGTCAACCCATTTCAATTCTAATCTTCTAACAAACTCTTTCCCTTGATTACATATAAAACACACAAAAACATAAAACCTGAAAAAAATTAGCAGTATAAGCTCAAGAGCAAAACTATAGCCCAACCTAAATCTTTTGTATTTATCAGATAGATATTATTAGAATTATTCATATTTAACTCAACAGTCAACAGAAATCAAAGATAATAGAAAATAAGAATTTAGCACTATGATAGTGATTATTGAACTACGAAAATACATTACCGTGCACCATTGAGCTTGGAATACTGAATCGATTTACATGCCAGTTAAATGATGAAGAGATGGCATATTAGTTTGCAGGTACTAAATGCTACCTAATTAACTGAAACTTACTGAAAATGAGGTTTACAATAAAGGTAAAGTTGCAACATAGCCACCACATTTTTCATAAATTTATCCCTGTCGTTTTACCAAACATTTTCATTTTATTGACTTATGATTTTAATATGTCTTGAAACAATAAATTGGTGTAAATAGTACATAAATTTTGTGTATCTCATTTTTTATTTAATGTGTTAATAATTTTATTTATTTGGTACATTTCTAAAATTAAACGTTTATTTGTAACGTTTTTTTTTTTAATATTTTGATTTCATCCCAATTTATTTGATGATTTTCTATTACATGTTCCGCCAATGAACATCGACCTTTATTCGTCATAATATCTCTTTTATGCAGTGTTATTCTACGAGAAAGCTACTGCAATGTTTGTTCCACATAAATTTTGTCACAAGTGTCACATTTTAAAGAATAGACAACATTTGACTGATATTTTGATGGAATTTTTAATTTTAATTTGCTAAATAGATTAGAACCTTTTTTAATATTTCTTAATGTTAATTAATTAATTAATCTTAATACCTTTTTTTTTGAAAACTTTTAATAAGTTTCATTGTCAGAACTGTAATGTTTGGAAGAGATTCAAAACTAAAAACTTCTGTGTTATTATTTTGAGGATCATAACTTTCTTGTTGCTCCACTATTTCTAAAACGTTTGTACTACCTAAATTTTGACGATTAATCGCAAAATCATTTCGTAAATAATCATTGTAGAAAATAAAATTTTGTTTATCGAAGTTTGTTGGTGAGAATTTTGTAATAGAAAATTATCATCAAATAAATTGGGATGAAATCAAAATTTTAGAAAAAGAAAACATTACAAATAACAGTTTAATTTTTAAAATGTACCAATTAAATAAAAATATTAACACAATACATAAAAAATCAGACACGGCAGGCATAAATTTATGAAAAATGTGGTGGCTATGTTGCAACTTTCAGATTTTGTCATTAATCTGTCTAAAATCAAAACTTCAAATTTCAAATAATATTACACATATATGCATTTTGCACGTTTTAGTTAGCCCCTTAGTATAAAGCTCATTTTCAGTAAGGTTCAGTAGATACCATTGTAAATGTCTATAGAAGCCCTGATGAAGATTTAAAATAAATTGAAAGCTTGGCAAAGAAAGAAGAGTACACAGTATTTTAACATAAGAAGTCGAATTTCCCCTTAATTGTGAAGACTTTAATATAATAAAAAGCGACTGCTATATCCATTTAACATGCTAAAATATGTTTGAATACACTACAGTTATGCACATCTAAACTGTTAAAATATTTTTATGACTAAATAATTTCTTTCACAATTGCTTTCTTTATATTTCTAATTACTGTTAATGATTATTATTACATACCTCAATTCTTCATTATGATAAAGTGACACTACATAGAAAAATTAAAAAAAATTCTGTAAAGGCTACACACTTCTGCTTTGAAGTTTTTTATTTCCTCTGTCGATTTAATTAATATGTGAGCCTCTCTTTAGCCATTTTTACTGAATTAGTTCTTTTCTACCTCGCATTTTCTTTTTTACTATATATCGCAGTAACCATGTAACAGTAGAACTTCAATTATATGAACTGTGACTATCCAAATCACAAATTATTGAATTGCTTCCATCAAAAAAAATTAATACAGAAACATACATAGTGCAATTCTCGAAATAATGATTCTGTCTATGCGTTCTTCCCTCCGTGTAGCTACTGTAGGCATAGCACAAACATTATTACTCATTTTCACTGAGATGTTCAGCAAACCAAAACTTTCATTTACTATACACTAATGATAAACAGCACTTGTATAGTAAGTACGCTATATGTATAACACGTAAAACTGTTGCTTTTTCATTTAATTGATTAAAAATGTATACAGTATCAAAAATATGCTCCTTTTCATTTGAAATACTTATGTATGTACATATATGTATATACCCAAAAAAAATTATCAAACTTTTTGAGTATCCGAATGAAGTCTGGTCCCAATTAATTTAGATAATTAGAGTTCTACTGTACAATGATAAGAACACTAAACAATTTATTTTACTGTCATGTAAATAATATTCAATACAACAAAAACTATTAGAAAAAAAAATTCAATAAAAGCAATAACAAATATTTTAATTGAAAAAGTTTTTAAAATTCGATCCATTTAGTTCTAAACATTTCTTTCTAATAACATCCCTTAGCATATGCATTTCTTATTTGGTTTTTCATTGCCTCTTGGCTAGTTTGTTCTTCAAATACGAAATTTTAACAAAACCCTATATAAAAAGGTCCATGAAGGTAAGGTCTGGCGATCTTGCAGCATATGATTTGGGGTTTCCTGTGCCGAGCCAACATTAGAAAATTGATATTCTACAAAATTCCGCACGTTCCTTGCATTATGATAAGGCATTCCATCATGCTTTTACCATATGGAATGTTTTATGTTATCAAGAACATTTTCTACTAATTCTGGTAATTCATTATTTAGGAATTCCAAATGTATTTTGCCATTCAAATAACCATTGAACAAGCAAGGACCTATCATGTACAATAGGCAGATTATAATGAAAGTTTCACCGATTCATTTGGCTATTACTATGAAAATTAGCTTTATTGGTAAATAATGGACATAAAATGTGGGTTCGCATTCAACTTATTTAAATTCAACTGACAAAAAACTCATGTTCCATTGAAATCACCTTTATTTAATTGTTGGTGCAATTGCACATGAGATATGGATGATGTTTACTACTTTTCAGCACTCGCCTTACCGAAGTAGAACTAATTGTTTCAATTGCAGTAGTAATTTCACTGGTGCTCATGTGTGGATTTTCAACCATACTCCATTATCCTAAATTCAATTTCTTCTGCTCTAACTGTTCTTCTTTGAAGAGAAGAGGTTGTAGCGCACCTTTTCTGTTTGCTCAAGTCGAGCCAATAATGTTTATAACGCACTAGTACTTGGACGTCGATCAGGATATTTTTGTTTGTACATGCGRGCAGTAGAAAGGACAATTTTGTTAATATTAGCCCAAAGTAATCGCCATGTACTGTAATTCATTAATTTGTGCAAAATTTTTTTTCAGAACTAATTGCATGTAAGTCAATTTCTGTAAGTATTTCTTGTGAGTTTCAAAGAATATTTTGTCTTTTATAGCAAAAAATGCAAAATAGAATATTGCTAATTCAGTAAAAATTGCTAAAGATAAGCCTAATGTGTATCAATATAATAAAATGATCCATGACCAAATATTCTTAGATCAAAAATTAACATGCAAAAAATTTGACCTTTAAAAATGTTTCTTTTCATACATTTTTATAGAATTTTGTCATGCTCTATCGAAGGGTGAAAACAGCTAAACTGGACCACCTTGTAGAAATAAAGATCTTTTTAGGCTGTAGCAATTTACAAATAACATAGTGATTGTTTCTGTACATTTGCTCTAAAACAATTAATAAAACACTTGCAGAAGAATGCCCTGTGGAAGTTAGTAAGAAATGTTAACTTACCTATCTCCACAATATAAGGGATATCTTAAACAGTCCAGACACTTTTCATGGTACCACTGTCTACAGCGCCCGCATTGCAACATTTGTGTGTACCATTCACCATTTCCCCCACAATAACAATATGTTTCTTCCATATTGACTCTGTGATATGCATCCCAATTTAAACTATTTGGCTAAAATCAAAACAAATGCAACAATTATACATAATTCTACACGATGTGCAGCATTGTTCATTGCTCTAATGAATTGAAAAGATATGCTATTATTTCTACAGTAACTTACATCATAAGGAAGAGTTTTCGAGCCAACTGAGTACACAATTTGGCTGTCTCCAGTCGAGCACGTTTTGCGAACAGTATCTTTTCGTAGGTGCTTATATTCTGAGCTCTTCTTTTGACGAAGGGGTTCATTTTCTTTACATCTTCTGCACATCCAAGTAGTTCCTACACAAATAACAATACATGTACAAACAAAAGCTGCTATTAATCCCAAATAACAACACCATATTCTAATCATTTTTTGAAGATGCTGTACACTATTAGAGCTAGTCTTACAGATAATAATACAGGGAAGTTAACAATTGCACCTGATAAGAATAAATGATTTCTGTGAAACTGGATAGCACAGGAAATAAATAACATAAACTTACACTACACATCACATAAGAGACAACAGATAGTATAGTGTTTTCTGCACTAGAAGCATTGAAATTGCAGGTATCTGCATTACAGTTTAATATTAGTATATGAGCCAAAAACGAATGTAACTAGTTTTGGACAGCACTTTGACAATGCAACTTTTTTTTAAGATGATATACATTAAATTGCATAATTATTAGCATTATTTTACATAAATGTTTACCAGCCAAAACCTTTCAGCAAATCCTTTTTGTAAGCATCCATTAAGAACTTATAATAATTAACATATACATTCATCTAAAATCACAAAAGTTGATCCCCAGCCTTTTTCAAATAATTGTAGGAATTAAATCCATGCTCTCTAGTTAAAAAAATGTTAACTTTTATAAATTGCAAAGACCAAATGACATCTGACATCGTGTATCGGCAAGAAAATAAACTCTTTACTAAAAAAACTGATTTCATAGCAGTAACATCATAAAAGAGTTCATACAAAATTTAAACAAAGCTTTGCACAATCACAGCCGTCTACTATGCTAGTAGAGACAAGCTGAAGTAACATAGCATACACAAACCGATGAAGACTTTTATGTCATCCTTTATCGGACTAATCAATTAAGTATGAAGTTCTAACCTCTTTCATTAAAGAAGGTTGACATTCGTCTTACTTTAGTCATCAGCAAAATAGTCAGAACACATTTAATCACTTTTTCATTTATTGTAGTCACACATAGCATTGCTACAATATTTTGCCATACCTAAACTCAACAAAAATCAGCTGGTTTCTTTACAAGACGACCACCTACATTATGTTGCCCACAAAGCTTAGAAGATATTAAAAATCCATCTCAGCAAACCAAATAATATAAGAAATTGTTCAATGTTTCATAAAGCTGTGTGGTATCAGCCTTGATCTTGATAAGGCTAATAAGAGCAGGTCGTTTTGGAAGCTACTAAATTAAATCTTATTATCCCAGTTTAAAAAAAAAACCTTGCAAGGTATTAAACTGATTAATCATTTAAAAGGTGATTCCTTAGCTAAGTTCTTTCTGACGACAAAATTATTTTTACATCAATGGTACTACAAGCTGTTAAACTACATTAAAGATACACACTCAAAACCATTTCTGATGAAAACTGTTTGCCGATCTAAGTATATGAAGGTTACACTTTCGATTGCAAGTGGACAGAACATTAGTTTCTTTAGATTTACTTATGATGAAATGGTCAACCAACAATACAGTATACCTGCATGCAATTAAAGCACCCACCCTGTTTTATGATGCTGGGAAATGGAACGGATCGAAATTTCATTCTTCAGAATTTAAAATATTTACAAATGCATACCCTAGCACAGATGGCAAGTAATTGGTTGAAACTTGAAAAAATACATCAATTTATGAATCGCATATCAACTTGTACATTATAACATTTAAAAATATGACTACAAAAAGTTTATTGCCTGAGTAAAGGATTACATGTAAATATATATTTCAATCACTATGTAGTGAATGACAAATTTTAAATGAAACACAATACTGCATCAGATATTTCAATATGACCAATACTCTGTATTAGTGTGACATCAAGGTTCTGAATCCAAACAAACCAAGTTGTTAAACTGTATATAAGGGCGCTTAGTGTTTGGTGCAATTTTGTACTTTTTATAGAATATTTTAAAATGTGTACTGTGCATGTTTAAGTTTGAGTAGCTTACCCTCCTTTGCTGTACTTAGCTTCCATTAAAATTGAAATTACATTATAATGAGAGAGAAATACGTAACCTATACAGCACATATTTTAGGTTGTTTTAAAAAAACAGTATGCAACAAAATGTAGTTTCGGTTTGTAATACTTACTAAATAATACAAAAGAAACTTAAGCTACTCTAACATACACATATTTTTTTACTATAATTTTGCTCAGAACATTGAATTCCCCTTACGCACCATATAATAATCCTATTTGTTTAGATCCAGGACCTCGATGTACACCAGAAAAATGCTGACACCTAGGTTAACATTAATGTAGCATACTTCACTGTAGTATATGAACCAATATATAATAAATGATTACTTCACAAACATATTCATAATAAGTTGCAGGTAAATGAATTTACTTACAAAATGTTTAGATCTAAGTATACAATTCACTTGTTTGTAAAACAATGTGTGGGTTTTTAAACATGTTCATTTAATATGAGAATGTAGTTTCCATGATTAGAAGTGAAAATAATATTGGAGTAACTGGTGCAACTATATTTGTGTTAGAAATTTCTTGCTGTTATACACAGTGCAAAACGTTTATGAACATTCCTCTTAATTTTAATTCAAAACGTTTATGTAAATGTAGTAAGCAACCAAGTTTCACATACTCGTACTACATAAAATACACCATTTGGCAAAAGTTTTACTTGACCATTCTACTGTGTGAAGCTACAACGAAAATGAATTACTATTATAACAACACTATTTGGATTAATTGTTTCCATCATATTTTTCATATTTTATTTAGTAAAGGAAATCCTTATATTTCTTACCCCTTAATAATATAGAAATTATTAAAAAATACTGTTTCTAGTTGAATTCACAATCTTCGAATAATTATTATTATCTAACACCCTAATCATAACTCATCCTTAAAAAATAGTTAAAAACTCACAGGAGCAAGTCTTACATTTATTTGTTACTCTTGACTCTAAACCATATCATTTTTTGCACTACTAGTTTAATAATAACTCCCGAAATAAAACATGTTTACATATTTTCTTACATGTCAAGGTTAAGCAATGTTATTTTATATGACATGTTATTAATGCTGATCAGAAATTAATTGCTGTTGTCGGGAATACAACATACTTATGAACATTCTTCTGACTGTAATTCAAAGTTGTTATGTAAATACCATATACACACATATTTCATATACTAAAATACACCATACTAGCGCAAATTTAACTCAACCATTGTGTGATCCTACAAAAATGAATTACTACGGCAATGAAACTATTTTTGATTTGTAAATTGGTATATTTTACTTTCAACAACTTTCAACCAATATTTCTTTGCCATCTGGGAGCTAGTATACTCCTATGAATATTTTAAATCCAGTCACAAACAGCGAAATTTAACTCTAAGCTTCATAAAACAGGATGGATGCTAGCTGCAAGCATGTAATATACTGTTATGTTAGTTGTCCTTTTCGAACCAAAGACAGTAAATCTAATGAAACTACTATGCTGCCCAGCTGCAACCGAAAGTTTAACCAGCCTGTCAGTTTGCCAAGTGCACTAGACTATTTATGTAATCCTGTGTACCTTAAAAATATATCCATATTGTCAGTTTTTTATGTGTTTCTTTACTATTATGAAATTTTTATTTGCTTCTCAATAGTTATATGTAATACATATAAGTGGCACATATATGAAAAGTAGAACTAATTACAGAAGTTAGCGAGTATGTACAAAACAAAGTGATACCCAACACCCTAGTTGTTCATAATCTATTTGTAACTGGTCGCCTTCAATATTTATTCCTTGCTAAACCAAATCTTAAGAAAAGCTATTGAATACTCTGAACCTGTGGATTACACAGAACTAGTTTAAACATTAGTTAATTTAAATTACAAACAATTTATGCATAAACATAACGATGAAACAGTTTTGTATAATTTGGTCTGCAGATGCATTATCCAAATATTGGAAAGATATCTTGAATAATGAAGTTTGAAATAAATAAATGAAATATGAAAAACTAATATTAACAAGATGATGATGATATGGTATTAACATCAACTGTGGAGAAAAACAAACCTATAGAATTTTTTTAATGAATACTGTATGATAATGTTTTAGTTTTAGCAGTAGGTTATTGAAAATATCAGGTTGTTTAGACAGGATTTTAACAGCATTTTGTATAGTGGAATTTAAAGTGTGTATATAACATAGTTTATTTGAATAGACATTTTTTTTTGTTTAAATAATGTGATTATGATTGTTTTACAGAATAGAATAAATTGCTCATAAAAAAACTACATTCTTCTCACAAAAAGACAAGAGTGTGATAAAGCACCTGCACTATTTTACTAAATGATCAGTTGATTTCTGTATTGTCACTGATTAAGCTGCTTAATCTTCATATTTGATAATTCTTGTTGGGATTGATTCACTAGCATGTTACATTTAGAGTCTGGGTTCTGAAAAACTATGTAAACAGAACAACTTTAGTCACTGTACACTACACCATTGCATGTGTGGTTAACCAGACCCTCTGGTTAACGTACGGTTAACAAGCTGTTGTCATGGAAATGTTTCTTTTTAATCATTCTTCATTGGTGCTGCACGTGACAATGGCTGGTTAAACCGGTGTTAACCAGGGGGTCAGGTTAACCACGCTTTGTGCAATTGGGCTCGTCTGTGTTGACACATGGTATAGTTTTCTAAAGAGGAAGTACTCCAACTAGAGATGCCACTGATATTTCAATATTTTTCCAATATCAATATTTTGAGGAAAATTTATCGATGTTTGGTATCAATTCTTAATCATAGGATATATACTGGTATTGATATTAGGCTGTGGTATCGAAAAAGCGATACAGTTAATATTGTAATATATGAGGATATAAAAACACCTCAATATTATTTATTTCTTTCACAGACCCATTAAAATTGCAAAAAAAGTAATGGTGGCTTCGGGCTCTACAAACAAAATGTAAAGGTAGAACTACTCAAAAAATTCTACCTATTTGGGTTTTAGTTATTAATAGAATCTGGAAGTAGATAGAGTTCTCTGTCCTCAGCAATTAAATAGTACTTATGAAAAGCAACACATTTTTGAAATTTTCTAGGGTGGTTCAAATAAAGCTGTACTTTTTCAAAGACAGCATTTCTAGTAATGTTCAGGGTATCAATAGTTTTCAATGAAGAATTGAGCAGTATCAATACCTAAATTGAAAAGTATCATTCAATACCGATATTGCAACCTTAGCTACAGCTTGCAGCACACAGAAAAGGGTTTTGTGGTACAGAAACACACAATACATATTATATATGATATGAAACAGAAGAATTTAAGTACAGGTGTTTTTAAAGAGAATTGCAGTGGGTCTTAATATTATGAGTGAATTTCATATCACAGAGAAAACTTCAATATCATGATTTCAAATAAAATTTGCTTTGTATTCAAAATTATGAAAGTGTGTCCCTTCCATGCCTTCGTACTCATTCATATTTGCTAGTTAAGTTATAAGTTACACATTCAGGTAAAAGTATATGAAAAAAACACTTACCTTCTTTTCCACAGTGAGCCGAGATTTCAGGTTGATGGCAACGTCGATGGTAGCCGCGGCCACATTTATCACAGACTATGACTTCATTCTTATTCTTTGGGGCAGACTTTTTACACACAACACATAGAATGTCCTCTTGCTGCGGGGCATTTAATTTTGATAATTCCTTAAAGCTTGACCAATTCTCTGTGTTATCACCAAATTTGACTCTGCACTGTTCTCTGATGCTATCGACCTCAACCACCGTACCCAGATAATAACGTCCATCCCTGTGTTTTACCAAGACGTCTTGCCCGGATGAAAATTCCAACTTGTCTTTCTCAACCTGTGTTGTTGAGTCTGGTACAGCAGTCTCTTCTGAATCAGTTATTACTTTTTTGCTGTGCAGGCCCAGATGATGTGCTGATCTGTTCATTACTGATGTCATTATGAAACTATTCAGGAGACATCAGTTCACCCCTTAAACAAATAATATTTTATTTCATACATCTTCTGTCAAAACGGCCAATTTGTTCTCACTGTATTCACATAAAGGCAAAGAACTTTTGGCTCGTTCAAAAGCAAACAGAAAGCCGTCGTGTCAACACAAACATTACAACAAATTTTCGTATACTCCCCATGGCCTGAATGCGTTACGTTGGCAGCAGCATAATTTGTTTAATATGAATTAAAGTCTATAGGGTAAGCATACGAATTATAACAATGCGAATTCTTCTACTATTTACCTTCGAAACCCGCGTCTCCTTTCAACATACAAGTCCATTCGGTATGATTACATTTGCGGCCATTAGAACAACTGTTTGTTACAAGCCCGCCAAACTGAACGTTCACGTTAATAGCTTACTCTTGGAATAAATGCCGTCTAAAACTATTTAGTCGTCATTTGCAATAAAATAAAGTAAATTCTAAAATGCAGTTTTCTGTGGTATAGTTAATTTATCGATGTACTGCATTTTTGATAAAACAATTTCAAAATCTTAACGACATCATCGAGGTGTTTGACAGAGGGCACAACAATCTCAAATATTTGTTGCCAACGTAACGAGAGTGAAAGTACCGGTAACCAATAACCACCTACTGGTATAATAGCAGATGTTTGATGGATCACAAACAATCGTAGGGTTTTCAGTATTTTTGATAGCCGGCATTTAAGCGTTTTATGAACATGTAGATTATTTTATAATGTCTACTAATCTACTTTGCACGACGTCAAATTAAAGGAAGACCTTATCCAACCATCGAAGTTCCTTAATTTAATAAGTAAATAATACGGTTTATGAAAAAATAAACACTTTTTATTTATTACTGGTAAGCGCTGCAAGTACAAGTAGAAATTTTGTTTAATAAATAACTAGTTCAAAGTAAAATGAAAAAAAAACAGGTGGCTGGATTTTTGATAGGTACACCCGTAACCGTAAGTTGCTAAGTTTGACGTGGGTACGTGTATTTTGAATACATGGTTAACTTTAATGAGCTACAATCAATATGCCAAAGATTTATCATTCAAAGTATGAATACCTCCAAAATGGAATTCGTAATTTAAAGTAATTTTACTGCACTGGACTATTCGCTCCACTTCGCGCGCTGAGCTTTTCTTTTATTTACTTACCGACCGTAATACGTTGTAGTTTGGAAAGCTACTACTAGATGGCGCACCCCGATTTCCACAAAATGACGGGGCATTCTTTCCACATTAAGTCACAGGGACGTCAAGTTCTGACCGTTATATGCGCGGCAAGTATGGCTGCCTCAGTATGCAATTATGCATCGCGTAACCAGTGGCGTACCGAAAATAATTACTTGCAGGGAAATTACACAAACACAAATTAGTGTATACTGTTGATGAAACAAGACACAAAGTACTGCACGTGGTTATTCGTCTATCAGCCTGATCACAGCGAACACAATAACAACAATGAATAAACAGGTTTAACCGGTTCTGAAATGCCCACGCGCCACTGGCCTGCGCCTGCAGATCGCCACAGCCACGGAATTATATTGAAACTGAAAGGGCAATAGGCAAGTTTACAATAGTAACACGACATCTGGCGGCAGATACATAAAATATTAAGAATAGTACTTTAGTGCTGGAAAAAGGCGAGATTGTTGTGTAATAGGGCTGTTTTTGTTATATCATATTAGCATTTTTAAATTATGGGCAGTGAATATTATTAAGAAAAAGAGGATACATGTAAACACAAAAAGCATGTGTGATATTATATTGTAATAGCGTTGATTGACGTATTCTTGGAATAATAAGAATACGTCAATCAACGGTAATAGTAATATGCAGTTATGTGGTTAAGCGGTTATCACAAAGGTTATTGCCACAAGTGTGTTTTGGTTACCATTACCAGTTCCTTTGTAATAATTATATTGAATACACTCGTTTGCGAACCCATCTGTGTTTCATTATGCGATACAGACGAGTATTTTATAATAGCAAGTACTGTTTATTTCCGTCATTTGCAAAGCCACACTAGCGCCACCAACGGTCGATAAACTCTCCTATGAGGTGTACATGAGCATGAGCGGATAATTCCAGTGCATATCACTCTCGTGCATATACGCTCCGATCAAGAAGGTCGAAATTCGCCTGCGTAAGGATCGGGACGCCTGCGCTTTGAAAGTTTTAGCGACCTAGGATAATAATTTGACATATGCACATAACCTCAAATGCCAGATGCAACTACATTTTAATAAAAGTATTCGTACCTTTGTACATTTGTGTCAATATTTGCCGCTGGTTTACGAGTAATAGTCACAACGCGCATGCGCGTTAATCCTCTGCGCAGTTTCAATTTGCCTCAGTTTTGGACAAAGGGATTGTCCTTCCAGTTTCAATATAATTCCGTGGCCACAGCTGATTTGAGTCCCTAAAACAGGTTCTGCGCAGTCACCTCATTTGGAATGAATTATAGTAGGTTTCTGTAATCTGTACTCTAGACTCCAAACCGTACCCAAAATCTTTAGTACTTTGTACTTTTATTACCCTCTACAGGTTGCATCAATCGGTCGGTCTTTAGGCGCGGTAAATGCACGGAAAGACGTAAAAAATTACGTATGCGAGTGACTCAGGGCATCTCTACCGCAACTTCGTAACCATCTATTGCCTTTAAACCGAAACCGAGAAACCGACTCTCTTGGTCTCATGTTGCTGAAGAGTGAAGACAGCAACGAATTCAGAAACGAAAAATTACAGTGGACCAGACAAATATTACATTTAAGGGACTAGCAGTAGGGTTACGCGACAGGTACAGCTATTTTTGATTAGGTACTGCGTATAAGCATGTTATGGTCACATTTCTATGCCTCGTATAAAAAACAACCAGGAAAAAAACACCCCACCCTAAAACAATCAAACAAATGACTACCCTGTCTTTGCCGATATCAAGAGCCGTTACAACGTTTATATTATGTAGCTACATTTACAACAATTAAAATTGTATAATTTATAAAATATTGGCATTCGGCGATGAAGAACGGCCGTTTAAAATTTAAAGCAGTATCTACGTAAGTTTAAGATCAAGCTGTTACACCTCCAGATTTAGTACGTAATAACGAAAAACATCTTGGCAACCGTACCAACCCTTGTTACACATTCATTCTTAGTAGGTTATTAGATAGTCACGAGAAAAGCAATATTTCAAAATATAAACAAATTTAGGGGAGACCAKGTCGTTTCCAMCCCCTGAAGAAWTTAAAAATTCGTAGCTCCCGTACCAAGCTTTGTTACACTTTCATACTCAGTAGGTTATTAGATAGTCATGAGAAAAGCAATATTTCAAAATATAAACAAATTCGTTAGGGGAGACCAGGTCGTTTCCACCCCCCGAAGAATTTAAAAATTCGTAGCTCCCGTACCAAGCTTTGTTACACTTTCATACTCAGTATGTTATTAGGTAGTCATGAGAAAAGCAATATTTCAAAATATAAACAAATTCGTTAGGGGAGACCAGGTCGTTTCCACCCCCTGAAGAATTTAAAAATTCGTAGCTCCCGTACCAAACTTTGTTACACTTTCATACTCAGTAGGTTATTAGTCATGAAAAAAGCAATATTTCAAAATATGAACAAATTCGCAAGTACCGAAGTTTCATGACATGACATGATCAATGTCTAAGGCAACCAACCGTCCGGATTTAGCCCGGACAAGTTTGTATTTTTTTTCATGAGTCCGTACTTAATATGGTATCCGGATTTTCATAATTTTGTTTGGATTTGTCCGGTTTTTTTTTAAGTTTTGGCTAAAAATGTGCACATGATAGGTATTTTACTTTTTCATTCCTGCCAGTGGTGCTGTCGTAGCTAACTTCATAGTTTCATCTGTCACCTTAATGTCAGCCACAGACATCCCTTATGTAGACGGCTAAATGTCATGAGCGAGAAAATATTCTAAGGACCTGTAAGACGCCATATTGCTCGTACGTAGGGCAGCGAGTCTGCGTTAACACACTGGTGTGACAAAGTAAATGACGATTGCCGAAGTGTGCGGTAGGTCCGTATTCAGTTCTGTTGTGACAGCACGCAATTCCGTAGCCGTCATGATCTAATGTCTGGCTAGGGTTGCTAGAGTTTTGTACTACAAAAGCGAGACATTAGCTTAATCCCCCCATAAATTTCATAATCCTGATTGCAAAAAACCCTCTGTCGTGTTGCTCATAGTTGATGCAGAATGCAATAAATAAAAGATATTTATTTGAAGCAATAATCATTTACAAACAAAGATGCTTTTGTTCGACCACACATATTTTTTGTAATAACACGCATAACACATTACCTACATTTATTTTCGACTGACGACTAGCTGAACGATTACTATGGTACCTACATCGCGCTATAATTGTAGGATGCCAGGAAAATTGAAAATAAAAGCGGGGCATTTAGGACCTTGGTCGGGACGCGGGACATTCTAATGAAAATCGGGACTGTCCCGCCGAAATCGGGACGTCTAACAACCCTATGCCTGGTCATCCCTCTTTATTATCTTAGGTATATTAAAAATAGCACCGTGAAGGCGTCCGGATTCTCTGGTTTGGGAAGTTGGTCACCTTATCAATGTCATTATGAAAGGTGGGGTTATTTTTAGCTTAAGGACAGCTTTTTTATCTGTAGAATACTAGTTCATTTTTACACCAATAATTTTGGGCTATTATCTAATTGGGTATTATCACTTTTTTTGAAAATTACGTAAAATGAATCTTGCATATATCGTACGCCATTTTAAAAAACAACCAAAAAATATTTGTAGGTAGAGAATTTCAGGTCTGAAATACGAATCTTAGGAGTCACCGCCAAAACGCTTCTATTCAAGGTTATTCAACTCGTGACGTCAAGTGTCATGTAAACATTACCGAGGAGCGTGTTGTTTAATGGTGTAGTATCATTCTTGTATTGGAAAAGCTTTTGTGTTGTGTTTATTGAAAGGACAGTGTAAGAGGTCGCACCAAAAAGTGATTTGTGTATATAGTCTTACAAGCATCTATTATGTATGGAAAACAAGACAAATGTTGTTTTGTACATGGTTTTAAAAGTACTTCAGTCAGTACAGCTAACAAAATATTTGTAACCGTTCCTCGAGATTATCAAAGTATGAAAAAGTTGTTTAAGGCTCCTAGGCGTGATATGCCGAAATCGCAAAGTTTGTTTTTCTGTTGTGAAGATCAACTTAATTCTTACTGTAAGTTTTATAATTCTTTTTGGGGTTATAAGTGTTTACCATTCAGTTTCCATTTTGTTACAGCTTGAAGAGGATATGAAAAATTATATGCGTTTCAAGTTGATAGAATGAAATGTTATAATAAAGAACGACGTTGTTCCCCATATATTCGACTGTTAGCCAGACCGAAAACGAGCCGCAAGAGCCCCGAAAATAAATGGCAATGTATATTTATTCTGACCTCTAAAATAAATGTCAAGTTTAGGGTACGTTTTTGATTCTTAAATTTTTATGTTTACAAATAGTATGTTTCCAACAACCCACTGTGATCAAATTATCAATGCTACGTTAATTTGATAAAAAGTTCACTTATGCTGTTGCTTGTTGCTTTTACGTTCCTTATCTCTGCCGCGTTGAACTGTTCGTCGCTGTGTACAAATTCCATAACAATGAACATGCCTTCAGAAGTCATAACTCATAAGTATTTCACTTTTTCTTGGCGTATTTTAATTCACTTGTCACAAAATGAACGCAAACAACAAACTGATAAATTGACGGGCTGAATCTGACGCGTGACGTGCTGACCCCAGATATAAACAAGCGGCCATTTACAAGACACCTGACGTCACGGCCAATATGTTCGCGTTTTGGTGGTCTCTTTAAATATTCACATTTTTAATATTAAAGATACACCTTACGATCAATTTTTTCGAATTTATAAGCTGTCATAGCTGTTTTGTGGATTAGATGATACCTATTAATATGCAATTTAATAAAATATAAATACATGGCAAATACCCAATTGCTTATGGACTTCATCTAGTGTATAGGGGCTCGGATATTCAACATATTCAAAGTGTTCAAGCTTGGTACGGGTGCTACGAATTTTTGAATTCTTCAGGGGGTGGAAACAACACGGTCTCCCCTAACGAATTTGTTTATATTTTGAAATATTGCTTTTCTCGTGACTACCTAATAACCTACTGAGTATGAAAGTGTAACAAAGCTTGGTACGGCAGTTACGAATTTTTTAATTCTTCGGGGGGTGGAAACGACCCGATTTTCCCTAACGAATTTGTTCATATTTTGAAATATTGCTTTTTTCATGACTATCTAATAACCTACTTAGTATGAAAGTGTAACAAAGCTTGGTACGGCAGCTACGAATTTTTAAATTCTTCAGGGGGTGGAAACGACCTGGCCTCCCCTAACGAATTTGTTTATATTTTGAAATATTRCTTTTCTCATGACTATCTAATAACCTACTGAGTATGAAAGTGTAACAAAGCTTGGTACGGAAGCTACGAATTTTTAAATCCTTCAGGGGGTGGAAACGACCTGGTCTCCCCTAGCGAATTTGTTTATATTTTGAAATATTGCTTTTCTCATGACTACCTAATAACCTACTGAGTATGAAAGTGTAACAAAGCTTGGGACGGGAGCTACGAATTTTTAAATTCTTCAGGGGGTGGAAACGACCTGGTCTCCCCTAACGAATTTGTTTATATTTTGAAATATTGCTTTTCTCATGACTACCTAATAACCTACTGAGTATGAAAGTGTAACAAAGCTTGGGACGGGAGTTACGAATTGTTAAATTCTTCAGGGGGTGGAAACGACCTGGTCTCCCCTAACGAATTTGTTTATATTTTGAAATATTGCTTTTCTCGTGACTACCTAATAACCTACTGAGTATGAAAGTGTAACAAAGCTTGGGACGGAAGCTACGAATTTTTGAATTCTTCAGGGGGTGGAAACGACCTGGTCTCCCCTAACGAATTTGTTTATATTTTGAAATATTGCTTTTCTCATGACTACCTAATAACCTACTGAGGATGAAAGTGTAACAAAGCTTGGGACGGGAGCTACGAATTTTTAAATTCTTCAGGGGGTGGAAACGACCTGGTCTCCCCTAACGAATTTGTTTATATTTTGAAATATTGCTTTTCTCATGACTACCTAATAACCTACTGAGTATGAAAGTGTAACAAAGCTTGGGACGGGAGCTACGAATTTTTAAATTCTTCAGGGGGTGGAAACGACCTGGTCTCCCCTAAATTTGTTTATATTTTGAAATATTGCTTTTCTCGTGACTATCTAATAACCTACTAAGAATGAATGTGTAACAAGGGTTGGTACGGTTGCCAAGATGTTTTTCGTTATTGCGTACTAAATCTGGAGGTGTAACAGTTTGATCTTAAACTTACGTAGATATTGCTTTAAATTTTAAACGGCCGTTCTTCATCGCCGAATGCCAATATTTTATAAATTATACAATTTTAGTTGTTGTAAATGTAGCTACATAATATAAACGTTGTAACGGCTCTTGATATCGGCAAAGACAGGGTAGTCATTTGTTTGATTGTTTTGGGGTGGGGTGTTTTTTTCCTGGTTGTTTTTTATACGAGGCATAGAAATGTGACCATAACATGCTTATACGCAGTACCTAATCAAAAATAGCTGTACCTGTCGCGTAACCCTACTGCTAGTCCCTTAAATGCAATATTTGTCTGGTCCACTGTAATATTTCGTTTTTCGTTTCTGAATTCGTTGCTGTCTTCAGTCACATCTTGGTCTCTTGTACTGACAGATTGCTTACAAGGTTTGTCTGGATTCTGGATCCTTTGTAGCCCCATGAAGTCCACCTGAAAGAGGCGCAGCAGAATACCTATAAAAGCGGTATTTTGAGCTTCAGATTAAGATTATTCAGTTAGTAGAAATAAGTAATTAATTTTGTTAATCATGGCGGGGTGCTGATGTACAGGGTGTCCCATTTTTGTTGTAATCGTAGGGTATCTTGGTAACTATAATAATGCTAGAGCGTTGCGGTTTCGGCATTACTGTATTACTTTTTTGTTGTGAGTTGAGATATACCATCGCCATTATTGTATCGTCTTTTGTTTTAAAGCCACGGCCAACTTTTGCAAAATGTAACATTTCTTCATTTCTCAATATCTCGATCAGCTATGTAGATACAAAAAAACTGTAGAGACTTTTTTATAGATATTTTTATTCTAAACTCAGTGGCGTACTCAGATTTTGTTAGGGGGTCACATTTTAGAGATATAACACAAACTTGCATTKTTTAAATGGAAATTATAGTTGGCTTTGTTATGGTTAAAAATGCATATCTTTTCTAATTAAAAAATGTATACATTGTTAGGTTTATTTTTACTAATTTCAAATTTTTTAAAATAATTTAATCATATTTTACGTTTACATCCAGGAGGCTATAGAATAAGAAAACACACATTATAATTTATATCATTAAGTAAAAATCCATTAAAAATAATATATGCATATTTAAATACATACATAACACTTCTGAAAGCACTCATGCAGTTTTTTTATTGGTAATCTAGGAGGCCATGTAACTGATGAAAATGATTGTTTATTTGGAGATAAGTACCTATGCATTGTTTATCGCCAATTATTTACATCCACTTTAACAAAAAACGGTAAAATCACATAAAATTATTACAAAAATTAGAATAATACCAAAATTAACAAAAATAAATCTATAACAATGTCTACATTTTCTTAATCAGAAAAACTAGATCTTTTCAACCATATCAAAGCCAACTATGGTTTCCATTAAAAAAAAATGCAAGTTTGTGTTATATCTCTAAAATGTGACTCCCTAAAAAAATTCTGAGTACTTCACTGGATTTATAATAAAAATATCTATAGAATATGTCTCTACAGTTCTACATAGCCAATTAAGATATTGAGAACTGAAGAAATGTTACATTTTTCAAAAGTTGGCTATGGCTTTAAAACAAAAGACGATATAATAATGGCGATGGCACATTTCAACTCACAACAAAAAAGTAATACAGTATTGTCGAAACCGCAACGCTCTAACATTAATAGTTACCGAGATACCCTACAATTACAAAGAAAATGGGACACCCTGTACATACAGTTGCTGTATGTAAAGTGTAATGATCGCAAATAAGAAGACTGATCGCGCGGGACTACCAATATCCTGCCATAGATCTAAAGACAAACCGCTAAAGCAAATATAATATGCATTCGTATTAAATTTTTAAATCCTCAGCGAATACAATTGCTGTCATCCAACAAACGTGCACTTGATTTAATAAGGCTGGGATCCTGAAGAGAGGGGAAAGATCCATCCAAGATAATGATAGAAATTATTGCACCAATATTTTTGAAAATGGTCTTATTCGAAAGCTCGTAAAAGACATTTTCATGTAAGCTATTTTTTATGTGCAAAATAAGTGGAGCAATAATAAAGATTAATAAAAGTGTAGGCTAAAAATAATTTGACAGGTAGACCTCGCATTTAGCAATTATTTTACCAAAAAATATTAAGAATATTTGTTTGAGAAACACCTTAGGCTCTAGCTAAATCTTTTATCTTTCTGATAAGCATTCATTTATCCATAAATATTCAGTAGTTTTTAAGTGGTAATGTTTTGTAAAAATAGGTTGTTCTCTTACTATCGTTAGCTCGAATATATTTTTTTCTCTCTCTAGCATCGCAGCCTTGAATAGCCCTAGTTTGAATACTTTGAATAGCTGGAACCATAGCATTTGTGTGTTCCTTGAACTGAACTCTTTTGTTGAATATTATCAATGATGTATCACAACGGTTAGGGCCAGATGGGCACAAGCATTGTGTCAATCTGGGCGGACTGCATAGCGGTAGCAGTACGACACCAACATCTCACTTCACATTTGTTTCGTTTACTTTGAACAAGCAACAACGGGCATTTAAAAGCCTTCTGTCCATGGAAAAACATCCATGCCCGAGGTGAAAATCGAAACCACAACTGTTAGTCCAGGGCTAGATGTACAAGACCCTGAACTTCGTAAGGTCATTGAATTTTGATAGGTATTGACAATGGGTGGGATGTTTATTATTTTCCATAGTTTTCTCTATAGTAGCTAGGTGCAGTTGCTCCGGCAATACGTTACCCCATCTCTTGCTCGCACAATAGGGAAAAGTAGAAAAATATCATCTTTTGCAGTGGCAACTTGTGGATCTGTCAGATGGTACAGCACCAATAGTTATAAACTTGACAATTTTTATCATGTTATTATGACCACTAAGTCACGGCTTGAACTTTGCTTAAATTTGTGTTTGTATAGCTACAATAAGTAAAAGAATAAAGATGGAGCAGACACAAATATTGCTCCAACGTTCCTTAAGCATGCCAGCATTTTAACGATAAGAACGCTCCTACGAGCTGAGACGATTTTCGTGGTTTTAGATGTATGACTTGCATTACATTGGTACATAGTTCCAAATTCAACCAGTGACGAATTATAGGTAGCTCTGTAATCTAGCTCGCTACCAGGCCTTTACAGACCATCAATATCAAATACCTTTCACTGCTGATGCAATTACTCCATTGCTCCAGAATAGGGACCATCACTGATCTTGTGTTCCCATGTTTCCAGATACCTTATAAGACAGTTCTGAGTGACTTTAGGGTCTTGTGAAGTCCCTATTAATCTAAGGACTTTAGGGCCTCAGCACACAGTGCTGTATGAATATGATTTATATACTATTTCATGTATTGTTGCCTTGTGGATTGTTGGTTGCAACAATAGCGTATTAACACTCATACTCTTATACATAATAGCGTTGTTTGAAAATTAATAATAATAATATTCAGACAATAATAGTATAGCATACATGAATTAATTGACCAGCAATAAATTCACATAACATATTTTAAGAGGCGAAATATTACGGAATAACATTTATTTCATGTGGCACAAAAATTCAGGAAACATTTAAATAAATGTTTGCTTTATCAAAAAAGTATTTCTCGAAAGAGAATAAATACGAATTGGAATTATCAACAGTGGTAAAACAGGAAGTTTGAAGTAACATCTATATATACTATTACAAACAGAGGGGGGGCTGAAATAAAAAGATAAAATAGAGAAAGAAATGCTTTTGATATAAAACTTTTGTTGAATTTAAATAATTTTTAATGACCTTTAATCAAACATGAATTTTTTTTTTGCAAATTTTACCGAATACATGAGGGCCCATACAATTTTCATTCCTCGGGCCTAGAAATTATCTCCATGGCCCTGATTACAATGTACTTCTTCCATTGAAATGAAATCCTTCCATATTTAAAGTATCATTTTAATAGGGAAACATATTAATTGGTGTTACAAAGTCTAATACTGAAATAAAAACTCATAAAAAATAGACATTTTTCATTTGAATGATTTTCCTTCCATAAGAAATGGAGTGAGTCGAGCACATATTTGATAACAGATATGAAATTAGTATTCTTGTTTCACTTTTGAAATTCAATTTAATTCAGAAGAGAAACATTTGAATAAACATAAAGTGCAACTTAAATATAGGGAATTTAAATTATACGCCGAACTTTGTGATGAATAAAAAGGTATATGGTACTGCATAGTATTTACGTAGCCGTATGCTTATACCATAATATTAGAACCTATTTTCATTCTTTTTCCTCGGGAACTGCTTATTTTTGTTCATTTTTCAAGAGGAAAGCAATAATGGTAACTAGGTACTTTAATTTTAAATTCTTTGTACTGCCGAAAACAGTGGTAATGCTCATTATGCCTAATTATATAATAAATGCAGCCTTGCATGTGGAAGCTAATGATACAAAGTGTTAATGCAAAATCACACCAATTATTACATTTGAACACCTTTACCCAAAGAGTGTCTTTTGAACTGCCTGTGGCGTTTATTAATTATTGTTACAACCTGAAGAAATGCAGTTTCATCCATAAAACTGTACATGAAAAATTTTGTTTGAGTGAGATAGAAAGAAAAAATTCTTTTATTAAATTCACCAGAGTAAATCCTATGAGTACATATTTACTGGTAAAACAGAATTATACCACAATAAATTTTGTGAAAACTGTGGGAATGTTACATCTTATGTATATTTTTTACCTAAACAATAATATAGGTTGTAGATCTTAATACTGTTCCAAAATTAATTAATTAAGAACATGTATTTCAGTAACGCCACATATGGCTGCAGTGCTTTGATGTTATTCAGCAAACCATACACAAAAACCGTGAGATGTGAATACTTATGTAAGAGGCAACATAATAACAATTATGCCTCTACACTGTTGCTAAATACAGCTATGACAGAAAACTGTGTAGTGTGAAAACAGCTTAACAATACTTCGAGTATGATAAATAAATAACACTCATATTTATTCTTAAACAGTAGTGACAAAGACAACATAAAAATTGTATAATTGTATTGTATAATATACTATACACATAATAAATAAGAAAATTAAGAAGTCATCAGATATTACAATTACCAAACGTGGCACTGGAAGGAAGGAGCCAATCAGCACATGCTTACCTGGTAATATAGACAAAAAAGAACTATTGTTTTTGTAAATATTTATTCTAAACATCACTATGATCATGACTTAATTCAAAAATAATGAAAAAATATATAACAGCCATACATTATAAATATGTTACAGTTCCATTAGTAGAAGTGAAACTGAAAAATATAAATTAGTCATGTTTCTTTTATCAAAAGATACACTGTAAGGATAAACTCACATAACTGTAAAATTGAAACTAGGGAATAATTTAACACCAACAGGTGCCTTTATTTCCTCTTATAATTTATATAAATAACCTTAATTCAAAGAAACTTACAATACTCATGAATATTTTACAACAAATGTATACAGCCGTGAGATTTTGTAAGCACTTGGAACAAGTCACATCCTCTTAATTGATCGTACATCATTCAATTAAAAAAATCCCTAAGTAGGAATTTATACAAAATATTTATTGCTAGCAAAATAATACTACTGTATCACTCACATACAAATTTAAATTATTTATGTAACATTTTAAGTTTTTTTTTTGTTTACTTTTCAGTCTAAGTATATAACATCTAAAATGACTATAAGTTAACAAAATCAACAATAGCAACATCTATAAATGATGTACAATCATACCTTTCACATATGGTATTAGTAGAAACACTATTTGATCATTACAAATATTTATTTATATGTACCATCAGTTAAGTTTACACCCCCTTAATGTACAAATTACACTCAAATCACGTTTCAGTAACCACACGATATTCCACGGAAAAAGATACCTGTCTATCTGCAATATCTGCTTCATTTCAAAATTGCAAATACATAATAATCAATATCAATGCCGTAATCAGAACAATTTTATTTTTTTGCATTAAAATAATCTCCATACATATTGTAGGATAAAAATTACATAATAGCTTACATAATTTTTTCTCTATATCTTATATTTTTATTAAGAACTAAATTAAAAACATAAAAAATATGAGGCAGACCATGCAGAGAAACAGCATTCAAGAGCAAATCAAAAATACATTTTCAATCTAAGGACTACAAAAAACAAACTGCCATTTAATAGGCATAAAACACGAATATACATTGTTATTGCCCAAAAGTTGAAACCAGTACTATTATAGTTCCTGCATTGCACGAACTAAATAAATAGCAATTTCAGATGTATATACGGTTTATTTTGAGCTTAAGTGGCATTTTATAATCCAGTTCATCATTCAAAAGTATAAATTTAAGCAAAGATTACCAAATATGTAAGAGAATGTGTATCAAATTTTTGGTTCATTTTCCATAGGTAACTTTGCACTGATACAGCATCTAGTGTATGTACAGCAAGGTTATTCAAAATTTCTTACTACTGCATGTTGTTGACTTAATGGAATAATTCCTATTATATTTTGAACAATCTTGCGAGTAAAGAATATGAAAAAATTTTAACCTGTGTTTAGTTAACTTCAGCAAATTACTTCTTTTGTATGGTAGTAGCATCAAATGAATTTACTGACATAATAAGGGAATTATGAAAATGGGAATTAAAAAATTATGTCTAAAAGAAAGGAGGTATTCTAAAATTTGTATTCATAATAAGAACTAAATAATTTAATAGGCCTATTTAAAAAAACAGACAATAACAGTTTAAACGTTTTTCTAATTTTCGAACTTCTTACAAAAACTATATCATAATACCTGTTTACAGATTAAATCATTACTATGATTTTTTACCACAGGAGTACTATGACGTTTCTTTTTGATCAATCTCCTCTACTTGCAAGATCTTTGATCTGCAATGTTTTTTCCTCTATGATTGATGATACCTTTAACACATGCAGCATTTTGTTGCACTGAATCTGTTTTATCACAATATCATATAAAGGTAAAGGTACATCCAGAAGATGTACAAGTACATCCACAGGATGTACCTTTACTTGCAATATCACACAACGTGATGAAACAGATTCAGAACAACAAAATGTTGAATGTATTGAAGGCATCAATCACAAAGCAAAAAAAAGTTCTTTGCAAGTGGAGAAGATGAGTCAAAAAGAAAGCTCATCAGAAGACATAAGTCAATCAGAAAATTGTAGTACCCAGTTGCAGTAAATACATAAAAAAAATCATAATAATAAGGTCCGCTAAGGTGCGAAAACCTATAAACAGGCATTATGATATCGTTTTTGTAAGGCTGAGATTTTTCACCTTGAAAATAACAGTGACTATTCCATTTAAAATTATATACTGATTTTTTCACTTTTTAAAATAAGTATAATCTATACCCATAATGTTCTGTACAATATTCATATTTATTTACATATCTATTATGTAATACTAAAGTCTAAACTTACAAAATAATCCCAGATTGAAAATCATCATGTAGGTAATTTGGTGGGAGTGGGAGAATCAAGTTTATAGAAAACAGTGGGGGTTACCACCAAAGTATTTCGGAGCACATGTTGTACTGGAAGCCACAAATATGTCTTTGACTCTTTATCACTTAATATACACTTCAATGAAGTCATAAAAACATAGTTTATTTCACAGTCCGTTTCTGCAGAAAACGAATGCCACAGAAACAAAATGGCTTACTTACATGGTACCCTCAAATGCAGCCATCAGGTCACTCTGTAGATTCATATCTATCTGATTCGCTAACTGTAAAAGACATTTCATGTTTTAGTACACATTCTTCATACACATCCGATAAACTACAGATATTGTATTTCATTTATCAAAAACTTACCACTTCTCGTCGTCTCCTTTCTTGCTCTTCTAACCGTTGGCGTTCCCTAGCAGCTCTATCATTACTCGAATTTTGTGAACCAGGTGATATACTGCCA
Source organism: Rhyzopertha dominica (assembly GCA_025024175.1). Taxonomy (NCBI): domain Eukaryota; kingdom Metazoa; phylum Arthropoda; class Insecta; order Coleoptera; family Bostrichidae; genus Rhyzopertha; species Rhyzopertha dominica. The sequence continues at coordinate 25,194,874 of QCXZ01000137.1, forward strand.
TCTGCAGGAGATGATCTAAGTTCTTCCACCCGTTGTGGAGGCAGAGGTTTTTGTTGCTCAGCTACCGCTTTTCTATAAGAACGTTAAGCATAAAATTAGTAAATAATTATCTATATCCATACTTCCTCTATAAATGTAAAAAGTAAATTATGCTACATTTAAATTAATATAATTTAGCATTATCTGAATTTTCGGGCAACATTATTACTATGAAACGACTACTTCTGTTTTTTCTCTTGTTCAGAGAAAATATAGGTTGCCGAATAATATAGGGTTTTTGTGAGGTATGTATTAAAAATGTAACAGCAATTTCCTCAAATGAAATTAATGGGATTATTTCTTGTAAAATTTACATACAATATACTGATAATTGGACTAATTGTCGTAAGTCATTTGTATAATTGAAAATCTGGATAATTGAATGTATAAAAAAACTAATTTTTGCATTCTCTACTCTAGAAAAATAACCCATGTTGCAAGTATGTGGTTATCTTTTTTAGTTATGCTGTCATATATTAATAATCAAGGCTCCGTATAATCGAGGTCCACGTAATAGAATCTCCACTCTATATATGCTTTTTTTCTCAGCCATACCAAAGCAATTTATCTATAATATTTGGTGGAAATATTCTACAGAAATAACTTTATAACAAAAGTCACCACATCCTTTTATAACCTAATCTTTTTAAAGTTTTACACCATTAGGCATTCCAAACCACGTGACCCCGGCTGAGGGCATATTAGAGATGGGCGTTCTAGTTTATTTTGGTGAATACTTCATGCTGAATTAGTTCAATTTTATCCTTTAAAATGAACTATAGTTCAAATTCGCTGGACGCTTCTCATATCGTACTTCGTATTCTTGCAGTTGAAATAACATATACATATTACATTACATATTAGTACGTATTATGTACTTGCAGACTTGTGTCATATAACATACAACCGCTGATTGCAGTTTAATTCTATGATAGCTACACATGTGTGTATTTGAGATATGAAATGTAATAGGTACTTTAACTGTTAATGAAACTGGCGTTATGAAATATATTCATATTTGTAAATAACATGATAATTAATGACTTCACTAATACATAATAATACAACCACAATCAAAATAGTTGTTAAAGACAAATAGATAACCGCTGTGCAAACGAGCGAGACTTTTATCATTGTCAGTCATCAATGGCACTCCAATAATTATGCATTTGTAAATATTAAATTGTAAATTGCAATGAGAGTTACCTATTTTATAAAAAAATAAAGGTAATCTATTATGTCCCCAAATGTTTATCAAATTTAATATTGTTTTTGTACATTATGTAATTGTACTACCTATATTGACTTCTCCTGGTACCTGATTACTGAAAAGCTTAAGGCCATTTCAAAAGTACCAGCAATATTTACTTATTGATATAATAATTACATATATCTGGTATATTATTGCTTTATTCCAACATTTTAGTTTGCAACAAAATGTTAAATAAAAATGCCAAACAGCGAAACGGGGACTGCGAGACTGTGACGCCATTGTACGTTAAGACATTGCGAAGACATAGGTAATTCAGCCAGCCGCACATCGTGGTTCACGCATCCGTTAACGAAAAGATACATATTCGGTCGTTCTTCTTTCCCAAAGGTCGCTCGCGGTTGCTCAATCGTTCAATCCCAATTGCGTATCTGTTCAGTACTGTATCATACAAGTCCCTTGCAGCGTTCAAAATGAACTGGTTTATTTTATTCTGACGAACTAAATCGTTCAATGTAGCGCAACTGAACAGTACACATCGTTCGTTCGTTCACGAACTGCACACCTCTACTCTCTTAATTGCAGCGATCCATACGTCATCTCTGTGACTGACTCCCAAGCCAAGCAMAAGGCACGTAACAGGCATTTTCGTTTCAAAAACACTAATAATATCKTTAAAAAAGGCAAAACGAACTCACAACTTCACAAAAACACAAAGCGTGGCACTTTTCAATCRCAAAGCAGTTTGCTATAATGACATTAAAACATATGGTTGCTCTCAACGGCCATATTGGTTTTCGTTTTGACAGGTCGTTGGAATGCCTTATGGAAAATTTTTGAGAAAATGAAATATGTACCACATAAAATTTCCGTCTTCACTAAAACCTTTTTCTCTTCGTAAATTTGATATATTATTATTTTGAATAAATAAATAAATAATCGGACCTATATTTTGGGGATTGCCACTGCATGACCTCAGCTGTTGTAGGACAGAAGCCATTGATTTTATAAATAAATCAAAACAAAGGATGAAAAAAAAAATCGTTTCATATATGCAAACAATACAAGACGGGTACCCACCAATGCTTATTCTAAAATTATTAATTTATGGTGGATACCACAGGAATTCAAAGCTCGGAAAGTTTATATAGATAGACTTCAAGGAGGTTGTGTTCCTAACGTTAAAACATTTGATGACATGCATATTTTATTATGACAACGGGGAAGTTTCAAACCTTTAAGTGTTAGCAAAGATTGGGCAAGCAACCTAAAGCAAGATCAAGAAGAATTTTTGAATTTCTTTGCTTAGCATCCACGTCAAAGTATTAAACATGCTTCGCAACAGTTGCATGTCATAAAACTTTAATTTGAACTATTTTGAAGAACCAAAAATTTTATCCAAACCATCTTATTCAAAATCGGGAGTAATAGTAATCGAAATTTTCCAGGAAATTTGTTATTCATACCCATATACAACAGTTGTTGGCCGCTATATCAGCACAATTTTAAAGTCAATGTTTGGGCTGGAGTCATTGGTACCCATTGTATAGATGCGTTCTTCTTAACAAGGCAATTAGGTAGGAATGAACACCTTCATTTCTTATATACCAAATTTTTGGATTATTGGAAGGTGTACCTGTTTTGCTATATCACGAGATGTAGTTTAGGTATGACAGTGCTCCTGCGCATTTTGCAGCTGACGAATGGCAGTAACTTCAACAAAATTTTTGGCAATGCTGGATAGAACAAGATATAAACAACCAAAGGTCAACCAAGGTGATATAATTTAAATCCTTTAGAATTTTCTGTGAGGGTTTACCTGAAAGAAAACATATATTCCTCTCCTACAGAAAGTGAAGAAATAATGAGGCAACACATATTAAGAATATCTCGAAGAAGACGGCGACCGTTTTGAACATCTTTTATAATACTGATATTTTTGTTTTGAGTTTTGTTAAAAAAAATTACCGTTGACTTTTAAATATTAATTACTTTTATAATATTATTTTCTTCTTCTAATTTGTAGTGGTGCTTTATTGTTTCTTGTAAACAACATAAAATATGTGGATGCAATTATATTAACTATTTACCATGTCAGTTGCACATGGATTAATTGTATAATATAAGATATGCTTATTTAAATAATTTATAGGCCTTTTTCGAACATCTGAATATTTAAGGAAGAACTTCAGTGTTTAAATTTACTTGCAAATGAACACTGAAACATCTGTGATTAAAATATCTACTCCTACTAACCAAAAATTAATAGATTTTACATACCTGGCCTTTTCCAATGCATCTTCTTCTTCCCTCTCACGTCGCCTCTCATTCTCTACCCTTAACCTTTCTTTCTCCGCCTGCTCTTTCTGCTGACGTTTCAATTCTAAATTTTCTAACCTCTGCTTTTCCCTGTCTGCCTTTTCTTTAGCCTTATTTTGAAACATTTTAAAACTATCCATGACAGTTTGTCGACTGTTGCTGCCACTAGGTGTAGTGTTTTGGGGTGAGTTAGCTTGCGCTAGGTTGGACCATGAACTGGCATTTTTCACATTCTGTTCTTGCTTTGTTTTGAGCGTGAACGACTGTGAATGTTTCTGTTCAGGTGGTGTTGATTTCTTGTCGACATTCAAGCCAACATCAGCTAATTCCTCTATAGGTTTAGGAGGCAACACCGGTTCCTTCTTAAGGATTTGCTGTGGTAGAGGGTCGAACATAGAAGGTATCGACATATTCATAGGGATACCTAACGATGACAGTCCATTATTGTTAGTGGCCATGTCATATTCATGTTTAATGTTGAATCCATTATTCGCAGTATGCATCATGCCGGCCGTTGTGTTGGAATGCAATACTGAAGGCATTTCATGTAGATTATCATGTATTCCATGTATTAAGGTATTTGTAGGGAGCATGTTCACTAGTCCAAGGGGAGATTTAATATCCATGCTCATAGTAGACTGTAAAATTGGAGGGTTTGGGTTAGGATTAGAGTTAATGCTGGGATTGCTCAAAGGATTATTAATAATAGATGGCATTTGGACTATATTATTGGAAATGGCTTCCAGGGGTTCATTTTTAATCATATCGTGTTCTAAATTAGCTAATGATTGTTCTAATGGATCGGTATAAGTACTGGTTAATGGAGAAACTAAACTAGGTTTTGGTTTATCAGGAGACGGAGCAGGAATTGCTACGGATTTTGGAGGCTGAGGTATCGTAGTTGGTGCAACGGATTGCACTGGAACAGGCGCCGGTTTGGTATCATTACTTATTGATGATTTGCGATTCGTTGTCACTAATGTGCTAGGAGCCGATTTGTTTGCAACATGATTGGGCAAAGTAGCAGGCGGGCCCTGGATGCTCGGTATACTGCTATTTGTATTGTTCATTGGTGTCACGGGTGCAGTTGGTGGCTGCTGTTTTGGTAATGGCTAAACAAAAAAAATAGCAAACATAAATTAATAAACTGCAAGTTTACAATCACTTGAAGTACTTATCCTATCTAAACTATTACACAAACAATGCCCATTACTTTCTCATTTAAACTGGACTGAGTAATTGTATATTTACAATATCTCATCTTAGTTCGCTTACTGACCGTTTCCTCTAAGCAAGAATGCAGTCTGACAATCTGCATTATTCTCATGGTTGCCAGAACATGACCGAAGAATGAAATTTTCAAAGTTTGGTAGTGGGACCAACTTTAGTTGATGAAATGTATTCACGGTGCCAAGTGGACATAATATCTCGATGGAGAAAATCATTTCGTCCTTAATTATCAAGATCACTTGACAAAATGTACTTCGAGTACAAAAAACCAAGTTAGCTGAAGAAGATAACTTACCATCTGTTAGATGTATCTTTTGGTTTTTGCCAGCACCTATGATACTTCAAAATGGTAATGACACAGTAAAAAAGATTTGCAAAATGCATGGTAAAAAGCCTAACTGGATTAAAGGTGAGCTTGAAAAACCTTGCCATTAGCAAAGTAAGAGGTCAGTGGAGAGATCAAACCAGGATGTAAGAGATATGTTTATTAGATGGATGATGGATGAGAAACTTGCAAAATGGTCTGAAGAACTGCGATTCGTGCAAAGTAATAAGAATCGTTCCGTGCATATTAAAAAAACGAGAAGTTATTTATATTACACAGTGCAAATAAGGATTCATCGCTTCCTAAAGAACTTTTGTCCGATATTAAAACAAAAAAGGAGTAAAAAAGTAGCTAAATCCGAATTCAAGTAACAAAATAGTACAACACATAAAACTGTTAATTTTGTACATCTTTTGCAAAACCGAAAGTTCTGTAGGTAGCATGCAATAGCAAGTAACAGCAGTTCTTGTAAAAATAAGTAGAGGTATATATATTGTCTTATTTTCTTTAAGTTGCATGTTTGCATATGTGCACAAATAAATAAGGTTTTCAATTTGCATCTTCTCATTATATATTATATTGCTCGAACATATTTTGGCAACCACGAGAATGTCAGACTGTGTTCTGGCTTAGCAGCCAGTAAGCAGACTATTTTATAGTTTTGCTTTCTGGTAATTGCAAATCATCCAGAATACATTTTGGTCTATTAAAAAAAATCAAAAAACTTTATTTCAGACATTGGCAAAACAGTGACTGCATTCTGGTTACTTCTTTGATCCCGACATGTACACTCAGCATCACACACAATCAGATGCAGCCAGCCAAATGCCCCACACAGGGTGTCTCATTATCTGTGAAGCCGACTATACATTTAGAGTCACTGATAAACATATTTACCTAGATTATGGAACCAAAACAAAGATATTACGTTAACTACTAAAGTAAAGGTTAGTCACCATATTTTTGTATTTATGTTACCGAAATAAACGTTTCTTTGTCAAGTATACCAGCATTAATTTATTTCACCAGAATTGTCTTTACTCCGATTGTCATATTGTCCTATCCTATTGTCAAAAGATCAAGACTCAATTTTACAGATTGTTATCACTTAACTGTGTATGAAACTGTAGCATGTCATATCTCTAATTAATTAAGATAATTAACACAGACGGTAAATGGATACTGAAAACTATAATCTGAATTGCTTAACAGTCCAGATCTACTACTTGCTAGATACATATAAAAGAGTATAAAACACTTTTTAAAAGAAAACCTGTTGAAGCTAATGGCAATCTATTAATCCCGAAATATTTTCCACTCCTATAGAATATTAATGAATAACTGAAAATTGGCAAGAAATAATACTAATATATTGTGTGGCAAAGCTTTACAATGAAAATATAAACTTGTTTTTGGATTGTCGATTCATAAAAACTTTGAAAAGAAATAGACTGATTGTTTGTTTAGGGCGTAAGTAATTAGTTTGATTTGATTTATTTGACTGCTGTCTTAATTGGTTCAATACTTATATATACTTACATTTTCATTTGATTAATATTTGTTCTTTTTTATATATACTACTGGGCTATCCCTGTCACGCCATTAAGATGAAAGCTGGCTTAACCAATCCTTACTGTCATTTCAATGTAATACTGTTTCCATCTCAATAAAAGATTACTTCTACTTTTAGCTTGTGCTGATAGTCCATTATTATTAACAGCACGTGACTTCTTTCAAGTTACAATGTTCACATTAATTTCCTCTATAACTATACCAATGGGTGGTAAGTGATCCAATTATTTCAGTATGTCACAAATTACACAATTATTAATTAAAATATTTTAAGGCACTTTCTTCATTTGTTTTAATGGAAACTTCATTATTAAGCCTTTTAGAACATGTGAAGGTCGAGGGGCATCCATTAAAACAATGCAGCTTCTAACGCATAGGATCCCCATTATTTAATGGTAACGTCAGTCACTAGAGCTGTGACATTCGATTTAATGAAATCGTTTAATCCATCGCTAGATTCGATCATTCAAATTGTTCATGAATCATTACCGGGAACAAATTACCAAGCTGTTAGACCTGCTTAGACAGCTGCAATGTGTGTCCCGACATGGTACCAATAGTAGTTTATCTTACTTGCGTGTACAGCTTTAATATTTATTACATTTCACAATTATTCAAAATATATCCCTTCTTGTAGATAAGAGGAAACAAGCCTTACAGTCCTACACTTCTCAAACGGCACAGGTTGATTGTTCTTAATCGATTTAGGGTTGTTTTTATGGATCACCAATTGATAGTTAAAGCAGTCTCTAGTTACAGCATACAATATGCTGTACTCTTATCGCATTGTTTGTGAGCTCAATCAGGGCATCAGTTGTTCAATTTAAAACCCCACTGTATCAGTCACCCGTCAGCACATCTTGAGTCCCCCTGGTTTCCTATGCATGCACTGGGTGCCCCTCGAAAGCCTTATTGGATGACGTAATACTAAAAAGTCTAATTAATGGTAATAAAAACAATGTATGTATTTTAAAAATTAAATTATAGTTTTCAGTAATTTGTTATCGAGCAAGTCTCCATTTTGGTAAATTCATAGTTAATTCTTCAATGGAAGAACTGTATGATGTAAGGCTGACATAGTACATTTCTTGCAAAGGATCAAAATCTAAAAAGGCTTACTATTAAATATGCAGTATCTGCCAACAAGGAGGTGTGTGTCGCAAATATATGGCAAATCAATTACCCCTTTATCATAACAATATACTCCATGTTTCTCATGCCATTTGAACTATCATGAGTAACAAGACATCCAATGTGTGTGAATACTATCTCTTGCAGACATTTCCCAGTAAATTTAAAACAAGTGGTGATTTTCTATATTTTTACCTACTAAATTATTAATATATCTATGCCTCATGGAATCTAAACAATCATGATAACATGAAATATAATATGTTTAGAAATATTATCTCTTAAGAATATATCAAGAAAATTTTATCATCACAAAGTGCAGTGTTCAATTTTTGTGTTTAGCATGCATTTATTTATTTAACAAGCTAAATTTGGAAATGAGGTGTAATTAAACCAGACACTGTAATGGATAACACATTTGCCTGTAAGCCTGAATATACCAGATTCAAATATCTATCATAACATTTTTTTAAAAAGATATTATTGAATAATAGTGAATTAGGCCGGGGGCTTATAATCAAATGCCTAATCCACTGTGCCCTCAGGTTTGAGGTAGGCATTCAAAAACAGATAATTAAATAAATTTTCTGAAAATATTAAAAAAAAACGCAGCGGATAACTCTGTGGCTCTAAAATAATATAAATTCATGCAAATATTTGATTTCCCATGTTATTCAGGGTGATTCACTATCTGTGGGACAGATGGTATCTATTTAGTTTTTAGAAAAAAGAAGACAATTTACCAAAAGAAGACAATTTACCCAAACCTTTTACAATTAGTACACATTTCAAAATCGGTACCACTACCCTACAGTCATTTGTTTTCGAGGTATTGTATGTTGATCAATTGCTTTTCACAAAACAGTCTACCATAGCAAACTTTTTTTTGAAGACTAGTAGTCTTCTTGGTCTTGGTCAAATGATGTTTGTTTTTTTTTTGGAAACACCACAAAATTCTTCTCAAAAATTCATGAATTCTCCCCATTTAACCCACTAGTCTACGAAGTCTAATTAAAAAGTTAAATTTCTTCTAAAAAATTAATAAAACTTCCCGATTTAAACAACTAGTTTATGATATCTAATAAAAAAGTTAGTTATTGTAGATTGTTACCGTGAACACCCAGTGTTTGCTATTAGCAAAGTGTATTTTCAGATACAGATATGTGGTAGACATTTTAAATGAATAACATTTTTTTCTTATTCTCAACCTGCTCCATCTTAGATAAAACTGCACTTTGCAAAAATCTGTTTCTACTGATTTTAAATGTGTGAACTTATTTTCACTAGCAAGGATTACTGATTTTTTTCACATTTGCAGTATCAGTTCAATATTCCGTTGCATAGTTATTTCACATTTTAATCCCATTTCAAAAGATATCTTATACCCCACTGTGATTAGAGCTGTTCTGATTTATTTACTTCGAAGTGCAAGTGTGTCTGATGTAACCTTATTTAATTTTTTTTTATTATTAAACCTTTTAGTTAGCCATTAACTAACTAAAAGCTGTATTTGTAATTAATCAATGTATTAATTATTTTATGTTACCACAAGCAGATAAAGATATTTGGGGTTCTTTCTAAATTAGAATCTATTGCAAATTACCAACAGGTAGCCGATTCTCTTGCTATAGAGTTTGGGGGACACAAAATTGAACATAGAAGCAATGAAAATAACTGGTAGCCCGCTCTACTAGAATTTACGCTTAGGCGCTGCCTGGTTAAGAGTCTTACGCACATGTCATGTTTAGACACAATACAGAAAAGCAAAAAAAATTATTAAATGTTGCCATAATTAGCTCCCCCTGTTGAAATGGGAATGTCACTGTCACTACCACATGTTATAGAGGGGCCAATTGACAAGTAATTGTGGCCATTTATTGTCAAAATCAAAAAGGTAACAAATTATTCTATGGTACATCTATGGTAATGGTATTTACCACACATATAGTTCACACTATCAAACATCATGTGCAAAAAAAATTCTCTCTTCACCAGTTTAAACACTACTCACCGTAACTGCATTCCCAATGGAAGGATTAGGAGACTTTTTGGTTTTCTTTTTGGGAGGACGATTAACTGCACCTAAAAACTTATTTACTTAGAATGCTTGCCTTTAAATCCGCTAAACTTATTGTCCTTGAGTGCCTAAAACTTCTTATCACTACTGATCAATAACAACCATATGTTTATTAGTAAATTTTATATTGAATTTATTTTTGACATCAGAAAACACTAACATTTTTTCCATATGAGGGTATAATGCATATTAMAAAAATTMCGCAAATTTAAAATAAACTTCTACACATCTACAKAGGCAAGATTTTAATGATACTGCACCATTTTAACACTTGAATTGTGCTCWTGCATTCAATTTGTTATTTACAGTTGCATTGGCCACTAATTTATTTACACCACATATTTCAACTCTACACTGAAAAATGATGTTTAAAATTGCGTTTTTAGAAAATAAACTGAAATTAAAATTACAATAGAAATATATTTATCACTTAGTACATACAAATTATATATAAAAAATGAACATTTAAAAACAGTGCAACTAGGTTTTTGAAAAGTGAAGGTGGTATGTATAACCATACCAATACAAAAAATATGAATACAGTTTATCATAGCTGGAAGAAACTATTACCTGTACTACACTGAAAATTTTGATTACAATTATGAAAATTATATACACTTTACATCACAACTCAAATATAAGGAATTATTTTTTTATGAAATGATTGAATATTCTTGTGTAATTAAAAAACAGGCTGTTACGTAAGTCAACGTGCCTTTTTATCTAACTGATACGATTTTTAAAAGTTGCCTGAGTGCAAACAATGTGAATGGAGGCCAGCGCAGCAGCACAAAGTACCAACCACATTTTTATTGTTGGTGTATTTACTGTTGGTTTACCTGTGGATGTTTAAGCTAACACTCCAAGTGCCACTATTATTAGTCCTCTTTTCGTACACAAAGTTTTATATTATAAGCATCATAGTCGATTTTATGAAAATTTCAAAATGTATACATTTCTATAACTATTTTGTGATGTCATTTGCATATTATACATCAACATATCAGCTGAAAAACTCACAGATACAACAGAGAGCTTAATGAAAATATACCTCTCATCACGGAATGTGTTACAAAAAAACATTGGGCTGTATGCTATAATGAACATTTTTAATTCAGAGGCGCGTTCTAAAGCTCAATGATAAATGCAACTCTGTTGTTAATGGCTATTAATAGTTTTAATGTAATTGAATGCCTCTGGATAAGCAAGCAATTTGACGAAATAGCCACCACGCACATTGTCTGCATAATATGTAGCACGAAGGTATTCCACTATTTATGGTTGTTATTGTTATAGTGATAAGACCTTTTAGTCAATATTGTCTGCAGCCGCCAGACTCCACACATATAAATGCACTCAAGCCTAATAATTCTAACCACCTTAAACAATCCACTTTTATACATCGAATTCTCAAAATGACTGTTACATACATTGTTTAAGGTGGAAACAAAAATATATATCGACAAAATAACATCCATTATGTTCATGTAACAATAAAATATTTTAAGCAGGCTTCGATGCAGTTAATATCTAAAACAGAAAAGATTTGTTAGGTTTTCAAAAAAAAAATAACAATATTTTAGTTGGAAAATTTTTATATTTGCAAAATGAATGTCAACAGTACAAAATAGCAATGCTGCTTAAAATATTTCAGTTACAAAAAAACACACTGCATAAATAAGTAATAAATTATGGACATGAGCACCAAAGTTACCATAAATATAGTACTACAAATTTTCAGTATCAGAAAGTGAATGGGGAAATTAAACAAAGAAAAAAAAATATGTTGCAGTGACTGCCTGTTATGGTAATTTTCCTACATAACTATGTTTCCATGTCAATTTACAATGTCTTATTTTGGACATAGCAAATAAGAAAAACACCATAACTATCTCAAACAACTTACTACTTATTTCTGTGTACTATTTTAGTGCATGAATTGAAATACTTCTATATTTATCATTGTAATCTCACCTTAGCACAAATACATTTGAAACTGTAAGTAAAATTTACTATGTACAAATCTATGAATTACAATTAAATTTCAAATGACCGAGATTGCATCCCAGCATTTATCAAGTATAAAATCCCTTTCCTGTCCACAATCAATAGGCTGTGTTACTCTTTCAACTCACGCAATACGTAATTCGAGACAATTCAAGCGCAGTCTTTGATCTACATATAAAAGAATGGCAGATAAACAAGACACCTAATTCAAATGTGACAATACAAATGAAGTGTTTATATTTTGACTACTTTCAAAATGCCCTAGAATGGTTGGTTTTATCTTGTCAGGCATGAGTCTAAAAATGCACATGTGGTAACAGTTATTAGTTTTTAATTTTTACACTGCAAAGAACTAATCTACTAAAACCAATCTTTTGTACTTCATGGAAATTACTTTAATACTGTTTATACACTTTCCAATTAGGATTGCCAGATATCCTAATTTTTATTAAATCGCCCCACCAAAGTCTAAAGAAAAATCAAGTTCAGCTAAATGCTTTTCTTTATTCTCTTGACTGATTTCAAGCGCTGTAAGTAAACATATATGTTAACATTTTTAAGCCAATAAGCACTGAATAGGTGTCAACCAATAATATTTTCCTTGAGTTCGTTCCAATTTACTTGTTAGCAACAGCTGTGTAGTTTACAACTACAAAAAAATAAAGTATGTCATGTTTTACAAGTGTCTGGGAATAGCAACTGCTTGTTTCTTTTGCAGTAACAGGCAGACAAGTGTCCATCCTGGCAATCCTGTATTGGAGAATAGACTATGCAGAAGCAATTACTGTTAAAAAATAAATTTAAGCATTATACCTAAACACCTTGTTAAATGAACAAATGCTGGTTAGTTTTGGTTAAAGATGAACATCAATGGTTAATTAGAATCAAAGATGTTAGATTACCACAGGTGGCATTTAAACAAAATGCCCTATTATCACAGAAAACATACAACTAGATCTTGAGTTTTCATAAGTTCCCTTTTCGTTTTCATTTCCAGTTATTGGTTGTGATTCAATTAAATTTATTGTAACAGAATCAAATCCAACATATTTCAAAAGGTTGAAGGAAAGAAATTATTAGAACTGGCAAATCTAAAGTTATGAGAATGAATTACCTTGTTAGTGAAATCAAGTTTATAACAATGTACTGATAGATTGTTACATGTTTGACATGCATGCAATAGAAAATTCCTCTAACAGAACTTCTACATTGCAATTTAGTTATATCTTGAAATGTCAGTGTGATATACATTGTATCAATTTGTTCAATAAATTCAATGCAATTAGGTCTCTTAGCAAGATACTTTTGTTTACAAATTTCATGTGAAATTATAAACAATGCAGACATAAGATAGTTACTATTAAAGTACTGTTCATTAAAACCACTCATTCAAGTTTGATTTTCAGGAAAGTTTATGTGGGGATAAGTTGGAAGCACATTAGACTTGGTAGAAAATCCCACCTATTAAACATGGCAAAAAGAAGTGCACTGCTACTAAACAAGCATTGTTATGATCCTAAAATTAGTTTATKTTTTTCAATTAACACATGTTTCTTTGCCTAATGTAAGATATCCAAATTGTGTAAATCCTTAACAGGTTAGAAATAAATGATAACAAAAGCCATGTACCCAATCCCATAACATTAACTGCTGTTATAACATAATTTGAAATCTCCAGTGTCAACTAAAATACAACCCCTTTGAACTTACAGGACAGAACTCTTGAAGACGATACATCTTCTAGTTAAGCAACTGGAAGTGAAGCTATTTAAGCCAAACTACAAAGACATAAATCTCGCAATTAGCTGATCACAGTTCATTTAAATTACTTCTAAAGTAATAGAGCAATGTAGCTAGTGTAACATAAACTTATATTTGCAATGTGTCAATTTCTGCAAATTCTTGATACACAATACGTTTATTGGTAATAAAAAATAAACTTTTTAGGGAGAAATTTTGTCATACGTACAATCTTGGATGACTATATTTAGATATAAAACTTGAAGGTAAAATTGCATATTTTTATGCAAAAATCATTTATTTTAAAGAACTAAGTGAATGGCAGATTAAGATGCATACTGACATCTTTTCTAGATTCCAAAGATTTAAAACCCTTCCTAATAATCCTCCCAATTTTGTTTCTTAAATATTGAACTAATAGCTTAAAACGTGCAAAATCTAGAAAGATACACCTTTACTAAGATGCACGATCCTGCAAATGTATAAAGCTTACAAAAATAATGTATCTATTCCACAAGTGAAATCTACAATGTGCAAGGACAGCTTGCTTCTGCATTATTATAAACCAATTTGTGCATTTTTAGGCAATCATCACAACCTGAAGATGTATATGGAGCTTACGATAAACAAGATGGAAAATAAGTTAGAGAAACCTTTCAATAAAAACTTATAAAAAGGGTGTTTTAATATTAAAAAAAGTTGGATATATGGACGCTAATTAAATCACGAGCATGGCACCGTAAAAACTAATAAGAGCAGGAAAAATCACGTGTGACTTACACGCCACGCCCACAGCTATTTTAAAAACTAAACTGTAAACATACACTTTCCATACGTACAGTACGTAACAAATTAATAAATTATGTAAACGTATCATCTGAATGTCATCTGTTAACATGCGACAGGAAATCACTGTAGATGAGTGATGGTAGTGAAAGCTAACCTGCTTCGCTATCGCTGGAGTCACTAGAACTGGTGGACAAACTAGAACTGCTGCTGTCCGAGTCTGAACTACTCGAACTTGAAGAAAGATGTCCTGAAGGGCCACCTGTTCCCGTTGGGTCCACTTTGTTTGCTTCTTCTGAAAAACAAATACTCTGTTGTAGAATGTTGTCTTTGACCACAATCATTATAGCACGACATGTGAGTGAGGCTAGCCTTAACTGGGGCATCAAGAACCATAATTATTGAAAATGGGTACTCGTTTTCATAAAAATAAGGTTCCTTAAAAATCCGGATGCCAGTCAGGGCTATCAGTTATGATACTTAGACTAATCAGATATGCTCACAAGCAGACCGGCAACATCGGTGAATGACGTCGATCCATGACTAGGGCGATAATTGATAAATATCATCCTAGGTGACTAGATTTTTTGACATTTTACAAAATAGGGTGTAGTCACGGTGTGACGTCATGCGTCAACCAGGCAACAATGTGTTCGCCTAGTGAGCGTATCTTGTTAGTCTTAGTATCATGGTTGCTTTCAAAAAGCTATTCCAAAACCAGTTCTAGGGATTAACCAAAGTCGGTTTTAGGAACCAGCACCTTAAACAGACTGATTTTTAGAACTGGATTTAATTCTTAGAAAGTTGTAACAAAATTTAGCAGAATTGCTACATATTGGGGGTCATTTGATGGGAAAGAAAAATCATAATATTGTTAATGTAAAATTTTCTGAATTAGGGTATTTCTGATAAAAAGTACATTATTTTAATGCAGTAGCATTTATATTATCGTCCGCACAGAAATAATCTGCTTCTGAGAAATATTGCCGTGGTTCATTTAAGAAGTCTTGATTTTCCTGATTTCCAGTTTGATCATATTCAATTACATTTTATGCAAAAAGTTCAGTAAAAGTTAAATTTTGTTTTTGACACACGGGTGTGAACCACCTGAATTTGTGTTAAAAAGGATTCTTAGGTAGTTTTGATTTTACTCTTGTGTGAAATAATGATAAATGATGTAAATAATTCGAGGTATCCCACATAGATATGCGTAATCGAATAATTCAGAAAATCGGGTTTTCAAATTTGGATGATATTCATAATCAAATTATTATTCGAATGCACAATTCGTTGAACATTACTATGCAAATAAGGGTGCACCTTGTCGATTAGCACCATCTAGCAGTAAATTTCTATAAGTAATGTGTTGCAATATTTGATAAGATAGGTACCTGTTTAACAAGTAATTATTTTTTTTTATTATTTACCGCTTTCTATATATTAAAAGCGTGGTGGGAATAAAGTATGGTGTGCCAAGCAGATGAGAGCTTTTGTGGGTCTACTGTATGTGATGTTACCCTGGTCGCAAAATGCAAATTTGACGTTTGTCTTCAGTGAACATTATTGTTAACTGTTGAGTTTTTGTGTGGTTTTCAGTAGTGCTTTAAGACATCATTTGTGTGATATAAAAGTGCAGTAGCACAGTGTATTAGTTATCGAAGGAGAACAAAATGTAACAAACTTTTGTAGCCCTCTCCAAGAACTTGCCCCAGCCTGAAGACACAATTTGGACCAAATATCTTCCAACTAAGTTGTGATTTATCGAAAAATGGTGACTACGAAAATGTGCATTTATAAACAGGCATACACAAGAATCTGAAGTACAAATAATAATCTTACAACAGCTATTATTTAAATAATATTCCTTAAAATTGCATAATTTTTTTTAATTAAACTTGGCAACAGTTGATTAATATCGAAATCAGTTTGTTTACAAAGTTCTGCACTAGCAGTCGTAGTAAATAGTCAGTTCTAGGAATTGATTGATCCTGAAAATCGAAAAGCACATGATGCTCATGGTGAATGCTTTTTTACAGTTAAAAGAAGAAAAACATGTAGTGTTCATATACTACATACAAGAAATACTTTGTTTAGTGCCCGCAGAACTTATATATGAAGTGATTACTACTGCAGAATTTTGAAAACAAACTGATTTCGATATTAATTAATTGTAATCAAGTTCAATAAAAGGATTTTATGCCATTTTGTAGGTATCACACAAATGATATATATAAGGCACTACCTGCTAACAGAACTGTGCTTCAAAACCGCACATTGAAAGAAAACTGGGCAGAATTCAATTGCTCATTTAGCATATATCTGTACACCAAATCAATAGCGTTAACTAACTGGCCATTCACCAGTAATGTTTACACATGTGGGTTTGAGGTGTTCTCTCTCAACATTAAAAAAACACATAMCAAATAATAAACGTGGAACAAAATACCAAGCAAAGATTTAGTGATTATCTTTCAATTTAAAATAAAATTAATTATTGTATTAACCAATTAACAAATATACATACCTTTCTTGGTTGCCTTCTTAGCGTTGCCTATTTTATCATTAACGTCTAGCAACCGTTTCTCCAATTCTTGCTTCTTTTCTGCCATTTGCTCATCTTTCGACTTGCCAGGCATCTTTTTATCTACAACAAACCAAAAAAAATTTGATGATTTATCGCCTAATAAAAACATGTTTAGATAACCCAACCAGAATACTTGAAGCCTCACAGTGTAAAACAATTAGGGAGGTTATTAAATATCTTTGCGCAAAATATTAAGCAGTTACATAATATGAGCAAAACCTAGCATAATGAAATAGTACAAAATATTTAAAACAATGATCGTATCAAGATATTAAAATGAAGTAGCGTCTTGTAATAGAAATGGTTAAGAAAATTTTTCAAGTGCATGCAATATGTTAAAAGCTATAATGCAAACCAAAGTAGCCATTGACACAGAAAATGAAAGAATTTAAGTTAATTTTATGAAGGGGGTACTATTTTTGCCAACAAAGACACCGTTATAATTATCACAATTCCTTTCGACAATGTTTTTCATACCAAAAACGAAGTCAAAAGATAAAACCTATTAAATTTAAAATAGGTAAGGGACAATAAGAAGCTTGTGGTTTTCATATAATAGTTTTAGTTCAATATTTTCATTATCATACAACATGGCAAATTATTTTATTATCTGAACAACCCCTAAAACCTACAAGCTCTAGTTTTTTTGATGGCATTCTTTCAATGATGATATTCTCTTTATGAAACATGGCCAGACTACAAATTTATGATAATTTGCTACATTATATAAGCTAAAAATAATATATTTTTAATGTTGTTAAAGGCATACTGTGAATTGCTAGTCTTTAGAGTTAGTGAATTCACTCAAGTCATGAAAATTATACTGCACAATTTGTCACAATTTATAGTCAAATTAGGATTTTGTTTCATATTAAAAATGGAATGACAATGATTATTTGTTTTATTGCAGAAATGCATAAATATAACAGAACTCTAATTATGTATTCTAGGTTTTGCTCATATTGTTGGTTTTAATCGACTTAATTTATCGAATGTTACTGATATGATGCTGCCACCTTAATGAACAGTTTAACAAGAAATGCTACATTCCACCACACCCATGAGCCTTTCGAATTAAATACGGTAGTAATCAATTTTCATGAGTAAGGCAGATTTTTCTACTCTACTACTATTCACCAGAAAACCAGCGTTACAATAATAAAATCAGAAATACACCCATTAAACTGGTAGAGCATGCTTCATAAATTTTAATCAACTGGTAATAGTTCTTTCAAAATATACTCATTTGCAAACAGCAAAAAAAAACAAAAGATACAACATACAAAACCATATAATAAGTACAATACACAATATAACAGTACTGAAGTCATTGGATCTTTTTACCAAAAATTTGGTAAATATGCAATATATGTTATATTTTCCATGGTTTTATTGAAGCACTGAGAAAAAGTTAAATAAAAAAAGTAAATATTAAGCACAAACTAAAATGAAAGCATGGATGTTATGAAATTGTAAAATGAAAGAATATATTCTGTAAAGAATCAGGTAGAATTACTACAAGGCAACTAAAAGAAAAAGAAAAATCCATTCTATGAATGTGAGGTGGAATATGAGTCTAGTTTCATATGCAGTGTAGATCTAAAACCTCCCCTCTCCCATGTTAATTTTTGAACACATTAAGTTTGAAGGTTGGATAAAATGTGTTGATTATCTACATAATCTTATTTAGTAAAGTAAAATTAGGCAATCTATTTTAAAGCTATGGCGATTTCAATATGAAAACTTTAGTGTCTTATTTGGAATGCTCACAGCTTTACAATGGACTGTCAGATTTCATTTTATTAGATAAGGAAAGTTGCCTTCAAACTAAGCCAGACACCCCCTCGCTATTTAAAATTTTCAAGTTGGGTAATTTTTTAAGGATCTTAGCTGGATTTTATCTTAACCTTCTAGCTTAATACATTCAAAGGTAGGAGGGTAGGAGGGAGGCTCTTTAGAACAGATTATGTAATTTCAGTTTTCTAAATGCGACTGTTAGGTAGGTAATGAAAGCAGATCTCAAAGGAAGTAATCTTCCTAGCTATTTAAAATTTTCGATTTGTAAGCTACTGTAGCATCGTAAGATTTTGATTAAAAACATTGGCTGTAAAAGTCACTTTTCAATAATCTTACGTAGATTTTATCCGAACCATCTACCTTAATTCTTTCAAAAGTTAAAGCAGAAAGGGACAATTTTATACCCACATTGTATAATGGACTACAAATATATTTCCCACCTGCACCATAATACATATAGGATTCATACAAAGGTATCATTTATGTCCATAAAATAACATAATACTTTGACAGGATAATAAATCTTTGTAGATTTTTTCAACTGTAAATACACAACATTTGTGAACACGTTTTATTTTAATTGACACATTATGTAAGTTGCATCAATAATGAATCTTCGTAGAAGAACAAATGAACAGCTGACTGATGAAAGTTGAGTGTTGTGTTGCTCATTGTTTTTGTTTTTATTACACACTTATGAAAACATTAGTGACTTCTGCATCTTCTGAATAGTATTTCTGCAAAAAAAAATTGCATGGAACCTACGGAATGCAGAAATAAGGTAATGCAATACAAATTCAAATAAAATCCAAAATCACAGTATATCATGTGCTTACATTACAGAAATTAATTCAAACAACTAGAAAGAATGGAATGATGCAATCAGACAAACAATTTCTAAGAATACCTGCCTAGAAAAAAGCACACGATTACCATTACCAAACTTTCAGCGAGAGTCCTGATATTACTAGGTAATTACTGCAAGTGTAGCTTTTTGATAACTGTTCTGTATAAAGCCCTCATAACCAAAGTTCTTCTTTTACAACTTAAATAGATAAGAAATAAACCAAAAGCATACTTTTTATTTTCACAAAATTTTTGGACAATTTAGTTACTTCTGTGTCTCATGGACTAGAAATTTGGTGTTATTTGAATTGTGACAATAGGAACAACATTGAGAAAAGCTGAATGCCCAGGCAGATATATAGCTTTTACTCACCAGGAGTTAGCTTGGTTTGGGATTGTCAGTGTTAGTTTTGTTGAGGCCAATGACACTTCCATAAGGGAATTTATTTGTTGTAAGTTTAAGGTCATCACACTAACATACCTGTTTATCTCTTGCAGGCATTTGTTTCTGGAAGAATCGAAGTCAAATCTTATACTTATTCAGTTGACAAGAAAACCCTCTTCTCTGAGGTAAGGAGGGAAATTATATGTAGAATCAAGCTATAAATATTATTTTACAGGGTTTTTGTGTAAGTGGATCATTGACATTGACAGTCCTTTAGAGTACTTAAGGGGAGACAGTGACAAAATGTTTCTAGTAGAAAATAATATGGTATGTTTCAAATTGTATATTGAGTAAAATACTCTTACATGTACAATGGCAGCCAAAAAAAATCCCGTACACCACAAAAATCAATAGCAGTTATTTTTTTCATTGTCCACATGATTCTTTTTGAAGTTTCATGCTACTTTTAGAAGAGGTTCTTTTACTTTGTTTTGTATTAATGGCCCTGCCAGCTTTGGGCAATTAGCCAGCTCATTATGTGCGTCTTATTGTGCTATTAAAGTGTGTAGATTTATACATTTTTATTAAACATTCACACTCACTGGCCATTGGCAGCCGCGCTTCTGCGCTACCCACTGGACTAGTGAGGTCTGCTAGAAAAGAGGTTATCTGTTATGAATCGTCAAAGCACCAAATAACAATATCTAAAGAGTCAAACTTCAAAACTGACAAACCTGTCAAAGCTATATAATACCTAATCATTCTAGACAAAAAACTGTACGGGATTTTTTTGGCTGTCACTCTACATGTTTCGGACTTCTAAGCCTTTGTCAAAGAATTTATTTGTACTATGGTACATGTCTGTCATCAAAAGGGGATAAAGCTTTCTTTCAATTATTAATACCATTTATCGTTTTCCTAATTTATAAGGAATTATAACAGATATTCAAGACCTGCTATTTGAATCTGCTAGGATAGGTCTGGACATTCTGCATCTTATAAAAGTGGATGCAAAAATGGTTTTTGCTTGATTACTCAACACTTGTTCACAAAATTTTAATTTGCTGTCAGATGTACTCCTATTAGTTACAGAAACCCAAAAGCAAAATTTCAGAAAGTATTTAAAAGGCTAAAAAATGGCCCCTCGCAACGAGATTAAGTGTGCGACATGGAAACTCATAAGATGCTGAAACAAACTCGTGTTGGAAACATAATATTATTTATTTTTTAGACATAAAAACTTGCAACACTTCCTTCCTTAGAACGGTAATGGTAATCAGGTTTCATTATTTCATTAAAAATTGCACATATACCTACTTATTACATCATTATTATTTAAAACACAATTGTACTCCATTTAGTTAAATTTTACTCAAAATTTTAGGGTTTTGTGTGCAACAATGGGTATGTAGGCATATATTCTACCATAGTAAGCTGTTAAAATCAGCACTTCTTTATTAGTTGATTAAAAATAGTGTGCCCTAAAGAAATAAAATAATCAATGTAAGTTAAACTTTTGCACTTATACCGTAGCTGTAATTCACTACCAAGTTTAAACAGTTACCAAGTAGCCTCCACCAGATTCCTTGCATAATATACATTCTTCGTGTAATTATAGTATGTACAACAAAAAAATATTTACCCTTCGTAATGTTATTTCAAATTAAAATTTAACTAGTATATTTGTAAGAGATGATGGTTTGAAAGAACTAAAAAGCTGTGTAACGATTTGTAGTACAGTAACATTAAAAAAAAAAGCATAAAATGTCTCGAATATTCAGMTGTTRTAACAAAGTTGCTATGAAATCTTAAATACTGTAMCCACTATAACCAAAGGCCCACGAAGAGACACCAGCAACATTTGTCTACCATGCTTAGAAAAGTGTATAGTTCCAATTACGTACGCCATGTAACACTTTATGACCAATGCGCATCTTTAAAAAAAAAATCAGACTTTTGGTTCAAAGTGTTACTTTCGGTGGTCTGGTGATCTAGCCGCCGTAGACGTTAAGTAACGGAACTTACAGTAAGGCTTACGTGGCTTTTTACGCAGACATGAAGCAACATAGCTCTCTAGTTCTCGCAGCGTCGACGGTTTTAATGTTTCAAAATCAATCTCAATCTCGTCCGGATTGGAATCACGCAGAGATGGTTCCCTTGACTGAATTATATGTACAACTCTGCCTAGTTTGTCACCTGAAAATAAGGAGAAAAATTTCTTAGAATTATTTTTATTTATTTATTTATTTTTATAGTGCAAGAAGTAACATAAGAATAAGAGTACAGTATACTGTCCCCATTTTTGCAATAATTGCCGGGTATCTTGGTAACAATGAATACTAGAGGGTTGTAGTTGCATTACTGTCTTACGTTTTTGTTGTGGGTTGAACTGCATTATCACCATTTCTATATTGTCTTTCGTTTTAAAGCTATAGATAATTTTCGAATAACTTTATAATTCTTTAGTCCTCAATATATTGTAATATAGAAACAAAAACATTTTTTATACATACTTTTATTTTGTATTCGGTGGATTTTTTTAAAATGGAAACCACAGTTGGCTTTGTTGTCAAAAAGACCTATTTCTTCTAATTGAGAAAACAACATTGTTAGTGATTCCAATTTCTTTTTGTAATTCAATCAGAGTTTATTTGTGCATCCAAGAGACCATAGTAAAAGAGAACACACTATATACTTGGGAGAAAAATAATCGACCAAGTATAGTGTTAAAGCTTTTAGAAAATGTGCATCCACTACAATAGTACTCCAAGTAATGTTCAATAGTGTTTTAAGATTTCTTGAAGTGCAATAATAAAGATACTGTTTTAATCTATTAAAAACAATATATGACTACCTTGTAAAGGGCTCATGCAATTCTTTTGTAGGTAATCAATGATCCCAAGTAACTAATGAAAATCACTGCTGGTGCTTTGCTTAGCGACACATTATTTATATCCAATTTGGTATAAACCATAATTGCTGATTAAATTATTTAAAAAAATTGAATAATACCAGAATAATTATGGAAAATAAATCTAACATTGCATATATTTTCCTAATCACAAAAAAACTCTTTAAGCATAGCAAAACCAACTACGATTTCCATTAAAAAAAAAATATGCAAGTTTATGTTATATCTCAAATATGAAACACCTAAAAAAATTCTGGATAAGCCACTGAATTCAAAATAAAAATTTCTATCAAATATCTTTTTATACTAGGGTGAATGCTTTCAGTGTCCACAATATAAGATAATATTTTCTCGAAAAGATCACTGTCGCTTTAAAACACACACTTTTATTTGAACTTGTGTCAGGCAAATTTCGAGGTTCTTAGTCTTTGATGAAGGTGTAATCGAAACATCAGGCTAATAACTTTTTGTCAGTGTTTTAAAGCGACAGCGATCTTACTCAGAAAATATTATCTTATCTTTTTCTACTACTACAATTAGATATTGAGAAGTGAAGAAATGTTATGTTATTCAAAGTTGGCTAGTTTTAGACAACAAATAAAATATAAACAAACCTCTTTTAATAACCTGCTTTACTAAAAAGTACAAAATAATGACAGGACAGAGGTCGTAACAGATAAGTTTGGTAAAGATGAGAAATAAGTAATAGATTAAGAAAAAATAGGTTTATAATAACAATAACAAAAGTGTGGGCGCTCAGCGGACAAAGGAATTATAACAACAGGAACTACTGCTTAATGCCTGGTAGCGAAAACATGGATCACTTGTGAACCAGCGATCGTTGCTATAACAACACCAGTCAGAACACTGTGTGTTGGCTACTCAATTCAAATTTGAACCATGTTTGTGCAACCGGCTCCTAAGAGATAAAATTTAAGTAAAATTTTAGGGCCCACACTTCTGATATTGTTATGATACATTTCTGATATCATCTTTACCAACCATATCAGCTACCACCCGTGTCTTGCCATTATTTTTTTACTTTTAAGTGCACTTTTAAATCTTTATTAAAATTGTGTTTTTTAAGTCTTTTTTGTACTGTTTCATTTTAAACTTTTTAGTCTTATAAATTATTAAGAAAACAGAATGCTTACTAGCATTACTAGCATCTATTAATAGACAAACCTAAGAACCACATCCTTCATACAAAAAATAGAGTTAATTAATTACTCTAATTGACCAATTAATGCGTAATTTCTTATTTATTCATGTATTGTCATCAGTCGTAAGTAGGTGTCCAAATATTTCAATTAGAAAAGTTGCATAAATAGGGATTACAAAATCTATACCACACAAACAAAAAACAGAGTGAATTGAATAAAGTGTGACAAAACATAAGACAGTAATGTGCAAACCACATCTCTCTAGGATAAATAGTTACTGGTTAGTTACCAAAATATCCTGGAATTACAATGAAAATGGGACACCTTGTATACCACAACGACTTGGGAAAATAAAGAATTTGTATTAATAAGCAAGAAAAAAGGATAAAAAGAAATGTGGTCTTATTTTTACTGTACAAAGAAAAACTAAATATAAATAATATTAACATGTGACATTGGTAACAATTCTTTATTAATTAACAACCATGCACATAGTAAATGTAATTTCTAATGTTTTGTGGTTAAAATAATATTTTGCAAAATCACAATCAATAAAACCTGAACACTGCAAAGCATATTTAATTTCATGAACCTAAAATTTATGGAACAGATATTTATATTTATTTAACACAAGCAAAAATTTTACAAGTTTTGGAAACTTTTGTGTAGATGCCATATGCATTTATTTTTTGCACAATTATTTTTTTTTAAATAGGGATAACACAATAATTATAAAGTACATACAACACAATAGACCAACATATTAAAATAAAATACTCATGTCATAATTGTAACATAAGCATCCTAAACATGTCATATAAGATTATGTCATTTGTTAAAAATAAAAATAAATAAATGTCGCATGTAATTTACAGATTTTTAATTTAATTAAATTGTATAAATTAATTAAATCATACTGATTAACTTGATCACAACACTGATGCTGTTAAAAAGAAACAAAATCCATACTAAATTTAGGCTTACAATACTTCTGTCTATTGTAATGAGAGTACTTATCCACCTTAACAGTTTTTTCCACTATTTATAACAAAGTCACAAAAAAAGTTACAAATCTATGAGGCAGCATATGTAACCGTGTTTAAAGAATGGTAAACAAACAACATTGTACGAAAAAGATTACCATTTATTATCTTAATTAAATGTTACAAATATATATTTACATGAAAAAAAGTTTTCTCACTGACCACCACCAATTTTTCATTTTAACTCCTACATTCTCTGAATTTAGAATAAAAATTTAATTATATTAACGAAAAAATTACAGCAAACTTTCACCTTACCTGGTAATTTGTTAATATCCAAAGACAACTGCCGCTTTTCATCGTAAGACATGGGTCTACAGTTATCTTCATCTTCAGAATCGAACGGCGCTATCACCTGAACCTGAGCGGCGGACTTTTTCCTACCCGGACCGGCTTTGCTATTTGTCTTTTGTCTTTTTGTAGTAGCATTCGGTCCTGATGCTGGTTTTGGTCCTCTAACACCTGAAATTAACCCAGAATAACATAAGTCTTCTCCTGAAAAAAAGAGAAAAACAAGGTGATGAATCGGAATGTCAGTCGGAAAAACTTCCACCGAATAAAGAAATTATGATTCCCGAACTGAAAAAGCAAATTTTGCTGTATGCATAAATAACATTAATAAATACAGTGATTCTTCCATGGTTCATTTTATTTAATACAACAAATAATTGACAAATACATGCACAAAATATTACTACAATTAATTTAATAGGAATTACAATGTAAACAGAATAATTACAAACCAAATCAATTTTCATAGTAGATAGGAATTTATTAGTTTGTAAATGCATTTGATTATTTAATAACATATTAAATGTTATTAAAAAATAATCCCAATGCATTTTTAAGGTCTGAAATTGCCACAGTCTGCACAATTCAAACTAGAGTCCTTTTTAAAATTTAATTCCACTCTATTGCATTAGCTAATTCTGACAATATATTATTTGCAGTGAACTAGATAAAAATATACCAGAAATACAAAAAGAACTGAGGTATTTGAGGTATCTATATATTTTGTTCATTAAACTGCAAAACTGCTCCCAGACTATTACACTAATTCTGTAATAGAATAGTCGCAGCTTGCAAAACGTATTTAAAATTGGCTGCGTTTAACACACTTTTTTATAGAATAAATAAACAAAACCACCAAACATGAATGCTTAAAAATTACTAAACAATTATAAAATACCTACTTAAAAGATTGTCTGTAAAATTTCTGGTGTGTAATGGTTCCATTGAGGTTTATTATGATTGTTATATATCTGTATCAAACACTCAAAATGAAGTTTTGTTGCATGTATACAAACTGATTCAAAAGGATATCACCGTCATTCGGCTGGTGTTTAAAATCATTAACTCTTCACAAAACTACAAACACTTTTTTAACAACCTTCTTTAAAGTAGATACCAAGTCCTATTGAATATCGCATGTTGTTATCCCTAATTAGATATTTTATTAATGATAAACATAATACATTACAATCATTATGCAATAACTGTTACTTAACAGTAACATTTTCTGTGAGTCAAAAGTCAGCATCAGTGCAACAAAAACTTAATGGTGAATGTGGCATGTGACAAAATAAAATTACAAAATTGAATGGTATTTTATCCTCAACAGTGACATCCAAATAAAAATATTTTACAATTATCAATGCGCTCTCCCACCACCTGTGACCCTTCGAATCAAACTATTCTTTCAMAAAGGGCCCACCTTTTCTATTTGTTTTCATCTATATGGCWGTAATTATAGACATCGGTGCATAAACCGAGTAAGTCCTAAATCAACATTTGTGAGAAAACCAGGAAAAAACGTTTTGGATTATGCAGTTTGGCAGATCAAAAATTTTTTTTTAAATTAGATCTTATTGGTATACTTCAGATTTGTATAATCTTTGCATAAAACAGTTTAATACAGTTTTAAATACAAAACCTGTCAATGTCGTCCAAAATCTAAATTCATAAAATGTGTTTCTCACAAGAGTTAGGATTTATGTCAACGATATTAATCTTATAATAGAAATTATTCTCAAATATCAATGATACCTTATAAAGCACTGACGATGGTCATTTAAAGCCGAAAACACTCTGCCAATTAATATTTAAAATAAAGTGGGGAAGACATTGATATTTGAATAATTTCTATTAAATCAAAACTCCACATTGATAGATCAGTTCTCTGTTATTAATTTTATAATTAAATAGTATCAAAATTTTACTTGAAATCCTACTACTACTTATAATGAACCATGGAAAAATATTTTCTGATGGGTGATTCCTAAGATTCCACGGAACTAATAACTTAACCAGTCTCTTCTGTAAAATGCAGGTGATCTGTTAAATTGATAGATAAATAATATGTTATGACAACATGCAACTAAAAAACGACACAGGTTTAAGCAGTAAAAAAATAGTGAAATAATTTTTTGTAACATGCAGTATATTTCAATTCATTACCACTGTCTTGTTTACAATTAATGTTACACAAGAATATAAAACTAATGAAACCAAAAAAAGGAAAACAAAATAATGGGTAAATCAATAAATGCAAGAAAGTTTTATAAAGAGAATTTTGAACTGCAAGTCTTTCATTCAGTAGCGGTTTCTTTACATGTATATATAAAAGTTTTGCTCACCTTTACTTTTGGCCGGCTTAGC
Organism: Rhyzopertha dominica; assembly: GCA_025024175.1. Taxonomy (NCBI): domain Eukaryota; kingdom Metazoa; phylum Arthropoda; class Insecta; order Coleoptera; family Bostrichidae; genus Rhyzopertha; species Rhyzopertha dominica. The sequence continues at coordinate 25,222,697 of QCXZ01000137.1, forward strand.
TGCAGCGTTGGCGCCAGCGGCCACCGTGTGATGCATATTGAGTGATTTTCCACCTGTGGGATGTGGAATATCAGCTCCAACTTTGAGATCAGCTCCTGATACAACGCTGGCTATACTGTCGTCAACGCTGTCCGTTATAATGGAGTTCGTTTTTGTCAGGGCACCATGTGCCCCGGGCTTACCCAAACTACTACTATTCGGCACCATTCTTTTCGTCTTGTCCTTATCCTTCTGTTTTTTCTTTTCCTTTTTTTTCTTCGTGCTTTCCTCTACCAACTTACGCATTTTCTCTTGCATTGCTATTAACTGCAAACATAAAATTTTTTAAATATTTCGTGGCTTGAACACTGAAAACCAAGAAAGTGCACTGTACAAGGTGTTGCAAAACAGCAACTGCATAACACATCCCTTTAATACTAATCTAGCAGAATGACTAGACAGGGGGATGAGACATGATGTTCATTAAATAATAGTTAGTTGTTGGGAGTGTTACAATACAGTTTTAATTTGTGAATATTAAACTTAAGGCCCACTATGTATTTAAAATATTTCACAACTGACAATTCACAATATAAATTTAAGAGTAAAATTGAACATCTTGGTGCAAAAACTATACAAGTCCAAAATCAACATTTCTGAGAAAACAAGGATAAACGTTCTGGATTTTACGCAATAAGTTTGCAACTATTATATAGGTTCTGCAAGCCCTTCAAACTTGTCTTAATTTTTGCATCAAATGATCATGGATAGTTGAACATACATAATAACCAGTGCAAAAATTGGACTTGACAGCCAGTTTTTGCACCAAAGTCTTTACTTGAGATTTCAAAAAATCTAATTAAATGTGTTATTTACAAGTAAGTGTATTTTATTAGTTCTATATCATGGAATAGTTATGTTCTGTTGAATTTGACTTAAAATATTTTGATATCTAAGGAAAATGAAAACTACAGTTTGGCCTTCACTAATGTCTTTGAAATAATCTTTTCAGTGAATGTCTTTTTTGTCAAAAAAAATCTGTTAAATTACACTATAGTCTTCTAAGTATTCTTAGACAAAAAGACGCAATAACAACAAAATCTATGCATTTCATTGCAACAAGTAAAAAGTTGGTTTGACTAATACAGCATATGTAAAAAAAATAAAATATATTTAGTAAAACACTGTTGTAATGCTTTCGTTTTTGTTGTTAAAATATAAGTTTTACTTTATTTTTACTTATGTTAATGTTATGGAGAAGTTTACTAACATATATGATGTTCAATTACAAAAGCAATCAAGTTGTTTATGATTTGTTTACAGACAAAGAAACTACGAAAAGGGAAGTGATTTACTGCTAATTACTAACAACCTGTCAATTGCAATTTATCGAATATCGATTTGACAGTTCAATAAGTTTTACATTTCAAACTATCGAAGACAAATTCTGTTCATCGCAGACATTTTCCTTTAGCAAAAGCTTCAGAATTTTTAATGCTCAATGTAAGTTCTAAATGAATCATTGCGAGTGCTTTTATTTCCGTTCACTTGTAATGAATTCAATATTAATCTACATTATTCAGTAAGAAAAATGGTACCGTCAAAATTTCTAGTTTTTTTTTGCAATGGTATAGGCAAGAATATTTCTTGAAGCATCGAAACGTACATGCCATTTATAAAACTGATTATTATCCACAATATTTTAAAATCTAATGTGTTTTCAAAGTAGATTTAAAAAACATGAAGAGGTAAATGCCAATATACAGGTCATTGGCAATTAGAGAAAAAAGGGTTTAACGCAAAAAAAAATGTTACAAGGAATTTGATTAAACACTCTAGTATTAACGACAATCAATTTGGGACATCTTGTACAGCGTAAAACAACGATTGATCACCAAAAAACATCTATAACTTACCTCTTTCTCTAACATTTTTAATTGCTTATTTCTTCTCTCTTCTTCTGAATCTTCCGTGTCACTCGACGATTCAGAACTAGACCCTGACGAACTTGACTCAGATTTTACATTTGTTATCCTATTGACAGGTTCATCGGGTATTTTGGCAAACCTATAATCCGTAATCAGTAAAAGTTTTCCACACTGTATGTGACTTCTAAGCTCACCTCATTTCAAAAACGTCCTGTAACTTTCGAGCCATGGCGACCACATCATGGTCTGATGGATTATATTTGTAACAATTAGTAAATATCAGTCTAACGTCAGCTGCAAATTCTTGGGCAGTGCGGTATTCTCTATTATCCATTTTCTGTTTTACAGTACCTAGATCCATTGGTTTCTTGATAATATCATGATAATCGTGCAATCCCAGAAGCAAGGCATCGACCGGTTTATAAAATGGCCATGCGTAACTCTAAAACCAAAAAACCTTATTCAGATTCCTTCAGGTGGTGAACTGACTGAAGTGAATACTAAAATGTAATCAGTGTTAAAAAGCTCGATAAATTTTGCTTCCATTACTTGGTCAAGCAAATCTGTTTTCATCATAGAGTAACTAAATATAAAACAAAACACTTAAGGCTGCTATCACAAGGTTTATGAATTTGGCTGACTGTGCATTTGTAACTAACTGAAAACAACTCTATACTTAGGTACTACTGCTAAAATAAGTTTAGGAATATTCGAAAATTTAGGCTCCTCTTTTCATGTCACTTTTAAAAATTTGCAAACTATGTATTTTAATAAAAGATGGATTTTCTTGCTATTATTTTATGAGATACCTCAGAGTTAACATAAAAGTATTAGATACTGGAACAATTTAATAATAAGGGTTACTTGATAAAAATCTTACAATGATGAAAGGTACATTGCAATAGTGACATATTAGAAACCGTATATATTTCACATTATAATTTGTGTATTTTGGTTAAAAGACCACTGTTTTCTTTCATAAAACCAAACATGAACTTAGACATTTATGAAGAATTATAAAGAAAGATAAAAATAGTTTGTAGGAAACTAAAACTGTGAATGAAAGATATTTTTTGCTTTTTTTTAATGACAAAACTCTCATATTACATGACACCATTTTTATTAAGAATATAAAAACTTTGTATCTCAACATTATTTTACTCTAGCTCATAACACTTACAACAAACTACATTTAAAAGAACTGTTGCGATAATGTATGGCATTATTTCCACACTTTAGACAGAATCTTTTAATGCACCTGCAGGTGATAATTTTAAACAGAATATTTCCTATAAAATAGATCAGTTAATTGCCATTAAATTTGTTTAAGAAAATTGAGTTACAACAATAGTATCTTTTTGACAAAATTTGCATCAGAAACAAAACAATTATATGTAATAGAAAATGGTAAAAATAGTAAATAACAGTAAAAGATACTATCAAATTTGCGCAATATCGATAGTTGGGAACAAGGATCAAGATATAAACAAAAATAAACTTACCGAATGCTTCTTGGAAAACAACTCTTTGAGGATTTCATTACAGGACTTTAAAGCTTCCGAAAGTTTCTCTTTCGGCTTGTGCGAGGCGTGCTGTGGTGTCGTCGTGCCCATATTAGACATTAATGATGTGATATTACTCTGGAATGGCACTAAACCATCCATTTCCGGCCTACTAGGTTTCTTTATCTGTCTACCAGACTCTCGTCTAGTTGATATTTTGGCCGATTTTGACTCTAACGGTGCATTGTAATCAAATGCCGTCGCTGTTGGTGTTGTTGTGTCGGCCTTTCTTTTAACCCCCTTTTTTACCTACAAACCATTACAATACCTTGAAATATTTTAAATTCTTAAGTAAACAAACTATGAAGTACTGGCTTCGACAGTCTAACGAGCTGGGAACTGCATCGTGTGACTTCAGAATAGTAGCGGATATCCTTGTATAGCAGTAAATTGGAAATTGGAGCCGCTTAGAACTATTTCTCAAAACCCTGGAAAAACCGCAACACATACGAAAAAACTTATTTAAACAAAAAAATATAGAATAAAATTTGCTATAAAAAGGTCTGTGATGTGATATGTGTACCTGTATTTGTTTAGGCAATGTTAAGTTAAGTATCCAATTTATCGAAATATGAAAACCTGTTATATCTTTTGCCTGGTTAATAGATATCTGTAAAAAAAACTGTTATTTGGGGCATATAAATTATTGAAAGGGTGAAAACTGTGTTTTATAAGTTATGTCACGGGTTGGCGCTAGACACACTGAACAGATCGAAGACATGTGGGTTAGACTTTCGGTCGCAAGTTGGCAGCACAGTAGTTTTGTTAGATCTATTATGTTTGGTTTGAAAACGGGACCCAACAAAACAGCACACCTGCATGCAATTAAAGCAGCCGTCCAAATTTACGATACTTAGACGTAAATTTCCTTCTTTGTGAAAAGATTTAAAATATTCACAGGCATATAACAGCATGCCCAGGCTATATAAATATTGGTTAAAAGTAAAATACACCAATTTACGAATCACATATTAAAAAGTGTACCTTATAAATACTATATAGATTTAACAATAAAATATTGTTGCTCAAGTTAAGGATACCATATAACTGTATACTATAACTGTCCTTCAAATGACAAGAAGACAAGGTTGTAATTAAACACAATATTGCGTCAGTAATTTGAATACAACACACAATACATACTAATTTCAACTGTTGTATGAACAAATTTAATAAAATTTTCACTTCACAAATGTTTCTGCAATAAGATGCAAGTAAATCAATTTGTTAAAAAAGTGTTAATATCTAAGTAAACAATTTACTAGTTTGTAATACAAAGTCTGGGTTTTTAAACGTGTTTAAAATAGAGAATGCAATTTCCATTATTATAAGTGAAACTAATATTAGAGTTTTCAGTATAACTATATTTTTTATAAACTATTAGGTGTTATCAATACATAGTCAAAATGTTTATGAACCTTCAAAATTGTTAAGTAAATATATAATATACAACCGTGTTTACTATGGCATTATTTTTTTTTATTTGAATTTTTTCTATCGTCATTAACGAATAAAAAAAATACAAATATTTTTTCGCAAAATTCATAAAAAGCAGCAACAGAGAATGTAATGGAATGGAATGGAACCTTGCAATGAAACAACAAAGAAACAAAGAAATTTAAGCTAACTTGGTATTTTCCACACAGCTAACTACAGCCTTACATTTATTCAAACTCTTAACTTTAAACCATTATTCCATCCCTGCTAGTTTCAGAAACGCTCATAAAGCAAACTGTATTTACATATTTTCTTACATGTCAAGGTAACTACACAAGTTTATTTTATATTATATTGATATACCTATATTATGCACTTTAAATTTTCTGCACAGATTTATGTTAAAAGTTAAAGTCTACATGACACATTATTAACTTGATGTGAGAGATATTGCGACTTTGTTATATCGACCAACACAAACCGCTTATGTTGGAGGCTGCATGGGTAATGGAGGTGACTGTTGATCTTATTAGACTACAGTAAGGCCTATGATATTATAGACCAAAAGTTGCTCTTAGCCAAGCTGCATTATTATGGCTTCCGCCTGMACACAGTCAATTGGTTCCACAACTATCTCCAAAAAACGCATCAATGTGTGTTGCTGAATGGAGAGATATTATCCTAGAGCCTGTTAACATGGGGTTCCGCAAGGCAGTATTCTTGGGCCTCTGCTGTTTACCATATTTACTGCAGATCTACTAGAGGCCATCAAGTGTTGTTTGGTGCAGCAGATGCTGTTGATATACAGCTCTATCAATCATGCACACAGAATAGTATTAACATTGCCATTGGTGAAGTTAGCAGTGACCTGGTTGTTATCAGTGATTGGTCTCGACGAAATGGTCTTTTGCTGAATCCAGGAAAGTCTATTGCTATGTGCATAGGATTGAGGACATGCCGTGCGAGAGCACTGTTATTGACTGTGATGTTAAACTAAACAATTCTGTGATAGAACTAGTTGACTGAGTAAAAAACTTGGGTGCTTTGTTTGATCATCATTTGACTTTTGTTTCTCATGTTGAGCAACTTATGCGATATGCATTTTTAAAATTAAAATCAATGTATAATTTTAAGCATTTCTTATCTAAAGATGTTAAATTTGTCTTGTAGTGTGGTTTTAAGCTTTTTCTATTATTGTAACAGTGTATATTCCAGTTATTTAAGTGTGAACACCTTAAATATGTTAAAGAAAGTGCAAAATTGTTGTTTACCTTATGCATTTGTATACCGTTTATAAAACATGTAACTCCTCATTATGACAGGTTAAAACTACTTAAAATTGACAAATTATTGTATTGTCAGTATGCTAATTTAGTCTTTAATATAATCAAATCAAAGTAATCATGATATTTGTACATACTATTGCAGAGAAGGTATGAGGCTCACAAAATTAATATCTGCAGTCGCAATATGTTGACTTTACCCTCTCATAGCCTGAAAAGCTGAAAAGACTATCCATCCTGATGTCTAGAGAAACAGGATTATTGCAGGATGCAACTAATTTTTGTTTATAGTTTACACTTATGTACTGTAGTAACTCACCATACTTGTTTTTCTACATTTAAGCATAGTTTATTTCCGTTTAAACACTTTTGTAGGTTCTCAAGACAGCTTTACCCTGCAATTCATTTTCGTTTTCCACTTTAGTTATAACTGAGGTATCATCAGCAAATTGAACAATAAGTTCTTCATTGCATTTAAGTAAGTCATTGATGTATAGGAGAAAAAGCATTGGTCCAAGTATTGATCTTTGGGGTACCTGTTTTTGAATGACTAAACAATCTGATTATTTGTATGTCCCATCTGCTTTTTGTATTGCTGTTATTTGCTTCCTGTTTATTAGATATAGACCAATTAACTCGTAAAGCTTTGCTTAGATGGCACTGAGGGCATTAGCTCTCTTATACAAATATAAATGTTATCATTATGATATATTTTACGCTTCTCTGGCATATTTTATGTAAAGTTCGTTAAGAGTCTCGTACACACCGTTTCAAGGAAATAAAACTCATTATCTTCTGTTTTTGAATTTTCTTTTCTGACAAAGTCAAAATCTACTAAGTGTTGATTTTTATATTTGTCGCAATCCTTGCTCGACTGCAGGTGGAATGAATTGTAACAATAACATATACCATAGATGCCATAAATAAACCAAACTAGTGATGGGCAGAATCGAATACTTTGTGGAACCGAGAACTCGGTTCTTGAATACTTTTAGAATCGATAACTTATGGGAGAACTTACATTCGAGAACCGGTGGAAGGAGAGAACAGAACACAATATTTTGTAAACCTCATTTATTTTTATTGTATTTGTATATATTCTGTATTGTTAATAAGTTGTTGTGTGTAATTAATAATAACATTAGCAAATTGTTTGTTTTTGTGCTAACAAATTTAAAGACAAATGAATTTTATTACTCAGATTATCCAGGTTTCGGTTCTGTCAGGAACGAGTACGAAAACAAGAACCAACAAGGCACCCATCATCGCGCGACGCATATATATTTCTGTACCCCACGCATCTTGGCAATGGGAGTTCTGGTTCTAGAGAATCGCGAAAAGATAGACGAGACGGTGTAAACAAAGCAATGCTGCACGCGAGACCTAAATCTATCCGAGTGCGCTGCACATATTATCTGACCTGATATCCGAGAACTCTATATAAGTACTCGAGTACCCGACAATTTTGTTCTCGAGAAACGCGAGCGAGACCTAACAGAGTGCCCCACGCATGTCATCCGACATCCGAGAACTCTATATTCGAGTACTGGACAATGTTGTTCTCGAGAAACGCGTGCGAAACCTAACAGAATGCCCCGCGCATGCCATCCGACATCCGAGAACTGTGTATTCGAGTACTAGACAATTTTGTTCTCGAGAAACCGAGCGAGACCTAACAGAGTGCCTCGCGCATGTCATCCGACATCCGAGAACACTATATTCGAATACTCGGTAGTTTAGTTCTCGAGAACCACGAAAACTGCGCAGAATCGAGAACTTTGCGATTCTGGTATTTGAATACTCGCGTCACTAAACCAAACGCCTTCTGTTGGAAAAGTTTGTCCTCTCATATTTCTCGAAGTTTTTCAGTATCTGTATGCAACTTCTTCCTTACACTGTATTACCGAAGGTCAGATTTAACTTCTTTTCTGCACTGAACTAGCAAAATAACAAGCTTTGTAATAAAATGTAAATGTAGTGAAGAGGTATTCATTAAAGGCTGTGTTTTGTTTTCCTTATTTAATTTCATCATCCACACTTGATATTTATCTACATAGTTTTACATACATTATAGAAAAATTATTGAACTGAAAAACAATTACTTATACATACTTAATGGTTATGAAGATGTAAGAGTAAATCTTGATTTGCAATCCATGAAAAAAMTATATATTACTGTATTTTCTTTTACTACTGGAACATCCATATGTACAGCAATTTGTATTGTGGCCATTTACTAAATGCAGCAACTCACATTCTTTACTAATGAGTGCTTGAGTGAAGACTACAGGTGAAGATGTAAAATAATATGTCTTAATGGTGCCATATTGCATAAAGATAGTGGTGCCACCATTGGTCGGAGGTTCCTAAGCAGAACTACAAATCGTCCATTCATTTTGGAAATTTACCTGGAAAAGTGTGCAAAATAGTATATGCCTCAATACTTTGCTAATTAATTTCAACTGAAATATGAGGGTCTTTCACGTCCTTAGAAAATCCAAGAGATGGCACTCGTAGAGTCGAAGGTAGTTTGTTTTTATTAAGCATCATTATTCACTTGACAGTTATTGTCGATTTACACAAGAAATTTTTTTTGGTAAAAAAAAATGGAGTAAAGTGTGTTTCGAGTGGTGATTAAACTTATATTTAAAATGTTTAACGTAGACAGAGATAAAAGCTGGGTTGGATGAAGTTCATGGCACATCTGTTCCTGTGTTTGCAACCGTTTACAATTTGGTAAATGAGTTTTATCATGGCTGTACATCCACAAAAGACAAATATAATTTGGGACGTCCAGTGGAAGTGACTATGTCGGAAATGATTGACAAAATTCATGATATGGTTTTGAGTGATCGACGTATCAAAATAGCGAAATAGTTGAGGTAACAGGCACATCGCAAGGTACAGTGTTTTCTATTTTGCACGAAAAATTTGCTTTCTAAAGCTGTTTTGGCGCCTTTTCATCGCAATCCCGATGAGTTCCTTCGTCGATAGATAACTGTGGATGAATCGTGAATACACTACTACACTCCACAGACAAAGGAACAGTCTAAACAGTGTGTTTTTGAGGGCAAGCAGGCTCCAAAGAAGGCTAAGACAATAAAATCATCTAGCAATGTGATGGCAACTGTTTTTTGGGATGCATGAGGAATCATCTATATCAATCAATTGCAAAAGGAAAAAACAATAACTGGACAGTATTATGCTTTTTTATTGCACCAGTTTAGCGAAGAAATCAAGAAGAAACGTCCTCATTTGAAAAAGGAAATAAAAAAGGAAAAGATCCTTTTTCACCAGGACAATGCATGGGTGCTCACCTGTGGAGTTTCGATTGCGAAAATCATGGAATTAAATTTCGGATTATTATAACATACACCTTATTTACCGGATTTGGCACCAAGTGACTATTTATTTCCAAATATAAAAAAATGGATCAACTAACATCAAACGAGTCCATCACCCAAATAGATGTCTATTTTGAGAACCTTCTGAAATTTTACTTTTTAGATAGTTTAAAAAATTGGAGAAGCATTTGGAAAGGTGTATAGAGCTAAAAGGAAATTATGTAGAAAAATAAAAATAAATTTTCCTAAAATATTTTTTTTTCTATCTTTTTCTAAGGACTTACTGACCAACCCTCGTACTCCAAATAACTTAAAATTTTGACGGAATTTAGCGACTGTAAACTTTTACCTGTTCTTACCGTTTGCACATACTTTAGATTGTATTCTTAAAAGGAAATGCCTGTTATTAATACATAATTAAGTCAGAAATAGTAATAACCCTAAAAGACGACGATGAAGTGAAATTACACAGCAATTCCTTAATTTCTCTAAAAAATTGCATACCACGCCATAAGACTGTGTGCGTATCATTCCGTTTCTACTTTGACATCACGGTAGTAGTGGTGATACAGTTCCAGGCTCAACAGACTGTCAAAGGCTCCATATGCAGCTATTACGGATTAAAAAATAAATTTTCTAAAATCTTACCTTTGCAGGTTGAGCGGGAGGCATCACATTTCCTGGTAATACCGTGGGAGTGAGGTTTGGCGGTTCTAATGTGTTAGCTATGGGTTGCGTCACATGATAACTGGCTGGTTGTGGAATTTGTTGAGGCAGCGAACTATGCGTAGTGGGAACGGGTGCTATCGTCGTGGTGGCAGTACTGCCAGGAACTGTTGTGGGTGCTTGGGTACCCAAAGGAAGGCCCGACGAACCTACAATAAGTCAACCMYTGTTGTAATCCACTAGTTCGTTTTTTTTATGTATTTCAAGACAAAATATGAAATTCATGTTACCTAGTTATCATATCAAAAAAAAGGCAAGTTTTACTGATTCACCTTATTTCCACAAGAAGTTTTTTCCGTTTTCATGATATGTGGATATATCAAATAAGCTTAATAATTCTCCTAGCTTTATCATCAAGTTTTTAAGGTTTAAAAAAGTGAATTCTTTTGAATTGGTAAAAGACTGGTGAAGTAGTTTTGTGAAATCCAAGCCTAGAATTGGCACAAGGAATTTTTTTATGACTGAAGCAACCTGGAATCAAGTATTCAAACATTAAGTCATTTGAAACATTTACTGATCGTGACAATCACCTAACCATTTTCAAAATTTTGGAAGTTCATAAGAAAGCTATTACAGATAATTTAAAATTGCAAAGTGTGGTTTCTAAACTTTGGTCCAGCATAGCCCCATTAATTCAACAAAAATTAAAGAAATGTAACATTAGTTCTTATAGCAGACACTTTCGTTTGTCACCTAATAAAATGTTATTGAATGGTGGGAAGGTATTAGTTTAGTTTAGTTTAGTTCAGTTGAGTTTTTGATTTCCAGCAGACTTATAAACAAAATGGCTTTTTGGTGTCCAGTATAAACCTGTCAAAACTGACAATATGGCCGAAGTTGTAGAACAATCTGCATCTACTGGTGAGTGGTGACAGAAGTGGTGCTGAAGACACAGTTTGTGTCAATTCGCATTCAGATAAAGTACCTGAACAACCAACATCTAATGTTGATCTCAACAATGATGTAATTGACATTTCCACGACCATGGTTATATAAGCTTTTCACCATAATTTCACTTGAACAAGATAACATTGCTTATGAGATGGCAATATAACATATGTTGCTATTAACTTATACTAATGAAATTATATTATTATTAAGTTGTGTAGACAACAACATTCACAGCACATGTGCTTTTTGAGTAAAAAAAAAATCGTGTAAAATTTAGAAAAAAAACAACAAATCTTTCATATAAGGCTTACTGCATAACAATTGTGCTACAGAAACCAAGAGGTTGTTAACAGAGGGTGAATATATGAACCAATAACCAAACTAACTTTTATAAATGACGATAAAGACCCTCAATGATGGTATGTTTTCTGGTATTCCAATAAGACTCAGTGCTAGCTCTCAAAAGGAATACAACATAATGCTGGTTGGAGCTGAATGTTCCTGGTTTTATTCTAATTGAAGATGTGCCTTCAATCCATTAGACTACCATTTGTTGAATGTTTTAAATGAGAAAGCCTGCTCTGCAATATTGAATCATTAAAGGCTGAATTGATGAATACATCTGCCTCGATAGCACCTGCTTGCAGAAATGTGTGAAGGCCAAGGGAACATTTTGAATGAAATTTAATTTTTTTTGTAAACCTGAACTACTACACAAAAAAGTCACATCATGATAGGGACAGCATTTATGGCATAACTACAGTCATAAAAATGCACCTAAAACCATTTTCGAGACTATATAAAAACAAGTTTTTAGAAGGTATCTTGTGAATTCATTGCTATAACAATAGTGAAACAAATATACCAACTGCTTTGCAGCTCATTTGATGATAGCTTTTGATTAAGCTTACATAAAAGTTGTTAAATGAATAACTGGATCCAATTTCCTACAGAATGAATATCCCTTATCTCACTAGAAAACATTCTTAAGCAGGATTGAATGGTTTAACATTACAGCATCTCCAATGTCTGTTAATTATGCAAGATTGTATATCTTAAATCACTTGGAAATAAAAAATAACAAGTTCCTGTCCTGTCATATATTGACTTCTACCATTTTAATAACAGTGGAAAATGTAAAATGCTCTTGACAATTTTCAGAGCAGTAGTTAAGATACTAATTAGAAACATGTGAAATCTAAATTTACATTAATAACAAACTCAATGTGGAATACAAACCTGTGGAACTGGCAACTGGTGTAGACACAGTAGACGAGACAGCCGCCGGGGGCCTTCCTCTGCCCGGACCCACTCCAACAACACCACTGGCACGTCCCTTCTTTCCCTTTGCCCCTTTAACAGGCGGCTCAACGGGATATTCCTCTTTAGGCATGTCCGCAACTCTAGTGAGGAAAACCTTCTCCAGTGTTTGTGCCATCACAACCACATCTTCACCAGGTTTATTGTATACATAGCAGTTAGTAAACATGGTGTTGAAGTCTTGTATGCATTCTTTGCCTGACCAGTAATAGTTGTTATCTAGTCTTTTCCGAATTGTAGCCAAATCCATGGGTTGTTTAATAATTTTGTGGTAGTCCTGTAATAAAGAAATACAAAGATATATTATGATTATATACAATCAATACAATGTCTATAATGATTTTGATGAAACTAAACTAGCATAATTTTAGCAGACAAATCACAAATCCAAACTAGACACCATTAAATGAACAACTATTCAGTTATATAGAGAGATTAGACAGATTTTGTCCAAAAATTATTTATTTGTAACTGCAAACATACAGCCATCAATGTTTAGACTAATATTTACATTAACATTACCTGCAAAATTATTTAAAGTGGTCTGATCTCTTTGTTAATGTAATGCTTGTCCTTAAAGAAGCTCCATCTGCAGCCTTACTGTATATTTAAAGTCTAACATAGTTATTTATGATGTAAATAAATCATCTGCCATGGTCAATTCACTGTCACCCTACAACTAGTTTCGCCTTGTTGGGGCTCGGAGCATAATCCAACGCCATGGATAGGAACCTGTACTAGGTCGATGTCTATAATTTATAAGCCGCTTAGCTCTCTGAGTTCCACTTAGATGGCACTGAGAGCATCTGCCATTGTATTCTCATATAGTCATTTATGTATCAAGGACATTACATAGATATTTATGCCCTCCGAGGACCTTCAACTCGAGGTTTTGTAAGTCACCAAAGGGCTATGAACATCAGATAATGTTCATGTTGCATATATTTTATTTTTCAATCAAAATTTGGAATATGAATGTTTTTGAAATAGTTAGATTTTTTACTTTGATATTAACCATATCTGACTGCGAGAAGTTTTGTTGTGAATACAAACAGTGACATGTAGATCTGAATTTCAACAACCGAACAACTAAAATGGCACAACTGTCAGTCAGACAGTTATGGTGGATTATTTTCAACAAGCGGTATATATTTGGTGATTTTTCAATACTTTCTTAAAAGAATTTACAATTTTCTGATTTTTTAGTCGCAATCATTTAGTTGAAATTTTTTCTAAAGCAATTATAGAAAGGATATAAACCAATGAAATAGGTAATTTTAATAACACAAGAGGTTATATAAATTTTTCAAGGGCATTTCACACAACACATCTTATGGAAAAGGTATATATACAATATTATTTAACACAGTGGATGATATACCAGGTGACCCAGGTTGCCTTTCGCACTCTTATAACTTGGTTATTTCAAATAATATGCCTCATAAAGTATATATTTTCTTAAATCGCATATCAAACTGCATTAAATGCCACTTTTAAACTGATGTAAAAATGATGTGTCAAAATAATGATGGTCAACAGCTTTATTTAATGGATTGATATATATTTGGTTACATATTTTAATAGAACATGTTTTTCTGAATACATGTGTGATTTTTTGCGATATGATTTTATTTAGTTTATGTTTACAATGAAACAAGTTTTAGTCCTTTTAAATCCTATATTATATACACCCGCGGACATAGAAAATGAGACAACCTAACCGGGCGGCATATCGGGCGGGTTATTTTGGATCACAACCCTTCCTAGTAAAAGCGGTACAACTAGTTGCCGCATAGCTGTGCAGGTAGAGCCTATTACGTTATATCACTGGAAGGTATGCTACCGTTATAACACGCCTCGGCGTTTCAAGTTTCAGATATTATTCGAAAATTTATATGCTTGCTTGCTACCTTTACTAGTTTACTCTTCTCCGCTTGGTTAGTCAGGTTCCAGTTTAATTTATTTGTTAGCTCCCAATGATGAAGTTTAGCAGACAKGGGAAAATACGACTTATTTTKTAGTGAAAGTAGGTTTTGGTTTACTTTCATATTTACTTAACTATCCATGAGCACTTTGGAATCTTTCTAAACTAAAATCCGGATATATTATTTAATAACACTAGCTGACTTTTAAAAAAACAAATTGTTTTTTTTTTGTAAAAATGTAAAAATTTACTAACGTACGTTATTTTTTTACGTAGTTATTAAAAATGTATTTTTTGTTCAATTCTGGAGGGCAGTTACCAGAGTTCGGAATTAGATAGGCAATAAAAATTTATGTTTGTTGTAATCAGTTATAGCAGATATTGTATTCTTTTAAATTGATGTCTAGCACTATCATACTCATACAGTAGTATTTTCTAAAATTTGATGTGGTTTAGACGGTTTGATTGATTCAGTATAAACGCATACCCGCTCTTTAAACTACAGTAGTATACAATGGACTACCAATTTTTAAATAATATGCATTTTGCTTACCAAAAATGTCACATTCCTTTATTGTTTTTTTTTGTGTAAAATCATACTTAACAGTTATTTAACAACCTGAAGCGTTTGCATTAAAAAATAAAAGTGCATTCCTAGTGATAATCATTTGGAACACTAGCAAGAGAAGATTGCAACTTTTCCGGAGCGATCTAGTAGCTAGTGAGATTGAGTGATACAAAAATCGTGTGTAGTAATTTGAAACTGTATCAACATTCAGGTTATCTTGATTTGAAGCGCGTAAGTAAGGTTAAGCACATTGGGGTCTGTTATTATCTGGTTGTTCTGCGAAACTCGATGCAGGTAAGAACAATATTGCATTGTCACGCATCTGTATTTGCGATGGACTACTTACATATACTTTCTGGTATTAAAACTTTTATGGTCCTCCGGTGACGTAAGCGGACGGCCCGATAGATAACAAGTTTCCCGGTAAAATTTTTGTTCTAGCGTTTGCCCGGGCTTAGTTTACCCATCGCGAGGAAAATATGTTAAAAAGGAAAAGTGCTTGTTGTTCTTCACAATAATTGCTTTTATTGACTTTTACGTTTAATGGTAAGTTTTCTTATAAGAAATTTTATCCTATTTTCAAACGTGTCAATATGAATAAAATTAATTTAAATATTGAAAGATGGTATGGAATTATATTAATTAACTTCAAAATGAAATATTAAATTGATTTTAGTATTGTTTCTGCAAGGGAGTTAATTTTGAGAATTTCTGGGAAAATTTTATCCATTTATAGGTATGGCATACATATATAACTTAAATTCTCATTTGTGCATCAATATTAAAAATACGAATGTTGATTGCGTTTATGTGCAAATGATATAGAACTATTTTTGTTTTTTAACTCTATTTCTGAATTATCAAGTTTTTAGGTTATAATCTCAAAGTCCCACGATTACGATTTTTCTGGTTAATAGTTCTCGCAATAGATGAAATAATTTGGGGCAAGCGCCCGAACACAAATTTTGTCGGGAAACATGTTATCGGTTTGTCCGCTTGCACCGCCGTAGGGCCATAAAAGTTTTAATACCGGAAAGTAAGTATAGGCGAGTAATCCTTCACAAATACAGAGAAATGATATGCAATATTGTTCTTACTATAATTTAAGATGTACGACATCGAGTTTTGCAAAACAACTAGGTAATAACAGATCCCACTGCGCTTAAGCTTCTTACGCGGCTCAAATTACTACAAATGAACAAATGGTACTATTTTTGTATCACTTAATCTTATTGTAAACTGAAGGCAGCTATAACATATCCCTCCGGAAAAAGTGCAATCTTAGGTTTACCAGTTTGCTAGGGTTCCAAATGCTTATAACTAAGAATGTAGTTTTAATTTTTAATGCAATAATGTCAAGTTGTTAAATAACTTAGGGATGCTTTTATCAAAAAAAAATATAATAAAGGAATTGTGGCATATTTTCGGTAAGCAAATGCCTAATACTTAAAAATTGGTAGATCACTGTATACTACTGTAGTTTAAAGAGTTGGTTTGCTTTTATATCATATGCTAGACATCAATGTAAAGGATACACTATATGCAGTAAAGGCGCCTTAAGTACATAATTTTTGCCTCTCTGCAAATTTGTCCTAAAGCTAACCGTTTCTGAGAAAAGAATCTTTTCCAAACTAATACTAATAATAATAAGATCCTATTACTTATATTGACATTATATATCAATGTTCCTGTATTCAGTTTGGATCACATTTAAAATATCCTCACCACTGTTTGATATTTTTACTTATATCTAAAATGCCTGCACACTAACTTATTTGTAGTAATTTTATTTTGAAATCTGTAATATTACTCATTTTTTTTAGCAAAAAATAATTTGTTTTCTTAAAGTCATGTAATGTTATTAATGTAATTTTATTAGATAATAAGCTTATCAATAATAAGCCGGATTTTACTTTAGAACCATTCTAAAGTGCTCATGGATAGTTAAGTAAATATAAAAACTTACTTTCACTAAAAAAAAGTTACATTTTTCCCTGTCTGCTTGTCAGTCGTGATAATTATTCAACTTTGCTAAACCTTATCGTTGCGAGCCAACAAATAAATGAAACTGGAACCTGGCCAACAAAGCGGAATGGAGTAAACTTGTAAGGGTATGAATTTTGGAATATCTGAAACTTGAAACGCCGAGGAAYGTATAACTTTCAGTGATATAATGTAAATGGCTCTACCTGCGCCGCTATGTGGCAACTAGCTGTACTGATTTAACTGAGAAGAGTTGTGAACCAAAATACCCCGCCCGGCTAGATCGTCTCATTTTCTATGTCCGCGGGTGTACATATCACAGTTATGGCTGTTTCGGCTTACGCCATCATCAGACCTACAAAAATACTACCAGTACAATTTATGTTTCTTAACAATTACATTTTCTTACCAAAGATAAAAGTTTGTCTGTGTTAGCCATCTGAATCTGACAACTGACTAGATTTGCTCTCTGTACTGAAAAACATTAACAAAATAAGATCCCTAAACTAATTACACTCAATATACAATTTATATGTTTTAAAATTTAAAGCAAAGTTCATTTAAACTTATAGTCAATATTTTATTTATTTAATAAGTCTGAAACTAAAAATAGCCGAAACAGCCATAATCGTGATATATATAATATAGGAGTTAAAAGGACCAAAACTCGTTTCATTATAAACATAACCTAAACGTTGAGACTCATACCATGGAAACAATCAATGTTTACATTTTTTTTAATAAATGAAGATGCTGTAAAAATTAATGAATCATAATACCTTTTACCAGATATAAAAGAAATTACATTTAGAGTACTATCATTAGTGAATGAAACCCTCGTTTTCTTAACACAATAAAAAAAAAAAACAAACCAAAACATGTTTATTTTGTAATTTCTGGAATCCCTACAGAAATTTAGTTAACTTATTCTATTAAATGCTCAAAGTGAGCACCATCTGTTTCTAAACACATTTGTGCTCGGTGTAGCACTTCTTGAAAACATACTTTTTTAAGTACTAGAGGAGACAAATGACAACATTAGTTTCTAATTATGTTCTTCAGATCTTCCATGTTGGCAAGAGGAGTCATGTAAACCAGTTCTTTTTAAAATGGCCATGAAAAGAAATCTAAGGGGGTAAGATCTGCCAATCTCGCAGGCCATACTATTCCTGCACTACAATTGCCAACCCACCCTGAGTAGGTACTTTTCATTTAGAATTTTCTATGACTGTGGCATTATGTGAAGGGGCTCCATCTTGCTGCAGAATCATAGCGGTTCAAATCTCCAGTGAAACGTCTTCCAACAAATTTAGGAGTTCTTTCTGAGGGAATTTTAAGTACCACTCACCAGTAAGTTACCTCATAAAATTTAGGACCTATAATTCGACCATCAATAATGCCACACCAAGCATTAATACCCCAAACGTGCTGAAATCTAGTTTCTCGTGTCCAGTGATGGTGTTCTTGGGAACAATAATGACAATTGTATCAGTTAACAGACCCATTATTATGAAAGCGTGATTCATCAGTCCACAAAATATTATATAACTTTGCTTCTTGCTGAACTACTGTTAACTACACAATAAAATGTAAACGTCTCTCATAATATCCCGGAAATAAGCCCTGATGTAAGTGAATTTTGTAGGGATGCAATTTATACTTTTTCAAAATTCTTTGAGCAGAAGAAATGTCTGCTTCAGTGGCTATATCTCTAATTGAAGTGTCTTGAACTACTTCTACTCTCGCCAATACTCCTACCGCATGTTCCTCTTCTGGGGAAGCTTTTAGTGCATACATAGCATTTTTCTTCACAAAACTGCCATTTTCTAATAGATTCTTTGCTAGTCTTACAAATAATTTATCTAATAGTCTGGCTCTATTTGGAAACCGTACAAAGAGCACTTTGAGCATTTAATATAAATAAATAATTTAAAAAAATATCATTTATTCTGGAGATTACTATAATTAAAAATACACACAATATTTGGATTTTTTAGGTTCATGAAAAAAGTACTATTATTTATTAATTTTCCTTATTATTATTATTAATCTTTACAAGTCACAGCATGTTATTTAAAAACAATCTTGTCATAAAAAATCAAACTTGCACACATGTATTCAGAAAAATAAGTTCTATTAAAATGCATGTCTATGCTGTGCTGTCTACACCTCAACCAACTATTAAAATATGTAAACAAAAATAAGCCATCTTATTAAAAAAAAACCCAGTGGACTATCGTTATTTTGAGACATCATTTTTATGCCAGTTAGATGTGCGATTTATGAAAACATATACTTTATGGGGCATATTATTTGAAATAACCAACTTATAAGGGTGAGGGAGGACAGCAGAGAGATGAAACTTTAAGATACAAAAAATGTTTTAATATGATTAAATTATGTTTTCTTTTTAATAAAGTTATGTCAAATTTAGAACACATACTGAACAGAGAGCGCAGTATGATAAGTGTGTGTTATTATAATGCCTAGGGCGTAATGGACTTCATATCTTGTATCTAAGGTAAAAACGATGTCATGAAAAATAAACACATGTAATGGAAACGAGTGGAACAGGTTTATGTACACTCTCATTTATGTCATTTTCTACTTCTACAGTCACCAAACACTTCACAGACTTCAAATACTATGCCTATATCACTAGGTATTTCTGACATTTTACCTCTATCGTCAACTCATCATCAAATTCATCAATATTCTTCACATTCTCATGATGTTAAGTAAAGCTTGGGTAGATACTTTGACATCTGGCAACAGAACATTTTGCTTCATCATTTTTCATCAGAACCTCGTAGCTATATGTTCAACAATTAAGATAACACTGATCATTTAAAAAGCAGTTAAGTTGGGGAAGTAAGGTTGGAAATGGTTTTATCCTTCCATTAGTGAATGGTTCAGAATCCCCAACATCATTTAATTTTTGAAAAATCACGGGTAGTTTATGGCACACTGTCATTGGTGGTTGCCTAATATGGCCATTACCAATCCCAGGTAATAGCATTTAAAACCGGTATCCTGGTAAGCAAAATACACTGACACAAACAGTAATGAAACTTTCAAGGCTTTTCTATTGATCACAGTATATAGTCCAGTTAAAAGCAGCATCATACTATTCTTTCCATTTTCTATATTTCTATATCAATAAAGATAATCCGAAGTAGCAAACAAAGTGTTGCATTTTGTTAAATGTTTGGTTTAACGCATGGCAAAAAATATCAGCTTTATGTATGTTTATTTGTTACACATAAATAATATAACTGTATGTGATGTTCTCGTGTCCCAAAATGGTAGATAGTTTGATGCTTGTAGGATCTTGGACAAAGGTAATCAAAACACTGTTTTGATTTCAGCTGACCTTTCGGAATTGGTTTATTATACCTTCATCAGGGGTGAACCAAGGGAAAAAAAGGAAACATTGAGAAAATTCATGACTATCAATAACTGGGACCAACCAAAAGCCACAAGCCGGGATTCGACAGCTCGTTTTGTACGTTGTTCCCGGCCCCCGTTGTGGTTGTGGCTTTTGGTTGGTCCCAGGTGTGACAGATCTCTAACTATAACTGCTAAATGTTTTATTGCATTCCTCCACTTTCGTAGTGTCATTACTTCTAACCACTGTCAGAATTTTAAGTAACCCTTTTAGACTGCTGACGTTTAAAACTTCAACCGCAATATAGCTGGTTAGTTGGAGGAAAAGCATTTTAATCTCATCAAGCCAAACTATCGTTTAGATCGAGACCACAAAATTCGAATTTGAGTGCATAACAAACATGTTAGATCCACCATGCGGTTACAGTTACAGCAGTTTGACAATTAATATAATCAATCAATACAATTTTATTAACATTAAAGTATTTTAAAAGCAATTAAAACACATAAAACTGAACAGATAACTGAAATCACTGAAAAAATTACTTTAGAAATAATAGGATGACAGTAGAGGATTTCATTCAATGGCATGAAGAGTTCAGCAAAACATGTTCTTTTATCTATTAGTTAACATACAAGCCGACAAGATATGTTTATGTTGTATAGATATATTTTGATAGTGTGTTGATAACTCTAGTACTAATGATTTACTTTTAGTTACATACTCGTGATTTAGTTAAGAAACAAGATGCATTTATTTAATTAAAAACAAATATATATATATATATATATATATATATATATATATATATATATATATTGTGTTAGCGTACCAAATGGCATCCGCCCTACCGCCCGGCACTTTGGCATCCACTGATATACACGCCGTATATCCCATGTATTTTGTTGTACTAACTACGGTCCTGTTGACGTCCGGTACAGTTAGCGCGTGAGGTTGCATCCTTCTATACATATTATACAAAAAAAGGTTAGGTTGGAAGCCGTATATTACAAGATGGCATCCTTCGCGCTGTTGCCGGATAATTATCGTAATGCGCAAAACCCGCACTAACCATATTCCAAGCAGTTTAGAATTTGGCATTAGTCGTGGCATATAATTATTTTTATTTGGAAGCTTATCTATTGCACACAAATATTGTATTAATTTTTGAGACCTGTTGCCTAAGTTTAAACGTGAACAGTGTCATTTTAAAGACGGCTTATCCTAAAAACATCTGGAAGGGAAATGACCAACGGATATTCGATATAAATAGTTTAGATTTGCCTTGTCAATTGCAAAGGGACGCAATCGCTGAAGTAAATTAAAAAGAATGCAATTTGATTAAAAGTCAAAATATTAAGATGGGGTAAAAACCCACCGGCTAAAATGTATGCATTATTTAACACAAATTTTGTCTGAAAGATTTTATCTACTAAGATAAAGCTCCTAATATATTTTAAACTAATGAAACTAGGTTTACCAACTCATTATGTCTAAAACAGAATGTTACTCAACAATTTATTTCGTTATCATTTCATTTGAAAAAAATTCAAATAGCAGGGTATGTAAAAGGGAATAAATTGTACACTGATTTAATGAATAACGTCATTTTCTATCTAAAACAATATTATACAGAAAAAACCTAGGATAATGGTTCTTGGCATCTTTCATATTACGAAATTGATACTCTTGAATCAGAGGTTCCAAATCTAATGGGTAGGTGCTAGTAGCTTATATGAGAACTATTTTTGCATTACATTTTATTTTTTTGCACATAAAACGACTTATATGCTATTTTTGTATCAAGAAACAATATGCTATCCACAGATAAAAATGTAAATACTAGTGCCTGTGTGCATCTTTTTTTTGGAACCTATCACATTAAAACATGTATACTGATCATGAGATAGAAAGACGAGATATAGAAGCATTAAATATAAGTTTTTAGTGTGCTCTGATAAAGTTTAGAACAAGGAACAAGTAGTAGATGCACTATTTTTTAAAATTAATTACTGGTTTTCAGTTTCAATATAGATCAAATTTCCTACTTTCTTTGTCGCTAAAGAAGTCAGCTACACTTTTTGGTTCTCTATACCTTAAGAAAAATCATATTTATTAGAGCTGAAAATTCTTGATTTTGTTGGTTTACATTAAAGCACCTGTCCTTTCTCGCCATCTTGCCGTAAAAATAAAAGATAAAAATGTGATTCGATTGCACATTACAATTATATTACATTTAGGTTATTGGAATGAAAGCGATGTTTATTAATTACAAAAGAGAAATTGAAAAACATCATCCTTATCCTCTACATCACAATAGTTGGATTTCTTCTGTATCAGACAAGTTTTCTCAAACCACTTCCAAGTTATTAAATATTAAACAAGCAGCAATAGCTCAAATTCATATATGTTTTAGCCGCACTGATCACCACTAAGTTCAACCTCGTCTAAGCATTAACAATCCCTAAATATAAAAGGTAACGTTGACGCAGTTATCCCTTGATTTGTGTGAAGAGTGCCGAAGCAGTTTGTTAAGCAGAACGTATACAATTTTTCTTCCAACAGCAGCAAAATTGCTTTAAAAATAACTAAGCAATTAAGAAATAAATATATATATTAGACGCCAATCACGAATTTTATTATTTCTAGGATATCATATATAACTTGTTGTACCTCAAGTCTTTGTAAGTAAAACGTAAATACACCTATAAATAGCGAAATAATAACATCAGCCATAATTTATAACAATGCAATGAAGCAGTTATAATAGAATTGTGGGCCTGTTTTGCCGACTTGCCTGCCGTTTGCCGTAACAGATATTTAAATTCGTACTATCAACCAGTTTATGACAGGGACCGCAATGAACCTATAAGCTCATACAGTGCTCATGTTGGCAAATGGTCAATCAATTAGGTAGCTCGGAAAGAAGCTGTCTTGCTCGATTTATCAGATAATTCTAAAGATCGTTTCGACCTCAAACGATCAWTAWTAAAGAGRTAACAGCGTTATACTAAACTCAGATGTGCAAAATTTTGCTTATGTTGCATATTTTACAGGGGTTGTAAAGTAGCGTTGTAAAATCCTCTGCCCTGGATTTTGAGGGCCGACTTCCTAGTTTCGGCAGTCAAAGGCGTACTGGACGTGGGAATTTCTATTTGCGTATTTGCCAGTTGTGTTTTCTGATGGTGACCTTTTTTATTTTTAAAAGATCTAAAAGGTTTTGTTTTTTACTTTTCCTTTCGCAACGTAAGATTTTGATGTAGTTTTCAGCAAAACCTGTTCTGCTTTTATTTGAATATTTCGACCAAGATTATAGACAGTGGCGAACCCATTCAACGTAAACTAACTTTGATATATGCAAATTTCCACATTATCCAATAGTTATGTTTTCTGTGTTTGATAGGTGGCAGTTTTCTATTAAATTTTTGATAGTATACAGAGGTACAGAAGTGAAAAGTTTAGGCACATCAGAGGACACAAGAATAGAATTATTTGGTACTGATAATTCTTTTACCTTTTTCGCGAAACGGATTGAGATTCTTCAAGCTGAATTTAGATTGAACCTGTTAAAACGTTGTTGGTAAATTTGCGTAATGGATCATTAATGTAAAAAACGACCGGTCTAAGAGTTGAGTCTTTGGGAGATCATATAGAATTGGAACACGGGGGTTCATAATTCTTAATTTGTACTTTTCTTCCTTAAATATCAAATTTCAAAGATTTTAAAATGATAGTAACATTTTTTTGGATCTAGCCTGTAAGATCTGAATCAAACTTAGGAAAGCTTGTTGTATTCAATAAATCATTTAGTTTAGTTCGGTATTCATCTGTTTTTAATAAATAGTTAGTGAATTATCTGTACATTTTTGTTTTATGATT
The DNA here is from genome assembly GCA_025024175.1 of Rhyzopertha dominica. NCBI lineage: Eukaryota > Metazoa > Arthropoda > Insecta > Coleoptera > Bostrichidae > Rhyzopertha > Rhyzopertha dominica. The sequence continues at coordinate 25,246,909 of QCXZ01000137.1, forward strand.
TTTTCGATTTCTACATTTGATCCTTTATATGAATAGCAACTTTGAATTCATTTGATATCGTATCTGTATCCGCGTACTTTTCGTCTTTCGTATCTTCATTTGACTTAGTCTAACGCTAATTCTGTATTATATACCTATATGTCAAATTCTTTTTTAGACACTGGCAAAGTTGAGTTACATTTTAAACCTTTATTTAATTATTTTTGTTTTGCCTGTGTAAAATGTGCATTCGTAAGGTTGACTTAACGATTATTGAATTTAAATTCGCACTGGGGATTAATCGAGTTGATTTTAATTCTATTTTGTATTTGATTAGCAAACTAGCATTTAAACATCGCTGTATATGTCGTTAGTTATCTCATAAAAATTACGTTAAGCAGTTTTTATGTAATTATGTGTCAATTAATTTTAAATTTTCACCCGGGTTTTGCTGACGTGTGTGCCACTTTCTGATTTCCAAATCGATCCAAATGGTTGTTGTTCGCTGTATGGTCCTTTTTGCTTATCACAAGTTATTGTTACACTTAATATGCATATAGCCTGCTGTAATACCATAGAACTTACACTGCTTATTAAACCCAATAGGATTAGATCACATTTAGTTTAAGTAAAATCTCTTTGAAGAGAGATACCAATTTACCCTACTAGCGGTTAGATTACAAAGAATGCCGTACAATACTAATATAAATGATAAATAACATATTTTCGCCGCAGCAAATTATTTTAAAGGTGTTAGTGTTTGCGTTAAAAATAGGTTGAATAGATTCGGAATAAAAGTAATAGAGGTAATTAAGTGCAATTTGGGACGTCCTGTTAACAATAAACCAAAATCCAAAAAAACAAAAGCGGTATTTACCAACTAAAATGCATGCAATGCGATATTGTATACATAGGACAATCAAGTTGAGCTATTAAAATAAAAGCACAACAGCTGCCATTGCATAAAAAATATCATCATACTTACATGAAAACGACATTTCGAAAGGAAAGGTAAAAAAATAAACCTTTTGGAGCTTTTGAAAATAAAACAGTCAGCATCAGAAAAAACATTTGGCAAATAAGGAAATAGAAATTCCCACGTCCACCACACCTTTGATCTTACCGAAACTAGGAAGTCGGCCCTCAAAATGCAGGTCAGAGAATTTTACAACGCTACTTTACAACCCCTGTAAAATAGGGGACGTAAACAAAATTCGGCACATCTGAGTTTTGTATAATGTTGTTATCTTTTTGATAATGACCGTTTGAGGTCGAAGCGATCGTCAGAGTTATCTGATAAATAAAATGAGGCAAAGCACATACATTCAATAGGCTTCAATCAGTTTTCAAGCTACCTAATTAATCTCGAGATAACTGCACTACAACCCTAAAATTAAAATTTTCCTACAACAATCGCCAGTACCTCATTCATTACTAGCACTTGTATTTGAACAAACGTGAAATTGCTCTTTCTGCGTTCCAACACAGACGCCAAAGAACTATTTTTACGTGCGTCTCATTGAAAGTAATGCGCCTTTGTTGCATAAAACTCAAAAATAACTTCTTTACCAGCGTTATGAAATACTCACTGTATGTAGAACAGAATCATTAGGAAATACCTGTAAGCATTGATGACCGCGCTTAGTTTTGCGCAACGAAAAGCTTTAGATGGTGCACTCGTTGAGACATTAGAACTACTTCGATTAGAAACAAGCTGAAGGTTTTACATGTAGTTTGCTTACAGTTTAACTATTTGGAAATATCCGATTAAGAGTCTGCAGCTTGTTTACAAGCAACCCACCATATTTCCCGTACGCACCTAAAATTCCGCGAGTCTTCAAATTTCTGCGCCACTTACTGACTAACGATGACTTAACGAATACCTATTAAGCCCACAGAAGCTCTGCTTATAATCATTTTACTAAGTTATTGTTTGTCGGTTATTTATTATTACATACGGTAGTAATTTCACAATAATGATTTATGTATACTGTAGTTACGCCGTTTACCAACAAATAATTCGAATGCACAGTTTTCTCATTTCAGTACTACTATACTATAGTATCAAACTAGCAAGTATTTTAATGTAATACGTGAGCATGATGTAATGTAAAAATGGCGTTCAATTCGCTTTAATTGTCCTTAAATAGCAATTTTTTCGTTTATTTTAAATAATTTTATATTAAAAAAATGTTTGGATTCTAAGTGAATGTTTCGATACTTTAATTATAAAAATAAAATTATTACGCGAGATGAATAAGTGTGTTCGGTATGATTGCCCTTTTTTGGAAATGCTTAAAATACTTGTCTAAATCATCTCATAATTTTTTAAGCTTTCTTCTATATAATAATGTATTTACTAAATAATTTCGCTGTGAAAAATGAAAGGTGCAAGAGAATTCATATGCCCTCTCAAAACATCTACTGATAATATGAATATCTTTGTTTTTGGCAGCTTTTGTTTTAAACACGCTTATGCAGTTGTTCTATCTAGCCGCGTATGCTTTGCGCTTTTTTATGAACTCCTATCCTATTTTACGCAGATACCCTTATGCATTACTGTTTCAGCCTCGTTTCGTGAGAAATTAAGCGCCTATTTTTAAAATAAACTGTAGTAAAAGGCTATTGCATCATAAAAAAACATAGCACCGAAAACACTATAAACGTGTGGTACGACAAAGGCCTGCTTATTCTTTTTAGTACTTCTTAGACATTTTCAATTCGTATTTATTCAAAAATGCTTAACGCGACCCATAAAAGAGCACAAATCTCGCTAACGTTCCAAAATACAACGTACCCAGCAAGTACGCATAATTGCCAGTTTTCCTGGATGCCATTCTGAGTGCAACCTCGACCGCTCATGTATATACCAAATGCGATGGTCGCGCCAACTACAGAAGACTGCCCTGAACTAGGCAATATACAAAGAGTCGGGGATGGTGCAAAATAACGTCCGGCTAAATTTCGCTTCTTTGGATGGAGAACACCCCATAGAAGCCGTCCTTAAAATATTTCATGTGAGTCAAGGTGGCATCCGTATATCGGATGCCACCTTACCACGGACGCCAACTTTACCGCGATTTTAACATGGGAGGATGCCAACTTGTGCGCGAAATATATATATATATATATATATGGAAAAAAAATAAACAAATGATGATGATAAAGATAATACACATTAAGCAGTGCCCTTCAAAGTTAATCAGAGAGAAAAAATAAGACTGAATGCTGAAAATAATTAATTAGCTTGAACAAAATTTTGTTAAAACTGGCTTTATATTTAAACTCTTTTACATCACACAACGAAACAAGGTAAACTCAAGCTAATGTACGCAAACCAAGCCAAAGCATACTATTCAAGTTAAATGACGAATCATATTCTCTGACAGTTTACAATATAGTGATACTTTAGGAATTGACAAGCATATCTCTAACTGCTCCCGGTATCAACAAAGAGAGGGTATACGCTGTCACATTTAGGTTATTCCAGGCAGACGATTTTCAAAGTATAACAGTAAAACCTATGTAACAAAGAAATCATACAACTTCTTATTCAAGAATCACTAAAACATGCCCTTTTCAGCAATAAAATGAATCCTTGAATTTCTGAGAAAGAAATTAAGTATTTTGGTTATAACAAATTGGCAGGACACAATTTTTAATGGGATTTCAAAGAAGATATGCAAAAAGCGATGGTAAGCAACTCCATGTACGAGGGTCACTATAAATTATAATGAACACAGATCAAATATTCCGTGAAACACAATTAAAGTCAACAGATTTGGTTATAACTTATAAGATGCCCCTCTTACTCAAGTAAAAGTATGCTCAGCCAAAGAAAACACAAGTCACTTAACCCAAAATTATAACAGTACAACCAACAATTGCAAAAAAAAAAATATGATGGCGGTCCATTTTTACATTGTTACTCAATTAATTATGGTAAACACAGGTGTATGGATAGACAGACAGAAAAAATCCATTGCCCCTACTTTATATCTGGAGTAGAATGTCAAGTTTCATTCTAAATAAACGTTTTTACATTTGCGAATAGGTTAGCATTACATACATGTCACACCATGTTGTTTATGTAGGTTTATTTCTAAAAATTAAAATAAAAATATAACTGATACCCAAAAAAAACATGAAAAAATGTAAAGGTAGAAAAAAGAGACTTGTTATGGTACAGTTTAATGAATGCAACTACACTCCATCTGAACAGAAAAGAATACAGGAGCGTCATCATTTGCATGTCATAACCAGTGTCGCCGTCGTTAATAGGGGTCAGTTAATAGGTTGTAGTACAATACGCAGCACACAGCAAAATGGAAGGATATATTATGCAGACAAAACACTAATAATAAAGAAACCATGCTGTATCAACAGTAAATGCGAAACGCGATAATAAAAACACACACTCTGACTGTCTACTCGAAACGAAACGTGATTGAAGAATGCAMCACTTACTTATTGGAAGTATAGRTCAATATTTCTTATTTTAAATATCAATGCAGATAATTCACTTAAAACTATGAAAACGTCTAGAACAAAAGAAACCAAGAAAAATGGGAATTGAATGTGGCTCAGTTTTGCCTTGGTGGATAAATCAAAAACAAAATGGATGAATATTCGTTTTAGGATGACTAATTTTATCATTATATGTTAAAATATACAAATTCAATTAGCAAATTTTCTGCATACCATAGTAATCGAGCCTATTATATAACCACTTCCTGCTGATTCAGTATGTCACCATGCTTAGGTAAATGGAAATGATAAAATGCACATACTACATCCATGCATGCATGCACTTACAATTTGCCAAATTTTATACTATGATCTCAGATTTAATTATGATTTAAACACTAATTATTATAATGTTGCATCCACCAAATAATACCCAGTTCTATACATCTCAAATAAGAATAGATGCTTTAAGAAAACAATTTCCAGCTGAACAATATTGTGGAAAAAAAACTGAAATATTTCAGAAGGGGTAGAATGACGAAGCAGTAGAAAAATTGTCCCACACATTCTGTTGGGTGGGAAATAAAAAGTGTTAACCAAATGGCCGATAGCTACCACAATACACTATTTACAATTTATGAGCACATGAGTGTCGCTAAACACATTCTCGTAGATCTTACTCCAACAATGCCAAAATATCAATACCACTAAATGTCATGGAGCTCAATACAAGTGTCAAATACAGATATTTTTTCAGTATCAAGACCAGCTTTGGTAGTATACGTACACCAGGTACGCAATGGAGTTATATATATCACATGTGTAAATGTGTGGTATATCTTAAATGACGGGTAACCATAAGGAAAAATGAAAAAATTTGCAATACCATCATATGTTTCAAACAGTAGGGAACTTTTTATTTCAAATCCGTTCCATAAGCATTACTTAAATATATAAAAAAAACCAATAATGATTTTAATTACATAAAATGTGACATATTGGTTTTGATTTGTGTATTGTAGTAAACTGACTTCACGAGTTACCTTTAGAGTTCAAAATAATGATATAAATATTTTAAAAGTGTCTATATTAGTGTAATCATCATGAATTTTTAAATTTTAAGCAAACATTAAAACATTCAATACATATTTTGTAAGCTATTAGTCACTACTGATAATATAAGATTCCTGAATAAAACACATATCATCCAAATCAAAATCAATCCACATTTTTATGGATCTCCAATGTGGATCTGCTATATCATAAATCTGATAAAATAAGAACTATATGTAAATAGTAATGGTAGTGATGCATACCACTTACGGAAGTGCAAGAAGTCATCTTGTTTGTATTATGCACACACTGTATTTTAAACATGCAATCAAATAGAAGGATATGTTAAGGAAATTACATAAATAAATTATTTATAAGTACATATAAATTTCACAATTTTGAGAATTACCTACATCAAAACCAGACCTTTTAGTAAGATATTTAGCTAACCAAATGTTTTATACCTGATAATGACAAAAAGAAACATGAATAAAAAATAGTAACTTACAGGCAAATTAAGCTTCTTTGCGTCAACGGGCTGCTGAAAAGGCCATGCAAACTGATGTTTCCAAACAGCCTTGAAAACATTCCTCTGCAGAAACTGCAGCTGATTTGTAACCCTGCCTGGTCGATCAGGTGGGGGGTGAACTGGTGGTTGTGCGATACCATTTACTGGCTCTACGGGTGGCTCTATTCGTGGTGGAGGTTCCGTGTCTTTGGTATCCTTCACCGAACCCTGTACAACAAAATAAACGTTTGTAAATTGGAAACCTCGTATTAATTTGAATATGTTCATTGATGATTTTTGTGATAGAAAACTAAAATATTCAGAACTGAATAACCACATTTTTTCATACACTTGCCCCACTTTAACATTAAAAGTAGGTMAGACTGATTTTATACCACTAAGATATAAAMCCATACAACACAATACACTTACGGTGTTGTTTTGAGTAGGTGTGTCAACCTGCTGCATCTTGTTAGTCACTTTTATTTCTGCAAAAAATAAAATAAAATCAGTATATATTCATTTATTAAACACTGCATCTTCATAATAGACTTTGTAAGTATCTAGAACACGTATGGACAATTACTATATAGCAAAATTCATGTTAAATTTAAAATAATATAATAATATTGCTATCAAAACTTGGGATCCAGTTATGTAAATGTTTTGTGTTTACACTTAACTCAGAATTACTCACCACTTATCTAAATATGTAAAAGAAGTGACTTGAACCTTTCAGTCACCTGGTTTGGACACAGTAAAGATGACTACGACACCCCATACTGTGGGATTTTATATCAGTGAATTAAACGCATACTGTTATCTTGCATCTGCAACATAAATTACATCTGATGAGTGCACCGTGGTATTATTACGAAACAAGTAAAATACATGAGGAAAACTTTCTACATACTGCAAGAACGTAATTGGAATATGCGTTTTCTAACTGAAGTGGGTTTCTCAAAAATTGAATAGGTAAGGTATATACGAAAATTTGGTGCCACTCCCCCCTTTTGAAATTACTGGAATAACATCATTTATACTTTCGGTGCACTTGAAGATGGCATTGGGCTTTTCATGTGGATACTAGGATACCAGGATGCTTAAAATCAGGTTTCATTTCTAAAAATTTACACATAAAATTCCCACACGCTTCTTGAGCTACAGGATACAATGCACAAAATAGTTTTAGATGTAAAACAGCCTTAACAGGGAATACACAAAATTACTGCATCGTCGGTGCAATCACAAATACTATTGAAGATGCAAGACCTTGGCTGGCCCGCGCTAACCACTATAGGTAGGATAAAGTGGTAATAAGACAACGGACGCTTATAGATGTTCACTAGTAATGGTTATGACGGTTGGACGCGGGAAAACTAACAAATAACCTAAACCAGATCAAGTAATGAACCCATAAATACATCAATGAACACCGAAATTCTACAAAGGGCATTGCAAATTTAAAGAAAATAGTATCTCTCCCGACATAACAACATGGCGGGTTTACACTATATGCTTTAGTACCAAAGCCGAGAGACACTTTTACTTATTTACGCGCATTCACACTCTCTTGAGTATTAAAGGGCTACTATAACTAATCAAGGTAGATCTTATAAAAGCTACAACAAATTACCTGCATATACTGGCGGATAATCCACATTAGATTTGCGAAAAATACGGAGCTACACAGCACTCACCACAAACCCGCTTTGCAAGCTTGATGCACACTGCCGTGATGGCCGACTTGTGGTTGGTTTGTTGTTGGCTTGTGCACCCTAATCGTTGAATTAATTCCATAAGGGGCTGTATTTCTTAGAAATATGGGACAAATCCGCATTTTGATGTTTTTTGTTACATTTTCAGTTTTAGCGAAGACAGATTATGTGTAGGGTTAAGGTGATTCAGCAAGATTTCTTCAAAATACGAGTGCACGTCAACAGACAAATGGCTACGCATGTATAACGTTACAAGAAATTGTGTAATAGCGACTGTTGTAGGTTTTCTCACAAAGAACGCGTTTAACTTGTCTTTTCTATAAAAGATCCTAAGACAGCAGTAAAGTGTACTTTACCATTTGTACCAGCAAAAAATATAGATTGTTTCCAATAATATTAAACGTCACCAGCAGCTTAGTAGGGGAATGAAACAATAATGTAGGGTATTTTATTTTTTTCAATTCCTCCAAACTAGCATATACTTTAAGAGTAACGTAGTCGTGCCATACGTAATTTTCATGTTTTTATACTTGCAGTTTTACGTTCAACTTGAATAAACGTAAAAGTTATTATTCATAAAAGTCAATATTATTTACCAAAGTTCTGGCATAAAATTTTTTTAAGGTTGTTCATACTGTTACGGCTAACTTCACTACAATTCTGCAACATGAGGGAAATTTAAAAACAAACTACAAAATAACGGGATTTATTAAAATTATGTTACACTCCAACATTCTTCAAATGCTGAACATAATTTAGTGCATGTTAATGCAGCAGATAATGGATAGTTGCTAATTGATACAGTCTCTTCTGTATAATCAACATCAAGACTTCCTCGAGCCATGGCCCCCACAACAAAAACAATAGGATCCTCTGTTGTAGGAACAAGTTCTGCACACTTTGACACTTTTTTTGCTGAAAACGAAGTTGCAATCTTTTTTACACCAACTGGCAAATGATCCGTAACAGGATTTTTTATAACTTTCAGAAGCTTCATGCCGCCTTCGGATCTAATAGAAAATTTATGTAGCAGTTGTACTAAAAAAATAGAAATAAAATTAATTACCTTGTAACAAAAACAATATAAAATATGATTTACCCATTAATCCAGCAAATCGCTTAAACGTCCTAGGAATCCTTGTTTGAGGATTAATTTCAATCAGTACATTATTACTTGTATGTACATATACTTGCAATAGTCCAGCCCTATTCAGTGGACTATCAAACAACATTAATAAACATTGATGTGCGATATCAGGTCTACAAGTTCCTAAATCTCGATTATTATTTTTTAATATATGAGCGTGATCATCACAGTTCAGCAACTCAAATTTATTTCCAACCTAAATGTAAAAATACAGATACTATAAATTAATTGCACAATACATTATTATAAATACTAACCTTAACCGTTTCCAGCTGTGCTCCTTCTAGGATAATTATCAAACGCTTCTCTTGACTTTTCAAATGTGCAGAAACCAAATGTTTTGGAACTGGATCAAATTCATACTGATCATCATTATCTTTCAACTTGCGCTTTTTGCCCATAATCAAGTCAAATTACAAATTACCTACTTGAAATTCAAAAACGTTAAGCAAAAACACCACGCTTCTAATATTCAATACTTTTAAATTCTAACCTCTCCACCTCGTCTCATTCTTTCGTTGACACATGCCGTCAGAGGCTGATTGCTGAATGACCAATGACACCTCACCCTAATCATTAAGATTATTGCCAACCCAATATAAAATAAACTTTCAGACATACGAGATTCGGTTCAAAACATTGGTTCAAAACAGTAGTGTTGCTCACAAACCGGTAAGTCTCAAGAGCTGTGGTCCCATTCGTCAATTTGAATGTTAATATTACTTCTTTCTTGTTAACTGGTTAAGCAACGTGTTTACGTTTGTGATGTACACACAATTTGTATAAAATGTTAATCTGAGCAAGCTGGTATATTTTGTTCCTATTGTTTCCAGGCAAACAAAAAAATAAACATTAATCGCTTGTTGTGAGAAAAAAATATTAAAAGCCATTAAAAGAAAAAAATATTTTTGTGGTGTTAATCGTGTATATTAAGTAAGAACAGTGTACGTGTAAGTTAAACAATCTATCAAGTACCAATATGAATAACAATCAGCAAGGAAGCTATCCCATGGCATCTCTTTACGTTGGAGACCTGCATCCAGATGTAACTGAAGCCATGCTGTACGACAAATTTTCAAGTGCTGGCCCGTTAGTCTCCTTGAGAGTCTGCAGGGACATGATAACCAGACGTTCTCTTGGTTATGCGTATGTAAATTTTCATCACCCGGCGGATGCAGAACGAGCACTCGACACCATGAACTTCGATTTTTTGAAGGGTAAACCAATAAGAATCATGTGGTCACAGCGCGATCCCTCCTTACGTAAATCTGGTGTGGGTAACGTGTTCATCAAGAACTTAGACAAGAATATTGACAATAAAGCCATGTACGACACTTTCTCTGCATTTGGAAATATTTTAAGCTGCAAGGTAGCTCAAGATGAAAATGGTATATCAAAGGGTTACGGTTTCGTACATTTTGAAACCGAGGAAGCCGCTAAGAGAGCCATCGAAAAAGTCAATGGAATGCTACTGAATGGAAAGAAGGTGTACGTCGGGAAATTCATTCCAAAACAGGAACGAGAGAAAGAACTTGGGGAACGTGCAAAGCTCTTCACTAACGTCTACGTGAAGAACATTGGTAACATGACGGATGAGAAGCTGCGTAATTTGTTTTCCAAATTTGGCCACATTACCAGTTGCGCCGTAATGAAGCACCCGGACGGTTCTTCCAAAGGTTTCGGGTTTGTGGCATTTGAAGACCCAAAGGCGGCCGACTTGGCGGTAAAAGAAATGCACAATCGCAACATTGATGGACAAAACTTGTACGTGAACAGAGCACAAAAGAAATCTGAAAGGGTAACTGAACTTAAAAAGCGTTATGAACAAATGAAACTAGAACGTTTCAACCGGTTCCAGGGTGTCAACCTCTTCATCAAGAATCTGGACGACACTATCGATGACGAAAGACTCCGTAAAGAATTCTCCCCGTTTGGTACCATCACTTCAGCCAAGGTAATGACGGAAGAAGGAAGAAGCAAGGGTTTTGGTTTTGTCTGTTTTACCTCTCCAGACGAAGCCACTAAAGCAGTTACCGAGATGAACGGACGCATGGTTGGAAGTAAACCTCTGTATGTGGCACTTGCTCAAAGAAAAGAAGACCGGAAAGCTTTCTTAGCGACGCAGTATGTGCAAAGGGCGCGACTACAGCAGAACTTGAGTTTTTCAGCCACCACTCCACCATTCCTGCTTCCCGCCGTTGCTCAAGGTCCTCGATTTTATAACCACATAAGCCACATTCGACCTGCTCCACGTTGGTCGATTACACCTCCCATTCGTCCGAATGGTACATACATCCCGATTCCGACAGCGAATCCCGCCGTCTACCATCGCGTAAGTTCAAGACAAGCAATCCAGAACAACAACGTGCGTAATTCAGTCATGGCTCGTCCCATAACTGGGCAGCAAACGCCAGTGCATCAGTCGAGACCCAACAGTAAATATACCACCAATACACCGAACAGTCTGATTAGGCCCATTCCTCTTGGTCTAGGGAATGGAGGCGACAACGTTCCTTTAAACCAAAGCAATTCTCCACCTCCGGAGCAAAAGCAAATGTTGGGTGAACGACTGTTCCCCGTCATAGAAAAAATGTGTCCGGACATGGCCGCGAAGATAACCGGCATGCTGCTCGAAATTGATCACCACGAACTGCTGCGAATGATTGAGAATCACGATTCATTAAGGGCCAAAGTGGAGGAGGCTGTGGCTGTCCTTAAGGCTCACCAAAACAATAAGAAACAAGTTGCCATTGTTCAAGAATAGCATGTTATTTCGCGTTTTACGATGTTTTAAGTTAAAAGTTTTAATTTCTGTGATAAGTTTTTCTTCGGCTATTTAGAAACATATTTTGAAAGTTATTTTTTTACTCTCGCCCTGTTGCCAAGACTTTCAGTAAATGAATTAATAGTTACAATTGCCATTTTATTTACTTTATTAAGTGTAATTAATTTCCTATATAACTAGCAAACGTATTAATTAAAAGGTAAGTATAATGGAATACATTACTGTACAAAGTTATAACTAAAGAAATTACTCCTATAAACAACTGGGATTGTATGAAGTATATAATTGCAACAGTGCTTAAACTTATACGTAGGTAGATAGTATATGTAAATAAAAATAAAACGTAAAAGTTCAGCATAAAAGTATTCGTTAACTTCAGTTACTACTACACCCATTTACCTGACAGACAATCGACACTACGAATAAAGTCACGGTCACGGTCACGAAAGCAAGGAAAAAGTTTTTTTTTGGAATCTCTTCGTGCTTTGGCTGGAATGACGCAAACTTTCTTTCGTTTGATACTTTTGAAGACTAACCATTGCTGTGACGATTTTGTGAATATTCTGATCAGTTCGGTTTTGCTGCTGTCTATGCCACAGAACATTGTCAAAGCTCCAAACCTTTCCGAGTTTTCTAACGGTATGGTCGGCGTTGAAGTCTTTAGTCAACTTTCGGTTTGTTAAGTTTCGGTCTTTTTCCACGGCTCTAAAAACTTTTTATCAAAATCCAATGGTCGACCATAAGTCCATCATATCTTGAAAGATTGTGTCGCCAGTACACCCGGCATTGATTTTCACTTACTACCAAATGTTTGCCGAGTTTGAATTCCATCCTTCCTTGAAGTGATAATTCGTAATTGCAAATAATATGAAAATGATTTTCGACAAGCATTTTTGCAACCAAATATCGAAGAATAAATTTACGAAAAAAGAAAACTGGACAAAACAGCATTAGTGAAAAATAAACCTAACTAGCAAACAATAAATAATTGAGGTTTTATAGAAATGTTGCGATTATATAGATGCTATGAAACCTAAGGTTTTGTATATTAAAAAAAACTGAATAAAATATAGACAGTGATTATATCAACATTTTCATAAAGGCAACTTATACATAGGCAACCTTCCTATACGGCATGAGTTCGAACTGTAATGTTCTTAACTGTTAAGTCAGATATGAATGCTATCTCTTTCTTGTACTCCTAAAGATTATATGTACTATCTTACTTTTGTCCTGTTTCCTACCCAAGCATTAAAATTCCTTCGCATCTGCGCCTACCTTTTGCTGCTTGAGTCATCATACCGTAATACGCGGAGAAAGAATGCATAACGTGAAGTTATGTTTTCGAAAATATGAGCATATTCTATGACATTAACATATTAAAATATGTATAATAGTTCTTGCGTGTGTCTTACATAAATCACAAATGGCTACAATTGGAGATTCAGGTAAAAATATTATAGATTTGTATCTGTCCACTAACTTTTCTTTTTTTTGTTTAGTTCGCGATTTGCGGGAGGACATACCGTTAAAGTCTGGAATTAGAAATTCGAAATTGTGCGACTGTTCTGAAGAGTGCCTTGGAGGATCTAAATTTATCAATTGTGCATTTGGGTCATTAACACTAATTATAACTGTAGCTTTATTGGTCCAAATTTATTACGGCGATTATCAGGTAAGGTTTAGAATCAAAATAAATTATTTCTTAAATTCATACATATATGACACTAGCATCTTGAATATATTAAAAGTTGACTAAAATGAAACACTTTTTTGTAAGATTGGATTAATTTTTAAATAATTATATCATGAAAGATTTATAATACAAAGCATATTGACATGGAAAAATTACGATCAGAAATAGTTATATAGATAACAATCCAAAACAATAACATAGCAAATGTAAATGTAAATAACACAACTGGACACTAAACCTTGCAATAACGAAAAGTAAAATGAAAAAATGAAATAGCTGAGTAACAAAAGTAACTAAATGGTATAATCAACTAAAAAAACAAAAAACTAATATTATACAGGGAAACAAAAAAAACATCCTCTAAATGAAAATCTAAAAAAAACATATGTGACTATAAAAACATTAATAAATCTAATTAGAGAAGAAAAAAGAAAGTATTATAGGTACCAGTCTTATATGAACTCGGGCCAAAACAGTGTAAAAACAATGCGAATAATGATAAATGACAGAAGATAAAAATAAGGTGTACGAAAATGTATTAATGAAATCAAAGACAAAGATGGGGTAGTATTAAGTAGAAATATCAAAAAGGTTAGTCACTTACCAGTAGCTATTGAGGAAGTAAAGTAAAGTAATAAAGGCAATTATATAATAACACATTTATAACACCAACATTTCCTCAAAGAAGTAATAAAAAACTATAAAAAAATCTAAAATTGCAAACATCTTCAGGTGTGGATGGTATAATAAGTAAAACAATGAAACAAATAGCTACACAATCAGCCTTTGGCAACATTAATAAATAAAATTTTATGTACTTATGGACATCTTTCCAGACTTTCTGAAAGAGGCAACCATCACATATATCTATAAAAATGGCTCAAAATTTAAACAACAAATTATAGACCTATTTCGTTAACATCGAATATAGCAAAAATATTAGAGAAAGAGTATAATTTTTTTTAATAAGTGTAATTTCTTCTCTGATAATCAGGTAGGGATTTAAAAAGAACCTATCGACTGAGAACACAGTTCTTACCTTAATATCAGAAAAGCCTTAGTTGACAATGAATTCTCTCAGTGCATTTTTATAGATTTGAAAAAAGTAACAGTAAACCTCACACAATTACTCGATATTCTGGGCAGCGCAGGTGTAAGAGGTTACCGTTATTTGCACCAAAGAAAGCAATATGTAAAAATAAATAACACCTTAAGATTACGGAATCCCACAAGGCACCGTAATAGGGCCTCTTATATTCTCAATATGTATATCAATGACTTATTCACGTTGAAACAAAAGGAAAACCAATATCATACGCAGATGACACTACAATAATATACAAAAGTAACAACTGGATAAATGCAAAATCTAAAGCCGGATAGGATATTTAAAATATCAAATTATGGCTTGATTATAAACTAGTTACAATCAGTTTCAGAAACAAATTTTATGACTTTCTCTTATTATAAAAACAACCAACCACCTTTTAGCAAAATAAAGATCATTTCTAAAGAACAAAATCAAGAACGAGAAATTGTAAAAAAGCAACTGATATACATAGTTGGAAAAGATGTCATGCACGAGCATTTTGCTTCAGTGACAGCATAGATTATAATTTTTTATATTTTCAATATTGTATGGGTTCATTTGTATTTTATTCTTGTAAGACTGTTTTTTCAATAAATGTTTTTCAATCAATTTTTCAATACTGTTGTTTATTCAACAAGTACTGACATCAGCAAGCATCAGCTTCTATTTTCTTTAACTTCTGATGATGAGTAGCTCCCTTAAACAATGTAGGATTTTTTTTGTAGTACTCATCAATACATCAATAATAAAATTAAACAAATTAGAAGATCTAAATACATTCCACAACTGTCTTTAAGTGTTAATAATATAACAACCATTATATAATTTTTAATCCCATAATTATTGAATTCATGAGTTCCTAAATGAGGCAGCAAACAAAATGCCAGGTACATTTCCAAACAATTATAATTTGCCATTATTATCAGCAATGTGAAAAGAAAGTATAGTTTAATAATAAAGAGTTGACATTTTAACATATTTTATTACAGGTTGTTCCACATGGCAGTGTGGCCAGCGATAGTCTGCAGTGTTCTGAAATTGGAACAAATATTTTAAAACAAGGTGGAAATTCAGTTGATGCAGCTATTGCTACCACATTTTGTTTAGCAGTTGTAATACCCCATATTACTGGATTAGAAGCGTAAGTGATAATAAATCTTTTATTGCATTTTTGTTTACTAACTGCATTTTAGAGAGGGTGAAATATTAATTTATAATCACAGAACCAGAATCAATCCAGTAGTGATAAATTTTAGTGGAAACAATAGCGTTTCTGATCAATTACCACGACTAGTTTTAGGCTTGGCATACACACATCAACAGTATGGCTCTATAAGTTGGAAGCGCCTGGTGGAGCCTGCAGTTAATATTGCCAGGTATATAAAAAAAAATTTAAGTCAACGTGACGTGCTTGTGATATTTTCAGGAAAGGATTTTTGGTCTCTCGTATGCTTGTTGCGGCAATCAAAAATGCCAAAGCAGAAGATATATACGGACATTTAGAACCTGGACAAATTTTGCAATTGGAAAATTTGAGCGGCACTTTACAAATTATTGCTAATACACCAGAGGAAGAATTGTACAAATATATAACTCACGACAACCATCCAACATTCATGCAAGCTTTGAAAGCAAGTTTCTTGAACTATGACATATATTTGCCCAGTTATCCTACAGCTGGACCTGTACTGTCCTTGAACTTGCAGCATATTCAAAGCTTAAATTTCACAAGGGCAGACTCAAGCAAACCCGAATATATCTATAGATTAGGTGAAATAACACAGGTGGTCTACAGTGAATTGAACATTAGTAGCAAGTTTCATGTGGGAACAGCAACTAACGTGGCTGCCATGGACATGAGTGATAATTACGTTGCAGTAGTTACGTAAGTATTGTAATGATCCATAGATGGGGGTCTATGCAAAAATCGTGTGCGTTAAAATTAATAAATAAATATTGATTACATAGCCAACAAAAATATGACCCCAAATAATGAATTTAGATAAAAATGTGAGTATAATAATGCCTTTTTAACTCCAAATTCCTTTATTTTCTTAAAAGGTAACGTTTTGAGGCTTTTAATGCCACCTCATCGTCGGACCAGCAGAATAAAACAACGTCATTCACAGGATTTCTCTGTTTGTTAAACTATGTTAGGTTTATGTTAGAATAGATAATAATAAGATATCTGAAAGCAAGTTATGTGTCCTATAACTGTACCTTTCGAAACTAATTAAATTCTGTCCATTCTGCAACATAGCATTAGCACAAATAATATAGTTAAATTCAGTGCCGGTTCCTCTTGTATAGCAATGGAGTATGTAATTGCACCACCAGTAAAAATACTTGTTTTTGCGTTTGAAATAAGAAATAATAATTTAATTTTATTTGTTACATATTTAGTGAGTATGGGTGTCCTGTGCCATTACGATAATAGCTCGATCGCGAGCTAGTTTACAGAGCCACCTATAATTCAACACCAGTTAAATTTGGAACAAAACAGCGCATATGGCATGGAGCATGACTCAGCAGTGCTCCAAAGTCCTGAATGCAAAACCTTGTAAATCATCTAAGCTCACAGGCGCGTACTTATGATTGAAATGCTGGCACTCTTAAGGAGTTTTGGAGCAATATTTGTGTCGGCTCCATCCTTATTATTCAATATTCAACTTGATGAAATATTACTAAATATAGGTAAAATTTAAGTAGAAAAAATGCAAGGCACATGGAAAAATAATTAAAACTGCATTATTTGCGGAATTTTTTCAATGAGTGATACCAATTTGGTAGGTTTAATGTATGACTTCATTGCCAATGCAATGGATGTGTTCATCTGATAGTCAAGTTCATAACTGTAGGTGTTCTACTATCTGACGAATCCACAAGCCGCCATTGGTTAAAACAAAGTGATTAATCAATAAATAAATAAATAAATAAATAATTTATTCGCTGCAAATAAAAATAAAATTATTACAAAACATAGGCACTTAATTGTACTTCAGCGAAATGACTTGCATTCACTTATCCACAATGGTGTGGTAAGTGATCTTCCATGCAACCAAATAAATGAAAAATAATAA
Source organism: Rhyzopertha dominica (assembly GCA_025024175.1). Classification (NCBI taxonomy): domain Eukaryota; kingdom Metazoa; phylum Arthropoda; class Insecta; order Coleoptera; family Bostrichidae; genus Rhyzopertha; species Rhyzopertha dominica. Next base: position 25,264,432 of record QCXZ01000137.1, read on the forward strand.
CAAATATAGTCATGCTCAAGATAAACATCGATAAAAATTATATGCATATTTCTAAATACAGAATCCACACTCAATAACTAACAGAAAGTAAGTTTTAAAGGTAAAGAAATTAAATAATGTACAGGCGTAAGCGGGTCAATAAACATTAAGTGAAATAAAGAACCACAAAATACATTCTATAACAACACCAAAAAAGAAAGAAAGAGAGAGCAGTAATTAGACAGAGAAGGTCACTTGAATCTCATCACTAGTATGATATTTCACTATCAATGAGAAAGATGGATTTCAATAGTTTTTATTACAGCTATGTTATGTCAAATTTTCATAATTTTATTGATTTCATCCCCCACGTAACACATCCATATACAAAGGGAATTATTAGAGATAAATTAAACAAAATTTAGGCAATAATTAGGTGAACTTTATGGCATTCATTGTCTGTGCATACAAATCTTTTGCCATAAACTACTTTTCAAATTAAATGCTTTTTACTGTTACTGCAACATTCTGCATAAAAAATAAAAATTTATTGAGAAAACTTCTGATTGTTCAGTTATTATTATTACTATATCATTCTTGACAATAACTGCCAAACCAATAAAAAAATATCACAACCCATTCCGGGTATACAAGTAACCATTACCTACTGTAATGTTCATCTTCATACCCATATATTGTACCATTTGATTTAATATTATAATACATCAAATTACAGGAAAATCATTTATCTGTTTTACAGTTGTTATAATGAACTGATTTTTGTGGGTATGTACATAAAGAACCCACTACTTAAATGAAAGAACCATTACAAAATGTTATCGTACACCCGTTGTCTGAATATTCAATGGTAGACATAATTCATTTTTGTTTTTAATCTGTAATCGGAAGTCTGAACATTCACTGCTGACGAAAGCCTTTCATTATTTTTCTTTTCTCATAATGTGTGCTGCAGCTAAAACCATTCTGATTTTATGAATCAATAAAACTGATATTTTTGCTTTTCTTAATTTACCGCCACCTGTTAAGATTTTACTGAACAATTCGCCACATTCTGTTTAAAACATCTCAAGTATGTGCTTACTTCAGAAAAATTGTTGAACTTTCTTATTTTAGTGGAATGTATGCACCATTTGGTTCTCATGAAATGTCACCGGCAGGTTATTTGGTGGATGTTAAAGACAGATACTTAAAATGCTCCAGATTGCCAATAATAATAATTCATGGTCAATATGTTTGTGGTCGTCGAATGGTGTTTGGTGCCAGTGATGTTGCAGAAGCTACTCAGTTAATAGCGTCTCTGATAATAGAAGGCAACAATGCTAGCACAGCTATAGAGGCTCCAAGATTTCAAGTTACACTAAACGGAACAGTAGGAATAGAATGTAAGAAATATTACATTGAAATATATGAAAGTGAGTTTATAATGTGTAATATTTTCAGGGAGTCGCCAGCCTTCATTTAAAAATGAAACCTTAAAGTATTTAGAAGCCCTGAGTCCACTGTATGATGTTAAGGAACCTTATCCGAGCAGTAACATTGTTGAAAAAACAGCAGATGAGCTAAGCTCGCATTCGGACAGTAGAGGTGGAGGAATAGCTAGTCGTTTCTAAAGATTTCATTTATAAAAATGTATTAATATATTCTTAGGCTGTGACATTTGAAGCTACCTTTTCTGTTACAAACACCATTTTATTTATTCATGTTAATTATGAGCACAAATTTATTTATGAACTGACTGGTGCAATTATTTTCTTAGTTTTTGTAATGTACTTATACAATGTAATGTGATAAATTGTTTTTTTTTATAAATATTATAAACTATGACTTAACTAACATTTTCTTAAGCCCAAAATTTCATTAATATATACAGAACACGATTACTTTGCATTTCATTTATTTATATGTTGAATAACAAAAACATGACGAATAAAAAATAAGATTAGTTAAATTGTCTGATGGTGTAATATCCTTGAATATGCATTTGACAAAGCAAACCAGCGAGTAAATGAAGCAATAAATTTGTCACAGTAGAACTACTACTCACATAGCCATGCTCTTGCACTTCCAACACATTCTTAGATGAAGAAGACAACACTGGAACTATAACACTTTCAAACACTTTAGCGATTGAAATAAACAACACTTGTAGTATTGCATACTTTATTTTTTATATAAATAGTGCACTGTATGTATAAGGATTGTGTCAATCAAATAATTTAGTTATCAATGTATATAGACTATCACGATTATCTATCACTAAATATATGGCTAAGATGTTGTACAATAAGCCTTAATACAATACACATGGTATGACTTCAATATTTTCTGTCGACACAAAAAAATATATTAATTACATTCATATAGAATTACAAATTCAATTTTGCTTTTTTTTAAACTATTTCAATGAAAACCAAACAGGAGAAGTTGCATTGAAACTAATACCAAATACACATCAATAATAATAGGTTGGTCATGCATCCAAAAAAGAGAAAATTACTAACGCAAATATCTTACAGCAGCATTGACTTACAAACAGAAAGAGATTTCAGTTTGTACCAAAATTATTGCAAACAAGACTTATTATTTTTTTTCTTATTTGTATTAAGAAAAACACACCAACTATATAATCGCTACTGAAAAAGGAGTCACAAAATGTTCCGTTAATATCATAGAGTTAGAGAAAAAAATAAATAAGAGATTCTTCATCAAATATATAAAAGTCATGTTTAAAAAGACAAAATACTTATTCAACGCATAACAAAAAACCAGGATCAGTTTTGTGTTTTAAGGCTACTACAACTCTGCGAATCTTTTATAATCGGTGCCGACTCTCTTCGAACATCATAATCGTATTGTTCAGAATTCTTTAATGGCACACTGTCTCTCCTAAACGAATTGATATGAGATATAAAGGATGGAGTGGTATTTGCAATGTTGGAATGTGAGTATGGGAAATTCGTGAAATCCTTTTTATTCGCTACCTCTTTGATTGAGGTAAGTGTTTTGCTTAACCAGGGAGGCCAACTGTTTTTGGTCGTGTTTAATTCAAGCTCTGTTGCTCTTAGTTGATGAGTTAAATCCTTAAAAAAACATGTTTGAGTGACAACACAATGGCTAAAAGCATAATACATTACCTGATTTCTACATTCAGCTTCTACGTGGGCTAATTTCGTTTGCGCTAATTCCATTTCTAATTCCCTCACCCTTTCTAAAATATTTACATCATTTTTAGTGGACTGATAATCTATTTCTTGCTGGTCACCACCAGCTTTCAGTGCATCTTCCATGGGAGTACTTACAATGTAAGGCTGACAATGTTCACATTCAGAAACAGCACTCTTAAATAAAACATTAAAAGTTAATATCTTTATTTTAATTATGACCACATAATTTCATTTCRTTTTAAAGTTGACTGAGTCCATTTTTAAGTAAATATAATTATGATGTCTTAATGCATTATAGAAAGAATGGCAGAGAAGTGCACATCCAGGAGGGCAGTTGTTTCATGAGAATCATGACTACAAATGTCAAGATTCCAAACAAACTAATGAAATAATATAAATAACTAATCAAATAATTGGTGAATGAATATGCTAATATAGACTACTTCATGGCAAATGGAAGTACTTCATCCAGGGCCAGTGTGACCTTTTGCAGGATTAGGTTCAAAAATTGTGAGGGGCCAAAATGCACACATAAATTTCACAATTTTTCTTTTCTACATACAAAAAATGTTATGTGTATATATTTTTTATTCTAAATTAAAGCGTAAGTTACATAGTTTGCACAGAAACCAACTCCACATAAATCTCAAGCTATTTTTTTTCAATTATTCTTTACTTCAAAATAATCAAGGTTTTGCAACTTCAATGTTATTAAACCTGTATCACACAAATATTTCGCAAAATACATAAACAGTCCTTCATACAGGGTTCAGGTTCACCCTACTTCATAAGATATTTAATAGTTTTCAACCTTTTTGTTTTCATTGTAGTGTTAAATTTGTCAAAATCTAGGTTTTTGCCTACAGAATATGTATTATCAAACGAGAAACTGAAATTTATTCAAACTAATTGTAATAAAATTAAACAACTTGTATAAATATTACGTTTTTTAATTTAATTTAGGTCTTTTTCAAATATTTTTATTTTATAAGTGACAAATTGGCATGAAATGAATAATTTTGATATTAACATAAAATGTACCTATGAATTTGTCCCTTTGCTATTATTATGTGGATGGATAGATCCACACAAGACATGAGTTAAAGGTCGAAACGTAATATTAATAAAAGTTGTTTAATTTAATACAATCAGGAGCCAGAACTTGCGAATAAATAGACTGGAAATAATTAATTTAAAGGACTATACAAAATAAACATTAATATCTATAAAAACATTAACATATCCATTTATTTGCAGTTGATTGTGATGTTATTCTTAAAAAACTAAATATTTGTGAAATTAAAATAGTTTTAATACCATGTATAAATTTTAAATAGAACTGTTAAAAAAAATAGAACAAAACCAAATAAGCAACATAAGATCAATTCGACTAAATTTAAATTCCTGATTAATGATAGAGTCTTTGTTTCAATTGAAAACGAATAAGACAATTAAATTTGATTCATAATTAAAGGATTTGTTAGATAGTTAAACCAACTTTACAATTTTTTAATTGCTAGAAGTCACAGATTATTCTTATAAACCCTTCAAAATCTAGAACTTACGGTCTTCCTAAAATTCATAAAGAGGGTTGTCCTACTAGACCAGTTATTTTATATGTAAATTTTCCTTGTTACAGATTAGCAAAATGTTAAATTTAGCTTTCAGTGAAGTACTAAATTTTGATATTTCTTTTTCTATTAAAAACAGTTTAGATTTGACTCACAAGCTCACTAATTTTGATATTCCTAAAAATTCATTTCTAATTTTATTCGATGGGAAAAATTTTTTTCTTTCTATTTCTCCTAAAAATTGTTTTAAAATTTTAAATGATCTACATTTTCAAAATTCTGATGATATATTATATAATTCTGATGTAGTTTTAATTCCTAAAAATATAAATAAATAAAAACAAAAATTTCTTTTCATTCAATAATCAAAATTTTATACAAACTTCAGGATTGGCTATGCATTGTTCTTTTAGCCCTCTTATGGCTGAAATATTTTTGAACAAACTTGAATAAGATTTATCTCAGTATACCACAAAATATCTCAAAATTATAACAATCAGAATGAGTTTAAAATAAAATTTGTTGTGAATAGCGTGCCATAGTCAAGTGGCAGATCAAACTAATTTTTTTTTAATGGAATATCCTATATTATATTGCAGATTGGAAAGTATTCAAAAAGTACTAACTTTTTCGTGCAACATGTTATACTCCTAACTTTAGCAACCTTTTCTCCTCAAAATCTGACCATTCTTGAATTTTTTGAAAAACTTAATTTTCGAAAAAAAAATGACAATTTGCTGAGATCATTCAAAAGTTTTTTTCTTTCGATAAAATACCCGAACAAAAATTGTGTGAATTTAAAACACCAGAACGAATTAATTTCTCTCAAAAAAAAGCTCAAGAATGGTCAAATTTATGAGGATAAATCGCTAAAGTTAGGGATATAGTATGTTACATAAAAAAGAAAGTACTTTTTAAATTTGCAATAAAATATAGTGTTCCATTTAACAAAAAAACATAAGTTTGATTGGCCAATGCAATATGGCACGCTACTGGTGACCAGAAATATTTTAGGAACATGGAGACAGTAATTGTATAGTTTTGTTCTTGTGACTTTTTTCGATTCCTTTTATGGTGAAGGAGCTATGTCCTAGGTGCTACACATAGTATATGATAAAATTAATATCTCACCTTAAGATTTTCCATTTCCTTTCTTAACACCTGCAACTGCCCCTCTAACTTTTCTTTTATTAGTTTGTAACCACTGATTATTGTCATATTAGTTTTCTTTTCGGACTCCGCCTGAGAAACCTCCCTCTTCAACATTTCCTTCAGCTGTGTAACTTCATCAGCAAGCATCTTGTTATCTTCCTCGTACCGTGTGACCATGGCACGTAGTTGCTCTACCTCACTGGCTTCACTCTCAGCATTGTCTGCAGCCTCTGAATCCAACATGATAATGTCCCATCCGTCTACAGTTTGTACAAAGATCTACTACTACACTAAATATTTTGACCTGATTCTGTAAGGTACCCCACTCAAAAATACAAAAAAGCATAAGGAAAACTTTGTTCAAATGTATGTGAAAAAAAAGAGCGTAAAGCAAGAGTCCAGGGATCTCCAAACTTTTTTACCAAAGGGCCACATTACTCCACTAAATTGCAAGGGCTAAGCACATCATAGCTACATATGTTGTTGTACATTGAAAAAAAAACAAGTTGTCAAGGTTTATGTTCATCACTGAATACTCGGAGAAAGAGATCAAGACACCTCGTAACTTTTATGTAGCTTGTAATAAGCCAAATAAAAACAGTCTACCTGTCCACTCCGTCATGCTGCTATCATTCACATGTGTTAATGTCTTACTTGACAGGATTTAGATGTTATATTTTTTAATTTTCAATTTGTTCTTTGCCATTGAAAAAATGTGAAAAAGTTTTTTTTTAACAAAAGTTTATTAGTTTTAATGCAGTTCTCTCAATTTCTATTCTATAATCAGTACGTTGTACTTCAATTTAGTATGTGTGTGAAACTTATTTAGTACATTATGAAGAGCTTCTTGATCTTTATAGCATTCACAGCAGGACTACTGGAGAAGATATTTTTAAAAGAATAGAAAATGGTGTTCAGAAAAACAAACTTAAACGAAAAAGATGCCTGGAAAAAATACAGGTATCGCTGCTCTCGTATCAAAAGGATGGTGGTTCTGTGTGAAATGCTTGGATATCTCACAAGTTTTAAGGTTGAACATGTCAGTTATTAATTACTTATATCAGCTCACATGCGCTCAATCAACGTACATTCTGCGAGTTTATTAAAGAAATTTGTGAAAATAACTTACCTTATGAGGTTCTAAAGCGAGCAATAATCGAAATTTGCAAAATAGCGAGTGTTTAAGGAAATTATAATTTTATATAGATTTAATTAAACACATGAACCATCTTAACTTACAATTACAAGGAGAAAACCAGCTGCTCCCCGACCTATAAACTATATATTTTGCAATATACTTTGAACTCCCTAAAAAGAAATTTTGTGTGTAAATGACATCATGGTCTTTCAAAATTCTTTTACTATCGACATAGAAATCCTTACATCAGAACTTCAAACAGAAATGATTGATTTGTAATGCAACAATACTTATAAAGAAACAATTTTAAATCCAATATTGCTGGAATTTTATAACAGCCTGCAACTAACACAGTTTAAACAGTTTCACAAATTTGCTCAGGTTTTTTTTGCACACTAGGAACTGCTTATCTGAACGAAAAACATTTTCATATCCAAGTTAACTGATGATTATTTAAAGTCACTGCTGTTAAATTTACTGAGAATCTGCAGTTGTAAAGTCTCATTAATTAGGCACAGTGTTTAATTTTCTTATGTGCAACTACTGCAAATAGCATGTTTAATATTACTGTGTTTTTCAGGAACCTTTGTATATCTATGTTATTGTGTTTCTTAACTGTTACTGAAATAAAAGCATCTAATTAGAGTCTAATTAAGTTATTTTCTTATATTACAACTGTTCCCAATGTTGGGCCTATCGGGCCCTGTTGCGAAGACCAGAATGATAGCACGAGCCGTAGTTTGGAGACCCCTGTAATAGTCAATTTCAAAACTTGGGTATTAATAGTATGAGCAAACATCAAATATATTTTTTATACAAATAAAGTGGTACATAAAAATTAATGTAAAATTTTAACATTACTGAACAAACAACACTACTAAGAAATGATTCTTACCTTTTAATGCCAAAAATTCTGCCTCATACTTTTTCAACTTCTTAACTTTTATACTACACGCCAATTTAATTAAATTTTTGGCTGACTCTTCAGTACGGCACTTCTTCGGTAATGAAACACGAAAATACTTTAAGATACCTTCAAAATCCAATTGTAAGAGATCCTTTTTACACAGCTGTAAATAAAAATGTTTATTATACCATAGACCATCATTGCTCAACTTTTTTGATGCCTCCACCCCCTAAATGGCGAAAAAATTATGATATACACCTTACGACGCTCTCACTGTAATATCAATCCTTAGCAAAGTTTTACATTACTTATCATAAAAAATGTTAACACAATGTAAATGCCACATAATTTAAAAAATCTGTCTGAAGCAGTAAAAATGGTTAGGTGTTAGGTTATAATAAAATGAAATCCAATGATTAATTTTTAATTATGTTTAGATGGTTTTATTTTCTTCTTCTTCAAACAGCGAATGTGTCTACAACATTGTAAATCAAACAAATACAATAAAGATATAAAACATTGAATTGAGGACATACTCAACAATAAACACATCCACGTTGGAAGAAAGGCTAACCGCCACACATGTGTCTTTATTGTTGTGTATGTTCTGAGAAGAGATTTGAATTCAATGTTTTATACCCCTTTTTATATTTGTTTGCTTTACAATGTTGGAAGACACTTTCTCTGTCTGAAGAAGATGGAAATAAAACCACAGAAACGTAATTGAAAATAATGGTTGGATTTCAGTTCTTTTTTTATTAATAACCTAACACCTAACCTAAGTGAAAATCCAAAAAGCTTTTAATCTTAAAAATTGTTAATTTTATTAAAAGCCTGGCCTTGCAAAGTAGACTGCTTTCTATATTGTGCGAAGAAATGAGCTCCAAGAACAATTAATTGTTATTCCATATCAAAGTGAAATCGTCAAAAGGAAAAGTTCTAACCTGGCTTTTTGAAATTACTGAGTGAAAAATTTTTTAACAGTTAAAGATAAGTCCTTTTAAAAGTTTTTACAAGATAAGGAATCGTTGCTACAATTGGCATACTTAAGTGATATATTTTTCCCATTTAAATGATATCAATTTTAGCCTACAATACCGTAACAAAAACATTATACTAATGACATAGTCATTGCCTTTACCAAGAAGTTTGCTATTTAGATCATTTGTGTTGAAAAGCACAATTTTGATGCATTTACTCCAACTTCTGAATATATTAACAAAAATGTGAACTTGAGAAATCTATTTTTGATCCCAGTTACTTGAATATTTTCCAGACATTGATGATTCCTCAAAATTATAGATTCTGAATCCATTTGATGAAAATGCTATTGCAGATGCCAAATTACTTGTTGAAATTTCTGCTAACAAAATGTTACTAGAATTGTTATCTTAAGATTTAGATAAGTTTTGGTTGGCATGACGAAATTACTGCTACTGTATTAGAGTAATTATGTTGATAACACTTACCATCAGCAGTGCAACAGCCACTTGAAACAAAGTATCAATACCCTGCAGAAGAAATATATCGATGATATGGAAAACGAAGTATAAGGGAAAACGTGCTGTGAACAGAGTAAGAAACCACTGTGAGGCATACATATGTGTTTCCACATGATGGTCATTAAAATGATGCCACAGTTGATTTAATTGTTCTTCCATCATACGGTTCAACTGATATAATCTTAAATAAAGATTATCAAACCCGTCTTTGTAGAGATCTCGTAAACCATAATCATACATAAGCTTAACTAAAACACAGAAGGCTTGCTCCTCTGGCATCTGTAAAACACATATTTTGTAGTTACTTGTATACAAATGTTAGAAATTAATTATATAATGAATACTTACATGTAACAAAAGAGTAGCTGCTAAAAAGCTTAAGCCCTGGCAGTATCCTACTTCAGTATCATAAACTGCATACGCTTTGCTAACCCTATAGAGGGAATCTTGTCCCAATCCACCTGCCTCTTTGAAAAAGTCATGCGCTGGAAATGTCCTTGCTATATCTCGTTGGATCACATTTTCACAGTTACTCTCCTACAAATGCAATATATCACTAGAAGAGGTTTCAAAATGGCAAGAAATCAGTTTTAATTTGACACCTACCTTTGTAATAAGTATTCGATAATTTTCCATCATATGTGTATTTTCTTCAGTGCCAGCTAACCTTTGCCAGACTTCACCTCTAAGTGCTTCGGGAATTCCCAGCTTTACTAAACTAGCCAACTGTTTGGGACGCTGCTTTGTAGATTTCCATTTAGTTAAGACATCTGCCCAACTTTCCAAAACATCAACTGAACAATCTTTAGACACTTTACCAGTACCACTTAAAAGTGGTTCATCTCCATCTGCCAACATTCAGTTTAAAATGAGATAAGAATGAAAATATACCTTAATCATAAACATCTCTTTCATACCTGATAGATATTCTTCCTTAGGTGTAATAGTATCAATAGATGTAATACTTGGGGACTGTATAAGACTGGATAAGTTCAAAGTTAAATTTAATCGATTTCTGTCTAATTCCCCTGAGGTTTCCATGCTTAAAACTTCATAGTAAATGTCGGTCAAATCAGCAGGAACTACCTACAAATCAATTTCACAAATTGTTTACAACTGACAGTAAAACGTAAATGGAAGATTACGCAATGTCTTAACATTTCATATGTAGGCAAAAAGGTTATCAATTATACTTGATGCCACCTCCTATGAACTATTCATATCAAATATCACTGACTAGCAATTAAAGTTCAACATAACCACCCGCAGTTCAAGTGCCAATGACAACAAGTCAGTGTTATTCTAAATACATAGGAAAACCAGTGTCAAGCAATTAATACAAAAAAAATTGATAAGGCAGTGATAATTTACATGTGATACTCATTTAAACAGTATCATGAAGTATTCTAAAAATGCTCGTGTTTCAATAGTGCTTAAAAATATGTTATCTATTACAGCTGATAAGTAGCGACTTCACAGAAATTAATAATCAGATAATCAGAAGTAGCTACTAGGAATATTATAATTATAATTTTTCTTGTGTTCATAATTGGGTGTGAAATTATAACTGTCTATATAGCTTCCTATACTTGAGAAATAATGTAAGTTCTTATAAACATTACTGAGACACTGAGTGTTTATATCACATTATATAAAACCGCTGCAAATTGAATCGATACTTCCACATCCAATTGCCAAAATGAGATTTACGTTTTTATTTTTTATACTATACGATTAGTAATAAGGTTTTGAGCATTTTTTCTCTCTACACATTTTTTCTAAGACAAACAGTCCTCGTGATATTAGCAAAAATATATACACTTTTAAAATCGTTTTTTTCCAAATAACTCGAAAATTATTAACTTAACAAAAAAATTACAAGAATGCTTTCTGATGAGAAATTTGATTTTCTATATAATACCAAAATTTAAAAGAAATCGTATGAGCAGGGTCCAAACTATTTTGAACCCTGCTCGTACGTACGCCTATGCTTTTTGGAAAAATTTCGAAAATGTCAAAATTTTGAATAAATTTTTTAAGACACTTTTTGTTAGAAATTTTATTTTCTATCTGAAGGCATTTCCATTTTTTTGAATATATTAAATATATTCGGAGATATTTAGGAAAAACCGCTTTCTTTAAGTGACGCTTTTTTGCTAATATCTTCTAAACAGTTTAGCATTGGTTTGCAAATGCTCATTACATAATGTTTATTAGTTAATATATAAAATAGACATGCATTTAGATATAATATTGTTACAAATTTATAGTTGTGGGATGATCATCCTGACTCACCTAAATAAAATTTCACTTTGTATTATACCTACTTCAATGTTGTGTATGTTAATTGTGACAGCATCCCATACAATGTACCTATTGTCAGTGGAAATAATAGTATATTACATAACGAGAGTTGTAAGAAGTATTTTACACAGGAGTAAAAAGTTTGCGTACGAGCCGCGTAGCGGCGAGTAACGCATTTCGACGAGTGTGTAATTGCCTTACAACTCGAGTAATGTACTATACTTTTTCTACGACATCTATATTTCTACAACTTTATATTGCCTTAAGTAGAAATTTAGTCGGCAATGACATCTGTCAGCATTAAACTCACTGACATGATGACAAGGCCACCTAGCTGCCTTAATAGGTACTACTTCCTAAAGGAAGTGACCTGTAGCCTGACACGTTGGCATGCACTTGCATACATCAACTTGTGTTGTCTGCACTGCAACCAACTCCAGATAGATCTATTTCGCTATCATTATAGCTCATCAGTGCAGTTTAGGTCAAGACAGCACAGCATTGAACTGGTTTTTTCTACATACCAAATGCTTGGTATGATGTAAGTAGAAATTTAGATGGCAATGCCATCTGTCAGCATTACACTGACATGATGACAAAGCAACCTAGCTGCCTTAATGGGTACTACTTCCTGACCTGTAGTAACCAGTTCTATGCCGTGTTGGCTGCACTTGACCTAAACTGCACTGATGAGCTATAATGATAGCGAAATAGATATATATGCTGTTGGTTGCGGTGCAAACAGCACACATAGACATGCACTTTATATTGCCTTGTTTCAGCAAAAACGAATAGTTTAATGACAGTAAGTATGACAGTAAATGACAGTCACAGCAAAATAATGACAAATATCAGATCGACTTGGAGAATATGGTTCATCAGATATAATCACTTACTACTGCTTACAATAACTGGAATGTGTTAATTCTAATTTAATGTTATTTAGATATTTTCATGATAATGTTATACAAACATTAACTATTTCTTGTGATATTTATTACAATTAAATGACATGGGATAACATCCTGTGAACACAATACTGAATGACAATTGTCAAAATGACATTTACGTTTTTATTTCTTATACTATACGATTAGTAATCAGGTTTTGAGCATTTTTTCTCTACACATTTTTTCTAAGACAAACAGTCCTCGTGACATTAGCAGAAATATATATATTGTAAAATCGGTTTTTTCCAAATAACTCGAAAATTATTAACTTAATAAAAAAATTACAAGAGCGCTTTCTGATCAGAAATTTGATTTTCTATATAATACCAAAATTTAAAAAAATCGTACGAGCAAGGTCCAAAATAGGTTTTTTGGAAATATTTCGAAATTGTCAAAATTTTGGATAAATTTTCTAAGACACTTTTTGTGAGAAATTTTATTTCCTATCTGATGGCATTTTCATTTTTTGAATATATTAAATATATTCGGAGATATTTAAGAAAAACCGTTTTCTTTAAGTGACGCTTTTTTGCTGATATCTTCTAAACGGTTTGTTGTACCGAAAATTTATAAGAGCTAATAATACTCGCAGTTATAGTACTAATCACATAATAAAACGAAAAAATATAAAAAAATAAAAATTTGCAAAAAGGGTAGTTACCCCCAATTTCGCCCCCTTCCTGATACCCTACTTACCCCACAAACAATAGGTCGCTTTGGGTAGTTGAGATTTATACGTGTACCAAAATTCAAGTTCATATATTAAGTCTTTCGAAAGTTATCGTGTCCACAAACAATACCACAGACACACAGACAAGAAATTTGTTTTTGCTCAAATTTTATTTTTTTTTGCGTTTACTACCATTTTAAAGCAATTAAGCAAATAAAAATTTTTGAAAATTTTTTTCGCGATAAAAAAAAATTACATACTAGTCATTACATTAACTGTGTGTAATAGCGAATTTACTAATCAAGTACACAATGCGCAATGAGAAATTTTCTAATAAAAGAGTAGAAAAAACTATCTATCTATCTAACACATTATAGTGATTTATCACTGAAAAAAGGGCAAATTCAACTTGAAGGTGATGCAAATGTCAAAATTAATAATCTGAAAATACTGTAATCAGGAAATACTAACAGTTTTAATTTACATTAATATTATAAATATGAACTTACAGGATATTTTATTAAGCAAAAGAACAAATTAATCTCTTTTTCACAAAATGCTAGAAGATTGGGCTTTTTCTCATTTTGTGGCTTGAAATTTTCATCACTAGTAGAAACTTGAATGCCTGCCATCGTGGAAAAAGTGACTTAGTAAAAAGTAGTAAAATTTGGTTTGTTTTATTATTCATTGCAAGAAACAATGTATAACAGTGGAAAATGTAGAATGATATTGTATAATAAAATTACAGTATCTAGTAGTACCTACAGCACTATATATAATTAAGTGCATCAAGTAGTAGTGTTACCTAAGTATGTAGCTTATATTATGATGACAAGCTTTTAGTAGTGTAAAAACAAAGCTATTTCCCTGTGAATATTTATTTTAGCACCATAAATTATAGTTATAACTTTAAAAATAGTAACAAACGGAAACAGTTCCTTTTAACAACAATAAGTATTATAAATTCATAATATTGCATAATCACTTACAATGGGTAGTTGTGGATTCATGGTACCCATTATATTAGGGTTCTGTAGCAACATTTACTCTACTGCTTGGTTGCACTCTAGTTACTATAATTATAATATACATAAGACAAACACTATGTGTCCTCCATCAATATATTTCAATATCTTATCTAAGACTAACAACAAACAAAAATTATATTTGTGTAAATGTCATTGGCACCCTACAGTAAAAATGATATAAATATGTCTGGTTCAGAAGTACTGCATATTTTGTTCATTTCTACACAATTTCATAAAAAAGCAATTATTCTGCGTATAGAAATAAAATTTTTACACAGATCAGATCAGACAGAACTTTAATAATTTATTTATATTGTACCATCTTATTAAAATTCATATATCAGCGAATGTGAAAGAATGTATACAAGGTGCATCAAGATTTTGCTTACAGATTAAAATCATAGTCACAGTACAACATTGTTTTCCACATGAGCGGTACAATTGAGAGATCAGTAAGGTTTCACAGATGGAAACTACTTCTGTAAAGTTTAGGGGAAAACGATATTAATATTCAGGTAGAATATGAAAAAATAAAAAAAAAACAATTCTTGAAAATGAGGAAGAAGAGACCTTCCTAATTTTGCCCTATGGACAGCAGAAATTCAAGAATGCCATATTTTCATTTTCAATTTTGTATTCAATAAGCTTTGAACTTAATAAATATTTATAATATTTTTGCAATTAAAGACTTGGGATAAAACTAAAATGAAATGAAGCAATAAACAAAGGTTAAAATTTATTATACTAAACATTAATAAAATTCCCATCCTTCACTTAATTTTTAGTTTTTTAATATGGTTGATAAATCAACAAACAAAATTAGTTTAGCAGGTTTAGAACTAATCACAGCTGTCTTGGTGAATCTTCAACACTATAAATCTAGTGTATCTAATATTATTTTTATTTCCAATCAAAAAGAAAACTGATTAAAAAAATGTGTCTTAAAGCTAATTATCCATGAGCACAAGGTAATATCACAAAGATATAATCTTGGCAAAACTAAGCCACTCTCTGGGGTCTGTCAAAAAACAGTGTGTCCATGAACTGTCTGATAATATGTGTATGGTGAAGAATCCTTTCATTTTTGTTATTTACAGATATTTTGGCTATAATTAGTTATGTACTTCATATGATTTTGCTTGTTCTGGCAATGGTAAAGGACTTATATTAACCTATTGGGAGAGCTTAAGCCAGAAAATGAAAAATCCAAAGACTCTTGACATGCTACAATATGTTTGTCGGGTGTAACAAATTTTCGGTAGATCAAAAAAAAAGAATGAAAGAAAATAAATGAAGGTGCTAATTTATAGGCGAATAACACATCACATTAAGATATTTAACATGGGAACAAGGAAGGAGCCTCCACATGCACATTGCCTCTAACAAACAGCTTAACAAAACAGACTAACAGAGAATGCCGGTATTCCCTGGAAACGTTATGATAAAAAATAACGGCAAATCCTTCCACCACTGGAAAAACAAAACAAGACCCAAGGCAGGAAGCAGTGGATGTAGCTCAATACTAGGCGGAAAGACTATGGGGGGTATTCTGGACACGAAAAAGTAAAGTAAGTATTTAAAACAGATTGTGAGATATACAACACTAAGCTAAGTTTCTGTCAGACAAAACAAGAAATGTATACATAAGGGACTCATGCTATAAGCTGTGGTAACACTATAAAGCGTAAATTGAGACCCTCAACAGAGAGAAACGGAGTGAGACAGGGTCAACCCCATTCTCATTACTACTTAATATAATTTTAGAAACAGTGATTAGAGAGAGTGGTAATGTGTAGTGGAGTAATATACAAGGTGCCAAGCAATTGGCTGGCATACGCTGATGATATCGCTTTAATGGTCAAAACGGAAAGAGGTCTGAAATTTATGGTGAAAAGATTGGCAGAAGCTGCAAACAGAGTAGGTTTAAAAATTAATGCAGAGAAGTCTAAATTTATTATCATGGGAGGCCCAAAGAATTTTGAACAAGCATGTTTAACAGTAGTGTCCGAAAATGGGAATGCAGATTATTTCAAATTCTAAATAAGCTATCTTACGAAACATAAATAAAATATTTTGAAAAACAGAAGAGCTGTTGAAGAAAGGGGAATGAAGTAAAATAACCTTCAAGGGCTGTAACTTGTTAAGGAGACAAAATTGTACCAAGGTAAGATTTGTACTGGCTTACTTTGACCCAAGGAATCTATTAACATATGTCCCATTCATTACTGGACACCCTGTATACATTAAAGTTGTGAATTGTGTAATTGTGCCCCACTATAAATAAGGAGTATTATTAAGCCGTATTATTGCTTTAATGTTTTACTAAATTGGTTTACCGAGAGTATTTGTTATTGTGTACTCTTGTTACTGCAGTAAGTTCATAATAAAAAAAAAATTGTTGATTTGTGTCTCGATGTTTCGTGCTGAAATAAAAAAATTTTGAAGGAAAAAAGGTGAGTATAAATACTGCTTGATGTAATAATATTATTACAATAATTAATAGTTGATAAATTATATTTAGCAACAGTGATATGGATAAAAAATTTATTAAACATAGTTAGAAAATAATGTATGTGGCAACAGCCTTCGTCGGGCACTGCGGTAATTATCAAAAAGTCACATGCTTATCTACATGTTCTTTATCTATGATTTACTATATATTTACTATAATTACTTCCACATCCAATGGATGGAAAGCACTGTATTGCAAAAAAACTATTCAACATTTTTTATTTGCTCACTCCCTTTAAAATGGTCAAAAACGTAGAAAAACACAAAATTTAAGCAAAAAAATTTCTTGTCTGTGTGGACGCGATAACTTTCGAAAGACTTAGATATGAAGTTGAAATTTGACTTGCATATAAATCTCAACTACCCAAAGCGACCTATTGTTTTTGAGGTAAGTAGGGTATCGGGAAGGGGGATAAATTGTGGAGTAACTACCTTTTTTGAAAATTTTTTTTTTTTCGTTTTAGTATTGTTAAATGTCATTTTTTGTATCTGCGTTTTTATTAAAATAAAAGGTGTTTTTGTACGTTTATTAATTTCTTGCTATGTTTAGAATCGCTGTTAATAAGATAAAAACTAAAATCGAAGCGAATGCGTATGCGTGCGATTAATTGTTTTGGCGAGAAATATCAGCGTCGCGAGGAGATGCAAAAGTAGGCAATGAGTATTGATGTGTCRTTTTTGACAGAGAGAAATGTTCTTGATTTTGGCTCAGAGAGAGTAAGGTCTTTGGCCATGATGAGCCTCGGGCAGTGAGAGTAAGGTCTTTGGCCATGATGTGCCTCAGGCAGTTTGAAACCCCTAGCGCAGAGTGCCCGGTTAACAGCCGTGGTTCCTTCGAGTGGGTGACTTGCATTCCGGGGGGTAATGCGGGCTGCTCGAATGACATAGTTCTGGTGGAGAGGGTAGCCTTATTAGGTGCCCCCGATACGGGCTATTGGAATGCGACCCTATAGGCCTTAGGGTGAGCCTTCGGGGAAGCCTCTACTATTTCAGGTTGACACTAGCTAGTTGCTGAAGAGAGAAAACTAACAAGGTATTCATAACCACCATTGATAAAGATGTAATCTCAGGGATGAAGCCATAGACAGGACAAGGATGAGGCCCTGGGGTGAAAACCCCTCTGTGAGTCTTAACTGTATTCTGTTTGAGTTTAACGGATGAGTAACTTATGTTTTGTTTTTGCATCTCCCGCGCATATGTGAAACCGCCTTGTCTGTCCACCGGAGTGACCGTATTGTTATGACCCACGGATGAAGGCGGCGATAATGTAAGTCCTTCTTGATTATTCCCGCACTAGTTTTTCTATGTTTTTCAGTATCTGATTAGTAGTATAATTGCGAGTATTATTTGTCCCTATAAATTTTCGGTGCAGCTAACTGTTTAGAAGATAGCAAAAAAGCGTCTCTTAAACAAAAGAACTCATAACTTATATAATATACAAATAAAAAAATAAAATAATAAAAGCGTAAATGTCATTTTGACAATTGGATGTGGAAGTAGCAGCAGTTATTAAGCACGGTATGTGAATACGGTGGTCATATAATCTCCGAGTATTTATTTGATTCAAACTATTACTATTCAATTGAAGAAAACACAAATTAAAAACTTACCTCTTTTAAGTTCAAGAAAAACTGTTGAATCAAAGACCTCTTCTGAAAGTACCAAAACCTCTCTGCCGGACTGTAAACTTTGACAGGTGTTTCGATTTGAAACCTGACCGGTTCCTGTATCCCCCTAATAACCAAATCAACAGCAACAGTCATATAGAGATGTTGGTCCTTGGGTGTTTCAACATTCAAAGGTTCAAATGAGGGTTCAGAAGGATCCCAGCTAGCACAAACATATGTACAACTGCGGTCCACATTGGCAGGATTTTTCAGTCCCATTTGCTCTTTCTAAAAACTTTTACTGTTTATCTTTTAGTCAAAGAAAAGTGTTATTTACCAACCATTTCTAACAGCTGCATGTCTGAGTGACGTACATGTCTACCTGCTGCTACCAGAACCCCAAAACATCTTTCAATGAGGAGCTGAGGTCCGTTATCAGATACCTGTCTTATACTTAAACACAGCTGTTTATCTAGACTAGCACGCAACTTAAATCCACTGCGATCTTTGGCTACTGTTGAAAAAGTACCCTAAAACAAAAATGATGTTATTACATTACATTCGTAATTAGTAAATGTTGTATGTAATTGCATTTGTAATATGCAGTGAAGTCCAGATATTAGGAACCCATCATATATTATTAAAAAACTGTCGGTTACAATGAACTGAAAAAAAATATGTTTTTGTAGAGAGCGAATTTTATGAAATTTGCATATTTGGTATTTTATGCATATATTTATTTTTAAGTATATCTTTTTAGAGCTATAGAATAAATAATTTGACAAGTATCTAATTTTATAACTGCTTTTCATATTTTACAACAGTTTTGCATAATATATATATTTCACATTTTTCAGTATTGTCTAAGTAGAGTTAACCCTAAAAATAAAGAGACAAACTACAGTTAGGAATTTATAAACATTTAAAAATACAATCTCCTGAAGACATAATTCTTGTCCGCCACTGCTACTACCACTACCACCCCAAGACAAGAATGTCTAATTCCCAGCAAATTAATTGTGGTGGGTAACGACGTCATCGATTTTTTTAAATGTTTTTAACCATTTCGATAGATCCTTTTTAATTGTGGAAATGGTAATAGCAAAATATTAATTGTTATATAAGAAACCTTTTGTACAACTTTAACAARAATAAGTAAACAACGTAAATTGTAATAGTATAAATATAAAAGTCTWCATTTTAATGTAATGTTCAAAGTGCCAAATGACGATTGTCTGTCTGCTTTTTGTTAGTAATTATAATTACTTTACTTACTTATCAATTCAATTTTTTACCACAATATTGTTTAAGAAATAAGCAATATTCTTGCAGCAATGAAAGGCACTTTCGTTTTTGTTTTGCTATTAGATAAGCTTCGAATAGGTATAGTTTTAGTGACTTCTAGTGTTTAGTATTTTTTAATGAAAGTGTAGATAGAGAATAACTCATCGCTGCCACACTGTGTCAACTATCTTTATAATTTTAAAATTTCGTTAACTTTAATAATTAGTTAATCTAACAAAAGTGCAATAACAACAAATACCATTAAACATACTAACAAATTCTTAAGTGTATTTAATTATTAAATTTAAAAAACAATATTTGAAGTCCATTGAAGATAAAGTATTTAAAAAATTCATTTTATTTTTTAAATATTATCACCTGCAAATATTTTTTTGGACACCCATCCCCATTTTTAAAGAGTACAAAAAGACCTTCAATTTGACATATCACTTAATTACTCAGGTTGTACCCAAAAAACTAACTATTATAATTAAAATATTTGATTTATTACACTATTGTAATTGGGTTATATAAAGCGGTATTTGCTATTTGCGAACACGCTTGTAGATGTTGGAGAATGGTTCGGTGTGAGAAAAAGCTTTTGCGGATAGATTAATTGAGTGTTCATAATTTGTTAAGAGGGGCATTTACTTGGAGCGATCGAGCAGAAATGTAAACTATGCAACCCGTATTACCAGTAGGGCATGGGACGTAAGAGGGTAGCTGATAGGTTGAAATCACGCAAAGATCAGACGGGCTAAACTAATAATCGGAAAATTGCTGACTGTAGCGTGTGCATAAAAAAGTAAGCATGATATTAGTAACTTACTATGATATTATACCAGGTTATTCAAAATATGGAATAACCCATTTATTTCTGTAAATATGAACTATATAACATTTCATTCTAACTGCATGTCGACTATGATTTCTGGAGGAACTTTTATAATAATTTTCATTCCGCCTCCCCATTGCTTCGGCAGACAGTAAATTAATGTGAAAGAGCTTTTAACATTAAACTTGTCACGTGTATTTAGACATACAATCTTAGAAATCCAGTCATATCGGAATAGATCGTATACCGCTCGATCATTCCCGACAGGATTGTATCTTAGCTTCACTGTTCACTGGATACCACGGGACGGACCTGGTGAGGATGGGCATTCACATTCTGCTCTCTTGACGGACTCGTGTGAAAAGGGTTTGCGGTTTTGATTTTTTGAAAGTTTTTACTCATTTATCGTGCTCATGTTTTTGGTAGTGTACAAAGAAATATGTAGCTACAACGTGGAGTTCGAATTTTTCGTTTATGTGCTTTAGTTTTCGAGAAATAGCTCGCCAAAAATACGCATTTTTAAGCAAAATATAACAACAAATATTTACATTACCGTACCAAATTTAGAAAAAACTCGAACTCTATATTGTAGCTACATCTTTTGTCATTGCAATGTGAAAATTTCACTTCGAAAAATTTTCGAATAACTCGGTAAAATGTAAAACGGTAGGTGCTTAAAATGACCCGCTTCGCTCTAGGTAAACGCCCCTCTTAATGTAACTGTCACATTTTTCAAAATTTTGCATACTACCTTCCCAAGATGTTATAAAGGAGTCCATTTTTTTAATTTTGAATACCACCAAAATTTTCTTTTTAATTTGTTAAAAAATTAATATGTAGTAAAAAATTTGCAAACATTAAAAATTGGGTCCCTTCAGAACACTAAGACCTTTCATTAAAAAAAAATGGTTTAAAAATTAAAAATTTAGTAATATTATGTGTTCTTTTTAAATAAGTGTTTATAATGCTCAAGCTTGCACTAATCACATGAAGTTAGTTGATAATGTAATATGACCTTAATTACATACAAAAACCTTAATAATACTAAGTAAATGTGAGACCTTTTTATTCAACACCTATATCAATATTTTTTATTAGAAATTTCGTAATATATATCAACTTGACTGCCCTGAACTTACTAAAATATTTTTGTTTACATTTAGTCATTTCAATACAAGTCTTATCAGCCTTCTTGTTTATTACACACTACTGCTATTAAAGCACTAGCCACTGTTTTTTTAAAGCCTAGACTAATTTCCACCAATTGTGATATCAACATTCACAATAAATACATTCACTAAACAAATATAAAATAGCTTATGGAAAACTAATAAACAGATAAGTTTCATTATTTATTAGCAAACAAGTTGAAAAAGTAGGGCAGCACATGAATGTTTAATATAAAAAAACAAGCAAAATAGATAAATAACAAATAAAAAAATAAGGATAAATATTAGGTTAACAGACTAACAAATGTAATGAAAAAGTATTGGCGATTTTGAGCAGGATTTGAACCCCTGATCTTTTGAACACAAAAAAACATTAAAAACTACAGAGTAAATAAAACATAGGTGCACTGCAATATTATACCAAAATGCGCTGCTTTTCCCAGAATTTGTACTGTTTATTGTATGTTGTGAAATAATGTACACTTCTCTAACTTTTTTCAACAGTGCAGAGTGAGTCATTGTACATGGTGGTTCAATAGGCGTAGATGACTTAATCTTTTGAGTATTATGGTTTAAATACCTGTGTGTATTTTAACACATTAATGTCAAATGTAATTTTACATTCATAAGCACTAATATAGCATGTTTCAGTGAAAAAAGTAATATTTAAGAATGCATAAGTACAAAAATGTGATTCAGTTTGTTTAAAAATCATACATTAAAGTAATGTGTATTACTGTAGAGTGTATGATGTGTGTTTCATGTGTTTCACTTCAATAACTCAAAAAAAATAAAGAATATCACTGGCAACATAAAGAATGCAAATCCTTAAACATTCTTACCTTTCCTTCATCTTCCTTTATTTCTAAAGCCACTTCAAACACATACATTAATGTTCGAGCTTCAGGGAGGGTAGTGATGGAACCAGTCATGTCAGCAACAGATGCAACTGAACTAGTCATGGACTTTGGAACACGCTGAAATGCCTTTGCAAAACAAGCTGCAAATAAACATTTTTATAGTTAAACGTTGCCACAGTTTGTTGAAAACAGGTAAAGCAAGAGAATATTTTTACATATTAATACCTCTAAAATGATATAGATGGCAGAATATAAAATACAATTTTTTTCAGTAACTGCCGAATTTATAAAAATCAAGGTTCTTGTTGCTGTTGCTTTGCCGTCTTAGCACTAGTAACTACAGCACAGCAGTACAGATTTGATATACAGCGCTGCCTGTCATATTAAAAAACAATATTTTGATTAGATAATTTAGGTAATATACTTATTTAAGACAACATATTCTGTTATATTATTCTCAAAATAAAGCTGTTATTAAAAAAAAACATTGCAGGTAAATCTGTAAACACAAGAAAGATTTTAAGGGTTGAATTTTGTCCTTGTTGTCGACTAACTGGGATCCTAAGCTAGCTACAGCTGAAAAAGAAAATTATTTTTATAAAGTAAAGCTAAATCAGAATTTTAGAAAAGTAGATCACTTAAAAAAAATGTTGATAAAATCGTTAGGAGGAATAGAAGGAAATATATTGTTCACATCGAAAGAAACAAGAAAAGATTCCTTAAGAACATTTAAACTACTGATTTTGTTAGTCAAATCCAAACTGTTTTTGTTTTCTGAGATAACGTCTAAATTGCTAGTCCGATCGAGATGGCAAAGGCATTTGTGGGAAAACAACCATTTGCTAAGTGTTCAAAGGCTGAAACATTTGGGTCAAGGTCAGAAGGACATAAATAATCTGTAATCCTCATGGATTCAGGCATACTTCGCTTTAAGAAGTTAAGTCTAACTGAACATAGTATCAATGATGTAAAGATAAAACTATCTGCCATTATCTGAATGCAGTCTGCCAAACCATCTTCGGATTAGTGGTAGTACAATGTAATTATGAAAGTTATAAAAAAAGAATTAATCAATACATACCTGAAACTCTAATAACCGCTTCTGCAATGTCACAACGGAATACATGGCACTGAAAAATGGCTGATTCCTGTGTATCTCCATGAGACCATGTAAAAGCAAAACAACTTGCTTCAGGAGTATCTGCGGCTCCACGAGCATAAAAAAGTATGCGATGGATTTCATAACGAGATATCACAGAATTCGTGCTTGCATCATACAATCTAAAATGTCAAAATTCAATAGAATATTAATATTTTGTTATCTACTAAAAATCAGATAATGTAAAAATCGGTTTCAAGACAACAAATAATAAACAGTAATACAGAAAAAAAACAGTACAAAAATATAATAGTATGAAATTGGAATGGCAAATATAATGTAAAAATGTGAATAGAAAGAGTACTGAATTATTGTGCAATATTCAATTGTGCAAGAGCCTGTTTTTGGCCATGTGTCAGTCAATCAGATGCAAATTCACTTATTTAATAGTAGTCCAGTTTATAATAAAGACATGTGGGATTTCTGCAGAAAGTATTGAAAAAAACATGAAAAGGTGCCTAAAGATGGAAGATCAGAAGAATTCAAGTATTTAACTTTTTTAAAAGCACTAAGTACTTACACAACTAATCCTTGTGAAGAACATGGCACTGATACAGCAACCTTTATACCCTGTTCGGAGCTTTGTTCATTGAGTATTGCCATATTGCGTTGAATTTCAGCCTCTGATTTAGGAGCATTTATTGCAGCTGCTCCAAGATATGTGACACCAGCAAATATAGTGCAATCCTGATCCACATCTGAAACTTAAAAAAATAAAATATTAAAAAGAAAATGCTGTAATGACTGCTTATTATAAATCACTACAAGGCTGCAAAAGTCACCCATTAAAACCGAAGTCCATAATAAAATGAAAAGTATTAAAATACATATTTAAAACACGTAAAAGCATAAAAACATTACAATTTAATGTTCAGTCACAAAAAATCTGAAATTTGGTTTGAATCGGAATTTAGATGTATAGGGTGAGTCCCATTTTCGTTGTAATTGTAGGGTACCTAGGTAACTATTAATGCTAGAGCGTTGTGGTTTCAGCATTACTGTATTACTTTTCTTATGTGAGTTGAGCTGTACTATCGCCATTTTTGTATCGCCTTTTGTTTTAAAGCTATATCCAACTTTTAAAAAATGTAACATATAAAGTTGTTCAAGTAGATTGAAAGAATGATAGTGTAGTTGAAATTAATGTATGGAGCTTGATTTTGAAAGGTTAAATACTACTAAAGGGATGAATTAAAAAGCTTGAATACAACTAGTTGGATGAGATGGAGTTGCTGTTTCATTAAATAAACGACAGCAGAAAAACTAGAAAAATACTGTTAGTCAAGACAACAGCATTGTTTTGTTGTTTGTGTAGAAGCATATGTTCGGTTATGAGAATCATCCTGACAATTGTTAAATTATAAAAGTATACTGATCTGCAATTATGTATAGTTAAATTCTTACACTAGACTATGTATGGGGCTATATATCATTTTAAAATATGATTAATCACCATACTGACACTAATGATAATAATTATCCCATGCATTCATTACTGATAAGGCAAAAGAAAAAGTGATGACAAGGCATCTTAAATCTGTACACGTGTATATTCATGTAGATAGTTAAAGTTGTAAGTTTAAGCCTTTTAACTCTCATTTGTTGCTTTTTAAATAATAACTACCAATTCTGCTTGTAAATGCGATAAACCTAGAACGTTTTATTTAAATTTTTTGTTCTAAAGAGCATCAAAATTCCTTTTCATAAGCAACAGCAACAGTTTTATACAGTAACAACGCCTAAATCATATTATTCTGTATATTCTTAATGCATAATTAATATATTTAATATCCCAAATAACTTCAACAAATTTTAAGCCTTAGAACAAAAATTCTTCAGGAAAACACATTATTTATGATTAATAATAATTTTCCTGCTGATGCTCATTCAAAATCTAAAGTGAATTCTTAAAGAAGTTTGTAGCATCCATGAAGCAAATACATGCCTTTAAATGTTCCGAGCGACAAATACTATTTTGACAATGTGCTTTAAAAAAAATCTATGTCTAGCCTCCGAGTACTGGTAACCGCTTTTATCCCGGTAAAAACAGTGACATCAACTTGATGACGGAATTTACTGGGAATTGCCCATACCAACACCAATTTTGAATTTTGTAACCTGTATACTGCAGGGAAAGTACAACTGCCATGTAAACGTCTTAAATGATTCTGAGCACTATTTTTGAGGTATGCCTATGAAAACTAATAAAACAAGACACACTTTTGAAGTTTTTCCAAAATTCTTAAGTACTGACAGAACTTAGAAGCTCATCGACATGATAATCCCCTGTATCGTTATAATTTGTGAAAATAATAATTTTCAATCCGAAATAGTGGCTGCGTTTACTAGCTAATGCAATAGGCAAAGCATATACTTTGGTTTCTGGAGGATGGATTGATACAAAGTGTATATTAAAGGACAAAGACCAATTAGATGAAGAAATGGTCAAGGAATGTTTTGCCAGCGCGAGTGCTATAATTTGCATATTCCATTTAATACGTAGGTACATTTGGCAGAAAAATTTCATGTATAGCCCAAAAGAATATTTCTTAGATCTGGAAATATTGTGGCACATAATTTGTGCCAAAAGGAACAAAATGCGATATGTAAGTGTGCCAAAAGCACTTTCTTTTAAAGAGTTGCGTAGTAACTAAAACATCATCAGTTTTGGCATACTTTATGCATTGCAATATTTCTGGAATTAAAATGTATTCGTCTGGTATAACCCCCTAAGGTTGACATGATTTTTTTCTGTCAAATGTACACATTGAATGGAATATGCAATTATAACATTAGCGCTGTGCAAATATTGCTTGACAGCTTTTTTTGACTGTCATTATAAATTTTGTATTAATTCATCCCCTCCAGAAACCAAAACATGCCTGTTTTAATGAACAAGTAAACACAGCCACTATTTCTGACTGGCAATTACTATATTTACAAATTATAACATGCGGGGGATTCCTACAATGCAGTGCACTGGTAAGCTTGTAAGTTCCGTCAATATTAAAAATTCCAGAAAAGCTTTTAAGTGCCTCTCGTTTTATTAGTTTTTATAAACATATCTCTAAAATAGTGCTCAGAATCACTTAAGATGTTTAGGTGGCAATTGTACTTTCCCCGCAGTGTATAGGTTTCAAAATTTGGTAATGTATTTGTCACGGGATGTTTTATATTGGATAAATAATAATAAAGTTTAAGTTACTACATAATACATCATTTATACAATTATACAAAATAGTTCTGAAACAAAAATATAACAGCATAAAAGATAAGTTCTCAGCATAGCTGATTTTCAAAACTCCCTAAATAATTCTAAGTTATGTCTGTGTATCACAAGTTATACCAACACCGTTACAAAACATAACCCAAAAATCGAATCAACCGTATACAAAACCTGAACTAAATACAAGTTGCCTGTTAATGCAGCAAAATATTCATAGGCTTATTTCTAAAATTCTGCTGAGTTGTGCGATTAGTGAATAATGCACTGTATTTATTTAAAATTTTTAAAGCCACAAAATCACAGTTACCTTCAAATTTTGCTGTCCTGTGTGCAGGAATTGAGTAACTGCTATTATTCCATAAGTTTAGATCATGCTCAACGCTTCTAGTACTCTGTCTAACAAATACCTTGGTTCAACAAACTACACAGAAATGTAATTTAAGAATACCTAAATTTATATAATGGCCTGTAATATGTTGCCTATAGTTTATGTTATACAAGTACCTAAGACAAGAGTTCTGGAGCAGTTGAATTTTCTTCTTAAACTGTTTACTTAAGAAGATGTAATAAACGATGCTGTAGTAGTCCACATGACTCAAAATAAGACTGTTACAGAGTTGTTATTCGAGATTTGGTGGTAATTCTTTTTTGTATCAGAACAAAGCATTTAACGTTACATTTAATATAGATTTGCTTTCCAACATTTTTTTCACCTTCTTTTTACTAGCGTCTAATAACAATTTTCTCGCTTTCTCTTTTTCATATGGCAATTTTTGTTGCTGTGGCAAATAATCAAACACTTCAGAAGATTTTGCTCATCGAAAACACACTTGACCTCATAAAACTTTAATTCGGAGTTAATTAATCTCCTTATTCTCCAAGCAGCAGTCAATCAAAAGTCTCTCAAAAAAATTGAAAACTGATCCATATTCATCMACGTGGAATAATATCTTTCAATATTTTGCGTGTGTATGGATGTCATACAGAATTAGTGAACGTCGAACTTCTTTAAACTTGCAAACTATTTATCCAAGAAGAATTTCACGCCTGCATTACAGTCTCCCACAAGATTCATATAATTATACAAAAGTTCACCGTAAAAATATGGTATTAGGTATGTAAAGGCATCCACACATCAACATCAATGCACCAGTTACCCACACATCTCTTCCCGGTTAACGTCACTGTTTTTATCCAAATAAAAGTGGTATCCGAAACCGGGAAGTTAGGCAAAGTGTTAAAAAAACTAGCTCACCRTTTGTATTTGTATCAGAACACATGTTTATAAACTTTCATTCATTCAATAGTTTATTAAATCAAAAGTTCAACGATTATATGTATATATAGGTATCTAATTAAATAATTACTGCCAAATCAATATTTATGTTTAAAGGTCCGCTAACCATAGGATCAATTATTAGTTATAATAATGTGCAATTGTTTGATGACCTTGTGTGATACCACTGACTGATATAAATAAATGATTTACAGATATAGTACAGTTATGGCTTTTTAAATGCATCACCTACCTTCTTCATCACTATAATCAGGTTTCATCTCATCTTGCTTCTCCGTTGGGGATGCCTGACAGCTGAGGGGATCTGATATTGGATCAACCACACAATCGTAAAATAACGACTGACCAACTTTTTTCGTGTCTTCAGAAATCACTTCTTCCATTTTAGTTTCACGCTCTTGCAGCACTTCTGTAAGAGCTTCTTTCAAACCGTTCAAATCACCACTGCCAATTTCCAAGGTTGGAGTCTTACTAGTGCCAGGTTTATCACTGACAAAATCAAACTCGTCACTGGTTGCTACAGATTCATTTGATTTTACACTTAGGCTATCCTCCATAACGAACTGTAAGGAATATTGATATATTGTTGCATTGCACTGCTCCTATTGTTGAATGTAAAAAAGTTTTTGGCATTTTAAGAACAAAAGTGCAAAAGAAAAGTGAAACTCACATTTTTAGCAACAACAGTGTTTTTGTTCCATGACAATGTCGCTTGATATCCAAGCACAAAAGTCTGCACGTAGAATTTTACCAATTTGTTGGAAATAAATAGTGGATTTAATGATTTGCTTAGTGCTTATTGTTATATTGTTGTTATTCTGTAATGTCAATGATATTACGTCACATCTGACGTCTTCCATGTATATACTTCGCTTCATCCATACAGTAAAGAAATATCCATACTGGGGGTGTTTTGAACTAATTGTAACATACCTATTATCTACCGGTGGTATTCACGGATTAAAAAAATACTAATTCAATATGTACTAGCGTACTAGTATAGCTCGAAATCAAAATATATAATACAATAAAATAAATAAAAAAGTATAAATGCAAAATCATTGGGCTTGGTTAAGGGCAATAACAAAAAAAAATTGCATTCTGTATATGTAAGCATATACCTAGTTGTAGAAAAAAATCGATTATCTAGGTATCTCAGTCATGAAGTAACTTATTACTTATGTAGTTTAGCTACTGTAATTCCAACACAGGTGTGAGGAGTTGCAAAATTACTTATTATTGCACATTTATTATAAAAATTCGGCAAATCGGTGTTTGTATTGGGTGAAATTCGAGTTGCTAACTAAAGTTTTGTAAATTTCGGGACAATGACGAGCGCTATATTATTATATTACTGCTATCCAGCATTTTGTTAACTAGATACCTATTGAAAAACTTTTTTAAGTTTACATATACCTAGTTAACAACTTTATTTGAAATTGTACAGGATTATTAGGAGAAATTGCCAGAACGGTCGATTATTTCAAAAGATACCGAAGTTAGCAAAAAAGGTTTAATATAAAAAGTTGTATAAGGCTGTTAAAAATCTACATATCTTGAATAAATTGGAATATATAGATTCACCCACAAAGTTGTGGAGAATTAAATGTATATTTTTTTAAATCGAACACCCTGTATATTATTACTTATTTTGATTGCTCTTGTCAATTTTGAATAGTTTTATTAACCATTCGTTATACCAAAATTCATTCGTTTCCTAGATATCTGCCTTTCAAGTAATAACCGATAATAATGCGATATTCGAACATAGGAAAGGGTGGGTCAGATAAGACAATTTTTTTTAAATATGGACCACAGAGGGACGAGGTTTCAGGGTAGCTCAAGTTTGCTGTCTCTAAGTGGTCCATATTTAAAAAAAAAAACTCATTGTGACCCACCTCCACCTACATTTGAATATTTGCATTTATATCCGTTATTATTTGAAACGCCGATATCTAGGAAACTAATGAATTTAGGCATAACATGTGGTTAATAAAAAATGTTCAAGATTGACAGAGAGATCGATATTAGTAATAATATACAGGTTGTGCTATTTAAAAAAATATAACTTCAACTTTCTACAACTTTGTGGGCAAACCTGTATATTCCAATTTATTACAAATATGTAAATTTTTAAAAGCCTTACAATATTTATATAAAACATTTTTTGCCAACTCCTGTATCTTTTAAAATAATTGACCGTTCTGATAATTTCTCCTAACTCTGTATATTCATTCTCCACCCTTCATCAGACAATATGTTTCTTACACATGTCCATAATACTTCATATGAAGAAAATATGAACCACAGAAAAAAATTTAAATAGCTCATGCATTACAAATGAGTTACGGATGCGTTGTTGTGTCGCATTAAAAAAAACGTATAGTAGATAACAGGAGAAAGTAGAATTTCTGAAAAATTCAAGACTTCTAGGTTCGGTGTAATAACAGACCCCCTGGTTGTGTGATTAACAAGCAGTTTTTAATCACCATTAAGATTTTTGGAATAATAGAATAAAAAGTATTTTTAATATTTAATTTATTTGTATAATAAATGTATTTATTAATACATATTTTTGTTTTTTTAATGTGATTATTTTAAAAAGCAAGTTATTGACTTAACTTCTTATATCCTAGTGTTGGTTTAATGATTATAGCATAGCCAAATATTTTTACTAAAAATTGATAGGTAGGTGGTTCTCTCGATTTGTTTTTTCATATTGTTCTTGAAAAACACCATATTATGTTCATTTTAAACTGAACAAAGATCAAAATGAGTATTCTAAATCCTTTCATATTGGATAATCATGCAGAATACAGCTAGAGGCAATACTATATTTTAATAATTTCTTAAAACAAATTTGTTTGTTATGTCAATTACATATAGATAAATAAAGCCTCTGTACAGTATTTATGTTACGCAGTAGGTACCTACATCTTATACCATCAGCGAGTATCATAACAGTACTGTTTTTACTGACACTGTAGAAGAATAGTCATGACAACTAAGCAGAGTTTTCATGTTGCTTGCTCATGTGAGCGCAAAGTGATCCGGATTGAGCAAAGCAACACCCACAAATTGGACAGACATAAGGTTTCACGCCGGTGTGGGTGTTTGAATGGTTCTTCAACTGAGATGTGTCGGCGAATGACTTGAAACAAACTGTACAGCAGTGACGTTTCTCGCCTGCAAAATAAGGAATTACTACACTCACATGACATACTGCATAATAAGTACTTGCCTGTGTGAGTACGTATATGGGCACTAAGCTGACTATGTGTTTTGTATTTTTTCTTGCAATTTGGAACTTTACACTCGAATGGTTTTTCACCACTGTGGGTACGCAGATGAGTAGTTAAATCAGTTGAAGTGCGAGAACCTTTCCCACACAATGAGCATATATACCTTCTTTCACCTGTATGTGTTAATTGATGTGTAGCAAGTCCACTTCCACTTGAAAATGTCTGCTCAAAAAACAATTAAAGTAGTAAGATTTTCGTAGAGTGAATAACAGTTTCATTCAGTAAAAATCGCAAACGATTCTGATTATAAGAGGGTAATCACATTAAAGGTATATTGAAAAGATTTTTGATTTTAAGACTAACAAGTAATGAAGGGCTTTAAAGTGCAGTTGGAAATGTGTGCACCTGCATGATATATGTAGACTTTAAAACTTATTTTTATACTCAAAAATCTAAKTGGAATGATTAAGGAAATAATACTGTAGGTAAAACCAGGACTGGCGCCTGGAGGATTCCAGCCCTGCACTTTGGAAAGCCCCGTGCATTTTGAAAACTTGCAGATATTACCCCTGTAGCGGATTTGTCATATTTGTCATTTTATATTTTTTGTATTGTTTATAAGGTGCTCTACAATTCTAATCATCAAAGATTTCCCAGTTTGTCCTACATAAAGTGCAGCACATATGCCAGAGAGGTTTTTATGTAAATTAATGGTTTAAAGGAAAAAGAAAAATGCAACTTAAATTTTGTTAAGTATTAAAGGTATAACTTWTCTACTAATAATAATTTGGAAAATTGTTGTTATAAACAATTTTTAAAATCACACCAAGCTGTGTAACGTGGGTTCTTTTTGGGTTCTAGCCAAAGTCACCTTTTCACTTTAAGAACTTTTATTGTAGGCACATGGTAAGTATACTTTAAAATGATGAACGTGAGTATTGGAATAAAACAACTTGTTAATATGAAAAGACAAAGAATAGACTAGAGCTGCGGGCCATAAGGGTCACACAGCAACAACGCGATTACAATCCAACTTCTAACTAAAATGTCTTCCCGGAACCGGAAACATCAAACGTTAGTGGGGGGGGGGGGGCAATGGATATGCAGAGGTTGCCATCTAGTGGACGTCGCGTTACAGCTGTATGGGTAAGAGATATTTTAAAGAGTTTTGAAATAATAGATCACTTAAAATTTTAATACAATCTTCAAATGAAATAAATTTTTAAGATTAATGGAAATTAGGAATGAAATTAAAACAAAATTAAAGCTAAATCAGAATTTTGACAAAGTAGATCACTTAAAATTTCAATACAATCTTTAGAAGAAATAAAAGGAAATAAAGTTCTAACATCTAAAGAACTTATAAATAAATCTTTATGAATATCAAGACTACTGAAAAACTACTGTGAGTCAAATCTAAGCAGTTTTTTATCGAAAAAGAATTATCAAAATTCAGAACTTTACAGAAAGTTAATTTTAACCATTTTGCTAATTTGTAACAAGGAGAGTTTACATTAATAAGACAACCCTCTTATGAATTTTAGGATGACCACGAAGTCTAGGTGTTGAAAGGTTCATATAAATAATCTGTGACTTCTTGCAATTAAAACAAATTCAAACTGGCTCAACTCTATCTAACAAATCCTTTAAATTTGAATTAAATTTCTCTGATCACTTTCAATTGAAACAAAGTTTCCATCATTGAGAAACTTACTCATCTTTATCTAAAATAGGGAGACAATTTCGTTTATCAGCTTCAGAAAATAATACATTACCTTTAACTTTCTTGTTCATTTATAAAAGAAATTTAAATTTAGCCGAATTGATGTTAGGTTGCTTATTTATTTCCTTTTTATTTTTTAGTAGTTTTATTTAAAACTGCAAATAAACCTGGTATTTAGTGTTTATAAATTCACAATTTAGATTTTCAAGAATAACATCACAATCAACCACAAATGAGTGATTATCATTATTGCTAATGTTTTTAGTCAGAATAATTTCAGTCCCTGATTTAATAATTCATATTCATATTCTTTATCTGGCAAACCAAAATTTAACAAATTTAAAACTCTATAATGAAAATTATTAAATATGTATCTTATATAAAGTATGGTTAACCCTATATGAAGGTCTATTTATGTATTTTTGGACTTGATGGTTACTGTGCAAACTATGTAACTTATCTTTGAATTTGGAATGAAGTTTTTTGGATAATATAGAAACAATATGTATGTAAAAATGTATATATTCGTTTTAAATGTTCATTCTAAAACAATCACTCAAATTTAATAAAAACATAGGGTTTCCTGCAAACAACTATGGGGTAAGCAATTATGTACATTTAAAAAAATTGCTAAAATGCTGTCATGACTGTTTAACTGTAAAAGGCCATTGCCAACACTCTGCACTTTTTAGAACATGCAATTAGTTTAAAAACAAAAAAATTAAGGTAATTGTAATGATTCATATTACCTTTGGACACAGTGAGCACAAATACGGTTTTTCCTGTGTGTGCGTTCGCATATGTAGAGTCAGTTGTGTAGATGTAGCAAAAGAATAGCCACAATTGCTACAGACAAAAGGTTTTTCTCCAGTGTGGGTCCTTATATGTGCTTTTAACGTATATGCATGAATGAATCTTTTACTGCATATGTTGCAACTGAAATTTTTCTCTCCACTGTGGATCTTAATGTGCTTAGCCAAACTTCTTGGATCTGCGAAACTTTTACTGCAAGTTCGACAGATTAAAGGACGTTCACCAGTATGTTTTCTCATATGAATCTGAATTAAATAACATTAATTATCTACCTGTTGATTTAATGTTAAAAATAAGAATCAAGCAACAACCATTTATCCCTTTACAAAATTTTAAATTATCATGCAGGTTTGGATCAAGCATCATAAACTATAACAATTTAAACAATATATTATATGCAAAATGCATAATAGATATAACAGTACAAATTGCATAGGAGTATAGATATTTAGTTATTCTTAAATGTAAAATAGTGAAAATGAATTAGTGAAAATCATAATTAAAATTTTAATTTGGAAGCTGTTACAAATTTTTAAAATGGATAGTGCGTAGATATTAAGTCTTTCATCATTTCAAAAAACGGTTTTTGAAAGATAAAGATCAAAGGGCCACTTACTCTCCCTTTTATTAAAAAAGCTATTAGCTAAAAAACAAATATCATTGTCTGATTATAATATTAAAAAGGAATACACATAGTACCTATACAAAACAAGAATTAGTGCAGTTGATTCCTGGGCTAATATTTAAGATTTAATTAAAACATACCTAGGACTGAGCCAATCGTTTTGTATCCTAAATTTATTTTTGACTTTTTTGTTAATATTTTGCACTCATATAGGTAGCTATAAGATTATTTTTCAAGTCTATACTATCTATAATCCACTTTGTGCTATTTGCCAATTAATCAAATTAGCTAAAACATTAATTGTTACATATAAAAGTATCAACCTTTAGTTCATTTTGGGCATGGTATTTGTTTCCGCACTGTATGCATTCAAATTTTTTCTCACATAAAACTACATGAGATCTCAAAATATGCATTTTTAAACAAGACTTTTTTTTAAACGTTTTACTGCATGTTTCACATATATGTTCATTTCTTTTCGAGTTACTGGATTCGTCTGCATCAATTTTCATGTAGTCAGCTTCATCTCTCACGGCAGCAGAATCAGACTAAAAGCAATACTTTTTTAAATAAAAATGTATGTTATCAATTTAATGGGAACCTACACCATTCATCAAATGATTATCTTTACTGTCTGACATAAGTGGTCTCGCACTACCTGCAATAAACAATCCCATAACTCACAGCAAATTTTTAACATTTTTTATTACCTCCATGTATCATTGCACTGTCATCATTAATGTGTTCTAATGTTGCATACTGCCGTAGTCTATTATCCGAGGTTTCTGCCTTTTGCTTAAAATTGTATGCCTGTGTCATTTCAAACACACAAGAATTACATATTTGAGAAGGTAGTCCATCGTTATTGTTAAGCTTTTAAAGGAAGAACAGTACAGCCAATTTAAAAATCATTGAAATAATATTTCATATTTGTTACCTTTAAAGATGTACACTGCAACAACATATTCAGAATGTCCTGTTCAAAAATTGATCGTGTAGTATTTTGTTGATATAAGCATATCCTGCACACATTTATACTTTGAAAATTTTTCAATTTTACATGAACTAATGTGTTATCATTAATTATTTCATGTCCTGGTGTATCCATTACCAAATACTTTTAAATTAAACGAAATGAAAATATTTTTCAGTGCTATATAATTAAATACAAATCAAATCTACTTAATTGCAGTTTTAGAGTTTTATTTGAATAAGAGGCGGTTATAGTTTCCAAACCAGTTAATGTTCATAATTTATTTTTAATTTTGAGGGTAACATATTTTATTATAAATAAAAGTGCCGCCATAACAAAAATGTCAAGAACCCAGGGTACGAAGTGTGTGGCTGTGGTGTGTGGCAGTGTTGCCAATCTTTGATGACCGGTTTCCGACATTTTTGTAAAATAAAAATATCTATACAATTTGTTTCTTTGAAAATACAAAAATTTTGAGGTAGTTTTAATACATTCCTGATTGCTGAATACGAATAAGCTAGGCAACTAATATATCTACAACTACAATGTAGGTACATTGTATTTACTACCTAATGCATAAGGTAATCCAAAAATTGTTTGGTGTGGCACCTACCTATCTTGTTACATGTTCTAGATAGTGGGTTTTTACCAGCGTAAATACTTAAAAGATAAGTTTCAATCATTGTTCTACACGCTGCTATACTTTTCATATGCAAAACCATAACTGCAGTCTATCATATATCGGAATAATGCTACGTTTTAACAATTTTATTAAAGACTTTCTTTAATATAGGTATTATTGTATACAAATAGATTTGCCGAGCATTTTATAGCCGCCAAACAAACACAGTAGGAGCCATATAGATCATTGGGAAATAAATAGGTACCATAGGATTATTAGTTTTTTGTCACATTACATAAAATATGTACAATTCATTTGTTGTAAATATGCATACCTACGATTAAACAATAAGTGTATGTACATATTTTCAAGAATTCTTTGAAATGAATATCTACTGAGTCTTAAAAAGTCTGTAATAAAAATAATAAGTCGTTTTTCTAAATCATTATTTGAACGCAATGCTTGGGCTGGTCAGTTTTTCTTCAGTTTAATTATTTGTTCCTATTAAAAAATATAATTGTTCCAACTTCATGTACCTTATATCTACTTACTTTAATTCAAATATCGATGCTGTATTTTTAATCAATGTTACAAATACGCTTTATTAATTTGTTTGTTGTTTTATATGATAATTAAGTTATTATAATACGAATACTTAATGTTAAAAGCTATTAGTCTTTAAACAAAATAACATAA
Source organism: Rhyzopertha dominica (assembly GCA_025024175.1). NCBI lineage: Eukaryota > Metazoa > Arthropoda > Insecta > Coleoptera > Bostrichidae > Rhyzopertha > Rhyzopertha dominica. Next base: position 25,301,460 of record QCXZ01000137.1, read on the forward strand.
GGTTAAAGATGGTAAAAAATCATCTCTTATTGGTTTCTATACAGTAATAACTTTGTAAAGCTTTATCAATAGGTATAAGTGCGTAACTACATTTTACTGATTATTATCGAACGTGCGCGTCTATGCGCTCATTTCTTGTACACTTATTTTGTGTGCGTATCTTAGGAGCACGGAACACTTAATACATTACCTCGGAAGTGCGAAACCAATTTGTTATCAACCATTTTTTGCACTTTCCTTTCGTATCTAATTATATGTTTCTCACTGTTGAGAACGCGATTGCGTTACTTCGGAATTAAAAAAAAGTAACTAGATACCTTTCTCATGTCTGGGTATTTTGCAGTTATAACAACTGAACACCCGGTCATTTTCTTGCTGTTTACATATTTTCACGAATTTAATTTCTAATCGTAACTACTACTCCCAAACAAACAAGTTATTAAATGCTATTAAGAAGTTTATTTATTGTTCAAAATCGATGTTTTTTCAACTGCAATCGCTAGGATATTTGGTCACTAGTAAAATAAGTTGAGTTATGAATAATTGATAGGGATGGCAACCGTGTGATCCACTATAGTGCCAGGAGAGCAAATGAACTACCGCGCTCATTTTATGATGTTACGGATAGTAATTATTGAAGGGAGATGGCTAAATACAATCTGTTGTTGTTAGTGCGAGAAACAAAAACAGTGAACGATCCATACAACACCACTGGACAACAACTGCAAACGCTTGCGCAATGCTAATGAGCTACTAACTTTATGATAAACGTTGGTTAGCTTTGTTTACTGGTGCTAACATAAGTGAAACATCCACCATTTTCCTGTTTTATGTGCATAAATCCGAAAGTTGTACGATAAAGATCTACTTATAATTTTGAAGACATGGATGACCCTGGAAGGATGATGGGACATGCCGGTGGCGGTTTATTACCGCCCCAACCCTATGGTATGAATCCTCAAGCCGAGGCGCCTACAGGAGGTGAATCGGAGCCCCGAAAACAAGATATAGGCGAAATTTTACAACAAATCATGAACATTACTGATCAAAGTTTAGACGAGGCCCAAGCACGAAAACATACATTAAACTGCCATAGAATGAAGCCCGCATTATTTTCAGTGCTGTGTGAAATTAAAGAGAAAACCGTGTTGTCTCTGAGAAATACGCAGGAGGAAGAACCACCAGATCCTCAGCTAATGAGGCTGGACAACATGCTCATTGCAGAMGGTGTGGCAGGACCAGAGAAAGGTGGAGGTGCGGGTGCTGCCGCTTCTGGTTCGGCTGCGGCTCAGGCAGGTCAACCAGATAACGCAATCGAACACTCTGATTATCGTGCAAAGTTGGCGCAAATCCGTCAGATCTACCACCAGGAACTGGAAAAATATGAACAGGCATGTAATGAATTTACAACGCACGTAATGAATCTTTTACGAGAGCAGTCACGCACACGTCCCATAACGCCGAAAGAAATCGAACGCATGGTACAAATCATACACAAAAAGTTCAGTTCGATACAGATGCAACTGAAGCAGTCAACCTGTGAAGCTGTCATGATTCTTAGGTCACGATTCCTGGATGCCCGTCGTAAACGCCGTAATTTTAGTAAACAAGCTTCAGAAATCCTGAACGAGTATTTTTACTCGCATCTGTCAAATCCATATCCAAGCGAAGAGGCAAAGGAAGAGTTGGCCCGGAAGTGCGGCATCACAGTGAGCCAGGTTTCGAATTGGTTTGGTAACAAACGAATCAGGTACAAGAAGAACATTGGAAAAGCTCAAGAGGAGGCAAATTTGTACGCAGCGAAGAAGGCAGCTGGTGCTTCACCTTATAGCGGTACTCCTACCCCGATGATGTCACCAGCTCCCCCACAAGATTCCATGGGATATTCGATGGGCTCTGCATACGACCAAAGCTCCGCATACGATGCAAGCAGCTGTGGTTATGACCCGATGCATCCACAAGAGTTGTCCCCCTGAGCTTACAATATGTTGAGACAGTAATGATTGTTCAGGAACTAATCATACAGTGGCTGAAACCTGTCAGCATTTAAGCTTTAAGTTCTATAATGATTACACATGTATACTTATATACAATTGTATACCAAGCTGTTGTATACGGATTTACAAGTTGGTTTGGTTTTGTGTTTTAAAGGATTTAATTGTCTGGTATTATGTAGTAAATATATGAAAGTTTATAGTATTTAAAGTGTCCTGCAATATTTGTATGTAGTGTATGTTGAATGTGTTTAAAGTGACGTATTTTTCTACGGAAAATGCGGACGGTGTATTAGATTGCGTTATTTGGTTGTGACATTGATCCATAAATGTTCTGAGATGCCTAAACAATATTATATTACAATTTTAAGTTACTAATCGTTTGCTTCATGCATAGTTTATGTACTTCCATGTATCGAATAAAGATAACTATTAACTAAAAAAATGTTTTGTATATAATACACATTTATTGTAAGAAAATTAAAAAAAAATTGCAGTTTATATTAAAATAAAAATTTATGGTGTATTATAGATATTATGTATATACCTATATTACGGATATATACTTATATACAGGATGAAAGTTGCACATTATTAAGCATAGTAATATGCTCTTTAGAAATCAAAATTATTATTTTTCAGTTTTTGAAAAACAAAGATTACATTTTCAGTACAGATTTATGTTAAGCAACATTTTTTTGTCAACATGATTATAAGTTTTTAACATGTTTCGTTCCCCTAAACTTAAACCATCAATTTTTAAATTTTTTATGGAAGTTATACCGAATGTGTGCTTCATCTAATACGAGTTCTTTTTGATTAAAAAAAAGTAATATACAAAATAAAAATATGTCTATTTCACAATCTATATTATATTTTGTCTAGTTTTTCTTGTTAACAAAAAGCAAATAGTGATTGTTGAATTAAAATTGTTGATTAAAAAAAAGTAATATACAAAATAAAAATATGTCTATTTCACAATCTATATTATATTTTGTCTAGTTTTTCTTGTTAACAAAAAGCAAATAGTGATTGTTGAATTAAAGCAATAAACGTAAAATTAAAAAGTGTCAAATTAGAATTTATGAGACGTTTTCCAATGAAGTAAAATATGATATAAAGCAAATTTATTACATCAGCAACAGAAATGTGCAAAATACTTGTGAAGCTTATCTACAAACATACCCTATGAGAAGCGTAATGAAAACCAATTTAAGCTGCATTGAAATTAATCAGAACAGGGATGTTTCTATAAAGAAAAAATAAGTTATGTCAGCAGTCTCTCCAAGAAAATCGAGATGCTATAGTCCAAATGTAGTTTGTTGTCGATCTTTCGTCCCTTGCTTTAACCAGCTTTAACCCGGGTATTATTTTTATTTCAGGTTAATAACAACCTGTCACTTTCAGCTTAAAAAATTTTCCTCATAGTGCAGTTTAGAAAACATTAAGAAAAGCAAATTATAAGCCCTACAAAATTCATGTCAGCCAGACTGTAGACATAATTTTGCATGGTGGATAAAATTAATTAAAACAGAATTTTTTGAATAGTGACTTATTGCTATGAATGCATTTTTTAAATTTAGGATTGTTTAATCATAACAATGAACACATTTGGTAAATTGAAAGTTAACCAGAACTATACATTTATGAAGCAACTCTAAATACATACAGGTACCTCCAGTTTTTTCTACTAAATCAGCTATGGGCGCAACAGGACAGTCCGCCAAAACATAATGGCATGTTAGTCAGGGCATGCTTAAACGAACTTTTTACAAATAAATGGATATAATCATGGTGCAATTGAATACCTAGCTTAGTCACCACATTTAAGTCCATTGTAATATAATCTGCGGGGACAATTAAAAATGTTGTTTACAAGCAACAATATGGAAATGTAAATGAACTATGAAACACTTATAGCAACCTGTCCATGCATTCCCCATCACACAATTCAACGAGCCACAAAACTGGTTTCTTCTCGAGCATTTGTTTGCAGTATGTTTATTTATAAAGTCCTTTGGTTTGCAGTTAAGAAAAAATAATCGATTAATTATTGCTTCTTACTAAAAACTGAGACATCAGTGTTAGAAATTTGTAATCATCATCATGTGCTTATAGTCTTTTTATTACTTTAAAAATAAGTCCATCGAAAATAAAAATGAAACTGTCAAGTTTTTGACTTCTCATTGGCATATTATTGCTGGGTTTAAGACTGCTCAGCTCAACTTTGCCAAATTTAAACTGCTGTTTATAACTTATGATAAGCGAGATCTCCAGGATAACCATCAAATTTAAAATTGCCTAAAAAAAAGTAAATTTCAATCAAAATATGTTTTATTAATACATAACTTAAAGAAATAAATATACATTCCATTTTATTTTGCCTGAAATAATAATTAACCTTGTGCTATGCCTTATTAACATTTAAAATACTGTCATTTTCTTCTTATCGTTCCTAATGCTCTGCTCATTTTTTATATTTAGTGCTTTGGCATGTAGACCTTTCAATTCATGCTGCATCTCAGTGAGTTTCATCTTCAAATTTTTATTTACTTGTGATCTGTTGTCGGAATGTCTAACCAAAGACTCCTTGATTTTGTAAATTTCTCGTTCCACCCGTTTTATGTCTTCATCTATTTTCAAACTTGCCACATTCAAATTCCTGCATGTTTCTTTCTTTATTTCTTCCCTGTGCTGTTTCTTGGTTTGTGATGCATTTTCCTTCTTATGACAATTCAGCAATTTATCATTTAATAGGTTGAACACATCAACTTTTTTTTGCTCTCGTTCATAAGCTTTCTGGTTTCTTAGTTCTTGCTTTTTTTGCAACCTTTTGAGTTTCTTTTCTACACTGAACAGGTCCTTATCTCCTCCCGCTCTTTCTCGTAAATCCATGCAATGATCTGAAATCAAGAATGTGTTATGTATTTGCAACACTACATATTTTTATTGATTACCTAATGACTTCCCTGCTGGTAAAATTACAGCAGTTACGGGATCAAGACGGCCATCAGAATTTCTGCCCAAGCCTGTACCAACTATGTAACCCATCTTCTGCATTAATTTTGAACCAATTCCCTGCAAATTAATTAATCTCTTAATTATTAATACTAACAAATTTATTTGTATAAGTACAGTAAAATCTATATGACAAAGTATGTGTATGCATATTAATAAAATTAGTTATAGTGTTATCAATATTTTAATCTACAGAAATGTAGTACATATGCATTAGAAGTAATGTATGAAATATGAACTTCTAGAAATGTTTCGTTATCTTGAAACAATTCCTAAAAATATTTGCCTCTCCCTAATACCGCAAACAAGTTTCGCACTTTATATACAATATCACAATGCTGCATGATGTGTTGCATTAAAGGAGAGACGGTTAGCACTCCCCTAGACAAGGTTGGAACACAAATACGGTTAAGGCACACTTAACCAAATTTTTTCTATCATGTTTCTTGTTCTCTATTGTTTTTTTTCTATCAGAAATTAATATTAATCACAGTGACTCATAAACCATATTATTATTATTGTTACTATAGTAGGTAATAGAAGGTATTTTTCAAATATTCAGATTTTTAAATTTTAATGAAAATTTATTTTGTAAATGTAATTTTTCTCCATTTTTTCCAAGAAAATATTACATATTTGGATATAAACAATTCTATTAGGAAATGTATATGCTGTCTTTTGTTTTTTTATGAATAATACATATATATTTGTTAGAAAGAGAACAAATTAAAGTTTAAGATGTTCTACAGGATGACAGGAGAAGACTAATGGACTAATATTCAATGACCTTCATCAGATTAGACACTTCTTTCAGTAAAGTGAAAAGTAGCGGATTCAGACAGTTGGACGTTGGACCCCTAGCAGTAAATATGTCGAGGTTCAAGAACAAAAAATTGTGAAAGTGACAATTTTTTTGGAAATACTTCAATTTTACTTATATTTTACATTATAAACTAGCCGTTTGTAGTTAGTAGCTATTATTTAAAAAAAATTCAGTAACTAAATGATAGAGTAATCTGAATAAGAAAAAAATGTTATAAATAAATTTGACCCTGGATTTCTCTTTGGCAAAATTATCAATTACCTTCTCTGCATCTATTTTGTTCAATATTTCCTGACCTATATATGTATAATACGACCATATTGCTCAAAGATTCTCATCCCACTTCTTAAACAGTTTTGAATGTGTTCTAAGATTGAAAAAAGATCTTTCACCTGCTTTGCATAATGGTATTGTTAATTTCAGGGCCCTTTGAAGAACAGGGGCTCCTTGGGGGCGATTAATCTGCCACTAAATGTATAAGCTTTTTAAGAATATTGATGTGTGATCACATCCTTTTGTTAATTTGATAAAGAAACAAGATGTACCAGTATAGTCAAACAATATCGGAATATCATAATAACAGAAACAATAAAAGTGATAATTCTTGATACAATTTTTGGACAAGGTCAATTTTTATCCAATATAAAATGTTAAATATGCACGACTATTACTAATGGTTCACGAAAAGTCTCCACTCCACCACAGAAACAATGCAATATCCATATAAAAAATTTTAACATGCATTTTACTTTCCAATGGAAATTTAACTTCMGTTAAAATCTCTTTACAAAAGGATTTCTATTTTAACTGAGTGAAATAGCAAAGTAATCCCATTTTAAATTTATTTTTTACTTTGTCTAATTATATGAATAGCAAATCTGGGATGAAAAAAAACAAAATCAAAACAGAAAATTACCACTTCAGCAAAATGGTTAAAGATAGGCCCATATCCATAAGTGTCTTAATACAATCGAAAGAGAAAATATTAATCTGTACGCTCATGTAAAAAATTACAGCCACCATTCTATTTAAAAAAATCAAGTTATATATGATGTAATTCTCCAAGATTCAAATAATGAATAGAGAAGAGCAAATACCTTTTTTAACTTTCGGTGATATTAGATAATTTAAAAATTTTTTAGTAAACATTAAATAACACCAAAATGGGTCGCTGTGTTTAACATATGCTTAATAGAGYGCCCCTCAATTTCAACAACGAATTCAAAAATACAATCTGAAAAAGATTAATAAGAAACTGATTACTGGTGGCTGCCATACCAAATACTACATTAGGATAGAACAGTTTTATAATTAAAATTAAATGTTCACTTGAGGTAGGTACCTGCACCACTAGTATTGTGCATTTAGTTATATTTAATTTAGTTTTAAAAGCTTTTATTTTGGCTTACTTTATTTCGGCTTATATACATTGGATTTAGTTTCTTTTATCGTTGGAGTTTGGTGTTACATGTTACTGTTTGAATCTATGATAGTTAGAGGAAGTAGGACATTAATGAGTCGCCAGGGAAGTGCTGTTAAGGATCCATAGAAAGATAAGGTCAAGGGGAAGTAACTTTAAAGACGAACCCCAGAAAGTAGTGAAGGTCATTATTGTTAAGAGGAAGGTGTCGTGCCGTCATTTAGAAAGGTTTATATATATAATAATAATATTATATAGATATAATAGTAGTGTAAATAGTTTCATTTGGTTTATGATAATTAGTAGGATGGGTTAGGTTTCTTTTTATAAATAGTGTAAGGTGTTGGATCGACATTAATTCTTAGTATTTATATTTTAAGTTTCTTGGATTAAATTGTTCGATATTGTAAATTGTTTAATTGGATTAAAAGTACAAATAGTTCTATTGATTCTATTTGTAAATTTTGAGTTTAAAGTGTCTGCACCAGCGGCAGACCTGGTGCAGATTATAAAATAGTTTAGATGACTGTTTGGGTTTCTTAGATAAAACAAAACCACATGCCTTCTCCACTGCGCTACTAGCAAAGCTTCTTTCTTTACCGTAGACCACATAACGTAACAGGCTTAGGTGCACTGCAGCAAAAGTTGATCACATATATTAAATACAACAATGACATGTGTGACAACAACTAATGAGCACTAAACTAATAACATCAACGACACTAAAAACATTTGTTGTAATGGATATATATGTTGTGCGAGGCATCCTCAGCATATTGAGGGCTCGCGTAGAGGTGAAATGTATACACATCCATTATAGTTTAACAAAAATTTTTACCATGCATTGGTGTTATTAGTTTAGTGCTCCCCCAGTAAGCTTATATTAAAATATAAGCTTTTAAACACTTTTAGTAACGTGAAGCTGACTTTTGTGCTTTTTCTTTAAAACAAATAGAGAAATGCTCACTAATGAGACACGCTGTATAATGGAGTTATTATAACCAGCAAAAATAAAGTTTTTAACATTTGTTCATTAAATGTTTTTTATTATTTTTTTATAATAAGTCACACTTACTTTTGTATACTTTTCCCAATCCCCCAAGGCAGTATCCGAGGGTTTATTAAGAAGACTCATGTTGATTACGTCATCTGTACTAATGGAACAGTCCTCTGTTTCACTCTCATCAGAGCATTCTTCACATTTATCCTCATCTAATGGAAAAATATCGTGGAATTCCAATTCTATGTCGCTTTTATTTGTATCAAATTTAACCACACACTTTTCATTCGCGATCCTTTTTATAGTAGCTCGATGCCAAAGTTTGTCGGGCTGCTTTGCTAATACTGAACTGCCTATTGTCAACAGCTCAAATTTTGGTTCGATATACTCTCTTAATTTTGAAAATGCTACCTTCTCACCATGAGAATATCTACACTGATCTTCGGCAAACTTACAATCAGTGTCGAAGAAATACGGACATGGTAGCATTTCTTGATGTGTCGGATTTGTGTACAATACACGAACCATTATGTTCTCGAAATCATTGCAATCTGAGGTGTCAACCGAACATACCATCGCATTATGGTAAACTATATCCCCCCACTGGTGTGTGTGAGGAGCACGACATTTTGTCCCTTCCAGAGCTTTTAATTGATCGCTTATATCCACTGCTTCTTCATTATTCTGTGTCTGTGTGACATCTTCTTTTTCTATTTCAGACTAAAATTTTTATGAATCAAGTAAAGCACAATATTTACATCAGGTGCCAACAAGATTACTTGCAACTCAATTATAAATTCAGTAGTACTCATTTATCTGTGCAATATCCTCAATCCTAAATAAGTTCTCTGTTGTTTGAGTGTTTTCCAATACTGCTTAGATCAAATACGGAAAAATTAACTTGTTTTAATTATTTTTAAATAACACTACTTCCACTCCCTAAAGGAAATACCAGCTCATCTATTCATGGAGACAAGTGATAATAATTATACACTTGAACTCCTGTCAGCTGAAATTCCATATAGTAAATTATTTCTCCATGAGGTGAACTTTATAAATGAACCTAGCTTCAGTGTACCTTTGTTTGCCCCCCTAATTACAATTTTTGTAACTCTAATTCTTCTATATCTTGAAGTAAAATCCCCAAATTTTGCAACTGCTAATCTTCTTAAATCAAAGTGTCAGGCCCTAAAAGAATAATGAGCATTTGTGGATGTTTGCAGACAAAACTTTTTCGAATTATGATAAACAGGATGGATCCTAAATGAGCAATAAAATGGCTAATTACATTTCTGGAAATGCTAGTTTTGAGGAAGACACCAACATGAATGTCGAAAAGTCAAAAGCAAATTTATCAATGTGGAAACCAGCTCGAAGAATGAGAAGTCATGTATTACAATAAATTGTCATTAAAAATTATACACTGGGGAGCATAACTATAACCCCACCTTGAATTATCAGTTTTTCTTGGCCAAATGCAAATGTAATTTAATATAACTTACAAGAAGGATAAAATAAATAAAAATAATAGGAACTGAACTATCTAAAGTTATTTATTAATATTTTCCATAATTTAATGAAGTAACTTCTAAAATTTACATGGTGCATAACTATAACGGCACAAAAAAAACTTTTAGGTGGCTGTTAGGTGCTATTCATAGATAAAGACAAGACAAATAGATTGGAATCTCTCAGTGGTGGGGGGTGACCATACGGATTAGTTTAGCCTAGTGACACGGCAAATTTTTGGCGCTAGCATCTGCTTGCAGTACAGTGACTTTATAAAGTCACTATGCTTACAGTTGGCGGCAGGTTGGCGGTTTAGTTATTTATTTGACAGTTGCATCGGGACCAGTTTGTCAAGAACGTATATCAGCACGTAAATAATTCAAATTTAAACTGTAATTTGTTAATAACAATAATGTTTAGCTTGCATAAAATATTCTTGAACTGCTGAATGTGCGAACAGTTAGTAATTACAAGTCATTTCTACTACAAGGCAAGTTGTTGACAGTTGCGGAGGAGGAGGTGAGTTGTACTAGTTTTTGTAAAAATATATCTCAATAACCGCATGGAAGTTACTACATAGACTTGTTTTTCGATAAAGTAGTTCACACTTAAAATGATGTAGGTACACTTGGTGCTACAAAAGCTTATTATGAATTCTTAACATGTTTAAATGTTCTTGCTTCTTCTCAAGAGTTAAAAAAATTGTTAAAAGTTAAATGAGTGAGTCGATTTCCACTTATATGGATGAGAAGCAATTTTATTATATTATATTTGTCTACTTGGGCATTGCAAATCCGCTATCACAGTCATTTACAGCCTCGTTTACAGCTTTAAGCTATGTAATTTTATCCATCCAAATGCAAATTGGTTCACTTAAATATTTGTAAGGGTAGTACACTTCTAGTAAATAGTAGCGTCCTGATGATAAATATTGCTGCGGCCGTAAAGTAATTTATTATATCTGAGTAAGTGATACATTTAATCGACATTCATTATACCGTCACAGCAGCAGCACTGATGTGAATATGTTTAATGGGTTGTTTTACTTCTAGATAGCGGACGAGGACGTACACAATCTCAAAAAAATATCTCGTAGCAAATTCAACATTAACTTCACAACAATTCAAGAAACTTTAACTTTTATTGAACGATACATCGTACAGTATACCAGCAATTTTTATTAATAACAAAACTTAAGACATTTTGCTCTTGGCGTTTCTTAAAATGTAGTGTATGTACCTACCAAACTGGTCCCTTTGGGAAATCTTGCGTGGATACCACCCCTTATTTATCACATACTTTTATATAATATTATAATAAAGACCCTTTGGAAATATTTTTATTTACAATGCAGGTCTGTTTAAAAAATGCATACTTGTTTCAGATGTACCAAATATGACTGAAACGCATTAAAAAAGATAGCTTATTTACGCTATCTGGTTTGTCACAAGCATTTCGGTGAGTTATTTCTACTCCCTGGAGAAAAGACTTAAACGAAGACGTCTACCATACTTCTGTTTTATTGAAATATTTATAAATTGTACATTTATGATCATTATAATTATTTGTGAATACCAAACGGCTTTTGTTTTGTTTATCATCATTTAATTGCAAATTATTCTTAAGTAATCTCTTATTTAATTTGCAAGTAGTTTATTCCCGCGCCGTTTGAAGTTATGTGATAAGTAACTTCGAAGAGGTAGTAATGGAACAAACTAGGTGCAAAGAAAGAATTTAAAAGAAAATAAAAAATCTGACTTGCATATTGTTGCTGCACCATTTAAAGCAGTTTCCTATGTTATCGACTTGGCATATTCGTGTGTAGTTTGGCCTAGTGACACTGCAGGCGCTTTATATGAACCTACCCCCACCATTAGAGTTTCCCATCTATTTATCTTGCCCTTGTCTATGTTTATATTTTGTTATTAAATATTAACTGTCACTGTGTTGTAACAACTGTGAAGGCTTTAGTCGCCGAAAACTGCTCAAAGAATTAACCGGTTTCGTAAAGTTGTTGCTAATTATTTGCGAAACCCTGAATAGTATAGCACAAACAAGAAAGGTGGCCCTAAGAAAAAAATTTCGCCCAGAGCTGCAAGAAGAATTATTGCTACAGCGAGTAACACTTCATAAAGTAGAAAAAGAACAGCCCAAGAGTGTGGGCTTGATGTTTCAAAATGGACTGTAGGGAAGGTTCTGAAGAAAAGTCAACACACTGTACGCCGAAAACTAAAAAGATAAAACAGCCGTTTAGAATATGATCGTGAAAATATGAATCAAAATTGGGAAAATGCAAACCAAAACTTTACAATTAAACCATGTTATTAAAAAAAATTCAGATTATCTTTTCTGAGGAAAAAAATTTAATCTTGATAGTCCAGATGGTTTCAATTTTTATTGGCGAGATTTGAGAAGAGAATCTGAGTATCTTTCACAACGAAATTTTGAAGATGGTACGTTAATGGTATGGGGTGCCTTTACAAAAGTAGGCGTTTTAACATTGGCTTACCCATCAACACGAATGACCAGTCCAGAGTACATTCAAGTTCTTGACACAAMTTTAATGCCTTTTTTAAMTAACAATTACGAACGAGATTTCATTTTCCAACAGGATAATGCAAGGATTCATATCAGTAGAGAGTCGATGGCTTGGTTTGTCAACCAAAATGTTGAATTGTTAGAGTGACCCTCTTGTTCACCTGACATTAACCCAATTGAAAACCTTTGGGGTATATCTTAGTTTGGCGAGTATATGCGGATAACCCACAGTATGCCACCATAAATGAACTCAAAAATTTATTAGGACTTTAGGCCAATTTGGTTGGAAGCATGAATTCTAGAATTTTTGAGCTAACTAGGAAGAATGGAGGCCAAACCCATTATTAATTTGCCAAATTTGTTCAATTCTGTGTGAAATTTAGATGGGGCTATAGTTGTGCACCAGTCCAATTAAAAAAATTATTTGATTAAAATACGGGAACTGTTAATAAATGTGTCTGAATAGTGTACAGGGTGTCCCATTTTCGTTGTAATTGTAGGGTATCTCAGTAACTATTAATGCTAGAGGGTTGTGGTTTCGACATTACTAGTATTACTTTTTTATTCTGAGTTCAGCTGTACCATCGCCATTTTTGTATCGTCTTTTGTTTTAAAGCCATAGCCAACTTTTGGAAAATGTAACATTTCTCCAGCTCTCAATTTCTCGTTTGGGTATGTAGATACAAAAAAACTATAGACATTTTTTATAGATATTATTATTTTGAATCCAGTGGCGTACCCCGTAATTTTTTAGGTGGTCACATTTTTGAGATATAAAACAAACTTGCATTTTTAAAAATGGAAACCATAGTTAACTTTGCTATGGTTGAAAAGGCCTATTTCTTCTGAAAATGTATATATTGATAGGTTTATTTTTACTAATTTTGGAATTATTCAATTTTTTTTTGAATAATTTAATCATATTTTACGCATACATCCAGGAGGCTATGGAATAAGAAAACATATAACATAATTTATATTATTAAGTAAAAATTTTAATCCTTTAAAAATAATATATGCATATGTGAATACATATGTACATATGACTCCTAAGAGCGCTCATGCATTTTTTATCGATAATCTAGGAGGCCATGTAACTAATCAAAATGATTGTTTATTTGGAGATAAGTACCTGTGCATTGTTTATCATCAAGTATTTACATCCATATTGATGAAAAACGTAAAATCTCATTAAATTATTACAAAAATTGGAATAATACCAATATTAGTAAAGATAAACCAACAATGTATACATTTTCTTAATCAGAAAAAATAGTTCTTTTCAATCATAGCAAAGTCAATTATGGTTTCCATTCAAAAAAATGCAAGTTTGTGTTATATCTCAAAAATATGACCCCCTAAAAAAATTCTGAGGACGCCACTGGATTCAGAATAAAAATATCTATAAGAAATGTTTCTACAGTTTTTTGTGTCTACATAGCCAATCGAGATATTGAGAACTGAAGAAATGTTACATTTTTCAAAAGTTGGCTATGGTTTTAAAACAAAACACGATACAAATATGGCGATGGTACAGCTCAACTCACAACAAAAAAATAATACAGTAATGTTGAAACCGCAACACTCTAGCATTAATAGTTACCGAGATACCCTACAATTACAATGAAAATGGGACACACTGTAGATACTTCTTTTTATTTTCGTTTCTTTTATCCCTCTTGTTAGTTATATTCATTTGTATGCATTTGACGAAGAAAAACTTAAAATTCAGGATGGCGCTATAGTTAAGCTCCCCAGCTTATTTAACACCTAAACTGAAAAAAAATAAAATTAAAAATTATCACAGGGAATTTATCTTGAGAGTGATGCACATGGGCCTGGGCCTAATAGCCATTTGACTAAGAATAACAAAAATAGGTTGAAACTCCTTTGCAACCTTTTTTATAATTTTTTTATTGCTGGCTGCTTGGGATTCGACTTAGTAGATATGCGATAGTGCACAAATAAATGAATATACCAGTCATCTGACTTTTATTTAAATAAATGTGAGACAAAACGACTGTGCACTTCCCTTATTAATATGAGCTTACTAGCTTGGTATTGGAACACTGGCCGAGAACTAGCTTATAATACAGTTGTAGCTTTTAAACAATCAAATATGTGTTAACAGGCGCGTGCTGGCCCACTGGGCCACCGGGCACTTCCCGGAGATCCTCAGGCCAACAGCCCTCCTGCCAAAGCTAAAATAGTCTAATCAAATGAACTTGTCAAAGTTTATATGCTATCATGGCATGATTTTCACTACTGCAATGCATACGTTTTGCCACTTGTAACTGAAGGCATCTTTAGGTAACCAGTTAGGAGTGGCAAGAAAGTCTAAGAATTATTAGTACAGTCAAATGGTAACTTTGCTAAACATTTTGGGTAGACAGCGATTCTAATTTAACAATCTATTGGAGGTTGGTGAATATAAAATTCAGTGTCCAATAGGGTTGCCAAGTTTAAAAACTGAAATTTAAGGGCCATGTCTTTCAAAAAGCAGGCCAAATACTAAAAAAGCAGGATACTTATTTTTCTTTATGAATAAAAAATCTCAAACTTGTAATCAATAGAATAATTAATAATGCACATGCTAGAGCCCGACCTATACGTATTGTATATCAAGATGTATACGTACCATAGAATCATTTTTATGATATTGATGTGCCCTGATCACATGTTCACAAGTCACGAATAAGCTGTCTAAAGTCCCTATGTATTTATAAATAAGCTTTAGGGCTGAGTGAGGCTGCCAACATCTGTAGTCACTGTTCAAAACAGTAACTTTTAATTTTGGATTGAATACGAATACTTGAACTTCTCTTGCTGACCTCTGATTTGACTTGTGAAAAATTATAAAATGCAGAACATTAGGCGTTTTTTGCAAGACGCTAAATATTAATGTCAAAATGCAGGAAGTCCTGTGAAATCTGGGACACTTAGCAACTCTAGGGTCCGGGACTGCAATCCTGCTTATTTGGGCACCATTTCGAAAATAGGGATGAAATATTTTTTTTAGTGATATTTTAGTAAATATTGCTCCGAAAATTTTTGATAGAATTTATTTGTACGCAATGAAATGGTCAATAGCTCTTACAAATGGAAATTTCAAGAAAAATGAATAATAAACACAATAGAAATTTTTGATTTTTCAAGAAAATACCCTTGTCCTTTTTATGTACAACATGCTTAGCAAATCATTCGTACATCTGATCTTTTCAATTATCATTCTGATTATTTTACGGCATCACACACAAACAAACATTCATTCTTATGCATTTTTATTTATTATTATTATTTTTAGTTCAAAGTACTACAATGGGTACAATATACACTATACGAATGTTGCTTTTTTTGTCGTACAGTGCTATTGCCAGTATTTTAAAAAGGACTAGGTTTATTTTTTGAAATTTTACGCACTGGGGTTCTTTTGAAGCAGGAAACCCAATGTTTATAACTATTTTGCACCAGCACAAAAAGGCAGCTGGTTATGCCAACTTCTCCAAATTAAAAATGATCTAGCTTTTTGTCATGCAGGATTGTTAATGCGAGAAATAATTTAATGGCTTCATTGCATTAACTAAAAAAAATAACCCTGCAACCATAGATGAGTTTTTCGACTTTTAGAACATACAACTTGTTTACTGTTTACTAAATTGTGTTTAATAATAATGCTACAAAAACGTCATAATTACAAAGACAGCAATGTTAGACCATCTCTAATGTGAAAAAGATGGTGTAACTAGCACCTTCTCTGTTCTGCTGCAACCATTTTAGTGTGCAAATTTTTATTTAAATAAGCTAAAGCATATTTAAGAAATGTGAATAATGAAAAAGAAATCACTACTAGAGCCCTGTATAATGAAAAGAAGCAACATCTGAATAATGCGTTATTGTGTTAAGACTATTGGCGGGATTATCAGAAGTATAAACATGACATCCTTGACTGCACTTTATTTATGCTCCTGTAAAACCCTTGAAATAATTATAATTGAAATGCAGTCAGATGAAATTAATCACAAGGGAGTGCTCTGAAGCCGTGGAGTATTTTATTTGTAAAACTGAAAACAGTGACCAATTTAGGCTCATTTATTACTAACTAAACGTACATATGACTAACGGTTTCTGAAATATTGTTATTAAACCGTTCGCACCCTTATTTAAAAATGATGGCTAAATGGATGGGGTTGAAATTGCGGGAACTGAGTTCAGCCATCCACTTTATTCCAACTTATTGCACTGAACTAAAGAGTAAAGTTTTTGACAGGAAATTTTGGATCAGATAACTAGCAGTCAATGACAATTACGAGGCTGATATGTAACATATTGTTCTGAAATAACACACCATGTGCCAAATATATCCTCCTTAAAATCTGGGAAATTACGGTAATCTTAAATAATTATAAGGTGAAGGAAGAGTTGATTATATTTGCTAAATTGTGGCCTCAGTTGTCAAAGGAAAATCCTGGAGATATTTACGAAAATAAAAAGTGTAGCAATGATCTTGATGACAACCATCTATTTTGAAAGGAAAATTAGTAGCAGTGTCTGTTCTGAAACTAACTAAATTGACAAATTAAGCAGTCAAGTAATATGTTGGAAAATTAATTATTATAACTACCTATGTTACCGTTAATTGAGCCTATTTTATTTATTATATTTAGTATGTGTACATATCTTTTATTTTAACTTTTGCTATTTTTTTTAGACAATAATTACTTGTATTAATAAAAACAGATTTGGTACGGGATGTTATATTAAGAGTTTTTCATTTAAGGGAATTTTATTCCAGACCTCTCCCATAAGGCTCCTTATCAACTTTCAGTGTCCGGCCCCTCAGTTTGGTGCCAGCAAGCACCTGTGTTTTAATAGTAAAATTATACCACAATAGCAAACATTCTGGGCACCATAATTGTGGTTAAAAACGTGCTTAACAATGACAATATTAGTAAATCACCTAGCTGTCTAACATACTCTAAATTTTACTCATAAGCTTAAGAATTTAATTGATTCTTTGGCACCTGAAGAGTTAATTATGTTACCATAAATAGTGCAAATTCCTTATCCATGTCATTACTCCCACAACTGTTATCTTCTGGAGCTGGTGAGTCTCGAAGCCTATTTATACTCTCTCTGGTTAATCCAATTAATTGATTTAAATCAGTCCTAAGACTAGTTAAGTTATCCCTGTCTTGTCCATCTGCATTAAGCAAAGCATTTTCCACTTGCTCCAACTAAAAGTATGTAGATATAATTAGTAAATAATAATAATAATATTTTTACTATTATGTATCATTTATGGACACTTAGCTCACAATATGTAAATTACAATAGTTAGGTCAAACAAATCATATCAAAGGTTGGCACAGGCCGTAGTCTAGTGGTGAAAAACATTAAACGAGTGGCTTATTCAGTAAAATTCATCGTTTCTCAACCTTTTTGGTCACGACCCCCTAGATAACGAAAAAATTATGAAGTGCACTTTGCTATTCCCTCACTATAGTAAACTATTAATTTTTTTGTTCACATTATGTTGCTATTGCACAGTAAACTAATATGTATATACTAAATTTTGTTAAACTTCAGTGAAATTTAAATAATAATTCATACTTTATTTTTAATAAAAGAATGATTTGTTTACTGGTCTTATTTTTTGACAGTATGTGACACCCTTGTACAGGAAGGCAACCCCCAGGTTGAGAAATGCTGAGTAAAATGAACCGCAAAAACATTCATAGTATTTATACTTTAGAGGTCTATTTATATTAGTAATCTGATGGTGTTAAAAATGTTTAAATAAACGTCTCCACTTCTTAGTACAGCAACAAGGTATGTTTCCGATAACTTTTTAAAATTTTCAATGACAAATGATAACCAGTACCTGAGCTTCATACGTAGTTAAAGATTCACGCAGATTATGTACTTCCATTACGATTTAATTAAAACATTTGATTGTTGATGATTAACAATTTAAAAAGGTATTATATCAGTTTTATATTGCAATAACGTTAAAACAATATTTCCTGGATTCTGGACTATCTCGACTATCTGGTATCCTGTCATGTTTTGCTCACGCTCACACTGTCAGTCAACAGTCACCACTCATCACCGCGGAGTCAGTCAGTCGGTGTCAGTGTCACACGTCAGACGTCAACCACCAGCTGTCTAAAACCTAAAGTGCGTGGTTTTCAAAAATCATCCACATGGTAGTAAGGAACGTAACAGTTTGTTTTAAATTGCACTTATAAAAATACTTTTTTTTACCACTAATATTGTGAGCTCTTCCTGAAGCATGTTTTTCTTGAGTTTGGCACTAGCAGAATAAAATTGTTATTTGGTATGAAGTTGTGTTATTAAATTTTATAACTAAACCGTAACCATAAATATATAAGCTAGCGCCACAATGAAACGAAGAAAGGAAAAGGAAAAAGCTGTTGATTTTGTTCCACTAGACATTCCAGAGGAGTATTGTTCAAATAATGTGGAAATTGAACAAATTTTACAAGTGTTACGGATATGTGAATCCTTTGAAACACAACAGAAACATCTACAGATGGTAAGGTTGCTTATTTTTTATTCTTTTCATTTTACCTAGGGTTGTCTTGCAGCTGTCAAAGTATTTACAAATTGATGATAATCGGGACGAAACATATAACTTGCTAGATGATGACCAGCAGTTTGTTGTAAAGCTTTTGACCTACATGTACTTAACTCTGAATTCTAAACTAACCATCCAAAAAACTTTAAAAAGACTCCTAACGAACTTAGCTGCTGAATTAATGGAAACTCCCATAGTTGATCATCTTCGACAGTCCATGGAAAATGCTTGGAATGTCAGTGGCGATCTGCAAATGAGAAACAAAAATATTGTTATGGATATCTTCATGACATGCCTTGAAAACTTCCCTCCTGGCTTAAATGCTTTAGTATCAATTGCTGATAGTGTACTTACATTTACTTCTGGTGTGTTGCAAGATTTAGTGGATCATGTAAGGTAATTAGTAATTAATGACAAATGAAAACGAATATATATTTTTAACTTGTTACACTTTAAGATTAAATAAAGATGATGACAAGATCCATACTGTTCATGAATATGTTCATAACACAGTTCGTACCATGCTGTCCTTAATACAGAAGTGTGAATTACATTCAAAGTTAACTGAAATAAGTATAAACCTCAGTGATAGTTGTAATTATATAATATCAGAAAATGGTATACCTTTTGAAACAAAATCAAATTGTGGATTGTTATTGGTGTACGCCTTCAACAATTTGCCTTCTCACATTGTTAATGATTTTGTAAGTATTCATCCCTATTGTTGTATGTAGAATGTTGTAGATATTTACTTTTAGGACAATGTGGACTGCCCTTCCTTAGAGCTACTAAAGTGTAGTATCCCAAAAGGATTTAATCTCGATAAAATTGGAATAAAAAATTTTGCAGATAAATATATGGTCAAAGTTGCTGTGTATTCTGGGATATTAAATGTAGTTCCAAAATGTTTTCTTTCTACTATACTTATCAATGATGATGCTGTTATATCTTTCATATTACAGGATCTGATAAGAATTGCAACACAGTAAGTTTTCTTGTAGATCAGAATTTTTATTTTATTATAGGTACTAAAAAGATTATCTGCTTGATGCACAAAAAGTTGAATTTGGTACAAACATTGTAGTGCATTTGATTTTATGAGTACTAACTAGGTATTAAATAATTCTGTGACATTTAATAAGATTTTTTCCTTTAGCTGGATTCTTTTTTGTTAACATTTTTCTGTCCAGTTGTGTGTAAGCTCTATCAAGCTCAACGTTTAGTATGTTTGGTTTCTTGATAAACTTAAATTTTAACTCCAACGGTGGCTTAGAAGTAAATTTTACAACTGTGCAACTTGGTATTCGAAATGTTATCAAATAAACTCAAATATTTGTGAATTTTTAAAAATTAGATGCCTAAAATATGAAAATGAAATGAGAAATACTATGTAAAGATTTGTAAGTGTGTACATAGGCGTACAACTCTACTTCTGCCTTTTTTCCCCCAAAGGCTTTGTTGTAAAAATAATATTGGTCATACATACTTCAATTGTCCATAGCTGTTCAATACTTCCTTCCATCTATCCGGCAGCATGCAAATCCTGTAGTGAAAAAGCTGGTCATGTTTTGAAGTGATCTACAAATTCATTCTCTTTTGTACTTCTTCAAAAGATACCAATTAGGCTTTGTTGAGATTATCAATAAAATAGGTACAAGGAATTTCCAGGAGTTTGTAATAGGTATTCATCATTTATCAGCATTCTGTAAGTTTTAAGACATTTTGTCCATTTTTACAAAAGTTGTAAATATTAATTTGAAATTATAACCGCTTAGTGGTATGTCTTAACATTATTAAAATGCATATTTTTAATGATCTGATTGAGTTCTGGACAGGAAATTGTAAAAATAAATTTTAGTTTGACCTTAAATTTAAGATAGTTCCTGTATAGAGATGCTCTAGATCTACAATTCAGTAATTTTTTCTGAAATATGATAAAAAGGTATCTAAAAGGAATACTATAGTGTATTCTGTACAGTATTCTATAGTACAAAAACAAAATGGAGGGGTATTTTTCTTTCAGTACAGGACGAATTTGACCATTTCAATTTGATTATAAGTTAAAACGAATTTCATGACTATTCATATCATATGTACTTTTTCTTGAGCTTACTATGTGGCATCCTTAAAGTATTAATCTACCTCTTCTTTTGATATCAGTTTATGCTTTCGAATTGCTTGTATAAACTTTCCGTCTTACTGGATACAACTTGAAAATAAAGCACAATGACTACTTATTGTAGATGTATAGTACACCAAACGAAAACTCGATTTTATTAACCTTAGCTTACCCTTACTATATTTAACTTCTTAAGTACAATGAGACGGATTGAGGGTGAGCAAGTTTATACTACAGATGTTCTATGGATGAGTAGGGTTAAAACAAAGAGGTCATTGATTTAATCTAAATAGAAATTGTTTATTACACACAGAAGGTGGAAAAATATTGTCAACATTAAAATAAATAGTTAAGAATTAATTGTAATCTGCATTGTCTTCCATTTCATCATCACTACCACTATCACCTGGAGCAATATTAATGTTTAATGGCGCTACAAAGTTGTGATAGCAGTTTTCTATTTCTATTAGATGTTGCACATATTTTGTCCACAGTTCTGCTCCAATCTTTCCTGTTTCAGCTTTAATCATCTCAATTGTTCCTTCGGAAAATTTTGAATTGGTATGTTCTTACGAAGATTGCATTTTTATGTTCCCCAGACCATTTCTATTGGATTAAAGACATGATAGTGTGGAGGTGTCCGAAAGATTATGTTTGTGTCTGGCTTCCGTTGCCATATCGTCCATTATACAGGGTCCTCCACCTAAAACTCCCCAGCCTCGTATTTTCTTTGTTTTTTTAGGTACAACCTTAAGTTATATGTCAAATTGTAGGTCTTTTTGAACTCTTTAAAAATAGCATAGTGAGGGTCCTAATTTTTTTTTGCAGACTGTGATATTATTGTAAATAAAATAAATAGTTAATTATTGTAAATATTTTTTAACCTTACCCCGTATAATAAATATTGCTTCATAGTTGGATGCCGATTTTTGTCTTCTTCAATTTGTGTCATTACCTTATGCGCGTAATTTTTATTCCTTCTTAGTGAAAAACAAGAAAAACTAGTCGCCGCCATGTTCTGTTATAGGGCTGTTCACAATTTTTTAAGCGTTAGTTTAGTAGCTTATTATGGTACAAATTATGCCTACATACCCATCACTGCACACAAAACCCCAAAATTTTAAGTAACTTTTAAATAAATCAAGTACAAAGTTCGTTCTAAAGAGAGAGAGGCTAGAAAGCGAAACCCTGCTATGAGGCTAGTTTGCTTTTCTACATCACGTACTAGCCTCGTCGCAAGGTTTCATTTCCTAGCCTCTCTCTCTTTAGAACCAACTTTGTACTTAATTTATTTAAAAGTTACTTAAAATTTTGGGGTTTTGTGTGCAGTGATGGGTATGTAGGCATAATTTGTACCGTAATAAGCTACTAAACTAACACTTAAAAATTGTGAACAACCCTATTTAAAGAACATGGCGGTGACTAGTTTTTCTTATTTTTCACTAAGAAGGAGTAAAAATTACGCATACATGGTAATGACACAAATTGAAGAAGACAAAAGTCGGCATTCAACTCTGAAGCAATATTTATAATACCAAATATGATAAACTGCAAAAAATTTTTTTTGAACACTCACCAAGCTATCTTTAGAGTTTAAAAAGACCTACAGTTTGACATATAACTTAAGGTTGTACGTAAAAAAATAAAGAAAATACGAGCCTGGGGAGTTTTAGGTGGCGGACCCTGTATAGTTTTTTCCAAATCAACTGTTTTCATGATTTCTAAGAGTTCTGTTTTTTATGTAAGACACTTCGAAAAAATATCTTATTCATACAAAAACTCCATGATTTCCCTCTTTTTTGAAACAGTGTTGGATATTTTATTACTCAGTACTGAGTGATAACTGGCATTGTCTAAAGCAATTGTACTGTTGGTGTTCGATTGGTCAAAACTCATCTGTGAACCATTTTTGGAAAATTTTCCTTGTCATTCCTTCGTGGCAATCCAGTTTACAATCCTTTATTTTATTTATTTGCTGGATTGTTCTGTCCAACCTTTTTTTACAACATCGTGTGGGTCAAACCACGTTTCATTGATGTAGTAAATTGTTTTATTCACCTCGTGAAATTGTTGTATTACATATACCTATATTCTCTTAGTTTAGGTAATTCCACTATCACTTGCCTGTTGTTAAGAGGTTCATATTAGGATCCTTGTGATTAATTATTGAGACATGTAAGCTGGCTACGGTAGGTACAAGGTTTTTTTGTGAGGTGTTGATGAAAAGAAGAAATGAAAAGTAAGCAACAAAAAAGTAGACGTTGCATACTTTACACTTCGCAGTTCACTACTAACTGAATCGGCTTGCTTAAGTACTTAAACACTTAATATATTGGGTTTTCGTTTGGTGTACTTTACAATTATAAATTTTACATACCCCTGTATGTAGTTATATGTACTTAGTTAATTTCCATAAATAGCTATTATTCTTACTTTTTGTTGCACTGTGTTTGTATTTGTAACTTTTTAATATTTCTGATGATAAAATAAGCTAAATTACAGTCCATTCCAAATAAGAAAGAGCCTGTTATGCATGTATTGCTTATGGGCACCTGGGACAGACGGTACAGTACACTGTCTATTACAAATATCTATTTTTTCACTGCTTAAGCATTTTTTAATATTTTTACGTTATATTATAAAATTAATAACGGTGGTGTATTATTATAATTTTAGAGTGGAGGAAAATCCTGGACAAACAGTTGATGTTGCAGGGGTAATTGCATTGGTGTCACGAAATTTAGCTGAAGTACCATCTTCAATATTAGATTCAATGTTCAGAAAGTGTTTAAAGTATGTGTGGTCTCATCTGGACCACTATGTCGATACTGTGAGACACATTATGAAAACTATGTTAACAAATCTTGTTAAATTGGCTGTAGAGAAACAGAAAGGTAGGTAACAGAAATGTTGAATTGATCAGTTCATAAGTATTATTGTGATTACCATTTTTAGAAAACGATTCGTTAATCCAATTGATATTTAATGATTTGAAACTATTGCCTCCTTCAAGCAGTGTTCAGTATACAGCCCTAAATGTCATGGCATTGAACATATCATGTGGGTATCTTCTATCTCACATGGAATTGCTTGAGCCAAGTCAAATGTTAGAAAATTTGAAGGATCCTTCTGTTGCACAACAGGTATAGTAAAAATAAACAATTTAAAGTTGACTTACTATTCCGTTTTTGTGTTAAGGTTACTACTTTGTATGAATACCTTATGGAGCAAAATTTTAAGGAGTCGTCACCAAAATCCGAGATGCTTTGGATTGACCAGTGGGTTAAAACTATTTTGCCTTACATAAAACAAACCCTAATAACCACAAGCTTTTATCAACAGCTTTTAGTGAAGGCCTTTAAAATTAATCCTGTTGTATTAGAAGTAATGTATGTAGATTAATTTTGTACAACTTGATGTGTTTATAATAATAAAATATTTTAGAATGCCTTATCAATTGAGCAATAATCCAGCAGAAGTGAGAACTTTGCTGTCTTGTCTACGAGCAGCAAGAAGAGATAATATTAAAATATCTTTGGAAGCTACTACAACAAAATACTGGAGGGGATTAATTGAATTTGACACCTTGGAAACATATGTCTTTCATCAAGATGATGAAGTAAGTAATTTTTAGTAGAGAATATTAAGTGCCCCATATGTTCGTGTTATCGATTTCCTGTGCACTGAAAATATTGTTCAGGATATGTGATTCTTATTTGTTATCATCTGCTGTGTTGCTAAATAACACTGTTTAATTGATATCTTGTAAATGCTGAGTTATCAGACACCTGCAATACATACAAACATGAATAAGCTTTATGAATGTCATGAATGTTATCACACTACTGCTACTATTTTACATGTACTGTTTTGTTATGTTTTGTCTGTGGGATCTCTAATCTTAATTTGTTGGGATTCGGTTCATTAATTAAATAGGCTGCTTTATCTTATGAGCGTTTCGGCCCTGGTTTGGGCCTTTTTCAACATTTATTATGATAAACTCGAAGTATTCTAAAACATTAAAATATACATGTACACTGGCGGACTAAAGTGTGGGGCGGGAGGGGCGGTCCGCCTCGGGCCCCACTTGCAGGCTGGCCAATTTTTAGCTTAAGGAATTTAATAACTGAATTAAAATGTGGTAATCAAATAAACTCAAAGCGTTAGTCCATAAAAAATCTACCATTAAATAGTAATATTTATAGGAAAATCTACAAATGACCTTATTATTTAAATAGACACCTTGGCCGACGCTATTTCTGTCAACCAATTAATTGGTTTTGCATGTTATTGTGTGTGAAATTAAAAAATATATATGTGGTAACACTGTTGTGCTAGCGTTGCTAGCTATGGCTGTGGATAACTATGGAGAGGTTGGAACATTGTATGTAGTGGCAAAGTGAGATTGTATGTATAAAGTTTAATTCAAATAGTTTATGCATTGGTGGCTGGTTCCTATTCTTCATATTAAGCTAATATCAAAATCCCGTCATTAAATCCTAACCATCTGTCTTACTTAAAGGCGTTGTAGGGTTACCGGGTTTAGTATTAGCTAATATCGGCTTTAATAAATATAATGTTAATGGGTACAAACTCTACGACTTTATGTTTTTATTGAATCCTTAGGTTCGCGAGCTGAACAATCGTTTATATATTAATTCTAGTTTACATTTCTGCTAAGTGATCTAAAGTAATTACTCAATACATACATTATATGTATTAGCTAATATTAATTAGTAAACCAGTCACAGGTTGAGATATAAAGTTTGTTTCTGTTACTAATACAGTTGAGCAGTCAAATTACAAAAGTATAACCATCAAACATAATAAGCAATAAGTATACTATATGTAGAAGCCGATTCAGCCTTTATGTTCTGACTATGGAACATAGCAAAATGAATGACGTGTTTTTTCTTATAACTATTCGTTGTATAAACAATATCTGGCCTTTAATTTTAGGTGAAGTCAACCAATATTTTTTTTTCTGAGAAATGCACTAACAAAAGTCACTCTTCTGACGTTTAGATTACTTTTGCAATATTCGTGGAAGAAGCTTAAAAAAAAATGTTTGATACAAGTTCAATTTTTTAATAGAATAGAAACAACACTACAATACAATATAATCTAAACCGATCAAAACCACCTACACTTAAATCTGTGTGGCGTTTCTAATTGGATTAGATTATTCAGGTTGGCGTGTTATTTCTATGATGTCTTGCTTACTACGTGATTTGTTTGTGTACTTTAAAAACTTATTTGAACTGTTTGTTTCAAACATTTTTTGGAGCTTCTTTCACAAATATTGCTGAAGTGATCGAAACGTCAGGATAGGATTTTTTGTTAGTTTTTAAATTCATCAGTGACAGGGTTTGTCCAAATCACTTTAAAATGTGTGAAGACGTCCAAAAACAAAATTTGTGCAAAAAATTTATTGTCTGTGTGTCTGTCGGCCTGTGTGTGGACGCGATAGCTTTTGAAAGACTTAACATATGAACTTGAAATTTGGCATATAAATAAATGTGAACTACCCAAAGCGCAGATATTAGTAAGAAACTGTCACTTAAAAAAAACTGGTTTTTCCTATATATCTCCAAACATACTTAATATATTCAAAAAGTGAAAATACCATCAGATAGGAAATAAAATTCCTCACAAAAAATTTCTAAATTTTGGATTTTGGACCTTCAACACGTTTTTTTTTCTAAATTTGCTATTTAAAAAATCAAATTTCTGATCGAAAAGCACTCTTGCAATTTTTTTTGTTAAGTTAATAATTTTGTAGTTATTTATAAAAAAAAGCCGATTTTAGAAATTTATAGATCTTGCTAATATCACAAGTATCGTTTGTCGTATAAAAAATGTGTAGAGAAAGAATGCTCAAAACCTCATTATTGATCGTATAATATAAGAATTAAAAGCGTAAATATCATTTTGATAATTTGATGTGGAAGTATTGATTCAGTTTGCAGCGGTGTTTTAATGGTTACTGACCTCAAATGCCTTTGAAAAAATGGGTGGTCTCTGTTTCTTTTTAAGTATAAGTAATTATATGCTATGGTTGACCATTCTTGGCCGATTTCGATGACTTTTAATCAGTTTGTAACTATCAGAATAGAACCCTGTTAATTTTTACAATGATTTCATTTTTATACACAGTTTTTTAACAAACGCCCTTTTAGCTGTTTTCTTTGCGTTAATTTTGCAAATAAGAATACTGAATACTGCACATAATGGCATTTAAAATCTGTGAGTTTTAAAGCTTACAGGAGGTAAGTAATAGCCTAATAGTTCACATTATTGATGGATAATAAATAAATAATCCATAATGTTCTTGTGAATTAGCCACAAATAGCAGCAGCTTCCCGGGTAAAAGTTCCCTTATGGGAGGACTTGCTTAAATGCCAGGTGGGTATACGAGGATTGCTCTCAAACTAAGATACCATGAGGACCTTGATACCAGCTCATTTTTTAAATAATGCAAACTTATCAATTAGCATAAAGTGGAATATAGTAATGTTACTTCTAAAAGGTTAATTTTTACCAGGTCCAACAAATCTACTTTATGACGCTGATGATAGCTTGTAGGAGCTGAAAGCGCTTTGCCAATTTGTTTCTAATAAAGTGGATTTGTTGGACTCTTAGAATTAACAATTTGATTTTTTATTGAGTTTCAAAATGGGGAAGTTGTTTATGTCATACACAGGGTACGGGTAGGGGCCCAGTATTAGATGCCGCCCTGTGGAACGAGAATGTTAGTCCTCCACTGTACATGTATATGATTATTTGTAAGAAATATAGACGTAAATACTTCAAATGCAATCCATTTGATTATATAAGTATTATATAATCTTTACATATAAAATTCTAGCGTACGTGTGTATGTCACTGAATTCTTCCTAAACAGCTGGACCGATTTGAATGAATTTTTTTGTGTTTGGATAGTTTGCATTCACAAATCAGCCTGCCAGGTGGCGCTGCAGTCAATATCTAGGCTATTTATCTATACTGCAACTAAACAGCTGGATTGACTTGAATGAATTTTTGTATATGCATTCATTCATTCATTTCATTCACTTTAATATTCTAATCGCTTGAAATATCATGCAGGACGTCTGCCAGGTCCTCTAGTGTAATATTATAAAAATTCAGCGATGTAAGAAATTCGTTAATTTGAATTTGAAGTGTATCTGACAGAAAGGTATGTGATTGTCAGTGTTTAAATTTATGAACAATTCATGTGAGGATCGATTGGTATATTTTAGATAGGTTTTTTTATTTCTATACAGTTGTTAACGCAATTTTGTTCTTTTTGCATAATATGTATCATTTCTAAAATGTTATGTTTGTACATGTTTGGTTCTGTACATATGATGGTCGTATTTTGATATCTGAATTTATGGGACAGGTCTTTTTTATGGTTGTTTAAGGTTGTAATTGCGTTATTTGAATATTTGTCACCTTTAATTCTTTCTTGAATTCAGATATCAAAATACGAACATCATATGTACAGAACCAAACATGTAGAAACGTAACATTTTAGAAATGATACATATTATGTAAAAAGAACAAAATTGCATTAACATCCGTACAAAAATTAATAAGCCTATCTAAAATATATCAGTCGATCCTTACATGAATTGTTCATAAATTTAAACAATGACAATCACATACCTTTCTGTAAGATACACTTCAAATTCAAATTAACGAACTTTTCATAGAGAACATTTTATAAAAAATATTTACATCGCTGGATTTTTATAATATTGCATTATATAGTACTTATATAACCAAATGGACTCCTTTTGAAGTATTTACATCTATATTTCTTACAAATAATCATATACATGTATATTTTGATGTTTTAGAAACCTTCGAGTTTATTATAATAAATGTTGAAAAAGGCCCTAACCAGGGCTGAAACGTTCATAAGATAAAGCAGCCTATTTAATTAAAGAACCGAATCCCAACAAAAATAATCACAACATACAATTTAAGGTTCAATAACTACTACAATACTAATCTTAATACTATAGTAGTTTCGGAGCTGAACTGTGAACTGTTGCAGCCTATATTTCTTACATACAGAGATAACAGAACATATTAGAGTGAAATGTTTAAAGTTGTTTATTTCTGTTTATATCTATTAAAAAAAAACACTTCTAAGAGATTGGTTTTTTTTTAGATTCGTGTCTTAATATTGGCATTAATAGCAGAAAGTCAGAAGTCAACAGAATTATTTACACTGTGGGAAATGGAATTTTTAAAGAAGTATTTTTATTATAACATTACTGCACAGGTTCCAAATACTAGAAAGCAGATTATCAGTTTGTACAAGAAGGTGTTGCTTCGGGTGAAAGAGGGTCTAATTGTGATAGATCGCATGTATAAAAAATTTATAGTTGGAAGAGCAAGTGTTGTAGACTACACTGCTGAAGATAGTTGCAAAACTAGTGACATCAAAGTATGTCAGGTTAATAAAACCTCCAATACGATCAACTGCAGTCATGAAATTTCTGCGCATTCTGCTAGAGATATGTCACTTATCAAGAGGAATTATAATCTGTATTTTTATTTTGTTGGAACATTTGTAAAGGAATGCCTGGTGACTGGATTATTTGCTGATGCAAATTACCCCAGAAGATCTGCTGCATTAGAATTGCTTCTTTATTATCAACAGAATTTTTCCAACACTTGTTGGAAAAGGGTCTGGCATAAGGAAGATATTCAACACTTAAAGAACATTGTTATTTATGATACCTACGATTCCAATAAGGATATGGCAATTGCTATATTAAGGGAGATTTCCTCTGAGGGCCCACTTTGTGTAAGTTACTTTTTATAACAAATTTGTACATCAGGCAGCAAGTAGGATATAAAATATTGAAACGCAGTAACCTACCATGCTTGTATGAAATATTTTTATTATTGTTTTTTCTACTCATAACCACTTTATGACATAGCTCTTGAAATTGCTTATAGATTTAGACTTCTTATCTATTAAGAGAGTGGTTCTCAATCTGTTGTGCTTTGCACCCACCAATTTAAACTTGAAAAATTTCATGCCCACTTATTCAGTGGTGTGCGTTAAGATCTGACCGATAGCATTTAAAATTAGAATAGGTAACAGTGTCTTGTGCGCTGAGCGTGATGCCACTACAGAATAACTACATAGACCACAAACTGTAAAAAATAGTAAATCGTGTGGTGATAAAGCGCTACCTTGTGACTGGCAATTCTTACTAACTTGGGCGGCAAATTTGAAAAGGCCTACTTTTACACACTTTATTGGTGTTCCGATTATGATATGACTTGATCCATGTAATAGCATTCATCGGACTTAAAAAATACAAAATCAATTTAAATTATTTACAAGATTAGTTGTTTTTGTAAAAAACACTTACAATAAATTATTGATCTGACATTTTGATTACACCTCATACTCAAAAATTTTTTGGCTTATATAAATAACAACACAACCGTCATGGTATTTGAAAGGAGTAATACAAAATATACAAAAAAGTACTTATCTCCAATACTGCTTGGTCAAGTTATTTTTATTCATAAAAAAAACAATAAGCTGCTCCCAACACAGCTACTGTTGTATATATAGAAGCAAACCTTATCCCTTATAATCTGCCATTATATCTACTACAATATAATTCCATTGAATATTAAAGCTAAAAAAAGTGATTAAAAAAATATAAATTTATTAATTTTTTACTCAGTTTGTTTTCTACTAGCTTGTAATCATAGTTCCTCGATATTCTTGAAAAATAGAAGTCCTAGCTATTGGCTGTAAGAGTACCTTTTGTGTTCATATTTTATTGCTCTTTCTAAAAATAGTGATTTGCTTTTTGAAATTTCACACACTTTTTTGCCAGACAAAACCCGCTACCCTCCCACAAAACCGCTCCTGGACAAGAAGCACTGCTACAACCCAAATTTTGGACGTTGTCTATTATAACAGCCTTCCAAAAATCACAAAAAATTAAAAAAAAAACGTTTAAAAAATGAAAAATTACAAAAAAATGTACTTTCAACACCATGTATATCAAAAACGAAGCATTTTCAGACCCATGTTTGTATAAGGTTTTCATCATAATTTCACTTCAGGAACATGCACCATAATTTATGACTTCCAATTTTAAAACACCCATTATATGAACTGCTTAATGGAAGAAAACTACAAAAGTGTGTGTCTAAATATCACCTAGTACATAATTTCCAATATGCCTATTAAAGCTATAAATATTTCTAGAAATTACTATAGCTTCTTTTAGAATATTTGTAATGGTACTTTTATCTGTGTAAAATTTTTGTTTTGTTAAAATCAATCATGTTGCAGCCTGGTATCACATAAGTGTTCTTTCAAATAGGTCCCTACTTTTCGTTTGATTTGACCTATGTAACATAGCAAATGTAGAACCAGTAATGTTGTAAACATCATTATATTCTGGATGTATTTTATCTTTAGTATAACATAAAACTATATATAAATTATTATGTATACTATCAACAACTAAAATATCATGCTTTCTAAGTATACTCTTTATTTTTTACGATAGGTCTTTTGCATGAGGCAAACACAACTTTAATTAATTTTGTGTTGATTGAAAGTTCAGTTCATTTGGATGAGCTTTTTTATTAAAAAATCTTTAAATATTCCTATTACTATAACCATTTCTTACAGTTGCAAATTTAAGATGTTAAATTTCTTGTTGTAGCCTGCGTGTGTTTGTTTTCTGTAAACTTTTGTGTTTTAACTGACCAGTGCCTTCCTTATAAATTTCGATATCCAAGAAAGGTAAACTACTATTGATTTCTAACTTCATAGTAAATTTTGTGTTACGATTTTCTAACTCTTGTATACCACGGGGCCAAAATAATAATCACTTCCTCTTTTCCATAAACATGTTTGCAACTACAAGACTTAAAGGCGAATCCATTGCACAACCTGATYTTTGTTCATAAAAATTCCTGTTCCATAGAAAAGCGTATCTCTGTGAAATTGGATTTTTTGCTCTTGCTATCCTGAAAACTACATACCGAATGAACTTCAAGTAGAAAAAGAACTCTAGAGTCACCATTTCGAACATAGAAATGTTACCCTCGACCTCTGTCTTTGGATAGCATTTGCTGCCACCACTACACCAGAGTGTAAAAATATGAGTATGGACTAACTTCCCCACGTTGATTTTCTCTTCGGGACGAGAGGTTGTTTCGAAGCATGAGGTTTACTTAGCACTTTTAAGAAATTAAACACCTATTTCTCGCCATACTTAAATTATTGATAAAATAAGCAAATGAATTAATAATTACAATTAATTAGTTCACAGAACAAATAATAATGCTGACGTAGCAAAATATAGCAGTTTACCAGTATTTCTTTTAAATAATTTTAAATTACGTTAATGGAACTAAGAAAATGATTAAGGAGTTTATGGAAATTTGGAAATTAAATACAAGCAATAATTATTGAAATGAAAAGCTTAACGATACCCAAAAATGAGACCCTCAATGTGAGTTATCCAAAAAAGTGTAAATCCATAGCGTCATAAACGAAAATCTTAGTAAAGTGTACGCGACGACGGTTACCTGGGAACTGATTTTTAAGATCTTTTGAGGGAATCTTGAACCCATCGCAAATTTAGTCAGAACAGCAATACTCGCGGTTGTTTCTCACGTTGCAAAAATACGCCGTCAGTGAGAACGCTATAGTAATCGACTCATCGACATGTTTGTTTCCGTTTCTTTACTTTTATTACAAAAGGTGCACAATAAAATTACACATACACGCATACTGCTGTTCATCAGTTTCCATGAGAATATCTCAGATTTTGAAAATGCAGGAAACTCGGGTCGTTGGTCGATACCGTCCGTTACAGAACTGAACTTAAAAATGCATGTTAGCTATTAGTATTTGTAATTAAAATAAACTAAGTAAAGAAATTAGATTTATTAACATATTTTTTTTTCAATTTGTAGCCTTTCTTATTTGGTTCCCCCTCCACCCTCTGCTGGTGGGTGTGCTTTTTAGTTTGAAAACCTCTGCACTAGGTCATGATTGCTGAATATAAGCAATTTCAAAAGGTACGTAAGTTGTGGTATGAGCAGCAAAAAACCTGTAAAACATATTTTAGCTGAAACAATTTGTATAGAATTGAATCATTAATCCCTCATTTTTTTAATGAATTACATTTTTAAATTATTGTAAAGATAATATCTTTGTTTTTGAGATACAATGTCCTAAAGTATATTATTCTTTTTTCAGTTGACATTTTACAAGCTATACCTAATCTTATAGGTATGCCTTTAACGTGATCTTAAGCAGGTCAAAACAAGACTAAAATTTTTTTTTTTGAGGGGCAAGTTTTTTAAAATGCATCTATTACTAATGTGCCACACACACATACAAACATGACATACCTTCATAATTATTATTACCTTGTTAAACACAATGGCATAAATGTAGGGGTTTCTTCAAAATCCCATAAAAGTTATGAGGACTGCTCAAGTACTTTAAAAAATATGTGCTTTTCTGTGATATTTGTAGTTGAACTTGTTAGGTTCCATTAAATGATGAAGCAATATACGCTAGCAATTATTACACTTGTGATAAAGCTTTAATAGGCCTTTCAGGCCCATAGCTTCACAAATTATCTTTATTATTATCTATTTCTAGCCTTCACTTAGCAATTTTGTATGCCTTTTTCATCCAGGTTTCTTTTTAACATTGCACTCTACCACCATATCTTTGATCGAACTTGTCTTCTCCTTGCCACTGTTCTCCAACACAACACTTTCTTTACCATTCTGTCTTCCGCCATTCTTTCTACATGCCCTAACCACTGTATTCTTTGCGCTTTTATAACTGCATTATTGATTTTTCTGTACAGATTCTGTAATTCAAGGTTGTTCTTTTGTTTCCACATTTCTCCTTTTCTTTCTCCAAATATTTTACATTCCGATACATATTCCCATATGTATATGCAACTTTCAATACCCAAGTGTCGCATCCATATGTTACCGTTGGACGTAGAATTGTTTTATATACATGTATTTTCTCTTTCCGTGAAACAGTTTTTCATTTCAAAAACTGTTTAAACTCCCTCCTCTCGTTATTAATATTCCGTGAAGCTGTCCACCTTTTCTATTTTTATAACTCTACCTTCCTTTAATTTTTCTAATATCTTCCAAATACTCATCCCACCCTTCTATTGCCTTTTTGTATCCCCAATTAATTTTCCTCCCTCATCTTTACAAAACATAAATCCTTGCCTATATTCACAACTGCTGTTCTTCAATCGCTGATAAAAGTTTCTCATCTCTGCTCTTGTAAGAGTCACATTTGTGACTAAAAAAATATAAAAATACAATAATTAAATTGCTTAACTCACAGTTCGTTATTATCACATCTAATTGTATAATACTTTAAAAAAATTAATTTGAATTCTTTGGATTTCATTTTATATAGATAATAGTGAAATTTTCCAAATACAGACTAACCTGCTTATCATTTATACGAGACAGTTAATAAAATGCATCCTTTCCAAGTACATATATGCAATGTAAAGTTATTAGACTTTTTAGAACACATGACATTCAAATTGACGGTTGAAGGGCATCCATAAAAACAATGCAGCTTCTAACGCGCTATCATAGGAACTCCATTATTTAATGCTAACATCAGTCACGCGAGCTGGGACACTGGATTCGATTCAACTCGTTTAATCAAACGCTAGATTTGGATCATTCAAGTTGTTCATAAATCATTACCGAGAATGAGTTACAGAGCTGTTAGACCTGTTTAGACAGCTGCAACGTATGTGCCGACACGGTACCAATAGTCATTTACCTTACTTGCCAGTATAGATTTAATATCTGTTTCAAATCACAATTATTCAAAACAGGTTTGTTGTCATAGTAAACCGGTAAATAGGTCTTACAGTCCTATATTTCTTAAACTACACAGGTCGGTTGCTCTTACAGCATATAAATATGCTGTTCTCTCATCGCATAGTCTCGTCAACGATGAACAACACAAGAACGATTCATTAGTTGTCAGCCGAATCAAGGCAAGGCATTCAATTTGAATGACTTGGTCATGAACTACTTCATTACTTCTACAAGAATAGTCTTCTCGAAGTCTAATAAATCCACTTTATTTAACAAATTGGCAAAGCGCTTTCAACTAATACAACCCATCATCAGTGCCTAATAATCTAAATACAGAAGAATTATTTATAAAATTTATAAATTCTTCTGTATTTAGATTATTAGGCAATGATGATAGCTTATATTAGCTGAAAGCGCTTTGCCAATTTGTTAAATAAAGTGGATTTAGACTTCGAGAAGACTATTCTTGTAGAAGTAACATTTTATTGAAAATTGATTATTATTTGTTCTTTATTTCTAGACTCTTTATTCAGAAATTGTATCTCAAAGATAAACATATTACAAAAATGTGATCACTGTTTAAAATGTAATATTACTACCAACTGTACAGAAGGGTATCTTTTTTAACATAACTATAGCATTTTGTGTATTACAGGAACCTGATGTGTTGAAAGATGATTTTAAAACATCCCTTGCATTGGTCTCTAGTATTAAACCTAGTGATGCAATGTCGGCAGCATATGCATTTGAAATACTTACACTGAATTCCAAATTATCACAAGCTATTAAGGATCAATACAAAAATGCAAAATGTTTGAATCCTGATCCACTCTTATCTGTGATTTCTATTGTTATGTGTGAGTTTCTAACGAATGCAAAAGAATGCATGAGAAACGTTTATGAGGCAGCCAAAAATATATCATTATATGGGTACCTGAATACCATACGTCGCTTATTTTCCAGAGCAGATTTCACGTAAGTACATAATTTGGGATATCATTATACATTGTATTTAATTTTTCAAAGAAAGTAAATATTATATGACAGCATCCAATCCTCAGTATCACTATGTAGTACGCTGCTGAGTACTGCCAGGTGCACGTTTTTTCGAAGATTATACAATAAAAAAATTTTGACCAGTTGGCCATTACCTATCACTTGGCTACCAAGGTGTTTACAGATCATTCGTTGTTTCGTGCAGCCAGCGTGCACATGCGTATTTTCTTTGTGGTGTTAAATCACTATTAATTACAGTTGTGCTAACACGTAAGTGACACATATAGCACACATAAACTATTCTTTCCAGCATAATACAATTTAGGTTTGATGAAAATGGATATAAAAAATGACACGTCAAGTAGCGAGTCGGACGACGTTTCTAGGCGTGATTTATGGAAAAGATTAAATAAGTTAGAAGGTAGGTTGCACAAGTATAAAAAACGTGCTAGGAGACATAGGTCTCGGGATATTTCCCGCCACAAAAACAGGAGTAGCTCTCGTTCTAGTAACGGTAGACGTCATTCTCGAAGCAGATCTCGAGCACGCTCAGCTTACAATAGCGGCAGCTCCGAGAAGAACGGGGATTACCGTAGCCCGTGTGGTTACGAATCCCGACGCCGACAAGCGTTGCATCTAACAACAAAACACACGTTTCTTCCCATTCAGTCTCTCCGCAAAATCGCGCGGAGTCACAATCGCCCGAATTAGTTCCCAACGTTGAGGTTTTAGATATACATAACACTGATGCAGAAATGAACGAGGTCTGGTTACAACTTATAGGAGATGACCCCAAAAATAAAGAGGAGAACAAGTTCTCTATAAATACTGCACTAAGCTCTCGTTGGGAACATATTTTAAACAATGGGATTGCAAATGAAACAAGGTACAAGCTGATCGACATTCACGGCATTCCGTCCAACTGTGAAGGCCTGCTACCTCCAGAAATTAACACGGAAGTCATTCCATGTGAAAAGAGATAAATCTCATTCTCATTTACAAATGCAAAAACAATTATCCCATGGTTTGTCAGCCCTAGGAAGAGGCATTAGTCTTCTCCTACAGGACAAAACCTTGCCCAAAGAACAAAAAGAAAAATTACTTTCTTCTCTGGGCGATTCTGGCAAACTATTTACAGATCTCTTTCACCACTGTACACTCCCACGACATACACTCATTCTGCCGCAATTGAACAAATCTGCTAAAGACATAGCAGATAAAACCATTCCAGATCGATATCTGTTTGGAATAAATTTTAGTGAAAGAGTGAAGGAATCAAAAGTACCTAATAGAGAAATCAAGCAAGGAATTAAAATCTCCTACTTACATAACTTCAACACCAGCCATTTCAGCAAATAAAATCAGAAAACCAGGAGGGGGGAAAAGCTATCAATCTAGGACAAGAACAATAGCCAGAAGAGAACATTTAAACAGGGATCGCCCGGCCCGCTTTCAGAGGGAAGCAACGTCACAGAAGGGCTATCCCTCAAGAAACAGAGCAACCTACACGAGGAGGAAATATTAACGGTGAGGAATCCGACCTTAGCCGGCAGACTATTTTGGTTTTATTCAGATTGGTCAAACATAACTTCAATTCCGACAATTTTGTCGTGGATAAAAGGTTATGAAATTCCTTTATCTCAGACACCACCTGAATTTAGAGCTAAATGTCCTACCATGACCAGTAAAGAACTAACATCTAGGAATTTAGCAATTCAGGAATTATTATCAATAGGAGCTGTATCAGAATGCCAACCTGTTAAAGGCCAGTTTATATCTGGCATCTTTCTCAGAGATAAACCTAATGGGAAAAACGGTTTATTCTGAATCTAAAACGTCTAAATACATACGTACAAGCCCCATATTTCAAAATGGAAGACTTTAGAACAGCATCTAAATTAATGCAGCCAAATTCTTTCATGTCAACTATAGACTTGAAAGACATTTTGAACACGCAGATATTCTTTATGAATTTAATTGTCTCCCATTTGGTTTAAGTTCTACACCCCACTGCTTCACAAAGCTAATGAAACCCGTAATAGAAAAAATAAGGAACCGTGGGATAACATGTGTCAACTATTTAGATGTTTTTCTTACATGTGGAGCTACTTTTGCAGAATGTGCTAGGAATGTAAATTTCACTGTAAATTTTCTAACTTCGGTGGGGCTTACAGTAAATTATGAGAAAAGCAATTTCATACCTTCCAAAAAACAAAAATTTTTAGGCTTCATTTTCAATAGCAAAGATTTGCGGTTAGAACTTCCTGAGGACAAAAGACTTTTTATCCTGAAGGAGGTACAAAACCTAGAAAACAAAAAGTCATGTAAAATAAGAGATTTAGCAAAATTAATAGGATTATTAGTATCAGCTTGTCCAGCTGTATATTACGGTTGGATGTATACAAAGACTCTTGAACAAGAAAAATATCTAGCCTTAAGTAAGTCACATTACAATTACAATGGAGAAGTACAAATCACAGAAGCATGTAAACTGGATCTTCTATGGTGGCAAACAAATATATTAAACATTTACAACAAAATACATACAGATTTCTTTGACATAGAAATATTTACAGATGCATCACTAACAGGGTGGGGTGCCTGCAGTCAGACACAGTCTACAAGAGGCTGGTGGTCAGATACTGATAAAAAGAACAATTAACATACTTGAATTAAAAGCAATTTTCTATGGGTTAAAATGTTTTGTCAAGTAAACACAAAACATTAACATTCTAATTCGAACCGATAACAAAACTGCTGTCTCGTATATTAACAGGATGGGCAGTATTCAACACCAAAAGCTTAATAATCTCACTAGAGAAATATGGCAATGGTGTGAAAAACGCAAACTGTGGGTGTTCGCATCATACATACCATTAACAGAAAATTGACTAGCCGATAGAGAATCACAGATTACAAGTAACGATACTGAATGGTCCACAAATAGATCTGTTTGCATGAAATATTAATATTAAATGTAGCAGATTTATTTCATGGAAAAATGATCCAGAAGTCTTAGCAATAGATGCATTGACGTTGTCTTGGAGCAAGGAATTTTTCTATGCCTTCCCTCCTTTCTCACTTATCTTAAAAACACTAAGAAAAATAATTACTGATAATGCAGAAGGGATAATCGTGGTACCTTTTTGGCCCTCACAAGCATGGTACCCCTTGTTTTTAAAATTATCAATGGAAACATTGACAATTGGACCTCATTTGAACCTTTTATCTTCTCCTTTCAGCCAACGTCACTCCCTCGGGAAGCGCCTTATCCTGGTGGTCGCCAAATGCTCAGGAAAACTTATAAACTACGATTAATCCCTG
Source organism: Rhyzopertha dominica (assembly GCA_025024175.1). Taxonomy (NCBI): domain Eukaryota; kingdom Metazoa; phylum Arthropoda; class Insecta; order Coleoptera; family Bostrichidae; genus Rhyzopertha; species Rhyzopertha dominica. Next base: position 25,340,695 of record QCXZ01000137.1, read on the forward strand.
ACTGCGCTATAGAGACAATTTTACACTCAATTTCAGACTCAACCCTACACCAGTACAGTCATACCTACAAGTTATGGTGGCAACACTGTAAGGAAAACAAGGTAACATTGTTCACAGCAAATGCTACAGAAGTGATAAAATTCCTTCAAGACATTTTAAGATCCAAAAACCCTAAATATGGTACCTTAAATTCGCATAGATCTGCATTGCCTCTATTACTAAGGAGACTCAATTGCCACTGACACCAAAATACCTCGTTTTATGAAAGGAGTATCAAGATTAAGACCATCTAGACCTAAATATGATAACATTTGGGACCCACACATTGTTCTAAAATATCTAGAACAAAAAGGGTCCAACATAAATTTATCTTTAAAAGAATTGTCACAAAAATTGGTAATGTTGTTAACAATAATAACAGGACACAAATTGCATACAATATCACTCATAAAACTATCGAATATACTAGAAAACCCAAATGGTTTACAGATATTAATTTCTGATCCTATTAAAACATCCAAAATAAATAAATCACATCCGTGCCTGTACATTCCATTTTTTGAGGAAAATAAAGATATATTTGTTGCGTCCCCCTTAACACATTACCGAAAAGTAACAGAAAATCTAAGGCAATCAGAAGATTTTCTGTTCTTGACTTATAAAAAGCCGTACAAAAAGGCAACTAAACAATTTCTAAGTCGATGGCTAAAGGATACTTTGAAAGCATCAGAGATAAATACATCTGTTTTCCAGGCACATTCAACCAGACATGCCTGAACATCGTTCGTATACAATCATGGATTATCAATTGACCTAATAATGAAAACAGCAGGCTGGGCAAAGGAATCGACATTCACAAGGTTCTACTGAAGACCAGTCTCAAACCCAAATAAGTTCGCAGAAACAGTTTTCAAGTTTGGATTAGAATAGAATAATTCTACCTGCATAGAAGTTTTGTTAATACATGTTAATACTTACATGACTTGTGCAGTTACAAATTAATATAAATTTACGTTGTTGGCATACTTCAAAGCTTATTTAACTTAACGAAGTACATTCAACTACCAGCCATACAGAATCGCAAAATTACATCTCTAAACATCTACATAGTGATACTGAGGATTGGATGCTGTCATATAATTAACCGATCAAACGAACTTACCTGTAATGAAGTTCGATCGTAATTATATGAAGCATCCAATCCGAATATATCACTTCCCTTCCACCCTTAGAAAACAATTTCTTTCCCGAATTTGCGATTCCTTCTCATATCTCTAAACATATGATCTGTAAACACCTTGGTAGCCAAGTGATAGGTAATGGCCAACTGGTCAAAATTTTTTTATTGTATAATCTTCGAAAAAACGTGCACCTGGCAGTACTCAGCAGCGTACTACATAGTGATATATTCGGATTGGATGCTTCATATAATTACGATCGAACTTCATTACAGGTAAGTTCGTTTGATCGGTTAATTATGTTACTGAATTTCATATACATGTTATTAAAATATAGTGTATATATTAATTAATATTAATATTAATAAACCGCTGCAAATTGAATCAATACTTCCACATCCAATTGTCAAAATGAGCATTTTGTCTCTCTGCACATTTTTTCTAAGACAAAGTCCTCGTGATATTAGCAAAAATATATAAATTTTAAAATCAGTTTTTTCCAAATAATTCGAAAATTATTAACTTAACAAATAAATTACAAGAGTGCTTTCTGATCAGAAAATTGATTTTCTATATAATACCAAAATTTTTTAAAAAATCGTACCAACAGGGACCAAAATAGTTTTTTTTGGAAATATTTCGAAAATGTCAAAATTTTGAATAAATTTTCTAAGACAGTTTTTGTGAGAAATTTTATTTCCTAACTGATGGAATTTTCATTTTTTAAATTTATTAAACCGCTGCAAATTGAATCAATACTTCCACATCAAATTGTCAAAATGACATTTACGTTTTTATTTCTTATATTATACGTTTAGTAATCAGGTTTTGAGCATTTTTCCTCTCTACACATTTTTTCTAAGACCAACAGTCCGCATGATATTAGCAAAAATATATAAATTTTAATATCGTTTTTTCCAAATAACTCGAAAATTATTAACTTAACAAGAAAATTACAAGAGTGCTTTCTGATCAGAAATTTGATTTTCTATATAGTACCAAAATTTAAAAAAAGTCGTACGAGCATGGACCAAAATAGGTTTTTTGGAAATATTTTGAAAATGTCAAAATTTTGAATAACTTTTCTAAGACACTTTTTGTGATAAATTTTATTTCCTATCTGATGGCATTTTCATTTTTTTAATATACTAAGTATATTCGGAGATATTTAGGAAAAACCGTTTTCTTTAAGTGACGCTTTTTTGCTAATATCTTCTAAACAGTTTACTGCACCGAAAATTTATAAGAGCGAATAATACTCGCAGTTGTACTACTAATCACATACTAAATCGAAAAAAATATAAAAAAATAAAAATTTGCAAAAAGGGTAGTTACCCCCTAATTTTGCCCCCTTCCCGATACCGTACTTACCCCACAAACAATAGGTCGCTTTGGGTAGTTGAAGTTTATACGTTTGCCAAATTTCAAGTTCATATATTGTCTTTCGAAAGTTATCGTGTATACAAACAAAACCAGACACAGACAAGAAATTTTTTTTGCTCAAATTTTGTTTTTTTTGCGTTTTCGACCATTTTAAAGCGAATGAGCAAATAAAAATTTTTGAAAATTTTTTTCGTGATACAATACTTCCCATCCGTTGGATGTGGAAGTAATTAATGGTATTCCTTCGTTTATCTTTCGTGATTGTGCGACTGCATTTGTCGTGCCTTTATTCATCTTATTTAATTTGTTCTTGAACACTAATACTTTTCCTAACACATGGAAAGTAACAAGAGTTTGTCCGGTTTCTAAAAAAGGGGATAAGTTGAAAACTATCGCCCAATAGCAATTATGTCAAATTTTGCCAAGGCCTTTGAAATTGTGTTGCACAGACACTTGGAATATTATGTACGACCACTGCTGTCAGACTGTCAACATGGTTTTACTTCTGGTAGATCGACTGCTACAAATTTAGCATATATTTCAAATTTCATATCTGAGCGTCTTGATTGTGGGATGCAGGTGGATGCAATCTATACGGATTTTTCAAGTGATTTTGACCAACTCGATCATACTATACTCTCGCGTAAATTGTCTACAACTGGATTATCTCCGTCACTTTTGCAGTTTTTCTCATCCTACTTAGTGGGTTGGCGACAGTACATCAGGTACCACGGAAATCTGTCTCCTGCTTTCTATGTTACCTCAGGTGTCCCTCAGGGTTCCGTTTTGGGGATTTTTCTCTTCATCATATACGTCAATGATATTTCGATAGGACTTAAATGCCATAGTTTACTCTATGCCGACGATTTAAAGCTATATGCCTCTGTTCAATCCCACGATGATGCACATAACCTTCAAAACAATCTCGAAAATATTGAAAATTGGTGTCTGGTCAATAGGTTGCCGTTGAATATACAAAAATGTTTTGCATGTTCATACTACAGGCTTCATAATCCAATTATTTTCGACTACATTATAGGCGAGAACAAGCTATCCCGGCTGATACCATAAAAGACCTTGGCGTTATTTTTGACAGGAACTTGAGTTTTGCCCCCCATGTAACTGACTGTATTGCACGCTCATATAGAATGTTAAGCTTCATTATTAGACATGTAAAAAAATTTGCGGATGTTGATGTGTTGAAGCTTTTGTATTTTGCATATGTACACTCAAAATTAGAGTATTGCTCCGTCGTATGGGCTCCTGGATATGGCGCCTACATCGATAGTTTAGAAAGTGTACAAAGACATTTTCTTAAATTCTTGTCGTTTACTTCTGATGCTATCTATCCAGTTGTAGGTTACCCTAACGATCTATTGTTAAAAAAATTTGAAATGCACAGTTTATTTGCTCGTAGAAAGCTTCATTCAATTATAKTTCTATATAAAATAATATCTGTGCAGGTGAATCCTTACTTATGCAATTATACTTCAGAGTTCCGCGACCAGCTAGTCGTAATAGCAATTGTTTTTATCTACCATACGCTCATACAAATTTACTTAAATTTTCTCCTGTATACATTATGTGCAGTAGCTGTGATTCTGTCTGTGATGTACTTGACATTTTCTCCTTTAGTGTTCGCGAAATCGAGAATTGTGTATTTCCTCCTTATGTGTAATATCTTATTATTATTATTGTTGTAATTGGCTTTGGCTGTTTGGTGATGTATCCAAATAAATAAATAAATTTATTAGGGTTTTTAGAACATGTGACTTTTGCAGTGGCTGTTGAGCAGCACCTGTCAAAACTGTGTGGCTTCTAACGTGCTGCCATAGAAACCCCATTACTTGATACTAACGTCAGTCACCTAGAACTGGGGCATTCGATTCAATTCAAATCGTTCAATTAATCGCATGGATTCAAGAATGATTACCAAGAACGAGTTACTGAATTATTACTATTTACGTACTACTTACTGCCGCATTAACGATAAAAATCATACATAACTAATCAGTAATTATTATGGTGGAAGTATCATAGTTTGATATTTGCGAACAATTATTATACCCTTATTTTATACCTACTTTTCATAGAATATGCAAAGTTAATAAGAATATCATGAATATCTCCCAACCAAATACCCTAACCATGATTCACAACATGGTATCAATCGTCGTTTACATTAGTACAGTTTTAATATTTATTACAAATCGAAATTATTCAAAATAGGTTGGTTCTCATAGAACACGGGTAAATAAGTCTTACAGACATACACTTCTCAAATGATACAGGTTGATTGTTCTTAATTGCTTTATGCTTGTTCTTGTGGATCGTGAATTGAAAGTGACAACAGTCTCCCGTCACAGCATATAAATATGTTGTCATTGCGTTGTCCCGTCAACCATGAACATGAAGACGCTGATTCTTTAGCTGTAAGCCGAATCAAACGAATCAAAGCATGAATTGTTCAATTTTAACGACATACAMACACACTAGATGCCCMTCAGAAGCCATGTTGGATAACAATCCTAAAAAGCCCATCTGCTTTCTCTATTGAATGTTGTAAAGTTTCCTGTAAATTACAAGGTCTGCTAATTATAATGTTAAAGATATTATTTAAATTGATTTTTTTCAGGATTTTCTAAATAAATCAAAGTGTTTCAGACACTAAGATTTACAACCTTTGAATTTCAGTTTAAAAAGAATCGCTGAACATACATCTGTCAAATTGCTTCAATTAAATACAATAGTAAACATCCTTTTTAAATGCTTGCAAGGGGATATATGTGAGTTTTGCACTTACATTTTAACCATTGTACTTCATACTAAAGTCTGTTGCAATAAATTTCTATTCTATTGTGTTCTAACAAATGGGAAAGATTAAGTCACATTCAGTCATTTGACTAAGCATTTGTTTATATGTTTTGAAGGTTGAATGTTTTAGTGTAATCATACTTATTTAATCATGGTAATAAAATTAACACTGACAAAGACACAACAGAGTTGTTTAAGGATCCAATCTAGGCCTGCCCCTGCGTACAAAATTTTGTAGAACTGATGTTTGCAGATAATCTGGAATAATTAACTTGTACAGTGTATCAGACTTAAAACAGCCTATTAATTATTAATTGTTTGAGGACAACTATCMAAGGCAGCAATGTAGTGCTAGACAAGATAAATTTTGTAGAACATTAGATCAAATGTCAAATGCTACATCTATCTGCTGCAATCTTACAAACATGATCTATTTACAATATTTTGCAGATATCACAAATTATTACAAAAAAATGTTCACAATGATATCTTCTCTTTATCTCAGATAGATCTTTTCTCTCTCCAGGAACCTAACTTTAAAAGTGGGAAGTAATAAATAAATTAAGATGAAAAATTAGGAAAAAACAAAAATGATGATTTTTCTATGAAATTGTGAGGATGGATTACAAAAGACAAACGGAACACTTTAAATTTGATCTGAATGTTCCACAAAATTTGTCTTGTGAATACTATATCCCTTCCAAATTTTTCAGTTGTGCCAAAGATTAAATAATAACTATTAAGATGGTTCAGTTGTGTTGGCTCCTTTGTTCTTTTTTTAAACCGATTTGATGACCTTGAAACGCCAATCCCTTAAAATGATAATTTGACACAGGAAATTTGAAATTCTGTCAGGTGTGGTTTTGAGATTAGGTCTTGAAGGACACTACACCACAACTAAGTACACAATCCATGCACCCACCAACGTGCTTTCGTGCTTTCCCTGGACAGTGTTGTCATATGGTATGTGTTTCAATTGTTAGTAAAAGATCCCCTTACAGCCGACACATAAAATCCTCCTAAATACCTCAGAAGGTCTAGTTTTAAATACTACTACAGAAAAATTCATTAAATTTGAAACAATACAATAATACCTACAAACTTTCTCATTCAAAAGATGAACCGGATCCACAGAATTTAGGATTATTATTACATGGTGCTAAATTCAGTCAGTAACGAGATTGTCATATTCTAATATTTAATTCTTATTTTAATATTGTGCTTGTTGTTAGTAATACAAATAATGTGTAAAGTACCTCTTTAGAACATAAACCGTTGTCTACATGCCTACACCTATAACGAGAATAGTAACATACATACATACATACATATTTGTTTAATGAATTATACTAACACAATTACTACGAAATGGAAGCCACAAATTGTGAAAAAGGGCTGTTTTGATAAATCGTTTACTTTGGCTACACTACCACAGACAAATGTTGTGCTTCCTGATGGCAACCGAGCTATTCCGACAGTGGACCTTTAAATAAGAATTCTTTTTCATTCTTGTCTTATCCGCGTTTCCCTTTCTTACTAGCCCATCTTAATAGTTAATTAATTTTTGGTTGAGCTTTAAAAATTAATGAGTGTATTTTGAATAAATTAAACTAAATCTAACATACTCTCTTTTAGTCATAGCCATAGTGAAATTACACATTTTTAATATTATTAGCGGTATGATTGTGAAAGATTACATATTAGATAAAATTGTTGGATTTAATAAATCTGCTTGTTTACTCTAAAATGGCCTATGTTGTCTTACTATGGTTTCTGATGATCAGTTGAGCCTGTTGCAGCATTTTCTAAGGAAGTGAGCCTAGACACTAGAGTTTATAATTAAAAACTTCTCTTACATGAATTTGAAGTAATTTCTGTGGGTTATAGAACATATTAACAAAGGGACATTTTTTGAGAAAAGAGACCTTGCATATTTTACTTCCACATCTAATGGATGGAAAGTACTGTATAGTGAAAAAAATTTAAATTTTTTATTTGCTCAATCACTTTAAAATGGCCGAAAACTTAAAAAACAAAATTTGAGCAAAAAAATTTCTTTACTGTCTGTGGACGCGATAACTTTTGAAAGACTTAACATATTAATTTGAAATACATATAAATTTCATTTACCCAAAGCGACTTGTTGTTTTTGGGGGGTGAAATTGTGGGGTAAGTACCATTTTTACAAATTTTTATTTTTTATTTTTTTTCGTTTAGTATGTGATTAGTAGTTTAATTGCGAGTATTTTTCGTCGTATTTTTGGTGCAACAAATTGTTTAGAAGATATTAGCAAAAAACCGGTTTTTCCTGAATATTTAATATATTCAAAACGTGATAATTACTATCAGTTAGGAAATAAATTTTCTCATAAAAGGTGTTTTATAAAATCTTACAAACAAATTGAAATTTTTGAAATATTTCCAAAAAACTAGATTTTTGACACTGTACACATGATTTTAAAAAAAATTTTGTTATATAGAAAATCAAATTTCTGATCGAAAAGCACTCTTGCATTTTTAAAATTAAATTAATGGTTTTTGAGTTATTTACAAGAAAACGATTTTAAAAATTTATAGATTTTTGCTAATATTATGAGTATTGTTTGTTGTTCCAAGAAATGTGTAGAGACAACAAATGCTCAAAACCTCATTAGTGATCGTATAATATAATAAATAAAAGCGTAAATGTCATTTTGACAATTGGATGTGGATGTATTGATTCAATTTACAGAGGTCTTTTCAGTTCGTTTTTATACCAAGTTGTACTGCTTTCACTTAATCTGTGCTGTTAAATCACATTTCTTATGGGTTGATTTTACAGGAAAGGAACAAGTATCTGGACCACATTTACAGAAAAACTGGTTAAGATATGTTTAGAAATATACAACGCTGTATCACCAATAGTACATGACCTTGCACCTGAAGGTAATCTGCCAGATAGTGAGTTTATTTCCACAGGAGAGAGTGATGAATCTGCTAGAGCCCAAGCACTCCTTGTGTTTGCTTGGCGAACTGTAAAGGAAATATCAATGTTTTTTGGAGAAAGTGTTGCTAGAGCAGTAAAGCATGAAAAAGATTTTAAAGTTCTCTCTGACAAAATGTTGATAGGTATTGGTAACTATTTTATCAGCGTTTTTATTTTTACAAAACATCGTGGCGTTTTTGAACAGGCGTACATCGGATTCTGCAAAGTCTGTGAAAACTTCTGGAAGTGCGTTTAAGTAGTGTAACATCATAAACCAGTTTTAATTCTGTTATATTTTAGGTCTACTAATCCAGTTTTGAACATACTTCCTGGAACATGGTTGAAGAAAGTACTTGACCTCATTTCTGGGAGTTTGGATCACACTTGTAAACGTTTGTGTTCTACTAGGAGAAGTGCAGGACTACCATTTTTAATACTTGTAAGAATTCTACAGCAATAGCAATTAAAAATTTTCGGGAATAGTTGGATATAACTTACTAGATGTATACTTTAATCTTACAATAGGCCTGTTCACTAAAATTTAATTTAAAGCAAATTGCACATCATTCTATAGTATTTAAGCCGCTGATAAGCTTCCAGTAAACAGAACTTGATTTGCATTTGTAGTATTCAAATTATGGCCATCTTAAGTTTTACCACTCCCTGTGTGGAGGCTAATATACGTCACATGCATTCTTGCTGACCACGCCCTCCGTTAGAGTAAATAGCATTCCTGTGTTTTGAATACTGTATAAAGACAATTTGTTACTGAAATAATATGTGACAAAACCTATTGGGCCGTCGATGCTTAAATGTTCAAGTAAACTATTGACGCATAGCGATTGAGTCACACATTTTATTTTGTTTGTTTATGTCCTTTCTTATAATTATTGTTGAGCATCAGTTGTATCTTAAGCAGAGGCATTTTCGATTGACTCTCCGGTCTCTTCCAGTCCCGGTCTCATTTCTGGCAGTGATCCGTCACCGGTCTTGAATTTTCGACACTGGTTCGTGTGACTGTAACGTCATGTATCGAACAAATAAAACGCTACAGTCAGCGGTTTGACAATGACATATGCGCTATGCAACATAATTTAAGCGCCAATGTGCTTCTTTATTTCTAGGGAAATGTTATAGTAGTTATATTTTGTTTACCTGCTGTAGGAGAGGTTGTTTGAAAATTTCTTTATAATAGTGTGTAACTTCTGATAGGGGATTCGGCATATCCCCGTTTATAATGGCTATTGAAGCTCTACTTTATTTGAAAAATGTTAATTCTGTTTATGTAACTATATTTTTACGAATACCGGTAGGCTAAGCGCAGTGCAAAGGAAATACATTTGTGTGCTGGGCAAAACAAGGGTACCAAATGAATTATCAAAAGGTTGCTAACAACAAAGACATGCTCTACTCTTTACAACTTCTGCTTGTTGCACCAGAATGGTGCACACTGCTTTTCTGTTGCTGCAAAACCAGATGCTGCGCTGCTTAAATTTGTGCAGCATTAAAGTAAAGATATGATAGTACATATTTAAAATTTTAATAACATCTACACACTTTGCATTTTTAATATTACAAAATTATAAGTATATCTCAAGCTTCATTATATGTCTGTCAACCCAGTGTTTTTGATAATAGTGACAGTTTTTTGAACAGGTTATTCATTCTTAAATTTCCTTCTATTGTTCAATTATTTTAAATTACCTAAATACTTTCAAACTACCTGTAAATTGTACAATTGAATTGAAATTAAACTGCTTTTACTGTCAATTTTCACAAGTTGTTAAAATATTGAAGCTGAAAAGGTTACATAGAAAACAAAAAAGAGACAGACTATTGACGGTCCAGAATCTGAGACCGGAGAAGACCGTGATCTGAGGCCGGTCTCAACTCGAATGACCGGGTCGCTCTCCGGTCCTAGTTATGACGTTACGGCCGATGTCGTTATAGAGAGACTGGTCCCAAAAGAAATCGAACGGTCACTCGCGGCAGAGACCAAAACGAGCCTGGTCCAGTGACCGGAGTCAATAAAAATCCCCTCTAGTTAGGTATAAATGTTTGTTTGGGTAACGGTCACATTGTTCTTTCACGAACAGTTGTATAGGTTAGTAGCGGATATTTCGTGTCATAGTTTTTAGTTTTTCTTTTTTATGCTAATGTTCTATTATTTGTATATACTAAATGGTGATGGAAAGCGATTTTCAAAAAACCGATTCACGCAATCTACCCTCTGTTGATGTGGTCATGGTTTCTGACTACATGAAGCATAAGCACTCAAAATGCAATTCTTTTTATTCTTATTAAGTTTGTTTTATTAATACGAATATGCTTGTAGGCTATCCTAACAACAGAACCTGTGACTAAACACAATGAAGCTTCACATACTTGCATTAAAGGCTTTACGAATATAGCTTCTGACATCTCACCTAATAATGACAATAGGAGGACGCACTCCATGAATATTTTAAGAATGATTTATCGTAACAACCAAATGGGCGAGTTTGTGCAGCCTTACATTGCCGAAGGTGTAAAAATCGCTATTACTGGATTTAAAAGTCTAGTTTGGGGGGTAAATTTGTCAATTAGTCAAGTTTTAATATACTGTGTAACCGTTTTTTTAGGTACGCAATTCAGGTACATTACTATATGCCGCTCTGGTAACAAGGATATTTGGTGTGCAAAGAACAAAGGATTCTGAAATACTGAGCATTAAAAATCGACTCACAGTGAAAGTGTTCTTTATGCGTTACCCAGAGCTGCATAMATTCCTGCTTGATGAACTACAAGAGGGTGCTGTAAATGAGGACAGTCTTTCATTATACCCAGTCTTACTTTTATTATCTAGGCTTTATCCTTTAAATTTTGGGGACGAGGCCAGTAATTCCAAAGTAATTATGAATTGTGTAAATTGTGCTGTTTGTTCAATATTTGTTTTTTTAGGTACAAGGATATGTGCCTTTTATTAACATATGTTTGGGCAATACATCGTACCGTATACGAGAATTGGCTGCCAAAGCTTCCGTTTCTTTTATATCCCGAAATGACATCACTGCCGAAATCGCCAGATTATTTATTTTGTTATCAAACCCTAAGTTGCATAATAATTTGTTGCATGGTCTACTACTCAAGCTTTTATACCTGCTCCAGTCAGTACCTGATAATCATCCAAAACTGGATACAATGCGACTGATCAAAGCGACTCAGTGGATCTTGGTTTGTACTGGCAGTATTGTTAGCTATTGTGCTGGCAGTCTTTATTCAGAAATCATTGTGCTGCTTCTTTCAAGGTATGTACAAAGTATATTAATAGACAATTTTTTGTCATAGATTCTAGCTTATAACAAAGTTAATTTAAGTACTTGTGAAAAATTCAAGATATATTGTGTACATTTAGCTTCACAGATATAGTAATGCTACTCTCTTACTGTTATTACAACTCTGCAATAAAATTTATCTTTCATCTCGAACAGCAGGCGGCCCCTCACAAGTTACCGCAAATAACCGGATTACCATAAATTTAGGTCCGATTTTCGGAAGATGGTTAAGCAGGGTCGGATTATTTAAAGTTCACTACCGGTCAAACCAAAACTAGCAATCAGTCTTAGTATTTCTGTGTGCGAGACAAGAGAAGCGAAAAATGTTCGGTCCTTGGGAAAAAGCTGCTCCAATTACCGCTCAGAATGAAGTTGCTGACGCCGACATGGAAGTGCAAATTGAAGAACACAAGAGGAATCGTCGTTACCTTATCCAAGATGCCAAAGAAATCATAAAAAATGAATACAATTTTTTGATAAAAAAAGAGTGCAGTGCTCCGTTAAAAATGACAAGTGAAATGGTTGGTGTCCCCTACACGACTGTGAGAGATATTATTGAAAATAAAGGCAATTCAAGAATATCACGCAATTCGGAGAAATTTCTAAATATATCAAAAGAGCTTGGTATAGAAATTAAAAAAGTGATTTACCAAATGTATAAGGAAAATAAAGTTCCAGTTACGGCAAGTCTGAAATTAAAACTTTTGGAATTAGTATATGACATAAGTTATTGTGAAGAGTGGTTCAGAAAATACTTGAGAAGCATCGGTTTTAATTATAGTACATTAAACCAACGTTTGTCCATAATAGAATCAACCCGACTAAAAAGAATGAGATGGGATTATATAAACGAAATACGACACCCATGACTTGATAAAAAAAGGTCTGACAGATGGGACAAATAACTGCGTTCTGCAAGCACCACCTTCGAGAGGAAAAAGAATTATAATTTTTCATGCGGTAGGACGTGAAGGATGGGTGGAAAATGGCTTATTACTGTCAGCGCAACAGATCCAAAATTGTTCTGCTGACTACCATTGCGACATGGACCCTGCACTTTTTGAAACTTGGTTTCAGCAGCAGTTACTGCCAGGGCTACCACCAGGATCTGTTATAGTCATGGATAACACGAGTTATCGTTCAAAATTAATGAACAAGGCGCCAACATCAGCTACAAAAAATAGAAATAATTGATTACATGAAAAAGAATAAAATTACAATTCCGGATGGAAAAGTTACCAAAAAAGATCTGTTGACAATGAAAAATCTCAACATACCTAAACGATATCGAGTCGATGAACTAGCAAAACGACATGGACATATAGTTAGCGTTTGCCACTGTATTATTGTGTCCTAAACCCAATTGAATTAGTGTGGAGTATGCTTAAAAAAAGGAATACAAAGAAACAAAACATGTCCGCGTTTAAGTTCGGGAGTTGTAGATTTAGTGCGTAGAGGAGGTAAGTAGTATAACGAAAGAACAGTGGAAAAGCTGTGTTAAGCATGTTATTGAAATTGAAAATAGCTGTGTCCCCAAATTTTCAAAATTTTGTAATACATGTTGATGATGATGCTAGCAGTGATTCAGAATTTGACAGTAGTGATGATGATAATAATTAATATATTTAAGTTATGTCGGTGTAAACTTGTTAGACTTTTTTGTAAAAATATAATAGATATATAGAATTATTTTTTTGTATTTAGAGCTTTAGATAAAAAAATATATATTCTTATGATTTTCTTTTAAAATACTTGTCTTTTATTTACATATTTAGTTATGTTAACCGTTAACTGCATGTTTCCAATAGTTAAAAGATGGTAAAAATATTAAAATGTATTGTTTATAATTTTCGGCTAGCACAGCATTCAGCATATTTACAGGATATAAATATTACAGGAATGTTAAAAATCAAAATAAAAATATTTAGGAATGCGAGATTTTTCTTTGCATATTAAAAAATGCTCAGATGTGCATGTTGTCTAGTTAGTTTACAAATTTCATTATAACTAGATCTACTTTGCTTGTGCAAAATAATGTTGCTACTCATCTAAAACTACGTACAATTCATTTTGAGACGTAAATAAAAACGATCGATGTAAAACCTCTTATTAACCGAATGATTAAAAACTACTTAGAATAATATACACTACACAAACAGAAAACGAGTTTTAAAACGGCTTAAAGCCGGCAATGGAAATTCGCAAAATCATAAAGAGAGGGTTTGATTTATGAGGGGTTGGTTGCCATTCCAACTGCGCCTGTAAATGAAAGGTAAATAGTATTGCAGGGTTGTAAAAACGGTAAGTAGGGTAGGGACACGTCTCATTATCATTAAAGCCGATGGTATATTCTTATCAGAATAATAACTATTACTGCAAACCAATTATTGAAGCACAGAAAATAAATAATCATTGCGAGAATATTTTTTATTATACATAATATATAAAACAATATGTTTACAGTATATTTATCTTACAAAAAGCACATACAAAATGTAGTAAGTACAAAATATTAATAACATACAACAGTAAATCTTAAAGGCCCTGTTAGGTCATCACACTAGTTATCGTAGATCGAAAGATTGTTTTTTTTTAAGATTTATGCCGCAAACTGCAGCTCTTTAGGCCAATAAATAACCGATATATTTATTATTTACTATTTTCTGGAGAGCGAATATGACGTCACTCCCACCTCGAGCGGCTGCTAATGTGTCGCGGCCCGTAAGAAACAAAGTTCCAACGCCAGCGCCGGGGTCTTTCAATCGCGAATTATTGGTAATTGTACACTTTGGCAGAGTAATGCACAAGGCTTGCATCGTAATAATAATGAGTGAACAAATTAAACCATATTCATTTGAACCAAAGAGACAAAAAACAATTGCCCCAAGAAACAGTTGCGTCCGCATACCCAGGTACAAAAAGAATTGAACATGTAAATTGGTATGAATGCGAAACAATGAGTACCGAAGAAGAGTGTGTTTGTTGTCGTGAAAGTGATATTGTTAGTCATATTCGCGGTAATTTGGATTGCATAACGTATCATGATTCGTTTAAAAGTGTGGCTTTAAATATTGACACCCTAAGTACTGTGCGTTATTACATTTTGATGCATTGAAATATCGGAATATCCAAATCMAGCAGGTGAAGAATACGTCGGATTTTTACCAGAAGAGGGTTCTGCGGAATACTTCGATTGACGTGTGAAAATTCATTGCATATGTTTGATATATATGTATTTGACAATCGTTTATAGAAAATACAATATGTACTACAAAAACTTGAATAATATAATTAAAATAGCTAGGCGTTAATACTGTAAAGGTTCAGGTATATACATAAATATCTATATGTTTCTTAATCTAATTGTAGTGATTTTTGGTGAAATCTGTGAACTAACCTACGTTTTATTTTTATTTTTTAGACATATGCCAAACGTTTTTTTAGACATATTTTATTTTTTTTAGTCATATGCCAAACATCAAACTCGTGTTATGTGCGGATATTTTGTTCGAATTAGTTTGCGCATACCTCGGTGTCTGTTAGATAAAAATAATTTGATTGGTAATCTGATATTTTCAAATTTTTGTAACAATGTCTCGCAAGCTGCCTTTTCGAATACACCTTCAATTTGCCTCTTTTGAGCTACGGTGAAATCTAAAATTATTTCAGTAAATATGTAAACTATGGAATATGTGCAATATTTTGCTGAAAAGCCAAGACTGTCATATTGACCATCGCCAGAAACTCACAATTCATTGTTACATTTTTTAACGCTTTCCTCAAAAACGATTTGCTGCTATTGTAACCATGTATGTTTAATAGCCGGGTGAACAGATTTCGAAATGATATTATAATAACTGGAATTCTTTAAAAAAACATAAGGTGATTGAGCGAATGACTGAAATGCAGTAAAATTCTGTCCTGTCAAATACATGCCACTCACAACAGCTAAATTTATGACTGAAAATTTATTGCTTGTGTCGCTAGATTTCCGAATGTCTATGTGATTATTTATACAAAGGCAATGAACACAAACAGCGCAGCCTCGTTCTTTTACAGATATAGAAACATTGTTGTCAAAACAGATACTACATTTCGTAAACAATGTTTTTAGATTCTTGCACTGCACAAAAAAGATTCGATCATCACTTATATCGTTGATAGTAGTTTCACTAATGTCTGCTTCCACATCACTGTCTTCGTCTTCCGACGAATACTCAAAGTCCGAAAAACTAGCTATGGGTGACTTGGTGTCTTTTTGAGAAAATGCTGATTTTTGTCCACTTTTCTCCGCTTCTGAATAGTATGGTTTCCAGTAATTACGGAAAACTTCACTTCCTAATTCACATTGAACCTCCAGTTTCAATATCCCGATGCTCCAGGTAGAGAAATGGATATCCAACAAAAATTTTGTTTTTGTTTTGCCCTGAGAAATTATCAAAAAAAGTCTTAAGTTTAGTTATTGATTCTGGTACATGATTTTTTTATGTAGTCCTCTAAAAATGAGCTTATTTTTGGCAGTGCCTTAATGCAATTTGTAATTTCCCCACAAAATCTGCAGATAGGCAGATACTCAACCCCAAACCAAGCCTTTTGGAAACCTAACAGGGACTTTTTATAAAAAGCTTCATTTTTGGTCCTGATGATTAGTTTTCATCAGTTCTCAATGCACTTATCGAATTTAAATTTATCGTTAAAAATAATTATTGACCAATCTTTGTCCAAGATAATTTTGGTCTGACCCAAATTAACATGTTTCTTTTTTGCTTTTWTATTAACACTACTTTGTAACAATGCAAATCCGGTTTACTCMACCATCCATTAGTTTCGATATACCTAAAGAAATTTAACAATTTGGCAATTTTTTAAYCTTAACATAGTAGAACAGATATAACAACTGTAGTAGAAATTACGAAAACATTTGAATTTCGCGCCAATCGTCGGAATGCCATGGATGTTTATTAGTTACGAGTTGTTAAGTTGGCTAGAACACGTTGTGGCGTCCATTTCGACCGCCAAGTTATAACGGGTTTAGGAAGTCTATTTTCCTTTGTAAATCGTTGTATTGTGGCCAGTTATAAGATGCCAAATAAAGTTACCCGTTTGTTTAACCTGACAAAAAGTTTTCGTTTGCTCCCGCAGTCGCTCTTAGAATTTGCAACTACACAACTTAAAATTTACTTAAAAAATTATAACTGCATCTTCACTATATTTTACTTTTCTCAAAGTATCCTTTGCTTTAACGACACAAATTCTTGGCATTTGTCTTGTTAGTTTGGTTTCGATCTCAGTTCTATTCCATTCTTGATTAAGGATGTTACCATGAATTTTTGTCTGTGATATGTATTTTAGGTTATTATCTTGTCGTAAAATAAAACCTTCTCTTATTAAATGAAGGCCAGAAGGTATGGCATGTCTGTGTAGGATTCTATGGTAGTATCTTCTATTATAATTAAATCTCCAACTCCATTTGCTCCAACAGAGCCCCAAACCATTATTGAACCTCCTCCATGCTTAACTGTTGGAGTCACACAAATGCTTTTCATTCGTTCGCCCTTTAACTGATAGAGAAACGTTCGACATTTGGTGCCCACTAATTCAAATTTTGACTTGTCCATAAAAAGGACTTCCTTCCAGTCTTCCTAAGTCCAATGATTATCTTCCAAAGCCCTTGCCAATGTTTTTGTCTTATATTGTTTTCGTAGTAAAGATTGTTTGCAGCTATATAATATACAAATTTTGTTGTGCTGTGGTTTGCTTTGGCTGTCTTGGCCGTGGATTGTCTTTTAAACTTCTGGTTTTAGCAAATCATTTGAGTGTAGCTTGGATACCACCACTTGAAATTTGTAGTTATCTGGAGATTTTTCGAGTGAAGATACTTGCTTCATTCTGAGTCACAATCGCCAGTCTGTTTTCAATTCAAATCTGTTTCTTTGGATTCAGTTTTTATTTTTACATTTTGTTTGTTAATAGTATATGCCAGTTCAGAATTAACATAATACATAATATTTAACCAAATATCCATATACGTAAAGATAAACCTGAATGTGTTCACAATAACTATATGTAAAAATTACATTTTTGTAATCAGTTACGGGTTTACATAACGTTGAAGTTGAAGTGAAGTTGAAATAATTTCAACATTACATTTGTCTTTTGTGTACATTTAATAACTTTGAAATTTGCAGTGTAGCAGCTCGGTTCTAATCTGGATCGGCAGTTGGCATGTCATAATGTAACCATTAACCGGTATTTCAATAAACTCTACACGAGATACACATTTGTTTTCTAAATTAATCTTGAAATTAGCATCTAGCAAAATGTAATGCACCCCAGATAAAGTTAAGGTTAGGTTGTATGTCAGATGTTGCCTCTTTACACAGGTGCATTGAGCATTGCAACCAAATTACCCTTGACGTATTACATTAATTCTGAATACTACCTGAATTTTACATTTCTGTAAAATTTGCTTATCATGTACGCTTTACATTGATGTTAATTGTGAGTGAACAGTAACGAATTGCAACAAATGTTATTCTACTGATACTGATTGGCAAATAGTCAAATGTATCTTACTGATCAGCAGAATGTTTAGTTTCCTCATGTCTCACATATTATTTCACATTTTTTGACATTTTTCTGATTTGTGAAAAATTACTTTTGCATAATAAATTCTATTACTTTTAACATTTCCACAAATTATGTCACGAAATTATTATTTTAATAATTGAAATGTACATTTAATTTGAAAAAAACATTAATGTATTGAAACTAATGGATGATAGCGTATGTATCTGTTTCCGGTAACATTTTTTCGATACCTTACATTTAATTTCTGTATTCCATTTAGAAGTAATAGCCTGTAATGCAGCTCGTCTTTCCAATTTGCAAATTTTTTACAAGTAATCTTCTACCTCTCTGTAATAATTTTGGACCTTCCACCATTATTATTATGACTTTTAGTACTCCCAGTTTCAGAAAATATCTTTAAAATGTAAGCAACACCCGATTTGGCTATATTCATAGTTATACAAATGTTTTTCATGCTTTGGTCCCTTAAATACTGTTCAACTATTTACCGCTTTTAACAATGTTGAATATGTAGGTTTTAAGCGATTTAAGTCACTTGAGCAGATTTTCTGTGCTAGTCATTTGACAGATTTCAAGTTTTCAAAGCCTACTAGTTTATTCAATACAAATATGTTATGTGTCCAAACATTTAGTTATCATCGATAATACATAAGATTTAAATTTTCCTACTGTGTACACATCTATCATTCTGGATGGCATATGAATGCTTGAACTCGAGTAGTTCAATAGTTATTCAGTAGTATAAAATTTAAAACCTATAAGATAAAAAGCAAGTGTATAAAGAGAAAAAAAAACGCTCTCTAAACATTAAGTTGTTGGGGCTCTAATAGTATAATTCAGAATTTTCTTAGTTTTGCTTGTGTACCAGATCAGATCAAGACAGGGATAACCTTGTGCAGCAAAGAGCGAATAAGACAATTGGTCAAAAAAGTGTAAGATATTACTGACCAAAGCTGTACAACCTGATACCGACAAAAATGAGACATATCAATAATGAAATTTAAAAAAAAAGTAATAAAATGGATCTTAGAGAATAAGACTGCATTAAACAGTATCATGTGCAATACCTGATTTAATATTATTTTCTTTTTTACTGTAACTTAGCTTGTTGACTGATTTTTAGTGTACAGTGACTAGTTTTAAGCCATATTTTTACATATGTTAATGTGTTTCTAGTTTTAGGTGATTGCTTTTTTTTTGTTTACATTTCATCGACTATTTTATGTACTATTTAGATAAATCCACGTACAAGCTCGCTGCTTGGACATTTTTATTATTTATTTCATCTTATAAACCATTAATAGTGATAGTTATTTGCTTGGATTGTGCCCATATTATGAGACTTGTAATCTTATCCAAATATACTGTTTTGAAGTTTGAATGATTAGTAATTAATAAATAACGAATATGAACCATGTTCGAGCTAATCACAGTATTAGTAGGTTATAGAGAAAAACTGAAGAAATGCATACTTTTATGAGAAGAGTTCTAAGATCATACAAACTGAGGAACACCTTGTCATTAGGTATAATTAGTGCAATTTCTTTATCCATCTTTCTATCACTAAATGCTCTAAATTAAATAATATATATACGTTTCAAATAATCTACTGCTGAAATAATAAAATTATTGGTTTTAAATTGAGAGAGAGAGAGATAAAAATATTTATTGAGTGAACTCAAAGGGCTATCGACCGAAATCTTTCCGCCCATTCAATTTTAAATATTACAAAGTATATTTTACGAATATCTAAATATATATAATAATGCATGTACGTAGTGACTGTTATTCAATCTTGTTCAGCTTCGTCTTTCAGAAGGGTATATAGAGGCTTCTCTGGGAATCTTCTGTGTCTTCGGGGCAAGTTTTGTATAGGGACTATTTGGTGTTCGACCAGTGGAAGTATCCTTTCTGATGCCTTTCGGGTGAGGTCGTTGAATCGGCAGAGGATAGGTTGGATTTTTGTTTGTTCATAGAGGAGGTTATTTGAGGGATTGTATATAGGATTCATAGGGTGTCTAATTTTTGTTARTTTCMTAAGGGTTGTTMTTTCAGCTGTTTCGATGTTGTGAAGTGCCGGTCTTCTGCATGTTTTGTATAATATGTGCCCATATTCAATAAGTGGTCTGCATATCATTTTGTAGATGTGTGTGGCGGTTTTTAGATTGATTCCTTTGTTTTTGTATGTCAACGATCGAAAATGCATGGCTCTTGTTATAACCTGACGCTTAGCCTGTTTGGTGTGTTGGTTAAAATTAGTTTTACTGTCCACCGTGATCCCAAGATATCTAACACTTGATTGTGGCTTAACTGTGTTGTTGGATATGCTGATCGTGGGTGATGTATCTTTAAGGGCATGATGGAATATAACCATTCTACACTTTTGTGGGTTAACCTCTAGCCTCCATTTGTTGAGCCAATGTGTGATCATGTCTGTGCCTTGTTGTAGAGTTTCTATAGTTGTACTTAAATTTTTTCCGTGACTCAAAATTGCGGTATCATCTGCAAATTGAAGTACGTATGTATGGCGGTTAGGTTCCTCCACCAAACCGTCCATAACCATGTCATAACCATATATATTGTAAAGCCATGGTGACAGTGGTGATCCCTGCGGCAGCCCTTGCTCCGGAGTAAGAGGAGATGATATTATGCCATTAATTCGAACTTTGATTTGCCTGTTTTCCAGGAACACTTTGACCATCCACAACAAATAGCCCGGGCAGTCCACCACAGACAACTTATAGAGAAGACCCTTATGCCATACCGTATCAAATGCCTTTTTTATATCTAAAAATGTAGCAGCAGATTTCCAGCCCGCAATTGAGCATGCTTGCACATTTGATACCAGAATTAGTAGTGGGTGCACCGTTGTAGTTCCTTGCTTGAATCCGTACTGATGGTTTGGGATTCTATTTCCTATGTTGTGCTGCAATCGATTTTTAATAATCTTTTCGAAGTTTTTTCCAATGGTAGGGAGCAGGACTATTGGCCTGTAGTTCTGTGGGCTGGAGTGGTCGTGTCCAGGCTTCGGGATCGTAACTGCAATGCCTTGCTTCCAGCTTTTAGGGAAGTATGAATTTTGTAAGCAGAAGTTGTACATTTTAAGTATTTCCTTGTGGGTGTCTTCAGTCAATTGTCGGAGAATGTTTCTGTTGATACAGTCATATCCCGGCGCTGTGTTTTTCCCTGTTGCAAGGACTTCATCATATTCTTCTTCCGTGATATCAGGAATTTCCGTTGGTGTATTGTTTGGTGTAAAATAGTTATTATACCACGTTGAAATATTTTGGAAGTGGTCTTCGTCAAAGTCTGCATTATATTTTGCTTTAAATACTTCGTTGTAGTATTCAGCAAAAGCATTTGCTTTATCTTGTGCTGTGCAGTAGGTTGCATTGTTGTATATGATCTCAGGAGTTGCAGCCAAGTTTGTTTTGTATTTTGACAACTTCCTGATTTCTTGCCAATAGTTTTTACCCTTTAGTTTGTTAATATTATTGCATGTGTTGATCCATTTATCTTCTTTATATTGTTGTACCAGCTTATGAATGTCTTTGTTTAGGTTATTGTATATTGTTTTAAGTTCTATTGTATCTTTGAATTTTATTTGTCGGTAAAGTTGTCTCTTTTGTTTAATTAACCGTAAGATGAATGGTGGCAGAGTATAATTGTAGGTTTTCTCCTTCAAGGGTGGAGAATTATCTAGTATAAGTTTTGATAATTTTGTATTAAACTCCTCTATGTAATTCTCTGAGATATTAGCTTTTTGACTTATAAACGCCGAAAGTTCTTTGTTAACTGCTTCAATATTGCATTTGTTGATATTCAGCATGATGTTCTTATTTGTATTTGCTGGATACAATTGCATGTCAAATGATATTTCCATTGCGAGGTGGTCACTTCCCAAATCTGGAGTTAAATCCACTGTTATGTTATTCTTTATATTTTCTGTACACAGGAGTATATCTGGTGTACTGCTGGGATTATTTGGCATGATAAATGTAGGTAGTGTATTGATTTGGGTAAAATTGGAATTATCAAGAAATGTCTGGATTTGTCTTTTTTTTTGCTGGTTTACATTACAGTTTTTTCCCTCTTGAATTTAGCTGCTAATAATTTTTACTTTCTTTTGTAGGTTCAAGACAAAAGTAGAAGATGATTTTTGTATGTTTATAGAATTAATCAACTGGCAGCTGAAAAATTGTATAAGGAGTCCCGTTAGTAATGCCGCTACACATTATGTTTCTAGTCTCCATTATCTGAAGTTATATTTATTTGAAATTGTGCTCAAAGGAGAAGCGGCAGAATATGTAACACTTGAAATACTAGATAATATTACATTTGCCTTCCCAAAGAGTATTAGAAGGTTTTACTTCAACCTCATTATATACTTGCATCTGGAAAGAAAAACCTCAGTCGAGCATAGTTTATTTATAACTGAGGATTTGGTCATTTCAGACCAGGAATACACACTAGTCAAGTGCATGAACTCAGAACTTAAACGAATGATCCGCAGATACTTACATTTAAATTTGCGTGGAGAGCACTTTGTCAATAAGGATTTGTTGGACACCGAAAGTCACTTACTCGCATTACTTGTAATAAGAGAATATCCCTGTTTGCTGCGCAAGTTGCATCGGGATTATCAGCAAACATTAGATTACTTCCTGCAATACTGTACCTGTGATAACGAGGAATTAGCCAGTGCTGCTCTGAGCTGTATAAGTACTTTGTTAAAAAATTGCAATGTGATGTGCCTGCGGCAGTTGAAGCTCAACAGATTGATGAAGGTGTTGCTGGAATCAGCTTATCCTGCAGCTGCTACATACAGACGACTTGCTGTATGTGAATTTCTTTTGGATAATAATACCTTGTTTCTGTCAGACGGTACTTTCCTTTCAGGTAAGCATTCACAGTTTTAGAAAAAATTTTATACTATAAGGTAGTGCTGTCAATGGTTACGGTTAACCGGTTAGGATATTGCAATATTAACCGTAATAAGCAATCCTGGAATAACCGGTTAAAGATTAGCCGGTTATAGACCAGTTAAAAATTGACCCGTTATGAACCTGTTAAAAATTGACCGATTTCGAACCGGTTAAGATTTCAGCTATTATAAAACCTGTTCAAAAATAATTACATAAATTAGAAATGCAAGTATTTGAAACTTGAAAACTACAATGTGCACTAAGCGCGCCCCGCAAACGAAAACGACAAACGCATACTCCTACAGCCGAATACCTTAAAAAATAACGAACAAAAATTTGAATGTTAAATCAGATTGTTAAAGGTTGGTATGTTTAATAAATTAACATTTTAAAATTGGCTGATACGTACGTTCCGAGGTACGTTTATCGTGTTTGGTTAAACGCAAAACTGGTTCAAATTAAATATCCATTGAAACGGTTATAATATTAATTATTATTAATTACTATTAATCGATTAACATTAAACTGGTTAACCGGTCAATTTAAATCAGTTAACAGTCTTACCTTTTTTAACGGGTTAATTTTAATCATTTACTTGCTAACATAGGCGGTTAACCGGTTAACGGTTTAAGGTTAACCGGTTAACGGTTTAAGGTAAACCGGTTAACTGATAGAATGATCATTTTCATGAAACCGGTTTAATTCATTGTAACTGCCAAACCGTATACGGCGATCACTGTTGACAACACTAGTATAAGGTATTTCAATATATTAATGTTTTTCACCTTCTTAGAAATATTAAAATTCTGGTGACCTCTTAGAACCATAACAGAACCATGTTAGTGATTTCAAATACGACATATTTAATTTTCTTTCTATTAAGACTATACTGATTGACCAATCAAAAGAATAACATCCAGAGCTGGTGTGGGAAACTTTGAAATTATTAGTACCGTTCGGCACTTCTTACTTATGTGAACTAATGTTCAGTGGGGAACAATAAAAATTAAAAAGAGAAAAGGGGTTCGAATAGAAAATGATTTTGTTATTTGTGTTTAAAAAACAATGGCATTATGTATTCAAATATAGACCTCAAATTTAATTGGTTGTTACCAGGAGAATAAACTGTGGTTAATGAGAACAGTTTAATAATATGCTTTATGCATGACATTATAAAATGACAATTATAACCAAATTTTTTTGATGTAATGTCTTTTTGTAACCCATGGGCATTATTATGACCCAGCGGGCTAAAATCTAACGTCAAAAATTAAAAACAATAAACACAAATCTATGAGCTTATTCAAGGTTTTATCAAAATTTTTTGATGTTAACAATACAGTTATTACAATAAGGTTATTGCACTTGACGTCGTACCTGACATTGAAATAGATCTGGAGGTAAAGTGCTAGTGACAGCTTATTATGGAATTTGGCGTGTATTAAAGATTAAATATGTTATGTTAGGATGCAAAATAGTATAGGCAATAGAAATAAACTGTGTTTTATATAATTTTACACATCATGTCATAGAAAACTAAAACAGTTATTACAGTTGTTACGCTATTATGGATATAATAAAAACCAGATATAATATAGGTACCTTAACTACAATGAGGTACCTTGGTACTTACCATTGCACAATAGGTGACGAGCGAACTTTCAAGTGGCACCACCATCCGTGAAACTTGGCATTTTTAGTGGGTAAACAATTCACATTAGCTGTCAGCGTACTGTCAGCTGTATGGTGTATAATAAACACTGATCTCTAAATAACTGGATGTCGCATAAGTCATTCAAAACTGTGATAAGTAGAAACTCGTGCGCCACCATGCCGCTGGTACTCGTACTATCAATTTAACAGCACATTCAAATTTTAGGTTAGATCCTTAACTATATAATATGGTTATCAGTAAACGTAATATTCAGTTTGTACGGCACATGTTTCTGACTCAAACACTACAACGATCATCTTTTGGAAATCTTCAGACAGGTGATGAGTTGTATTGATTGCACACAATAATTACTATAAAGATAAGAAACACTTACAAGTGGAATAAAAGGTGCTTCGATGTAGTAGATCTTTTTTTTTACAAAATTCGCAATGCACCATACTTAGTTATATAATCGCCGTGGGTGCCGAATATGCCATTCAGTAACAAAAACGAACACCACATGCTTTGCTACTTACTGAGAAAGGTGTATAATGTATAATGTTAATGTCGACTATAAAGGTTCACGATTTTAACCGTCAATCATTAACGTCATATATTTATCGCAGAAGCGAACCTTTGTCAAAATTTTAGTACAAGGACCAGCGGCTAGGCGCTAACGTGGCTTAAATCTATCACAAATAATTTACATGAATTTTGGTATCTAAGCGAGATCCAGTTAATTAGAGATCAGTGATAATAAATCTTTGCAACATTGATTCATAGAAAAAAGCATAAAACATTACAATATACAGCAAAGGTAGTAAGTGTATTGAGTGTAGTTCTAACAAATGGGCTTTTTTTATTTTATTTTATTCATAATCGATTAAATTACTCAGAATATGCTTAGTGATTAAATGTAGGGTTTCAACCATTGTTTTATTCATTTTGGTTTTTGTCCTTATTCAGTTAAAAACTATATCGGTTTTCTGCCTGTCTGGTTCTGAGTTGTTATTCCATAAAGTTTTGTATTCTCTTGTGCCATAATATTAGTATTAATATTTTCTTGTAATTCTAATTATTGTAGTTGAGCAATTGTGTAATATATGGAACATTATTTTAATGCTGTTGGAAGACGATGAACAATTTGTACGAGACACTATAAGTCAATTAAATACAAAGACTCACAACAGCAATAACATTCCGTAAGTGACAGTTATTTAGAAAAATGCTTTGTAATAACATCTTTTCCCATTTATAGTGTATTAAAAAAAATCAGTGTAATATCTGAAAAGGCGAGAGAAGACCTACTACAAATCTGTGTTAGCCAGCTACCCAAACGGGATGCCATTAGATTTTTACTCAAATGGTCAGTGCGGCAAAAGCCAGAAGACACTGATGATGATAAGTCAGAGGTGATATTTGTTAATGGAAAATATACCCATATATACCACTAAAACATTTTTTATAGGTGTTTAACAAAGGATATTTAAATTTATATTCTGAAACTACACCGGTTGTGACAGTTGCAGCCAACTTACTGGAAGATTTGCTGTGGACCTTGGAAGAAGGACTGAACTACGAAGACAAATCGATATTTATTGAAGAAAAAGCATTGCTTGTAACAACAGAACTTTTAGATGCTATTAGAAATCCCAATCCTGTTATTTCCCGCTTTCCTTGCCTGACTTTGATCCATGTACTGGGAGTTATTATAGGTTTTTTAGAAACAACTGTGATTAATCAACCAAACTTTAAGACTGACTTTAAACAATTATTACAGGCTCAGATGAACACAAGCCATTTCTTTAAGTTGTTGAATCAACAGGATCTAAGTAACATAAAAATATTACTTTGGACTTTGTACTCTCCTATTGTAAGTGACTTACATTTTTAGTATAATAGCTGTACAGTTCATATCTCATTTGGAAGTTTTTAGTTTGAAAGTTGTCAATTCAGTGATTTCTTTAATATCTGTTATTCGTTTGTAGTGGTAAATACAGGGTGCTACGGTAGAGTTCTAGTCTTTAAAACTATGTCAACTGTTTAAATATTTTCATTCTGGTCATAAATAATATTTTGTTGACATTTTTCCAACAGTTTTGCTACAGAATGTTCAGGAAAAAAAGATTTGTATTTTGACAGTAGCATACTTACATCTTAAGGGAATAATTATTTTATTTATTCAACTTGTGTAGTTACACTGTGTATTTTATTGTAAAATTGACAAACCAAAAGGTACTAAATGAATCATTTTTCAAAATTCCCGATTTATGAATAATACCTATAAATTCCCTTCTTTATGGTGTAATTATTATAAGATATGTTGTTCTTCCATAGCTATAGGTATTACCCATGAATTTCTGTTAAGTAAGGCTAAAACTATGATAATAGCTTTTAAAATAGTTACCTACCCCAAAAGATTCAATAAATCATATTTTCTTTTAACTTTGCTTTCAATGTAGTATTTTTTATTGCTGCAATAATAGAGATCGTCTGACAAATTTGATTTCTTTGAAATACCAATATTTTTGTATATTTAGCCCATGCAATAAAGTAGTCCAGAAGATGTGAATTGGTATTGTGGGTATTTCTTTAGCATTTTGTATGATTGACACCACAGAAAATAGGCCCAACTCTATACACAAGGTAGGTTATTATTATTTAATTTATTTCTTGATCCTATCCCTATGAAATTATCAAAAATTTCAATCATGGTTAAAAGTAAGGCCTCATACTTATTAAAAAAAATAGAAAATGAACATCAAACACTACCTTGCTTTGATGAGTTATTTTAATTTTAATTTATTACTATAACTACACTTTCATATTGATATTGTATTGAAAACGATTTAAAACTGAACCTTAAAAAGAGACACAGCAAAACATAATTTTTATTTTCAAATAAAATGTTTATTATTACTATACAGGACATCCCATGAAGCTTGTCCTAGAATGAATAACTTTATTATTAATAGAGGTAGAAAGTCGGTGAAATGTACAAAGTGTGAATTTATGTGCTCAGTAAAAATTCATTGAGAAAACAAATTCCAATTAGTCTTGTTTTATTAAAAAAAAAAACATCAAAACCTTGAAAATTAAAAATCGGTTGTACCTTTTTTGTATTAACTGTATCAAAAAAAATAATAATTAAGACACATTTGTATGCAGAATAAAATGGCATATAACCCGAAATTTCTAATTCTATTATATATTAAGCAGATATTATCTCAAGCTTTTTACTATAAGTGCCATATAGAATATATATGTACGTACATAGTCAAATTTGACATATTTTTCTCATTAATTTGATGTTACACACATCTTAATTATTAATACATTACTTTTTTATCAATATGTTGAATGGATTCAAAGGTGCATTCATTGTAAACTATTCTGAATCAGTTAGGTAGCTTGGAAACAAGCTGATTGAATGTATGTGTTTTGTCTCACTTGATTTATCAGATAACTCTGACAATCGTTTCGACCTCATGGTCATTGTCAAAGAGATAACAGAGTTATACTCTCTTACAGAAAATCAATTGACACAAATATTTGTAACAGAAATGAGACCAGAATTATTAAGTTAAAAGTATACAATTAACACAATATTTTAAGCATGGCAATTACAAAGTGTGTTGCTGGGGTCTATTAGGGTCCTCTAATCAGTTATTAACAGGACCACCGTGATATCCAAGATTGTGCATGAGCTTCTGTTAGTTCTTCTTACACATCGTACACCATACAACGTCCTAGACAACCATTCAGTCCATTCTCACCCACCTCGGGTAACAAAGAAAACTAGAACAGTCCATTTAGGAGTTTCTTGAAGTCCACATACGGTAGTACCGTCTTAACGTTGTCCGGGAGAGAGTTGAATGTATTAATACTTCTATTAATTGGGCTGTTAAATGTTGTGTTCGAATAACATGGAGTTTGTCGGATGTGGTAAGCCAAGCTTGTTTGGTATTCGTGGATGTCCATATTGAGCTGCAGCAATGTATTAGACTTCTGTATTCTATAGATCAGCCGATAAATTAGTTTGCATTGGTCGATATCTCTAAGTTGGCAGAGGGTCTTATAGTTTAATGAATTGTATATATCTATGGTCTGTGTCCTCCAGTCAAAGCCATACGACTTTAATTATTGATTCTGGAATCTCTGTAGTGCCTGCAGATGTATGCTTGCTGCATTTGCCCAGATTGTATTAAAGTAGCGGAAACAACTTTCAATAAACGTGTGGTAAACCATTTTCTTTGCAGCGTTGATATAAACATTTGTTATGATGTAGAGCTCCAATCAATGGAGTTAAAGTTTCCCTAATCGATGCCATATAATGAGACCCAGTTGGACTTCACTAATGCGTTTACCCTTAAAAGTAACAGCAAAGTCAGGTATCACTTTATTCCTATGTGCAATGACCATATACACAGTCTTGGTCGTATTTAAGAATAGCTGATTATTATCCGTCCATTTTTCAATTATTTTCAGGTCTGTATTGAGTTTTGTTAGTATGTTATCACATATAGTTGGAATATAGGATAACTGTATCATTGACATATGAGTACTATCGACCTTGCAAGCACTGTTCCTTGAGATCACATATGTAGAGATTATWAAKTAATGGACCCAAAACGGAACCCTGGGGCATGCCMTATCTWATAWATGAAGTGAGACAAAGCACATACATTCAATCAGCTTGTTTTCAAGCTACCTAATTGACTTTTTATCATACTAAAACTGTTTTTGGTATATTTAATATTCCTAGATCTATTAAAAACAAATAGCGATTATGATTATTTTTTCAGTGTCGATGTTTTCAATGTTTGAAACAAGCTACGCTAGGCCGTTTTTGAAATTGTTGGTACTAATAGTGCATGCACAAAAATGAGTGACGTAGGTACTGAACATCACAGAACTACCTTGTTTTGACGTTTTTATAATAAAAAGGAATATCACACATATTTACCATTTATAGAGTCGTACAATCTCATACACAGTACTCGAATATGTTCATCATCAGGACTTGGTACTGAACGTTGAAGGAACTTTGACTAATGAGAACGATGCTGCGGTTAATACCATTAACCTTACCATTAACTACGAACTAAATGCAATGGAAATGAAACAAATCAAAAATGCAGGTGTTTTATTAAAAAAATTACATTTCTCAAAGTTCAAGCGACTCTTCAAATATTAATTCTACCAGAAAAAATTATCACACGCAGTTCTGATAGTGCTTATTTTTTCACTTTGGACATGTACCTTTTGATAAAATAACGAAACCTATTCACTCGTGCATTTATTTTGTGTCGATCTCAGGGTGGTTAAAAATAATGGCTGACCAATGTTTAAAAACACCAAATTATTCACTAAAATTCAGTGAGTTACTGAAATATTTTATTGCATGCAAGTATTCTTATACCTACATATTTCATTTTATTGCAAATACCATGGTGGTATAACAGAAAATGTTGTGATTTTTTTTTTTTATTCTAGGATTATGGAGTCAAGTGTCAATAATTATAAAAACTGGCTTCGAAAAAATATGCAATAATTACTCCAACGCAAGTGCAAAGAACATGGCCTACATGTTCCATTTCCTTCGTTGTTATTTCCAGAGACTTGCACGGAGCGAATTCACAATTTAAGAACACGCCCAAAATATAAAAGAAACAAAAAATGACTAGCAACCATGAATATTTCAATGATTGTCAACATATTATTAAAAGAAATTAAAAACTCATTACACCATTCAATTCCACAAAAGAAAACACTACAGCAGCTGTTTTATCTGTTTAATCCAAAACTCTTCTTTTTGATGGTATTGCTATAAATATTTAACTGGAGTATGATATAAGGGATTTTTAAAATAAAAATATATTAAATTCCGAAAAATATTAAACTATTTATATATATAAGTTAATAATTCTACGCTAATCTTGGTCCCTTGACAAGTTCTGGATTTGATCTTCAGCGTCTGATCCTTTGTTAACTTCAGCTTCTATTTCTTCCGACTTATTCTCTGGGTTAAAACAAAGGCTTGTCAGTTCGACTTCATCAGAAATATTTTCCGAATCAGTAATATCCTCAAAGGTTTTTTCGGTTGTAACAATTACTGGGTAATAATCAGTAATTCATGAATTCAAACACATGAAAAGTAAACTAAACAACCGAACAATTCATTTAAACTGAAACTGAATTTGACCTTGACAAACAATTCCAAAACCGCAAACTGGCATGCACGAAAACAGTAGAAAACTACAAAATACAGTGTAATCTGACTTACGACTGAACACACCCTGCACTTAACACTCTAAATAAGAATATTTTTTGGATGGCCACCCTTTTACAATCTAAATTAATGACCAGGACGGGTATAACCCCTGAATCCAACCATCAAGACACCGTCCTCACCACCAATTGACTTTTTGAACACTTGTTGGATCCCGGTTTCCCTCCTATTGCTTATCTAACCTAATAGCGCCACCTATTGCTCGTTTTTTGAACTACTAACCCTTATACAGTTTGAACAATCATCCGAACCCATAACATCCTGTACATAAATCAGTAGAATGCAGGCCTTGTCATGGCTTAAAATGGTTGCTGATCAATTTCATCTATTAACAGATGCACATATGATTAAGTCTAAATCTGTGGTCTAAATGATTTGAGATTCAGTACTATACGCTTTTAACTACAAAGTTAACTTTTAAAGTAAAGAAATTGCTGCTAACAGTTGGAGCATTTGTATAACACGCTTATAGAACACACAAACAGAATCAGGGCATTCAGGTGAAGCTGGAAATAAATTATTGCGAATAATTCCAAACTACTGATGCTTGCTTTACAGACATTCCAATCATGCCAGATTTGTTCAAAGCAATTTCTTGCAGCTGCGAAACGAGCTCTGAAAGTAACAAATGTGGGTGTCGAAAACAAGGATGGTCATAAAACGGCCGAATAATTGTTAGCACTGAGAAAAAGTTTTCAAAGATATTACTGACGCAATCGTGTGGCCAAATTTTTGTTTAATAAATAATATTAAATGTAATATTTTTGAAAGACAGAATGCTAACGTAAAACATTTTTATTAAAAATAAAGTTTCTAATTAAACAAGGAAAGTTTCGCAGCATTTTTTTTGCAAAATTGAATTATGTAATTAGTATTTTATTTCTTTTGCGTTTTTGACATGTTTTTAATTGTGCCTATAGTTTCTTTATTTTTTTCCGAAAAGTATACATGTCAAAACGAAAAAATAAGCACTGGCGGAATTCTGTATAATTTTTTGTAGTAGAATTAGTCTGAAGGAAAAAGTGTTTTGGATTGGAAAACATGAATATATTGAAAAAGCCTATATTTTTTTAATCCGAAAAAATTATGGTTATTTCGTGCACAGAAAGGTATGCTTTCACCAAGCTACATTAAATTGGATTATTTTTGTAGAAATGAAAAATTTTAAGGTTATTTTAAAAAGTAACCAAACAGAAGTTGTTGATTTTTTTATTATCTGTAACTTTTGTATTGGATGCTGTTTTTTTCACTTTAGCTTTTACCAAAAATAGCAAGGAATGCAATTTTTGATGCCTTTTCAACCCACTGATCTCTAAATAACTGGATGTCGCATAAGTCATTCAAAACTGTGATAAGTAGAAACCCATTGCGCCACCATACCGCTGGTACTCGTACTATCAATTTAACGGCACGTTCAAATTTTAGGTTAGATCCTTAACTATATGGTTATTAGTAAACGTAACATCCAGTTTGTACGGGACATGTTTCTCACTCAAACACTACAACAATCATCTTTTAGAAATCTGCAGACAGGTGATGAGTTCACGATTTTAACAGTGAATTATTAACGTCATATTTATCGCAGAAGTAAACCTTTGTCAAAATTTTAGTACAAGGACCAGCGGCTAGAAGCACTAAGGTGGCTTAAATCTATCACAAATAATTTACATGCATTTTGGTATGTAAGCGACATCCAGTTACTTAGCGATCAGTGTTTCAGCCCCGCACACCCCTGCCCATATTTTTGTTTTTTATCATTTCCACCCATAGATATTTGGATAACTAATAATAATTATTTCGATTGGTCTATAACTACTAAAAGATAGTAGCAGTCACAAGATTAATGAAAATAGCATGTTTGACATATCACTAGTATCTATAAATAAACAATTACTACCATTATTAAATTTTATTAATTATACACATGTGGATATCTTATCATTTAGCCTAAATACACTAATTTTAAGAAACCTGAACAGAAGCATGCTACTTCAGTAATTTGCTACATTAATCAACTATATACTGACATAATAAGAAACCAATTATTTAAAAAGACTTAAATATATCGCTCATCAAATAAAAAAAAACACATAATCAATATAAACTCAATAAACAGTTTTACATCAAGTTGACTCTTACAATTAAGTGGAAGCAGGTGGCGGTGGTGGTGGGGCAGTCAAGAGAGTGGAAACATCAATACCTGGTGGAGGTGGTGGCGGACAATTAGCAGGTGGCCATCCAAACTGGGTTGCCGTCTGCCAAGGTGGCATCGTACCCGGTGGTGGTACCGTAGGAGTGGCAGAAGCACCGGGTGGTGGAGGCTGTGCATTTGCATTCATCCACGGCATCATTTGCGGCGGGCTGGAAGCTCCCGGCGGGGGCGGTGGTGGCATCACACCCGGAGGTCCGGGTTGCCACGCTATGTTCGGTGCACCCATCCAAGGTGGCGGAGGCATCGCCGTCAGACCGTTTGCCATGTTGGGCATTAGGGGAGCGGCGTTCGGAATGGGAGGTGGCATAAGGGGCCTGGGAGGCAATTGCGGATCGAACATGTTGATTCCGGACGATTTACGTGGCTGCATGCCGTTTGTTGTGACCGTGCCGTTTGTACCGGAGTTTCGCATGAATTCCGGTGGCGGGGCCTCACCGAGTTCTGCCATAAGCGATAAGTACTCTTCATCGATCTTAGTTTTGTCACCGGGAATTGGGGGACCCCCCTGTCCCGGACGTTTCTGACGGCAATCCTTAGCTATGTGTCCTGCTGCGCCACAGCTTGAGCACACTATGTTGTTAGTTACGTTTGGCTTATCAGGGCACTGAAAAGAACATATTGGTTACTTGAAGCAAATACTGCACAACATTAAATTGAAAATGTTTATTGAAAAAGAACTATACACCAATATGTTATTTTGAAATATCACAATTTTAGACTACTTATAAAGGAAATCCATAAATTATATTAGAATTATTTATTTCACTTGTCAACAATTAGATGTTTGATTGAGTATAGTAAATTTTGCAGGATTGAACTATATTGCTCTTTTTAATCATAAAACAAGCTTGCTGCGTTGATTTCAATATGTTCTATATAATGTGCTTCATATGATGTGACATTTATGTTATAGTGATTGACACCGTTACGCCAACATGCAGCAAATAACAGACACGGTTGATCTGTAATAAACTGGGTTTATTTATAATCAATATGTCTCCTATTTGCATATCGGCCGTGTGTCGTTCAACATTTTTCGTAATCCCATTTTCACATTGTGTTTTTGGCTTCGAAAGGAGAGAACGTGTTTTAACTGCAAAAAAAACTGGAGCATAACAGTGCCTAGTTGCCATAGAACAAATTATAAACAAAATGTAATTCTTCTTTAAGAAAATATACTTGAAAAGAATTTTAATATTTTCAGAATTACACATCAATTACCTATATTTTCTTAAAGATGAATTAATTATTAAAATATGCCACTCTGAGAAATATGGATCAGTTTTCAATTTTTTATAAACAAAACTTATTAATTAAGCTTCCTGTGCAATTACAAGAGGTATGGAAAAGTCTGAGCAGAAATTTGAAATGAAATACTTTCACCTATGTCCCTGTAGATCAATCTTTTAATAATGAAACTCGCTTTGAATGTTTATAACAATATTGACATTTCAAGGTTAGTGTTTTAGATTGTGTAATTTATATTAGTGCATTTCAAAAATTATTATTTCACAGATAAAAAGAAGCAAAAATATTAACTCAAGGGAAAGTAGCTAGGTTTCTTCTGGAACTAGATAGATGATCTCATATGTGGTTTCTTGAAAAGGTTGAAATACTAATTAGTGTTAACTGATTTTTCAAATATTTTTTTTTCTTTATGTTGGGAATCTTTGGTGCCTGAAGGCACTTATTCAGTTGACTGTAGATGATTTTGAAAATGCCAGTATGAAGTTTTCCATTACATAGGGTATATTAAAAAACTAGAGTATACATCATTATGAAAGAAGATCTTCCTTTTAATCTGTATATATGTTGATCTGGCATTCAAATTTGGATTAATTCATTACACAAATGGTAAATATATTTAAAAAGTTGTGAGTGTCCATACTACTGAAGGTGTTCTAAAGAAAGTTGCTATGTTTTTAAGCTTGGAGAATTTAGAACACTATACAGAGCGCTTGTTATGAAGGTCGTCAGCTACCATGCTTGTGGAAAATGGTGGTAATCTTGAAGGCTGGAAATCCTCTGTGGTAGCGGAAATATATACTGAGAAGTCTGTTTCCAAGAAAATAAAAATTACGAACCAACTGTTTCAAAACTGTGAGAATGCAGCAGCTGCAGTGGAAATCACAGTATCTAAAAGTTTGATCACTACTGCCACCTATTGATGGATTACAAATTTCAAATAATCACAGATGTGAATTATTTGGCATGTCACCCATTCCAGAAAAAATATTACTCACGCCCCTTGGAAATTAATTTATTTCAAATTTTAATAGCTAAACAAAAAGATATATGTATTAATATTTCTACCTTTTTCATAAAATATAGTAAAGAAAGATACAAATTAGAAACATTGAAGTTTGAATCTACTCTGTTTTAAGTGACGAGCTTGCTTTAGTCCAGCAATATATTTTTTTAATTTATTTTATTTATTCATAATCTCCAATAGTACAAATATAATTTAAAGTTACCAACAGGGTTGCCAGATTGGATGGATTTGCGCCAATAGTGCAGCTTTTTTATTTGGTGAATATGTGCTATTACTAGTTAGTTTACTAATTGAAATTTGTTACTATAAAGGTATCTACTTAAATCAACTATCTTCCAGTCAGTTTATACATCCCTATGATGAGAATGTTAAAATCATAAAAGAAAAAAATCAGTTGTACCATTGTATTACAACATTAAAAACATGCTGTCTTATATTTTCTAGAAGATAAGGATAGGGGTATCGATTTTACCCGATTAATTGATCCTAATCGATCCCCTTTCACTACGATTGATTGTTTTCAGTAAAATAAAAAATTTAGAAAATGCATTCCAGCCTAATAAAATTAAATTAGTTTTGATGTTTGACATTCACATGCACAAATGTGGTTTGGGAGCTGATCCATTTGCATAGCCTTTCTTTTGCAATCTGTCAATGTATTTGATTCAAACAATATATTCTGCAATTTAACAAGTGTTAATTGGTTTAAAGTTAATTTCAAACTGCGAAAATCTACTAAACTTGAGTCACTGTGAAATGAAACCGAATTTGCAATTTAAATGTAAATTTAAACTAATTAAATGATTGTGATTCAACACAAAAGTAATTTTATTAGCGGAATTATGTTTTTCCAAATTATATCATTTTAACCAAATCATTTAAATAAGTTCACATTCCTATTTCTATCAAAATCAAATATTAATTCAAGAATATTAAACTACACATGGAACATTCTGACAGGAACTCAATCAAAATTGATAAGTTTTAAGAAAATGTCAAAATAATGTGTAACAGGAATTTAAAAAATTAAACTCACCAGCCACGATTTGTGATCACTAGCACCACAATTATTACACCTCATTCCATCATTCTCTCTGAGGGTCCCGTTCAGCTGTGCCAATTCTCTTAACTGCATTCTTCGTAGATCATTCTGATTCTCTGGAACTTCAACACCTTGTCTAATAACTTCTTTGATCTGTTTAACAAAAAAATAAATTGGTAAAACACCTAAATTAATGCTTGCCCAATATTACCCTTTCTACTGCCTTCTTGACATGTTCTGGGTTTGTGGCAGTAATATAAGCATGCAGTGGTTCATCTTCCCCTGGTAAAGGCTGTCCATCTTTACGTCCAACCTTTCCCTCTTTAACACTGCCTTTACCACGAATAATAATCTTTGCGCCAGTTTCTTTTTCCATGGCTGACAAGAAAAGCAAAAATTTAATCAACAATCACAAAAACGTAGAAATTGAATACTCACTTTTTAATGTATTTCCTCTAGGGCCAATTAACAAACCTACAAAGTTAATTTCTGGGTGTTCCTCTTGAGGTATCATAACTTTGTCACTTACGCGAATTACTGGAGGTCTAAAACAAATATAATATTAAGCATTGTGTCCAACATTACAAAAAAAAACACTTCAATGATAAATATACAGTGTGATTAAATAAGGGAAAGTAGAGGCTATATCTTAAAAGCGTTCACACTACCGCTTTGAGCAAAAATTCTTTTCACTATTCACTAAAAATATTTTTAAGCTCTCAAACTTCCTACCAGGGGGTTTGCTTGACATGCATATTACACCAAAATTCGCTGATAAACTAGAGGTGGGAAATATAATTTTTAGAATCTCTATGTAATAACCTAAAATCTTTGTTTCTATATTTTTTCTCTAGTTGCCGTGATCATGCAGTGTAATAACCTCTAAACTTCTAGATTCTATATTTTTTAAATGCCTTAATCAAATTTAATGAACTAGGACTCATTCTATAAGGATTTTCAACGAGACTAAGATTTATAGCAATTAAAAGGCAATTATCACATGGTACGGCCTACCTTATTTAAAGTTATTATTATTCTAATAGGAAACAATAAGATATCAAATGTTAACCGCTAAAAATAAATATTTAGTTTAAACGATATAAAATATTTTGTGAATACGTTTAAAAAATTTATAATTACATGAGTAATTAAAATTGGAAATTAAAATCAATCATTACTGAATACATTAGTTGCTCTGTTCAATTTCAAAAGGATAAAAACTGTCAACCTTGGGTTTTTTACCAGCTTCGAAAGCAAAGTAATAAAATTAAGCAATCCCATTTAATTTTTTCCAAATATCGAGCAGAAAATCCTTTTTTTTTTTGTTATGTGTTGTGTGCACAATATTGACTATAACAATAAAACAAAGAATGCTATCTGCCTTGGGTTTTCACCACTGTTTTTCATACATACTAATCTACAAAATAAAATAAAAACAATACAATGTCCTATTTAATTTATTCCAAAAAATAAGAAAAGAATGTCATTTTTTAAAGGTATTTAAAAAACTCAATTTTGCAGTTTACAATAAATCTTAATCTCATACAAAATGATTCCTAGCTTATTAAATCTGGTTGAGGCATTTAAAAGATATAGTTGGTAAAAGTATCTAAGTTTTGTGTTGTTTTACTTTGAAGTGTCATTACCATGACAATTGGAAAAAAAAATGTTGAAACAAAKAGTTTTCAAGGTACAGCCATTCCATATGCTTGTAGACTATTATTCATAACTATTTAGGCTGCCTTACTTGTTTCGGAAAAACTACTTTGAGAATTTTGATTACAACATTTTTTTAATTCCGAAATTATAAATTTTTTCTTTTATTAGGCATATAACAATCAACTGTATCATTCAATTTTTTTTAAATACAATAAATTCATTTTTTCTAATGGTCACTACTCCTGCAGCATATAATAAAAAATTATTATTATATACAATTGTGTGACTTTTGTTGTTCTCATGGAATTGAGTATTAATTAGTTGGCCTTGCTTGACATTTGGCAAAACAAATTCAAACATTTTGCAACTCTTTTTTTGTCAGTTTAGATAGCCCCGAGGGATTCATGACTCATCCAGACAAGGGTGTTGTCCTAAATGTATTCAAATTACAATATAATAACATTAATAGTAATATCTAATAAGTTGGTTAACTGGCCAAAATAGACAATGCTATTGAAAAGAATAAACTGCTTATGGCACAAAAACGAGGTTTGGTGTTAGTGGCAATATTTGAGGGTTTAAAGATAGTTAAACTAAATTTATGTTACTAAAAACTTGACAACTTAATAGAAGAATATCAGTGAAAAAATCGCTCCCACTTTCAGTTAAGAAAAATAACTGACTTCAGTAGACAAGAAAGCAAAAACTGGACTTCTGATAGAGTGAGGAGTTACGTTTTGGAAGAAGGTAAATGATGGTTTGGTCCCGTTTTGGAAGTACCAAAGTTGCTGATTTAATAAGAAATGAAAAAATTTTAATACACAGTGGTAAACTAACACATAAATTATTTAAAAATATTTGTTTTTTTAGCAAAATAGTGATACTCCGGAAAGCTTTGTATGTCAAATGCTTCATTTATGCAAGACTTTTGCAAATATTAAAAACTAATTTGATAATTATTGGGAAATAGTTACAACTTTTTTATTGAAAAATCAAATTGCTTTATAACATAACTGAGTTGTGTGTAAATACTTAAGAATAGAAGAAGTATTATAAGATATAATGAACTTACTTATAATCTACAGGAGGCTTGAAATCAGGATTAATTTGTTGCATCTTAAGGACCAGTGCATGACGCTCTTCCTCTAGTCTGCGTCTCGTTCTGAACTCCCTCGTATTCAACCGTTTGCCGTCACTGCTATAAATTGGCTCAGGTGATGGTGACCTGCAGATACAGACAAAACTTCGAATTAACATTGAACTGATTTCCTGCAACACATCACTGCCGTCCAACTTTGCATTACTGAACTTGTAAAGATGGGAAATAACATTTTTGACAGATGACGGAAAAGCAGTGGATATGCAGCAGGAACCTTGTCCACCCTTACATACTAAAAAAAAGTGACATTAACTAAGGCCAGCAACAAGCTGTTCCCTTTAATTTTGCATCTGAAAATGAAGGTTAGATGATTATTTTTCATTCCTATCTAACAGTAATTCAGTGATTGTTTCCTAAAGGAGAAATTTTCATTAATGCTGCAAATAGAGATTTAACTGTGTTATTATTAGCCTTGTTGAAATGGCTGAAACAAAGTGATTAAAATCTGCACTTATTCGATAATTTCTAAGAGGGGCTTCAAGTACCTTCTTAGAAACTGATGAGTTTCACATCATTTGTGAGTTATGAATATTATAACACCATTAGACTGACTATATTTATCACTGAACGAGCAATTCATTTCTCACAAATAGTTACTTCCTACTATGATATTTATTATGCCAACATTAAAAATTAAATTTTTTGGACAAAATTACCTAATATCTGAATAAGTGTATTTAAAAGTACATTGTGAATGTAACTGTGAACTCATCGTGTTCTATAACTACAATGGAAAAATAAAGTTATATAAAATATTATAGTGACTGTTTTGTCGATGTCAAACCACAGATGATGAACTGAAGTTCAAGAAGCTAAGAGTGGATGGTTACACTGCACCTTTCCTCTGGATTGGCTGGAATTCCTAGATCTCCTGAACGCAGTTTACGGCTCACTTCTTCAATCTGGAGTTGAACTGGAATAAAACGGGTTAGGCGAGGGCAAAAGCCCAACAGTTAGAGATTATGTTCACTCAAAACAATAATTATAAACAGCAATAAAATAACAAAGTACATCAATTATGACTATTTGTGATAGATTAATATTTTTTTAAATATTTTGTATATACCAAAGAAAATTGGAATAGCTTAATAAATTTGTTCATCAATGTTTGCATTTTATTTGTCATAATATAGATAAATGCACTGAGGTTATGCTACCACTATGCTGTATGAGTTAATATCGATTTGTGTTTGTAAAAAATCGTGACTAACAACTTACCAGTAAGTAACATCCTTTTTATTGGCTAATAATAAATATAGCTAGCCTTTCTGCTAAATTTCAAACTATCTAAAAATACATGTGTATTATGCGGAAGAACATTATAATGTAAATATAATGTTGTAATCAAGTACACCTTTAGTGAGGGGAAGACCAGAAAAAAAACAAAATTCATTTCTGAACAGCATATCACAGCGGACCTTTTCCATCCATGAATGGTGGATTTGTGAAATCCATTAGTATGTTGGTTCTTGCCCGTCAGCAAAAGTGCCGTGGGGGCCTGCTGTCAAATTGAAGTATGCAGTTGCATGCCAATTTGTCAGGCTACAGGTCACTTCCTTTAGGAAGTAGTTCCCATTAAGGCAGCTAGGTGGCTTTGTCATCATGTCAGTGTAATGCTGACAGATGGCATTGCCATTCTAATTTCTTACTTAATCCATTAGTGATGTTACTAATAAAGGTTGTGTTAAGCCGAGAATGTAAACATTCTATCTCGTTGTGAAACATTTATTCAAATGCATTCACAAAGTATAGGTAGAAATTTAAAAAGTACAAAGGTCAAAGGAAAATACAAACCACTAATTATTGAAAATGCCTTGCATTCTTGATATGTAGACATGTTAACAATGTTGCACTAGTTCACTAGCATTTGTCGAGAAACATCTTTGGTCAATTTGTTTCTGGTAAATTGAAAGATTTAACAATAATATAAATGAAAATCAATTAGCCATAGCCAGTGTCTCGCACATCCTAGAAATATATTTTTTTTTTCATAAAAAGTGTTCAACTTGTTTAATTACCACACTTACCAAACAACCCTCGTAACATGAAATTATCTGTTTCATGAAATTGTATATACACTAATATTGACCTTTGTGATCATCTGAACGGCTTGGTCACTTGAAAACAACTAAATTACGAACACGCAGGAATATGGTAAACACAAACGAACGTTTAAAATACTAAAACTTTTTAACGCTGTAATACTTTGTTTCCTGTTTGAAAAACAAAAGCTAGTATAATAATCATGCTGTAACAGAATAAGTACCGAGCTTTAAACATTCACTATTACTGTTTAGAGTTGTTTTGGTCCATTTTATAGTTAACAAGAAAATCTTAAAAAATGCTCAAATTTAAAAATAATGATTGATAGAGCACTGATCAAATATTCCAAATAAAAAAGATTAAAAAGAATTATGTGATTTGTGTGCTCGCAATCCCGAAAAGAAGTCCGGATCCCACCACTGTTTCAACTTGAACAATTAAAAAAAAATTATGGAAATTAAAAGCTTATAAGTTCCACTTCAATGTACTATTTCTAAATATGAATATAATGCTAATTTGTTTAACATAAGATACATCACACTGAATGTATTCCTGATGTACAGATAGTCAACCAAAGTTTTTATCACGTAAGTAGTAAAATGCACTGAAATAGAAGTGTTTATATGCAATGGTAAACTAGACAACTGTATTCATTTAAAAGGAGATTAGTAAACTTAATATTTATATACAATGATTAGAATCTCTTAATGTATTATAAACAATGTAAAAAAAATATCTATTTTTTTTAAATTTGCTTAAGTTTGCTGTAAATATAACATATAAGTAGTTGCATTATGCACTACTGTATAAGCCAAGTGTATTTTAATTTCATGTAGCCTGTAAGAATAATGATCAATTAAAGCATATGAAACATCAATGCTAATAAATTATCTGTTACTGGTAATTCCTCTAATTCCTTTCAAAACTTCCAGAGTACTGCTACATTAAATACCACTGCCTACGTCCATCATCATACGTCAAACATTTATATATATTGACATTTCTTGTTCTACTATACAACACAGTGAAATGTTACGTTACATGTTTGAATCACACTGTATCTATTAAAATTTGTTTATAACTTCAATATAATTCTATTCACGCAGAATACATATACACCTGCAAAAAGGCTCTGTCCAACCTGAAAAATTTTATAGTATAAATTTAATTTTGGACACTTTTGCTTCTTTGCATCCAAATTCCAAATACTTACAAATGTGCTGCAACTATTTAAAAACCCTACACGTTGAGAACCTGTTTA
The DNA here is from genome assembly GCA_025024175.1 of Rhyzopertha dominica. Taxonomy (NCBI): domain Eukaryota; kingdom Metazoa; phylum Arthropoda; class Insecta; order Coleoptera; family Bostrichidae; genus Rhyzopertha; species Rhyzopertha dominica. Next base: position 25,383,459 of record QCXZ01000137.1, read on the forward strand.
AATAATTTTTAAGGTATCGACATATGCACAATAAATGGAAGGTCCAGTTCATGACATTTATGCTACTTACCATTGCTTAACATTAAAAATAACAAATTTAATGTATTATGATACTTACGCAAATATGCCTGTTCCTGGTCCTTGTTCAAGTTACTTGGTAAGATTGTAGGCATTCCCGGTATAAATATCTTTTCATGCTCGCTACCACCCCAACGTGATCGCCGTTTCTTTCTTGGCTGATCATCTTGATTTTCTGAAATTTTGAGCTATTTATTTATTTATCTATATACATGACAACTAATGTTGGAAAAGTTGATGCCAAAGCTCCTTATAAGTTTTAAAAATTATTTCATCAACTTCTGCAACCATCTAAGCTTTTGATGCCAGTTTGAATGTATGTATGAGTATTGTAATTTGTTGAAAAAAAAAGAAAAATAAACGCGGTTAACTTGATCCCTTTGTGAACCAGCAATTAACCAGGCATTTCAGCGGTTAGGATCAACCATTAAAATAAACGTTTCCATTATAATTGTTTGTTAACTGAGGGAAGCACGCTTTGTGCAACMCGCTTTTAGGACAAATGAGATCTGCAAGGGCTATTGCTTTACATTGTTTATTGAATATGACTTGTTTTTGTTAAGTTTTTTCTTCRGGATGGTTATCCTTTTCAAACCAGTAATTTTAAGCCCTTCATTTATGCTTTATGTAAATGTGATTCTTCAATTGTTACAAGTTTTGATTGTATAGTTCGACCAACAAATTAGTGCGATTACAATTTTGCCTTTTCAAGTGCTTTTTACAACGACCGAAGCACAACCGGAACACTCATCTCATCTGGAACGGACTCAGGACTGAGGGGCTCAGTAAAAGCAAAACAAGAAAGTAAAAGATTTCACTTTTAAATAAATTGCACTGACACAAAAATTAAAAATAAGCGTAAAGTTTCAATAATCTTGTGCAAAAGTAAAATGCCAATTAGGCAATTCAGAGTCTTGTGCTCCCGAGTAATAATTGATGACAATGTATTAAAAAAATACCGTTGATTATTTATAAAGATATTATGATATTACCGCTGACTAAAAGTTCGGTATTTGTCTGATTTGCTTTAAACGGATTTAATATGACCTCTGAATATGCAGTGTTTGATTTGTAAAATGAAATTTCACAAATATGATAAATTATGGCACACGACTGTGCAACCGCATGAGGCTGTTTTATGGGGGAATTTTTTAGTTTTGAAAGTATTGTTAGTTATTCATGTAATTATATCAAATAAAATGTTCAAAATATGTGATATGCATTTAAGGCCATATACACTTTGCCCTTTGCACTATTTTCAGAAATTGTGAAAATACCCAATTGTTACAAAGTTACAAATAAAATGTGGAAAAAACTTGGATTTTTGTACAAAACCATCGATAAACAATAAGTACCAATGAGATCCCGAAAAATCTCAGAATAGCAGGATAGGTATTTAAAAGAAATCCAACAACTCCAATCACAAAGCATATCCATCTGGATGAAACCCGGTATGACACACATGACGCAGTTAAAAAAAGATGGACTGATGAAACTTCAAAATGTGCTTTTGATATAATAGCATTTTGTGAAAAGAACTTTATAATAATGCATGGATCTCAAAAACTGAAGTAACCGAAATTTGTTGATAGTTTTCAGCCTTATCCGTAGAGTTCATTTTAGTTACAATTTATCTGGATAAACACCTTGATCAAACGAACACTTAATTAGATAGGTTAATAGTTTGGGAAGATTAATGCCAAACTCCTTTAGAAATCTTGTTGAGAGATCATTTATATCTTTGGTTGATTTGCTTTTTAATTTTTGGAAGATAAGTAACACATCCTCTTCGGAGATGGGAAGAACGGCAATTGAATGCTCATTTTGTGATGGGAAAAAATCTTTGCCATTAGGAATTTTATTGGTTATTGCTTTTAGATCCTCAACAAAATATTTATTGAAAATATTTGCTATTTCCTTAGAAGACTTTTTGCCGTCATGCTCCATTATCAATTATATTAAGGTACTCTTTTCTGTTTGTTCTGCAGTTCACTAATTACTGCCCAGCATATTTTGTTGCTACAATTAGATTTTGCTATCTTTTTGCTGTAGTAATTTTTCTTTGCACTTCACAATGTTTCTATGTGTACTTTTGTATTATTTATAAATGAGTTTTAAAGCAGGATATTTTTTTTTGTAGAATGTACAAGTCTTTTAACTTCTTGCTCGATTCTTTAACTTCCATATTTACCCAATTTTTACATATAGTTGCCCTGTTATCTGTAAGTGGAAAACTATTGTTGAAATGCATCAGAAACATATCCAAAAATTGATTAAATTTGTCATTTGAGTCATGGGCACTATGCATCCCAGCCCAGCCCTCTCTTTCCAGCAGGTTTTCAAACTTTATTTTGTTTTTTAAACACACGTCATGGGCCTGCATTTTATATTATTATAGGTTATGTTATGATCCACGAACTATCTACCCGGCAGATGCACTTGGTAAATTGGTTACAATATTCGAACATGAGACATTTCAACCTGGTAAATTTAAGAAGGCACGCAGTGTAACCGATGTCTACTAGGTGAATATCCATAAATGACTATAGTATTAAAAGTTTCAGACAACGAAAGTTACCATTGGTACAATTACAAAAAATCCCAAATGGTTCGTGAAAAAAAACTTTTCAAAACTTTATACACAAAAATAATTAATATTTTGAAGGAACAACTACCAAAAAACGAATTTTGGAAATGTTGATAATAAATATGTTTGTTAAAAAATACCAGATAAATGAATGAAAGCACAGGGACTTAAAGTAATACATTTGAACTTTAACACTGTCAGTTTAACCAGACTGAACTAATGCATATCGCTTATGTATGATTTTTTATAAATACTTATTATAGCGTACTTGGGATAAGCACAATTTTAGCTTGATAGGCGATGGCGCTATAGTAAATAATTACCTGATCTTTTTTTAATTCATTTTGTTTTATTCGATTGCTGTTTAATATTCATGTGTTGTATTTATAGTAAAATAACATTGAAATTTTGTGAAATGTATGTTTGCTAAAAAGCAATTAAAAATGTGGATCTGGAAATGTTGCCAGCCCAGCTGTTGACAATGGTCGTTTTAGGGTGTTTTACTGTGTGAGTTAATAAAATGTGATAAAATGTTAAACGTCAATTAAATTGTAATCTCACTTGAGCGTTGGTCGAAGTATAATATATATATATAAACATATAATGGGTATTTACATTTGGAATAATTTTTTGATAAACAATAATGTATTCCGCATATTGGATAATATCGATGTTCCTCCATACATATGATACGCATAAAATGTAACAGCCAAATTTTTCTCACCGTTTCTATTCGCCTCATTTTCAGCTTCCTTTTGGGTTACCAACGATGCAAAATTCCTGGTAGCAGCTATCGTTGCCAAAGTTTCAGCCAAGAGCTTTTCAGCATCTGGTTCTGGTGATTTCTCCTTGCTCCGTTCTCTGCCTTTGCTTCTACTTCTACTGCGTCTATCTTTATCTCTTCGTTCACGATCTCTGTCCCTATCACGGTGTCTATCACGATCTCTGCTTCGTCTTCTTTCACGTCTGTCACGGTCCCTATCTCTATCCCTTCGATCTCGATCACGATCCCTGCTCCTATCACGATGGCGAGATGAACCCATCGCGAACACTCAATTAAAAATTGTAAAAGTAAATATTCCAAATCTTGATAATGGCGATATTTCCCTAGCAAACACTGACAAATACGTCGTACACGTTGAACGAAGATGGCGAAGCAATGAAACTGTAGAGCTGTGGGCGAAACAAACAATTATCGACTTACGGTCAGAGCCTTCCTGTGATTGGTTACGCATTAGGTGTTTATGTATTACGCACTTCCGCTAAAACAGGTATCAATTAAATGTTTGAACTACATCTACAATAGATTTTAGGCAGTTCATTAGTACACTAATAATTTAATTTGAAAAAAAATATTGCCGTATAGTATTTCTGAGGTTTAGTACAATTTTAAAATTGCAAATAATGACAAAATAGTATGGTACAGAATCTGTATTAATAATTGTATAAGGAGAAGTTAGCTGTAGTTCATAACTAAATTGGGAAAGAGAAACTGATATTTCCTGTTTTGTAAACTGTGAGTGCAAATGCGGTGAATGTTGTTTCGCAAAAAGTATACGTCGTAATACACCGGTAGTTTTTGCTTTTTAGTAGGAGTGCTCACATAATATACCTATTCAGCTTTAAAACACTGCACCACTAATTTGATTAAACGTTTTTGTGTCAAAACCAAAAGGAGTTTCTGACAGTACGTATTAGTTTGCTATTTATCCATGTTTATGATCTAATACCATCTAAAGATTGCGTTCTTAACTCAATATCATTTTTTTAGAACACTTCTAAGCACAATGTCTGGTGGAGGAGATCAAGATGATGGTTACATCGTGAAATTAAGGGGCCTGCCCTGGTCAGCAACGGCAGATGATATTTTGAAGTTTTTCAGTAAATGCAACATCTTGCATGGTAAAGCTGGAATCCATATGACCACATCAAAGGAAGGCAGACCAAGTGGTGAGGCTTTTGTGGAATTTGAGGATGAAGGCAGTGTTGAAAGGGCTTGTGAAAAGGATAGGGATCATATGGGTAACAGATACATTGAAGGTAGGTATTTATTTATTTATTTTCTTATATATTTATGTTTTACTTATCCTGTACCTGCAATGTTAGTTTTTCGTGTGAAACGGGCTGAAATGGAATGGGTTATAAAGAGATCTGGACCTACACATGGTGTGAATGAGGATGGTTGTGTACGATTGAGGGGATTACCATTTGGATGTTCAAAAGAGGAGATTGCACAATTTTTCACAGGTACGCTATAAAGACATGGCTTTTTTGTTTGGTAGTTTTTCTGTTTTGGAATCATTTAGTGATATTCATAAGATGATCTGAACTTGATGCATCATTCACCATATAGTGGAAATATTAAGTATTCATTTTGTTAATATGTACATTATGCTATGGTATTTTACATTGAGGCAATCTTGAACTGTCAGTTCTATATGACAAATGTTACATGTTGATTGTTCACTATCTGCGTAAACTGTGGAGAAATTTTTTTTTTATTAAATTTTCATACAATATTTGATAAATTTCAATTCAAATCGAAAGGCAGATCAGTTTTTAATAATAATAATAATACACCAATCTTATATGAAAATATGGAAACAAGAAATGGTAGAAATAATACCACTTATAATCTCCATACACCTTTACAACGTATGAAACAACTCAGCCTCAATCCAGACACACATACACAAAAGCAGAAAAATCTGTAGTCCTGAAAATTGCAATATTGTAGTATGACCTTGGACCTGGCTTTTTTTGCTCTTTAAGTTTTCTCATTATCGAAGTGGAAATATGATCAGTAGACTTTTTGTATCACTTACTTATCTTACACTGTGCTCGGTAGTAATGAAAACATTTTATATTATAATATCCCTACTATTTTAAACCATGTTGTATACAACAAATGTTTTTTTAATAAGCTATTATGTATAATACACAACACAACCGTAGTGAAAGGTAAAACACATAAGTGGTCCAATTCATAATGTGTAAATGTAAATATTCTGCCGTTAGTTGTGATATTTGGTACTTTTAGAACTATTTGGTACATTTTGTACCATAAAAGAAGGTGGACTTATAATACCAAGCATATTGGACCAATTTTTAGACAGTATTTTGAGAAATTAAAAATATTCCGACTTATTTTTCACAGTTTGTTTTATTACATAATTTTCAATAAAGAAAAAAGAAAGAAAAACTAATGAGCTGGCTAAGATGACAGAGCCATAAGCTATTAAAAAAATAACTTCTTTTCTATAAGTAGCATCAAACTTCAAAAAGGATTGTTTACATAATGGAAAAATAAAAAAAATAGCTGTTATAAGTGATTTTTTTGGCTTCCACTACATTAAATATCTGAAGTTACACATGTACGTCAGACTGCCCACTGCATCGGTGAGTTCATTTTTAGATCATATGAAAAGAATTGGTACCAGCATGTTGACATTTGACATATGTATAACCTATTAATTGGAGTGGAGCGAAGTGCAAATATGTTGATATTGATTATACCTAAATTTATATTTTATATAATATAGGTGTTATTTCGAACTGTTTGACAATTAATGAATTAATACGGACCTACTGACAAGTCACCTAATGTTTGGTGTAGTCCACATAATAAACAATTTTGTTGGTAGTAAATAACAAGTGAATCAAAATACAATGTCATATGAACTGCCTTTTACATTAAAGGTCTACATAATATTAATACATAGTGCAAAACTAGTGATATATATATCAAGTTTACTTATGAATATGACTAAACCTTTATCACAGTATAGACATTTACTATGAAGTAAATGTCTGTACTGTGCCTTTACGCTGATGTGTTATAGAACCTTTGTATTCATATTCCATATTGTAAAGGGCTGATTGGGTTGTTTGGGTAGGGTTGGAGATAGTACCCAACGGGATAACTCTTCTGACTGACTACTCGGGGCGAAGTTCTGGGGAGGCTTACGTACAGTTTGTTAACAAAGAAGTGGCAGAGAAAGCTCTGCAGAAACACCGGGAAAAAATCGGACACAGGTGGGGAATGGGAGGGGAGGGGCATCACCTCCTTTATTACAACTTTTGGTATATTTTTTAAGCATTTCACCACATCCTTATGTTTTGGACATTATTTTAATATGCTTGTTATTTTGCAAATAAGGATGTGGTAATAGCTTCAAGGTAAGTTTAAGGGTATGCAGATTTATATAGCTACAATTATTACTGTTACAAGTACGATGTGGGAGGTACGTTAAAATGTCTTTACCTGCATCTGATACTATTCAGATATTAATTATGTCAAAATATATAATTAATGTCTATAGTGTTATGGATTTGTAGTGATTTTTACATTTCTTAATGCAAGTGTAACATTCTCGTTTGTTCACATCTTAATTTTTGTTTCTAACATGCAGGAAGCTTGATATTTTATATTATACTAATAACGTATTGATACAAATATATGCCTTTTTTGCTAAGTAAAGTTGACATATTAAGTTTCAGTTCAATTCAAAAACATTTTAATTGAACATACCATTATAAAGCTTGTTTTGATTAAATCTTTGTTCTGAATGAATACATAATTTTTGTTATTAATAACTTTGAATCAGTTTCTAAGTATAGAAGATATTTATATTTTGCTGTTGGTTGCAATGAAATTGAAGCCTATATTTTACAATGTACTGTTCAAATTTTCTTGTTTGGATATTAATATACTGAAGCCATTGATAATGTATTTTTGAAGAATGTCAATTAGTGTTAGAGCTGCTGTTCTTAGAACTTGTGCTTTTCGTTGACAAGAGAACTGCACTTCCTAGCTTGATTTTTGCCAATGCATATATGAACTATTACTAGGTTAAGAAACAAAATTTTTTTGTGAATGCGATCGTCAGCCAGGGTTATATACAACTTCCAGGGTTGTCGGGTACCTATTTACCACATATTATATTAACCTGATAATTTAAAACAATCATGCTGAATTTCACTTGTGGAATAATGCTGATTAAAATTCAAATCAAATCAAAATTCATTAATAAAATACACTTTGAAGCTGCGATTGCTAAACATACAAGAATACTTACTGAAATTATTAACAGTCTGCAACCTCCAGCTGTTTTTTTTTTTTTTTATCGTCTTAGATTTAATATACATTTTTATACATAAATATGTTTAATATTAGCAAATATTTTACATATAAATAGTGTAGGTGCAGCAGAACTGATCTGATTTTCAATTGCTGTTCCTTTATAGATATTTTGTGGCATTGATTTATGCGTTTTTTTTTTGTATTGATTTATCTGCAGTTTCGACTTCTTTGAGGTGAAGTGGTTAATTAAAATACAAATTGCCGTTTCAGCAGTGGATTTATGCACTTTTTAAAACTATATTCTCACTTGGATTACATTTTGGTGTAATAAAATAACAGTTTAAATTAAATAAAACTGATGTATATACTGAAGCTTTTACGGCCAGGGTTACTTGAATCCATGGCATCTTTTTGGGTCGTAAGGCTGTTTATCCGGCATTGTTATGAAATATTTAGATTAATTTTCTAGCAAAAAGAGAGATGATAAACCACCGGTGATAAAAACTGTAGATCTTTTGTTATTTACTAAAGCATATCACACATGATGTTTATTATTAAATACAGGTAATTAAACAGCATTAACAACTAAGGTTGTAACCTCACATTATTTGACAGGCTTCTACACATAACTAAATACCTATATCTAAAATTAATCATTAGCTGTGTGTATTTTCAGTACCAATAAGTTGGCCGAATGGCAAAGAACCCAAAAAAGACTGTCTGTGATTTAAATTCAGCAAACTAATAGTTTTTCTGTTATATATTATGTGATACTTTATACTAGTACAATGCTGTTAAAATAACTACTGTTGTCGGTGGGTCATTGTTAGTAATGTGCTATATATTAAACTCCCGAATTCAAAAATAAATAGCACTGACTATGCCACTGGTAGCGAACATTTATTGCCACTTCTAAGCATTGTAAATGACAGTGTGTCTCAGTGCTGGTTGGATTGGTCGGATATGTAGTTCTGGAGTGAAGCGGGTCCTAGAATGCCTTTTTTTATCAATGTTTTTGTACCTTGTGTATGAGGGTCATGTCTAGGTAGTTCAGTTGCCAATCACTTTCTGTTTTTATTGTAAATTGTTATTTATATAATATGTTATATTGATCTTAGTTGAAGGGATAGTGATAATTAAGTCATTAACATATTGCATATAGTCTACCTTTTGTAGTACTGTCCTGGTTTTTCCATGATTAATTGTGCTGACTTGCTTGATATTGCACTGCCTGAAGTGACAACATTTGTTTGTATAGATAGAGTATGAAGTTAAATTGAATTTTGGATATATTGGTGTGTAATTTTTTTTTATTTTTGTTTATGATTAGTTCTATTAAATTTATGGATTAATCGGTATGTAGAGGTATTATGTCGTCTTATTATTATTGATTTTCTGGAGTATCTGTAGGTGGTATCGGAAGTGTTTGTTGCAGACTTTCATGCCTCTGGTCTTTGTTAATTTACACAGTTCAGGCCAGTTTATTCACAATAGCCAAATTGTCTGTTTTCTTTGTCACACGAATTTCGAATCATAGAAATATAAATTTACAGAAATGCCATTCTTTCGGTATGTTGTCGAACAACTAACAACACCACAAAATACCATTTTCACAAGATTACGGTACTAAGAACAGCTCTTCTTCAACACGTCAACAGTTGTCAGCTACTTTGTGAAACCCCAAATTGCCGTCAAACAATTTAAATAAAAGGTTGCTTCTACAAGAACAAGATGGCCACCTTTTAGGAACGTGCTAACATCACTCCGATGTCTCCTATATGGTCCATTTTGTTTTTTAGATCAAAGGAGTCTTAAGGTGATATTGGCGTATGTGTGTGTATATTGCTTATGATTGGTCTTTGAGAATATTAGGTTTTCTTAATTTTTTGTGGTAGTGGCCTGTGTTATGAGGGTGCTAGATAAATTCTGCTTTGATAAAATATCAACACATCTTGAACTTAACCACAACACCTAAAAGAAACTGAAATAACAAGAGATAATCAATATAAAAGTGTACTAAGGAGTTCCACGACACATTACATACAGTAATTTGTGCATGTTAGAAAAATATTTGGTGGGGGACAAAAGTATTATTTGCAGGTTTGATTTCTTGAATACAAACAGCTGTTATAATACAGTAGCACCCTGTTTCATTGTCAATGGTTGCTGTAGTTTACTACTACACTAATCCACTCGATTAATAACGTTTATATACCACTTTAACACCTGTATTTGTATTACACCCATTTAGTTGGCTTGGGACTTGTTGGGAGGTCTAAGGCCTGTCACATTTACAACCTTGTTCTGGCAACTTAAAAATTTCTGAAATGAAACACACAAACTAGAGAAGCATGCACTAGCCACCAATTAATAGTGGCAAGTTAAAACATTTCACCCTAATTATATTTTAAAGGCAACACAGTTGTTGCCGCTAGTTACTTATGTTCTAACCTGTTCTGTGCACTGGTAATAATTCAGTTGCTCAGTAGCTATCCAGAGTATTGGGAAGACAGTYATTTGCAACTGGTTATTTATTAATTTATTATTAGATAATGAAAATTATTATATTGAAAAAAAAAAGATATGAAGATAGTGATTTCACAATGTCTTTTATGTCTAAGGGAAATCCATATTGTGAATTTCGTCTGTACAATAAGATCTTATACGTAAGTTTTCAGATTTAGATCTATTATGGTGTATTGTTGTGTAGTTGTGCTACGAATTAATAAAATTTGTGTTATTCTGTCTTATAATAATAATAAGCCGTTTATTGGGTTTGTATACAAAAAAACAATGGTAATAATGCTCGGGCAAAACTAAATATCAATAATAATGTACTCAAAAACTCCGGGTTCAGTCGCTATGACTGATCTTCCACTCGCACTTTTATTGTGCAACAATCTATCACAATAATAATTAGCACTCTAGTATTGATAAATGTATGTAAGTAATACCTAGCTACACAAAAGAACAAAAAATCAGCAAAATAAACAAGTTAGTTATAAAAAGCGAACAAAAGAAAGTGAACACATATTGCAAAAGTATATGTCGAGAGACAGCTGCTAATCTGGGGAGCCTAGACTATCTGTAGTTGTTCTTTAAGTAAGTGTTCTCGTAGCATTCTACGAAGACAAGGAATGGACAGACCAACAAGTGAACAGGATAAACTGTTTATACACTGGACAACATTAAATGAGAAAGATCGCCAACAGAGACTAGTACTGTGATGCGGAATACTAAGAGCATCCTTGCACCAGAGATTAACATTATGGACGTCTGTTCTGAATGAGATTTTATTGTATAAATAAGGTGGATTGCAAGAAACAACAACACGATAATAAAACACGGTGCTATGTAATTTTCTACGATGCGACATATTTAACCATCCAGTTATTGGCAAAATGTACGAAATTCTTTCAAATTATCTAATGCCGTGTATATATCGCAGGCAAGAATTCTGCACTTTCTGKACTCTCTTAGCATCTGCAACCGTCAAGCATGGCTCATAGACATWATTAAAAAAAATTAAAATGTGAMAAAATAAGAGTTGTTTTGATATKCAATTRTTATGCATAACCATAAACAAAGAATAAATCTAAAATAGAAATTGTTGATGAGTCAAGTGAAATATTGGTGAAAAATTAGAAGAAGCTTCCATCTTCTGAAAAGGCAAATAWTTTCATTATTGACATACAAACACAGGATACTTCCGTGAAATTAATTGTATCTTTAAAATTYAAGCGGTATAGTGGAATATGTGCAGCGAAAATAGCATTTAGCAGCTTTTAACTCAGCGTTGTTAAAATWAACTAAMAGAAAAGTATGTAGTGCATGGCAGGTCTAAAGTACAGGTCTTATTATGGGTATATTTAATGTTATTATAGAAATTAATAAACAAAAAAAAATAAAATTTATTGTGACCACTAATTTTGTGAATAAGTCATACTGTAGAGTAAAAAAAATTGCTGGAAGTGACATAATAACTGGGTCCTACTGTTCTTACTTTTATTGGTATGCGATATCTGTTTATATTTTAAAGATTGTTCAGGTATGTCCAGTGGGGCAATAAATGCATGTTTATTAGCTACAAAGGGTATAATCAATTTGTGAAATTTAATTTTCTGTAGAACTCTGATAATTTTTTATATGTTCCGGCAATTAATTTCCCACTCTTTTTCAAAAATTTTTAGGCTTTTGTGGCACTGATCTTCAAAATAGTCCGCTACCTTTTTTTTCAGAATAGAATTGTTTTCTTCTAGATCATTATATATATTCTTGTCAAATAGCAAAATCATGGTGTGCAGAAATACAAATTATAAAAATGGCTGCTGTTTTATAGTGTCGTCCAATTTCATACATGAGGAAATATTATTTGTGCTTTCCTGGCATTATATGGTTGCTAACACTTTCATGGTTTTGTTGTTGGACCCACAATGTTAGCTCCTGTTATGCTCCAGTAGTGTTGCACATTGTTTAGTGTTCGATAAACAGTTTAGCATTTTATTAAAATATCCAATAAAGGTTTCACATCGCCTTTGCAAGCAGCAAGTGATCAAAAAGCAATGTTTTTTATTTACAATAATGTTTAATATACGTAGATACTGGCTTAACCTGATCAGAAACACTATAATGAAAAATTGCAACATTGCATAAAGAAAAGACTGACTGCTTATTATTTATCTTATAGAAATGATCTTAATTTTTTATGCGATTGGCTTTCAGGTACATTGAAATATTCCGAAGCTGTCTTTCTGAAGTGACAAGTGCTGTGGGTTATCCGAGTAGGAGATCCAGCTCTGGCAGCACTGGTATGAGTTACAATTCACGTCCTAGCCCATACGATCGTGGTGATCGTTACGGTGGATCTAATCGATTTCAACCTCGCTCCCGTAACTTCAAAGGGGCTTCCTTTTCGAACAACTCAGCAGGTATAATCATAAATCCTTAACTGTATCAATATAATTACAATAGAATCGCCAGATTATAGCAGTTTTGATCGTCCAAATCCATGGTTGTCCAGCGGGGGAAGCCATAATGGTGATATCAAAGGCAATCGTAGCCCATACGAAATGAATAACTGGAACAGTCCTAATGATAGGCGTGGTGGCGGTACTAGTCACTGCGTTCACATGAGAGGATTGCCATTTAGAGCAACAGAGATGGATATTATAGATGTAAGTTTTACGCCAAGTAAATATGGACTTATTTCACCTGCATAAAAACAAAATTTTTATATAAAAGTATTTAATTTTACAAAACACATCGAAACAGTTTTATTCTGGTATTAATTTCTCCTAGATAACAAATTCCTAGTCATTTCATGTGTCTTCCGTCCCCACATTCGGACTTAATATTAGGCATTGCAATGTCTTAACCTTGATCTGGAAAAGACGGTATCTGTAGGACATACAATCCCATAAAAGTTTGTGTTAACTTTTAATGAGGATGTTTAGTGATTTTTACAGAATGAATTTTCTGATAGAGCTAGGAAAATCAGAATTGCTCCATTTTTTTGTTCTTTCATATGTTGAATAAAACGCAAGATATTAATTTATTAAGATTTGCCTTTAAAATTATGACGTCACAAACGAAAAAAAGAAATAGTTTCACATCTTCTTTGGTTAGAAGGAGATAGCCAAGTGACGCTGCAAATGCCCACTATGGCAATGCCACATAGTTGTCAGCTGTCATTCAGTGATTTCCGGTTGGTGTTATTGTTGGGTTAGGTCATGTTTATTTATCTTTATTTGTTCAGTTTGATTTGTATTCTTTTATAATTAAGTCTCCAAAGTGTGTTTAATATGTCTAAGAAAATGTGGATTTTACTCTGTGTTCTGGTCGTATTCTACAACGAACAGTACAAATATTACGGCTTCGTTTCAACTGAACGTAACCTACACCATCATCCCCATATGACCGACCCGCAGATCTACAAACTAACTATCAATTATAATAATTTATTTATAATAACATGTATGCAAATTATCATTGACTGCCTTTAAAATTCCAGCGTCTATTTGATAATTAAAAATACAATACAATATAAATACAACAAAAGTTACTCAAACAAATGAGGTTATATTTACATCGGCGACACTTGTTGACAACTGACAATAAGTAATCGGTAGCCGGTAGCTTTGTTGCCAAATGTGCATTTCTGGTTCGTTTGTGACGTTTCAGCATTCAAATTCTGGTTTAAATTAGTTAACTTTAGACACTTTCTGTGATACTAAGAATAGTTTTTTGTGCGAACAGATGGGATGGATTTATTTCACATGTCATTAAGAAGACCTTAATTGTACTAAAACACGAAATTTCGATTACACTAAATATGCCCATTGGTTGTGTGAACTATTGGATATGTTAGAAGAAATATACATTCGTTTTATAGTATATATTGCCTTTTGTTTGAAATAGTACAATTCAATTTGTTTCTTAAACCGAATTAATATTTAGGGATGTGATGTTGATCACCATGACTTCTACAAATCTGTTGTTTCAAAATGAGCAAAATCATTGACAGTATTGGGCCTTTTTCAAATTTCGGGAATTGTAATCTTTTTGCAGAGCTCATCTACAGTGCTCAAAAACGTATGTGGGTTAAGTAATTTTGGTGTGAGTCCTTCATATCCTTATGAATGTTGCAATTCACATTTGATTGTTTTAAATTAGTTTTGCCAGTGATGTGATATCGTTCAAGGTAATAACATGCATGTGTCGCCATTTACAAGTTATTGTAAACGCACGGCGTTGTCAGCTGTTTTAAGTTTTGTTGAGGTTAGCAGAGGTTCTGAACAAAGTGGTTTTGCAATACCCTAGCAAATGCTTCGTCCAGTTTTCTCATTACTGGACTAAAATAAAGTTCGAACTCAATTAAACAGAGTATTATAGAGATAAATACAAAATGACTCGAAGCCAATAGTGAAACCAAAGCAAATAGTATATTGGCAATGTCACAATTTGACGCCAATTGTTCCAGTTTGATTTGATTGCAAAGTGCAGTTGCCAATCTTCTGAACATTAACCACTTTCTATCTCACATATTTATCTGAAAAATTAACACATAATTACATGTTAAGGTAGCTAAAGCCGCAAAAAGAGATATTTATAACTGTTTTTTTTTTTCAACTTTTTACAATGTAACACGAATCGTTGCATAATTGGCGTACTTAAGTGATAAATTTTCACATTTAGATTATCTGAATACTAGCCTACAAGGCCACAGCAAAAACATTTTACTAACGACAAACATAGTTAATGCTTTTATCAAGAAGCGTGGTGTTTGCATCACTGCGGTCTGAATATATAAAAAAAATTGAACTAGAAAAATTGTATAATTGATTTCGTGTTGAAGAGCATGATAACGCATTTATGGAAGTTCAAAATGCAGTTACTTGAATATTTTCTAGTCTACAATTATTTCTCAAAAAAAGATGGATTCTCAATCCATTTGATGGAACTTGGCTGAAATTTTATCCAATAAATCATTACAAATAGAAATTTTAAACAATGTAAACTGGTCCATTTTCACAGTGGGATATATGTAGTAATAAGCTTATTTCGAAATTGACTTCTGTATTTAGATTATTAGGCACTGATAATGGCTTATATTAGCTGAAAGCACTTTGCCAATTTGTTAAATGAAGTGGATTTAATAGACTTTGTGAAGACTATTCTTGTAGAAGTAACATTAATAGAACTTTTATTTCAACATTTAGATAAGATTTGTTCGGCACGCAGAAATTAATATATTTTTGTCAATAATGGTATGATTTGTTAACACTGGTCTTATTTTTTTATGCAATGCGACCCCCCTGGGTATTACTTGGAAGTACATATGTTAAGTATGTATGTGGAATTTGCCAACGGATCAAGAGAGCCGACAACATTAATTTTGGAATGCCGTGCAGACTCTGTTAGGTTGTGCATTTTCCAATCCAAAAACACCAAAACCAGCTTAAAATAAAATGTGAGGGGTGACCCAAAAGTAACGGAAATTTTGTTGTAACACCTTCAAAGTAATTCCCTCTGACTGTAATATAATACCACTCGTTTCTTGTTGTTGTTTCTCTGTTCAAAACAGTTTTTTTTACTATTATATTCTTTGACCCTTTCAACAAGTTTTGTTTTACCTCCTTTATAGTCCCAAAATGTTTTCCTTTCATGTCCCTTTTGAGTCTAGTGAATAAAACAAAGTCGCAGGGGGCAAGGTCCGATAGATAGGGGGGTGATCAATTGGTGTCATGCCTTTGGTAGTGATGAGTGGGCAGGTGTGTTGTCATGATGGAAAAAATAACCCCCTGTTCTCCCTCAATCTCTTCAAAATCTCCTAGTAGAATTGTTGGTTGACCGTTTGGCCTGGAGGAACAAATTCAACACCTCTGCAATCGAAGAAACGAATGAGCATTGCTTGACATTGGACTTCACTTGGCATGCTTTTTTGGACTTTGTTTCGGGGTCGTATCAATATTACAACGATTCGTCACCAGTTATAACCATAGAAAAAAAATATATATATAAAAAATAACAGAGAGGCCTAAAGTCGACGCCGCCTGTAGTCGTCAGTGAGAAGGCGAGGGATAAGTTTGGCTACAACTTTTTTCATCTGCAAATCTTTCTATAAAATCTTCTGAATTGATTTTCTGACAGTCCATACATCTAACAAAGTTGATCAAGTTTGGCGACAGTCTTTTTGTACAAGGGTATTGATTTTTTCAACATTGTCATCCGTTCTCGAAGTCAAGCGGTGCCCAGAAGGAGGTTAGTCTTCAATAGACATCTCTTCCTTCTTGAAACGTGAGAACCAATCGTAAACATGTGTTTTGCTTAGGGCATCATCCATATAAGCTATCAGCATGACAGTGATTTCCGCTGGCATTTTCATTGACAGAAAACAAAATTTCACAGCCATCTCACATTTTTGCTATAAAGAAAAAAGTTGTTTTATTGAAAAAAAATCCCACATACAAACGTACACACTCACAGCGACAAGAGTTTGCACACTGACTTAAGGAGGGTCACCGCTTAAAACCCCCCCACTGAAGAAACCGATCCCCCTCTCCACCACCATCCCAACGCTCTATTCCCGTTACTTTTGGGTCCCCTCTCGTAAATGCATTGCAATTCATGATTAAATAGATGCAACCAGCAATTTTAGCATACATTTTAACCATAAAACCTAAATTTAACTGAAATACTAAAACACAAAGACTTAAAATTCCAATTTATGTCAGAATTAATAACTTTACTTTCCTGTTATTTGTTTGTTCAAAAGTATTCATTTTATGTTTAGATATTTCTTTTTATTCTATTAAACTGTTTTCAAATTTCTATGAAATTAATGCATGTTTATAACCCGTAATTGTTTTTTTTTTAATTAAAAATTGAATAAACAAAAATCTTAATAAAATTTTGTAAGAACTATTCCTAGGTGATAGTAAATTGATGTAATAGTAGTTAGGTATAGAATAATCATGAAAAATATCATAATTCTAGCATCGTTAAATTTTAAACATGTTTTTCTCAGAAAGGTGTTTATCATAGAGCCTAAGAATACTAAGGAAGCGGTTTGTTTAAAAATGGTCGTAGTGTCTCGGTTTAAATTATTGGAATTTGTACAATATAAGATTTTTTTAAATCAATGTACTTTCCCCTTCCACCACTGTTGCTTTGATGAAGAAATGTACCATTGTTAATTATGACTTACATTGTACCTTAGTAAAGTTTGTACTGTAACTAATACTAAAAAGTAGGATCATGCATTGTACTTTATGTTCGGCAATATGTGTGCTCCTCTAATTCAATAAAATTTTAATTTGCAGTTTTTCAAACCGATTATTCCAACAAACATACATCTCCTAAAGGATCACACAGGCAGGGCATCAGGAGAAGCTGATGTTGAATTTGTGTCTCATGATGATGCCGTCAGAGCCATGAGCAAGGACAAAGGTCACATGCAACATCGCTATATAGAGTTGTTTTTAAATTCATCACCTGATGGTAATATGAACAGTGGTCCAGCTGCTTATGGCGGTATTGGCAGAAGAAGACCTTAGTGTCGGCCGCAAAAATCGCCATAACCACAAAAACCTGTTTCATCAGTCCACAAAATTATCTGTTACTTATTAGATGTGCAGCACAAGGTACAAATACGTAATTTAGTTTTAACATACATAAAATGACTTTGTAAATATACTTCATGGAGAAGTAAGTTTTTTTGGTTTGCTTAGGTATGACATTTCATTGGTTATTGGTATTTCTACTGARTTATTAATAAATACATATTTTTTTTTAATCTGTCCTTTGTAAGCATCGAGTGCTTTTTGCTACAAAATGTAATAACCTCTATACACAGAGACAAATGAAACAGTATTGGCGTCCAGTTTGTCAATATTAATGCAGTCATATGCTGTAGGATTGGTTAATTATGTTAATATTCATGTCAAAGCACAGAATATCCAAAAGCAATGCTTTGTATCAGCGCTCTGATATTTCAAATAAGCTCTTGGTGCTTTTGCCCATTTAAATTGCTAGAAACGTCAGGCACATATTTAAGAATCCAAGGCTGTTGTTACATTCCGGTGATATAATTTTTTATAAATGTAAACATGTTTAGCTGAAGAATCGATGTGTCTCTTAAATTGCTATGGAAGTTCATTTCCATTTATTAGTGTTGTTTATGGATATTCTGTGGCCCGAAGTAATAAATGTATGTATTGCTATATTCACTGTAAAATTAGTAGTGGTATGGTTACTGACATGCTTATTTATGTGAAGATTGCTCAAAATATATTACGGCTTTTGAAAGACTGGATTTCATTTGACAGTTTTAAATTGTTGATGTGTTAATACTTCCAGTTGGGTACCTACTACAATGTGTAATCATTTCACAATTTATTCTTCCTTCAAGGTCTTTTTTTTAGTTCTACTCTAGTGATGTATGTTATTTTTGTAATGAACTTAATAAAAACAACATTTAATATGAGATTTGTTAATTACTTTGTCCTATACAAATTACACAACTAAAGAAAATAACTCATTACATAATTGTAATCAGAACAAAAAAATATTGCGGAACCAATATTCACGAACTACGTTTTCTTTATGTAATAATTGAATCTTGTAATTCTTCTAAAGAAAATAATTAAAGTGAACTTCCACTTTATTTTTTACAATTGTAAAGTGCTTACGGCTACATGTTAGCCATCGTCGGTACAAAAATTATTTATGAAAGGAAACTAACAGTTTGACAAAGTCAAAAATCAGACAAGCAAACGACTACAAACTGAAAAGCAATCCACATGCTAGTAACTCTAACGAAACATTAATTTAGATCAAACAAAAGAATTTAAATAAGACAATTGAAATTAGAAAAAATCATTTAGAATAGTAAAATTTTGTTCGTTAATAATTTTATGAATCCCTAAAATTTCCAAATAATTTAATTTAGATGATTTATTACACATATGTAATGAATTTAGATTGTCTAGCTTGGTAGTGTGTTTACTTACTAATAAATGGTTGGCTAACGAAGAATTTGTTGTTACAATATCTGTATTTTTATACTTTTCAAATGTTCTTTACCTCTAGTTAAAAAGGATCTTCCGGTTTGTCCAATATAAACTGAATTGCAATCATTCCATGAAAAACTATAAACGCCTGAATTATTTAAAACTGAAATTTGGTTTTTATTACGGACAAAACGGGAAAACACACTGCCTACGGTAGAAAAAGCAAKATTTATTCCATTAGAAGAAAATAATTTAGATAGGCTAACTGAGACTTGACCAGCAAACTTAAGAGAAAACCAAACCTATCTTTTTCATCCAAATAAGTGGTACAGAAAGAAAATTTAAATTTTGGCAAATACTTAAAGTTTTTCTATTAAATAATTAGGAAAATTGTTATTGAAAGCAATTTGGAGTATTACACCAAGTTCTTTTTCGAAAGCATTTAATGACAGAGGTAATTTAAAAAGTGAATGAAAAACAGCCATCTTGTGTGAATAAGGGTGTAAAGAAAAATAAGATATAACATTGTCTGTACAAGTATATTTTCTAAAAATTTCAAAAGAAAAGTAAGAAGAAAATTCATTACGTGAAATTAATAAATCTAAAAAGGAAATTTGATTATTAATTTCTGTTCCATAGCTGAAATTTATAGAAGTGTGTAAAGAATTTATAAAAGTAAGTTATTTAGATCAAAAGAATTACATGTAAAAAAACAAAACATCTACATAACGGTGCCAGAATTTAATGTGAGGAGAGAAGCAAATGTTTTTGAAAATATCTTTCTAAATTATTCATAAAAAGTTCAGCTAAAAAAGGACTAAGGGAAGAACCTATAGCTAAACCCAATTTTTGTATAAAATTTTTATTATTGAAACTCTATTAATGAAAGCAGATTATTTTTATGTAATAAAGATAAATTACAATTTTGATTAAGTAGGTTACTTAAAATTTTTAAACAGTCTTTTGGAGGAATAGAAGGAAATAAATTGTTTACATCAAAAGAAACAAGGAAGCAATCTTTAGGAATTTTGATATTTTTAAGTTTGTTGGTCAGATCCAGTGTATTTTTAACAGCAAATGAATTTTCGAAGTTTAAAACACGCTAGACAATCTAAATTCATTACATTTGTGTAGTAAATCATCTAAATTAAATTATTTGGAAATTTTAGAGATTTATAAAATTATTAACGAACAAAATTTTACTATTCTAAATGATTTTTTCTAATTTCAATTGTCCTATTCTAAATTCTTTGTTTGATCTAAATTAATGTTTCGTTTGAGTTACTGTCATGTGGGTTGCTTTTCAGTTTGTAGTCAAGTTTGCTTGTTTCTGATTTTTGACTTTGTCAAATTGTTAGTTTCCCTTCATAAATAATTTTTGTACTGACGATGGCTAACATGTAGCTGAAAGCGCTTTACAATTGTAAAAGATAAAGTGGAAGTTCACTTTAAAAATTATTTTGTTTAGAAGAATTAATTAATAACTCCAGTTAGAGCAGATGGATCAGTTTTCAATTTTTAATGAAACTTGTAAAGTTACTAGTATAATTGCTTAATCCTTTCACTGCTGAAGCAATTTAAACAAATATTGAATACACTCAATACTCATTTAATACATGGTTTCTATAAATGATTCATGCATCCAGGGCGCTTATGGAAATTATCGATTAAATAAATTTGCTGCCTCTCAGGAAAGTGATGTATACTTGTCATCTGTCGATTTTTTTATTATTTTCTATATTTTTGTATGAGAAAACACCTGAGAGCGTGTATTTCCATCATATTCTGTACTGTTTTGTGGGATAATAACCTTAAGGTTGCAGAAAGCTCACATTTCGGAGCTGTGGTGTGACATTCATCTGCAACCTACAGTACTATCGCCGTGCATATAGCTTGGCAGCAGTTACAAAAAGGCGGCACAAAGAATTCAGAAATAAATGCCCCTGCGTTGCATGAATCATTTATAGAAACCCTGTATATTGTCTTACATTCCAGTCAAAACCTGGTTATATTTATTAATTTTTAAAAATATTTCAAATATGACTTTACAATAGTACAGAAAATTATGCAGTTCAATTTAAATTTAGTAACACAACGGTTTTCAGTTAGTTCTTAATTCAGGTAGGTGACCCAATTTTTTTCACTACTTCCATTCGATAATCTTTTATGGTCAAGATCTAGGTGTTATCAGCTCACTGCAAAAAATAGTTTAGGTAATTTTATAAAAACAGGTTATCGCAGTTTCACATTTGTAAAAAATTGCAGTCATACAACTTAACGTATGTTCCCAAGTTTTACGAAAATTTCAAGTTATGGTGTCTAATCAAGTTGTCATAGGAAATGAGATGTCATAATTATTACTAACTCGTCTTAATTCTGCCAGCTTAGTTTTTCTGATTTAGTTCAACAAACTGTCTTATAATATAAATGATTGTAAAAAAATTACAAACTGGTTGGACATATACCCAAACATAATGTTATTTATCCAGAGCAAAATATTTTCCCACAATTTAAAAAACCATAAAGGAATGTAAACTTTGTATTAATTTATCTAAAAGTATTTGATCAAGAATTTTTAACCAGGTCAGGAACAAATACTGATTGAAGCTGCTAAAGACAATCTTGAACTTTCACAGGAAAATCAGCTTGAAGATTCGGTGTGTCGTCAAAGAAAATTGTTTTAAGAACAATTTCCTGAAATGATGTGGTGTTCTGCAAAAAAAGGAGGGTACCAAAATATACTTTAGCCCAGTTGAAAAGGATTTCCTAGTTTTGTCGTGCACCAATTTAAATTAATTTAGTACAGGCGTCGGAAAATATAACAAATGTTAAGTTTGAGGACAAAATTTTAGTGTAGTGTACCATTTCTGAAGCAAGATTTATCTCATGACCTTGCACTAGTCATGTTCCTGGAGAAGCCTTAACTTTATACCCAAAGACGTCTATCTAATTTGCTTCAATATATAAACACATGCCAATGATGTAGGTTTTGGCCTGTTCTGCTTCATGCCGTTACACAGGACTGGAATTGTGCAAATGACAAATTTTGTCCGTAAATTAGTCAATCTGGCCAATGTATGTACCATATTTGAATAACTAAACTGTTTTGCTGATCAAAAACCTATGTATAGTAATGTTTGTCATGATAACTATGCCCAATAGCATACCTTGTTTATTGTATTATGCCTCTGACGAATAAAAACAAAATCAAATTACAATTGTCAAACTTCAAGGTTGAGGTAAACATATGTTTGTGCCTTTTAAAAATTTTTGGAACCGTAGCAGCATTACTTGAATAGTAAATATACATAAATATTCAGGCAAAGTTAAGTATTCTTTCTTCATGAGGAATATTTTGGAGATAAAAATCACTTGCTTATAGATGTCTGAGGTGTTTATAAGTTCATTCAGAGAGTTTATCGGCAGACCGTGTGCAATAGAAGTTGTACATTCAGGAAAGTGACATTATCTGATCTGACCGCAGAATAATAATTGAAATTTTTTTTTCCAACTAGAGCAAAAAGGTTGAACAAACATAGTGACATTAATTAAACAAGAAGTGTACTAATAAGCTGGATGCGATATCTTAGCATCAATATTTTTGGTAATTTCAAATGTTCATATTGCACTTGGAACTTGGACTTGTACGTATGTTCAGAATTTCTGTTTGAACAAATGTATTATACAAGATTAATAAAAAAGCTATATTTATTTAAACAGTTAAGTCTACTTTAATTGATGCGAGACTGTAATTGTTATTCTTCAAAGAAAAAGTTCCCAGATGTAATCATTTCTAAAATGCCCAAAACCCAGTTCAAATATCAGCAAAACATGTCTGCATTTGGAGTTAGTAAGGAAAAGAAATTGATTACTATGAGGATAGACTTGTGCTACTTAATCGCCATTAGGATACCAAAAAAGTTTATATTTTCTTACATTACAAGTCTAGATTACATTGTACAAGAACATAAATAATTGGATTATTTGAAAACAAAATTTTATTAAAATTTCAGTGAACAATTCTTAGTGGCAAACGAACTTATTCTTTTACATTTTTATTTGAAAAAATACTTGTATTATTTTGATTCCAATATACTAGATGAAATTTTTGTTACTATAAAATTGTCACGATTTTCACTAGTCATTAGATTTGTGTAAAAAAACAGGAATCAAACCCTGTCAAAGCCAAAGTCCTACAACCTTATTTAAAAAACATACAATATCATGTATACCTCAGATTTGTATACAAATGCATTATAGGTATTTTGAGTAAAAAAATCATTAAAAATCCACGGTCAAAGTTTATACACTTCCTTGTAAAGGTTAACAAATGAGTGAACCACAAATAAGAAAATAAATAATATTATCGTAATACAGTAGGATAGTATGGAATAAAAAAAGCTTTGTGCACTATCCCATACATTGAAGAATAAATTTAAACAGATTATTCAGACTATAATTTTTTGCATACTTATTATATAAAAATACGTTTTGTTTAGTCTAAGTGTTCAAACTACAGAAGTATAAAATATACACAACAAATTTTCATAAAACGTTAATAAAAAATTAAGACAGCCAAAATACACAAGTTAAAAGACCTAAATAAGACAAATCATTTCGCAATAAATAATATTGGTAAATATAAAAAAGAAAACAACAAATAGGACAATAACTAAGTGCACTCAACTGACATGCTACACCTTAGCAGTTTACATCAAGGCATATTTGTTAAGGATAAATGCAAGTGCTCTTTTGTGTATGTCAGTTCATCGTGCCTCTTTGGCAGTCAGTTTATCTATTAACTCTTGCAATGGTGCCAGCTCTCTTCTTTCTATTAAACTGAACTCCTAAAAAAATGTACTATAAAATTTTCCTATTTAAAGAGAAATTGAAGCTTACCTGTACGAAGAATATAAAATGTTTAAAGGAAGTATTGAGATGTGCCTCTTCTCCGAGCTGGACAACCTCACTGAAATGTTGGTGATAAATATGTGCATACACCCTAAATAATCTCTTTAGTATGGTTTTGGCAATTGATAAGAAATTCTTAGGAAAAGGTACACCTGCAACCAATGTAAATTATTGTACAACCTAGCGATTCTTTTTTTAATGATAATTGTTGTGTAATTAAATGCCTATCAAATGTAAGTTTCAACAAGGAAAAAATGAACATGAAACTATTAAACTTTTATAAATTTGCGTACAGCACGATGACTGATGGAGTAATGAATGGACACTTTATCACGGAGACTGTCCTCTGAACCCCTAAACAAATGTGAATTTTTTGGAAAATTTTTAAAATGAATGATCAAGCCAGGGTAAGAATGCAAAAAGTGCCCCCAAAGGATATCAAAATTTGGAACTGTTAGGTACTACATTGGTGATATCGTTTTAAATTTTTTTCTAAGCTTCTATCACACAAAAATCTGAACTTTCAATCATTAGCAATGTGTATGATTTTTTGAAAACTTTTTTGACAGGTAATTCTAACTTAAAAAACATTCAGTTTTTTTATGTTAAAGTGTGAGTACTATGTTAGTTTTTTATTACAGAATACAGAACTGGAGAGCTACTGTTAATTTTTTCAGATTTTTAAATTTGAAGAATATTACCGAAAAAATTAATCATATACGTGGGTGTTGCCAGCGCAACCCACAGGGCACAGATGAGTATTCTACTCATATTTTAGGTATCATGACGAATGTCCTTTATAACACGAATTCAAATTTTACATTACAACACTATCATTCTAAGCATCAAAAATCATGTTCAATAACAGCTATGAAGCAACATATCATCAAATTTTGTATGACAAATGGGCAGTGAATCTGCTTCAAAAAGATGTTTGGGTTGGGCACGCCTAGAGACCATGACCTATCATCTAGCAAAACCCGAGGTTAATCCAATACTTAGGAGCCAAAACCTCACTATCAATGGAACAGACAGATGCCAAATCGAGCACATAAGTGGTGCTCCCACTTTAAGTGGGATGCGCAAAAATTCAAAAACAGTAAATTTCACTAAAACAACTCCCGAGGCCCATTAATACCTTATTATGCTTATAATAATATGCAATTCGTCAAGAAATTTCTATTATTCTGAATAGTTAAACAGTCAGTAAAATAATTTATTCACTGCATAATAATATTCAAACTGCTTAAATCATCAGTGATAATCACTAGCAATAGTCTTAGAAAGAATGTTTAAACTTACAAATTGTGACCCTTAAATGGCAAGATTATTCCTGTTCATTATAACTTGTGAAGTATTAAGAACATTATGAAATCGATAAAACTATTCTATTGGGTTATCAACTATTCGTAATTATGAGTATAAATTTTCTTGCTGAATTGAATAAGTATAATAAGGTGTCAAAGGATCACAGGAGTTATCATATGTAAAACTAGCTGTTACCCACGGCTTTGCTCATGTAGATGGAGAATTATCCTAAATACATGACTAATTGAAATCAACATGTTAATTATACTTTATTTTACATGTGAGCTTGGTAACCAAATATATAGTTGTCAGGGCTTACATGCTCTTCCAATACATCAACAAATGAAATGAATGTACCACATACGTATGGTAGAGGCAACACAACATAAAAACTTGGAACAATCAGCAAAAATAAATAGAGCGTAACAGCCATTAAAACTGCATTCTAAAAACCTGTAACTTCCCATTAATATGGCTTTCTCTAAATCACTCACCTATTTTAGAAGGAAAAAGTGTTTCGTCATCTAACTGATCTTGAACCCATGTCATTAAATAATCAATATATTTAGGAGCAGAGCATTTAATCGGCTTCTTTACAGTATGGCCATCAGCCCAGTGGTATTCATATTTTGGCCCAGCTGACATTATCGGACAGCTCTCTTCTGTGCAAAATTCTGTTATTGTGCCATATAACATATTTATTTGGTTAAAAAAATCTACAGCTGCGGAAAATAGTGGTTAAGAAGTATCACAGAGGAATTTTTTTGAACCTACTGTTCACAGCGACCCATTCATTAAGGTCTTCCCCTTCAGGTAACATAACTGCTAACCTTAAGTTGCCCGAACCTAAAGTAGCAGCGGCATGTTTCATCAACTCATACTGGTGAGTTCCTTCGGGAATATTCTTTTTTGGTTTAAAAGTTTTCGAGGAACGGCTTCCACTACAAAGAAAAATAGTGGAATTCATATTATTCAGCTTCAAATGTGATAATTAGACATATAACTAGGTACAAATACAAGAGTTAAAAATAGATCTGATAATGAAATATTACACATCCAGTCTAGAATACATCTATGTAGAAATACTTACAAAAGGAAGCTCATTTTAAGTACAATAAGAAAAACCAGTTACACGAATGTAACGAAACTCTACATCCGCAGCCTATTACTACAATAACAATGATGTCTTTCTCTTTCACAATCAGCTTATTTGTCAATGACCTTTGAAAATACTCAGATGTTTCACTTCAAGCCAGCCATATGGAAAAAAGTTACCAACGGTATGCCAACCTGTCACCCCAAATTATCCTAAATGTAAGTATTTGTTCTTCTAAACTATCGATAAACATGTATATGTGTTACGTTGGKGGTACTGAAACCGATATAGGTTATGTCGCTTTGTTTTGGTTTTTGACGTTTGGTGCAAAGTGCTTGTGACTTTGTGATATTTTTTTTATAAATTCAAGTGATGGCTGCAAAATCTGTTGCAACTGCCACTGTAAGAGCTGTTAGAAATAAAAAAATTTTGCCGTCAAGGGCTGCGTTAGTTCTGGTAGGATATATATAAATAGTTATTATTGCTTATTGCATAACCTGTACAAAATCGAATTTAATTAATATTTTTCAGACTCCTGCGGCAATAAATAGGATAAAGGAGATATTAAAGGGAAAGGAAGATCAATATGCAAGTTACTATTACATTGCGGTTACTGTTTAGACTCAATGCACTTTTTTAATTACAGATAGGACTAAAGATTGGCGTTCGACAGAGAGGATGTAATGGGCTTTCTTATATTTTGGATTATGCAGAAAAGAAAGGTACATCAAAGTCAATTTATAATGGACAGTCGTACAATCACCGTCATTTTTCATTTTGTTTCAGATAAAATGGATGAAGAAGTAATACAAGATGGAGTTAGAGTTATAATTGATAAAAAAGCGCAGCTCACACTATTAGGTACCGATTCTCTTTTCTATACCATTTTATAAATAAAACGTAACTCTTTCTTATAGGCACTGAGATGGATTATGTAGAAAACAAACTTAGTTCCGAGTTTGTGTTTAACAACCCCAATATTAAAGGTACTTGTGGTTGTGGAGAATCGTTTAGTATATGAAAGAAAAAGAAAAAGAAAAATAGTGATGTTGTAAATATTAAATGTAGTAAGTAGTAAATGAAACTACTTGTAATAGACGTGTTCAAAATATATTTATTGTTAGATCACAATTGTCATCACTTAACATAGTAACATAGTATACAGATTTGTTTCTCAAAAATTAAAAAAAAAAACAATTTTTACAATAATTTTGGTTGCTGTTTAAGAGCAGTAATATCCAATATCTTTGGAGCACAATCCTGACCCTCTCTTACTATATTTTCCTGAATCCCTTTATGCACTGGAATGTCTACAACAAAATTTTTCGTGAAGAGAATAGACCTGCTTCATAGTTTTAAATGATAGCTACTATTAACTGTTATTTAATTTACTTTGCACTGTTTTATATAAAGATTTTGTAGAACACATGGTATATTTAAATGAAAGTCTGAAACACATAATATTTCCTGACAAACAAATTAGAATTTCACAAAATAGTTATAAGCCTTTTTATACAAGCAATATAGCTATAATCAGTGTTGTTAAAATTACTTCATAATGTAATTACACATTACAATTACAATTACTTTGGGTAAATTTTAATTAATTACAATTATAAGCTTCGATGTAATTTCAAATAATCAATTACATCTACTGTTTGGATATGTTCAGATAGAAAAGTGGATAAAGTTTTAAAACAAAAATATTTTACTCGCACCCTCACTAATACCTAGTTGTCTTGACAATAGAACATTATATTTCTTATTACATAAAAGAAAACTCAAAAACTTACATCTGATGAGTCAGGACTATTTATCCTAATTATTTTTATAACCAAACTTATGACTTTTAACTAGTAACTGATAATCTAACTTATATTACCTATTAAATTTATTAATGTAGATTACAAACCACGATTAGGTTTTAGAAACAATAATTTTTAAATTGTTCATCTGACCAATTGTTTGGTCTAGGTTTAAAAAAATAAAATTATTTCAATTATCTTAGTCCGAATGAATCCATTCAAGTTTAAACAGTGGTTATATAAGTTGCCTAAATGTATGGTCTTCTGAATAACTGAATGATATATAAAATATGTGAAAAACATTTTTAATATTTGTTATAATTAAATCCCAGAGCTCGGGACAAAATTTTTAATTTTTGTCCAGTACCTTTGGATTAATTTAAAATAGTTGGCAAAGCATATCCCAAATTTAATATTATTGGCTTTTCCTGAAGAGTAATGATAGCAGTTTCATAGCATAGGTGTCATAACTATAAAATATTCTTGTCAAAAATCTAAATTAGCCCATTTAAATTTACACCGCAAATCGAACCCAAGTGTTTTTTTTTTAAGTGACGATATTTAAAACAGTCAAATGTAAATTGCATCTTGTAGGGTTTAATTTCTTACAGCAAACACGTTCTACTTCATCGGAAGCTTTAGTCGATCTACCAACACTAATCCAAATTGTGGCGTAATTTCCATGAGCGCCGGTTCGGTTTTTAAATATTTTCTGGACTGTATTTGGGATTCTATTTTTAATTCAATGGCAATGACTTACTCTGATGATTATTCAGTGGGTGCCAGAGGTTCTCTTTCTTAGGGATACTTAGACAAAAGGAGGGGGGACGAAGGGATTGAAGAAACTCAACGGAATCCTCTTCGCCGTCAGATTTTATTTCGGAATTCGCTAAGAAAAACTATCGGAGGCACGATAACTGGAAGAGCCACTCTTTTCACGGGCGGTAAAATTGTGACTGACTCTACCTTCGGTGCGCGCATGACAAATGCTTACAAAGGTTTTTAATTTGGCGCTAACACAAATAAATTAAGTTTTGCTAAAGCACTATAATGAATTTTATGTAAAATAGTTTTGCTTGTGAAAATGATCTTTTCAATATCTATCAGCTTACTGGTTTGCAATCGGATTTAAACTCTCCACAGATTTAAAATATTAAAAA
Organism: Rhyzopertha dominica; assembly: GCA_025024175.1. Taxonomy (NCBI): domain Eukaryota; kingdom Metazoa; phylum Arthropoda; class Insecta; order Coleoptera; family Bostrichidae; genus Rhyzopertha; species Rhyzopertha dominica. Next base: position 25,412,997 of record QCXZ01000137.1, read on the forward strand.
TAATTAAATATTTAACAAAATTTAAGTTTTCTTTTAACACMATTTATGTTGAAGAAGCCAAAATTTGGTATCCTCTTAGGTTTGTTGGTCCAGTCTCACTTAGTTTATCTATCTATCTCTCATATCTCTCAGTGTTGGATTTTCTACAGTAGGCAGTGTGTTTTTCCGTTTTGTTCACAATAAAGGCAAAATTCCAGTTTTGAATAATTCAGGAGTTTATAGTTTTTCTTGTAACGATTGTAATTCAGTTTATATTGGTCAAACGGGAAGATCTTTTTTAATTAAAGGCAATGAACATTTAGACCAATATGAAAAATACAATAATACTGATATAGTTAATACAAATTCTTCATTAGCAAATCATTTATTGTCATATAAACACACAGCCTCTTTAAATAACTTAAATTTTTTACATGTTTGTAATAAATCCTCAAAATTAAATTTCTAGAAATTCTTGAAATATACAAAGTTATAGATAACGGTAATTTTACAATTTTGAATGATTTTTGTAATTTTAGTTGTCCCATTCTAAATTCTTTGTTTGATCATTGATTTTATGTTTGTGCTTTTGGCACACTGGCTACTTTTTTGTTTGAAGTCAAGATTGCTTATTTCGAATTTGACACCGTCAGTTTTATAAATTCTTTTGTATTTCTTTATTAGGCACCGATGATGACTAATTTTAGCTGAAAGCGCTTTGCCAATTTGTTAAATATAGTGGATTTAATAGACTTCATGAAGACTATTCTTGTAGAAGTAACTTAAAATAGTTCTGTCGAATGTAATTGTGAATATGTAATTGTAATTGCAACAAATTGCGTAATTCAATTATAAATGAATTACAATTGTAGAGCAAGTAATTATTGCTTCAATTACAAAGAAAATAATTCAATTACTTTTACAAGTCATTGTAATTAATTACTTAACAACACTGCCTATAATTTTTCCTAATATAGTCAGCACTAGGAGATTGATCTATATAAGAGGCAAGACAATAGTCCACAACATAGACTAAGAAATATGTCAATGTTGTTGGTAAACTTTATAGAATTTTAATAAAGGAGAGCGAGTCTTTGAACTGTCAAATTCAGAGTGCCTCACCTTCTGCACGATCATCTGGTAGAAGATTATATTTCTTCATATATTGTAAAGTGGCAAAAGAAAACTGCGGGTGTCTCTTCACAAATCCGTTGTCCTTTTTAACATTTTCTGTTAAATTGTCCTGCTTGTATGTTACTTTCGCCAAATGATCATCTGGCAAATATTTCATTAAGACTTGCTTTACAGCAAAACTTACTTCTGCTGGTGTGTACTCATGTGAACTGTCAGGTGTCCTATAAATTAATAGGAATTAAAAAACAAAAAAAAAACATTAAAAAGGGTCTTAATACCCAGATGAACTTTCCCCATCATCAATGGATGTCAAATCTACACCAATCTTCTTGAGATGTTTAATTGTTGCTGCCCTAACTTTCTTCATGGTTCTGCTATTAACTTTTTCGGGGAAAGCATTCTCAGTTGAAATACCTGATCCTGCTCTTGCATTTGGTTCGGCTTTCTTCAATATGTTGTTTACTTGTTCCTAAAATTTAGAACTGATTTATGCAAGTTTTATACTATTTTAAATTATCTTTTTCTATCTAATTTATTATTATTATTACAAAAATTTGGAGCTGAGGCAAGGCCTATTGAACCATTTGTAGTGAAGGAAAAATAACAAATCATGCTTCGAATGATCGCAAGCAGTAGGTAAAGAAAGTTTCACCAGTCTATCACGGTAGGTAAGACGCAAACGGCCATAAGGAAGCAGGGCACTCTATCACGTTACGGTCCCGCACTAACACAACACTTCACATTGGCACGAACTTGACAAATTGGCTGCAAATATGTCTTCAGGAACCCTGAAGACAGTGCTGGTGATGGTTTTGTGAAAATCTTGCCTAAGAGGAACAGGAGGTGGTTTGCTTTAGTGCATGCCTTAGATATATGTAGTGACCAAAACAAATCTTCAGCAACAATAACACCCAGGTCACAATGGCAAGAAACTGTTTTCAGATTTATTCCAGCAATACTATAAAGTAGCCTTGCATTATTTCTCTTTTTTTCTTGTGTAAGACAATGCACTTATCCACATTTAATGGCAACAACCATTTGCTACTTCTGCACAGATATTATGTAGGTCTTTTTGGAGAGTTTAGTGGTGTTAGTAAGGACTACCATATATCTTCGTATCATCTGCGTATATGGAACAAGTGTTGTCAATCGATGCAGGCAAGTCAGAAGTGTATAGCAGAAGTAACAGTGGTCCCAAGACCGAACCCTGAGTGACACAGCTCTTAATGGATGGATAAAGGGTCACCCACTCTCAAGTTTAAGCAGAGTAAATGGGTTGGCACTGTCAAACGCCTTGGCAAAGTCAAGATAGATTGCATCAACAGGCATACCCTGATCCACAAGCTGGGTCCAGTTATTGAAGCAAGAGAGCAGATTTGTGGCTACAGATCTCCCAGGTATTCGGTATTCATCACAAAACCTTTACGATCCATGACTTAGTTGGGTTATGTTTGTATCTGCAGGAGGATTTATTGACATTACTTGCTTCAGTGATTTTTTAGAAAATGTATGACCACTATGCTTCAACATCAGACAAGGCAATATACCAGTCAATGTCAGAAATGCTGCTATAGTCGATGATATCAAACGTGTGAGTCTGAACAGAGTCATCTCATCTGGGTCAGTCCATTACCGATAATCATTTCAGTGAATATGTGCTCAGAATTTACAGTAACCAGCAAACAGAAGCTAGACCAGTTGACAATAGCAAAATTAAAATCACTCACAAAAATTACTTCTACTGGCAAGTGTAGAAGACTGGGCTCTGTAGATGCAACAAATTACAAAGGAGAAGTTTTTTATTCACATTCAGGATGGTGATCAACGTCAATGACGTTAATAATAGATTGTGAAAATGTGGCAGTATTCATGTAGATGCAGCAGCCACCACTCCTGCCATCAGTATGATCCATTCTCACAAAAAGTAATTTTTGAGGGACACGATTCCACTAGGTATTGAAGGCGATAACCGTGTTTCACTTGAGTAGTAAAAGATCTGGATTTTCTCCAATAATAAATGGAATAATTCAAGAATTTTTGTGTACATAATTAACTAGCTTTTGAATCCCATTAGTTTTTTTTTAACGCAAAGTAGTTTTCACTATATGAGGATATCCCTTCAAATATTTAAAGGTTAATACTTGTTCATAGAGTTTCTCTCTTATCAGATTCAAGTAAATAATTGTGCTGCAGTACAATCAACATTAATTGATACTTTCAACTGGAGAAAGGTAGCAATAATTATGTTCCTGTACTCCTGAGCTATTTCTAAAAATAATAAGTAGCGATTCACTAAAGTACTAAACTAGACATATTTAACCTTTTCATATAAATACCTACTTCACTTTTTATTGTATCCACAGACAGGCAAATACAATCAAAGAGTGTTGGAGTATCTGTGCTTTTGCAACTATATCTAAATGACCACTTGAGCAAAATAATCGAACTATGATGTTCAACATGCTGTGTAGTATTTAACAGTTAGTTGTTTGACTGTAAGAAATCTTTTAAGCCTGTGTGAAACAATACCTAATTCACTTAGTATAATCGTCTGAGTATTCAGACAACGGTATAATCAAATTAAAAATAAAAAAGAGATACACAATATATACCACATGGTAGAAAATGTGTAAAGGAAATTAGTTATTCTGGTTCAAAATTTATAAAATTTTTTGCTATTTATAATACAAAATATGTTCTTTAGGTTCGGTATAATACTAGGCACAGAAACTTTTTCAAGCAATGATTATTTTCAAGTTATCCTAAAAAATTGTTAAATTATTATCTATTATTTTTGTAACCAAAACTAACATATGAACAGCATATTAAAACTATAGACATTTATTTTAAAATTTAATAACATTAACAAAACTCTTACCATGACATTGTTATAAATACTCCAGTTGACATCTGACGAACTCGATTCTTCACTGCTACTGCAATAAACAAAATAATGCAGAAATTAAAAGGCGATTCTATTATAACTTACTCTGAGCTATAGTCTTTCATATCAACATGTATGCTATTGACAGGACTTGGACATTCTTCCCGAACCGTTAAAGGTTCGTTCAGAACTAATGATACGTCATCATTTGTGGTACCATCCTTAGTTGTTTTACTTTCTTTGAAATCACCCACAGATTTTTGTTCTACATCACTTCTGCTGGTATTACTATCCGTTTCAGTAATTTCCTGTATCTTCGGTTCGTGGGTGACATATTCTTTGTAATATTTATTGCGCTGTTGAAAGTTTTGCTGGCGTCTGATTGATACTTCAAAACTGGTCATCACATCTATAGCAAATTTAGGCAGATGCCCTTTTTTAAGATCTGACCGGTTTAAAATTTCATGTCCAGTACTAGAAATTAGTTTTTCTCCAAAAATATTAGTTGGTACTGTGGTACTTATGGGAGGTTCTATTTGGCGTTGGAAAGGTTTAGCCTCAACACGTCGCTGGGGTTCTTGATTTTCAATTAGTCGTGCCACTTGTTTTTGCAATATTAAAAGCTGTTCATTTTGTTGTTGAATGATCTTCAATAAATCCTTAACTGATGGTTGGTCTGGCTCCAACGATGTATTTGTTTCTACACTTACTTTAGATTTTAAATTATTAGCTATCTGTGCTGAACAGCCTTCGTCCACTTGTGAAGCATTTCTTATAGACAGTTTGGTATTTTCATATGAACCCTTTTTTGAAATGTGATTGATGTCAAACTTATCTTGCTGTATAGCAAATGACTGGTGCTTAAAATACCGTGGCTCATCAGGTAATTTATCAAAAGCTTTTGTTTTCTCTGAACATCCGTTACGACTGGTGCATACATTACCAGTATCTGGTTTCGATATTTTTTTATCAACTGTTTTATTTCTTTGTGGAATTTCTGCAGATGGTACCAATTTAGGATTTTTGTAATTGTAAATGTCAGTAACGCATTTATCTGCAGCTGTATGGTTAGTTTTATAATTCTTTTGAGATATTAAAAATTCCTTGTAAGTTTTGGGAACAGGATCAGTAGTATTTGAACAGTTCTCTTTGATTCCATTCAAAACTTTAGGATTACTTTCTGCACAAGGCTTTCTACGTATATCAGTTTGTGCAGTATTATTTACATTTAACATACTCAAATCCAGATGACGATTAGGTATATTAGCCATATAAATCTGTTCAAAAGGCTTTGACATTCCACATGTATTTTGAATACCAGGTCTATCATGACTGGAACCTGCTGTGTGTATAACCTGTGGCAGCTGACCTGAACTCTCAAAACGTACTTGTTTTCTGTTTAGCTGCGAATCAACAGTGGAACTATTATTGCCACACTTTGATGATCCATCATAAATATTTTCCTTGTTCTCTAGAAGTGGACGTACTTTAAAATTCTCCTTAGTGATTTGCCATTCCTTATAGGATGGAGGGCCCCGATCATCTGTTACTGTGTTACTGCCAGAACATCCGTTTCTGCCACTATTGAACATCATTGATACTTCAGGTACAAGTGGACATGTCGGTACCTAAAATTGTCATTTATTTTTGTTTCCAGCATTTCACCAGTTGACTGTAAACTCTAAAACATACCTTATTTACAGACGCTGGAATCGGCGCACTGCGCGGTATATCGTAAAACGAACCCATGTAGATATTAAATTAATTAAAATTACAATTACAGTACGTGGTTTTTTGAGGTTCAGGAGTATTACACTCGCAAACTCACATTGTAAAAATGAAATTAAATAGTTAAACAGTGATGTAGGTCTGCAGTACTACAATCTACCATAGAACATAGAGTACACCTATTTGAGTAATAATTGAATAAGTATGCAATTTATGTTTACGATTTACTTGATACTCGTCTTTGGTTTTGATGCCATTTATTTGAGTTTGGATTTTAAATCTGATTGCTGATTGGACGTCGGGAGATGGCCGTTGTGGACGTTCACATCGATGTTGCCAGATGTAATGGTTTGTTGATCAGTACGTGAACCTACCAACCTACAATTATTTAAAACTTTGGTCTAGAAAAATCGTGTTTTGTCACTGATCTCTAAATAACTGCATGTCGCTTACATACCAATCCATGTAAACTAATTATGACAAATTGAAGCCACTTTAGCGCTTCCAGCCGCTGGTCATTGTACAAAAATTGACGGTTAAAATCGTGAATCTAACCTAAAAAATACGGCATTTTCTTCGAACGCGCCGTTAAATTGATAATAGGTACTATGACCAACGGCATGGTGGCGCACGGATTTCTACTTGTCACAGTTTTGAAGGACTTAATGCGACATCCAGTTATTTAGAGATCAGTGGTGTTTTGTATTCTATATTTCGGTTCAAAAAACTACCTATATATGTGTATATGTATTAGAGGTCAGGCAAAAAATAAGATTATTAATGACAGAGGTATCAGAGGTCAGGCAAAAAATAAGATTATTAATGACAAGTAGTAGGTATTACGGTATTACGTTAAAAATCTGCATACTACATCAATATAAATTCTAAACAAAGTTTTCCTGTAATTACGTGATAAATACGCAACCAAAAAGTTCGGTGGTAGGATGGCAGGGGCGGATCCAGAGTAGGATTTTTGGGGGGAACTACATAATTTTGTACTTTATTTAAGAGGGGCATTTACTTGGAGCGATCGGGCAAAATGTAAACTATGCAACCAGTGTTACCAGCGGGACATGGGACGTAAGAGGGTAGCCGATAGGTTGAAATTACGCAAAGATCAGACGGGCTAAACTAATATGCGTGTGCATAAAAAAGGATGATATTAGTAACTTACTATGATATTATACCAGGTTATTCAAAATATGGAATAACCCATTTATTTCTGTAAATATGAACTATATAACATTTCATTCTAACTACATGTCGACTATGATTTCTGGAGGAACTTTTATAATAATTTTCATTCCGCCTCCTCATTGCTTCGGCAGACAGTAAACTTATGTGAAAGAGCTTTTAACATTAAACTTGTCACGTGTATTTAGACATACCACAGGACATACAATCTTAGAAATCCAGTCATATCGGAATGAATCGTATACCGCTCGATCATTCCCGACAGGTTTGTATCTTAGCCTCACTGTTCTCTGGATACCACGCGACGGACCTGGTGGGGATGGGCATCCGCTTTCCGCTCTCTTGACGGACTCGTGCGAAAGGGTTTGCGGTTTTAGATTTTTTGAATGTTTTTACTTATTTATCGTGCTCATGGTTTTGGTAGTGTACAAAGAAATATGTAGCTACAACGTAGAGTTCGAATTTTTCGTTTATGTGCCTTAGTTTTCGAGAAATAGCTCGCCAAAAATACGCATTTTTAAGCAAAATATAACAACAAATATTTACATTACCGTACCAAATTCAGAAAAAACTCGAACTCTACGTTGTAGCTACATCTTTCGTCATTGCCATGTCGAAATTTCACTTCGAAAAAGTTTCGAATAACTCGGTAAAATGTAAAACGGTAGGTGCTTAAAATGACCCGCTTCGCTCTAGGTAAACGCCCCTCTTAAGAAATGTGTAAATGTAAACCATAGATTTATTTTTGATACATATTTCAACATGTATTTCATAGTATCAAATCTACCACTATCTCTTTTGTTGAGAACGCGCCCCCGCGGAAATGCGCTTATTTTCAAACGAATCCTTATAGGGCAAATGAAATTGATTAGCAACTCAAAGTCCTTTTCTTCGCAGAGCGTCATTTATGATGGAAATGCGGTAACTTATATATTAAAACATCATCAATAATTTTATTGTTAAATGTTCAATTGTTGATTTTTTACGATTTTCGGTGTCTCATTGGAAAAAATGTATAACTTACAACTTTTGGGGAGGGACTCTCCCGCAGTTCCCCCACCCCCCGTGGATCCGCCCCTGTAGGATGGTAACAATAACAATAATACGTTATTATTATCGGAGATAACGAAAAATAGAGAAAGCCGACTTTCGTTTTACATTGCTGCCATACAGTTACTAAATAGTAAATATGTATATTACACAGATAACTATATTTCTCTTACATTACAGTACCGCAATAGTCCACCATTTTAGGGCAAAATAGTAGCGGGAAATTTAAACGTTTATAAAGGAGATGGGAGAAGTAACTGAACTGAACTATCAAACCTAACCTTAAAGATTAGAGAACTGGCAAATATCAGGGTATAAGGCCAAATACCTTATAATTATTATAAGGTATTTGGTATCCGGCTCTGAAGCAGTGTTGTTTGACTTTTCCCAGGTAACTGGTAACATGTTTTGATAGTTCCCTAATCTTTAGGGTTAGGGTGATTGGCTTGGTTCCACTGATCTCTAATTAACTGGATGTCGCGTAGATACCTCTGGTAGATACCAAAATACATGTAAATTATTTGTTATAGATTTAAGCCACCTTAGCGCCTAGCCGCTGGTCCTTGTACTAAAATTTCGACAAAGGTTCGCTTCTGCGGTAAATATAACGTTAATGATTGACGGTTAAAATCGTGAACTCATCATCTGTCTACAGATTTCCAAAAGATGATCGTTGTAGTGTTTGAGTAAGAAACATGTACAGTACAAATTGGATGTTATATAGTTAAGGATCTAACCTAAAATTTGAACGCGCCGTTAAATTGATAGTACGAGTACCTGCGGCATGGTGGCTACTTATCACAGTTTTGAATGACTTATGCGACATCCAGTTAATTAGAGATCAGTGCGCATAAGTCATTCAAAACCAAGGAGGAAGAATAGCAGGAGGGAGCGCAGCCGTAAGCCCAATGTAAAATATTTTGCACCACGCCAAACACCTTTTATTACTCTGTTACGATTTGCGCAGTCGGGATTCTCTACAAACCGCTGGCACGTGGCACACGACGCTTGTTTTCAACAACTACAGGCCGTAATCGCAGTAGCGAAACACCTTTTATTGCTTTGAACCTCGTGGCGCGCGTGACCMGTTTTTCAAACCGACGCTCCCTCCCATAAAATAACACCTCCCTCCTTGTTCAAAACTGTGATAAGTAGCCACCATGCCGCTGGTACACTCTATCTGAATAGAAAAGAATACAGGAGCGTCATCATTTGCATGCGCGATTTGCACGTCATAACCAGTGTCGCTGTCGTCAATAGGGGTCAGTTAATAGGTTGCAGTATAATATGCAGCAAACAACAAAATAGAAGGCTAAATACTAATAATAAAGAAACCATGCTGTATAAACAGACAATGCGAAACGCGATGATAAAAACACACACTCTGACCGTCTACTCGAAACGAAACGCGAACGTTGAATTAGATGTATGCGAGCACGCCACTGAATGGTATCGTTACCTGGCAACGGTTGGTGTCGCGTGCGAAAAATGGTTTATGCGCATGACGTCATTGATGATGCCCTGTATTCTTCTCTATGCAGATGGTATATACTCTTACTATCAATTTAACGGCGCGTTCAAATTTTAGGTTAGATCCTTAACTACATAATATGGTTATGAGTAAACGTAACATCCAGTTTGTACGGTACGGTACATGTTTCTTACTCAAACACTACAACGATCATTTTTTGGAAATCTGCAGAGAGATGATGAGTTCACGATTTTAACCGTCAATCATTAACGTTATATTTACCGCAGAAGCAAACCTTTGTCAAAATTTTAGTACAAGGACCAGCGGCTAGACGCTAAAGTGGCTTAAATCTATCACAAATAATTTACATGCATTTTGGTATGTAAGCGACATCCAGTTATTTAGAGATCAGTGTTTGGTTCCCTCTCTCATTTCTCGACATTATTTTGCCCCAGCATGGCCCTCTATTCCTACTATCATATTAAGATATTTAACCTATAACAAAAAAGGTTCTGTACATTGCTTATTTATAACTGGGAAATTTAATTTCGTTTAAAGCCCAAGAAACTTAGATTCCGACTGTATTAATAGAATTTACATTGTTTATATTACTCGTGTTTATTTTTGTTGGTTTAGGCTCACAGGGCCCGTTCTCTTTTCTATTTTAAGCTGAAATCAGCTCTGTTTTTAAAATCTAGACCAATCAAATACCCCAATTTAAGGTGTTGTCATGGTTACTGGGTTGATTTTAGCTAATATCAACTTTAACAAAGAGAATAGAAACCGACCCAATATAATTATATTAAATTAAAAAAGCTTTTTAACGTTTCGATATTTTTCAAATATTATACTTTTTATTGATTAAATTGATGTCAATTTGTCAGTTATAATAAAATATAATATTTGAAAAAGATCTAAATATTGCAAAGCTTCTTTAATTTAATTATCAGGAGCCTAAACCTGCAAAAATAAACAGGAGTAATATGTAATCAAAAGGAATCCACAAAATGAACATCTGTATTGTTTATAACAAAAAATTGTTCATAGTGCAGTGTATTTGATTAGTAAATTCGTTATTACACAGTGTTAAGTAACAACTAGCACTAATTTTTTTATATTACATTACATTTTCAGCTTTGTTAAAGTATTCACATGATGTTTTACCACTTCAGTTAATTGTTAGAAATATCACAGGAAATAGTCAATGTTTGTACAATGACACCCTGTATATATGTATAATTTTAAGCATTACTAGACATAATAAATTAAAAAATGTCTATTAGCTTTTGACAATTTGGTGTTTGCACTCAGTTTTCATTTTGTATTTACTTACTGATGTAGTTACATAATTTGTAATACAGAATTTTTGACATAGTTTTTCTGATTAGTCTGAACCTGTTGCTCAGTTAATGTAACTATAGGATATTTAAACATGATTTTTAAGGAATTTTAACACATTTAAAATCTGTTGATATTATTTGTTGATTAACAAATAAATAAAGTAAACAAATATTCTGTACAAGTTGCAGGGGTATTTTAAAGTTATTGTTCCTTTCGCATACCAATATTCCTTCTTGTGCATAGGTATATCAATAGTTACCAGTTTAACTTTGATTGAATATCAGTAACATTTTAACCTTTTCCCTGACAATAAAGTGATGCAACCGTCAGTGGAAACGAATACAACCCTGTTACGAGAAAATAAACACAACTGGTTTCAGTCCGGCCCTGACTTTTCTCCTCGAACGGCCACTTGCGAGTGAACCTGCTGAGTGGTGACTGATTTTTATGCTGTGGTAATGTCACTAGCACAATTCTATTCATAGAATTAGCTTAGAGATTGGGAAAAATATTATTAAATGACACTACTTACCATTGGAAAAAATATAATTTAAATTAAAAAATTTTACACTCTTGCAAACATTATAGGTAAAACAGTAGGTAAAATAATTTTAGCATTGCAAGAAAAAGTTTATTCTAATACCAGCTGATCTGCAGTGTTGTGAATAATTTCAGAAGCATCATCTGGGCCCTTATCTTCATTGTTGTTTGCTTGATACAGCTGTGAATTTCTAATAGCTGCATACAAACAAAACAGTAAATGAAGTGATTGTATTTTGTTTTTATATATCGGTATATCAAACAAGCAACAAATTATATCAATATACTGAGATAATGAACCATTAAATTTATAACTCGGGAATCCATGCAATTTTAAGAGATTTTCCATGTTTTCTGGCCACTCCTGCATTAATTCATCCAGATCGGGCATGGGTCTAAAAAGAATTATAGAAACTACTAAAACGCTTTGTTATAGGCAGATCTACTTACTCAGAATATTTTACAACTGGTGATGATTTGGTCTTGCGAAGATCAGTGATATCTTTAATCCATTTATCAATTATTTTTGTATTCTTCTCAACATTAGTAACTTTCTTCACTACCTGTGATTGAATAGTTTTTAAGACCAGATTATGAAGTTTTAGAAGTAATATTAAACTTACAATTAATTATAATCAATTATAAAATTTGAATATTATTAAACTTATCTTACCATCACTTTGGTAAATAGGCAAAACCAGTTATATGCCATGCTGTCTGCACTAGACCCAAACAGCAGACAGGAGTTTTAATAAAAGTGAAATGGATTCATCCACTGTTTATGGTGTATAAAGCAAAGCATAGCACACACATGTATTTTGTTATTCAACATCGGTTTTTGATTTATAAGTACAACATAAGCAGTCAWCTTACCATGTTGCGATTGCTTGTCACATTTACTGATGATGCTCTCAACTGCAAATGTAGTAATGCAGGATCACTCTGATTTGCAGCAGGTTCATCAAGTACTGCAATACCTAATTGCAGTTTATTTGCATTAAAATGTTTACCAGACAATCCAACATCTGGTGGAACAACTTTCAAAAAAGCATCAATATYTCCAACTGCCGGCAGAAATTCTGGTATAAAAGGTTTAAWTTTGAAATCTAGCTGCAGGTACTGGGGTGTATATCTGAAAAAATATTTATATAATTTTAAACAGAAGATAAATGTCTACAAAGCAAATTACTTTCTTATGTATTGAAATAGTTCTTTAATTTCATCATTAACGATGAGGCYCTCATAAGCAGTGGGAWCATATTCACCAGGAACTGGTACTCTTCCAGTTTTGGTCTCATCATTACTATCATCGGAATCACTATCCTGTTGTATGTTTTGAGATTTGGTAATATTCAAAGAGTTTGGCGACTGGGGCCTTGCAGAACTACGATATCCACTGCTTGAAGGCCCGGCACTGGGTGGCCTAAGGCTGCTTGATGTTTGGCGAGCAAGTTTTGGCTGCTCCCTCTGCCATAAATTTATCAAACTGATTTACAAAAATGGTTTTCAATGTGTGAAGAAAGTATTTACCCGATCATTTTTTACAAAGACTTCGGGTTGTTCTTCATCAGAATCTGTATTAATGGGCTCCTTTCTAACCCCTTTTCTAGAGAAATTAAAGGATTGTTCCTCATCTTCACTTGTTGGACTGGGAACATCCTGTGCATTTCTAACTGGTATAGCTTCATCAAAATTGAAATTTTCATCCTGCAAATAGCTTATTATTACATTTTAATTATTTTAAATCAGAATCAACTTACTTCAATAATGGAAAATGAAATTTCAGACTTGTCTTTGCTGTCGTCTTTTCGCTGCATAATGATCATCTATATAAAAACTTCACTCATTTAGCCCTCATTGTTGTGATTGACACTAGTTGTAACCAAGCAACACCTCTTTATAAACATCTGCAAAATGTACTATAATGTTCTGGGTATAGTATTATGGTGTAATGTACCTAATAGATACATATGCAGTACTAATAGTTAATATAGCTTTGGTTTTAAATTCTTTAAGAACCGTTGTTGTGTATAAAGCTCATGTACTGATGTCATGTAATCTGAAAACTGTGTGTGCATTGTGCAGTAGAGTATTTGTTTTAAATAACATTTGATCATTTTTTGATTGGCTATTTCCCATCATGATGGTTATTATTTTGAATATCGGGATCGTGGAAAAAACAAAAATTGTGGTATAATTAAGTTGACAGTTTCGTGTATATCTTGTTCATTTTATTTAGTGCACCATGATGTCAGAAGCAAACTTGGCCTCTGATGATTTCTATCAAACGACAATTTGTCGTTTACTGAAATTTCCTAGTACTGCATGCTACTACATTTCCACGGATGTTGTGTAACAGTTCTTCCGCCCATTGAAGATGATCTCTTAAATAAAAATAAAAGTCTTTGGTCTCTTAAAATTAAAAATGGACCCTTTTTGTTACCTGTAAATATTTTCTTTTCTCAAGAAATATTTAAATTCTCCTATATGTCAATTATTGTTTGGTTTTTTGTCTCTTACTATTCTTATTCAGATTTAGACATGGAAGTGCACTGACAAATTCAACATATTATATTCAATAGGTAGTTTACTTTCAATAAGCAATTTTTTATTTCTCGACTGAATTGTAACTTCTAAAATTATTTTTTCCAAAAGACACTAGTGAAGCAAACAACGTACTGTTGAGAAAGTAAAAGAAAGGAAGTTTTTAAAGTGTTATAACAATAAGGCACAGGCACCAGGAAGATTTAAGTAAATGGAATTGTCAACACTATAAAACTTACCCGGGTCTCTTTCAACAAAGACTAGGATTACATTAATTGTAGTGCCATTAGTTACAAATTGTTAAAAATGAATTTACGTTATCACTATTTGTTCATTATGTGATCGTGCAATTTTTTTCACTTTCTAAGATGCAAAAAAGTTTTTCCCGAACTTGACTAGTTGCCTGAAGTCTACAACATGTTCGAGGCAATGTCAGTCATTTTCTGCACTTGTTAGGAAAATAACTATTTAGTTTGACAATATTCGAAAGCATTAAAGAGATTCTTTCCTTTTTGTAACGGAAAATTTGAGGGTGCTGATGACGTAAAAAAAAATAACTGTCGAACATAGCGTAAAAATTAAATGGGCCATCACTTGTCTCAATGGAGGGCAGAGAATGATTAACAGGGCCATAAAACCTCCATAAAATGTTGGGTTTGGACTTTGATGTAGAAAGACAGCTTAGGCTCGCCTATCACAGAATTTGCAGAACAAATCGTAATTCTTCAAATTATTATATATTATAAGAAAATAAAATTTTTTATACTTCTTTGTTCTACATAACTATATCAAATCAAACGCTATATTAATCAAAGGGAATTGATTAATTATGACAAAGTACAATCCATGATCAGTTTATCATATGAGAGTAAAACTATGGAATAAACAATTTATTAAAATGAAAATATTCGGTTTAGAAAAAAATGGTGAAACAGGTTAATTTTCTCTTTAAAAAGAACTCTCAACTAAATTTAAAATTACACTTTTTGGTTTTTGAGTAATAAGTCATCGAACTTTTTTTAATGGAAACCCCTAAATGTTTCTAACCATTTCAATAACGTTTTCATTATCGAAATTGCAATAGGTACAAGAAAATTGAATTTTACATAACAATCTTGTCAATAAAATTAGCTCAGATAAGTAAACAATGTATGTACTAAATACTAACAAAAACAAAATATACATTTTTAACAAAAAAGTAGTCAATTTTTTATTTAAATCAAATGTTCGAAGTGTCAGTTGACCCTTTTATTGTTAATTTTGTTTTTTTGGATAGTTAAATAAAATTTATACTATTTATATATTAATATCTACTTTTACCACACCATTGAATTTAAGAAAAACAAAATATTTTTGCAATAATGTATTGAAAGTAAAGGTTATAATTGTTGCTAGTTGTTTCTACAACAGTACGTATTTTGCAACATTTTTTCACAAACAACGATCATCAAAAGCATAGCTTTTTATTGCACAGCTAGTTTTATGAAAATGTATTAAATCGATCGGTTTTCTTCATATGATCATATTTGTACAATCAAATTTGAAGCACAGTTGGAAAGCTTACTAAGCATGCACATTATGAACTAAACTGATTAATATTTTATGTATAAATCTAATTTCAACACTAGCAATTGTTTATTAGTCTATATTAACAAAATTTTGTTAGATAATTAACAATTATTATAATTGTTTAGAAGTTACAGAATCTTGAAGTTTCGATGTTATTTTGTTTTGTAGTGCCGTTACCTTGGCAAACAGAGAAAAAATGTAACGAAACTTTAGGCAATTAAACAGATTCTAAAATTTCTATTTTCCGCCTACATTTTATTAGCAAATCTTGGACTTAATCCTTTCTATTTGTAATATGATGTCAAATATGTCCCCTAATGGAAAACTTAGAAACGTCGAAATATTTTTAATGAATTTCMCTAGTATGTTTTTATCCAAAAAAAATTCTCCCCACAGGTTTGATTAAATTATATTTGATTATAATATTATATAGGAGTAATAAACACAATGGTTTAAGTTAGTTTCATATAAAGTTATTAGAAATAAATGAAAGGATTAACTTCATCTTTAAAGGGTTAAGAAAGAAATAAAATGTGTAGAATACGAAGGTGCTTTATTTATTGACGGGACTAAAACTTGTAAAGGTTTATAATGTCATAAAAGAAACTTACAGTAGTAATACATAAAAATAAACGTTAAAACTTTGAGGGGTTAACTTAATATTAAGTTGTGGGGGTAAAATTATATAGTGAGAGTATTGTTTAACGGCGGTCTCTAGAATCAGATCGGCTTCTTCTGTCTCGGCTGCGTGAACGAGACCTCGGTGATCGGGAGCGTCTCGGAGATCTTGACCTATAACACACATACATCTCGTTCTAACAGAAAATAATTAATCCTGAAAACCTGTATTAAGTAATTGAAAATAAAAAACAAACCATCTGCATTACGTCTGCACATAGTAATAATTAAAAAAAAGACTTACACTTTACAAGTGCAGAGAAAAAATTCAATATTGACTTAAGACGTTTGTATGATTTGATACTTCGCAAGAGTTGTTGGAGTGAGTTGGTTGCATGATGTTTTGAAAGAGCCGGAATAGCGGAGTAGTTGGTTGACGTCTTTAAAAAGGTCGAACATATGTTTTCGGCTGGCCGCATTAGAAAGCTGAGGACGACAACCACCGATGGTGGATGTAGTAGCTGTAGTTGTTGGGTGTGTCGATGTAAAGATGAGATGTGTGGCCAGGAGAGGGTGGGGCTCAGTCGGGGGGAGTTAACAACAGCAGCGGCGCTGCCCTGTAACGTGCGCCAAACCACTTTAGCTGCCGTCACCCACTTGACTTTACATTTTTTCTTAGCTAACTTTCTTCACCCACATGATAATTAATTTTATCAACATAGTTACATCTAAGATATCCAACAACAACAGAACAATAACAACMCTATCTGMATACTSCCTGACTGAAAAAATATTAGCAATTATCAACAGTCCAGGAACGATCGTATCAGTTGTACTGATTTTATTTGTTAATCCAGCCACCTTAGGGGTTTCACCTCGGAATGAAAGATAAGAAGCTATAAACTTACATAAACCTTTCTTTATTATGACGTTCTAAATTTTAGTTCAGAAGTTACAAAAAGTTTTTTGTACATATCTCACTTCCTATCTTTAAATTGTATTTACATTTATTACAAGAGTTGAAAAGCATTAAATTTTCCATATTATGAACTGGGATTAATGACTGACCTTGCGCTTTGACATGTATGTAAAGCGCTCCACACTCTTTGTGCTCTATCTCAAAAATAGTTTAAAAAAATGCTAAAAGAAAATTTGTAGAGAATTCTCTACAACTTTTGTAATAAATGCAAATAGAATTTCAAGTAGAGCAAGCGAGATATTTACCGAAAAGATTTTTGCAACCTTTGACCTTGAATATCTTAAGACGCTAACACAATATTTTTTGGACTTTTGAGCCAACATTTACAATGTCAAAATAAAGATTTGTACAAATTTATAGCTTCTTATATTCCATTCAAAGATTGACCTTTGAGGAGCCTGTATTTGCAAAGGTTATGTTAATTTAAAAACTATACAAAAACATTTTCTGTTTAATGTGCCAATTTACATTATTTTGAGTATGTTTTCATTTTCTATAATATACAATTACATGCATTTTTTGCATAGCATTGCGTTTCTGTACTGCCAATATTGCTCAATAATCTTGTTAATAAAAACAAAGTTATCATGCTTAAACTGGCACTAATAGTATGAAAAAGTAAGGAGCACAAACCTGGAATAACGTGGCGGTACCCTTCGGCCACCACCTCTGCGGGACCTTCCATTCGACATTTCTACTCTAACCCTTGTGCCACAACAACGCCTGAAACAATCATATTTTTCACAAAAATCAGCATATTTAGTGTGAATATCTGCAAATTTAGTTTATGCCGAAGTCAATTGTGAGATTACATTAATAATATTATTACTATTCCTGCAACTGGATAGATAATTCATTTGAATCTTATATTTAATCACTTTTTAAAACAAACTTTTGTTAATGTTCCAATCATTTTAAATTACTGACCTTTAAGTGATGTTCAAGTAAAGAGATGAAAAGAAAATGAAGACGCAACAGGTATTCAGTCTATCAGGAATTTGACTAGCTAATTCATTACCTCTTAGAATACCTTGTTTCCTAAGAAATTAATACTATTTAGAAAATATAAACCTACATAAAAAAATTAAGCTTTGGGCAAAAACACTTAGTTTTAAGAAGATATTGCTAAGTACAAATAAAATGATTACAATAAATAAACACAATTTTATGTCACCCTAAATAATAGAGTAAATTGCAAAATTAATGCAACGTCTGCATTTGAACTTCAGGCTAAAACATTACATACTCATCAAATAAGGTACTGTTTAATTTTTCTATAATAGTATACACAGTACTTATCTACAAGATGAATACATTACTGCCATAAGTAATGCTGTATTTATCTTACCAAAGCCATTTAAAACTAGTTATTATTTCAACAGACTATACATGCACTATAGAAACTAATCCATGATTTTTTAATATTATAAATAAATATTTATGTGTAGTAATATAAAAAACAAGTTTCAATTTACCGTTGTTAATAGGTTAAGCTAGATTACACATGACCATGTAATTACACTTCGAAAGAATTTCAGTCACAAGTTTACCACAAAAGTCCATTTTACGTAATTTCGAAATAATCTACAGTGGTAGGTATTGATCAAGGTCAGTGTATAAATACGACACAAATACCACACTGGGAACATAAACAACACCTTGGCTTCTCATATTTAAAGCAAATTAATACTATAAACTTACGTCCCATCTAACCCACGTACTGCATCTTCTGCGTCACGAGGGTCCTCAAACTCTACAAAAGCAAAGCCCGGAGGGTTGCGGGCCACCCACACATTACGAAGAGGTCCGTATTTACTGAATGCACTCTCAATTTCATGTTTGCTGGCAGAAGAACCCAAATTGCCAACATACACTTTGCAAGATAAATCCCATTCACGATAACGAGACATTGTCTGAAAACTAGAAAATATTGCAGATTAACGACGTCGTGTTATGAAAGGCGTCGCTTGGAGGTTGATGGCCATACGCCACAGGTCACGTAATGTGCCGTTGACTTCACTTTTTGAATAAGAAGTAAACGTACCTGTATTATTTATACGTAATGCTCAAGTGATTTATAAAAACCGAAAGATGAGTACTTTGTGACTACGTAATTACAGAAATAATTTTAGACCCTACACCTATCCAAAATGGCGCGACGAAAACCGACACAACTACCGCTGCTGCTGAAATAGAAACATCAACGCGAAAACGCGACGAATCGAATACGAACGAACGGCATGATTGGTCGATGGTCGACGCCATGGGCCAGGGTTGCCAGACTGATGTAACATTTTTCCGTATATTATGTTGGTACCATTGAGGTAGAAGTATCACCTTTGAATATAGAATTCTATATTCTATATTCAAAGGTATCACTGAAGTACAATGTTGGCAGACGTAGGGATTTGTCTGTACTCGTGGATTATTTCTTAAAGTAGGGACGTAGGGGGATTATTTTTAATTCATCCATTCATCAGTATGTAGGGATTTTGAGATAAATCGTTTTACAGCCAGACCTTCGACAAAAATATTTTTCAAAAAGTATTTAATTATTGGCAAGAAAAAGAAATAACTTTGAGGGTATTCCAGAATTAGCGAATAAAGTAAAAAATTATGAAGCCGCTTGTTTACATTTGGGATCTGGGGTCTGCGCGTCACACGTCAGAGTCAGCCCGTCAATGCATGTTTGTTGTTTGAATAATTCATTTTGTGACAAGCGAATTAAAATACGCCAAGAAAAAATGAAATACTTATGAGTTAGGACTTCTGAAGGCTTCGTTAAGKCGTTTTCAAATAATCTCGGTTCAACGCGGCAGAGATAAGGAACGTAAAAGTAACAGCATAAGTGAACTTTTTGTCAAATTAACGTAGCATTGAAAATTTGATCACAATGGGTTGTTGGAAACATACTATTAGTAGACATAAAGAATGAAAAACAAAAATGTACCTTAAACTTTACATTTATCTTAGAGGTTAGAATAAACATAAATTGCACTGATCTCTAATTAATTTAGAGATCAGTGATAAATTGCCATTTATTTTCGGGGGCACTTGCGGCTCGTTTCCGATCTGGCTGACAGTCGAATATATGGGTAAAAACGTCTTTCTTCATTACAACATTTCCCCCCTAACAACTTAAAACGCATATAATTTTCCATATCTCTTCCAGGTATAGGCAATGAGCGAATTGGCGCCACCATCCGTGAAACTTGGCATTTTTGGTGGGTAAACTACAGTTTACTGTAGGGTTAACAATTCACATTAGCTGTCACTGTCAGTTGTATGGTGTATGCTGCAATTAGTGTAGCCTAACTTTACTAATTCTCTTAATTATGTCTGTCTAGTGATCAAAGAATTACRCCAGTAGATATATTTTTTGATAGTAATCTACATGAGTGCTGAAAAATATGTATGCTCTTTGCGTGTAAGTCTGTAAAGTAGGAAAGCAAAATTGCTGTGTTGTGGACTGTAACAGTTATGCAAACACAGACAAATCGGTAAAATTTTACTGCTTTCCATCCAAACCTCATGAAGAAGAACGTCGCAAATTGTGGATTAGTAGCATCCACAGAGAAAATGAGTAGGTAAGGTATTCTATAATACTGCTATAATATAATATATAATACTGTGCAGAATACCGGACCATCGCCGAGTTTTGCACACAACTAAAATATTGCCTTCTGAAGATGAATCTGAAATAAATTTCCTACGGTTGCGTCTGGTTTTTGAAAAATGAGTTTTTATACGTGGGCCTGCGTTTCGACACATCGTGTTGTTCCGTATGCGGTGTGGTTGTGACTCGCGAATGTGGTTTTGGTTTTACATAGATTTTGGTGTTTAGGCTGCGTTTTTTTTGCGTGGTTTGAAAACACTCGCGTAGCACGACCGAACGTTAAGGAACCATTAAAGAAGTATGCGACACTATGCAGTACCTACAGGGAGAAACAGTGTGTATAAAATAATTGGAAATTAAAACACTAGATACTTAAACCCTTACATTTCGAAAATAAGATGCGACCCCAAGAAGCGGATATTCATGTTCCGGAAGACTGTGTTCTAGAAGTGTGCGAAATTTCACTTTATTTCACGAAGGTACGGTATTCTGTATAATTACCAATATTGCTGTTTAGTATTTTTATACGTCCCGTCAGTACGATAATCAAATTTTATACTTTGTAATCCAAAATATATCATTGTATCCATTTTCTGTGAGTAAATCGCCTTAGGATTACTCACCAGAAATGCGTGAGTTACCCGCTGCAAAGCGGTATGTGCTAACGTCACTACATAGGTAAAGTAGCGCAATTCATTGTCCATATTTTTGCACTAAAATGGCGGATGAAACAAAAATCATAGAAACCAAATACGTTTGATCCCGTCTTATACATAAACATTTCAATTTCGAGCCGCTATTTTGCACTAAAATGGCGGACAATTGCGGTACTTTATCTATCTAGTGACTTTAGCACATGCTATGTGACTTTAGCACATGCTAAAGTCCTTAGATAGATAAAGTACCGCAATTGTCCGCCATTTTAGTGCAAAATAGCGGCTCAAAATTGAAATGTTTATGTATAAGACGGGATCAAACGTATTTCGTTTCTATGGTTTTGATTTTATCCGCCATTTTACTGCAAAAATATAGACAATGAATTGCGGTACTTTATCCACTGATCTGTAAATAATTAGATGTCGTTTACATACCAAAATGCATGTAAATTATTTGTGATAGATTTAAGTCATCTTAGCGCCTAGCCGCTGGTCCTTGTACTAAAATTTTGACAAAGGTTCGCTTCTGCGATAAATATGACGTTAATGATTGACGATTAAAATCGTGAACCTTTATAGTCCGCATTAACATTATACACCTTTCTCAGTAAGTAGCAAAGCACGTGGTGTTGTTTTTTTTTAACGCGCCGTTAAATTGAAAGTGCGAGTACCAGCGGCATGGTGGCGCACGAGTTTCTACTCATCACAGTTTTGAATGACTTATGCGACATCCAGTTATTTAGAGATCAGTGACTTTATCTATCTAGTGACTTTAGCATGCGCTACAGTCACTAGATAAATATATTTAATGACTGTAGAGTGTAGACTGTAGCATGCGCTTATCGCACATAAATCTTATTGATTACGATTTCTGTGGCTTATCGCCTGATCTTCACAACAGAAAAACGAACTTTGCGATTTCGGTACATCACGCCTAGCGGCCTGAAACCACTTTTTCTTACGTTGATAATCTTGAGGAACGGTTACACAAATTTTGTTAGCGGTTCTGACTGATGTACTCTTACAGCCAGGTACAGGTATTGTTTTCCATACCTACATAATAGTTGCTTGTAAAACTATACAAATCACTTTTTGATGCGACCTCTTACACCGTCCATTCAATAAATACCACACAAAAGCTTTTCCAATACAAGAATGATACTACACCATTAAATAGCACGTTCCTCGGTATTGTTTACGAGACTCAACGTCACGAGTTGAATAACCTTGGAAAGAAGCCTTTTGGCGGCGACTCCTAAATTTCGAATTTCAGACCTGAAATTCTCTACCTACAAATATTTTTTTTGATTTTTCAACATGGCTTACAATATAAATGCACTTCAAGATTCATTATACGTAATTTTCAAAAAAGTGATAATAGCCAATTAATTTTTTTTTTTAACTTGCGTCATTCTTTGTTGACGCTTTTTATAGAATCGTTTACTTTATAGTAAAGGTCAAAATTAGATAGTTACACTTTTAACAGTTCATTATTACAATAACTAAATATCTAAAAGTATTTGAAGCAGAATGTTCCAGTGAAAGTACACGATGATTCAGTAAATTGTTTATTTAATTCAATTAATATAATACAATAAAGTACTCTGATTGATTTACTTTTGGTAGTAACACATAGTCGTTATCTAATACTCGTCATGGAACGGATAATGCGGCAGACTGCTAGCTCTAAAAAAATTCACAATGTTAAAACCAATAAAATTTAAGTTACTATAAAACTTACGCCTCGAATGCACATACACGGCCGTTGCAGTTAAAACTATCGAGATACGCAACATCGTCCGGTGATAATTGGAAGTCAAATATATTAATATTTTCCAAAATTCTCTCTTTGGTAACCGATTTGGGGATTGTAATATTGCCCCGCTGCACTTGATATCTTAGAACGATTTGTGCTGGAGTTTTTCCATATTTTTGAGCAATTTGGCGTAATTTTTGGTCGTCGAGAAGTTGTGGGTCGTTGGGTTTAGCCCATGGTCGATCTGGAGATCCTAGTGGACTGTACGCTGTAATTGTTATGCTTCTCGAAGCACAGAAATCCATCAATCTCCTCTGGTTTAAGTAGGGATGGCATTCTACCTTGTAAGAAGAGGACAATAGGTATTAATGAGATCTTGTATACCCTAAAAAACGTTAATTTCATACTTACTTGATTTGTAACTGGAATAATAGTGGCGTTTTCTAATAATTTATCAATCTGTCTTCTATTAAAATTAGAGACTCCTATATTTTTTACTAGCCCTTTCTTGACCACCTGCTCCATAGCCAACCAAGTATCAACGTAATGATAATCACTTGATAGTATAGACTTATCAGGGCCAGTTGGAAATATTTCAGGACCTTCCTATATAAAATAATTTTTATTAAATACCCTTCGATTTATATGATCAGCATTTTTGTGGTTAATACCTTAAATCCAAAGGGCCAGTGAATTAAGTACAAGTCGAGATAATCTAAACCAAGATTCCAGAGGCTCTGATTTAAGGCTTGTTCAACTGCACCTGGTCTATGATAAGTATTCCACAGCTTGCTGGTGATGTATAAGTCTTCACGGCTCACGACACCCTCTGCAATTTTTTCAGCAATAGCTTGTCCAACTTCCTTTTCGTTTTGATAAACATGAGCGCAGTCGAAATGCCTGTAACCGACGTCAATGGCGAATTTTACTGCTTCAGTTACGTCTCCAGGGGTGGACTGCAGCAAAATGGTTTTTTAATAGCATTCATTACCTCACATATGCAATGAGACTGGATCTGATCGTCTACTGCGTTTATATCAGGAAAAAGGTCTTAAGCAAACTAAAAATATTTATTTATTTAATTCACAAGTAGCAGTTACCTATAGATGTAGGACTAGTTACACAAAATGCGAAGTAAGTACATTACAAGGTGATAACTTATTTCGTGGTGTTTTAGGTATCATTCTCCAGATATGACTATCTTGTGCTTTGCCTCTCATCATTGTTCCTCTAACATCTCAGCTTCTCTTTCAGTGTTTGGTCGGCTTATTTTGTTCTTTCCTTACATATACTCTGGATTTAATTAYTTTCTGTGTCAACGAGTTTCCTCTTTCATTTTAATTTTCATTTAATTCATCGGTCGAATGTTCTCGAAAGTGATCGACTTTTGGGCCAATCGTGAAGTTCGCCGGAGCCTGCCCTATATGTGCTACAATGCGCGAGCTGGTGTAAGACGGAGAAGTCCCATTTAAAAAGCGGTGAAGCAAGCAAATAAGCGGCTTAAGGGTTCTAAAGTGTTTTAAAGTGGCTATATAGTGCAGTGCATAGCGTTTTGAATAGTGGATGTTTGAATTAGTAGTGTTTGGATGAAAAAGTGAAGTTAGAAATCCCGATTTTTCAAATATATACACGCTACAATACCCTAATTATTATTTTTTTAGTAGTGTATATAGTATTATTTATTATTAATTATTAAAAAGTTTCGGGATTATCTCCGCTATAACTTGACGTTGTTCCAATGTCGCAGGTTTACTGATATATAGATGCGACTATAAACATCACAAAAATGCATAGCCGAACAGTCTATGTCGATTACAATTTTCGTTTTTATTATTAACATTTCTTTCATTTACACATCTTTCCTTTACTATGTTTCTCTTTCTTTCTGGTTTTACTAACAGCCCAAGCATGGTGTTTCCATTTTCTCATTTACTCACCCAAACAATATAGCCAGTATCTATATTTTATTTCTATCGACCCTCTGCTTTTATTCTTATTTTCAGTTATTCTTAAATAATCTAGATTGTACAATATCGTTTCTTCTAAGATCTCATTTCTTTTCCATTAAGACTCATAGTGTTACTAGGTATACTCACTGACATATTAGTTCTATTATTTTTTAAATTAATTTTCCTTCTTCCTTCTTTGTTTGTTGTTTACAGTCTGGCACCTTAACAGCGCATCATTACATTTACGTATGTCTGACATGTTATTGGTATCTTTTTTTATTGGGCTATTCTGCTTATTTGCCTTGGAGTCCTCACTTTACTAATTTCTTTTAGTGATATTTGGTGATAGTTTTTCCACTGTATTTCTCAAATTATTGAGTCTTCCTATTCCTAGTAGTGCTAGTACTAGAAGGTATTCGTAATCTTATATTACTCCGAATCCTGTCGTAACTGTTTTATCTTCGGTCATTCCATCTTTTAAGATTTTCTTGTTACGACCACATTTATTCAAATTTTCTGTTCACAATTTCCAAGTCTGCTTCTATTAAATTTTTATTCTCTCTTTTTGAATTCGCCAAATAAAAAATATTTAAAAGAATACATGTTTGCGAGTACTTACGCGTTCGAAAAATACGGATCTAACTAACATAACTTGTGTCGAAAAACACTAAAACCAAATGGAACTACTTCAAAACACTACTATCATAACGCGACTAATTCAGTAAACCACTATTTAGAACCCTATACTGCAATCACTAGATCTTAAAATACGCTTTTGGTTCGCTTCCTTCACTGACTTTCGAATCAGGCTTTCTCGCGCTCTTTCATCAGGTTATATAATATACACCTGTCTACTAAAGTTCCCGATGTTTCCAGAGATATCTCGTTGTCGTGTGGAAACTGCGAGTGCATTCTATCGATCGAATATGCTCAAAGGTCATAACATGACCTTAGGCAACCATGCGATCATTGTGTAGATCTGGTTACCTAATTGGCAGATTGCTTACAATTATTTGCCACAAGCGTCGATTTCTCTGGTGTCCATTGGTAGAACACCCGGCTAAATATTATCCAAAGTGTTTAGTGTGTTACATCTATGAAATAGTATGCGTTCGAAAACTGCGGATTTCTGACTTAACTTTCTTTTATTAGAAACACATGTACCTAGATACATTAAAAACTAAATCCAAACACAACTAGTTCAAAACAGTACTAGTTCAACACTACTAATTTAATAAACCACCATACTGCCCACGGTAGCACTAAAAATGTTGCTTCGCTAAGCCTTTCGCTCGAATCTCACTTGATTATCGCTATACGAAATCTTTCCGTTGAGCTATTTATACTCCCGTCGAAAATTCTAGAAGAATCGATATTCCTTGCCATCTAGCCATTGCTATGATCACTACTTGAATGTTGCATATCAGCAACTCTCGTCCATAGATGACGTTAATTATATACCGTCATTGCATATGACCTAGTAAGTCCGTTGCAGCAACGTAGTGAAGTGGGGTTATTAAAATACCAGGTAATTGCATTCTCAACTGCAAGAGTTTTAGATTATTTTGCTTACAAAAAAATCAAGAGCGGAGAAAAGCATGGGTTCTGTTTATAAAAAGAAGCGATTTGTAACTTAGAGCGGCCACTTGTAAAGTTAGGTACAAATGTCAAATTATGAAGTAAGTAAGTGTAAATAGTAAACTTTTCTCCAATTTTTTGGAGATAATATGGCGGCAATTACGGTACTCTTTTTATATAGGAACACTAGCTACCATTAAAGTCCTTAGATAGATATCTATTTCGGGACTTTTAGCAGCATTACAGAGACTTATAATGTCACTGTAGCTAAATGTAGCTAATATTGCTTTTAGTTTAACAAATTTTGTAGCAGCTACCTAGGAACCTAGGTTATTTTAATCTACTCATAATAAATTACAAAAAATGGTAGACATTTGATACGCGATCGATCTGTTAAAATTCGACAAGCTTGGATTTTTAAATATCTTATTCTCTAATTCTGATTTAGATGTTAAAAGTATTTAGAAATATGGAAGCAAATATGTAAATACAAATGTTTAAAGTGGTGTATAAATAAAAAGAGTATATACAAACATATCTACAGCACATTAATGAAAGCTTTTTATATATAGTACCTAACATTAAAAATATATTTAAATCCCAATTTTACATGAAAATTATTTCTTTACCGAATATTTCTTGGTGCTCTTTGTTTTAATTTTTTCTAAATAATGAAAGACTATTTATTAAGTTTTTTGTGAGTTTAGTTTGCTGGGTACTTTACCTGGCTTATTTAATAAAACATTGGCTTTGTTTTCTAATGTCAAGCAATGATTGACTATCTTTAGGGGGTTTTTGCGTCCTGGTTTATTTTTTGATGCAGAAACTGCCACATACTAACTGAATAAGCGCACAGTTGTGATTAAAAGAGGGTTTGTCTTTCTTAGATAATGAAGAACCAAAGTGTATATAACGGTGTAAACCTGTTATACTTTAAAAATCATGATAAATATTTATTCAAATATTCAAATTAAATGACACCAATTTTCGCGTAACTATTGCACACCAAATACACGACTGGCGTTCTCATTTCTTGTACATCCAAAAATATAGCGTCAAAAAAGTTTTTGCGTTCATATGCCACCGCCTTATGAGTTATGACCACCAGCTATGTGCTTATATAGGATATCAGGATTTTTCCACCAAATTACATCTATTTCATTTACCGTCAGTATTTAGCCTACCAGTGAATTCTCTATTTATAGGACGCAATTAAAAAATAAGGAGTGAAAATAAAATTTTGTTTCATTGAACTAAACATAACATTTTGATTTCGTTTTCAGCATTAACTATATTGTGAATTAGGTGATCTTGAAGTACTTAGCTTACTGACTGCTAATAACTCGATTGATGTATGTATGTATTGCATGCATTGACGCATATTGAAATTTCTCTTATAAGTTATGAAATTTTCATGTAGTTGCAAGGACACTCGATTAAGCATGAATAATTTAATAACAAGTGCAGTAGGTACCTTCAGTAAACTACTGTATGATAGTTCTGTCGATAATGCAAGCACGCATTCTAAAAAGCATGTCTCATTTGTTCATAAAGCAGAGTAGAAGGGTTCGTGCGCTAATTATTGTGCAAGACCATATAATAAAACGCACTGTTGCACGCGAAATTATGATACATCTATGGAAAATTGACGAAAACGCAATACCTTATACCAACATGTGTTTCAGAAATAAAGTTATTGCAGAGAAAATATTTGTTATATGTATTCCAAAGAACAGTCAGATAAAAATCTTGTTGAAGCCACATCTAGATACAAGGTGTTACATCACTTACAAGCGTAAATAAAAATATAATCTCATCAAATTCCCAGAAGTCCATACGTTATTTTCATGTGGCGCCTCCAGTTCGTTTACTTTTCTACATTTTTATTGTAGAAATCCACAATCACAATTGGGTATTTGCCATGTATTTATATTTTATTAAATTGCATATTAATCGGTAGTATCTAATCCATAAAACAGCTGTGACTGCTTATAAATTCGAAAAAAATGGATCGTAAGGTGTATTTTTAATATTAAAAATGTGAATACTTAAAGGGATCGCCAGAACGCGAACATATTGGCCGTGACGTCAGGTGTCTTGTAAATGGCCGCTTGTTTTCATCTGGGGTCAGCGCGTTACCCGTCAGCCTCAGCCCGTCAATTTATCAGTTTGTTGTTTGAGTTCATTTTGTCACAAGCAAATTAAAATACGCCAAGAAAAAGTGAAATACTTATGAGTTATGACTTCTGAAGGCATGCTCATTGTTATGGAATTTGTGTACAGCAGCAAACAGTTCAACGCGGCAGAGATGAGGAACGTAAAAGCAAAGCAACAGCATAAGTGAACTTTTTATCAAATTAACGTAGCATTGATAATTTGATCACAGTGCCAGTGGGTTATTGGAAACATACTATTTGTAAACATAAAAATGTAAGAATAAAAAATGCTCTTGCGGCTCGTTTCCGGTCTGGCTAACAGTCGAATATGTGGGGAACAACGTCGTTCTTTATTAAAACATTTCCCTCTATCAATTTAAAACGCATATAATTTTTCATATCCTCTTCAAGCTATAACAAAATTTTAAACTTAATGGCAAACACGTATAACCCTAAAAAAAATAATAAAACTTACAGTAAGAATTAAGATGATCTTTACAACAGAAGAACAAACTTTGCGATTTCAGCATATCACGTCTAGTGGACTTAAACAACTTTTTCATACTTGATAATCTCGAGGAACGGATACAAACATTTTGTTAGCTGTACTGACTGAAGTACTTTTATAACCATGTACAAAACAACAATTGTTTTCTTTTCAATACATAATAGATGCTTGTAAAACTACACAAACCACTTTTTGGCGCGACCTCTTACACAGTCCTTTTAATAAACATCACACAAAAGCTTTTCCAATACAAGAATGATACTACACCATTAAACAGCACGCTGCTCGGTAATGTTTACATGACACTTGACGTCACGAGTTGAATAAACTTGGATAGAAGCGTTTTGGCGGTGACTCCTAAGATTCGAATTTCAGACCTGAAATTCAATACCTACAAATATTTTTTTTTTGTTTTTTTTTGACATGGCGTACGACATATATGCACTTCAAGATTCATTTTACGTAATTTTCAAAAAAAGTGATAATACCCAATGGGGATAACTTATTGGTTTCAGTAACACATCCACAATGTTCTTTTTAGAGTTTTAGACAGCGTCGAGTAGATTCAAACGATGCTAATTCTTTTGGACAATTCGATTTACGAATAATCTTGTTTTTCTTCTAGTATCATCTTCTAAGGATTTCTGTTGTTTTTTTTTTACCAAAATAAGGTGTTGAATTAATCGACATAAAATATATTTTTCTACTTCCTATAGATCGCGGAGACGGGCTATGGGCGAAACTTATTTTAAATATCGATATATCGATAACAAAAACTTATTGATAACTACGCATATATCCATATATTGATTTATCGATAACTATATTTAAACAAAAAAAGCAAGTGAAAAGAATTCTGAAACTTAATGGTCGATTGTCTGAAATTGATGAATTCACGCCACTAGATAAGATTTAAACTATCTTAAACTAAAAATTGCATATAAATATTGTATTAATTAATTTCGCATAGGCTGAATAAGGCCCCGCCGAAGATATAATAAGATATTATTAAAGACTAGGATTCCCTCATTCTCCAGTTTCTTTTTACCCCAATACTTTTATACCCGAATCCTCTTATACCTTAAATTCATTGTACTCGAGTTTTGAATCCTCGAAATAATTCCCGAAAAAATGCGACACTGTCTAAACATATGGAAGTATTAACCTCAAACAAAATTTTAACGAACAAATAAACTTATTATGGAATAACTAATAAACATCTGAGCTGCTTTTTGATTGGGATCCAGTTTGCTTCATTCCATTTATTTTGACGACCTCACGCTTACTTGTTTAAATTATTTTTATTCGTTTTGGTGCTGATTATGCCTATTTATTCGATAAAAGCTCTTCACCCTCAAGTTGAATAAAAGATAAAAGTCTGTAAAAGTAAACCGGAATATCCACTTTGGAATCAGTTTTCAGTTCTGAATAAATTGATTTGTATTAGAAGGAATTCTTGATTTGTAAATTGTTCAGGTATCGCGATTGTGTCCACAATAAACTTAAGTATGCTGATAGTGTTTTTATTAATTTTTTTAGTAGCTACTAAAAGCGTTAATCACTTAATCACTTAGGTATGAAGTTGTCCAGTGCCCTGATTTTTGCACAATAGGATTTATTTGTAAAAGATTCTTACATCTAGAATGTATCAACGCGAATTATCAAAAGAAAAGCCCACATTTCTAAGGATTGTTAAAGTATTTGAATGAATAGTTTATATTTGAAGAATTTATTATAAAATTATTTAGTGAAAAGCCAAGAGCCACACAAAGGTCGGTTTAAAAAAACTAGCGACTTTTTATATTATATGTACAAAGCACACCTTTGTTGTTTATTTTTAATCTTTTATATTATTTATTAAATAATATATATAAAATATAAAAATAAATTGCAATGAGTGACGTAAGTCACAAAAAAGCATTTTTTTAGTTCCCAAATGTATTATATGACCATCAAATGAAATAAATGACCTTTTCAGAGAGTGTATCCAAGTCAACCTTGCCATGCAACTGTTTAAGTGAAAATTACTTAGGAATGTCTGTGATTATTAGACTGGTTCAAAATTTTTAAGTATTTTTTTCTCAAGAGGCACCTTCTAAGTTTGTTACAACTATTGCAAAAATTATGCCGGAATTTTTACATAATTTTTCCGTTATGGCAAATGGTGCCGATTTGCGAATTAGAATGAACGATGATGCTAAAACAGAATAACAGACGGTTTAGTATTATACTGTTTTATTATTATTGGTGTTTTTATGGTTATTATTATTATTATTATTGGTATTTTGTTAACTAGGTTTTGCTTACATAATAAACGATATTAATTATTATTAAATAATAAGGAGATCTTGCCTAAGTTTTATTTATTAAAAAATTAAACAAATGAACATAATTTAAATGGACAAAAACTCTTTTTCATTTATCTTTCTTAGTCTTAGTGTTTTTTTTATTTGAGTTAGGAAAACGTTTTTGATAGTCTCTCACAACTCCTAGAATATACTGTTTCTGCTCATCATTTTTGGTTAAATATTACTATATTCTTCTATAAGCTTCACACCTCTTTCATGCTGCATCATTGACCACTTTCAGATGTGCTACAAGATCTAAACTTTTTTTTTAATATTCATTTTCGCTATAGTCTCGGATGCGTTTTTAAAAACGTCCGTATTTATTTGAAACCTTTTAACAAATTTATTCGCTTCATTAGAAATGAAGTATACTATCGAAACATTTAAAAGCTCATCGACGTCTTCATTTTTATTCTGAATCATTTACAACTGTGATTGAACGAATCAAATCGACTTAAGTTTTCTACAATTTTTACTGTTACTTCTGCTCACAATCCTTCGTCAAAGGTGACAAATACGACAAATGGTTCAGAAACTTTTTAAACGTTACAGCAGAGATTTGTGCATCGAGAATCTAGTAGTTTATTAAATTTTTTAGAAATTCCATATCAKGTACATGAGCTTTTTGGGGAAGAGGAGCTATAAACCATGCTTTACTGTAAGTACGAATTATGAAAACACAAATATCAGAAATGCCTTGACTTTCTTTGCAAGTGAGTCTAAATTCATCTCTGAACAGAAAAATTTTTAGGCAATAGATTACCTTGGACATCCATCTGGCGTGGTGATACGCACCTGGTGCACGAAAAGTAACATTAGCTTTCTCACTTCTTTCCAAGTATATTTCGGCCAATTTTAAGCACTCTTTGTAATCGTTTCTTGCATGATTTGATCTCAACTTTTCTTTGATAAAAAATCTAAATTATCTATTTCATATTCTAATATTTGTTTAATATTATTTTCTTCAGTATCAGTTAGCTTTATTTGTTTTTGCCCATGATAACTGAAAGCGTTTAAAAATCACGACAACCGGAGCAGAAAACGACGACATTTTAAGGTCAAAAACACCTCTTGAGACAAACTGGAAAATATGATGACGAAAAGGTAATTACAAAATATCTCGTTCTAGTAAATGTTCTATACTCCGGTCACCGAAGAGATGAAGTGATTACGTGAATTGTATGCATCCCGCACGTTGTCGGATTTGATGCTGTTTATTCAAGTCCGACTTAATCTTTATAACAAATTTTTGACTACTGAACAATGAACTTAAAAATTGAAGAACACGCATCATGATCACTCCATATGTTCTGTGATCGGAGTGTAGTATTGTACTTGACCCCCATGTATATGTCCGAAATTGGATACAGTAGTGTCGCAACATAAAACTTTAACACTTTCAGCTAAACCCCATTCACATAATGATTTATAAACTGCCGTTGCTTATTTCTTGCCAGTACTAATTTCAATTGCCGGTACTTCAAGAATTTGTTACATAGTTCCGCTAGTTATTATTACAGGTAACCGATCTACTAGCTGTTCAGAGTTGCTGTTTCCCAAAAGGAATAGCCCTATTTTGTAAACAAATTTTCAACAATTTTTTAAATATCTTAAATATGCAAATATAATGAAAGGACAAAGTAGAATTACTGAAATAGATTCTAGCGAAGTGACCACTTATGTTAATATGCCTCCTATAATAGTTTTGATCAATCCCTGCATTTATAATATTATTTAAAAAAATGCAATTATTTTAACAATTTATTTAGAAAAAAGACTGCTTCGGCACCAGTTTTCATTATCCTATCAACCCAGATGATTACAGATGTCATTTTTGCCTTAATCGTTTTTTTTGCATTTATTTTGGACCAGTCTAGTTATTATAGATATTGATACTTTCATCCCGGATGACTTAACAGTTAAAACAATGCTGTAGACAAGCAAGTATATAATATAATGTTATTTATTTTCACTGCATCTTGTTTGTCTGTAATTAGATAATCGCACTAGTAACAATATTTCGCCGATTACAAAAATCATATCTCTAGCATTGAACTTTAACATATTCTAAGAACACTAACAATGATAAGCATTTAAATAATACATTTATTTGCCTACGTGGTAATATCCACCTACCTTCCATGTTCCTAGTCCTAGTATTGGATACACGTTACCGTTGTTGAAAGTTACAGTTGGTACGGAAAACATTTTTTAATTCAATCGAATACTGATACCGGTTACTTGTGAACCTTGATAATGAAACAAAACAATCTTTTTGCGGATTTATATCTTCATAACCGATTAAATGTTCGCCAGATAATGTGTTATCGGTTTTAAATTGCAAGTAAGTTATTGCATAACGTTGTGTTGAGAACAGCATCTGATAGCAAAGGGTTTTTTTTGTGAGAACCCCAACGTCAACTAAAGACCACTGCCGATTGATGCTTCCTTGTTACCATATCTTCTTACAATAACTGAACACGCTTCTAATGTTTTAATCATTGTCTGAACACAATTTTTTATGTCTCAGGAGGACTGCTTTTAAAATATGATTTCCAAAAATGCAGTTACCAATAATTTGTTAAACTAATATTAATTCTTGCTTTGATAATGATAAAGAATGTGTTTAACATATCGTGCACGTGTATAAACTAAATATAGAGTTCTTCAATATGTGACAAAAACGTCCTATTGTCTTCACCTTTATAAAAAAAAAACGACTTTTTGCTCTCTTATCGCCATTTCCATTGTCATTGTATTTTATAGATCGATAGCTCCATACTTAACAATTTATGTTCATTGTAAAAGTGTGACAGTTATTGCTAAATGTTCGCTATCAAAAAATGTCCATAAATTATTCTCAATTGTACAGTGAATGAAATACCTACAATATAAACTGACCTAGCTATTCAAGAGATCGCTTTAATTATTCTGTAAAATAAATAAAATATAAAACTACGGATAGATATGAGAATCAGTCTATTGTCTACACGAAAAAGAAAACGATACAATTCATTTAAATTTACAAATAATGACGGGATCCAAAAAAATGTCTAATTGTAAGTTTACTCAAAAGAATTAATCTGATTTCGTATTGATAAATGTTAGTTTGCAATTTTGAATTCAAACAACACTAAAAGTTTATTTTTCTCGGTAAAAATAATTTTATGATGGTTTAATTTAAATATTTCTTTGACTACTTCCCCATAATAAATATAGTTCCAAGTGATCGACTACAACAGCGTGTTGTGCAAGATGCACAACGGCTGCATAGATAGATAGGTATTCTAAGTATCTCTTATGGATAATACACAACAAATAAGAGAAAAATGTAAATAATGAAGAAACTCATAATGATTAAAACAAACATTGATGGTTTACGCAGTTAAAAGACGTTTAACGTCGCAATGTGAGTATTTTATAATTCTGCTGCAATCATAAATAGATGTAATAAAGCAAATAATTTAAAACTTTTATTTTTATACATTTTTCATAATTGTTTAATACAAATTAATATGTAGTTCAACAAAACCTAAGACGTTCCGCAAATCATTGTATAATTCCTGCTTCACCAGTCTAGATTTATACCCCGCTAAGGGGGTATTATAATAAACTGTAACAAATTTATCCAACGTTTTTTCCACAAAGTTTATTGCTGTGAAAATTCAGGTTCCTACTAGTAGGTAGGCAGATAAAAATTTAGAATTAGGTATTTGTAGGTTTTAATATGCCAAGTCATTCAGTATCCATGTAGGAATTTAGATGATAAACTTAGTTAAGTCAAGTGCATTTTTATCTGATAACGGCTTATATTGTAGTATGGGTGTCCATTAAAAAAAATCATCAAGTAGCTTATGACTGACAACATTTAACGTAACTATGCCCCTTCACAAAAATATTAGTACATACAAGCGCCCTTAAAAATACAATATTTTTTTAAACCAAGCGCCTCAGTTTCGTGAAAAGGCCCAATTACAGGATTCGCTTCTCATTTTGAAATTTAAGGACTACCTACATAATATGCGCTTGATTTGGCGTCCACCTGTTAGTTTATATTGAGATCTCACCTAAATGTCGGATATTTGGCGTGCTCAAACAAATTTTTTTAATGACAAATTGATCGATTTTCAGGTGAACACCACTACTCATGATATAAAGGTTAATAAGGAGATGAATCCATGAGGCTTATCTCGAGGTGAAGACCCAAAACAAAATTGGCTTATGATCATCATCATCACTATATGTTTTACATAATTTTATTTATTATTCATCTATTTTAATGTTGCACTGAGGATAACCACTTTTTAGTGGTGCAAAGTGCTTTGCTTTTCCTTAATAAAGGATGTGGGAATTAGAATTTAAAAGAAATGGACCATCAGTTACGTGAATATCTAATAGAGCATCACATTTTGCCTGTTGTGCAGTCGGGGTTTCGCCCTTAGCATAGCTGCGATACACCGCGATTTCACTAGTAGTGAACGATATTCTTTGGGCTGCAGACGAAGGTAAACTAAATACGCTGGTTCTGTTGGATTTTTCCAAGGCATTCGACACCATAAACCATGAAATTTTGTTAGCTGTATTGATTTACCTCGGTTTTAAATAGTATGCAGTTGGTTTGGTGTGTGATTATCTGAAGGACAGAGTTCAGAGTGTTTGTTTGCCCAGCCTTCCAGTCATAGGGCCTGCTCCTATTCACTGCAGAGTGCCGCAAGGTTCGTTATTATTTTCTTTCTGCACAGTTGAGATTGGGGGAACTCTGACTGCAAGTAAGTATCATGCTTATGTCGATGACACGCAGTTATATCTTTCATTTTTTCCGACTGAAATTGCTCTCGCTAATGAAGAAATAAATTCAGATTTGGTTAGGTTCGTCCAATTTACAAATGCACACAACTTAAGGATAAACCCGGCAAAATTAGTGGTGATGTTGTTTGGAAGCAGGAGACAAACAAATGACTTGTTTAGTACTGGATGGAGAGAGACTGCCATAAGTAAACGCCGCCCGTAGCTTGTTGACAATGGTTTGCGCTTCAAGGATCACATTTTCACATTATTACCTGCATGTAATGTAACGCGTTTTGTAGTTTAAAGTTAATTTACAATCATCGTCATTCATAAACTAAACCTACCAAACTAAGTGTATGTGATTCTCTTGTGCTATCTAAATTCAATTACTGCGATGTCGTTTATGGTACCTGTCTTGATAAATGTATACAAAGAGTTCAGAATGCGTGTCTGCGTCTTTGTTTTGGAATTCGTAAGTCGAAGCTTTTGGAGGCGGGATGGTTAAAGATGGCCAGATGGAGCACTGGCGGTTTCTTCATTTTTCGGTTTTTCTTCATAAAATAATAACCACCAGGACACCACCATATCTTTATGAGAAACTCAGATTCAGAACTGATGTATATAACATCAATATTCGACGTAAAAATTTTATTACGCCTCCGAGACAGTTCACGTCGATGTTTGAGAGGTCTTTTTCGTATCATTTTCTTCTAAAGTTTATAATAAGATTCCTAACCATATTAAAAATATTCAATTTTGACATTTAAACATCACCTTTTTACTGATATTATGGCGGGGTACTAGCTGCGAGTTCAGTTTTGTTTCTTGTCTCTATATTTCTGCTATTACATTACTAAATTATGTATTTTTACTGCTACTAAATTAGGTTTCATTGGATCGAGGTTGCGTTGCGTATGTATGTTTAGTAAGTAGGAAGGCTGCCCGGTAGGCAGATGTGAAGCACGCGTGCCTCATGATCTGAAGGCTTTCGTGTTCTTTCCTGCATATACCCGTACATATTTATTGTGCATTTTTGTATATTCTTTATGTACATTTTTAGTATATCTTCTGTAAGAATGTTTGCATAGTTTATATGTGGGTTGTATGAAAGGTGTGGATAGGAAAGGAAGAATAAAACAGTTTTACTATTACTATTTTATTTAATCCTAACTTTTTTCACGTACGGTCAGTAGGTCGCTATCCATAGCGTCAAAATGTCCCCTCTTCATACAAAATTTGATATATTGCTTCAGGGGTATTGTTAATACCTAAAGTGTAATATTAAATGTGGCCGCATCMGGCGGTACTTTAAGGGGGCGGCAAAACAAGAAATCGTAAATGTTTTTATGAATGGGTGCATTGTTTTACCCATCCAGAAGGGCTTATAACTTCTTTTTTATATACCTAGCATTTCCCTCGGTATTTCCTAATCTAGCTTAGTTTACACAGGTTCGTCGAGGAACTAAAAGGAAAAAATTCGGGATATTTCGCACCTTACGCCACTGAATTTGAATTGCTTTAGGGGCGGCACACAGCAAGGGTCTGCCAGTGGGTTGTGTTGGCAACATTAAATTATGTGGGTTTTGATTAATTTTTAGTGGAACAACTGTATTGTAATAACGAGCGTTTGGAAATGAAACTTTGCTTTATATACTTATGCTTATTTATTCATGTGATAACAGGAATCTACATAAAATATCGTACGTAACATGCAACAAATGTGGAATGTATTTATTTTACTATGGTGCTTAAGCCTTGCATTCTACTCTTCAGTATTCCGCATTAACAAAAGGATGGTATTTGTGAGTATAAGCACTAAAAAGAAAGAATAATATATAAGTAGTAAATTGTACAAAATAATCACACGTAACTTACTCATCATAGGGGCAGATTCTTCCATTGCAGTCAAAGGAATCAATAACTCCTATATCCTCTGGAGACAAATTGAAGTCCCAGATATCAAAGTTTTGCTGAATTCTTGCCTTGGTAACCGACTTGGGTATAACAATGTGTCCCCTTTGAATCTGATATCTTAAAACTACTTGAGCGGCTGTCTTTCCATACTTTTTGGTAAGAGCCACAATCTTAGGGTCCTCCAAAAGCACGGGTTCTCCTGGTTTAGCCCATGGTCTATCAGGCGAGCCTAAAGGACTGTATGCAGTAACTACAATTCCTTTCGATCGGCAATATTCGCTTAGCTTTTTTTGCGTCAAATATGGGTGGCACTCAATCTATAAAAATATACAATACCGATTTTACTTACACAAGACTAAAATGTTAAAATTAGTGAAAATATAATACCTGGTTAGTAACGGGCGGGATAACAGCGTTCTGCAGTACTCTTTCCAGTTGATTTTTGTTGAAATTGGAAACTCCAATTGATTTAGTGAGGCCTTTCTTACATACATCTTCCATGCCTTGCCAAGTTTCAAGGTAATCGACGTCGTCATAAATTGGTTTACCATCTGCTCCAGTTGGGAAAAGGTCATCTCCTGAATCCTACAAACGACTATATAATAAGCAGCTTACTGAAAAAATACGTTTTTTACTTTGAGTCCAAACGGCCAATGTATAAGATATAGATCCAGGTACTGGAGCCCTAGGTTTTGCAAAGTTTTGCGTAGAGCCGGTTCTACCGCAGAACGACGATGGAACGTATTCCACAGCTTGCTGGTTATGTAAAGATCTTCACGTTTGACTTTGCCCTCCGCAATTTTGGCAGCTATTGCCGTTCCCACTTCTTTTTCGTTGCCATACACGTGAGCGCAATCAAAATGTCTGTAACCAATGTCGATTGCATCCTTCACTGCTTGAGTTACCTCTCCAGGTTTTGACTGCAACAAAAAAAAAGTATGTTTGTGTTGTCATATACCAAACCTACTCGTTAGTGTTGCATAAAATATGTACAGAATTGGTTTTAATCTAAGTTAAACAAATATGGAAGCTATTAAAATTTGTAATATATTTTGTAAATGTCTATTAATATTGTAAAATTACTTTAGAATGAACTGATTGCTAATCTTTAACCCTAATATTAACCGATTGTGGTGGCGAAAGTGTACAAAATTTTACGCAAGGAAGCGAGGATACAACCAAAAAGCAAAACAAAAGGCATCCCGCTACAAACGGAGCTTGTCACTAAAAGTGGAATAAATAACAACCGTAGACCCCCATTCTTTTTTTGTCATTACTACGCGTATCTGTCTATTCAGATTTTTATATTCCCATTCACATATTTTTTGTGTTTTGATTTGTACAAGTTTTATGCTAGTGTAGTCATAGGGATCCTGCAGTTTTTTAAGCGTAGACCGTTTTATATTTTAGAAGAATTTTTGAATATTTGTTAGATATCTTCATAGTCTTATACCGCACAAAACATAAATAAAACAAAAGCATGGTCCTTCTGTGATAATGCGCAAACATTATGCAAACTTTTTTCATACAGATTATAAAATTTTCACGACAAGTGAACCAATAATCAATCAAGTTGGCATATCACCTATGAGGGCTATTTGTTTGTATTTTGCTCCAACAAACTGTGTTGCTGTGCAATTTTTGTCCTTTCAGTTTATAAGTAGCGGAAACGTGGAATTAGACTGTTTTCTGTCTTGTCCCTTTATACTGATTTAAGACGAGATTACGTGCTGTTTATCTACATGGTCTTAAAAAAGGTGTTGTTATAACGTTAGTTTATTTATTATATATTTATTTATTTAACACATTTTGCTCTTCTCCTAGACCACATTGTCAATCGAAATAAGCTACAAATCCACACACCTACATTTTGCAACCCTATTAAACGAGTGTAAGTGATAACATATTTTGTTTTCTGGCAGTTCTCACCCTTATTTTTTTAAACCTCATTTTAAAAATATTTCAAAGCACTGTTTGCAAATTTGTAGGCGGATACCGGATTTTTTTTTTCGAAAAATATATCAACAGTGTTTTGAATTACCTACATCAAGTTTCAAACAAGTCAAATGCTTGCCTGACATTTCAGAAGATATCTGGAGTTAACTGCTGGCACTAAAGCACACTATTCGTTGATGTAATTCTGGTTGCGTTTCAAAAACCTTCGACTTCAAGTTCTCCAAAAGAAAAAATCTCGGGTGTAAGATCTGGAGATCTTACTAGGTATTCAAGAAGTCCCCTCCCTTTCCATCTAATCCAATGTCCCTCTAAACTGCATCAACCAATTGCCTGAGTAGTTCATTTTCATTCAACTTCTCATCTTGTTACGTGATGTCACTGATATAGGGATGAGACTTTCCTCAAGGAAAAGAGAACCTGCTATATGACCACCTAATATCCCAGACCAATTTTTTTGTCCTCTGAGTGTGTACTTCCCGCGTCATAGGTGAGKATTACCACAGCTTCAGTACTTGCAGTTATTAACATGACCGTTTAAGAMGTTTAAGGCCCCGTTGCACWAAGCGTGGTTAACCAGACCCCCTKGTTAACACGCGGTTAACCAGCCGTTGTCATAGGCAGCACCAATGAAGAACGCTTAAAAAGAACCGTTTCCATGACAACTGCTCGTTGACCGCGTGTTAACCAGGGGGTTTGGTTGACCACGCTTTGTGCAACGGGGCCTAAGAGTGATGACATGCTAATTCCAGTAACTTGCGACATCTTTCGAAAAGATTGCGTATTTTCAATGAGACCAACTTGGCCTAGAACGCCAACAGCGATTGCTTTATTAGAAAAAAGCTCGAAGGGATTTATATTTCTGATTTTGAATCGATCCACTCTCCCTATAAATTGTCTCTTAAGTTCCAAGATGTATTTGTGATGGATAGGTTTATCCGGATTCAATTCAATGAAGCTGCTGCACCTCTATCACAGTCGTTTTTTTTTTTGTAAAATAAACTCACAATTGTCACACCCTCCTGGATGGTAAATTCCATTTTGGTATGGTAACTTTGATTGTTCGGTAGTAGTGAATTACTAAATTCAAACTGGCGATGTAATGCAAATAATTTAGGAAGCAAATTAAATTTAAACTGTGAAAAAGTCAGATAGGTAGGAAATACGATAAAAATTGAAGACCGATTAAGTTGTTACAGTTTTTAATGCTTTAGAGATCGAATGATATGTATTCTTTTTTATTAACTAATTCAAACTATTTACTAGCTGCACCCGCAAAAAAATTGTTAAAAGGAAACTATTTTCCGGGTTTAATGTTATTTAACAGTTCATGACTAAATTAGGTTTTTCGAAAAAAAATTATTTTTACCTATATATTTTTAAAAGGGCCTTGAAATCCATTTAAAACGAAGTATTAGTGGATCCCTCTTTCCTACTCAAAAATTAAGGGCGAGAGCTGCCGGAGTAGAGGATTGTTCTGATCACGTCGAATGTGTCTCCCATAGGAATTAATGAGAGGGTTGCTCCGTTTTCATTGAACACTCGTTATGTTGTATGTATGTCTATTAATGAAACATTTTACTAAATAAGACATATCGTAAAGCTAGCCGTATAAAAACTTTTACCTTATATTTTACCTAATCGTTAACAAAAACGGAATATTGTATATTAACAGGTTTATATTTCTTCAAATATATTTCCTCAAAAAAAGAAAAGGCACGATTTACACAAATTGTGATGCATCGCTAAGACAAAATCAAAAGAAAATGACGAGTTATAAGTTGAGGTAGTATCAAACACGAAAAAAGGACACGACAATGTTGCTTATCAGTTTTTTTTGTGTTATAGTATTGTAGATACCCCATACACGTAGCTGAGCGCTTGCTGATTTATTTGAAGAGCCCTAAACAACTAGTCAGAGGACAATAAACATTTTCCGGCATTCTTCGTCTTTAACCTTTATTACTATCAATTATGATTTAATATCTATTGCAAATTACTAGTTCCTACCAGGTTTTAATTTACTGAATTACGGTTTATACTGGTACTGATTGTAATAAATCAACAAAATAAAAGTGTTTTCCCTTACGACACACGATCCTATATACAGCAACATAAATTCTGTTTTGAAATTAGAGTCGCAGATAGCTAGGTATACAAACGTCATCGATAATTTGCAGTATGTAATATAACACCTAGTGATAAATCATACTGTATATTAAATACAGCAGACAATGTTTGACTGTTCTCAAACGAAAACTTCTAAATAACAGTTATAATTAACCAATCTTCTATTACAATGTAAAGTATTCAGTATAACTGAATATATATAGAATGTATATTGTTAATAAATGCTTTAAAATCTGTTTTACTCTTTTACTATATTTACTGGTAAAATGGTGTTTATGCAAGAAAATACGATCGCTGTATTTTTTTGTATATATATAGGTATGCTACTTACACATTTGTAAGTCATATCAGTCCAAAAATCGAAAAAAAAATTAAAAATACCGATCGGTTATCTTACCTTCCATGTCCCTAATCCAAATTGAGGGAATTTCTGTCCGTTATTGAACGTAACAAAAGAAACTTTTTCAGCCATCACTTCAACAAACTTCTAGATTTACAGTGTCGAAGAACGTTTGCAACACGACCAAGGACTCGCAGCCGACTAAACGCAGAATCGCGCTCTCACATAAATATAGACCTCGTGAGCCTGCTCAAATTGCGCGACTGCTAATCGTATATAATTTCCAAAAACTAACTGGTGGAAATATTTCGACCAAGTTTCATCAAAGCTTTTCATTGAAGCTGCATAGGAACGTATGACACCAATAATAACTGGCCAACGCAAGAACTTATGTGAAGGAAGTTAAATTCTGCCGAGATTCGGCGGGCTAGGAGTGGAATTTTCCACTGCTAGCGGAATATATCGAGCCATTTCCTGATTGAATACTTACATTAGTACCTATACACCCATTACAATTTTTAAGAGCATGTCAACATAGGCGATTATTAGTACATCCGTATATGAACTGTGCTTGATACGTATAAATTAATGAATTTAAAAGTTAATAAATGTTGTTTTAGATAACGGCTGGTTACATTAAAGGGCGTTACGATATTCTTTTGCCTGCTCACAGTATTGATTTCTAAGGTGACTGTTACGCACAAACAATTCGTAAAGTGTGAGTTGCTCATCAAAATAATTTTAAATCCTACAGCCGCAACATTTGATATTTAACCTACTATCGACAAAATTAAAAATATATTAGCTTTGCAGACAGGAGAAGTTTACTTTTGCCAAATATATCAATTCTATGTATAATACCTATATTAAGGAACTAGAAAAATTTGTAATTACAAAAAGTATTATATGTACTACTACTTACATACTATATTTCTACTACTATAATATTTCTTAACAATAAATAGATTTCATAAATAACATTGCATGACTTTTGACATAACATTTAACATATAAGGCAGGTAACTAGTTTAAACATTATAATCAAAATTAATATCCCTGCATTTTACTTATGAAGCTAAAATCTTTTGGGTTATGAGATAACTTTATAATCGGTAGAACTCCATGTTGCATACAGTGGCCTCACTGGCGGACTAACGGAAGGGGGCGGGGCAATTTTTAGCTTAAGGAATTTAATATCTAAATTAAAATGCGGTAAATAAACTCAAAGCGTTAGTATTAAAAAAATCTTCAATTAAATAGTAATATTTATAGGAAAATCTACAACGGACCCTATCATTTAAGCAGACATCTTGGCCGGCAATATTTCTGTCAACTAATTCATTAGTTTTGCAAGTTATTGTGTATGAAATTAAAAAAAAATAAAGGTGGGAACACTGCTGTGCTAACGTTGTTAGTGCGGGAATCTTGAAATCTTCTGAGGGTATGACTGGTTTGAGAGGCAGTCTAACAGCACAGTGATTTAGCGATTTCATGTTTCCAATCGTTTATATTTAGTAGCAAAGTGATAGTGTAACAAAGTGTAATACAAGTAGTTTATGCACCGCTGGTTGGTTCCTATTCTCC
The DNA here is from genome assembly GCA_025024175.1 of Rhyzopertha dominica. Lineage (NCBI taxonomy): Eukaryota > Metazoa > Arthropoda > Insecta > Coleoptera > Bostrichidae > Rhyzopertha > Rhyzopertha dominica. The sequence goes on from QCXZ01000137.1 coordinate 25,457,304, forward strand.
GTATTAAGCTAAAATCAAAATGCCGTCATTTAAATCTGAACCGTCTGCCTTACTTGACGGAGATGTATGGTTACCGGGTTTAATATTAGCTAATATCGGCTTTAGTAAAGATAATGGTAATGGGCACCAGCCGTACGACTTTGTGTTTTTATCGAATCCCTAGGTTAGTCATAGTATGAGACGCAAAGTTCCTACACTTTTTTTTGAGAAATGCTGTCATTGATTTAAACACCGACAAAAGTTACTATTTTGACGTTTCGATTACTTTTGCAATCTATTTTGAAGAAGCTCCAAGGAAAATGTTTGATGCATGCAGTTCAAACAATTTTTTAAGTAAACACCAAGCACCAGAGGAGCGAGACATCATAGAAACAGTACTACAATATAATAAAATATAAATGATCAAAACAACCTACAATCAAGTCTGTGTGGCGTTTCTAATCGGTTTAGATTATATCAGGTTGGCATATTGTTTCAACGATGCTCGCTTCCTAGGTGGTTTCTTTATTTACTTTAAAAACTTGTTTGCACTGTTTGTTTCAAACATTTTTTGGAGCTTCTTTGACAAATATTGCTGAAGTGATCTAAACGACACAATAGGACTTTTTGTCCGTTTTTAAATCAGTGACAGGCTGACAGGGTTTCTCCGAATATATACCTTCTATATTCTACTACACTATACTCCGATCACCGAACAGATGTAATAATCACGATGCGTGTTCTTCACGTAATTTTTAAACTATAATCACATAGACGTCATGTCTGTGGGGAAGCTAAACATTATTATTATTAAAATTAAGAATTGAGGGAAAATTGTAATATGAAAGATGTTTCCCAAAAATATATTTTACGCACAACTTCACTTCTCGAAAATCAAAGTGAATTAATTTCAACAACATATGTGTCTTTTGATATTTGTTAGAAATAGCGGCCGCACAATTGGGGATGGAGTTTATCAACTTACCTTTGTATTAAGATAGCAGGCTGCGCTGTACCAAGACAAAATGACTTTAACGTGTTTTGTGTAATTTATGTTATCCTTGCAATTTAAATTAAAAAAAACATTTTGAAACGAAGAATTGATTGATGGAGAAATGATAGGGCATAGTTGTTGTTTATGGAAGATTCAAGGGTGTCATGAGGTAGACAGCTTTTTTGAACAATTAATCTCAAAGTTTTGTAAGTAGCTAAACACATTTTGTCTAATTGAATTTAGTTCATAAATAAACTTATAGAAAAGCCCTGACGAAGGCTGGAAATACATCCAAAAGCTTGGCAAAACAACAAAGAGTACACTTGTTTTAAGATACCATTAGGTTGAAATCTCCCGACTCTGAAACTTTTATTTTTTTGATATATAGGTAGGCAAAGCCAGTTATATACTGTCTACATTAGACCTAAACTACACTGATGACCTGTAATAATAGCGAAATAGATCTACATGTAGTTGGATGCCGTCCAGACAGCAGAGCATACCTAGATATGCATTTTTAACTTATATATTTATCTGTCAACACAAATATCACTGGAATTAGTTTGAATATTGGAAGTTAGTTCTTGATCTTTTTCCTTTTGATGTGTCAGAAGAGGTTCTTTAGCGATTTTGAAAATTGTGCTAGACTCTCAACTTTTTCTTCAATACTAAGAATCACCGACAAATTTTATTATAATAGAATATTCTAGATGGCTTCCAGCTACAGAAGATTCTTTCTATCCTTCATACCTTTTGATGGAAGTAATGTTACCCCCACTGTCTAAAAGTAGCTGATATCCTTCGAAAAGTACATCCCGTGTATTTCTCTGGATTTGGAAGTTGAAGAAATATTACTATTTTCTTAGGATTGCTTCCAAACGTGTTTTTTTCTACAGAAAATATTGTGCATCTTTTTTGTTCTTGATGGACATAACGCAACATATCTTCTGTATAAGTCTAAGGCTGCGATAACCCCATCATCGACACGGTAAACACACGTTTTTTTATGTTTTCGCCTTCGGAATATAAAATAGTGTTTTAAAGACAACGTACACATAACTAATTACTGTTATACCTTAATCATTAGATAGATATAGATATAGACTAACACCATTAATTTAAAAAAACAGGATACCAGTTTGTGGTATCCTCCAATTTTGACATCTTTTTTGACAGTTTAACCACGGAATACTTACTCCAAACAGAACTTCAGAACAGAATTTCTTTGACATACCCTCTCGCTAAAGCAGACCAATAAAATTTTTTATTCAACATTGTTAGTTCTAACACGTTTATAATGCTGTTTAGATTTTGAACCACTTCTTCAATAGCGTCAACACATTTTTTCATTTTTGCTTTCGTTGATTTATTTAGAGAATCTGATGAACTAACAACAAACACGCCACTTTTTATACTAACAGCCGTAAAATGCAATTAAGAGTAAGTAAGAGTTCAGTATTTTAATGAAAATGTAGTAGAACCATGACAAATGCGTTTAACAAGAGACAAGCAGATAAACACGCACATAAGTATGTGTGTCTTGGAATTAGTTTACAAGTTTTGTCAGACGAAGTCTGTATACTACGTAAATTAAAAAAAATCGTTGAAACCGTGTAAGAATTGAAGCGATAGAAGTTGGCGTTTTGGATTCTACATTTAGAAACATTGTCTGCTTTGAGTTTCAAATTTCGTACATAACAAAATTTAATAATCGAAAAAATAGGTAATCAAAATTTTCTTTTCAGTATCTGTTTTCTGGTGAACGTTTTCTTTGTCTAAGTGGTACTGTTAATCATCATTACTGTCTTTATTGGCATGATTGCAATGCGATCTGTTTCATGACACAGGAAATTAAAAAAAATCGGGCAGATATTTTTGGGGGTCGTGTTTTTGGACCTTTTTTGCGTACACCTGGCAATCTAATGAAAAAAAGGTTTATTACAAAATACTGTTGGCCCTGTATTGAGCAGAATTACAGAAAATGACCACCATTACAGAGTTAATCTTCCAACAGGATGGAGCTTTTTCACGTTAGGCGTTACCCGTGAGGCAATTTTTGAATCAAAGGATCGTGGATCGAGGAATCGAATGCCCCGCAAAATCAGCGGACTCTATTGGACTTCTTATTGGGTCATTTATAGAATAAAATTTACGTTACCCAATGTAAGTCTTTGCGTGATTAAATCCAGTGATTTTTCAGAAGTTTTTTGATGGTCATTTTAAGCATTTAATAAAGTAAATGAGATTTAATTTTTAAAACGTAATTTCTTTTTAAATCTTCAAGATAAAATCCTATTTAACTCCTGCTCCAAATAAAAAAAGAAAATAAGTACATGCTGTCCCTCTTTAGGGGTTGAAGTGGCACGAACGCGAAGTACACACTTAAGTGTCCTTAAATATAAAATTGACTCATTCGATCGTGTTTTTCTTTATAAATTGAATCAGTGTCAAAAACTTACGAGACTTGTTTTCAGTGGACCACTTGGTGGTTAGGTTATAAGGTGACACCGTATATAAATAATGTCTAAAGATTTGCGCGGCTTAGAAACTGCAAAAAATAATAGATACTTTTATTTAAAAAAGTTTATGATATTATGTTGAAGATACCTACAATACTTCCATCTTCCATGCAGAGATATATTATTAGAAGCATTTGTTTATATTGCATAATATATTGATAGCATATTATTCATGTTTAGCTGACCTTTTAATCAAGGGATAACCCTATGTAAAAAAGCAAAGATGATTTCATTTAAAAACATAATTTTGTTCGCCAAATCCAAGCACTTCATATCATGAGTTTAATCAGATGGGGTTTAGCAAAAAATACATTTAATAGAAAACAAAGGGTTAGCATATGTGGTGAGGGTTAATATTGCTATAACAGAGATAAATTTATTCAAAATTAAATCTCTATTCAACAAATAGCCGCTCCGAATTTAAAACTTATAAATTGGCAATTTTTTTAACGTACGTACTCATAATAATGCTTCTTTAAACACTCGACTAGCACATATTGTTTTATACGTTCTATATAAACGCTTAGATAGCATCACTATAAGTTGCTTGTGGTATCAAACATAACAATGACGTATAGTAAGGAAGCCGCCAAATCTTATTTATACGAGAAAAAATAGATATAGGTCGGATACGAGTTGAGCTATCGCAGGAATAAGTTAAAATAAAAAGTAACTACAAAATATTTTGCATGACGAATAAGTTTTTTCTCATTACATATATTTTACTTCAAACAAATATTTAATTTAGGTTGGAGTAGACTTAARATGCAAACCAAATCTCATGTTTAATTGTTCAAGTAGTATGTTTGGGTCCAACTACAACAATTTCAAAATAAGCAAACGCTGGACAATGGGTAATAATTATAAGAACAATTGTTCCAAAATCGACTTTAGAGGTACTGTGGGAATCGGAAACGGTGGCGTGCCCACAAATTTAACTGGGAGGTTGATTACTACTACACGTCTAGGGGGAGATAAAAATTGTATTTTAATAATTTAATAAAACGCTAAGTTAAACATATTATTTGTAAAATACAAACTGCAGCATAAAAAATTAATATTAATAATTTAACAAGTTTTTTTCTTCTTCTTCATGGGTCTGGGAGTAAGTAAATTAAATATAGATTTAATTTTGATGTAATTATATCAACAATTTGTAGACGCACTAATAATTGTATTTCAAATAGGAATTAAAGGCTATATCGTCTCGCAAATATTCGTAAAATTTCTCTGTAGCTCATCGAAATAAAGTATAAACTGCATCTCATCTGTAATCGTTTAGTAAGATAAATTTCCGAAACGTGTATGGAGGAAACGTACGAGGCAACTTTTATGGCTTACTGCATTCGTGACACATTATTGCAACAGAACAGGCAAAATTTCCGATGCATTATAGTTACTTCACTGTCCTTGAGCAGTATCATGGACAACAATTTCTAATTTCGTATATAAATAATTACTATATGATTTTGACCAATAAATATATTGAGTCATACTTTATAGATTGTGGAACCAGATTTCTATGGGGCAGATGTTACTTACTGGATTACTTATTTCACACAAAAAAAACACTGTAGATTGCCATGCAAATGTAAGTGATACTGTTATAATTTGTAGCAGTGTAGAGTGTAGAGTCTAGAGGTAGCAGCAAAAACAAATCGATGAATGGGTAAGAATATAGTAATTTTTAACCGTGAACGTTGTAAAATTTTTAATTGGCCTGCTCTAGCTTCCACCTTGGCTAAATGGTAATATCCAAGTATCTATAACTTTATTTAGGGGTGTACTTCCCGCTACTGGAAAATGTAAACGTTCCTATATGGACTTACAAGATATAATGTGTAAATACTTAAAACATTTTGTACGCTACGTGCAGGATTACTTATCTAAGAAACCAACAATTTCCTGGGCCTTGGATCGGAAGCAGGAGCGCTGGCTTTTAGAAAACCCCGTGGGTGCTTATGTTAACATAATCGTGAAAATCGTATCTTTGAATCTATCCAATAGAACTTAGTAGGTACACATGCAATAGGACAGAAATATGTATGATATAAATAGAAATATACATAGGAGGGAAAAATAGATAAGTACAAAAATGGTAGATTTGTTCTAGTCCCTTTGTTGATACCGGCATTATTAAGTCATCAACATAACAGATGCAACATAGAATTATTAAAATATCATTTATTGCGAAAAAATAAAAAATTTCGTCGTGGGTGTTCCGCATCCACAATATACCTCTCGTGGGTGGGTGCTGGAGTCCCCGAGCACCCATGGAGTCGGAGCTCCTAATCGGAAGAGACACCTATCAAGTACCCTGCGCGACGTCCCGTTTTAATCTCGCTGGACTTTTCCTCTAGGGCTACATTAAGTATATAACATGGTATATGAAACTTCTATAGCCAAACAAAGGAAGTGTTGGGGAGAGAGATGACGACCTGCTGTGTCTTCGTGCAGCAAGAACATGATCTTAGAACGGGTACATACCTTTGCGATTCGATAATTCGACGGGATAAGAATTTATGTAAGTACCGAGGCGGACTGAGCTATTATAACTTTATTATTTTTGCATTATCTTTAATAAAAAATACACTGACCGGCAAAAAAAACCGGCCACCCCGATATGTTTGTGAAACGCACTTAAATATTCACCAGTTCAACTTAACAATGATGTTGGGTTGAAGAATCATTATTGTTGATATGAAACGCAAAGTTTGGGACAGACAAAAGACAAATAATACAAATTTAGGTAATTTAATTGATGACAATAACGGAAACACAACAATTACTTTTTTCTTATGCGTAAAAAAATAGTGATACTTTTTTTAAATCGAATTCCTGCCTACTGTCAGTACCGTGTATGTCCTCCTCGAGCCTGAATTACAGCATTTAACCTTCGGGGCATTGAGTTGATCAAATCTGTTAAGCACATTTGAGGAATTCCTTCAAATTCTTCTTGAAGGGCCAAGCGTAGCTCTTGAAGAGTCTCAGGCATGGCTGGACGTCCACGAATACGCCTCTGAAGCTGGTCCCAAAGGTGCTCTATAGGATTAAGGTCTGGGCTGCATGCTGGCCAATGAAGTCTACGAATGCCAACCTCATCCAGATATTCAGTTACCACTCGCGCAGTGTGTGGTCTGGCGTTGTCATGCATTAAAACAAAGCCATCTCCAACAAAATGCGAAAATGGGACAACAGCTTCTTGAAGAATATCTTCCACATATCTCTGAGCGTTCAAAGCACCATTTTCTACAAATAAGAGGTCGGTATGTGCCTCCGTAGAAATACCTGCCCACACCATTACAGAACCGCCGTTAAAGGATAGTCGTTCAGAGATCATGCAGTCAAAATATCGTTCACCTCGTCTTCTCCACACCCTTTCTCGACCATCAGGCGATCGCAGACAAAAACGTGACTCATCTGTAAAAAGAACTTCACTCCATTGCTGAAGGTTCCAATCTGCATGTAACTGTGCAAACTGCAGACGTGCCCTTCGGTGCCTAGGCAGCAGTTGTGGCCCAGTGGCAGGCCTTCGCGAATTTAAGCCCCTTTCCACAAGCCTTCGCCTAATCGTTCTCTCACTTATTTGAATTCCTCGCACTGTTAGAAGACGATGTTGAAGCTGAACTGCTGTTGATCTGCGATCCCTCAGTGTGTTGAGCACAAGAAAACGATCATCAACGAGAGTTGTCACCCTTTTCCTTCCGGATCCTGCTCGCCTCTCGCATGTGCCAGTCTCCAAGTACCGATTCCATGCATCCTGAACTGTAGTACGGGGTATTTCCAGTGTACGAGACACATACCGCTGACTACGACCATCCTCAATCAAAGCAACAATCTTGGAAACGTCCGCAACAGTTAACGACATTGTTATCACTTGAAAACTTGGATTAACTGTCAAACTCGATTCCAAAACAATTGCAGATAAGTCTACTTGCCTTTTAGTAAGAGCAAATGACAAGAAAATATTCCCTTTGATTTCCACAAACATGTCGATCTTATTAAAACGAAAATTTCGGTTGCTCAAATTAAAATTAGACATAGGTAGGAGTGTAACAAGCATTTGAAATTGTTAATAGCGAAGAAAAACCACATCAGTTCTCGATTTAAGATATAAATTGTGCAGATATAGGGATATATCGGGGTGGCCGGTTTTTTTTGCCGGTCAGTGTACATAAATAGCAGTCTTTTGGTATGGACAAAAAATGATGCAAGTAGGAAAAAGCTTATATTTTCGTTTACTGGTTTACAGCTCGATTGACCAGAACTTGCAGCTGAAATTTATAGGTAATAAGATGCCTAGAAGAAAGAATGGGAGAGTGTTCGGGTGAAGACAGATGGAAGGCACTGAGAGGTGTTATCGAGAGCCCGGATTAGCTAGTTTAATCTTAGCTTTAAGAAATATTTTATTATTGAAATTTGAAATTATCGACTTTTGAAGAAAGGAACGATTTAATTGCAATAAAAGACAAGGTAAAAATATTTTCAAAACTTACTGAAGTGTAAAATAATAGCATCAATAATAATAAATACACATAAATATTTTATGCATTATATGCATAACACAGGAAAAAACATATTTTCATAACTCACCCTCTGACATATCGCTACCATTACTATCACTCTTACTTTCATCGCCTTGCAAACTAATTATGAAGCTAGCGATGACGACGTTCAATAGGGATTCGTGTTCAATGAATAATTTTTCCACTTTCTGGGAATGCCGATATCTTTTTGTCTATTCATCAGCAGAGAACTTCGAAAAGAATTGATCGCACAGTTTCTCGCATAAGATTGGAACCTAGACTTGTACAATAGGGTAGATGACTAATTTTTAACGGTCTTATTACACCGTTATTGTCTTCAATATTCATAAGAATGTGAAAATATTTTGTCTCAAAATTGTTATATATGTTATAAGATTAATGAGGTCATAAATCGCATTGAAAAGTGGTAGATTATATTAGTATAATAATAGTTCTGGCAACTGCGCATCGAAATCAATTATTAAGTGATGAGAGATATAGCAATAGGGTATGGTGATGTCACAGCACGTTTCATAGTAACGTCATAGGACATAGGATTAGTTTATAATCAATAAAATTGAGAAAAACAATCTCTTAGGTCTTGAACGTATACTAGCTGTCAGGTAAGTATAAAAATTTGTTTACCCCTGCATCTAGCCTTGACACTACCTGTTATATGTAAAGTCCCTAGATGGATAAAGTAAAATATAAAGGAGATGGAAGATGACACCAAACTATCAAACCTGACCTTAAGGATTAGAGAACTGGCAAATATCAGGCTCTGATGCAGTGTTGTTTGGCTCTTCCCTAGGTAATTGGCATCGCCTTTTATGCATCAGAACTTTATATCTGACAGTTTTATAATTATTATATTAATTTGCTTGGTTTGGTTCCTTCTCCCATATCTTGTTAATATTTTGCCCTAAAATGGCAAATTACTGCGGTACTTTATCTATCTAGGGACTTTACACTTTAGTAATATGAAGAAACTACATAACATTGGATAGCAAAGTTAGTTACTGATACTCAGTGGGTATCCAGAAAATGCTTTTGGGAGGAGCAAACAAGGACTAGCTAATTCGAGACTGTGGTGGAAACATACACCATGCAATCTTCATCAAACGAATTTTCATACTGTTCCTAGTAAGTTTCTTTTTTTGAGAGGATATTATCTCAGCAGTTTATTGAATTTCTTTTTGTTGCCTTCTTTAAGGATCTGGAAAGTAACCATACATAGCGCACATCTAAAGTCTCCAAAATCGTCGCAGTGACTCCTGATCATTAAAATTTTAAATAGCAAGGAGACTAATGCTATACACTGATCTCTAAATAACTAGATGTCGTATAAGTCATTCAAAACTGTAATAGGTATAAAGTCACTAGATAGATAAAGTACCTCAATTTAGGGATGGGCACCCGGCAAAAAAACATCGATGCTGACATCGCCGACTATCATCGTTGTTAGTAAAATCATCGAAACAAATACATCGATGTTTGGAAACATCGTTAATTTTTTTAATGGCTAAAATGAATACGTTCAGTCTAATTATTTGGATGTTATTACTGTTTTTCTGAAAATAGGGGAGCACGATCAAGTACATGCCAATATAATTATGTTAATTTCCAGATTGTTATGAATGGGGACAAATTGATTAATTTGTTATAGAAAAATAATTCTTTTTGTTTTCAGTCTTTTGTATGAGCTTTTAGCAAGGTTTTGTCCAAACACTATGCAATAGACACTTGCACTTTCACATTTAATATTATAAATATGAAGGTACAAAAATTTGGAATATCGGGGAATCACCTGTTCCTGTTAGTAGTTAGTCCAGCAGGATAACAAAAGACGCAAGTAAATACTGAAAATGCGCGGAAGGATGCGAGAGGGATTATTCGATTACTCGAGCCCATCACTACACTAGCCGAATTATTAGAAATATCATTAGAAGAGTTCACTGGAAATTTCGTATTTGATCATTTGATCTTTGTCGATGTTTCGATGTATTGTAGTAACATCGATGTTGGTACAAAAACATCGTAAGTAGAACATCGATGTTAAAAACATCGATGTTCGAAGATCATCGATGTTGATTGCCCATCCCTACCGCAATTCATTGTCCATATTTTTGCACTAAAATGGCGGATGGAACCAAAACCATAGAAACCAAATAGATTTGATCCCGTCTTCTATATAAACATTTAAATTTACCGCTGCTATTTTGCACTTAAATGGTGGACAATTGCGATACTTTATCTATCTAGTGACTTTAGATAAGTAGAAACTCGTGCGCCACCATGCCGCTGGTACTCGTACTATCAATTTAACGGCGCGTTCAAATGTTAAGTTAGATCCTTAACTGTAGGGAGCGTGCTCGCGCCCGCGCAACTGCAAATATGAATAGATATCATGTATGTATAAACGTCAACTATCGCGTAGTACCAAACGAGCGCTAAGCCATCCTGAAAACATCTTGTTAACCTGTTACTGTTATTCATGCTACACGTGCTTGGGTATTAGACGCAGGGTTGGAATCTATTAAGAAATTCCAAGCGAAAGTGGTGACAATGTTTTTTGTTTAAGCTGTAGCCGACAGACGAATGCCCCACCCTACATTTTGTTCTTCTGCGCAACCATCTCTCGCGGGTCAAGTCGTTTTATACTAGATGTACCTATATACATACTACAGAATACATACCACAGCATCTATTTACTTTTTTCTATTGATGACATTAATCCAACGTTGTTTTCGTTCAGTTTCCCAAGCGTATCCAGTAAAAGCGTATGCATTTGCTGCCATACGAATTCTCAGTATTATACAGTCCACAACACAATTTCTTTGAGATTTAGGCATTTTTCAATGTATTACACACTTCCCACACAATATTAATGCAAATGTAAATCGATGAAATTCGTGGCTGTCAAGCTGTGTATACCTCAATCTTGCGTTATTTCACCACCAGTAGCGCTACTAGTCAACCTGCACGCTCCCTATATAATAATGGTTATGAGTAAACGTAACATTTAGTTTGTACGGCACACGTTTTTCACTCAAAGACCACAACGATCATCTTTTGGAAATCTGCAGACAGGTGAGTTGTATTGACTGCATACAATTACTATAAAGATAAGAAACACAAGTGGAATGAGAGATGCTTCGATGCAGTAGATCTTTTTTTACAAAATTTGCAATGCACCATACTTAAGTTATTAATCGCCGTGGGTGCTGAATATGCCATCCAGTAACAAAAACTAATACCACGTACTTTGCTACTTATTGAGAGAGGTGTATAATTTTAATGCGGACTTTTATAAAGGTTCACGATTTTAACCGTCAATCATTAACGTCATATTTATCGCAGAAAATTTTAGTACAAGGACCGGCAGCTAGAAGTGCTAAGGTGGCTTAAATCTATCACAAATAATTTACATGCATTTTAGTATGTAAGCGACATCCAGTTATTTAGAGATCAGTGATGCTATATCTCATTTGACAGCCTCTTTTGTAGCAATATGCACGCTTTAAGACATTAGACAATTGATTAGTGTTCTAAGATTGCCTTCTTGAAATTGGAGAAATCAAATTACGTGTTCTGTTGTCTTTAACCAAGCTTTTGATTTTAATTGGAAGTCATCATCAGGGCTGCTACAAGTTACAGCATACTTTAAAAGTAAAAAATACAAAATGTGTAAATCTTGCAAAAGTTGAGGATAAATAAAAAAGCAAACTTATTTAAGTAATGCTTCATGTATCCAACCATCAAATGGATCCAAACTTTATAAATTATATAATTGTACCAGTGACCAATTAAAATTCAAAATATAAAAAATGTTCCAAAAAATTTGCCAGGCTTTGTTCATTTGCACCTGTAATTTTTTTATAATATATTTATTTTCAATTAAAATTGAATCGACTTGCCTATTGCATTGAAACCATAACATGCAATCATGTGGTGCTGCACCATCCACGACCGTAATGGCAATTAAAAGTGAAATACCTTATACTTCTCTCCATTTCCCGGTATTCAAACAAGAACTGGTCTAAAAACTTCCTGTTTCTATGTCTAACCTTTATATGGCTAAACAAATTCAACAAAGCACTAAGAAATATATCTTAAGATTCTACTCATAATAAGTAAAATTTCATCGGAAATAAGCATCGACACAGTGTTTCCTTGCAGTGCTATCATATATGAATAAATAATCAAATATTACACAACTATTATGGGTACCACACTAATGGTTTATTAGATAAACAAATTACACATTAGGCACATAATGGTGTGAAGTACTATAGTGGAGGAATGTTCTCTTTCAGTACTCATCTTTCTCAAATGGATGATGTGGATGGCCCAAACCCCTAAAATAATCAATATCAATTAGAAACATAAACATAAATATTAACATAATAAAACTTACGCGGTCATAGGACAAAATCTTCCATTACAGTCAAAGCTATCTAATGTTGCCATATCACCATTAGACAATTCAAAATCAAAGATTTCAAAATTCTCCTTTATCCTGGATTTTGTGACAGATTTTGGTATAGTAATAACTCCTCGCTGAACTTGGTACCTCAACACTACTTGTGCTGTAGATTTCCCATATTTAGAGGCTAGCTCCTTCAATTTGGGATCTTCCAGTAAAAGAGGATCATCGGGCTTAGCCCAGGGTCTGTCAGGAGATCCCAAAGGACTGTATGCAGTGACGGTGATACCTTTTGATTTGCAAAATTCTATCAATCTTTTCTGGTTCAGATATGGATGTGATTCAACCTAAAACATTTAATGTTTAATTTAAGAGTAATTGCAGCTGTTCTGTTATATTTCTCTGATTATATCAAATATTATCTCGTCATTGTAATTATAGTGTACATAACATCGTGAAGTGCTAGCAGCATCATTGATAATATCCACTTATTCACATTTCATTACAGTTACATTTTGCTTAGTCAACAATGATTGCAAGTGGCAGGATTTAAATTCATTTAATTGTTCTTTTTTTTGGCACATTATATATAGTACCCGAAATTGGAGAAGGTAATTAAAGGGATTCTACGCTTATTTTCAAAACTCAAATAAGGCATTTTTCCTCCCTTGTGCTAAGCTTGCCATACACAGGAAGAGTGTCACACCTCACACTTGATATTTAATGAACTCAGGCCTGTAGCCTTTCCTCCCTTAAGGAAGGGAAAGTGTGGTAGTTGATATTTAATGAGCTTGAGTAGGCCTGGTAAGCTTGCCATGAAACGAACAAGTCTGCATTGATATCTAATCGTAATATTGACAAAAATCTGAAGTAAGAAGGTATATACAAATCTGTGCTCTACAGTCTGCATTTTTATATTATATATTTATACATATTAAATGACTTCTAGTTTACTGTGTTTGTGACTGTGTTTTTCTTTTTATTCAAGAGGAACGGAGGTGCTGTTTTCCATGTATTAAAAGAACATTGGTCTTTGTAGCCAGCCTAAAACACTTCTGAGTTACTATTAAACAAATGTTAGCTGTGTATAGTTAATATCGTAAATTTGCTCAAACCAGAACAGCACACTAAATTTAAGGTGCTAGAATTATAGCGTTGTTTCATTGCAAGAATTATTTTAACTCAAAGGAATAATCATGTTTTTTTTTTATTCTAAAGAGTTTATAAACTGCTCACCTCAAAAATGCATAAAATATTACAACTAACCAACTGTGAAACAGGATAAATTACTTGAACTTACTTCATTTTTAAAAAATATTGCTTGTTTGTAAAAATTAAAAAAAAACTGAAAATAGTAGGGTACTTAATTTTAAAAAAAGAAAAACGGGTAGATGCACTACTTAGAATAAACTACATTTACTTTCAATGAAAGTGGAAGTCATTGTGAAAGGTAACAATATTTTTGAAATTTTTAAAATATAGTGTGTAAAGTATGGAGCAATATCCCCTTATTCAAATAATACAAATAGCTCAGTTTTATATTTATTTGAATTTGAGTTGGTGCCATGAATACCTAGTACTTATTTTAGCTTTCACATATGAATTAATTAAATTGTACTCTCTAAACAGGGGCATTTATTAATTTTTCTAATGCTTAAATCTTAGTACACCATCTCCAAGACAATCAAGTCAGATGCTAATTGACTACTATTAGCTTTATTTCATATATAATATACTGTATATTAATCCTTCTGAATTATCGCATAAAGAATGACCTAGGTACTTGTATTTATTTTTTTTACATAGGTATCTGCTCAAGTTTGGCTTTCATAGAAGACAGCATGCAGCCAAAAATATATTTTAAATATAATATGGTATAGCAAACATCTTGTAATAGAAGAGCTATGTTAGTTAATAACCTTATCAAACATTACCTACATATTGCCTTTATCAGTTTTCAATAAGTGAAGTAGTATCAAAATAAGTACTTCACTTTTCAATTAAGGGAATAACAAGATAAGTGAACTGGATCACCCTCTTTACAACCACTAACCTGATTATTAACTGGCTTAATAGTGGCAATATCCAAAATTCTTTCAATCTGCCTCTTGTTAAAATTTGACAAACCAATTGACCTTACAAGACCTTTCTTAACCACTTCTTCTAAGGCTTTCCATGTGTCAACATAGTCCACTTCGCTAAAAATTATTTTTCCTCGTTCATCTTGTGGGAATAAGGCACCACCTTCCTGAAATATAAATACTTATCATAATTAAAGTTGTGTAATCTAAAATTAAAGTGTCTAGTTATATTAAATAATTGTATTTATCTAGAACAGTTAAAAGTTTAAATTGATATGCATATTATCTTATCAGGTCCAAATTCTTCCATTTGCTACTTCAGTTTTGAGCATTAAAAATAATATGTGAATACTGTTGCATAATTTTGAACACATTCAGTAATACTGTCAATTAAAACTTCTGGCATACCTACTACAGAATACCATAATCACTAATAAAAGCTAATAATTAGGTACTAAAATTCTAATAGAATTCTTATACCACACTACCACAACACATTTCATAAAAACAAAGATATTTATATTAAAAAGATACCTAAATGTAGGTATAGGTAGGAATACCTACCATCACATTTAAAAAACCAAAAATTATGATTTGTTATTTACTTTAACTCATTCGTTATTTAGACAAATTATGGTTTTATCATACTGTGCACCTATTTTACATATACATATACTTTATCAAACACTAATCACAGTGAAATATGTACTATAAAACTATAATTCAATCATACCTGATATGCCAATGGCCAATGAATTAAATACAAATCCAAATATTTCAATCTTAAGTTGTGTAATGTTTCTTGCAGAGCTTTCTCAACTAGATCGGGACGATGAAAAGTATTCCAAAGTTTGCTAGTTATAAAAAGGTCTTCTCTTTGCACCACACCTTCTGCAATTTTCGCAGCTATTCCTTCTCCAACTTCTTTTTCGTTTCCATACACATAGGCACAATCTATGTGGCGATATCCAATATCAATTGCATCCTTCACAGCTTGAGTTACTTCTCCTGGTTTAGACTATAACGACCAAGTGTTACAACTTACAACTAATTTTAATTTTTAAAGTGGCCTGAATCAAGTACTACCTACCTTCCAGGTACCCAATCCAAAAATTGGGATTTCATAGCCATTATTCAATTTAACCTTCGGCACCTCAACCATCTTTGCTTGCACATACGTAGTAACTGCTGATAATGAAAACTGTTCAAACAGTAATCTAATAGTGTTGTCTGTTCTCGGGTAAGTATTTAATTAACATTCAGCAGCTCTTATCAGAATCAAATTTTAAACTTACCAACTGACAGTAGACGTCACACGCCGCCAAATGACACGTATGGAGCGCAGTGGCGGCTCGTGAGTGGCATAACAAAATTTGAACGAAATCGTTAGGGAAACAAGATCGTTTTGCTCCTAAATAAATAAAACAGTTTTTAACGAAATAGGAGTCAATACTTTCCAAAATATGTATACAACGGTAGAGCCCCTATAAATATGTTTAATTGGTTCATTTTAATTAAAACGAAGTTTATTTAAGTACTTTTAATTGCACACGCTATCAATATAGATCATTGCTTGTTCACATGCTGCTGCCATCTTCTTATATTTTATGTCAATCTTTTCTTCTTTTCTACTACCTGTAGGAGTAGGTTACATTCACACATCGCCCTGATAACAGGACGAAACATCAACACGTCTATTATGCTATATAAATTTATAAATGGCCCTCTTTTAGAAACAGGATGATAGAAGTTTCAAATGTCACCGGTAGATGGCGGTAACTTATAAGTGTAAGATTTTTAAATTTTTTGATTTATTTTATTATCTTATTCTGAGTGAAACATTTATCTATGGTAAACATATAATGATCATGCAATCGGAGGACGTGACATAGGAATGTGTTATATAAACTTTTAATATGCTCTGAACAGTTACAACACGGATAAGGTTATTTTTTTTTTTTGGCCCTGCCTATTTGGCAATTAGCCAGCTCATTAGTATTTTTAATATTGTTTATTGATAATATACTTTTTTACATTATAAATGGACACTCACAACATCCATGCCTTACGCGGGATTCGAACCCGCAGTCTACCTGGCCATAGGCAGTCACGCTTCCGCGCTACCCACTAGACCAGCTAGGCCGGCACGGATAAGGTTAGGTGCYCAATTTTTGAAATGAAGTATCTACCGTTTCACAAGTTTCATTTACCTTWTAAGTGTTGTTGAGTTTGTCATAGTTTTGTTAAATTCGTTGTTTATCATTCGATATGACGAAATTTAAAGTCGTTTAGAGCCGACGAACAAATAAATGTGCGGTAATACATAGTTTAATTGTTGTATACGATAATCATTGTTATTATACGGTAATTTTACACTTATGGCGATAAACTGAACGATTGGTACTTGTAATTTTATAGCTTGAAATGAAAATAAAACCTAATTTTAACCACTAAAAAGGAAATTGTGTCACTTTATGGTGCTTAACTTATTAAAAAATTATATACTTAACATGGACCGCCACCTATCATCCATCCGGTAAAGCTTGCATTCGCCGGAAAATGGGGAGGGTCGTTGGGCATCCTTAGTGGAGGGTATTCGTAGTCTTGTATATTTTGGTTTTGTTTTTCTTTAACGTTTATAGGTTAAAGGATATCATATTAAAGCTTCATGTTTGAATTTATAAAAGATCGAGAAAAATTATCAAGGGACACTTTTTTTACCGTAGTGGAAAAATTTTAAATAAATATCTTATTTGTTACAGATATTGAAGCCAGAGAAGCACAATCCTTTCCTGTAATTTAGCAAGTATAAGTTTTGTCTGATATAATTACGTTTTGGGATCATGGTTTTTTGCAATTACAACCCCTTTTTCAGTCAAACCTCTGTGGATAATTATAGGACTTCAGTTTACAATAGTGAATTGCCAATCATCAAAAAATTTAAATTCCACACGCGCAAATGGCATATGATCACTAACCACAATTGTTGGAATACCAAATCTACAAATTTCTTTGAGTTTCTGTATAATACAGTTTTATATTTTAATTTTGTAATTTCCGGCCACTCTGAGTAATAATCAACCAATATAAGGTAAGTAATTCCTGCCTGTTCAGCTATATCAACACCAACTTTATAAAATGGTAAAACAGGTATTTCATGATCTAATAAGGGTTCTTTAACTTTTGACCTGATGATTTTTTGACATTTTTATAAGTATTTTAATTAAGTATTTTGTAAGCATTTTAAAATTCAAAAAGTTCACTTTTTTTAGTAAGAAACATTAATTTTCTGCTCAGAATTGTCCTAAACCTCAAAAATTATATGACAAGACGAAAGTGAGACCCTACGATGAAATTTTATATAATTTGGACTTGACTCTAGACTTTTTAGAGTATATCTTAAATCGACAATTCCGACGGGGAACTGTTGGTTTTTGACTTTAGTTCTTAACCTTCGATTCGTAATTCCCACCTTCTAGCTGGGTGGCTAATGTTTGTCTGGATGATAAAATCAAGGCTTCTGGCGTAGTAAGTCGGCAATACTTATTTGAACTCTTTGTGTAACAACTTTGTTGCAAATGATTTCAATAGCGCATTGTTACAACCCCCTTTCTTAGGTAAGGCCGGGTAACGCTGCCACCACCCCCACAAGGTGAGGGAACCTTAGCTAAAAACTTCCTGAGAAAATGGACGATTTCCAACGATGTTACTCTTCAGAGACTAATGGGTCGCTGTTAGTGTTTGGGAAAATATTTATGATTTGACTCGAATAATTAAAAAAGCTAACTTTCAATTTATCACTTATATTAGATTTTAAACTAATATTTCACTTTAGCAAGACAAACTATTATAATGATAAATGTTTACACGTAGCAAGTGACTGGTTATAAATAGAAATAATAAACATTCGGAAGCAAGAGTCGATTATTTGAGTTGAGAACGAATGAATTGTGGAAATAAATTATTATTAGACAAAAACTTACCAACTCAAATATTACGTCCTTCTTGGCCCCTCGGTAGTTGACATTTTTAGAAGAACGAAGATAAAAGTGCATGAGAAATCAAATTAACTTAATTTTATTGTACTGTAAATTTTGATGTTAGCGCGACCACGAATGAACCAAGACTCTGCGTTTTCCGGTTGAGAAGTTGTTAGTAACGTGAAATTTTGGAGACGTCGTCAAATCGGTGGACGTCGACCGACCTAGGTACTAAAAACTGCTAGATCTGTCGATTTGGCGTTTCGGCGTCACCGGTGCTATGTCCATCCGCTAATCCGTAAGCATTTCTCAACTTCCTGTTGGTGTTACATCGATAATGAAAAAAATACAAAAAATTGGAATACTCGAGGAGTATAACAGCATTATCACTTCAAGAACTTCTTATCTAGACTAAACACAACATATAGGTATACCAGGAAGGGTTTACTACATGATATAACTAATAATATTAATCTGCAATTTATATTACAATACATAGTATTCGATAAGTTCATCAAAATTCTATATTAAACGGATAATGAGGAGCTCCCTTCAGCTCTGCAGCAGGTACTATCCTTCCATTACAATCGAAAGAGTCCAGGATCTCCATATCTTTAGGATCAAGACAAAAGTTAAACACATCCGCATTTTCAATTAAGCGCTTCTTATTTACAGATTTAGGAATCGGTACAGCGCCATTCTGGACAATGTAGCGCAAAATTACTTGAGCAGTGGTTTTGTTGTGTTTCTTAGCAATTTCCACCAGCCTCGGGTCCTCAAAGGACAGCGTAGGATCATCAGGCTTTGCCCAAGGGCGTGTCGGAGATGCAAACGGACTATAAGCAATGACTTCAATCGAACGTGCCTGGCAGAACTTTATAAGTTTCTTCTGGTTTAGAAGAGGATGGGCTTCTATCTGCAATAATACATATGAATAAGTTATTTTAATTACAAACAGCTAACACACTCAGGTGCAAAATAAACACATCAGATAATTGAAAGAAATGAAGTTCGTGAAGTTTGAAATACAAATTCGCCAAAGATTAGAGAAGAAGCCATTTAAGAGCATATTAGTCAAGAACCTGATCCGTCGCCGATAGTAAGGCTATGATCTAGTCAAGAGCATTTAGGTAATGTGAAATTTGGTGCAATGGACTTTTGTACTCTTTACAGAGAAGTCCAATTCTGCTCACACTCACCATATATTTGAAACCAAGCTTGAAGCCGAAGAGGACAATGATCAGCGGAGTGCATTTTTCTTTTTAGATTTAATTATAGCGCAGGCTCCATAGTAATGGTGTGAGCTGAGATGTAAACCGAGGCTAGTATGTTGGATTCATTTTTATTGGAGCTAGATCGCTGATTGTACGGCATTATACAGTATGAACCAGCAGGATATTTCAGGTTCTGTTCGACTGATTTTTCTGAAATTGTGCATGGGCCTATGAGTAATTAAAATGCATTTTCTGGAATTTTTCAACTTCGTGTCAGCTCTCGTTACCGAGATATGGGCGCAAGTTGCATTTTTTTAAACGGAAAGGGGGTCAAAATTATTCGTTATCGCCAAGTAAGAACAAAAGCTCCAGGTGTCTCCATTTTCCTCGTGACTGGTGATAATTTTCATTCACTTTGTTATTTGCAATCGCAATGCCTCAGTTAAGTGAACATGATCGCATCGAAATTTTGATGATGATTGGTTATGGAGATAGAAGGCGAAGTTATTCAGAAGTAGTTGCACTCTACAATGCAATTCATGAAGATCGTGAACCATTTGCCAGATCAACAGTTACCTATAAAACATTGCAACGTTTTGACGAAACCGGCGGTGTTAAAAATCGTCAAAAACCAGGACGTCCAAAGGTTACTACGAGTGAGGAAAGTGGCTTGAATATCCTTTTAGATGTGCAAGAGAATCACAAGTGTTCCGTACAACAGCGTGGTCTCACTCACCATATTAGCAGAAGATCTGCTCAGAAAGATTTGGAAAAAGAGAAGTTTCATCCATAAAAAATTCACTTATTACAAGAACTGAGCGAATATGATTTCGATCGTAGGATAGAATTTTGCAAAACTGCTACCTATGAACACGATAGATGAAGATAGAAACATTTTAAATTGGATTATGTTTTCTGATGAAACGACTTTGTGCCTCAATGGTAATGTGAATAGACATAATTGCAGATATTGGTCGGTCACAAATTCACATTGGATGGAACAAGTCCATACACAACACCCTCAGAAAGTGAATGTCGGGTGTGGTTTTATCGGTGAACACATTATTGGGTTTTTTTTTCATCGATGGAAATTTGAATTCGGTCAAGTATTTACAGCTCTTGCGCGAACGCATTATACCAGAACTTATTCGCCTGTTCCCTAATCGTGAATATGCTGCGCCTACTTCTGAACAGATGGTTGCAGTCAACGTTCGTGGATATTTGAATGCAATATTTCCAGACAGATGGATTGGTAGGCGGGGAACGATTTTTTTCTTTGGGGGCATCTGAAAAATCGTACAACTCCATCTGATTAGAAAAGAATACAGGAGCGTCATCATTTGCATGCGCGATTTGCACGTCATAACCAGTGTCGCCATCGTTAATAGGGGTCAGTTAATAGGTTACAGTACAATACGCAGCACACAGCAAAATAGAAGGATATACATATTATGCAGACAAAACACTAATAATAAAGAAATACTGAATAAACAGTAAATACGAAACGGGCTAATAAAAACACGCACTCTGACCGTCTACTCCAAACGAAACGCGAACGTTGAATAATAGACAAATGCTAGCACGCCACTGAATGGTATCGTTACCTGGCAACGGTTGGTCTCGCGTGCAAAAAATGGTTTATGCGCATGACGTCACTGATGTTGCCCTGTATTCTTCTCTATTCAGATAAAGTGTACAGTGTTTTTCATCTATAAAAGTGACAGGGCGTCATCAGTGACATCATTGCGCAGTAGCTCTATTTTCGAACAAGGTCAGCTGTTGGAATAATTATCCCATAGGCGTCGAAACCGGTTTACTAGAATACCGGTAAAGCCGCCAAGAAGGCTTGATAGGTGCCAAAGAACATCTCGAAGAGCAACAAAAAGAAGAAACGCCGAAGGAAGGAGAGCTGCGCCATTCACATTTACAAAGTGCTGAAGCAGGTCCACCCCAACACCAATATCTTCTGCAATATATCCAGAAAATATTTTCGACGCGCCACTGGTATCGCGATGAATAGATAGGCAACCAGACTCGCCGCGCATATGACGGTACCACTTGATGACGTCGCTGTCACTTTCTCCCGTGAAAAACGCTGTGCTTATGCTGATTTAAGGAAAAATGGTAATACCTGGCTTTTTTGTCCATTTTAGCGATAAAGCAAATTGTCTTCATTCTTTTTGTTCTTTGTTTTTGAAATCAGGAACAAATATCCTTTTCAACGATGTACCTTTTGACCCCCCTTCCCATTAAAAAAAATGTAACTTGCCCTCACATCTCGGAAACGAGAGCTGACACGGAGTTGAAAAAATTCCAGAAAATGCATTTTAATTACCCATAGGCCCATGCACAATTTTAGAAAAATCGGTCGAACAGAACCTGAAATATCCTGCTGGTTCTATACTTTGTAGCGATTCTGTATACAAGAGCGTGGCGTTCTTTTATTTTAGGGCAATTTTTTTTCCAATGCATGATATAACGAGACCACACGTAGCACACTGCGTATCGTAATGTTTGGATGCAGTTATCAAAAATGAATTGATCAACATGTTTCTTAGATGTAAATTCCATTGAACATGTTTGGGACAGGTTCGTGAATTTGCACTGATAATACTAAATGAGCACTGCTTGGCTGTCAATGAGGATTATGGCAATACTCGGTTACAGAGTACCACTTATAGTCCGAGTCAGAGGTGGTAATATGAAGTATTTTTGCCTTAATGGAAAAAACATCTTCACTCCAGTGATAAGACAAGATTTTACTAAGTTATAATTTTTGCGTTTTGCAAACATGTTGTTAATTTGATTATTGTTCATTAAACGCCTGATTATTATCAGTCTCCTAACCTTTTACAGCCTGAAAGTATGTTATTTAAAATGTTACCATATATTTTTTAACATTACAACAAAAACTTTAAAATTAATCAAAAACTAAAAATATGTACGAGCAACCGGGGTTTATTTTGCACCTGAGTGTATAAGCTTATATCTGCTGACAGCTTTGCAAATTTTTACATATTTGCCCAAACCAAAATTTGCTGTTTCAGAAGCATTCATTCAAGTCATAATATAAGTTTATAAGAAATTAGATCACTTCACATTGGGCAACTAGATCAGAAATCCGTGATTCTGCGTTCTAAAGTAAATGTAGTGTAATCAGAAATATTATGGGAGATTTTATTATAAGTAATATGTAACTGAAATTGATCTTTTGCAGCAGACCAGACTAAACAGAAAATCACATCCAAGGTACTATGGTCATACATAACATTGGAAATGAAAGCTAGAAATAGCGACTTAGCAAACGCGTAGGAGAAAATCATGGATGTATAAAGGAGTGGATGCCGCATCTCATTAACAGAAAGCGCATTGTTGTGAAGCCAACATCTGAATGGCGTGAAGTTACCGCAATAACAAACTTTGTTTTCCACCCGCGGCATTGGCGTGCCGTAATTTGCATTCTTGAGTATGCTTCGGAAACCTAAAAATAATAGATAGGAAAAAAATATTGTATGAATATGATTTATACACACATATAAAACTCGTTTTTTGTTATACACTAGTAAACAATTCATCTTTCAGTAGTAGTGTTGTAAAATATCGGCATAATAAGCAATTTAAATACCGCACGCCTATGAATCTTAACCTTAAATAGTACTTGGGTGTTACATACCTGTGAAATGAAACATTCGGTTAACGTATATCAATCTTTCTGCACATTTGACACTGCCTGATGATCTTATCACTGCTACCGTTAACAATTATATGGAAATCATTCCCTGCGTCTTGCACAATGCACATCATGAAACCAAATAAAAACAAACACGCAAACGCCCAAATGGTGTGTGACCGTGAACATGAAGCTTAGTCATAGGACATACACAAGTTAGTGGTGGTCAACTGGAAGATCCAATGTTTTCTACAAATAAACGCTTAGACTGTGATCACATGTTGGCGTCAGTTTAGAATGTGAAAAGCTGTATCCCCTCTTTTATACATCCATGGATAAAATTTTAATTACAGCAATGAAAGAAGTGTTGGGAAAGATTAGCAGCACTGAGCTGCAGAAAACATTGACTGCATAGTTAAAAAATCGTAGATGTAAGACTAAAGAAAGAAATAAAGGTTGCTGAAATATTATAGATCAGAAAAAAGAACATATTGAAAGAAAATTATATACATAGGTGTGTGTGTGTGTGTGCAATGTATTTAGATATATTTGTTGTAAGAACCTAAGAACCTATAAGAATCTGATAATTACTATGTTTTTGCTATAGCATTTAAAAAATCTAATAACCCTACCAGCCTTACTAATTTTAGCAGTCCAAAATTGATAAAACTTATTTTCTAAGATGCCATAAAATTACTAATTTTTGAACAGAATAATATGTATAATAAATACCTCATTTACAACTGGTTTTATGGTAGCTGATTCTACAACTCTGTCAACTTGCTTACTGTTGAAGTTGGACAAACCAATTGTCTTAGTCAATCCAAGTTGAACACACTCCTCCATTCCTCGCCATGTGTTAACATAATCATAGTCAAGGTATTCAGCATTAGCGAATGGGAAAGAGACATTTAATTCTCCAACCTTTTTTTGTGCAACTGGCCAATGTATTAAGTAAAGGTCTAAATAGTCAAGACCAAAATTCTTTAATGATTGTCTGCAAGTGGGGACCACTTGCTCTTTTTCATGGAAGGTGTTCCATAGTTTTGTAATTATAAATAGTTCATCCCGCCTTACAGTGCCATCACTTATCTTCTCTCTAATTGCTTCTCCGATTTCACATTCATTTGAATATAACATTGCACAATCAAAAAGGCGATAACCAATATCTATTGCTGTTTTGACAGCTTCTCCAACTTCTCCGGGGTTTGCCTACAACAAATACACTACTTGACTATGTGTAGGTAGATAACGAAAAATAATTTACTATTTATAATAAATAATATAATAAATGCCACAATGAGCCCGGTAGCACAAACATGGATCAAAGTTGATCCGAGTTTAATCCGCGGTCGTTGCTATAGTAACATCAATCAGAACACCGGATTCATGACGTTGCTGGGCAATGACCGTGGGCTAAACTCAGATTAACTTTGATCCAAGTTTGTGCAACCGGCCCCATGTGTCTCATGAAACATTAACCATGCGAACTATATCCTTTATGAACAGTTTTCGAATATAAAACTTCTATATTTAGCATGCATTTATTTAATTACCTGATTTTGAAAGCGAGCTTTACGAGCCTTACGTAGAATCTAGAAGATCCAGGTTCAAGCCTCGGCTCTACCAACTTTCTTTTGTAACTTGAGAGCAATGAAAAATACATTTTGTTGTGGTCATTAGGTCCTTTAACATTTAAGAGGTGTTAAATAAAGCTGTTAAATTGTATATAACTGTTGTTGACTGTTAAACTCATGAAATTCACGCAGTACTTCTTTAATAAAGTTTTACTTCACCAACATTTAATGTTATTCACATACTTGCAGAACAAAACTTTCGCACCCCCGGACCGACGTGATTGATCCACAAGAAGATTATGTTTTAGCAAATACCTACTGTAGTATTCAAATGCGCGAAACTTCTCTATATTAATGCATCATTTTAGCAACAACACCGATAGCGCCATTTGTGCTTGAAATGAGACTAACGTGGTTTTAATCGGCTTTTTAGACGATACTAAACACAAATATGACCAACAAAATTCGTATAAAAAATACAAGAATAGCGTTAGGAGTGTAAATAATAACAATTTAGTAATACAGTGAGGCGAAGCCTTGGAGCCTGAAACTACATCGCGTGACGTCACAGTAGTGGCCGATATCGATGTATAAGTACTTAGACAAAAATATGGGGAATAATATTTTGCTGTAAAAAAGGTCCGGTACCTATACCATACACACATGGCATGGGTTCAAAATGACGCCGCTTTTAAGCATGAACGGAGTTCAGTAATCAGTTTCAGTGGCGCGTCTAAGGAACCTATGAAAATTAATGCTTTTTAAAGCAAAAAAAGTAATAATTTTTTTAACCAGCTGATTTCACCCCCCCCTTTCCTCCCCCAGAGTTTAGTAATCCCCCTACAATATTTCTGGGCACGTCACCGATCAGTTTACCGACATAATGCCGATGTGTTATATGTAATATATTTGCCCTTTCACATAACATCGGTTACATGTAACATGTAACTKTAATACAAAGAGAGAAATAAAGAAAAATTTTAATGCATATCTATGCTATGCGCTTCTATCGCAACCAACTGCAGATAGATCTATTTCGCTATCATTATAACTCATCAGATCAGTTTAGGTCTAGCGCATTTTGCCTAGAAACCGATAATATGTACAATAAAAAGAATGTTTATTGTGACAAATAAATAATAGACGAAATTATCCAAACAGTGTAGAGGTAAGCACTGACAAAAAAGGTATGAACTAAATCTATTTTAAAATAACACAGTAGACATTAAAAACTAGCAATTAATGCTGTTATTATTATATAAACTTTTTTTTCTAATAAACTTTTCTACCTTTCTTTTTTAGCATACAACTATTATTTTCATTATTTTGCAGTAAGTATAAAGTATATTAGAAAATATGTTAATGTTTCGTTTGGCTCGCAAAACACAAGTTTCCCTGTTCAGCACATATTAGCTAAAAGCAACTCATAATCTTTATTAACCCCCTTCTGCCATGGTCAGTTTGGTCTCTACCCCTGCCTAATGAGCCCCGACAGGGCGAAACTAGTCGCAGGGTGAGAGCAAGCTGACCAGGGCAGACGATTTATTTTATATTAACCCTGTTAATCATGGCGATACGTTAAAATCTACCATAGTCTAACTTACTTTAAAGCGTTATCATGATTACTGGGTTAACATAAGGGATGGTGTTAAGCTAAAATTGAGAAGAGAAACCAACCCAGTGCCAAGACAATGGCTTGTCGCCACTAAGCCGATCTATGTGTACGAGTCATCGAGGTACGCTAAAGTAAAGCACTCACGTGATTTTGGAAATATACCTGGAAATTTGCACATGATAGTAGTACCCACATACATTAAAACTAAGCTAACTAAAACCAAAATGAGTTAAATACTGCAAATTCCTTGGAATCTTGGCGGAATTTAACGATTCTAAACTTTTACTTATTCTTAGTCATAGAAGACTGCACACTATCATCCGTACGGTTCCGTTCATAGCGCTCGGCTACTAGTGTGACGTCATATAAGTGAAGGGGATACAGTTCCAGTCCCATAAAACTGTCAAGGTTCCGAGTGAGGCCTTCGCGTGAGATTGAAATATATGCACAACCATCTGTCTCAGTTTGGCGGCTCACCTAGTGAGCACCCAGTTTTGGCCGCATTAAAAAAATCCAATATTTGAAATTCGGCACAACTACTTTAACAAAGATAGTGGTACCAGATCACGATTTCTAGGTTGGGTTACGTGTTGGAAATTGTTATGTGGAACACAAAATCGTTCATTTTAGTAGAAGCATTGTGAAGAAAATTATTTTATGAACACTGCCCGTTTTTACCAGTTTTGGCCACCAACGTGTATTTCAAGTGGCCATATACCCAACTAGTTGTGGCCGCAACTTAGAAATATTTCATAATATACCTAACTCTTATTAAAAAAACCTTAAAGTGGACTTAAAGAACTAAAGAAATTATGTATGTATATTTAGTTTCAAAGATACATAATACATAAAATAGAATCTTCAGATACGTAACGAAATTAAAATATATCTCATTTTAGGTGTACTAATAGTATTTTCCCATTTCTGGTACCATAAATATACCCTTGTCGCATTTATCAGCTGGATGGGGTAATATTTCTCTTACTGCATATGGCTCATAGAGAATTTAGTCCCTTTTCCTTTTCTTCTTCTTCGGCTCCCTTTTTTCTGCTATATTATCGACACTAGATGATAATAGTTCACTGGTATCAATAAATAAATTCTAAAATATGTGCATCGCCTTGTCCGATGAATCATCATTTTTAAATTGTAACCACACTTGGTACTTGCTCATCTGAATCTGGATTGCTTCCTTGCTTAAAAAAACCTTAAACTGATGCAGTGCTTCAGGTCATAGATACAAGGTATTAGGGATGGCTGAGATTCGATACATGTAGTGTTTCTTGTTGTTAGTGCTCACGTTCTACCGGATTTTTAAAAGTGCATCTACTGAAGTTAACGTTATTGTTGGAGCAAATTGATCGACACCACACCGTTTGAAACAAATTAAATATTATGGTGCTTCTAGTCTTTTTCAGATATTTACCGATTCCACAATCTGATGAAGCCTCCCGTAAAGAGGTAATAAGCTGCTAATATTTGAAACTTATATAACGTCAACGGATGCGGCAAAATCACCACTAGCATTAAGGCACATTAAGGTGGTAATATTTCCTTTGTCGCTGTTTGCAGACGTTCCATAGCAGTGTTTTCCTATCTAAGCGATGCAAACGGTTTCAACCAAATTCCAGACGCTTTTAGGATTGGTTAGAACTGCAGCGTCAGAGCCAAGCAAATCAAGAGTTTTATGAAACCATTTACTTATTTTTTTTCAGGTATTACACCTGCTCTGGCTTTATTAATGTACTCCGATTGTATCACTGTGAGTTAGGGATGTAGATTCATGAATCGCTTAAAGCATTTGTCTCCAGAAAGCGAATGAGTTCTTTAGGTCCAATTCTATCACTTTTTATCTTACAGGGGCCATTAAACCACCTTTATTAATTGGAAAACCCATTTTGGCTAAGCTCTTCATCCATTTACAAAGCTCTATATACTTTAATTTCTTTACCCAAAACGATTCTGGACACTTTTCCAGTACTCTCAGGACTATCACCAGCAAGTTTATGTCGCTGAACGTGGTGTAATTTACTAGCTCTTAAAACGCCCATTATATTTTTAATATCAGTCAATGTGTTTTGTAAGTTATCTGCAGTATATTTAAAAAAGCTTTTGCGTAGATGAGGTCATGGTTAAAGTGGAAGTTCTTAAAAAAAAGAGGGAATGGTGTATTAATTTTTAAGGGTGCATGTCTAAGGATCTAAGTAGATAGACATCCAAGATAAAATGCTTTGATATTATTAACACGGCTAAAAATGGTATGTTTTATAACCTGCCTTATAGCAGTTTTAGTCACAAGAAATTATAGATTATAG
Organism: Rhyzopertha dominica; assembly: GCA_025024175.1. Lineage (NCBI taxonomy): Eukaryota > Metazoa > Arthropoda > Insecta > Coleoptera > Bostrichidae > Rhyzopertha > Rhyzopertha dominica. The sequence goes on from QCXZ01000137.1 coordinate 25,486,200, forward strand.
ATGGCCACAACTGGTTAGTTTAGGAACCTAGTTTTGGCCAGGAAATGGCCAGAACTGGAAACGATTCACTTATTCTGAATACCAGTTTTGGGCCATTCTGATTTTTGCGGAAATGGAGCTCATTTTTAACAGATTCCTTTAGCTGCAGCATATATTATCATAAAAAATAAAATATCATTCGATTACGTAAAAACCCTGCATGGGATACCTTAATAAACTTACCTGGTTTCCTTAAGGAATAGCGTAAGAAAACGCGAACTGCACTTCACTCGTGTTGTTTGGCGTTAACCATGTTACGCAGAGGTACCATTACCTTACAGTATGACAAATTATATTCGTTATACAGTATAGAACCCTACACCAAAATTTGCATTTCTGCAATGTTAGCGACGTGCTTAATATTTACGTTTATCAATCTATGTGGTCATAACTGGTGAGGTGGTGATAGCTGCGTTTTTTACCCTAGTCAATGAACTCCTTTATGTCATCTAATAAACTTATCCAGCTGCAGTTAGCTTAACTACTTAATAACAACAATGAATGCGCAACAGTATGATCGGACTATTCTCTACACACATACAGCCATTAAACAGCGCACTTAATCAAAGGTTTTAGTCAGTTCAGTAAGATTAGAGCAGAGATCCTGCAAAAAGTGAAACTGACTGAGATAACTTACATAAAAAATCACCTATTTTCACAATATAAAAAAAAAACACTGGACGTTTATAATTAACTGAATGCTTATCTGAAAGATAAAAGATTTAACTAGACCTAAGGGTCTTTTTCAAATAATTAAATGCTTAATATTTTTAGTGAATAATTGCTACCTAATTGCAATTGATCTACCTTTTGTAACGTGAGTTCGATTTCATTTATTTTAATTCTTTAAAAATTGGGCATCCAAAACGATACGAGTTTAAAACCACACGTGTTAATGTTTGTTTTTGCTGCTCGAGGTTGAGTTCTGGTCTCTGATTTACGATTACGGTCATGAGGGGTGTGTTGGACCACTTATGCGTACAAAGGGGCGCTCTTACGTATTTCTAACACATAGCTAGCCAAAACCAATAGAGAAGTTTTAGAACATTAGGTTATTCAGTTTAGCTGTGAATTTTAAACAGTGCAGTGTGTTTTATGTGTACAGGTGTTATAATCTAACAATTGTCAGGATGATTTCAATAACACACGGGCGTAACTAATTGTATATTACAGATTATGTACAAAGATCCACAAGAATTACACACAACCTTTTTCTCTTGACTCTAACAACGTCCTCCTCGTTTTTCGTCTTCTAAAATCTAATCTCACTTAATTAACCACCCACTACATCTCATCCAACCAATTACATTCAAACTTCCAATAACGTTTTTCAGTCATCCCTCCAATAGCATTCAAGCTTACAAAATCACGCCATACACATAAATTTTAGTTCCACTGTCATTCCTTCAACATTCGTAACGCACTTGAACAATTATTAAGTGTCTCTTCACAGCCGTGCACGTCCGCTTGGATACACTTTACTTCTTTAACCAAAAAAACATATGGTCAGCAACTGTAACTAACCCAGCCACCCTTGCTTACCTACCGCACGCATACTTTCTAAATACAAAAATATGTAACACTCGGCCTTTCCTGACATGTTCTCGCCCCGAGAACTAACTAAATACATCTACAATTTGTTTTTATACATCACGTTTTTTTACATTTTTACCTTAGCTATAACTGACGCTTCGAAATCACTTTAACTGCATCGCCGCACTCGCGCACTATTCACCTTAAGCTTAATGAATATAACCACTGGTTACAAAATGTACATTACATTACATTCCATTAGTCTAGATCCAAATTTTCGCGAACTAGCTTTAACCTATCTACAGATATAATGCCCTTGTAAACCCTACTACTCTGTTGTTCACCCTCGATATCTTGAATCAAATACCTATAATTTCCTATATATTTAACAATTTCATAAAGACACTCCTGTACTTTGGTGCCCCATTTAAATTTAACCCTCTTTCGCAGTAGGTCACTAACGGGTCTTGACACCGTAGCGAAACCCCTTATAAACCTCCGAAAGTAATTTGCCACTCCCAAAAATGACCGCACTTTATGGACGTCAGTTGGCACCGGGAAGTAAATAACGGCCCTTAACTTTCTCTTTCCTGGGGCAATGCCCTCTACACTTAACGAAAACCCCAAATATTCAATTTCTTTCATAAAGAAATAGCACTTATCTAGCTTTATAGTTAAATTTGCCGATCTAAACCTATCAAAAACCTCTCTCAATCTAACTAATCCTTCCTCTACACTTCCACAAGGTATAATGAAATCATCTAAAAAAGCCATCGCGACGTCATATCGTAGCGAACCGAGTACATTGTTTACAAGTTTTTGAAATTCACTTGGCGCATTGCATTATCCGAAACTCATCCTCCGGAAGCAATAGACTCCATCGGGTGTAATAAAGGCCGTCTTACCTTTTGACTCTTCTGACATCGGCACCTGGTAATAACCGCTACTAAGATCCAGCGTTGTATAATATTTTTGCCCCCGCAGTCGATCCAGCTGATCGTCGATATTTGGCAATGGATGATGCGTTTTGACTGTTTTCTTATTCAACGCCCTGTAGTCCACACACATACGAACTTCCCCGGTCTTCTTTCGCACTAACAGTACCGGACTCGCGAAAGGAGAATCGCATGGTTCCACAATGTTGGCCTCTAATAACTCGTCAACAATATTTTTAACCTGTTGCCGTTCGCTGTGCGACATACGATACGGTTTATAATAAACTGGTTTATCGTCTGTCAGCTGAATGTTCACATTTCAGTTAAATGAGTACAATCAATTTGCTTCATGTTGCGAGCCACTAAATCTTTGTACTTATTCACCACATCTAACACTTTTTCCGCGTCTTCTCCGATCAAGTCTGTATTCAGTTCATCTAGTCCAACTTCTTTTTCGTTCACTTCGCGACGATATGCGCCCTCGACACAAACTTCACCCCGAGCGAGATTATCATCTTTCTTAATATTTATATCCTTGCCGCTTACATTAAGCACAGGTACAACGGCTTCACCGTCCTGATCAGTTTTAATTACGCATCTAGGTAACACGCCACCAACCATTCGAATTCCACCCTCAATGCAAAGTTCAGAATTTGGCGATTCAGACCACACATTGACATGACCTATATAATTGTTAGGTATCACACAAGCTTTCTTTGCCCAAGGTGGAACCTTCGACGGTCGCTCGCTGGTGGTGTCATTTATATTGCTTATAATTAACTCCATTGGCGTCTTCAAAATCTGCACATGGCTCTGTTCCGTGAATGGATGCCCCTCAAGATAGGTATTTCCTGGGCCTCTCGTGGTACTATATGTACTTTTACCTCAGCCTCCACGTCGTTCACTTTCAGTTTCACATTCGCAGCCCGTAATGGTTTCGTTGTAGCACCTCCATATCCAGTGATTTCTTCCATATCCTGCCAGTCGCACTGCAATCTTAATTTCGACACAGTCGTCTCTAATTGCACACACTTGACTACCTAAGTCTATGTAGCTCTGTACTGGTACTCCGTTTACAAACGCATCCTTAAAGTACTTCATGTTAGTAGTAAACTGGTCCGTGCGAGCCACCGCCGACTTCACCTGCACTACAGGTGTCTTAACACACTCACGAGCCGCACTTAAAACACTTAATGTCCTGCTTATGCCTTCCACATTCGCGTGGAATATGTCCCGTTTCACCACAGTTAAAACATACCAGTTTGGGTAATGGGCAGTATTTAGCTGTGTGTCCCACCTTGTTGAATTTAAAGCATCTCGTTTCGCTTAAACCTGTCTTAACTTCTGGTATCTTCACTGTCTGCAGCTTTCGTTCTTCTACGATCTGTCTGTGGCTACTCATTATTCTATCATCTGCACGCAAATCCTCCAACAGCTGTCGCTCATCTCCATGTCTCACCGGTAAAAGCGTTCTTGCCAAATCCTTATTCTTCAGTCCTTTCAAGAGAAGCTCTTAACTTTCCCTGAAATCCAACTTCAGTCCCTTGCACAATTACATTTTCTCGTAAATACGCTTCTGCAGATTCCTTCGGCTCCTGTATTCTTGCAAACATCTCTGCAAATCTCTCTGTTAAACTTCGACGGTCTTCATAATTTTCTCGAAATTTCAATTCAAATTCGCACCACGTTCTTATTTCACTCTGGTAATATCTGTACCACGACAGCGCGTTATCAGACAGATGTTGTCTTGCTACTTCTAATAATATTGCATCGCCCCAAAATTGACGTCCTGCCATCGATCTTATGTCCTGCAACCATCCCAGGCTACTGCATAACCTCCCGTTCCATCAAAAACTCGTATGCCCCGTGTAAGATCTGGCATAACACAATAGCTCCTTAAACTCTCCATTGTGGATCTTTGAACTTCGTGCGGTGTTTCATCACGCGAACCCAATTCGCACCTGGGTGACCTCATGCTACCATCACGCGACTCCATGTCGCACAACCCGTTTTCTGCGACAACCCCGTTGCCAGAAAACTCCAACACTGCAGGTGAATTTCTCCCAGACATTCTCCAGCAGCAACAACTTAAACGAAACACAATCCACACTTATATTCACTAACTTATCCATGTTTTTAATCATGACAGGTGTTGCACGCCCAGGCCAGATTTTTAAGAATAATTCTGAAGATAGAAACTGGTGAGTGATGAGCTCGAGTAATTGCTTGTTTATCCTAATAATTTATTTTAATTCGGTACGTTTCTGTTTGGTTTACAGTCAGTCGGCTCAAGAGAGAGCGGTAACCATGAAGTGTACTGAGCAGTGTACGATTAACACTTACCCGTACTCGCTCTCCTACTCGCCCCGTCTTACACTTTTTTATTATTTTTGGCTACACTTTTACGAATTTTAGTTATTGCACCACTTAGTTTACGCATACAAAATAACTAATTTTAAGCACTTCAGTGCAGTTACTGAGTGGTGATATTTTGTAAAAAAATAGATGGTTATCTCTTTGTCGTTAGGTGTATTGAATAGACGCTTCCTCTCTAGTATTCCAGTCAGTTGTTTTCATCGTTCCCGAGTCATTATTTTCGACTATCATATAACATTAGTTTAAATTGTGTAGTAAACATCGTGTAAGTTAAAAAGATCTTTTTTGCACTAAACTCTACTTAAAAATAGCATTCACTGCACACCCGTAAATTTTTCATTACCGTATAATTGTATTGTATTTTTCAGAAAATTGAATGCGCCTTAAAAAATATAGAGAATGTCAACAGGCAAGTATCGCATATAAAAATGTTTGGCTAATATTTCATATCGCATTCGCGTACGCATTCAAGGACAAAGCTGTGCTAAATCGCATAATTAGACGATAAACAATAGTAGGTACTTAAATTACATTATTTGTTTGAAAGGTACAAGAGGTTCAGTTTAATACACATAATACAAACAAAATAATAGTTAGATTGTAGATAAAAATATAAAATCATATTAGTAACGAACTGCTTAAATATTTATAGAAATAAATCAAACAAAAAAAAAACTTGAAAACGTCTAGTTTTTATTCAAGCTTTTATAGGGATATTATTGAGTCCCATGATGATAGCAAAGCTGGAGGACTCGCCTTGTAAAATTATTTTTTGTCAGTTGTATTTCATAATTAATTTAAGTACATTAATTTATTGTTACTTATGCATTATATAGAACGTATTTCCAAAAATTCGTCGACATAATATAAATTAAATGCTATTTGTATTTGGTACTCGACCATAATTTATAATGGCCTCTCTTAACCTGCAAATTTTCAATATTTAATTTGTAAATAGGGTAAACCCACCTAAGAATCAACTTTCTTAATGTGTATTTAATTTAAACAAAAAGGTTTCCTATGGAAGTTTCACGTATAGATAGACACAGTGTGTCCCATTTTCTCTTTGAGCTACTTGACTTTCAATGGGATACTCCATATACAGGGTGATTCGCTAAAGGTACGGAGCGGCTGTATCTTGAGCACCCCTCTCGTTATCGCTTTGAGGAAAAAATGGATAAAACCGAGAAATTGACTAAAAATATTTTGAAGTTCGTAAATTTCCCCTAGGTATTTGACATTACGTCACAAATAAACGTAAATAAATCCAAAATTTGCCGATAAAATGTAGGTGGAAAGTAGAAATTTTAGAATCTTTGTTGAATTACTTAAAAGTTTCGTTACAAATTTTTTTTCTCTAGTTGTCGTGGTAACGTCACTACAAAGTAAAATATTATATATTATTACGTTGGTTAATTTAATTTAAGTTCAGTTAATTTAAAGGTAACTTTATTAATATTATATGTAAGCTGCCGTGTGCCACTTTGGAGTTATTTATTCTTTTCTTTTAATTATCTCGGAATCTAAAAAAGACAGTGGGATTTTCGTTGTCAGATCAAGCTCGAAACACTGTAAAGCAGTTTATAACCTTATTAAATACGGACAGTTTAATTTGAAAACTAAAACCCGAGTAACTTGATTTTTTAACAGAAGGTTACATTTATTTTTACATTTGGCTATACCTCTAATAATATTAGATACATTTGCGATTTTCTATTATTTTTAAATGCCAAGATTATTTTAGTAAAAACGAAACGGGAGTGGTTAGACAAATACTAGTCCACTGTAACAAATACAAAATACACGGCATGTGAGCAGGCTAAAGTGGAGAATTCCGCTATTAGTTATTTTTATCTCTATTCATAAAACACTCGCTGCTAACGGTCAAACCAAATGAATGCTACATGCTACGAGTTCTTCGGATGTTACATTGGATCTCTTGCCGAACGTGTTCTTTTATAATTAAATAAATGTCAAACATATTCTCACCTGCCATGTTCCAAGCCCTAGAGCAGGCATTCTTTTGCCGCTGTTGAGGCAAACAGTGGGTATCGTTATCATTGCTAACAACTTACGCGCAGCCTTCGCTAAACTGAGTCTGGAAGTAAAATATTAAGCGCAATCAGCTATATAGGAGCGAAAAGGATATCGGATATCGATGTCATATTCGCGTCTGCGAAATGAGCGTTCGATAAAATGATTGAAAAGCGCAGTTGATTTATGCATGTTCTGTAAAATATTTCTTGCATAAATAAAAGTACACCTACAATATTATCGTGTTCATTTGAAGAATTTGATATGATATTGAAACTCTGGATGTGTGTGATTCTGTAAAATAAATAAAACAAACCTGAATTCTAGGTATTACGTGCAACTAACTGGCACTTTTAGTTTAAAAAGTAAAATGGCTTTCGTATTTTTAAGGAAACGAATACACGCCAGTTTTTGTAAGTTCAAGTACAAGATTTTGTGACTAGGCGTGCAAATTGGTTATTGAAAATACGGAGAAGTAGGGTTAGCGCCTTTTTTAATTTCTAAGTAAGGACATGAACGACGATGAATACGCGGTGAAAAAAAAAACGCCTTAGATGAAAGGTAGAAAATTACCTACGAGCCCAGGCTCGTAATAGTTCGGCCGGCTCGCATGTTCAGTTACATGCTTTAAAAAGTTCTGATACCAACTCAAACTGTGACAAATTGCTGCAAAACTGTTTATACTACATTAAAACACATACCTTGAACTTACAAAAGCAAACAACTTTATTTCATTTACGTGAACGGCAATAATTACAGAACCAAAAATGTAATTCAACTAACGGGTCATAATAGTTCGGCCACGTCAACTGACGGGTCATAAGAGTTCGGCCATGTATCCCATTAGCCATGGAAACACGAGGCGGCCTGCCAAAACAAAATATATACGGAATAAATCAACAACTATCTGTCAAGTGTAGCTTATACTTTATTTTGCAACAGTTTTCAAGTAAAATGCCTCGTGGCATGCCTGTTAGTGAAGATTTGCGTATTTCTATCTGTAAAGCCCACGACCAGGGGCATTTCGGGGCGTAAAATATCTGCTTCGCACTCAGTTCCGCGCTCTACAGTGCAAGACATTATCAATTTATACAAAAGAACTGGCGGGGTCCATCAAAAAAACAAACCTGGCCGACCAAGTCAAATTACCGGAGCAGATAAGAAAGCTTTGCGTAAAATTATCAGAACAAACCGACGGTGCAATGCTAAAGAACTAACAGTACTAAGGAGGGCTCGCATTTTAAAGGACGTTTCATTATCCACAACAAAAAGATGTATCAAAAAAATTAGGTTACAAATTTTATAAGGTATTATTACTTTTTCTTTTGGAGTACAAGCACTTATAATTTAATTTCATTTTTCTACTAGGCAAAAGAAAAACCCCTTTTGACCAAACTACAGATGAAGAACAGACTAAAATGGGCGCGGGAACACTAAAACTGGACACAAATGCAATGAAATAGTATCATTTGGAGTGATGAGTCGAAATTTGAGGTATGTGTGGGTGACACGCGAAAAAGAATTTTACACACATCTTCAGAAGCATACCACAATGACTGTTTGGTAAAAAAAGTTAAGTTCCCAGGGTCTGTGATGGTTTGGGGTTGTATGTCTGCTAGGGGTGTGGGTAGTCTGTGTATTATTGACGGCACTGTTAACGCGCAGAAATACAGAGACATTCTCGAAGAAAGTTTTTTACCCTCCATCCCGAATTGTCAAACGGCCGAAGGCGAATTTATGTTCCAGCAAGATGGAGCGCCGTGTCATACGGCAAAAATAGTTCAAACATGGTTGCAAGAACATAAAATACCGGTATTAAAATGGACCTCTTCCAGTCCGGATTTATCTCCAATTGAGACCTTGTGGCATAATATGAAGAAACAGCTTCGTAAAACTCCAGCGCGTACCGTCAACAAATTAAAAGCCACCTTGCAGGCTATATGGGACAAAACGCTACCAGAGGAATGTGCAAGGCTCGTGGCTACAATGCCTAGCAGAATTAAAGCCGTTATTGCTAACAAAGGTGGTGATACACAGTATTAAATGTTGGCCGAACACTTATGACCCGTCAGTTGATGTGGCCGAACTATTATGACCTGTTAGTTGAATTACATTTTTCGTTCTGTAATTATTGCCGTTCACGTAAATGAAATCAAATTGTTTGCTTTTGTAAGTTCAAGGTCTGTGTTTTAATGTAGTATAAACAGTTTCACAGTAATTTGTCACAGTCCGTGTTGGTATCAGAATTTTTTAAAGCATGTAACTGAAAATGCCAGCCGGCCGAACTATTATGAGCCTGGGCTCGTATGTCAAAGAAGTGTTTAAAATGGGGGTTTCGTTAGGTGTGTAAAGTAACATGAAATAATCTGAGATGTAATATTTTTATTTTTATTTATATTCTACAATTAGGTTTTAAATTTGAATGAATATTTTTTGTTAGATTTTGCTGGTTTCAAAAGGTCTTTTTCATTTTTAGCGTATTTATAAAAAATATATCAATAATATTGATGGAATTAAATCTACAGAACAGCGATTCCTTTCATCCCACCATTTTATGGTCATTACTAAGAAACATCCTGCGGAATGTCGATAAGTTATTGAGTGAATTAATTCTAAATAAAGATAGTTTGACCTTAACACTGGTATTTTATTATCGAATTCAAACATACGGATATTCTCAGGTAAAGTAAGGACACAAGGACATATGGGATGAAGTAAGGACTGTCTTTACCAAATAAGGACATAAATACATACATACATACGGAAAAATCATTGGTTGATCATAGTGCTACGAAAAAGTTTTGTTTACTCAATGCGTTCCTTTACAGTTTGATACATGACCCAACAGTTTATATGATATTACTTTTTTATACATATAAGAATTGCTATTAATAATAAATTTTACACTAGTTACTTTTAGTTTGTTAGGTTTTAGCTTGTTGTTTTTGTCAATGTCAAATGATGACTGACGTTGTCCATATTCCTACTTTAGTGATCATATAATCATGTGTGAATGATAACACCCGTCTAACTGAAATCAATTTTTTTTATTAACCCTTTAGTAGCTACATATATATGTTTCGGCCGAAATAAAATTAAATTAAACGGTCACCCTCAGGCTGTAATACATAGTATAATGTTGGTCAGTAAATTACACCATAGATATGTCGACTTACCGCGAACCATATTATAAGTGCTCTAATTCAATTAAAAAATTATTCATCTCCATTGGTGCCGTGTTTAAGAGCGTTTACAAATATAACTTAAGTTGTATGATTACATGATAAAGTTAAAAACTTTTTTCTTGTCAAGAAAGTTTTGAAGTTGGTATTAAATGTGAATTTTCAAGGTTGGTAGATAATACAACTTCAGATGACACTGAGTGCAATTTGCTTTCCCGTTACTGGCTTGTGTATTTTAACACGTTTTTATTAACTCGCTTTCGTATGTTTGTCTCTTCGGTTCCGTACAAATTTTGCAATGGATTTTATACTAACTCCATGATGAGTTAGAGACTTGAAACTTTAAATATAGCTTAAAACTGAATGACCATATTCATATTCATGCATCGATTAAATATTCCACGTGCTACACGTTTTTTGTTTTAAATCTGCCAAAGTATTTTCATAACTATGAAAAAAATCATAATCACAAATTGTCTGGGCAATCCGTATGGGATTATAAATCTATATGGGACTAGGAGAAATTATTTTATACTTTTAGTCCAATTTAAAAACGTAAATAAATTGAAAATGACTTTTTGTTTGAATAATTATATATGTATAAAAATTATAAGCAAAACTTTGGGACCTATTTTATTTGTTTAAGCATACCCAAAAGGTAAATAAATTTTTAGACCTCACCCGAACAAAATTCTAAATACGTCACTGGTTTTACCGCCTGAAGAAATTGTTTACAGCACTAAGTACTGGGAACGCAGGCAAATTTTAAAATGAAAAAGTCTCGACCAAGACGAGATTACTTTTTACTTTAAAATTTGCTTTTCCGGTACTTAATACTACATACACGAATGGGCCATACGTTAACAGTAGCTTCCTTGGGTCAAAATAAGCTAAAATAAAACAAATTATAGTGCTTCAGTTATTTTTCTTTATTCATTTTTGGACAGTTTGTTTCTTGAAATATTTAATTCAAAGGTAGAGTGTAATATATTAACAGTCTAAACTCGCTATTCAAATTAAGATTCCCACGTCCTATCAACTGATTGTTAATGACTCTTCGCTAGATTTTAAAGTTGTAGTATATCTAAAAATGAACGATGTGCATGATTATTTTAATGCTTTACCGGAGTCTAAAAGTTTTAAAGAAGGTAATGAAGTGTTTACTTACATGCTTACGCTTGCACCTACATTACGATCGCTTTTCAATGCCGATTGTTTATCAGTACGACATAAAGAAAAAATGGCACTGGAGTGACAGTATTTGTATTATTATGCTTCCAGAAAATGGCATTTTTCTCATTGTCAGCAAATCCTCCGGAATTTTTAGTTTCAGGTACTTAAAAACAACACAACATAACAGTTATTTTACATGTGATTTACATCCGCAAGCCAGGATTTGAAGAAAATACAATCACATTAAGCCTGTCTTGCTGTATTGCAATGGGTTAATTTGAATATTTCCAATTATCTACAATTTACCATTTTCTTATGCAATATCAAGAGGAACACACGTTTGTTGTTTTTACATTTAGGATAGAACTTATTAATAACGAGGGCTGTTTTTCAACAGTTTTATTATTAAAAGTTGAGGAGTGTTACTTATTTCTCTGCAAAATCCCCAAAACCATTGAAGCATTTATCATATCGCGACATAGACTTTTAAACGCCCTCTTCAGGGAACTGTGTCGCCAACTCGGTCAAGTACATTTTCTGGAGCTTTTTGTTGGTGACAAAGCGAATGTGAACAATGTGAAATCTAAGGATGTAAAATCGTGTAATCTGCGGTGTTGTTTTAAGAGGTTTTAAAGTACTACCGGTTTTTGTTTGTCTCAGCTTCGAATAGGAAGCACAAAAATTAATTTTTAAAATAACTTACACCTTTTGAATCAGTCAATAAAGAATAAAAAACACTTCGATTCGATCTAAATGCCGTAATCCTACTTACTTGCTCTGTTCAAATTTACAACTGCACTGCTCTAACATTTAGCTTCAATTGCATCCCATAGTATGTACCTATATAATGTAGAATGAAGTACCTGTATTCATAAATAGTAAGCCTTGACTGTTCAGAGTATATAATAACAGAATCCCGTTTCCACACCAACACATTTTGACTTTTGTCAAGTGTCATTTAAAAGTTTCACGTCGAAAGATACACCATATAAACGCTATGTATATTAAAAGAAATATGTAAGCAACAAGTGATAAAATCAACAAATTCGAAAATCATAATAGTCAAGTACCTACACTTACCTACCTAAAAGACTTACGAGTTAAGGATATTTACTACTATATTGGCCAATACGCTCTTTGATGCTTGCCCTTCTTATGCCACCTTCAAGAATTGGGTTGTTTATGAAAATTTTGCATTTAAGATGACCGGAGGCCTGGAAGACCCATTTCTGTGTCGACGCCTGAAAACATCCATGATAGGATACTATGCGACCGACGAATTGGATTAAAATGTACATACGCCTGCAATTCATATGAACGAGTCCATTACATTGTCCATGTCAGTTTGAATATTAAAAAAAATTCTGCGAAATGGTTTCCAAAATGCTTGAACGCGGATCAAAAGCGTGCGTCTGTTAAAACTTCGCGTTCAATCTGTGTCGGATTTAAACAGGATTCTAAGTTTTTAAACAAAATAGTCATTATGGATAAAACCTGGGTGCATTTTTACGACTCTGAGACAAAACAGTAGTCAATGGAATGGAAGCACTCGACTCTCAAAGACTAAAAATATTTCGAGTCCAAAAATCGGTTGGAAAAGTTCTTGCTTCAGTTTTCTGGGGTTGTGATGGTGTCAAATCTTAATTGATTATCTACAAAAGACAAAACAATAACAAGAAAATTTTATTTACATTTGTTGATAAAATTACGCACAAATATATGAAAAAAGGGACGCGAAGTGGTTGCCAAAGGCGTCTTGTTCTTACAGGGCAATGCGTCTGCACACAAGTAGCACATTGCAATAAATAAAATTCTCAATTTGGAGTTCAAACTGGAAGATCGTCCTCCATATTCACCTGACTTAGCTCCATCAGAACTTTTTTAATCGCGCACTACGTCTATAATTAATGTAATGCAATGTGACAAGGCTACGGATAACTCTACTAAGGATAGCATCTGTCATGCTATAAAAATGACCCTCTTCAGAAAGGGGATGGATAGAGGTTTCAAATGTCAGCAGGTGGCAACTTACACGGACGTGATTTCTACATTTTTTGATCTTTTCTTTGTCATCTATTCAGAGTGAAACACATAAGAGGACATGAGAATAATATTTAATATAATATATATAAGTAAGCTTTTAAGTATTTTTGAACTTATTATAATTTGAGTTATGCTAAATTCGTTTTTTAACATTCGTTTTGACGAAATTTAAGGTTGCATATATCAGACAAATAAATGTGTAGTAGTACATAAGCTTTTTAATTGTTATACATATTACATTACGTGCTCCTATTATACGGTAATTTTGTCCTTATGACGATAAACTTAATAGTTGGTATTTGTAGTTCTATTACTTGAAATGAAAATAAAATTAACCTAACGTTTATCCAGTAAGCTGGAAATTGTGTCACATCGTGCTTATATTATTCAAAAAAAATCATACTTCTAACATGTGGCGGCACCTGTCGACAATCTGTAAGAATTTCAATTCCCCGGCAAAAACAGGGACGCTACCGACTCGTTTGTTCGGTATCCTTAGTAGTTAGCCGTATGCAAGGCAAATAATTTAGCATCCTCAGGGCCAGTTGTACGAAGAGTGGTTAACCAGCAGTTGCCATGAGGACATCTCTTTTACTACAGAATCTGAACATGATATGGGGTCGAAACATTGCATGTTTGATATTCTGTTATTATGTAATTTCCCGTTTTGTAATTATCGTAAAAACTGTAAATCAATCATATGAGGCCGATGATTTACTAGTTATTATACAACTAGTATGAATATAGTTAAATCTTCCAACACTTCAAACCCGTTTTTAAAAATATTTATTTAAATGCAATATTACAAACTAATTATTTTAGCCACAACGAATAATCGATAAAGGGCTTGTTACTACTATCAACTACAATGCTAATCTAATGTCTAACTCTAACTGCCCGTGCGATGTTCGTCCCGGGTGTTGCACGTTCAAAACGCCAAGTCGGCAAGACTTGGAGGACGGTGACATCTTATCTTTTTCAATGTCACGGGAATGCATCTCCTAACTCCTCCCCCGTTTTGGTGTGAACGTCCGCGTTCACATTGGATTTTTGGGAAGTTTTGACGAAAATGATCTTCCTTGGCTTGCACAGCAGGTCCTGTAGTCTCGCTCGAAATTTGAGGGCTAGCACAGAAACAATTATTAAAATTAAAACAATTACAACGGTTAAAGTATAATGCGTGAATTGCATTAGAGGTTCCAAGTGAATTGGATGGTCCTGGAGTTCTTCAGCTTCCCGAAGTAGATCGGTTGGATTTTCCAAGTGTCGTAGTAATAGTCCTGATTGTCGGTGATAATTTAGGGACAGTTTCGAGATGTTATAGGTAGATATCTCGAAAAGCGGCATGGTGTTGTCAAAAGTTGAAGTACCGATAATTATTCGGCAACGGGAGCTCAGAATATTTGTTCCTTTCAGAATCCTCTTGTTTATTTGCCCATGGCAGTCTTCTAAAACTTCACTAAATTCCTTAGAGATCGTCAGAAGCTCCCTGTTCTTCAATAAGTGCGAGATTTGGTAGTCGTTGGTAATTTTGGTGGTGGTACAACCTTCGGTTTCTTGAAGTGTGCAATTTTCATAAGACGGTTCTTGTAAACATATTGCAAAAGGTTCCACGGCCTGACAATCTTCATCGGTCCAGTAATTAATGTTATTGATCTTGACTAGAAACCTTTTGGGTGGTATTATTGCAATATCTTGGTGATTGGGCAATGGATAAATTTGGGAATAGTTTGCGAGAGTGGGCTTCAGTATTGGTATTTTAAGGAGAAAAGTTATTGCCTGATTGGTTCCGATTACTACTAGTCTTGTCATTTGTAGAATTTTAAACAAATGTACGTTATCGAACGGTAATAATTGCTGATCGGCATAAATTTTGGTCAGATATTTATGGATTTCAATTAATTCGTTTGCTGTCATTAGTTCTAAATTTGGTGTTTCTGTCCAGGACATACTTATAGTTCTTTCAATCATTTGAAGCTTGCTTAATAAAATTTCGGATTGGTAAATTTCGTTTTGTAGTATGATACGAATTTCTTCCGCTTCACGTACGCCATTTAAATAGTTTTCTGTATTTTGAATGTTTTGGGTTAAAATTTTGAAATCTTCGTCATACCTTTTGGTCAAATGGTTTGCTAGCGAGGTCAACTTGTTAATTCGTATTAATTCGGAATTTTGGTTTTTATAAAGGTGATCTAAATTTTCATTAATGTTTTTCAAGTCGTCCTCATCGAGGTTGCCTGTTATGAATTTAATAGCTTTACCCAGAATGTTAACCAGTGCTCTTTTAGTTCTGTAATTGAATTTATTTATAAGATTGCTAATTTGAGTGATTTTGTTTAGTAATTGCTGATGTAAATTATTTGTCAATTTATCGATAGTGCTTCTTCTTCCTAACATTTGTGCGTTATTGACCAAAAGTGCGAAATTTTGCTCTATGTTTGTAACATTTAGATAAAATAAAAAGTTGTGATAGTGGTCCAGGACCTTTACCTGGTTTAAAGGTTCCTCGAAATATCCATTGCTCTTAATTGTTTTGACCTGAAGGGCCTGGAACGGCGGGATCTGAATGATCCACAATATCGGGAGTCTGTAAAGAAGATGTGTGTCTTTAGTCGTTAACAAGTATCTTTTCGTATGGAGGGTCTACTTTACGGGGTCTATTTCTTTTTAAATAGATTTCTTTATTAATTAAATCAGGGGGATCACTTCGATTTTCGTTCCTTTTGTCCAAAGTATGCTGCGCTTTTTCTTTATTTTTCAAATAAACTTGGTCGTAGAAAGGTAAAATTTCTCGTTTTCGCTTTTCATTATACTGTTCGTAAACTGTCATACTTATGTCGAACTCGGGTAATTTTTCGTACGGACCGTAAAGTAAATTAAAGGGTGAGAACCCTGTCGATGAGTGTATGGATTGATTGTAAATAACTACAGCGGATATCATTAAATTACATGGTTGTTCATTAGGGTTTTTAAGTTTTAGAACTCTTAATTTTTCTATAATCGTGGAATGAAAACGTTCAATAGGCGAATTAGAATTTGGGTTGTTAACTGTCGTGAAATGAAGCTCAATTTTGTGCAATTTACAAAATTCTTTAAACGTGTTATTTTGGAATTCTTTTCCTTCGTCGCAAACTATCTTTTGTGGTACGTTATGGTGAGATATGTAGTGCCTTAATTTATTAAGAACTGTTAAGGCAGTGCCGTCCTTAATTAAATATGCTTGTCCGTAACGCGAGAACAGATCTATTATGGTAAGAAATTTTGACTTTGAGAAAGAAAATGTGTCGATGTGGACTACTTCGAAGGGTCTTTTAGCTAAAAGAGGACCTGAAAGTTTTAAGTTGTAAGGGTGTCTCTCGTATTTTGCCTGTAAGCAGATGTCACATAAATTAATTACATCCGTAATGGTTTGTTTCATATTCGTCCAGTAATATTTCTGTTTTAGGTGATTGTAGGTTTCGTTTATTCCATTATGAGTGCGTTCATGATATTCAGTTACGATTTCTTTTTGATTTTCAGAATTTGTTACGTCTTTACAGCAATTGTTACTTATAAAAATCTTAATAGAATAATTAAACAGTTTCTTACACAATTTAGCGAAATGAGCTCTTAGTGAGCTATCAGTAAAATAGATACAGTACGACTGATCTGGTTTAAAAATTTCTTTCATCAATTTTGTAAAATCTTCGTCTTGCGCGTTAATTCTAATGGTTATATTATAATTATTTTTATTAAAGGGTTTTGTGTATTTACAGAGATATTGCTCACCTGGGCGTATTATGATTCTATTGGAAAAGACGTTTATAGGTTGTTCTGTAATAGGTAGAATTTTCCCGCCGTCCTCATCTACTGAGTGTGCGGTTCCTGAGCTTTCAGATTCATTGAATATTAAATTTTCCAAACTGTTTAATGCATTATCGTCAAGGGGCGGTACTTCGTTTAATTCCGCTAATTGGGAATTAACGATTTGTTCAATTTCGTCTTCTGTGATACTGGGTACTTCTGCGATATTAGCAATCATGGATTCGGTGTCGTCGGAATCGTTATTATTGATTTCTATTCTCGAAAGGGCATCCGCTACTTTGTTTTCTTTACCTTTAGTGTGAATTATTTGAAAGTCATACTCGTCCAATTTTAATTTCCATCGAATGAGGCGTGAATTTGGTTCCTTTATTTTATAAAGCCAGACAAGAGGATTATGATCGGTCTCAATAATAAAATGTTGTCCAAATAAATATGGCCGGAAATGTTTTGTCGAATCGAGTATTGCCAGCAGTTCCTTCTCTATTGTGGAGTAATTCCGTTCCGCCGAATTCAAAGTGCGCGAGTAATATGCTATGGGCCTATTTGACTGAGATAAAACTCCAGCTATTGCAATATCGGAAGCATCGGTTGTTAATTTGAATTGTTTATTGAAGTCAGGATAAGCCAAAATAGGTGCGTTTATTAAAAGTTCCTTGCATTGTTCGAAAGCCGAAATATAATCTTGATCATTAATATTGATTTTTGCTCCCTTTTTCAAGCATTTTGTGAGAGGTGAGACTATTTTCGCGAAGTTTGAAATAAATCTACGGTAATAACCTATCAATCCCAAAAACGATTTGATTTCTTTTGTAGATTTAGGAATTGGAAATTTTTCTATCGCCTCGATTTTTGAGGGATTCGGCTTTATGCCGTCGGGCGTTATGACATGGCCTAAAAACGCGACGTCTTTTCGAAGAAACTCGGACTTATCGAGTTGGACCTTTAAATTAAATTTTCTCATTTTCTCAAAAATTAATTTTAAGTGGATCAGATGCTCTTGGAGTGATTTTGAAAATATTACAATGTCGTCCATGTAGACGAAACAGAATTTATGTAAATATTCTCGGAGGACATTGTCCATTACACGCTGAAATGTGCTAGGCGAATTTTTCAAACCGAATGGCATCCTAACATACTCGTAATGGCCGCTATTTACCGAAAATGCTGTTTTCTCTACCGAATTGGGGTGCATCTCGATCTGGTGGAATCCCTGGGCGAGATCGAGGGTTGTAAAGTAAGAACACTTTCCTAGGTTGTCTAAGATCTCGTCGATGCGGGGCAAGGGGTATTTATCAGTAACAGTCTTTTCGTTCAATTTCCGAAAGTCAACGACCATCCTAAATTTCTTTTTACCAGACGCGTCAGTCTTTTTCGGTACAATCCAGACGGGCGCGCTATATGGCGAAATCGATGGACGGATGATTTTATTGTCTAATAATTTTTTGATTTGATTTTGAATTTCTAATTTCATGGTATGTGGGTGTCGAAAAGATTTTACATAGACAGGTTCTTCATCTGTTGTCCTAATTTCGTGTTTTACAGCGTTGCTAAAGGTTAGGTCACTACTCTCATTATAAAATATATCCTTAAATTGCATGCAAAGCTTTATAATTTTGTTTTGTTCTTCCTTGTTTAGATGGAGAATCCTAAGGTGATCCAAAAGTTTAAAATTTTGACAATTTTGAGGCGGATTTGCAACGTCGTGTTCTAGTAGAGGCATTACTTCAATTCGTTCGGAAAAATTAATTTCTACATCTGTCTGTTGATCTATTGGTAATATACAAAAACCTTTTTTCGCAGTTGTTATTGATTCGGGTATCGATAAATTTTCATTAATTTTTAATTCTGGAAAGACAATATCACCATTATCGATAGTCACTGGAATTTTAACAAAATTATTTACATTCAGTTTTATGGGCTTTAACTTTTTACTAGTATATTCGAGGTGAAATGGCAGGCTAATATTGCAAATTTCTAAGGTATTAGTTTTATAATCAATTTTAGCGCCCAATTTTCGTAAATCGGAACTACCAAGTAAAGCGTCAAATTTCTCGTGCCAATCCACTACATGAAAATGAATCGGTTCTTTTAGGCCTACTTCTTTAAACAAGGGAATGCTTATGTTATTTTCGCAATAAATTTTGTTCCCTAAACCAGATACTACAAACGGTTTGTTGTAAATAAAATCTGAAAATTTTTCGAAAGCAGGTTGACTATTAATTACAGAATTTGATGCGCCGGAGTCTATTAAAATTTTTAAGTCAATATTAGGTAAATAAATAAATGGAAGTTTTGKCTTTATTTTTATGGAATTTAAATCAATTAATTTGAGGTCTCCGAGGCTTGTATCTGAAAATTTTCTGGATCTTCCGCGTAAAATTCGTCATCAGCTTGGTCAGCGCCGTTTTCAGGGCAGAAATTATTTTCATTGTAACTTTCTTCAGCGAGGTCCGCCGATTCTAGGTTAAACAGCTCTTCGGATATAAAGTTTGGTTTTTGTTGATAATTTTGAACTGGTATTTGTTGTGTTCTAACCCGACTTTGGACAGACATCGGGGTTGGATTTGGAAAACTGCTTGGACCTGACCTATTTGCAAACGTTTGTTTATTTGGAAATTGTCTTTGTAATGGCTGAGTGGATCTATTTAGTGGGCTTCTGAATACCGGATTAGAATTTTGATGGGGAAATGGGCGATTTTGGAAATTGTTCGAATTTTGATTATGAGAATTATTTTGAATGCGAGCTTGAACCGGAACATGTGGAATTTGGGGTCTTTTTGGAATATCTTGTGATTTTCGGAGAAATTCACAGTATTCCCACTCCTGTTTCCTGTTATCATAAAATTGGCATTTATTTATACATTCTTCGACAGAATTTAGTTGAAAGTGGCTAATGTAGCTTCTATAGGGTTCAACAAGACCAATTTGGAAAGTTTTCAGCGCAAGTTTATCGTAATTGGCGAGCTTGTATTTTAATTCCAAGGGATCTGTTACATTTAGTGACACGTATTGCAATAGATCATTACAACACTTAAGTAGTCTACCGTAATAGTCTAAGTAAGATTCATTTCGCTTTTGTACACAGTGGCTTAAGGCCGCGCAAAGTAATTCTTCGCTTCTCTGGTCGCCGTATTTACGCAGCAGAGAAGATCGAATATCCTCCCATTCTATCGCGTTTTGGAACGAAATAAAATCTCTAGCGTCTCCTTTTACTTTATTTCTAATGGAAACGTTTACTAAATATTTTACATCAACAGCGATTCGTCCATTTAAATGATTTATTAGATTATCTACTTCACTTATGAAGATCGATAAATTTTTGCCTGGGTAATATTCTGGGATAGCATCCAATAAAAGTCGAATTTCACTCATTTCGACAGGTACGACTTGAGTCTGAACCTGATGAACATCAACGTTTTCTGGTAAACTCATGTTTGTATTGACAATTCCGGCTAATTGGGGATCTTTCAAAATTTTACGCTTTTGTCTATAAAAATCTACTTGTTGTCTTAACTGAGCTAAGTCTAATGAATCTATGTCGTCAGCGATTATTTCCGCTTCGCTTTCCGAAGAAGAGTCAAACATTTAAATATAAAATTCAAGCAGTAACTTAACACTATTGATAGGAAAAAACAAAGGACTTACGTCACCAAGATTTGCATCCTATAGTGAGCTCGTTCTTAGATGTATTTCCAATCAGCGGTTGGTTCGTTGGGAAGAATATCGCATAAGGACTTGAAAGCCGCCTGAATCTCTGTAGCTTCGCCGAAGACAGAAGTCACTTCCGTGGGTCAATCTTCACCAATGGATTTTACAGAGTCAGTTGCGATATCCTGTTCGCAGCGCCAGTTAAATCTTCCAACACTTCAAACCCGTTTTTAAAAATATTTATTTAAATGCAATATTACAAACTAATTATTTTAGCCACAACGAATAATCGATAAAGGGCTTGTTACTACTATCAACTACAATGCTAATCTAATGTCTAACTCTAACTGCCCGTGCGATGTTCGTCCCGGGTGTTGCACGTTCAAAACGCCAAGTCGGCAAGACTTGGAGGACGGTGACATCTTATCTTTTTCAATGTCACGGGAATGCATCTCCTAACTATATTATAAAATCTAATAAGACATAGGTATATGACATACGTCTATCAAACCGATAATCAGATAATAATACCGTGTTTGTCCCAGTACAATTTACTCCCCTACTTATATTGTTTTTATTTATACCAATTAAAGCAAAGCAGCCGTTAATTTATTAATATCAAGCAGATTTATCGCTCTGTAATATTAGAGTGCAAACAAACAGGAAAAAAGTACTAAAATTACTGTACAATCTACTATAATGCAGTCACTGAACATGAGTTAAAGTGAATGGGTCAGAAATTAATTTAAGTTATTGCTTAATTATTCTGAATTAAGTAAGATATATTTGAGATAGCAAGCATATCTTAACAATATTAATATCTGAACGAGCAGAACACAAAAATGTTGCACGAAGATATAGCGTACCATTGCTTTGGTATATAAGCAAAACCAGTTCTATGCCGTGTTGTCTACACTAGACCTAAACTGCACTGATGAGCTGTAATGACAGCGGAATAGTACTATCTGCAGTTGGTTGAGGTGTAGACAGCACAGCATAGACATGCATTTTAATATAGCGTATTTGCTACTTAAACAGGTAGGTATTTCATTTTTACTAATTTTTAGGAACGTTCAACCGCAAACTAGAATTCTAGCTCCCAATAAATAATCGCAAACAGATGGTCTCAATATATAGGTTCAAGGCCATTTTCAGTAATTTTGTATCTAACTAATATAAAAATTTGACCCTAATTTCGCTATTTCAAATATAACACTATGTATAATATTTAATTTTAATTGCGATTTTGAATAATAGTGTGTCTACCTGAAATGTAAAGTTTTTGATATAAACTTACTAATTTTTACGAAAAATTTATCATGATAAAGTGTGGAGCTTCACTTTTCTATCAGCAACCTTCAAAAATGTGTTCTATACCTTCGCTGTTTATATAATTTAACATAATTAAAATACAATATATACAAACAATATACTTCATAGTTTTTAATTACTGTTTGCAATTTTTACAATAATTAATTAAGGTTCAAAAATACATTCAGTAACTAGAATAGAAACAATAATTTCGTCAATATTCTATATTAAATGGATAATTAGGAAATCCTTTTAACTCTGAAGCAGGCACTACCCTTCCATTGCAATCGAAACAATCCGGGATGTTCATCTCTTTAGGAGTAAGACAAAAGTTAAACACATCAGCATTTTCAATTAAGCGCTCTTTTTTAACAGATTTAGGGACCGGTACGGCACCGTTCTGTATTATGTGGCGCAAAATTACTTGAGCAGTGGTTTTCTTATGCTTTTTTGCAATTTCTACCAGCCTAGGGTCCTTAAAGTCGAGCTTAGGATCATCAGGTTTTGCCCATGGGCGTGCCGGAGATGCAAATGGACTATAAGCTATTACTTCAATACAAAGTGACTTGCAGTACTTTATCAGTTTCTTCTGGTTTAAAAGAGGATGGACTTCAATCTGTAATAATGCAAGTAAATAAGTTGTTTTACTTATAAACACATAATATAAGCTTGGAAATACTACGAACTTACAGTTGTATAAAATAAACAAATGCAAACTGCAGAATGATGATTACCTTATCACTTTTTAGTATATTAAAGATACATGCAACGTATGCATTCAGATACAAGACAACAACAATTACAACATTACTACACGCAGATAAAAAATTAGAAGTACACTTAGTTTCTGAGCTGGTCTCCGGTAAGCCACAAACGACTTAGAAAATGACAGATTCCAGTGCCCGTGAAACATTTTTAAAAAGCAACGCTCTCGCTCATCTCGAAACTGCAAATTTAAAATTCCAATTACTGAAATAAAACAAAATCGTTATTTGCTTGACAAGTCCAAAATGACATGAAATATTTTACAGCATATTCTTAGTTATTTACCCTCAAAGTGTTTTTACTTGCATAGTTTTATAAATAAAACTATTCTAAATATCTCTGATGTTTGATAATTAATCTAGCTCTATTGATTGGGCCGGAAAGGCATTAATTAAGCTTAATCTTACCGCTTGTCGATAGTATCATGTATACTAAACAATACATTTTTATAGCACTAAAATATTTTTTGCAAATTTACCTAGGTATTGGATTAACCCATGCATGGACATATGGACTGCGTGTCGCCTACACTACCGTATATGGCTCAGCGATGCCAACATACGAGAGAGAAGTTGCTTTTGGTGTGCGGGAGGAGCAAAGGGCAAGAACGCTGGCTAAGACCTTGCGCGTTTAAGGAAATCGGATGAAAATTCGAAATATGTAAGATAATTATAGTCATAACGCGTTTCACACTGAATACATTATTTAATTTTACCATGTGATAGGTTGTTGGGAATTCAACATCTTCTTAATGTCGTAAAGAAAACAAGAAATAAATACAACATGGTATAACTTTTACGATAGACGTCGACATTGAACATAAGTATAGACATTACACAAAGTAAAACATATAAAAACCCACAAAGAACATAACAAAACTATATGATATAGATAACTGGATTACTTACTTACCTACATTTCAGAAAGTTTTGATACGCCAACTTAAAGCGTATGAAAACACGCATTTTCGTTTAAATATATTTACATGTGTATACAGGGTGTTATATACTTTTAGGGCGGTATACAACTTTGTTTCTATATAGAACGCCATCGTTTTTTTTTAGTGTATTCCATTGCGTTACATTTACAAGTTATTATATTCAAAATAAGAAAGTAGGCGCACTCGWAAAGTTAMAAAATTTATTACCGCTGGTGAACATCCTTTATCAAAAGATGTGGAAATATTATAGCTAGGGATCCATCCTTTAATAACTGCTACGTAATTTTCAAGATTTGATTTTCTTACTGTTTGTAATTACTATGTTTTCTCACCCTATCACACAAAAGCACGAAATTAACCTAGCTATCACGAAATTAACTTTAACCTACACCTATAGATTCCAAATTTTGATCTTCAAATAATAATAAAAAGTAAAGGAACAAACTAGATACAATAAAACAAAAATTATATTAAATATTATTGTTATTATTAAATCAGAATTACTTTCTTTGTCCCATATTTTGCGATGCTACCTGCTGTAAAATATTAAAGTCATATTTTAATATCAAACTGATGTTACAGTTAATAAAGATTTTGATAAAGACCTAAAAATAAAGTCGAAACGTCCTCAAAACAGTGTTTAATTGGAACCAGAACCCACAAAAGAAGAAGTAATATTTGATAAGAATTTTCCACAATAGTAATTTTTCATAAGCTTCGACTTAGTGCATCACAAATCTCTATACTGTAAGTAAAAAAGGAGGCAATACAAACCGATTTCGTAGTAATGAATTATTAAATACGTTCGTTTCTATCGATTAACAAAGGTGTTTCACCATTAGAATTTCCTGAAGTACTTTGGTTCTTTAACAATCAAACCTCCTAAATCTTACTAAACTCTTTTTAGGATACATCGCTCTTTTCTTGGTTCTTTTTTATGACAAAAGGTCAGAAACAAAGAACATCTTTTTTTAAGAACCATATTTCATCCTTGTCAAAGTATCCATAAAATTTTCTTCTGATGAGTAAAATGTATTTTTTAAAGGCCCGAATATTTTTGCTTTAAAGCACCATGTCTTGGAAACGCATTTCTGCAGTTTACTTACTTATGAACAAGTTAAAAGCTAGATTTTATCACAAATATCTACTAAAGAAACAAAAAATATGGTACATAGCTTTCTTTGTTCCATCGATTAGAAAAACAAGACTAAATATAGCACAACTAAAATGCAAAAAAAAACAACCAGCGAATGTTAAGGTATAATATGTATTTAGGCGTCTATAGTCTGTATTTGTGCAATTAACTGCCTCTTCATTTTAGTTGCGAAACAATAATAAATACTAACTAAATACAGAAAGCCGAAACGTACGAGACAAATTTTGTAAGAAAGGTTAAAGTTATATTAAGTGTATCCATTGTGAAAGAAAAAGTAAGTTGCTGAATCTGACTGTAGCGAAAAGAACATCTCTTATTAGTGCAGGCATTGTGTGAAACTGAAAGAACATAGGTAGAGCCATTCATAAGCGATAAATGCGAGAAACTCAACAATACATTAGTGATGACTCTTAGCAATTGCTTCAAAGTAAAGGTCAGCGAAAAGAAACCGAAGATGGTACACTAAAATGTTGTCATAGAAGACAACAAAAGATTTTAAATAAGAAACAGGTTATCTATATGATTCACTGGCTAGTAGCAGCTTGTGACACCAGACGTTTTATTGTAACAAGTGAAGAAACATTTTATAGATATACGCATCAGATTCAGCATATATACGCTATCCCACCGCACGTGTCTATGCATGGATAATAACATCATTGTTTAAAGAGCACAAAGCAGCTAAATATAATGCTCATCAAAAAATTAAAGAAATCTTGTATCCATCATCAAATTTATTTTTTATGGAGCGTCACTTTACTTTTGACATAAAATTTTTTTCTCACATCAACGATATGTAACACTTAGGTAATTACTATCTTACTAACGGTTCCATTTTAATACACCAAACAGTTGTTTATTGACAATTGTTGATTAAGAACAATAAGTATTACCGTATTTGCATGTATGAGCTGCATACGAAAAAAAACTACCTTAAAAATGTCCTAAGAACGTTTTTCTAGGAATTTCAAACAAAAACGTTACAAGCGCCGCGATAGATATTTTTTTTATTTTTTTTATATTTCAACAATTGTTGCATATAACTTTTTTTTCAGGTACTTCATTAAAACTATACTTGTAAACAAAAAATTATATCTGTCCTTTTAAAGTTTTGTATTATAATTTTTTAATAATCAATTTGAAAATGTATTATTGTTAAACAAATTTAGCAACTTGCGTCCTTTAACCTACTTTGTAACTCTTCAAATAACAAGGTGACACATGCATAGACATGCATAGTGTTTTAAAACAAGTGGGATTCAAACATGAAAATGTGCATACTAAGAATTGTTCGAGAAAAACTCAATTTTTAAGAAATAAGCACGACGATGTGGATTAAACTTATTGGGCATGTATTGTCACTTAAAAGTGTTGAACTGGATTAAAAACGATTAATGCATGCTAGAATCTAAACAAAATCGTCTTAAAAATACAATAAATTGCAGACTGGCTCAATAAAAACTAAATTTAATTTGAAGCCGAAATTCTCAAAAATTAATTATAAGGTAGGTACAATCGATGAAATGGTGCTAAGGACTGGTCATCGGGTACTTCGATTACTTCCTTAACATTGTGAGTTTAATCCAGTTGAAATGGTCTGCAGTTCAGCTAAACAGATGATAAAAATATTTGTGCAAATGGATATGGCAAAGAACCTGTGTTGGTCATGTAGGCGGTATCTTTACCGCAAATCACTAACGACAACTGGAACAATTATTTTAACCATGTGGAAATATTAACCGAGCCGTGGTGTAATCGTAAACATGAAACAAATATTATAACTGTACGAGGGTTAGTTCATTATGTGAAAATCTTAGTGATCTGGAATAATTATAAATATAATAATAATTTTAAATATGATAAGCAACAATTTAATTTACTAGTTTACTTTATGAAACCGATTATATTTTGTTTTATTTAGTAATAATTTTTGAGATTTTAAAAATACAATTATTATAACAGTTCAAATTTGGGTACCCTTGATTGAAAAATCAATCTGCGAGTTTCGAGTTTCAGCTATTATTTACTTATCTGCTTTATTCCTGCTTGCTTATCCTAAATTACCTAATCCCCATGCATGTAACCGCGCCTACAGCGCTAAGATTACCGGCTAAAAATCTGGATGTCAGTTATATATTATAAATCACATGCATATTTTTTGAAATATATATTCAGTAGTATTGATGATTCCTTAGGTATGTAATGTTGTTAATTGCGGCTGCCTTTTTATTGAATATGTTAAATTTTTCTTTAACATGCCTATATTAGTACGTGGCCAAATCATCACTCTGCAGTTTATAATACTGCTACACATAGAGAAGTCGTTTATCATTTTATCATTTTACATAACTGTAAATTAATTGTTAGCATACTAGCTACTAGCATACTAAGATTACGCAAACTGAAAATGATAATTTTGGGAAATAATGAAACCTTTTTTTGAGATTGAGTGATATTGTCTTCCTCTTGCTGCATACAAATGCAATACCATAGTGTTTTGTTTAATGAGGAATATTTGAGGGGCTTTATGTACTTTAATTTTTTATGTAGTATGCAAGTGTAACTGATTGCAACATTTTAAGGGAGTTACGAGGGGCTAAGATTATATAAATAAGAATCTGTAAAATTTATTCAATCTAGAATGTAAGCAGAAGATACTGATTTGGCAAAAATATGAGATCCAGTGATTAGTTTAGACAATATTAACTGTACAGAGTTGCGAACACAATTAGTTAAGACGTAAGCAAAAAACAGGTATATTCTTGCACATACGGTAACAATGGCAACAGACAGCTGCATCCAGAGGACGCCAGTGGCGTAGCCAAGGGGTGGGGGCAGAGGTGCAATTGCTTCCCCCCCAGGAACTAAATTAAATTGATAATGGAATAGCAGCTTTTTACAAAAGTTGCAAACTATTGATTTGTTGTATAATAAACATTTTTGCAAATTAAATATTAAAATTTAAGTCACACCTCTTCTGTTTTTTCTTGTTTGTACTTTACCTTTTATGTGTATGGAGCTTTGCCCCCCCCCCTCCCCAAGACACTTTTCTGGTTACGCCACTGGAGAACGCCATTTTGGTTTACTAAGACGAAATATGGCTGGACATCTCAATGGTGACATTGAACACTGTCACCATTATCAACAAGACAAGTCAGTTATTTAAACATAATTGGCTGACTGGTTGATCAAACGTGAGAAAACATATATGGCGTCACTTGGATGGTGCGCGAAACTTGACGAAAACGCGATCACATAAAGAACACACCCTTGCTGAAATAACCAAAAAGGGCAGTAGAGTCCAGTAAGGAAGATAAAGAGTGTCCCCAAAACGACAGTTTATCACTTCTAAGAGCGAAAAAGTTCATACTGCTTTTACCAAGGCCGTGGATCCTACAAGTGATAGGATCAAAATAAATGTAATGAGAGCAGCGGAACAAGTGTTAATAGTAGAAACCAGCACAAAAGAGGATGCTGAAAAGATTATTGGCAACAAAGAGTTTGTCAAAGAAATGAAATGCGAGTCACCAAGAAGGAGGAGGTCCTTGATGATCATGTATGACGTGTCAGAGGATAAAACAGAGGAGTATGTGCTAGAACTGATCTATGTACAAAATTTACCGGGCCAAATGTCAAGACAACAATATGAGGAGCATCTGAAGGTGAGATTTAGAGAAGGACCAAAGGGCAGGGAATCAGTGCACTGTGTAGTGGAGGTAGATCCAGCACTGAGAAGGACGATGATACAACAACGAAAACTCATGTAGAGAATGGAATGAAATTGTGCAAACTGAAAGAGGAGAACAATTTGCGGATTGCGCTGAGGCACTGGTAATATGTCCGCATGAGAGGAACAAAAACATTGCTTTCCTTATTCTAGAAGCGATAGACAGAATTCAACTGAGATGCAACAACCTGCCGACTGAGCCACAGGATCTTCAGAGGTTATAAACCTTGTCTTTCAGAGGAGAGAAGAGATACTAGACTTGGAAGCGGCATACAGGACTTTGTAAGGTTTTATGGACGGGTAGTGTTTGACAACACACAAACATGGCCGAAGTGCTACACGGTGGTGCGGGCTCTGTTATCAAATGATAAACGAGAAGTGCAAATGTGTAAGCAGAAAGATAATAGTCTAAAAATAGGACAAATAAACTCGACCAGAAGCGCAGTGGTTAACCACGAACTAGCGGTATTGGCAGTGGAAATGGAACTTGATATATTATCTGTGCAGGAACCGTACACTCCGGAGGGGAAAGTTCCAGAAATGCCAATTAGATCGAGGTAGGTGATCACTGGTGACGATCCTATAGCAGTAGTGCTCATATTCAATAACGATGACGACTATAAGTTAACACGCAGACGAACATTTCGTATATGTGGAGATTATAATGGAGAAATATTGGTTTATGTTCGTTAATCAGTATTATCAATTTAGGGACACAGTACAAGAACATTCAAACAGGACAAGGGCAATACTGAGAGAGTATAGAGGAAGGGACTTGGTGTTGATAATAGATGCTAACGTAAAGTCGGGCATGTGAGGTTGTGAAAAAACTGATGAGCGAAGAGAGACAGAATTGCGGAAGGGGATCTTCAGATGATCAACAAACCTGGGAACCCCGCCACATACCGGGGCACAACGGGGTGCACAGCAATATGTATGTGACCCTGGCAAGCGCAAATTAGCACAGCGCATCCGCAGATGGCATGTAGATGATATGGTAACAAGCAGTGATCACAACCTCATATGCATGACGGTGGAGGATAGAATCTACGATGGGGATGAAAACACCATGTACACACCAAAGTACAACCTAAGGAAGGCCAACTGGAAGTTGCTGAAAAGACAATACACGCAGCAGGAACAAATAGCAATCGAGCATCCAGACGACATGGCTAAGGCACTGACCAATAAAATCAGGGTAGCTATGGAAGGAGCAATTCCAAAAATAAGAAACAATCTCGGGATACTCTTCAGGATATGGATAAATACACTTGAGCAGCTGAAAAGAACTGCACGACAAGGGAGAAAATTGCATCAAAGGGCAATGGGGACAAGGAACCAGCAGAGAGGCTTCAAACCTACGGAGAAGCAAAACAAAGGTATGAAAAGAGCTATAGAAGGAAAAGGCACGCTCCTAGGAGACATTTGTGGACGAATGCCTCCGACTAGACCATACTAAATAGTAACAGAAAAGATCAGATCACCATCAGTGCTGACAAATATGACAAGAAACTGGAAGGAGTCAGTGGGAGTACTGAAGGAAGTTTTATTACTACTCTCTGATACCATTGCATGATGCAAGTGCAAATGAGAAGAATAATTATTGGGCCACATGGGTGGGAACCACACGTCATCCCATTTCACAATAGAAGAGATAAGGAACGCTATAGAAAAACTGAAAAGGAGGAAGGCCCCGGGGCTAAACGGATTGCACTCTGAGATACTTCAGGGCCTGGCGGAAGCACCGAACTCTATAAAATATGGAACACCAAAAGCCTCTCAAATCTGTTTCCAATTGAAATCTGCGCAGTTTCTTGAGGCGCTTGCGCTTTCCATTATATGAGAACAGTCAATGTCATTTGCGATGCCAAGTATTCAGTTATCAAGCTGTTTTTTCTAGGTTAAGTTGCATGTTTACATTTTTACACTTAAGAGGGGCGTTTACCTAGAGCGAATCGGGTCATTTTAAGCACCTACCGTTTTACATTTTACCGAGTTATTAGAAACATTTTCGAAGTGAAATTTCGACATGGCAATGACAAAAGACGTAGCTACAACGTAGAGTTCGAGTTTTTTCTGAATTTGGTACGGTAATGTAAATATTTGTTGTTAAGGTTTGCTTAAAAATGCGTATTTTTGGCGAGCTATTTCTCGAAAACTAAGGCACATAAACGAAAAATTCGAACTCCACGTTGTAGCTACATATTTCTTTGTACACTACCAAAAACATGAGCACGATAAATGAGTAAAAACATTCAAAAAATCTAAAACCGCAAACCCTTTCGCACGAGTCCGTCACTAGAGCGGAATGCGAATGCCCATCCCCACCAGGTCCGTCGCGTGGTATCCAGTGAACAGTGAAGCTAAGATACAATCCTGTCGGGAATGATCGAGCGGTATACGATCTGTTCCGATATGACTGGATTTCTAAGATTGTATGTCTAATTACACGTGACAAGTTTAATGTTAAAAACTCTTTCACATCAATTTACTGTCTGCCGAAGCAATGGGGAGGCGGAAGGAAAATTATTATAAAAGTTCCTCCAGAAATCATAGTCGACAGGCAGTTAGAATGAAATGTTATATAGTTCATATTTACAGAAATAAATGGGTTATTCCATATTTTGAATAACCTGGTATACTTAATATAATAGTAAGTCACTAATATCATGCTTACTTTTTTTATGCACAACCTACAGTCAGCAATTTTCCGAATATTAGTTTAGCCCGTCTGTTGCTCGTACGATCTTTGCGTGATTTCAACGTATCGGTTACCCTCTTACGTCCCATGTCCCGCTGGTAATATGGGTTGCATAGTTTACATTTCTGCCCGATCGCTCCAAGTAAATGCCCCTCTTAACCGTAGCATCAGCTGTTCGCATCGTTGCTTGATATGACATTTTGAAATCGACAGTGACATGAACACCAAAATAATAAGAATTGTTCTAAAAGGAACATTTATTTTAATGCCAGATGCCCATTCTCTGATGTTCCATAATTTATAGAGTTCGGTGGGCGGAGGACATGCTTAAGAATAAGCAACCAGTGCCTCCCGAGGGCTAGGTTTCCTAGGTAGAAGGGGACAGACGTTGTTATACTCCGGAAAGGGGAGGCCAGGGATCCAGAACAGCCTAAATCTTACGGGCCGGTGTGCCTCCTGAATAACATGGGGAAAGTTTTGGAGAGGCTCATATGTAATAAGCTAATAAGATACAAGAGCTGAGGAAGACAAAAGGACTGCATCCTGACCAGTATGGTTGCAGACCGGGGCGATCCACAAAAGATGCTGTGAACAGATTGAGGAGATAGAAAGGTCGGAGGCAAAATATCTAGTGGTGGTATACGATAATCTCTGATGGCCAGCTCTCTTCTGGGAGCTGAGAGATATGGACTGCCCAGCGGATTTGTCCAGTCTCTTGAGGAACTACCGTCAGGACCGCTTTGTGGTGATGCGATGTCCTAATTAAATTGTGAGTAAACATATAACCACAGGGTGTCCCCGGGGATCGATGATTCGACCGACCTTCTGGGTTATCATTGTAGAAAAGCTGCTGCCGATGACCTGTCAGTGGTGGTAGAGGGGAACYCGAGACGAATGMTTTAGTGCAAAGCAAGTAACGCAATGAGGGCCCTCAATAGATGGTTCCAAGAGAACAAAATGAAGGTGGCAACAAGCAAACATATTATGTTCCCGCAAAAGAGTTCCTAGCGAGGGCAGGGAGCGTGACCTGAGGAAAGAGACGAATAGGTATCGAAGGGTGCACCTGGGCGAGAAGAATAACTTCCTTAGCAACGTGGAAAATGCATGCGCCAGGTCGGTGGGGCTAATGCACAAGATAGCAAACAAGTGCGTATAGGATACCAATAATAGTAGCAAGGGTATACCTGGATACAGTAATGGCGTCTATGGTGGGATATGGCACACGCGTGTGAGCACACCGACTTAAGTTGGGGAAGCCAAAAAGAATAATAAGGCAGGCATATCGAGAAATCCTGGTTTGACTTGCCGACACCTTTTCGACAACGTCGTTTGTGGTACTGGAGGTGTGGTTTCTCTTGATTATGAAATAAGAAAGAGAGCGGCAGGATACCGGCTACGGAACAATAACCAGTAGAAAGTAACCGAGATATTGGGAGATGTGGCGGGATCCGAACGAGAAATAAGGGAAATAATAATGGAACAATAGAGTGCACCACAGGCAAAACCTGGACCATAAATTAGTACATTTTCTGACGGGACATGGTCCGTATGGGGAATTGGGAACGCAGGAACATGTGGTATACTCTTGCCCCTTGGTGGATCTACGCACACAGCTGCTCAGGGACTAACTAGGGGCTACCAATACCAGTGAGGCATTAAAATGTCCTGTCGCAGATGCCGTGTCCAGGGGGCAGATGAAAAGATACAGGAGGAGACAATTGAAGAATTAAAAGTTCGGACGCCGGAGGGATGCTGGAAGCCAACGGCTCCTCCTGGAGAACCCGGGCAAGGAGGACACACTGGCGAAGTGGCATGCCGGACAGAATGGGCCTCTGGAAGCCGGAGGTTGGCGGACGGAGTGGCCGGAATACCACCGGAAAGACAAGTAGCTTTAKKATTAGTTATAAGTTAGATGATCCTATGATGGTATACTAACTAATATAATAGTAGATTAGGTAAGGCAAAAGCAATGTCGAAAGGGTAGGGAAAAATGCATCATAGAAGAGGCAAGACCGAAAAGTACGTGTTAGATAGATAAAAGGATGTGGGCAAGATTATTATAGAGAAAAAGGCAAAACCTACAGATAGAGCTGAGAAAATGGTTAAAACGACTAAGTTTTGGTGCTGAGGAATGTAGGACCTATTTTAAAGATTTAGACAATAAATCGTATCTGAATGAAAAAAAAGGTGTAGCTTGCGTATTGAAATCCTATGGTAGGAAATTTAATATAAATTTTGTATTGTGAGAACATTTTAACTCCCAAAGTTAGAACCTCGATAACTATTATTCTTTTAAAAAAGCATTAAAAAAAGCTTATGTATAGTAAAAATACGAGTATGCTACAATTACCTCATTTACAACGGGTTTTATGTTAGCGGCTGTTACAAGTCTATCAATTTGCTTGCTGTTGAAGTTAGATACACCGATAGTCTTAGTTAGTTTAAGTTCAACGCACTCTTCCATCCCTTCCCATGTTTTAACATAATCATAATCAAGAGGTTTGGCATTTTTGAATGGAAGGGAGACGTTTAACTTTCCAGTCATTTTTTGTGCAACAGGCCAATGTATTAAATATAGATCTAAGTAATCAAGGCCAAAATTCTCCAGCGATTGCCTGCAGGCAGGGACTACTTGCTCTCTTTGATGGAAAGTGTTCCAAAGTTTTGTAACTATAAATAGTTCCTCCCGTCTTACAGCACCATCACATATCTTCTGTGTTATTGCTTTTCCAATTTCACATTCATTTCCATATAGCATAGCACAATCAAAAAGGCGATAACCAAGATCTATTGCTGTTTTTACAACTTCTCCGACTTCTCCAGGTTTCGCCTACAAACAAAACATTATTATAGGTAGATGTGATACAGGGTGTTCTGTAACTATGTTCGAATATTTTAAGGGGGTGTTCTATGAACCAAATAATGGTGGGGGAGTTTTATTATAACACATTTCCATTTGAGTATATATACAGGTTCCGCCACCTAAAACTCCCCAGGCTCGTATTTTCTTTATTTTTTTTAGGTACAACCTTAAGTTATATATCAAATTGTAAGTATTTTTAAACTCTATAAAGATAGCTTAGTGGGTGTCCAAAAGAATATTTTGCAGATTATCATATTTTGTATTTAAGGTTAATTTTTGTAAATATTTTTGGACCTTACCCCGTACAATAAATATTGCTTCATAGTTGAATGCCGACTTTTGTCTTCTTCAATTTGTGTCATTACCATGTATGCGTAATTTTTACTCCTAATTAGTGAAAAACAAGAAAAACTAGCCACTACCATGTTCTGCAAATAGGGTTGTTCAGAATTTTTAAGTGTTAGTTTAGTAGCTTATTATGGTACTAATTATGCCTACATACCCGTTGCTGCACAGAAAACCCCAAAATTTTGAGTAACTTTTAAATAAATCAAGTACAAAGTTCGTTCTAAAGAGAGAGAGGCTAGAAAACGAAACCCTGCGACGAGGGTAGTGCGCGATGTAGAAAACCAAACTAGCCTCATCGCAGGGTTTCTTTTCTAGCCTCTCTCTCTTTAAAACGAACTTTGTAATTGATTTATTTAAAAAGTTACTCAAAAATTTGGGGTTTTCTGTGCATCGACGGGTATGTAGGCATAATTAGTACCATAATAAGCTACTAAACTAACACATAAAAAATTGTGAACAGCCTTATAACAGAACATGGTGGCGTCTAGTTTTTTACTAAGAAGGAGTAAAATATACGCATACATGGTAATGACACAAATTGAAGAAGATAAAAGTCGGCATCCAACTATGAAGCAATATTTATTATACGGGGTAGGGTTAAAAAATATTTACAAAAATTTACTTTATTTGCAAAATATCATAATCTACAAAAAAATTTGGACACTCACTATGCTATTTTGAAAGAGTTCAAAAAGACCTACAATTTGACATATAACTTAAGGTTGTACCTAAAAAAAAACAAAGAAAATACGAGCCTGGGGAGTTTTAGGTGGCGGACCCTGTATATGCGACCTTCAAAATGGCGAGAAAATCTAGTTACTAATTTTTTCTGAAAGACAGCTGCAACTAAAGTGAAGCTTCCGGCCTGGATGGCCGTGGTCGATGTCCTCTTCTGCTGTCTCCAGACGTTTCTCCTACTACTGTGGCAGGCATCTTCAGTGTTGAGTTTGTGGTAGTCTACGTAGACGTCGCGGTAAACACATTGACTGTTAACAATTAACGTCTACGTCCACGAACAGGAGTTCGCCACTGAAGAAAAGTCTGTATAGAAGAAGACATCGATCACGGCCATCCAGCCCGGAACGCCGGCCGTGAAAGCCTAAGCCAATTAATTTGCAATTAAAAGCTATTACACGGTGGTAGATATCCTCTTTTTCAGTTTGTGTTAATTTTGTTAGAAAAATTGTCCTTAAAACTTCATTTAATTTAGAATTTTTTTTACTTTTGCGAGTGTATTTCTTAGATTATTTTTGACGGTTCTAAAAACCAATAGAAAGCTTTAATTTCATCACACTATTATAATGACCACAAGAGCTTTATTATCATGCAGTTATAATATCGCATGAGAGTGAGAATAAATTGAAAATAATTCGACAGAACT
Organism: Rhyzopertha dominica; assembly: GCA_025024175.1. Classification (NCBI taxonomy): domain Eukaryota; kingdom Metazoa; phylum Arthropoda; class Insecta; order Coleoptera; family Bostrichidae; genus Rhyzopertha; species Rhyzopertha dominica. The sequence goes on from QCXZ01000137.1 coordinate 25,522,159, forward strand.
CCAGAAATGTTTTTGTTCGAGCATAAAGTTCTGGAGAATTATTTTGTAATTTAATCTCACTCTCGCATGGTATTCAATAGATTATTTTTTGACCTTTTACAACCTTAATTTTACCACTGATTTCGTCAATTGACGATGTGCTAAATCTATTTTCATTCATTTGCATAAATGATGGCAAACGCCAGAACTGCTGTATCAATCAATAAAAACAAAGTACTATAAATAATTGTATAATAAGCTCTTGTGCTTATTGCCAATATAATAGTGTGTTTATTGTCTAAAAAAACACAGGTGGGATGTAATTAAAACTTTCTATTAGTTTTTGGAAACGACAAAAAAATAATCACTATAATAATTTGTAGTACTTTTTTATTGACTGTCAACGCATTGTTCTCAAATTTGACGTTTGCCATCATCATTTGCGAGAATGAATAATAGATTCCGCATATCCGCAATTGACGAAATCAATGGTAAAATTAAGGTAAACATTTTAAAAATAATAAAGTGCCACAATGTGCTACCGTCGAGGAATCTGAAAATTTCAAGGCAAATTAAACAAATCTAATGGAGAAAATTTGATTGGTTAGATTTGTGTTGTTTTATTCTTGATTAGTAAAAGAATTATTATTTTGAGTGATGTTCTCATTACTTTTCTACAAATCCATTATTTTAGAAATGGTTTTATGTAAAACAAATGTGTTGTAATAGGGAATTATTATTCATACACTCCTAGGATATACGTAGAGATGCCTAACTATTCAATCTCTTAAACATACAGTATATTTTTGAATACTGTATGAAACTGTTTTACCCTCTCTCTCCCCAAAATTTAGCTGCACGGCCAATTAATGTGTGTTATCACTTTTCCTATAAGAGGTAATATAAAATTGATTTATATGTTATTTGTCAATTTTCGTGTCAATGGGCCATATGTTGCTGATAATCGTATATCTGGGCTGCAATAGGCAGACGAAAATATACTGAAATATATGTAATGAAAATTGAAAGAAGTATGTATTTTATTAAATGATTCAAATATAGATTCAGGGGAATTTGAATGAAATGTGCTTTTATCAAAAAGCATTAGTAAGTAAATCTTTGTATTWTTAACTTAAAAAGCATCATTTAAAGCTGTAGATACTTTATTCAATGTTTGCATGGCCATAAAAGCTTAAACTGAATTATGTGAAACTTGTTTATTTGAGTTGCCCCACTGGTGAAGCAGTTTATGCGTAAATAATTATAGATACGAGTAAGAGTATAAATCCGCGCTGTTTACCTGTTCCTTAAACCATCTAGTTATATTTCTTATGTTGTATTTTGCAATAGATACAAAACCATTTAAGGCTCTAGTGTACAATCGATATTAAAATGTATAATATAATTGTTTCTTCATTACGATTATTTATACTTGCAATATTGCAATCTTCCTTGTGGTAGCTATACATACAAAATACAGAATAAATTCAATAATTACACATGATTAGCTGTATGAAACGCGAGACCTGTAAAAATCAAGTTATTTGAATTTTTTAAAGTCATATCCTTCATCAAAATATTTTTTTTATCAAAAATTTATAATTTTTACTAAGGGGATAACATGTTTTATACTCTTTATAACAACAAAAACCCCATGGTTCCATCTGTTTTAGTTTGTCATTTTGATCTTTCATAAGTTAGTGTTTATCCTTATTTATTTACAAAACATCGACTAATTCCATATGATGCATTTTACAACTAATATATGGCGCATAAAGTGGCAAAGAAATTTCATAAGACATGCAAAAATGTTATAAGAGCGTTTCATTAATAAAAAAAATAAGAATTATTTCCGGTTCAACCGCAAGTCATAATTTTAGGTTGCATACTAATAACAAAATCCAAAAGATTTTTGTACAAAATGAATTATTATGGAGTTACGTCTCATCGAGTCTACCGAGTAATGCAGAAATGCGGTGGTCCAACTCATAGATTTTCTTAATCCCTAAAATTTGGCTTTTTTGTGGTCGCACTAACAAACTCCGCTTCGAAGCAACTATCAGATGTTTTTTACATATGATACACCCGAATAAACACGTATAGGCACGTCAGCGAACCACAGCGATATTTATTCCATTTTTTGGATTCCACATTGGATCTGCTGTCAAGCGTCTTTTTCTGTAATTAATTAAAAATCAAACACATTCTTACCTGCCATGTCCCAAGCCCTAGAGCTGGCATTCTCTTGCCGGTGTTGAGACAGATAGTAGGTATCCTCGGTACTTTCGAGGAAGATTTTCCAAATTTGCGTCTGAAAATAAATTATCATTACACCTAATAGACAGGACGAAAAAGGATATCATATATCAAAGTCTTATTCGCCTCTATAAAGGACGTTTTATCCTTGGACTTTAATGTAAAAAAGCATATTACTAGTTTTTAAATATTGTGTAAAATATTTGCTTCATAATTTTTTTTGATAATATGTTTAGTTGTCTACAAACTTTGTCTCATTGCAGTTGTCTAATTACAGTATTATGACGTCAAGGAGAGGGAAAGAAGCACATTGGAAGTGTAAATATTGGAACACGTTACATGGTTTTCACTGTGATAGGAAAAAAATAATAATACCTACTAATAAAACAGCAGCTATTGTTTTCCGTTTTGCACCTATTATGTAAGTTGTGGGTCGATAGTATACGGCCGGTAATTTACTGTAGTCACGTAATTAAAGTAATACAATCTAATGAGTAATGACATATATATATATATATATATATATATATATATATATATATATATATATATATATATATATATATATATATATATATATATATGTGTATCAATGGCGGCTCGTGACAAATTCTATTGGGTCGGCAGTAAAAACTTTGGTCCACTCTAGTTGGTCAATATTATTTATTTATAAATTAGTAAATAATTTTGTATCTACTAGTAGTTGTTGTTTATTACTTWCTATTTCTGTAAATTTTCATATCGCCGCAAGTTAAAAAGATAATTTGGTAACAAATAGCCTAATCTGGCAACTAGCTTCATAATTTCAACGTTAAGCGTGCACCTGTACTGCACCGGAGAAGAGAAGCCGATATATGTCGAGCCCAATCCGAAGATGTATTCGGAAGTCCGGCAGACAGCATTAAGCGATTATATGGGTATTGGCGCTTACTTATTTTATTTTCTTTTTGTGTGAAATTCTTCAATGATTTCAGATTGACTAAATTTATAACATGTATTTAATTAATTCTGTTAAATGTTTGAAGGTATCTGCTTAAAATTGTTTATTTAAGAGGATAGCTCTTACAATAATCTTGGGAAAATGAAAAATTTCGTAGAACATTCGGGTAGTTTTTCGTGATTTCAGTATTGAACTATATATATAATTGTTGTTCAATGTACATGTCAAAATTAATTTTCGGAATCAGACGATTATAAATGCCGGGCCTCCTTTATTAACTTCAATAAAAACATATATACGTAAAATTAAATTATGATTATAAAAAAACTGTAAGCATGTAAAGGATGTTAATCAGATAATTTGTAATACTCAGTAGAAAACAGAACTATAATTGGTTGATTAAAAAAAAACTTGAAATAACTGAAATAAATGAAGTCCGTTTAACGTTTTATGCTGTCTGCCGGACCCAAGCATTCCAGTCTCAATATGCGCGCAGGGTTGCGTCTTTGTTCAGCTCATAGGAAAACGATGCTATTGCTTCCTTATACGATGCGGTCTGCCGACTCAGCGCCCAGCGGTTGGATCACGGGCTTGGATGACAAACCAGAGAACTAGAGTGGGGATAACGCTCATGGATCTGCGCGAATGCTAGTAAACAAGGGGGCTGCCATATTGTCCACGAGAACGTCAAACTTTTGGCGCTTACTTTAAATAATGACATCTTGTGCAATAGTTTCACTTAAAAATAGGGTAAATGCGAACCAATTTGATGTAGCAGTGTTGAAATACTAAAATCAGTTTGACTTGTTCTTGGAATGTTCTATAAATATCAATTAAATGTCTAATTTAATACGGAGAATGTCTGTCGTCAATCAACTGTCATCAGTTACACAGCACATAAACAAAGCTCCCAGACCGGCGTTGCCACATGTTATTCTATGCTCGTAGCATTGTTTTGTTTACATTGCGTGGCCCGTGGCTTTAGGTATTGTGATTGTGATTTTGTTCTCTGCTTGTACGACTAATTTCTTAGTTTTATTTGGTAGTTTCATCAATTTTAGTTATGAGTTATATAGTTAAAGAGTGTACATCGAATAAACGTTCGAAGTCGCAAGATGTCTCCCTGCATAAGTAAATATTATAATCCTTAATAAATTTTTTGCAGTAATTATGTGTTATAATTATATATTTTTAAATAATATCTAGTCCATTTACACTGCAAAACAAACAAAAACAAACAAAAACAAAACATAAAATTTTCATTTTTATAGGTATACATAAAGTTCTTTTAATTAAAAAAAAATACTGCCATTTGACAACACTGTCTGATTTTTGACGTTTCTGTGGAACAGTGTCCCAACTGAATTGGGATGCGCAGTCGGCCTATGCGTGTTCTCCCCACTACAGGGTGTCCCTGAACATGTGGGCAATATCTCGGGATCTGATAGCTGAGCTAAAAACATCACTATTTTACAGTATAACTTTTTTTGATATAACGTCCGCCTACTGAGATATTCACCCCTAAAGCTCTTTTGAAAAAATTGGTTTCTCCGAAATATCTTTTATACCGCCTGATATAATTTGATGAAATTTTCGCCATTAATATTTATAATGCAGGCGGTTAGAATAGTGCAGACACAGTTTTTGTAACTGCACGGGGAAGTTGCGGGTAAACTACCCTTCACCGTTTTTTTCTCTTAATTTTAAGGCGGGTAAGATTTTTTCCCCGAAATAGGCGTTCTTCAATTCTATCAAACTTAAGAAGAAAAAAAGGTACTCTTTATTCATTACCCTAATGTTAACCGTTTTCGAGAAAAATGCTGTTGAATTACATGGTTCACATTTTCACTTGCTTCCACACGAGCAATTTAATTTTTATAGTAGGCGCTAAAAAATATTATTAGCTGTCACTCCATTTAATTTTCCTGGTGTGATTGTTATCCAACAATCATTTTAAAATGGAATATTCATTTCCTGAATATGCTGACATGCATTTAGTGTATGGTCTAGCCCTTGGTAATAGTACAGAAGCTGTGAGGTTGTACGCAGAACGATTTCCTGACCGTAGGATTCCTGATCGAAAAACTTTTGAACGGGTTGATAGACGTTTAAGGGAGACAGGTGGGACATAAAATTATCCATAAAGGCATGTTTATATCAATTTGTAATTATTAGGAAAATTTGTAAAAGATAGCTTGAACGGTGGCGTCCAAAGAAGAGTACGCAMAGTGGTCCTAGAGGAGAACGTTTTGGATAGCGTGGCTGCGGATCCTACCAATAGTATTAGAAAACTTGCGGTGCAACACAATGTGTCCAAAAACACTATTTCCAGAATTTTTCAAGAACAATTACTGCACCCTTTTCATGTTCAAAAGGTACATGCTCTAAGTCATGAAGATTTTCCTGCTAGAGTGGAATTTTCAAATTGGGTCTTAGAACAGCACACAAATAACAGGGATTTTATTAGTTCGATTCTTTATTCAGATGAGGCTGGTTTCACGAAAAACGGTGTAATAAATTCACACAATTTACATGTTTGGGCGGACGAAAACCCTAATTCCACAGTGGTTGCAAGACACCAGTTCCAGTTCCAGTCTGTTAATGTTTGGGCGGGAATCATAGGGGACCATTTAATAGGACCATATGTGCTACCTCCAAGATTAAATGGGGAACTCTATTTGCAGTTCCTTCAAAATAACTTACAACAGCTTTTAGAAGACGTTCCATTAGCAACCAGAAGAAACATGTGGTTCATGCATGATGGCGTACCACCCCACTTTAGTATTGCTGTGCGACAATTTTTAAATAATGCGTATCCAAATCGATGGATAGGTCGAGGAGGACCTGTTGCTTGGCCTCCTCGATCGCCAGATTTTAACCCTCTCGATTTCTATTTGTGGGGGCACCTGAAAAACTTAGTTTACTCTACTCCTGTAGAAACGAGGGATAATCTAATAGAACGTATAGTATTTTACTGTGATGAAATACGTAATAACGCTGCCGTGTTTTGGAGAATCCGGCAGTCTTTAATTCGTCGGGCCCGAAAATGCATTGAAGTTGGAGGAGCTCATGTTGAAGCTTCTTAATTTTTTTTTTGTAGCTCCATGTAGTTTTTAAGTGTTCTTCGTAATGTTATATTTATGTAATTATTTAATAAATACAATAATTAAATGTGGAAAATTCGCATTTGGTTCCCTCCCCCTGAAAAATATGCAAAGCCCAATGCAATTGATTTTCTGTCTCCACTGCACTACACTTAAATGTTGGTCAAAGTAATATTTGAAAACAAGTTCTAATTAAATGTCTGAAAGATTATTGTGCCTGGACTGTCATAAAATACTTTAGTAGTTTACCTATGCCATTCGCTATTTACAATAATGCTTGTAATAACATTTAAAACTTGATTTCTTTTTGAAAATAGTCTATTTTAGCTAGTATGTATTCCATTTTAGTATTTCTAGTTTTTTTTTCCTACAACAACGGCCTAAAAGTGTTATGTTATTCAAGTACATTTTTCTCGAAAACGGTTAACTTTAGGGTAATGAATAAAGAGTACCTTTTTTTCTTCTTAAGTTTGGGAGAATTGAAAAAACGCCTATTTCGGGGAAAAAATCTTACCCGCCTTAAAATTAAGAGAAAAAAACGGTGAAGGGTAGTTTACCCCCAACTTCCCCGTGCAATTACAAAAACTGTGTCTGCACTATTCTAACCGCCTCCATTTTAAATATTAATGGCGAAAATTTCATCAAATTATATCAAGCGGTATAAAAGATATTTCGGAGAAACCACTTTTTCCAAAGGAGCTTTAGGGGTGAATATCTCAGTAGGCGAACGATATATCAAAAAAAGTTATACTGTAAAATAGTGATGTTTTTAGCTCAGCTATCAGATCCCGAGATATTGCCCACATGTTCAGGGACACCCTGTATATTTCTCTGTGACAAATACATATACGGCCCAGCCACGGTTGCCGAGTAGCGTAAATTTTTCGGGATAACCCGTAAAATGTGATTTTGGCTAATTATTAATTTGATGGTAATGTAAAAAAAATACGCTCCGACTGTTTCAAGATATTTGAACATAATAAAACAAAATATACATAAAAATACGAAAAAATAATTTCTTCGATCAAAATTGTTGGTCGGCAGTGCCGACCCTGCCAACCTGGACGAGCCGCCACTGATGTGTATATAAAACCAACAGGCTCTGCAACAGGTAACTGGTAACACGTCTGTCCCTGAACAATAGGGTAGATGACTTATTTTTTAATGGTTTTGTTGAATCGTTATTGTATTCGTATGTGAAAATATTTCTTATTCAAATTGTTATACAACAGCCCAAAAAAAATAAATACCCAAAACGAGTCCCATCATTKCTGTGAGAACCGAGATTTAATTATTCTTCGCGCGCGTTAATTTTTGCGATAACTCCTAAGATATTCATGTAAACTATGTGTTATAAAAAATTATAATTAATAATATGCATGAAATGCTTAAGGTATTTAATATAAGTATTTAACTTGATAAGGTTTAATATATACTGTATCCGTCTAAATAGCTTTCCAATTACCGCATTGTACGTGACCATTTTTTAGAAGATAGGTACAGTATGTACCTATAATAAGCTATCCTTAAAAAACCGATATATGCCATCGCGGACTTTTTTGTAAATCTATAAAAGAGGAATATCCCACCATGTATTTTGTTATATCTCAAAGGAATTAGGCAGTGTTTTGAATTAAATCTTCCTGGCGGCTTGACTTTTTCCGACACTTCAAACAATTATCATTATATTTCAACCAATTTACACAAAACCTTAACAAACTAAACCTAAATCTTCCTCATGAATCACTTTATATGTTGGTGAAAACTACATGAAGATCCGTTCAGGACTTTTTGAGTTTATCGCGAACAGACAGACAGACGCCGCAGAGGACTTTGTTTTAACATGTAGCGATGCACAATTTTGCATACAAATAAATATTTAATGAGTGTTCTAGTTGACTAAATACCGTTATTAAGAACTATTTACAATAATTCATCACTCTTTGTACTTACTTTAAAAAAAAACGTATCTAAAACCACACAAGAGTGTAAATAAGTTATTAATTAACATGTTTTCATACCGGTATTTAGGAATATGAAACTGCACTAATTGCAACTGTTGATAATTAATCTTATGCAAACCAAAACCTCATGTTACCTATAACCAAAAAATGTAATGCATGTGTTTTATATCATGTCTCACATAAGACTGATAAGATCTTTAATCAGAGCTGTTATTAAAGGTTTTGTGCTGAATTTAATATGTTTGACGGAAAATTATAGGTACATTTTTTCAAAAATCAATTTGCATGCGAAAAACGGCAGCTCAAGTGGGTAGTAAGATAGAAAAGCCTTTCACCCTCCCTCTACTCCAATACGGTTTCGAGCAAATTACTTATTTAGGAACTTAAGTAGGGTTTAGGATCACATAACATAAGCATAAATCAATAACTATTATGCATATTCGTGATTTAAAAATTTATACTTAAACGAAAATATCGGTGCTATTGCAGGGCGAAGACAGCCGTTCGTTTCGAATTGCGCTCAGTGCTGTTACCAAGTGAACGCGCATTTTAAAATATCGTATTCTGGATCAAGTTTAAAACACAAATTTTTAGAGAATTTCCATGCAGGTAAGGTGTTCTAAAATTTGTTTATGATCATGCAATAGTAACATGCTAAAAAATAAATAGAAGATCTGCTATAGAAGCAAGGTTTCTTTTAAAAGTATGGAATTTAAGCATACCTACGAATATTACTTAAAACACCCGACCACAAGTGGCTCAAATCATCGTTATAATAAATATCTAATGCAGTCCCCTGATAAGCAATTGAAGAAAAATATGACCTGTCGAAGCCTATTTTTTGTAAATATTTATCAGTGTCTCGATCCGGGAGTACATATATTATATTTAATTTATGTCTAAACGACTTAGTTCGAATTGTTGCTTTATAATAATATAGGATTTCATTCAACGCTGTTTTGTTAAAGTTCTTATTTATTGAGTATCTACATATCATTGATGTTAAGGTGGTCCACGACTTTAAAATTATATATCTTGTAGCTTGTAGGTATGTGGGCACAAAAGTGTAATGCACAGCTTATAAGGTACGTGTAGGTACTCGAAATTTTAAATATGCAATGTATCAAATTATCGAACCTTGATATATAATAGGTGAGTCCCCATGTATGAATTAGTAAATGATAATAACAGCATAGAGTACTTAAATAAATTCAGTGACGTAACTTTACTTACTGTGTAATAAGAAGAACCCATTTGTATGATGAATTACTGGCGAATTTAGAACCAAAAATTGCATTCATTTTTCGCTTGATTTTGATGGAGATCACAATCGTTGTGTGAAAACGTCACTGTAACTTTGACAAATTGTCATTGTTTTACATATATGTCAAGAACTTAGTGCAGTAAAAATCCTCTGAAAATAATAAATGCATCCTCTTATCGAAGACGTTCAGGAAAAAGGACACCGTCAAAAATATAATATTTCGATATTTCACTGCGCATCGCATATTGTTAAGTACAACAAAACTATGTTTCCTTTAATTCAATTGTAATTCTGTATTTTAATAACCTTTAATAAGATAATAACTATTTTTTATGAAAAAGTTGAACTAAGTATGTCGTACTTATCTACACCTAAAGAGAGAAAGGGGCTAATAATTGCGTATTTGCCATGGATTTCTATTTTATTAAATTGCATATTAATAGGTAGGATCTAATCCACAAAACAGCTGTGACAGCTTATAAATTCGAAAAAATGGATCGTAAGGTATATTTTTAATATTAAAAATGTGAATATTTAAAGGGACCGCCAAAACGCGAACATATTGGCCGTGACGTCAGGTGTCTTGTAAATGGCCGCTTGTTTGCATCTGGGGTCAGCGCGTCACGCGTCAGCCTCAGCCCGTCAATTTATCAGTTTGTTATTTGCGTTCATTTTGTGACAAGCGAATTAAAATAAGCCAAGAAGAAGTGAAATACTTATTAGTTATGACTTCTGAAGGCATGTTCATTGTTATGGAATTTGTGTACAGCGACGAGCGGTTCAATGCGGCGGAGATGAGGAACGTAAAAGCAAGTAAAGCAACAGCATAAGTGAACTTTTTATCAAATTAACGTAACATTATAATTTGATCACAGTGGGTTGTTGGAAACATACTATTTGTAAACATAAAAATGTAAGGATCAAAAATGTACCCTAAACTTGACATTTATTTTATTGCGGCTCGTTTCCGCTCGGGCTAACAGTCGAATATATGGGGAATAACGTCGTTCTTTATTATAACATTTCCCTCTATCAACCTAAAACCCATACAATTTTTCATATCCTCTTCAAGCTATAACAAGATGGAAACTAAATGGTAAACACTTATAAGCCCAAAAAGAATAATAAAACATACAGTAAGAATTAAGATGATCTTCACAACAGAAAAACAAATTTTGCGATTTCGGCATATCACGTCTAGGGGCCTTAAACAACTTTTTCATACGTTGATAATCTCGAGGAACGGCTACAAAAATTTTGTTAGCTGTACTGACTGAAATACATGTACAAAACAACACTTGTTTTGTTTTCCATACATAACAGATGCTTGTAAAACTACACAAATCACTTTTTGGTGCGACCTCTTACACTGTCCTTTCAATAAACACCACACAAAAGCTTTTCCAATACAAGAATGATACTATACCATTAAATAGCACGCTCCTTGGTAATGTTTACATGATACTTGACGTCACGAGTTGAATAACCTTGGATAGAAACGTTTTGGCGGTGACTCCTAAGCTTCGAATTTCAGACCTGAAATTCTCTACCTACAAATATTTTTTTTTGTTTTTTTAACATGACGTACGATATATATGCACTTCAAGATTCATTTTACGTAATTTTAAAAAAAAGTGATGATACCCAATTAAGAGATGAAGTGGCGCCACATATTAAAAATATGATTCTTTTAATAAGTTAGGTAAAATGCTACACAAATTCCTTTAAGTTTTATTTTCATTTCAAGTAATAAAACTACAAATACTAGTCACTGAGTTTAACGTCATGAGTATAAAATTACCGTATAGTAAGATCACGTATATATAACAATTAAGAAGCTTGATTTCTCCTCTCTATTTTAAGCTAAAATCAACACTGTTTTGAAAATCTAGACCAATTACCCCAATTTAAGGTGTCATAGTTACTGAGTTGATTTTACCTAATACCAACTTTAACAAAGGGAATAATAACCGTCCCTTAAAAGGCCGGTTTCTCTTCTCTAATTTAAGCTAAAATCAACTCTATTTTTTAAATCTAAACCAATCACATACCCCAATTTAAGGTGTTGTCGTGGTTACTGGGTTGATTTAAGCTTATATCAACTTTAGCAAAGAGAATAGGAACTGGCCATTAGTCTTTTAGGGTTAGACCGCGTCTGATTTCGGAATAAGGTCGACGTTTCGCCCGCACTTGTAAGAGGCATTATTATTATTATTATATTATATTATATAATAAGCGTAGAATATGGAATATAGTACAAAAACAAGCTCAAAAATACTTAAAAGGTAAATGCAACTTGTGAAATTAGGCATTCCAACGAACTGTCAAAGTGTCTTTAAAAATGGTGTCTCTAGGGCAAAGAATATCAGTAAACAAGAATGGCCAGTGCTGATAAATTTTGTGGAATGAGTTACAGCGCCATCTGTGAATGTTGTATGTGAACTACATTATGAAACGACCAGCAGGTGTAGCCGATAAATCAGAAACTCGGAGTCATATAAATGTCATTTATTTTGACGTTTATTTCTTACCTTAATTTTAAAACMTGGTATCTAYTTTGCCCACTATTTTACAGGAAATTAAGAAAACCTTTTTAATTTATGTAAGMATGTCTAACTTAACTTTTTTATATTATGCTGACTTTGTACGCAAATGTGTACTTCATAAAAAGTTAAGTCAGAAAGGTTTACTTTAAATAACAACTAATAGGGTTGTTTTCTTCGTTTCGTGTAAAATAGTGGCAAAGGAAATACGAGGTTTTAAAAAAACTGCGAATTATTTGAATTGTCGTAAATGTAATTACCAGAAATAAGATTCAAAAACAATGTTTATCTTGCACCATTGTTTATTATTTATAGTGTGGGAACTACTCTTCTATTTAGTTTATTTTGCTCTGGCGTTTAAAAGCAATTAGCTAGAAAGTATTCTCCACATAAGGCTGCGAGACTGCACGTCCAAATTGTTTGTCCGTTTTACCTGTTCTTCACATATGGCACCTTCTCTTGGGAAGTGGTGAAATGTGATATTTGAGTTTGTTAAATATTTATTACTACAGTTCTTTATCGCAGTTTTTCTGTGTGATACCTTCGGCATTTTCGAAACTAACAATCTTAACACTTTTCAAGGTACAAAATTAAAGCTAATGTCTTACCTTCTTCGCATTCAACTTCAATGTCACAATATACTACATACCTGTAACTTTAAACATAAAAATGCCACCAAAAAGGTTAACAGGTTGCAAAATAATAATAACTATAACATATTAAAATATCGTATAAGTAGGTACGTTGGAAACTTGCGACAATTTTTTGCTAGATATCAAAGCGTGACATCAGCTTGATTTGAACATACCTTGATTTAAACGCAATCCCGCGTGCATGCTTTAGCCGTGCTTCACACACAGCACAGAGTGCCATCTATGAATGTTGTATCCATAACAGTAATCGTGTATAGTTGGTTGCAGCAATAGCGTTTACGGTTATCTAATATGAGAGTGTCTACTACCTGCTCTAGGGTAAACAAAGACTGGATATAGGTAGTATGTTTATTACATCTGTTTTTAGGTGTGTAACTGAGTTTTGTGTATACGTTATCTGCGTAGGTGATTCGGCTATTACTGTTATTCCAATTTTTGCTAAACAGAGGTGTTATGCAGGCATGCTGTAAAGCATCTCTCTTTAGTAAAAATTGAAATAACAATAATAGCCGAATCACCTACGCAGATAACGTATACACAAAACTGAGTTACACACCTAAAATCTTTTAAACGATAACTACAAAATACATGTAAACATACTACAGCCTTAATTAAAACGAAAATGATCACCTAACCTATTCCTTGCTCAGAGCACATTGGAATATTCCTCCATCATGTCCTATATAATGATTATTTTGTCACCCTGAATACGGTAAGAAAAAAAGCAAAAATGTAACTATCGTATTCTTGTAAGTTGTCGCCATCTATCGGTGCCATTTGAAAACTCTATCCTCTATCCATACTCTTTCTAAAGGCCATTTCTGTAATATGACCACAGAAATATTATTTATACAATTTCTGTGAATATGGCACATAGTAGAGATCGTTATCCTTAAGTAGCGTTATCTGTAATTTAGAGAGAAAGACAGCACAATTTCAACCATTGACACAGTGATTAGTCAATGGTTTCAACCTAATACCACAGTACAACCCTTGTATATACAAATTAATATGTATACACAAGTTAATATGTATACCAGTGGCAGCTCGTCCGGGTCGGCACTGCCGACCCAGAATTTTGATCGAAGAAATTTTTTTTTCGTATTTTTATGTATATTTTGTTTTATTATGTTCAGATATCTTGAAACAGTTGGAGCGTATTTTTTTACCTTACCATCAAATTAATAATTAGCCAAAATCACATTTTTACGGGTTATCCAGAAAAATTTACGCTACTCGGCAACCGTGGCTGGGCCGTGTATGTGTTTGTCATCCAAGCCTGTGGTCCAAGCGCTGGGTCGGCAGACCGCATCGTATAAGGAAGCAATAGCATTGTTTTCCTATGAGCTGAACAAAGACGCAACCCTGCACGCATATTGAATCCTGAGGCGAAAATCGAGACTCTACAATGCTTGGGTCCGGCAGACAGCATAAAACGTTAAAACGGACTTCATCATTTATTTCAATTATTTTAAGTTTTTTTTTAATCAACCAATTATAGTTCTGTTTTCTACTGAGTATTACAAATTATCTGATTGACACCCTTTACCATACATCCTTACAGTTTTTTTATAATCATAATTTAATTTTACGTATATATATTTTTATTGAAGTTAATAAAGGAGGCCCGGCATTCATAATCGTCGGATTTAGAAAATTAATTTTGACATGTACATTGAACAACAATATATATAGTTCAATACTGAAATCACGAAAAACTACCCGAATGTTCTACGAAATTTTTCATTTTCCCAAGATTATTGTAAGAGCTATCCTCTTAAATAAACAATTTTAAGCAGATACCTTCAAACATTTAACAGAATTAATTAAATACATGTTATAAATTTAGTCAATCTGAAATCATTGAAGAATTTCACACAAAAAGAAAATAACAAAATAAGTAAGCGCCGATACCCATATAATCGATTAATGCTGTCTGCCGGACTTCCGAATACATCTTCGGATTGGGCTCGACATCTATCGGTTTCTCCTCTCCGGTGCAGTGCAGGTGCACGCTTAACGTTGAAATTATGAAGCTAATTGCCAGATTAGGCTATTTGTTACCAAATAAACTATCTTTTTAACTTGCGGCGATATGAAAATTTACAGAAGTAGTAAGTAATAAACAACAACAACTACGAGTATATACAAAATTATTTACTAATTTATAAATAATATTGACTAACTAGAGTGGACCAAAGTTTTTACTGCCGACCCAATAGAATTTGTCACGAGCCGCCACTGATGTATACACAAGGGTACAACGTTGTATTCTGCTAATACACTACATGCAGGGTTGTCAGATTAGGCGACTTATTTCAATTTGGGTGACTTAAGGGGATTCCTTAATAAAACCTCCATAAAATGTAAATAGTTGTTGGGTTTGGACGATGCAGAAAGACAACTTAGGTTCGCATCTCACAGAGTTTGCACAACAAATCATAATTCTTCAAATTTAGTATTCTAATCATCTTCTTACAACACGTAGCACTGTCATTATATAAAAATAATTTTTTATACTTCTTTGTTCTACATAATTATATCAAATCAAACGCTATATTAGTCAAAAGGAATCGACTAATTATGACAAAGTACAATCCATGATCAGAGAGTAAAAGTATGGAATAAATAACTTATTAAAATGAAAATATTCTATTTATAAAAAAATGTCGAACAAGTTAATTTTCTCTTTAAAAAGTTTACTATTCACAACCAAATTTAAAATTTTTACATTTTTTTGTTTTTTAGTAATGTTATCGAAATGTTTAGGTACAAATAGGTACAAAAATATTGAATTTTACATAACAATTTTTTCGAATACAATTAGCTCAGATAACTAAACAACGTATGTACTAAATACAAAAAATACAAAAAGGAAATATACATTTTTTAACAAAAAAGGTAGTCAATTCTTCATATAAACCATATGTTCGAAATGCCAGTTGACCCTTTATTTATTGTTAACAATTTGATGTTATTTTTTTGGCTAGTTAAATAAAATTTACATTATTTATTTTTTAATAATATCTACTTTTACCACACCATTGTATTTAAGAAATACGCAATATTCTTGCAATAATGTATTGGAAGTGAAGGACATAAATTGCTGCTAGTTGTATTTCTACAAATTATTGCATTGCATTTGCACTCTTCCTTTTTTCACAAATAACGATAAATAAATACATAGCGTTTTATTGTACAGCTAGCTTTATGAAAATTTATTGAAACGCTCGGTAAAATAAGTACACAAATATTTCGTTTATTCTTCATATGATATTTGTACAATTAAATTTGCAGCACGGTTGGAAAGTTTACTAACTAGCCATGTACATTATTTACTAAACTGATTAGTATATTATGTATAAATCTACTACTTTCGACACCAACGATTGTTTATTAACAATTATTATTATTATATAATATTTTCTCAGAAAGATCGCGGTCGTTTTAAAACTGACAAAAAATTATTGGTCTGACGTTTCGATTACACCTCTAATCTTTGTCAAAGACGAAGAACCTCAAAATTCGTCTTTGGCAAAGATTACAGGTGTAATCGAAACGTCGGACCAATAATTTTTTGTCATTGATTTAAAATGACAGCGATCTTTCCGAGAAAATATTATACTACCTATATTACGGACGCTGATGTTATTTTGCTTTGTAGTGCCGTTACCATGACAACTAGAGAAAAGAGGTAGTGAACATTTTAGGTAATTAAACAAAGATTCTAAAATTTCTATTTTCCATCCACATTTTATGGGCAAATCTCGGATTTATTTGCTTTTGTTTGTAACATGATGTCAAATATGCCCTCTAATGGGAAACTTGGTAACTTCGAAATATTTTTAGTGAATTTCCCTGGTAAGTTTTTATTTTAAAAAATCCCCCAAACGAAAGTGTGAGGGATTTTCAAGATACAGCTGCTTCGTACCGTTAGTGAATCACCTTGTACAAACCTGCAAAAAACCCATTAAATCTCCTTATAATCATTATAATATATTATACAAGTAATAATAACTCGAACTAATTATTAGCTTCTGTACGAAACTAATGATTTTTAATATTTTTATTTGAACAATTATAAACAGCAAGGGAAGTATCCGATGCCCGGTGTACCAAATTACAAGTGAATACAATACATACAATGTATGTAGCATACATGTTAAATAAATCGGAATTGGGTATTATGACTTTTTTTTAAATTACGTAAAATGAATCTTGAAGTGCGTATATATCGTACGCCATTTTAGAAAAATCAAAAAAATATTTGTAGGTAGAGAATTTCAGGTCTGAAATTCGAATCTTAGAAGTCACCGCCAAAACGCTTCTATCCAAGGTTATTCAACTCGCGACGTCAAGTCTCATGTAAACATTACCGAGGAGCGTGCTGTTTAATGGTGTAGTATCATTCTTGTATTGGAAATAGTGTTGGGATAATCGGTCAATATCAATAATCGAATTTCTCCGATTCGATTATTCCAATAATCGGATTATAATTCGAATTAAAAATCATTCGCTCTCTTCTTTAGCCGCAGCTATACCCTAATCCCTACCTACGCATTGGTTACTCCCTTCCCTACAAGGTTATGCACATAACATATGAACAAGTGCAGGTGCGGTGCACGATGTCTGGCCGATTCGGCGATTATGCACGAGTCGATTCTAACCAAATCAAATACTAAACAGACAGTGAACCTTGAGCAGGCGTACTGAGCGTTTAAATTCTGAACGTGCCCGGTAATTCGAGTTGTATATACTTGCAATTGCCATTTCTGTTTTCGTAGGTAAATTAAAAAAAATATATTACGTGTAGTCATCTTATTGACATATTTATGTTTATTTTTAGTTCAACATACATTTAAAATGAATCCAGGTTCAAAAAAGAAATCTGTTGTATGGAATTATTTTAAAAAAGTCGAAAAAAATCAAGCCAAATGTGATTTGCGTAACAAAATTATAAAATTTTTTGGTGGTACAACTAATTATACTTGCATATAATTGCTGTTCATTACCGGTAATTCATTCATCAGTCATCACTTGCTTTTTGCTGCGAAACGATATTCATAACCTGTGGAGTGTGGAATATTGTTCCTGATCGTTTCCGACACCTAAACGATTCAGGTTATTTTGTGATTCAGGTTCAATTCGGCCGTCATTCAATCGTTGCGTACGGTTATGTTACCCACACAGCTCGTACGTACGAGCTGTGACCTAGCAACCGATTATTCATAATTCGATTATGGCGAGTCGGCAATCGGATGCTGCAGGTTATTTCCATAATCGAATGACAGGTTATTTTTAATCCGATTCTGCCCAACACTAATTGGAAAAGCTTTTGTGTGGTGTTTATTGAGAGGACGGTGTAAGAGGTCGCACCAAAAAGTGATTTGTGTAGTTTTACAAGCATCTATTATGTATGGAAAACAAAACAAGTGTTGTTTTGTACGTGGTTATAAAAGTACTTCAGTCAGTACAGCTAACAAAATTTTTGTAACCGTTCCTCGAGATTATCAACGTATGAAAAAGTTGTTTAAGGCCCCTAGACGTGATATGCCAAAATCGCAGTTTGTTTTTCTTATGTAAAGATCATCTTAATTCTTACTGTAAGTTTTATTATTCTTTTTGGGGTTATAAGTTCAGTTTCCATTTTGTTGTAGCTTGAAGAGAATATGAAAAATTGTATGCGTTTTAAGTTGATAGAGGGAAATGTTATAATAAAGAAGACGTTGTTCCCCATATATTCGACTGTTAGCCAGACCGGAAACGAGCCGTAAGAGCCCCGAAAATAAATGCCAATTTATATTTATTCTGACCTCTAAAACAAATGTCAAGTTTAGGGTACATTTTTGATTCTTACATTTTTATGTTTACAAATAGTACGTTTCCAACAACCTACTGTGATCAAACTATCAATGCTACGTTGATTTCATAAAAAGTTCACTTATACTGTTGCTTTTGCTTTTACGTTCTTCATCTCCGCCGCGTTGAACCGCTCGTCGCTGTACACAAATTCCATAACAATGAAACACGCCTTCAGAAGTCATAACTCATAAGTATTTCACTTTTTCTTGGCGTATTTAAATTCGCTCGTCACAAAATTAACGCAAATAACAAACTGATAAATTGAGGGGCTGAGGCTGACGCGTGACGCGCTGACCCCAGATGTAAACAAGCGGCTATTTACAAGACACCTGACGTCACAGTCAATATGTTCGCGTTTTGGCGGTCCCTTTAAATATTCACATTTTTAATATTAAAAATACACCTTACGATCCGTTTTTTCGAATTTATAAGCTGTCACAGCTGTTTTGTGGATTAGATGCTATCTATTAGTATGCAATTTAATAAAATATAAATACATTCTCTCAAACAAGACATTCATAATAAGATATGTGGCCAATTGTCAGTTGAAAGTTGTTATTACGAGTTTGCGATCCAAAAGGTCCAGCACAGCCGGTATTTGCTATTTAGTGTTTATATAGATTTGTGAATATGATAGGCTGAAATTTATGACGGGTCGGTAACGCTTTGCGACTTGTTTGCGGATGGTTCGGCGCGCGCGCTGGAGAGAGAGCTCTTAGGGATAGATGAATTAAATGTTAATAATTCGTTAGCTGTAATAGTCGCATTTTTCAATTTTTTTTATATAAAATTTTGCATACGACCTTCCCAATGTGTTACCAAGCTCCGCTCGAACTACATTCCGATCAGGGTCGCAATTTTGAATCGGAGGTCTTTAAGAATGTATGCGAACTACTTGGAATTAGGAAGAGTAGAACTACCCCTTTACACCCCCAATCTGATGGAATGGTTGAGAGGTTTAATGCTACTTTAGAAACAAATCTCAGAATGATGGTGAACGAACATCAGACCGACTGAGACCGTCACATACTCATGTTTCTGCTTGCATATCGATCTGCAATACATGAAACTACTGGACAAACACCGGCCAGTGTCCTGTTCGGCAAAGAATTGAGACTTCCCTCGGATCTGCTGTTTGGTCGACCTGCTGATCACCACCTGGCAACGAATGAGTATGTGAAATACCTGGAAGAACGCCTGCAGGCGACTCATAAGGCTGTACGAGATAAAACTAGGTTTGAAAGCGACCGTATGAAGATGAGGTATGACAGAAGATCTGACTCTGGAGGTTACAACAAGGGAGATTTGGTATGGTTTTTCAACCTAGTCCGCAAAAAGGGCCGTAGTCCAAAATTGCAACAGTCGTGGGAAGGACCTTACCACACTGTGACCCGGATTAATGATGTTGTCTACAGAATACAGCAAAGTCCTCGCTCTAAGATGAAGGTAGTGCATGTCAGCCGTTTGGCGCCATACCGGGGGAATTGTCTAATCGTGACGATCAGTGTTAAGAGGGGGGCAGTGTCACGAAACTATGTTGTATGGGTACTGTGCACTGGTTGTAGTACGTGATATTTACTGTTAAAAATAGAAAAAGGAAAAAAAGGAGGCAGGTGTCGGGGTTGACAGTTGATGAAAATTAAAATATATAATTGTAGATTAATGCAATTTGGTGAATAAAGAGTTTAAATAAAAGGAAATTTGGTGCAGTATTGTAGATCAATCAATCCTTGTATGGCTGTCCTGTTGTTTACATAGATATATGTGCTTATGTTTTTTATTATATGTATATCATTTCCAAGAATTGTCTTTTACATTTATATGGATCTGTAGCAATAATATTGGTGTTATCGAAGTTAAAAGTGTGATTCTGTGATTAGTTAGTACACTTTATCTGAATAGAGAAGAATACAGGGCATCATCAATGACGCCAGGCGCACAAACCATTTTTAGCACGCGACACCAACCGTTGCCAGGTAACGATACCATTCAAGGGCGTGCTCGCATTCGTCTAATTTAACGTTCGCGTTTCGTTTCGAGTAGACGGTCAGAGTGTGTGTTTTTATTATTGCGTTTCGCATTTACTGTTTATACAGCATGGTTTCTTTATTATTAGTGTTTTGTCTGCATAATAAATCTTTCTATTTTGCTGTGTGCTGCGTATTGTACTGCAACCTATTAACGACGCGACGGCGACATTGGTTATGACGTGCAAATCGCGCATGCAAATGATGACGCTCCTGTATTTTTTTCTATTCAGATGGAGTGTTCTTGATGTTTTTTTCAAAGCAGTGTAATTGTTATTTTTATTTTGTTGTATCCTGTTTTTAAGTATTGTCCTGTTTGCCCTCTGTACCTATTGTTTGTTGCATGGTATACTGTGTATTGTGTATGTTCTTGTATTATGCGGTGTTTTTGTTATTAATGGTGTGTAGAACTGTTTAATTGTGTTTATAGGTAGTTTTCATATTGTATTGTTTTAGTATGTTTATTATTTTTTGTGTAAGGGATGGAATGTATGGTATGGTTATATGTATGTTACATTTGTGTTTTTTCTTATTATTCATGTTGCATGCTATTACCTATATAGGATTTCTGTTTGTTGTTTTATGTTATGTTTTTTAGTTGTTGGATGGTTGTTGTTGACGACTCTTAATCAATGTTGCCAACCTTCGCTCTGTTACTTCTAGTACAACTGAATAAAAAAATTATATAATACAAAAATTATAGTATACAAATCAAATTATTTAACTACTAAAAATAAACATTTGATCCGTATTTATAGAGTGGTTTAAAAAATGCAAATCGATACAAATAATTGATGGAGGTAGTGTATATTTATTTCTAACACATTTTAGTTATATGTACCTATATAGTTGGATGATTCTATTATCCAATACTTTTTATTACACACTAATAAAATTAACATAGTAATAGCGTAAGTATAATAGTATGTGTGTATTATAGTCGCATATATAATACAAGACACTAAGAAGTATTTGATTATCTATCTTCAAATTATAGTACAATTCGCGTACTATTACATTTCAAAAAAGACGAATGGTACACCGCAACAAAATTATGGTACAAACCATGGATGTATAAAAGAGGGGATACCGCATCTCATTGACAGAAAGCGCATTGTTGTGAAGCCAACATCTGAATGGCGTGAAGTTAGCGCAAAAACAAACCTAAAAATAATAGATAGGAAAAAAATATTGTATGAATATGATTTATACACACATATAAAATTCATTTTTTTGTTATACACTAGTAAACAATTCATCTTTCAGTAGTAGTGTTGTAAAATATCGGCTTAATAAGCAATTTAAATACCGCACGCCTATGAATCTTAACCTTAAATACTACTTGGGTGTTACATACCTGTTAAATGAAACATTGGGTTAACGTATATCAATCTTTCTGCACATTTGACACTGCCTGATCATCTTATCACTGCTACCGTTAACAATTATATGGAAATCATTCTCTGCGTATTGCACATCATAAAACGCCCAAATGGTATGTGATCGTGAACATGAAGCTTAGTCATTGAACATACACAACTGGTCAACTGGAAGATCCAATGTTTTCTACAAATAAACGCTTAGACTGTGATCACATGTTAGCATCAGTTTAGAACGTGAAAAGCTGGATCCCCTCTTTTATACATCCATGGTACAAACACTATAATAATCATAGTACTGTTGGCAACACTGTCTGACTATCTATTATGACGAGTCACGATATTAGGCCATTGACATTTTTATTTTTCAACGTTTCTGACGTTTTCCTACGTTGTCAAGTTGTTGTCACAACAAAAACAAAGGAAAACTTAAGACGTTGCCTGTGTGCTTATGATTGTTTTAATTTTTGTTTAAATTAGTTATGGAAGCTTGCTTAGCTGTGGAAAAAGAAGTTGACAAGGTGTTATCAAAATTTGGTTCAATAAATGATCATGCTGGTAAAGTATTGTGCGATCTGATTTCCTACATAGAAAATTTGCGATTGGAACTACAGAATGGTAAGTTTAATATTATATCTTTTAACATGATTAACGTTCGCTTTTACACATAAACATATACCTATTAAGTCCTTATGTTACAGCACCTAAAGGCCATGAACTGACGAACATACAAAGGGACTTATTGAAGCAGGCCATGATAAAAGTAAAAGAGACAATATCTCGATTGGCGAGTGACCATAGAGACTTGCATGGCACAGTTTCAAAAGTTGGGAAAGCTATTGATCGTAATTTCGTCGCTGACTTTGCAGCTACCAGCCGTGAAGAAGTGTTTGCAAAACCAGAGAAAATTAACCTAATAAACAAAGTCGTTTGTCAACATTTTAGTAGACAAGGGATGAATGACGTTGCGGAAGAACTTGCGCGGGTAATTAAAAGCAAATATATTATGTATTTTATTTTTTGAGATATGTTAAGCACAGAACACAACCAAAAGAACGGTTACGTACTTTTTACTTACTAAAAATAAGTTTAGTTTGTTATGCTCTCCATTTATGCTTTGTTAGGTAGTTTTAAAAGGCAGACGTTTCAAAATACGTAGTTTTTTATTACAACCACTCTGTAGAAAAACTTTACCGCTCTGTACAGTATAATTAACATTTAGTAGACTATATTAATGATTCTATTGATATTGTGTACCAAATTGTTAAAACAAACTTTGCAGTCATCCAATAACTTCCCACTAGATGTCACTAACAAAATATTTATGCTAAAGTATAAAGGTGTATTGTTGCACAAATCGTGGTTAACTGGATCCCCCCTGATTAATATGCAGTAAACCAACCGTTGTCATGGGTAGCACCAATTGAAAAAAGTTTAAAAAGAAATGTTTCCATGACAACAGCTTGCTAACCTGGGGTTCTTGTTAACCACGCTTTGTGCAATGGAGCCAAAGTACAATAATAGAACTGTGTATTGGTTTTAAGAGCTTATTTTTTACATCAGAAAATGTGACAATATGCCTATCGCTGCACACAAAAACCGCAAAAGTTTGAGTAACATTTAAATAAGTACAAAGTTCATTCTTAAGACAGAAGCTAGATAATGATACCCTGGGATGAATCTAATGCGTGATGTAGAAACCATAAGTCATTATTGATCCTTGTTTCATTTAATAAGCTGAGAAGCAATTGTATATTTTAAAGTCTTAGAAATAAATAATTTTATGTTTGTAGTACAGATTACTTATTACATCCTACGAGCTTCAACATCACACATCTAGTTTCATCGCGAGGGTCTATTTCTAGCCTCTGTTTGGCAAGCAAATTTTATAATTGAATAATTTCAAATCTATTTGAAAGTTTTCGTGCGCACCAATAGGTTTCTATAACTAATATAAGAACATATGACACAAAATTAAAATTTCACGAACAGTCCCATAAGGCAGCAGTAATATTATGAGAGAATATTGGGTTATATATTTATGCCTACCAGTGATTTCATGTTGTGTGTATATTGTTATGTGATTAGCAAATAATTTTAATCGTCAAGTCCTTATATTTATTATCTTAGAAGATTGAATGATAATATAGGACATGTTTGTACAGATATAAAATTATAAATTGCTCCATTCCCATTTACCCTGCAAATATCTCTATCATCTATATCCATGGCCGCAGCTCTTAAATTCCTGTTGGTTACATTATATTCCATTTATCACAAAAAAGCCTTTCTGTCTTGGCCTCCAGTTTGGTAGTGAGATTGTGCACAGCAATATCTTTTACAAGTAACAGACTGCTAATGCTGTTGTAAAATATACCAATTGCCGCAACCCTCAACCTAAAAGGCCAGAAGCCTTTGTTTAAATATCCATTCATAGCTTTTTCCACCTTCAGTTTATTACATTTCAGGCATTCAGCAGGCCCATATTATAGACTGTCATTAAATACTAGTTTTCATGACTAAGATATTGAGCAGTGTACTTACTTGAATTGTTCGATTATTTATAAACATATTCTGTTTCGCCACTGGAATAACGACTTCTTTTCATCATAAAAGTTTACATCTGACAAAACTCCAACTGTCATCTTGACATATAGCATTTCAGCATGAAAAGAAAGAGCTGCGAAAATGGGTTCTGCTAGTTTCAAATTCATTGGGGAATAAAGGACGAAAATTYCAACACAMTTATGCTGCCCATGTTTGGAAATGAATATAAAAATGTTGCATTCAAATTTCCCTCAAATTACGTTTTTTAATGTAATTAACTTTAAAATGGATTGTCCATTGTCAGTTTCTTAATTATGGGCATCTAGATCAGCGTTTATTTAAGTTTTTTTCACCACTGACCCTTTTTGATTTTAGAATTTTGTTGTGGACCCCCAGCTACTCGCTGCATTAGTAAAGTTTATTTTTTAATAGAAAAATTTGGCATGTCTAAATAATTTTACTGTTAAAAGAAATTTTTATTCTTATGTTATTGTCACAAACAAATCAAATATTTACAAATGTGCCTTATTAGCTTTATTGTAGCAGTTAGCTATAAGTAGCTGTTTAGTAGCTTAGCTGTAAGGTAATTCCACCAAGGGGTCCACAGACTACAGTTTGAGAAACACTGGTCTAGAGAATGAAAGCAGGCTGCTTTCAAAGTAGGCGTAATATGGCCCTCTTGCTATTTAAAAAATTTTGGTTAGCGACTAGGGATGGAAGATGTATATCTTATAACCTCCTTTGATGTTTCAAGTATAAATGGTTTTTAGGAAGCTGATATCTATCATGAATCTAGTGAAAAGGAGCCATTTGTTGAGATCAACCACATATTGGAGTGTTTAAAAAATAGAGATTTAGAACCAGCCCTAGCATGGGCCACTGCCAATCATGATAGCTTGGAAGCTCATAATTCTTCATTAGAATTTAAGTTGCATCAACTAAAATTCATTGAAATGCTGCGACAAGGTGCTGCCTATCAGACTGATGCTATTTCATATGCTAGAACACATTTTAGGAAATTTGTATACAAGCATGAAAAAGGTATTTGTATGATTTATTAACTGTTGCATCCTTTCTTATAAAGTTAACATTTCAGATATACAGACCCTAATGGGAATGTTGCTGTTTATACCCAACGGTATTGGTACGTCACGATATAATTGTTTATTAGATTCAGAAATGTGGGTGGATGTATATGAAACATTTACCAGGGATGCTTGCAGTCTCTTAGGTGTAAGTGTTAACAGCCCACTTGCCACCTGTTTAAACGCAGGTTGCACTGCCATACCAGCTCTCTTAAATATAAAACAGGTGATGCAACAACGACAAGTTTCTGGTATTTGGAACTGGAAAGATGAACTGCCTGTAGGTATATTGGTTGAATATGTATGTCTGTATAATGCTGTGTTGGTTGCAGATTGAGATTGACTTAGGAAATGAAACCAGGTATCATTCAATGTTTGCCTGTCCAATTTTGCGACAACAGTCTACCCAAGGTAATCCTCCAATGCGTTTAGTATGTGGACATGTTATATCGAAGGATGCACTAAACAAATTGTGCAATGGAAATAAGTATGTAATTTATGCAATTATATGTTATCGAAGAGAATTTATTTTTGTCATGTTTCAGATTGAAATGTCCATACTGCCCAATGGAACAGTCACCCACAGAAGCAAAATTTGTATATTTTTAATTATCTGCACTTAATGTACTATTCAATGTGGTTAATCACTTTTTGTACAATTTCTAATCTTAGTGTTAGTGATAGAAATTGTTTGGTTTGTGTTCTTATGTGATCTCTAAAACTCTTCTCAAAATATATGTTAAAAAAGTTTAGTTTTCTTGTTAATCTTTGCTTTCTATATTCAAAGCTCTTTTTATGCATGTTAGTAATAACTTTCTACCACATAAAGTAGCAATTCAACAAAGAAACTCCAGGATCACTCTCCCTCTCAAAAAAAGTTTAAAATTTGTTTTTATGGAAATACCTACCAGATTTTAAACAAGTCGACACAAAAAAAATGATGAAAATAATTGTGACCAAACTAATTTATTGGAAATAAGTAAATAATAAGCAGGACGGGAATGGACACAATAATTGTGTTGCGATCATTTGTTAAACAATTTAAGTGAAGAAAACCTTCAATTCTCTCATGAGGAAACTAACTTCAATGATTAAATAAAACTCCAATCTCAAGTCAAAAAGGATAATAATGTATATTAGCCGAATGTGTACATATCAGTCTATACCATAGACCATCTTCAGCAGCCGACTAGCCAACAATACTCTAGCTGATAGCAAAAACCAAGGGCAATAAATATGAAACTTCAAATGACGTCAGTGATCCACGAAGCCAACAAACAATCCTATGACTCCCTTACATGAAAGTGAGTTAATAAAAAAGCAAAATACAAAAAACAAATCATTGCAAATAAATCTAGAGAAAGGTACAGCATACACAGAAACAAAACTCAGGTACAGATTACTTGATTAGATCTATTAATTCATAGGAAGGCAGTGGTGCTAAATCCGTGTTAATGAGTGTATTATCCTTATATTTTTTCGTGAATATAGCTTCATATACATTATATTTGGATCTTTGCTTTAACAAAGTTTTGCAAATTTTGTTCCTTATACTGTATGCCCAAACTTCGTTGAGTTTGTCCTACATACACTTTTATCACATTCACTGCCTGACTTTTCTAATTCATTCCTGCTGGAAATTTGGTTGCATAAAAGGTGTTTAAGAGTGTGATTATTTGAAAATGTATGAAGTAAATAAAAATTTTGAACATTTTTTTATACCATTATTACCACTTACATATTGTTAAATAAGATCTTTATGCTGTATTAGAGTGAAAGTTATTTTATTTCTATATTTGTTTATGAACTTTCTCCATATAAGGATAAACTCATTAACACCGATTTAGCACCACTATTCCTATAAATTAATAGATCTAGACTGTAATTGGGTATTTGCCATGTATTTATATTTTGTTAAATTGCATATTAATAGGTAGCATGTAATCTACAAAACAGCTGTGACAGCTTATAAATTCGAAAAAATGGATCGTAAGGTGTATTTTTAATATTAAAAATGTGAATATTTAAAAGGACCGCCAAAACGCTAACATATTGGCCGTGACGTCAGGTGTCTTGTAAATGGCCGCTTGTTTACATCTGGGGTCAGCGCGTCACGCGTCAGCCTCAGCCCTTCAATTTATCAGTTTGTTGCTTGCGTTCATTTTGTGACAAGCAAATTAAAATACGGCAAGAAAAAGTGAAATACTTATGAGTTGTGACTTCTGAAGACATGAACATTGTTATGGAATTTGTGTTCAGCGACGAGCGGTTCAACGCATTTTGGAAACATCTCTCTAGAATTTTGTTCTTAACCTTATGAAATTGCAACAAAAAATGTCTTAATTTTGCCCCCTCACCATGTAGTTTTTTTATATTTAAAAACAGAGTAAATATTCAATGATCTCGCACTGGATTTGTTTGTGGATTATATGTATTAATAAACGCTTTTTAATTTTTTTGTTGGATACATTTAAAATTAATTTAACCATATATAAAAGAATTTTTTTATACAACGATTAGGTAATAATTAGTAGTTAGGTCTAGAATTAGTGTAATTGAATAATAAAATTTTACGACAGTGCAAAGTTAAAAACTTTTATTATAAGGTAACTCACAATAAATCTTCCATTGCACCAAACTTCGAGTGACCATTTTACATAAACCAGATTAACAAAGATTTTCTTAGGTAGCTGGAACAACTGGCTTAGTTTCTCTGTATTTCCGACAAATATGTTTAGAATAATTTTTACAACTTCTTTGGAAAACTTTAGGAAAAAATTGTTAATTAGTGGTGGGTAGGTATTAGTGTAAATTACTTTTTTTTGATGTGTTTTAACAAGCAACCTCTATAGTGTAGTACTTTATTTTTAATAATTCAGCAGTGGAGTGTTTTGCTTCTCGGACACAAGAGTATTATAACATTTTGATATACACTCCTTCACTTCAATTTTTAAAACGTTTTTTCTGTTTATTAAGAACCATATTTTCATAACACTCTGTTTCAGAGCTTATGTCAGTTATGTTGTTGCTGTAGCCAACAGTAGATATTGATTATTGGGTACTTCATCTGAATGTGAGCTGACAAAAACTATGTCGTCACCACTTCTGTCACTAGTAGATGCAGATTATTCTACAACTTCGGCCATATTGTCAAAATCTACTGCACCCCAAAAAGCCATTTTGTTCAGTAGTAACGAGTCTGCTTGAGTTCAAAAACTCAAGTGAACGTTTTTTTCCCAAAACGTTGAATAATTTAGTACTGCATACTGTACGTTTGTTTGGGCTACCACAATTTTTGATTTTTATGAAGATAAATTTAATGAAATATAGTCATTTTTCAGGCTTCAATGATGAGTATATTCCCATATAACATATTGAAATAGATGTCCATTTTCAAAATAAGAAATACAGGTTAGGCTTTACGTTGAGTTTGACAGAGGCGAACTCACAAGTTTTACATGTTTCTATATAAAGATTACAGAACAACAATCTTCTAAAACAAATTACTGCTAGACCAGAAAAATGTAACACTAATAAGTGGTTAACAACGTTATGAGTTTGGGAATGCTGATATCACTTATAACTTTTAGCAACTTAGTTTACTATTGAGTACAAGAAGAATGTGAATTATTGCATTCTTATGTGTCAGCTTATTGTGTATTGTTTCTACAAATTTTAAGTACATATTTTAAGATGATATATAAAATACTGTACCTATGGCGTTCTTAAAAACATTCATTACATCATGCATCATTTTATTAAAAATTTTGAATAATGTGAATACGGCTGGTTAATACAATGATACAAACTAATCGGTGATTTAAATCTTTTCTTATATAACATCATCGCAAATAAATTACTATAATAATAAAAGATTTTGTGAAATAAAAAAAAAACAGAATTCTTTTTTAATAACACGAAACAAAAAGTAGGTCTTGCGGACTGTACTTTTAGTTACAAAAAGACACCTATAAAAGAATAAAGACCACTTATTTGATTATTCAAATTACATTCTATATTCAAAGGCTGTATCGTTGTCTGATAATCAGATTAATTAATATTAACATTCAGACCAGCACCGTAGTAAAGCCATCAAAACTACAGACCCACAGTGAAAGTTTTCTAAAGATGGGTAGGTACTAACATTAACATTGACCTGGATCGTGTATAAGTAATAATCAAACCAAAGTATAACATAATAGCACGCACGACTTCTTTCATATCCATTCTTCTTCCAACGTTCTTTCCGTATTCACTTTTTAGTTTTTTGTTTGTTTTATTGTTTTGACGTTTTTGAAGCTTTTATACGCGCTTTACAGAGTCTGTGACGTAAAACAGCCTGTTTGCTGTCAATTTTTTTAACCTCGGAGTCATCTCGGAGTGTCATGGTGAGATTTTGAGCGCGAATTAAGGTTATTTTTGTAGCTGTTTCCAAGTGTCTTATTATTTATTTTCAGTTTAATCTTTTGCGAAGAATTCCTTTCCTAAGAATTTCCTTTTCCAAAATGGAAATAGATTCACAGGATTTATCATATTCACATGAGCTACTGAATAGTTTTATAATACAAAAAGGTAGTGGTGGAAATGAAGATATTGCGGTTAAAGAATACTTGGGCCAGATCAAATATCCACCGATTCAAGATTTTAAAGAGGGTGAGTTAAGCATTATTTTTCTGCACTGTTATATTACTTGTAAAATTTCAGGTTTGGAGTGGTTCAATGTGTCTGAACCGTTATCCTTTTCTAAGCATTTGAAAGGAAAAGTTGTAGTTCTTGATTTTTTTACATATTGCTGCATAAACTGCATGCATATAATCCCCGAACTTCGAGAAATTGAAAACGAATTCTCAGTTGAAGATGGACTTGTAGTGGTATGTATCGTGCTGCTTACGTAAATGTATTCTTGCCGTTATTTACATGTTAGATTAGTTTTCACACATCATGAATATAGAGGAAAGATTTTGAGTCAGTATGTCATGTCTATACTACACGGTGTATAATATAATAGGTGTTATGACGAGGTCGCCACTCAACGCACCCGGCCGAGGCCAGTTTTCTGACTTCCATGAATGTGCAAAAGAGATGGACATGTGGGTCTGACTGTTCTGATATAGCATAGTATTTTTACATACAGCATTCTCTCACCAACATTGTGTAATGATCATATATGCAAAAGTTTTAAGATGATTTTTATTACATTCATCGATGGTAAATGTGCTGTGTCATTTTGCTGAAGTGGCTACGATAATAACAATGAAAAGGTGGCTGGGTTTTCCGAKAGGTTTTGAAYACCGAAAGGGAGATTGGAAGAATACCAGGGGGTTGTATGTAGAAAATTTTTTAGAATTTTTGGGAACCATATGACAAGTACCCAATATTTGTAACATTTTAACTATACTGGGTATAAACTTTTTAAACCACCTATATTTGGTAACTGCGCAGATGTTAATGGCAAAAAATTTACCAACATTTTCGGTAGCAGGACTGCCAATTAAAATAAGTTCTTAGGATATAGAAGTGTAGATATTGACCGTTAGTTATATTTATACTTTTAAAATTATATTAGGGTATCAGTCCGTATGATATATAAGACTTCTTTTAAAACTTGTGCCAAGCTTTCTAAGATTATTTACCTTTTTCTTCAGGGCTTACTTTATAAAAAAAGGCAAGAAAAAACTATATGAACACTATCCACAATAAATGTGCAGCTGTCGTATGTATATTATTGGAATTTAAAATGCAATTCTTTTAATAATGAGAGGTAATTTTAAATTATACATTATTCATAATGTTTTATTTAACATTGACAAATATCTAAAAACTTCAAAATTAAATAGTTAGGTACACAAAAATCTAGATAGGACGATACATTAAGAAAACGCAAGTAGTTAATTATGTGGCGAGAGATGATTTAAAATATATAAAATATCTATAAATTTTAGATAATATTTGAGTATCACTTTTTTTATTAATACTATGAATTTGTTTATTGATATGTGCCATTTCCAAAAAGGACTTTTATTTTTGATTTACTTCTTTTTCTCAAACTATAATATAAATAATGATTAAGTAAATATAACTGAAGTTGTTTTATATATTCTTTGATTCTATTAATTAAATTTCTACATGTTTCTCCTACATAAACTGTTTCAGAACTATTACGTTTTAAAATTTTAATAAATAAGTTTTCAGTAGAAGTTACAGATTTTTAAAGGAGTCTTATTCATTGTTTGGAGTGATACGCTATTATAATTTTAAAACTATAATAAATTCTTAGATATAATAAAATAAATTTTGCATTTAATTTTGAAAAGGAGGAGCATGCACCTGACGACGTTGAGTCCAACATAATTTACTATTTATCAGGATTCATAATAACAAAACTTCTCAAACCAAGGTCGTGTGTGTTTTGCAAAACAAGGCTTAATAAGAATGTAGATTTTGAATGCCTTTCCGTTTCAGAGCTAACTTTTTAAAATACACAGGTAGCATAACTCATCCAATGTTTTTTTATTACATTATTATTATTTTTTTAAACATTAAAAGATGTAGAAGATACTTTAATTAAAAATATTTGTTCTGTTAATGTTTTTGAATTAACTGTTGAGGAACTGATTCTTCTTAATATTTGTTTGTAAAGAATTTAAATTTCTGTATTCCTAATCCTAACATACATTAGATATCCTTTTTCATTCGATTTATTTTTATATACCTAGTTATGAGACTCAAATAATATTATAATGAAAAGGGGAAAGAGTGAAAAAATATCTGCCCAAAAGATAAAAGAGTTTGGGTTACAAATCGCATAAGCATACCTACATACATAACATACAAATTCATTATTTATAAAAAAAATCATCTCAAAAAATATTTTTTTATGTAGAAGTCGATATTAGATCTATGGACAGGATGTTTATTTATGAGTTTAAACAACATGTTCCCTATACACTGATATTGTGTAGAAATGTGTTATAAATATACATTTTTTTGAGTTTATTGAAATATGCTATTTGATGTCCTTTTAATGTATAGGGACAGCATGTTAATTACAATTGTTTGCTGTGATGATTTTGTTTATTTTGTAATTAAATATTTTTATTTAGTTTTTTCAGAATAAATATTTATAGAATACAGACATGTTGTAAAGTAATCCTTCATAATTTGAGGGAGACTCATTGAGCTATTGTTTCATATTATAAACTAATGAAAACAATTTAATTATTAAGGTAAGAGTGATTGAATTGATTGATTTGAAAATGTCACTGCTGTTATTTTATTAATCAGCAATTCTTTCATAACACAGTAACAGTAAAATAAATAGTAGGGGAGCCCATGTAGTAAAATCGTGGAAATCTAAGATTTAGAAGATTAGATGATACATAGAAAAAATGTTGAATGATGTATATTCTTTTAACAGTGGGCATGACTTTCCAAGTTGTAAAAAAAAAACTCACAAATAAAATATTTGAATGCATCAGATATTCGGAGATGTTAAAGAACCAGAATTCATTCTGTTCAAAAACTGATGGTTCGGGTGTGACGCAAACTCGTGGTGGCTTTTTAAATATGAAAAAAATCATCATGTTGTGATACTCGATTGCATCACATTTTTATACAAACTGTTTAGCTCGATATCCTGATCCATAATCTTACTATTATTACTATTATTTTAATCATCTCTTTTTATTTGTTAAATTATTGAGTTGTAACAAATGACAGGGAAAATAACATAAAAATGATGGCAAATGTCAAAATATTTAAATTTTTAAAATGTCTGCAAATATAGTTTTTTCAAAAAAATATCAAATAATATAGAAAAGCATAAGTTAGACATCTAAGTATGTTAATAAAATCGCTGTCAAATTTCATAAGCATATGAAATATGTAATAATACCTATAGAGGGTGTTCCATTTAAAATACCGAAGTTGAATGTCAACTTTCGGTTTAACTAGAAGTACGTCATTGTCGAAATTAATTTTAAGTGATGCACAATTTCATTTGGTGAAACAGTTTTTTGTAACTGTTACAGTTAAGCCATAATCTTCCGTCCACACACTAATGAAACACCCGGTATACATAGCGTTTGAGGTGACACTTTATTTTTTACTTCTTCCACGCAGGCGCTTGGTAATCGTCAGATTGTATTTTTCCTGCCATTTTTACATTATTCTTTTTTTACAGCTTCGTGACCCTCCTACTCCCTTACTCACGCTAAAATAGTCAGATTTTTAAATTCACTCTTTTGAATATGTAATCAACACACAGTACCCTAATCTGATGTGCCCAAGTATTTCCTACTACCTGTTTTTTTTTTAACAATTCTGATCAACTGCCCAATGGGCATAACTTTTCTTGAAGGGCTCAAATATGGCAGGAGTACTCAACAGGGTTCAAAATTCCCACTGTATGTTAAACTGACATGTTCAAGTATGCCTGGAAAATTCCCTCCTTGGCTCGCCTACTAAAAGATTCAACAAAACATTTGATAATCTGACCTCATTATATAAAATAATCGGGAGTTTAATAACCAAAGCATTTTGCTACACATTATGTGGTTGCCCTGTATAATACAAATGTCCTGATTTGGTATTATAATGTTAAAACTAAAGGTGTTGCTTGTACATTTCAAATTCCTTTTACTAAAGTGGCTTTTTTACATCACATTTTATAGATTGGTGTGCACAGTGCAAAATTTGAAAATGAAAAATTATCTTCAAACATCTTGGCAGCTGTTCAGAGATACAACATAGGACATCCTGTAGTTAACGACAACAAATCGGAGATGTGGCAAAACTGTGGAATTCACTGCTGGCCTACTTTGCTAATGGTTGGACCTAACGCGAACCCTATAGTGATGCTTATGGGCGAAGGTCATAAGGAAAACCTACGTTTGTATATAAGAAATGCCTTGGAATTCTACAAATCAAAAAAACAAATATCTAATCATTCTCTGCCCTTTAAGTCTGCATACCATTTATTACCCAATTTGAAAGGGCCGCTACTGTTTCCCGGTAAAATAACTAACTACTTTGACAAAGATACTAATACAGAGATATTAGCTGTGTCGGATAGTGGGAATCACAGGATATTGGTTATTAGCAATAAAGGTGTTTTAAAGGAACAGATTGGTGGTAATGGGGCAGGTTTTAAAGACGGACTTTTATCAGAAGCTCAGTTCAATAGTCCTCAAGGTCTTGCATTTCAAAACAGAGACACATTGTTTGTAGCAGATACGGAAAACCATGCTATTAGAAAAGTCAATCTCAAGGCCAAAACTGTGATAACAGTTGCAGGAACTGGCTCTCAAGGTAATGACAGACTTGGTGGTAAAATAGGTGTACAGCAAGAAATATCTTCTCCCTGGGATGTATGCATATATTCAACACCTGATCTGGACATGAGTTTTCATGCAACAGTCGATGAAACACCTTTGAAAGATGTATTGCTAATAGCTATGGCTGGAACGCACCAGATTTGGGCTTTGTTTCTAGAAGACATAATATGGTGGAAGTTCAAGAAGTATCCTGCCGGCACATGTGTTTGTATAGCTGGTTCTGGTAGGGAGGAGAACAGAAATAATCAGTATCCTCATGCTGCGGCATTTGCTCAACCATCAGGATTAGCCTTGTGTACTAAGAACAAGGAGGTTTACATTGCTGATAGCGAGAGTTCCAGTGTGCGTAGGCTGTCACTTTTAGATGGGAAAGTTTCAGCTGTTGTTGGAGGAGATCGAAACCCAAATGTGAGTATTATTTATTTTATCAATAACTTATTTTAGTTTAGCATCGAATTGCCAATTTTTTAACTAAAATGCAGGATCGTTTTAAATGCTTTTGTATAAGGTTTTGTAGCAAAAATGTTATAATATCTTTGTATTTTCTTTAGGTTTGGTTTCTTTATTTAAATAAAAAAAAACTTGTATTTTCAACTAAGTTTTAACGAACCAGAAGAATAAGAATAATATATAATACATTAAAAAAATAAAAAATTTTTATTAATGAAAGGTTTTTTTGTCGTCAAAATTGATTTATGTCATGTATTATCAGAATGTGCGTTAATTGAATTTGGAGTTAATTTTATATTATATTTTGGTCTGAAATTATTAATATTCAGACAACAATATTACTCAGTCCTTGTACAATGGTTCTGTTATTAACATAGTATTTTATGTTTTTTTTTAGATATAAAGATTTCTAGTATTTATCTTCTAACATAATTAAACAACACATAACATTAATAACACAAATAGACTATATAGTTTTCTATGACAGATATGTAGACATTCTTTGTTAATAATAGAAAAAATAAAAACAAACAAAATACTAACAAAATTTAACAGCTTCCACAGAAAAGTTGATTTCACACTAAAAAAATAAACAAATAAATTTCCTAGGCATGACAAGAATTAGAACAAAAAATAAAATATAAAGCAAATGGTACATGAAACCAATATCCACCAGAAGATACCTAAATTACACATCAACCACCTATTCTCACACAAAATCAATCTAGTAAAAGCAATTATAGAAAGAGCTGTTGAATTAACCAACCTATCATAGAGAGCAGAAGCCATCGCAAAAGCAAAAACCATACTAATATTAATAGCTACCCAAAGCATATCATGCAAAACATAATAAAATCAATAACTGATAAAATATACAACAACCAAACACAGACTGGTGCACAAGTCTATATATACCTAACACTACCATCTATACCACCACTAACAAAAAATAAAGCACATAGTACAACCATAATGTAATACTAAAATTATACATAAATCCATAAATTTCAGTAAGCAGTTTTATACAAAACCGATTTACATAGAACAACTTAACAGCACTGAAARAAACATGTAAATGAAACAAACCATAATTTTGATTTTGATAACACCAAAATAATAGACATTGAACAACATACACACAAAAGACAAATGCTAGAAATTATTTATATTAAAAAAGAAACTTAAAATACTATGTAAATGACAGAAGAGATGTACACCCGCGGACATAGAAAATGAGACGATCTAGCCGGGCGGCAAATCGGGCGGGGTATTTTGGTTCACAACTCTTCTCAGTAAAATCAGTTCAGCTAGTTGCCGCATAGCGGCGCAGGTAGCACCATTTACATTATATCACTGAAAGTTATGCTACCATTATAACACTCCAAAATTCATATGCATGCTACCCTTACAAGTTTACTCCGCTCCGCTTGGTTGGCCAGGTTCCAGTTTCATTTATTTGTTAACTGGCAATGATAAGATTTAGCAAAGGTGAATAATTATCACGACCGACAAGCAGACAGGGGAAAATATAACTTTTTTTTAGTGAAAGTAAGTTTTTATATTTACTTAACTATCCACGAACACTTTAGAATCGTTCTAAAGTAAAATCCGGCTATATAT
This sequence comes from Rhyzopertha dominica, assembly GCA_025024175.1. NCBI lineage: Eukaryota > Metazoa > Arthropoda > Insecta > Coleoptera > Bostrichidae > Rhyzopertha > Rhyzopertha dominica. Next base: position 25,559,167 of record QCXZ01000137.1, read on the forward strand.
TATTTAATAACATAACATGACTTTAAGAAAACAAATTATTTTTTGCTAAAAAATGAGCAATATTACAGGTTGCAAAATAAAATTACTACAAATAAGTTAGTGTGCAGACAATTTAGATATAAGTAAAAATATTAGACAATGGTAAGGATATTTTGAATGTGATCCAAACTGAATATAACAGTAACATTGATATATTATTATTATTAGTATTAGTTTGGAAAAGATTCTTTTTCTCAAAATCGGTCAATTTAAGACAAATTTCCAGAGAGGCAAAAATTATATACTTGAAGCGCCTTTACTGCATATATTGTATTCCTATACGTTGATGTCTAGCATATAATATAAAAGCAAACCAACTCTTTAAACTACAGCAGTATACAGTATACAGTGATCTACCAATTTTTAAGTATTAGGCATTTGCTTGCCGAAAATATGCTACATTTCCTTTATTATATTTTTTTTGATAAAAGCATCCCTAAGTTATTTAACAACTTAACGTTTTTGCATTAAAAATTAAAACTGCATTCTTAATTATAAGCATTTGGAACCCTAGCAAACTAGTAAACTGAAGACTGCACTTTATCCGGAGGGATCTGTTATAGCTGCCCTCAGTTTACAATGCGATTGAGTGATACAAAAATAGTACCATTTGTTTATCTGTAGTAATTTAAGCCGCGTAAGAAGCTTAAGCGCATTGGGATCTATTATTACCCAGTTGTTTTGCGAAACTCGATGCAGTACACCTTATAGTAAGAACAATATTGCATATCACTTCTCTGTATTTGTGAAAGATTACTCACCTATACCTACTTTCCAGTATTAAAACTTTTATGGCCCTCCAGTGGTTTAAGTGGACGAACCAATAACATGTTTCCTGGCAAAATTTTTGTCCGGGCCCTTGCCCCAAATTATTTCACCTATTGAGAGAACTATTGACCAGAAAAATCGTAATCGTGGGACTTTGAGATTATAACCTAAAAGTTTGATAATTCAGAGAACTATTCAGAAATAAAGTTAAAAAGCAAAAATAATTCAATATCACTTGCACATAAACGCAATCAACATTCGTATTTTTAATATCGATGCATAAATGAGAATTTAAGTTATATAGGTATGCCATCTGAAATGCTAAAACTATACCTATACCTATAAATGGATACACTTTCCCAGAAACTCTCAAAATTAACGGATTCCCTCGCAAAAACAATACTAAAATCAATTTAATATTTCATTTTGAAGTTTTTTTATTAATATAATTCCATACCATCTTTTAATATTTAAATCAATTTTATTCATATTGACACATTTGAAAATAGGATAAATTTACAACAAAACTTTTACCATTACACGTAAAAGTCAATAAAAGCAATTATTGTGAAGAACAACAAGCACTTTTGCTTTTTAACATATTTCAAAATGTAACTAATTACGATTTTTTTGCGATGGGTGAACTAAGCCCGGGCAAACACTAGAACAAAAATTTTACCGGGAAACATGTTATCTATGAGGCGGTCCGCTTGCGTCGCCCGAGGGCCATAAAAGTTTTAATACCAGAATGTATAGGTAAATAGTCCATCACAAATACAGAGGAGTGACAATGCAATATTGTTCTTACCTGCATCGAGTTTCGCAGAACAACCAGGTAATAACAGATGCCAATGTGCTTAAGCCTACTTACGCGCCTCAAATCTTATTGCAGATTACTTGAATGTTGATACAGTTTGAAATTACTACACATGATTTTTGTATCACTCAAACTCACTGTAAACTAAGGGCAGCTACTATAGATCGTTTCGGAAAAAGTGAAATCTTCATTTACTAGTTTGCTAATGTTCCAAATTATCATTAAGAATGCACTTTTATATGCAAAAGCTTCAGATTGTTAAATAACTGTTAAGCATGATTTTACAAAAAAATAATAATAAAGGAATTGTGACATAGTTTTGATAAGCAAAATGCGTATTATTTAAAAATTGGTAGACCATTGTAATACTACTGTAGTTTGAAGAGCAGGTTTGCATTTACATTGAATCAATCAAACCGTCTAAGCCATATCAAATTTGAATAAATAGTACTGTATGAGGATGACAGTGCTAGATATCAACTTAAAAGAATACAATATCTGTTGTAATTGATTACAACAAACATAAATTTTTATTGCTTATCTGATTCCAAACTCTGATTAGTTACTGCCCTCCAGAATTGAACAACAAATATTTGTTAATAACTACATAAAAAATTAACATACGTTACTGAATTTTTACAGTTGATTATAACATTTAGAAACATTATTCATAAAAGATTTGACACATTTTGTGAACCCGAAGTTGTTTCTTTTGCTTCTGGGGTACACTATAGTAATAACCACAGCTGMTTTACTTCATTGTTAACTAATACTAATAATAATAATATTCTTTTACTTACGTTATATGCATATCAATGTCTCTGTTATATTCCGTTTGGATCACATTTAATATATCCTCAGCACTCCTTGATATTTTCATTAAAATCTAAATTTCCCGAGTATTTATTTGTAGAAATTTCATTTTGCAACTTGTAATATTGCAATGTCTTTGCCCCATTTTTTTGCAAAAAAAACAATTTGTTTTTTTAAAGTCAGCTAATGTTATTAAATAATATATCCGGATTTTAGTTTAGAAAGATTCCAAAGTGTGTCATGGATAGTTAAGTAAATATGAAAGTAAATACAAACTTACTTTTACTGAAAAAATAAGTTGCATTTGCCCCTGTCTGGTAAACTGCATCATTGGGAGCCAATAAATAAATTAAACTGGAACCTGGCCAACCAAGCGGAGCAGAGTAAACTAGTAAGGGTAGCAAGCAAGCAAGCATATGAATTTTCGAATATCTGAAACTTGAAAGGCTGAGAAGTGTTATAACGGTAGCATACCTTCCAGTGATATAACGTAAATGGCTCTACCTGCACCGCTATGCGGCAACTAGCTGTACCGTTTTTACTCGGAAGGGTTGTGATCCAAAATACCCCGCCCGATATGCCGCCTGGCTAGATCGTCTCATTTTCTATGTCTGCGGGTGTACATACAAGGATTAAATAATATATACCAAAACATAATATAAAATTAAATAATGAATTTCTAATAAAATTAACAAACATTCTGATAACACCATAATACAAAACCACTACCACAAACTAGCGATAATAATGGCCCTGAAATTAACATGCACAAACAATATTATTTCTTATTTTCTTTTCACCCTTATACACACAAATTAGCTGTTTTTCATAAAATTGTTTTAAAAAAGAACTTTGTGTAATTCTCCAAATTGTAATTTAATATAAAAACTGTGATTTGATTTGATCAAATTTCAGTTTTCTGTAAACACCATTCATAATAAGAAAGTTAAAGTTTGGTACCCGCTTAGATTTGCTAGTCCATTTTAAGTAGATTAAATATTGCTTTTTCTATGATAGGCTGTGTGTGTTTTCTCTTTTTACATAAAGACAAAATTCTAGTTTTCAGTCATTAGGAGAATACAGTTTTTCATGTAAGATTGCAGTTATGTTTATATCGGGCAAACATTTTAAGCAATTTGAAAAATATCAAAATATTGATATTATTGTAACAAATTCTTCGTTTGCTAACCATTTCTTATCACACAAACATACTGCTACCTTAAACAATTTAAATTCGTTACAAATTTGTATAAATCTTCAAAACTAAATTATTATATTATAAATGTTGGAAATATACAAAATTATAAGTAACCAAAATTTAACAATTCAATGATTTTTGTAATTTTAGTTGCCCCATATTAAACTGTTTATTTGATCATTAATATCCTTGTTTGTGTTGCTGATATGTAGGCTATTTTTTATTGAGGTCAAGTCTGTTTGCTTTCACTTTTCAATCAGATTTACTTTTTCAATTTGTGTAAATAGTACTAATGATGGCTTTATATTAGCCGAATGTGCTTTACCAAATACTTGAAATAAACTGGATACATGATTGGAACTACTTATTATACCAGAAAAGCTATAATCATCAATATCCACTTCTAGATCAATGGACCAGTTTTTTATTTTAAAAGAATATTATTTTTTATAATACCACATTTGCTAAAAGACAAAAAAATCCTACTTGTTAATGTTATTCTTTATATGCACATAATCTTACAAAATAACCCAAGTAGTTTTGGAAAAATTATAAAAATAAAAAAATATTTTTTTGTTATATTTATAGAAGGGCATGTTACTCCAAAAAACCAGGAGCAATCAATTACCACTACCAAATACTATTTAACACAAACATTCAGTAAAAGTAGCCTAATCCGCCTGTACCCTTTGAGATTTAAAGTTTTGCCTTAATACATTCATACAAGGTGCGGCAAGCTAACTTCCTTTTTTTGTAATGAGCGCTCTTAAGTTCAGGAGAGCGCCAGGCTAGTGGATGTGGTCTCATTCGAGAGAGGGGATCCTAAACTTGCCTGAGCTTATTGCTCAGTCGCCATCAGGCGTTGGAGCAACTAGCAGCATGCATTTGCTGTAGAGGCACATTTTTCTAACGGCCGTTCGGTGGTTTCAACTCAACGGGCTTTCCGAAGATGGTTCAATATTCGTTCTTGTGTGGGTCACAACATTCAGAGAAACTGGTTCTGTAACGAAAAAAAGGAGTGGAGACACACGTCCCATCTGAGCACCTGAGAATATTGAAGCAGTATGGAAGTTATTTTTTCGATCCCCGCGGCGTTCAGCACACAAACACGTGTGCGCCCTTGGGATTTCAGATGGTTCAGTGAAGAGAATTTTGCGTGCTGAACTTAATTATCATCCATACAAGTTGGCTATTGTGCAGGAATGGCTGTGTTGCAAGAGCAGTTCCCGGGGCGTCCTATCTCTCTGAGAGGTGATTTGGAGTGACCGGCGCATTCACCCGATTTGGCCGCTTGTGAATTTTTTTGCGGGGGTATTTGAAATCCCGTGTGTATATTAACCGCCCACATACTCTGGAAGACCTTAAAAGAAACATTCGGGAAGAAACGGCCAGCATACATATCAATATGTTGGAGAGAGTGATGGGAAACAGCAGAATGCAATTCAACCAGTGCATTGACAATGGGAGAAGTTACTTACCCCATGTGATTTTTAAAACGATGTAAATCCAAACTTTAAATGTATAACTTTTGTATAAAAAATAATTGAAAAGATATCTTTACTATAGTCTGTAAAATCGACTCCTAGGGCCAGGAGGTAGTCCGGGGTGATACCAGAGGTACCGCCCTAATCTTAGTAGTTGATATCAAGCGGCAAATCTGGTACTGCTACCAGTAAGTAACAAGAAGAATCGGTGTGAATTTGTGTGCCGCTCGCAACTCATTGAAATTTGTACAGACAGATGGGTGGACCAAGCAGGTATAAGCAAAAATAGCCCTTAACCCAAATGATTATAGGAGTTTAAATTGTATGAAGCATTTTGGAAACAGATATAAGTCTAACGTCCCCTAAACTGCAGTTCTCAAAATGTTTATCAAAGTTTTTGTAATTTCTCGTACGGAACAATTATAAGAAATTAAAATTAAAACAAAGATTAAATCCTCTAGAATATACAGATTTTATTAAATATATACAAAAATACAAAAATATATACAAAATAAAAATTTAAAAATCCTCGAAGGAGTCCGAATCTTCGTCCTCACTATCCTCTGTGTTTACAGTAAAAATTAGAGGCCTAATTTCATCAATAATTATTTCTTGTTCTGACGAATTAATAATAATTTTTTCTGTGTGTTCCACGAACGACACCCATTTTTCACTTGGAATTTGGTCCAAAGCTTCTTCCCACATTTTTAATACATCCTCTTCTTTCGAGCCTAACTTCGCAATGTTTTTGTCGAAATAGTTTTTGGCTACTCCCCATATCAGCTCAATAGGATTGAAATGACAATGATATGGGGGTAGCCTTAATATTTCATGCCCATATTGATGAGCTAATTCGTCAACATAATACAAACATTTTTCGGTTTGGCCACTTTCTTTGGCCAATTTCAGTAAGTCGGATTTTAAATAGATATCTGCAGGCATGTGAACGTGGTGTTCATTAAGCCATCTGATAATATCATTTTTTAGCCATGAACCAGTTGGCTGGGGGTTTTTTCTGCGGCTATGATATGAGGCATTGTCCAATATTATAATAGATGGCTCTTCAAGTTTTTTTAAAATAGACTCCTCAAACCATTTCTCGAAGAAAACGGCGTTCATGTTTTCGTGGTAGTCGTCTGACTTCTTGCCGCTTGCGAAACACTGTCCTGCTTCCGGTATAAAACCCATCTTGCCCCCCGCATGCACAATAATGTAACGTTTTCCACTTCCACATTTCGTTGGTTGTTGGTAGCAACGCACACTGTTGTCTTGCCAAGATCTCTTTTCTCCACCTTTACTAAATATCCAAGTCTCATCTAAAAAGACAAACGGTTTTGGGGACTCACTTTTTAAATTTTTTATATAGTTTCGAAGAAACTCGTGGCATTTAGAAACAATGTGAGACATTTCACACAAACATTTGCTGTTTTGCGTTTTTTTGTAACGGAAGCCCAAAGATTTTATTATTTTACTTAAAGATGGAAGACTAAGTTCCAAAATTTTTTTGTCTTTTAAGGTTTTAGCGAGTAATTGTAAAGTTACATATTCTTTTTTTTCATAGAGCGAATAGATTTCGGACCGTATTTGCTCTTTAATTTCTGGCGGTAAGTCTTTAGTTAAAGGAGCTTTTCGTTGTAAGGCCGGTTTATTTACAGATCCTAAGGAAAAATATATTATTACTAATTATTCTAAACCGCCTACAAAAAACTTACCAGTATTTCGTTGAAGACGCAAATAATTTTGCACGGATGTAACACTAATGCCACATGCTACAGCAGTTCTTTCTTGCACTTTTTTAAAGTCAACAGGAATTGCACCAGAAGCTTCAATACAACGTTTTTCATTTGAAAAAAAATCGTGCACTTTTAACACCATATTACGACAACAGTCTTTTAATTGTTTATACAGGGGCTCTTGCTTTTCGAAAGTCACTTCCATATTTTACAATAACACGACTAACACTAACGAAAATTCAATCTGTTCTAAATGCAAGAGAAAGCGCTTTCTGTCTAAAAGTGCTACCGTCTTAAACAGGTATAAATTAGTTGCCCAGGTACTCTGGATAATTGTTATTTTCTCGGAAACTGTTGATGTTATTGTAATCAATAATTTTAAGAAACAGGATTAACTCGCAAACCTAGGTAAACAACCACCAATATAAATCTGAAATTACTGTATCTTTAAAATGGAATCATTTGTTTATGTTGTTATATTTAGATAGTTTTAAATTGTTATCAAAGCCGAGTTACAGAATACAAAATTTATATAAAATATTTGTAATGAGAAGTTATATATTTACGGTAAAACCCGGTTATCGGAAATCGGGTTAGCCGAAACGAAGACGAAAAACAAAATCGCCAAAATATCCGAAATTACGCTTATCGTTCAGGAAAATTAGTCCCAAAAAAAGACCGCATTGCCGAAAAAGTCGTACAAAGTTGAAAATGTTTTTGATCGACTTTAAACATCCCAAATTTCAAATTTAAATGTAAGATTGTCACGTCGCGTCGACTTTTTGCGACCGATTTTAATTGCACATCAAATACTAGTTGAAAAAACTGAAACTATCTCGAAATGTAGTGCCTAATTCGGATGCAATTCAAGACGGACAGTCAAAAAAGCATCTAGCCAATATTATGTCTATGGCGCCGGACGGCATGAAGATTCTAGCGCGCCAAAAATAGAAAAATCAAAAATCGCTAAAAGTACTTATTAGACCATGAATAGCTTGGTTAAAGTTTGATGTTGATTGTACTATTGCCGATTGAACCTGGGACTGACATTCACATTTAAACATTTTAGACGAGATAAAATAAAAACTATGATCAAATCAGAATTTAAGAGAAATTACAAAAACTTTGATATACATGTTGAGAACTGCAGTATACGGAATGTTGGAATGTTTGTTTCCAAAGTGCTTCATACAATTTAAACTCTTCTAATCATTTGGGTTAAGGGCTATTTTTGCTTACCTGCTTGGTCCACCCATCTGTCTGTACAAATTTCAATGAGTTGCGAGCGGCACACAAATTCACACCGATTCTTCTTGTTACTTACTGGTAGCAGTACCAGATTTGCCGCTTGATATCAACTACTAAGATTAGGGCGGTACCTCTGGTATCACCCCGGACTACCTCCTGGCCCTAGGAGTCGATTTTACAGACTATACTTTTTGTTTTACTGCAATATGAAATAAGGAAGTTAGCTTGCCACACCCTGTATATCTGAAAAAACTCTTATTTATTTTTATACTTCAGGATAATTTGTTTAAACACATAAATGTCATTTGCAACAATCTATTTAATGATTGATCTATGCGCCTATTTTCAGAATCTTTTTGCATTTGGGGATAAGGATGGTAATCTGACTGAAGGTAAACTGCAGCATTTGCTTGGCCTGGCAATTTATGAACCGGAGAATATTTTGTTTGTGGCTGATACATATAATCACAAAGTTAAGAAAGTGGATATTTCAAAAAATTATGTTTCCACTCTTACTGGTTCCGGCTTGGACACGGTGGATGGCAAGACACGTACATTCGAAGAACCTGGGGGGTTATGTGTTAGTGCGGATGGCAAAAAACTGTATGTTGCCGATACAAACAATCACTGCATAAAAGTGGTTGACCTGAATAAGGAGTTTCTGGCTCGTGGGGTCCACAAATTAGACTTGAATTTAAATCAGTCGCATAGTTCAAAGGACAGATCAAATTACCTTGTTGTTTCTGCTAATACTGTTGACATTTCTAACAAAGGTGGTAAATTGATCTTACAAGTAAACATTATGTTTGAGGATAGCTTGAAATTAACAGACGGTGCAATACAGAAATGGTATGTTGACGTTCCAAGTGCATCATGGTCTTGTGTTCCAAATACAAGTTCAAATATTAAAGATGTAGATGTTGTTGTCAGTGTTCCCCCAAGTAAAGCTGAAGAAACCTCAACGCTTGATTTTATATTTGACCTCTTGTGTTGCACAAAGGATACATGTTTGCCTAAAAATTTTGTGTTGAGACAGCCCATTACATATCATAAAACTGGTCCAACAGAGACCAAGCTTCTGCATAAAGTGTCCTTAAATCTTACTTCAGTTAACATTGCTTGATGGTTCTTCTGTTTATATTTGTACACAAGGCTGGTATTGTGCACTGTATAAAATTATTTTAATATAGCTGTTAGGCATGGTTCTATTGTTTTAACACTGTTTATTGCAATCCCAGTCTGTTGTTATCTCCGAGATTTTATACCAATAAAGATTTATGACGAATGACTTGAGTTTTTTTTTCCCAAATATAACTATTTTTAAGGCATAAACATCAAGGTGTTCAGATAACACATTTAGAGATTTAGGGATGATTCCTTATGCCAAAATAGTTTTTTTAAGTGTTTGTTTTTCTCTGAAGATAGTGTCAGAGTCTGTTTAAATTATTTCAGTAACTGGTTGAAAAAATGTAGACATGTACACATGCAGATACTATTTTGAAAAATGAAGATTTTACAACTAAATAAAATAAATAAATGCATATGGATCTATAACCCCAGAGTGTCTCAAAAAATTGTGGTCTTGAATTTTTAATACCTATCTTTGTATTTTCTTTTCATGGGTTTTGGTTCCTTTTTTTTAAATAAATAAACTTGTATTTTAACTCTGTTTCGGCTGTATTTTTTTGTCAGATTTGAAACAAAAATCCTGTGGTACATCAATAATACTGTTGATGTTTATTTTGTGGAGTTCTTTTGTGTTAATTTTTCTTATTGTATTTATTTGTAGGTTCTGGCTCCTTATTTTTATAAATTAAAGACACTTTTTTCTAATAATATATTATAATATTAATAATATTATTAGAAAAAAGTGTCTTTAATTTATAAAAATAAGGAGCCAGAACCTACAAATAAATACAATAAGAAAAATCAATAATACTTTTTTACATTCAGATAGAACGTATGTAATCAGGGATTTGGTCACCCATAAATAAAACAATCCTTTTACTCAATTGCCGAGCTTTCAGAGCTGTTTGGCTCCTTCTTCAGGTGCTAAAATATATTATTTTATTATTTATATTTAACACTTACTTATAGCACTGGATTAATCAAGGGGCTGAACAGGAACACAGCAAAGTAACTACACAATAAGGCATGATTCACAAATTAATGATAAAATTGAGGGCACATAACATCTAATAATTAAAAAGACAATTATGTGCCAAATTAACAAAACATACAGCTTGATTAATTTGGATAACATGAAACATGCAAGGAGGTTCAACGATGCTGTTTATTAATCACGAATTTTTTAAAATTTAAAGTAAATGGTGAGTAAATAAGTCTAAATTTTTGATGTTATTTATATCACTTCTTCTATTTATACTATATGCCTGTTTTTAATGTGTACTATTTCTAGAATAAGTCGTTTTTTTAAATTTATTTATCTAAAATTGTAGGATCCTCAAAATTGAATTTGTGGTTAAAATCGAAACAATGATTAAAAATTGCTGATATTGTTTTTCCATTTATAACATTCCTTTTGTGTTCTTTCAATCTATTGTTCAAATGTCTACAAGTCTGACCAACATAAACAGATTGACAGTTATGAAAATTGGTGCAAAAATAACACCCTATAACACTATTCAACAGTATAACTTTTTTTGAAATAACGCCCGCCTACTGAGATATTGACATGGGGGAAGAGAAACAGTTTTTCAAAAATATCTCAGAGCGGTTGATAAAATTTCATCAAATTTTGGCTATTATTATTTGAAGTCTAAGCCGTTAAAATGATGGACACATTTTTTTAATAAATGTTTTGGGGGGCCAACCTCCCACATTTTATCCCTTAACATTATAACGGACATGTATTTTTTTAAATGTGTTTTTTTAATCCTTGTGACTTGTAAACAAAAAGGGTACCTTCTCTTTGTTCATGTGGCTAAAATTGATAATTTCCGAAAAAATTGCAGTTGAATGTTAAATTTTACATTTTCACTGCTTAACTAAATCAATTTTTTTATCAAATTGGCCATGGTAAATAATAGAACTCTGATAGATGTCGCTGTTATATTGATATTTTGACAAAAAATTATAAAAACTGAAATAATAGTTATGGAATATTAATATAAATGAGTACGCTAGMATACTCATTTATATGAATATATATTCAATTATTATTATTTCAGAATTTTTGCAACAAATAATTTAAATTGTCAAAATGTCAACAGTGACACCAAACACAGTTGTTCACATGAACAAAGAGTACCTTTTTTTGCCTACAAGACCCAAACATTAAAAAAATATATATTTTTGAAAATGTATATAACCGCTATAAAGTTAAGGGTTAAAATGTGGGGGTTGGCCCCCTCCCACCCCCCACCCCCCACCCCCAAAACATGTATTAAGAGAATATGTGCATCATTTTAACAGCTTATTCTTCAAATAATAATAGCCAAAATTTAATGAAATTATATCAACCGGTCTAAGAGATATTTTTTAAAAACTGTTTCTCTTCCTCCATGTTTAAGAGTCAATACTCAGTAGGCGAGCATTATTTCAAAAAAAGATATACAGTAAATAGTGTTATTTATGGACCAGTTTTCAGATTCCACGAGGTTACCCACATAGGACACCCTGTATACAATGTTTGTAAGATTCATAATTTTAGTTTCTGATTTTAATTTTGAAAATAAATCTCTAATTGTAATTACTCGAATATTTCCATATTTTGCTAACAATTTATTTAATTTTATTACTAAGACCTTTAATTTATATTTATGGAATGATACAAAATTTGGAAAATTTACTCTGAGAAACCACTTCATCAGTCACTTTCATGTCTAGAAATAGTACACATTAATAAACAGTGGCCTATTGGAAACAAGCCATCCGAGTTTTTGGCCTTTTTATTGAGTTTATTAACAAACGTTCAAACACATCAGTTTTATATTCAAAGGCACTTGTGCCACTTTAATCTCTAAAGAGGGGCATCATATTATTACTATTTTTTATAGCAACATGTTAAACAGGACTTTATTTTAAATTTACAATAAGTATATACCTTTTTTAATTTGGCAGAATAGTAAATTTATTTTTGAGCTTGTCTCATTTCTATACAACAGTTTTATTTTATATAATTTTATAAAACTTTAAAATTGTGCTAACATTTTTTGATTAATGATCATTTATAGATATATTGATAAAATATGTGGTAAAAAATTCGTATAAGAAATGAATCAATAGAATTTGTTCTTTCTGACCATGCTAAAACAAACAATAAAGATGGCTACAACCAGAACTACAAATTTTGAGTTATTAAGCAAAAAAAATAATTCGTAATCCAAATTTAATAATAATATGGTTTATTAAACTATATAACATATAGTAYAAATAAACTAAAACATCAATATATTGATTTACAAAAAAACATAATAAGCTGATAGCTTGTATGTGATTACATTTCAATACTTATGAATTTACTAATTACACTGCAAAAACTTTCATTGTTAAGAGAATAACAAACAGACAAAATGTTTTAGATATTCCAATACCAGATTCCTGTTTCCGTCATCCAATAGCTACCTCTTCAGATGCATTTTAAAGCTTTTCAAACTTTTACTACTTCTTATTTTATACGGAACCTTGTTGAAAAAACGAGCACCCAGGAAACTAATCGACCTTTGTTTAATTGTGGCAAGAATATCATTTTCATTTAGAACTTTTTAGTCGTGATTAGTTTATTTAAATGTAATTTTGAGTATGACTATTACAGACAGATTGTGGTTTAATTATGTTGTATTTACACAGGTGAGTTTCTCAAACATTAGGTACACATTAAACTTGCAGTTTTGAAGTTTTTGTGTTTTTAGACGAGGAATTTAATAACCAACAATAAATAACTGCATTATTTTTGGATCAATCAGAGAAATGGTTTTATATAATATGTCTTCACGCCCACTGAGTAAAGCCAACATAATGGACTTATATTTCGACTGATGGAAGTTGGCCGTAAGAAAAACTGAAAACCACTGCAACAAGCTTTATGTTAGAGCTACAACTTTTATTTTATGAAATCGTACAGTTACCTTCCAGATATAGTGAATCTGACATCTTCAGTATTTGATAATGAAGTACCCCAATAAAAATGAAATGCTAAATTACATTTATCCTAACATTATTTCTTAGACAAATTTAATGCAAGCAGGAATAAGTATCAGATCCTTTTTAGTTGAATAAGCATGGAAAGTGTTTACTACCACTTCTACCTAATTGCATTTTTTTATGATTAGCATACTAGTAATGTTTCAACTCCAATTTATTTATGACATAAKCAMAATATATATAGATTGTATGCACTGTTCACTTATGACTTGGTACAAAACATAATGAAGTAGCAAAGAGTTACATTTATAATTTTTATAGCAAATAGCAAGTACCTAAATTGCAGTTATAAGGTATTTTGCTTATTGGTAGAAGGTATATAAGTGTAGGCAGGAATAAGTAGATAGTAAAACTTTTTTAACTGAAGAAGTATATGTTTACTACCATTTGAATTGTAGGTATATTTTTAGTTACCAATGTAGTGGTAATGTTTCAATTCCGATTTATTTAACATGTATGCTACATACATAAGATTGTATTCACTTGTAATTTGGTACACAACATAATGAAGTAATAAATATAAGTTTCACCTATAATTTTTAAACAACATCAACATCAAATACAAATACCCCTGTAATCTCGACACAATATGGCGGCCGTACATCTATTGTCGTCACTGTCATTGGTTACTGTAGGTACCACTACACGATAGTCAATTGTTTTTGAGATATCTTACTATTGATATCTTACATTGAATAATTGCTGTTTACGTAACAGTTTACAATAGCTGACGTTTTTATTTGAAGTCGCTGAATAGTATATGGTTTAAACGTGAAAGTTTCTTAGCTTTTGAGAAGAACCCAACAGTCATAATAGAAAAACAATTGAACATCAACTGATTAAGATATTAACTACAACAATCCCGTTTCCAATAAGCCATTGGATAGGGCATAGCCAGTATCTCGGCCAGTTGATGTTCAATTGTTTTTTGTAAGCATCACAAAATTCATGAAACCACTTAAACCACTAGTCTAAATCTCAAATAAAAGAGTTACCATGAAAATTATGTACATACTTATTGCCATTGAAAGATTTCATACTTGAGACTGAACTATTGATCCAACACAGTTTGATCAAGATTAACCCAGTCTTGTAATCGAACTAGAAGATTTTCAAACTACTTTATTAGCATTAAAGGTTTCTTAAATCCATTGCCTTTTATAACATTTACTAATCAAGCTTGTATGTACATTTTTCTGTTTTTGTTATAACCACAAAAGTCTGACCCTCGAAACCGGTTACAGTTAATTCACCTATAGTCAAGAAGCATTATTTACCCAAAATTAAATTCTTCAGCTCTTCAAAATGATTGCAATATCAGTAACAAAATTTAATTTCACTGATCATTTCAAATGCAACTTTCAGTATATTTACATTTCCCATTCTAAACACCTATGCATCAGAACAAATAATTGGCATGCAGCCTTCAACAAAATTTTGCAGTGCTTGAGCAAGCATTGTACATTGCAGAATAAATTTATTTAATCAAATTCAATTGAAATAAAAGAATCTCTGATGCTTCAGTAAAGATTTATTCACATTTTTGAATATGCAGGTAACAAAAGTTGTACAAAATTAAAAAAAAAGAAGTGAGATAAGCATCATGCAATAAATTAGTATTCTTCAGCTCCTTCGCCTTCACCCTCGCCAGAGTCCATGCCAACTTCCTCGTAGTCCTTCTCCAGGGCGGCCAAGTCCTCACGGGCCTCGGAGAACTCACCTTCTTCCATTCCCTCACCTACGTACCAGTGGACGAAAGCACGCTTGGCATACATAAGATCAAATTTGTGGTCAAGACGTGCCCAGGCCTCAGCAATGGCAGTTGTATTGGACAACATGCACACAGCACGTTGCACCTTGGCCAAGTCACCTMCTGGTACAACAGTTGGGGGTTGATAGTTGAKGCCGACCGTGAAACCAGTKGGGCACCAGTCTACAAACTGGATGGTGCGCTTGGTCTTGATGGTAGCAATCGCTGCGTTGACGTCCTTGGGGACAACGTCTCCTCTGTACAACATGCAGCAAGCCATGTACTTTCCGTGGCGCGGGTCGCATTTCACCATCTGGTTTGCTGGTTCAAAGCAGGCGTTTGTGATTTCAGCAACAGACAGCTGTTCGTGATAAGCCTTTTCAGCAGAAATGACGGGAGCATAAGTGACTAGGGGGAAGTGGATACGGGGGTATGGGACCAAGTTGGTCTGGAATTCAGTCAAGTCAACATTGAGGGCACCGTCGAAACGAAGAGAAGCCGTAATTGAAGAAACGATTTGCCCAATCAGCCTGTTCAAGTTGGTGTAAGTTGGTCTTTCGATGTCCAAATTACGTCTACAGATATCGTAGATAGCTTCGTTGTCAACCATGAAAGCGCAGTCCGAATGTTCCAGAGTCGTATGGGTGGTCAAAATTGAATTGTACGGTTCTACAACAGCAGTGGACACTTGTGGGGCGGGGTAGATGGCGAATTCCAACTTTGACTTCTTCCCGTAATCAACAGACAATCTCTCCATCAACAAAGAAGTAAAACCAGAGCCGGTGCCACCGCCGAAAGAATGGAAAATGAGGAAGCCCTGCAACCCAGTGCATTGGTCTGCCAACTTTCGGATGCGGTCCAGAACCAGATCAACGATTTCTTTGCCAATGGTGTAGTGTCCTCTTGCATAGTTGTTCGCAGCATCTTCTTTGCCAGTAATGAGCTGTTCCGGGTGGAACAGTTGACGGTAAGTTCCTGTACGAACTTCATCCACTACTGTTGGTTCCAAATCAACAAATACGGCCCTGGGGACGTGCTTTCCTGCTCCGGTTTCACTGAAGAAGGTGTTGAAGCTATCATCTCCACCTCCAACAGTTTTATCTGATGGCATCTGCCCATCTGGTTGGATGCCATGTTCCAGGCAGTATAATTCCCAGCACGCATTACCGATTTGGACACCGGCTTGGCCAACATGTACAGAGATACATTCACGCTGAAAGAAAAACCATCGGTTAATTCCTAAAAAACCGTTAGGTCACCGGCTTTGCAAATGGCGTCGCCATGCCACGCCGACCGACGTTTTGGCAATTATGTTGTGTTTAAACTTTTGTAACATACTTAACATGCATACGAAATGTATAAAATTAATCGACTTACCATTTTGCTTGGAAGATTTAATAAACTTTAATGGAAATTGTACAAAAGTAGCAACGCCGTTTAGAACAAGCTAGTGATGCAGCCTTCCCAAACGAACTCGACCGTTTTCAGATTTCCGTAACTATTTATAGCTGCGGTGACGTCACCGGGCAACGCCTAAATGTAGAAGGTCTGATTGGCTCCCCACTCTGAACTTGTTCGTAACGGAAGTTGTCACCCCTAAAGCCCCTAATTTGAAAATCGAACAAACGTAACGGCAACGGCATAAAATAACAGCTGCATGCTACATTCTAGATAGTAGATACCAGACTTTTTCTAAATACACACATCTACTTGTAGACAATATGCGGGAGTCTAAAATAAACTAAAACGAGGGTCAATGAACGTTACTGCCTGTACTAAAGTATACTTTTATAAATAGGTACATGTTTTGGTAACGTCTACAGAGGTAGTTGACTCCGTTTCTGTAATATTTTAGTTTTAATAGTCTATAAGTAATGATATAGCACGAACTGAATAACACTTAGGTATACCTGCAAGGTGTAACGTATTTACCTTTTTAACAGTTACCTACCTATGAGTCATTCTGTTCGTTATAATATTGAACGCTCAACAACAACCAATGAGTGTTCCTCGTCGCGGTGATCTCACCGCCGTATACGGCTAAATGTAGAGATGTAGAAAACGCTTGGTGAGGTCATCTTTTAAAGTAAGAATTATCTTATGAACGACCCACTTTACACAGACCTTCGTTAAAGAACCCACATTTGCTTTCGTGGTTTCGTGCATGGGACTTAATAAAATCAGCAACCAGCCCACATTCTTAGGTTACTGCTATAAAGTTCTGACCAAAATAGGAGGTGCCTACTCGTAACCTACGATTACCATTTAGGAATAGCTTGGATAAAACATGTCTGCTGCTTCTTCAGTTGCACGTTGCATCTACTTCAGGTAGACCGGTAGACGACATGTTGGTCGTGGCCTCGTGGCTACTTTATTATTACCAGTAACTAACTATACCTAGAATTAATATAAAAAAGTAGGTAGGTAGGTAGGTAATTCGTTAAAAAAAAAAGGCCTTAGTCAAAACATTTAAATACCTATAACTTTGCAACAGTTCTGTAAAATGATTCAACTCAACATTATATTACTTATTTTCGATGGGATAACTATTATTGAAAGTATGGTTAATGCTGGAGGTACAGACCTATATAGAGTAATGACCAAACAGGGAGAATTAAAAAATAATGAAACTCCCAATCAAAGAATAATGACTCGGATAATGACATCCATCAAAAGGTCTCATCGTTGATTGACATGTTTTTGAATAAACAATATAGTTTTATATATATATTTATTTAATAGTAGGTATGTGTGTGTTGGTGTTTTATAGATCTCAACCTTGCAAGTGTAGCTACATACCAATTAATTAGGTAGGTGTATGTACATGTTCACAGTCATTTTTGTAAGTAGCAAGCAACCTAGTTTTCAAAGTAATTAATTAGGTTTTAATTTGATATTTTGGATGCCCCATACATTATTAAGTTCGCATACCTAAAAACAAAATGCATATTTCTAAATTTTCTTAAATGTAGCTTTGCAATAATCAGTTAGTTCTTAAAAAGCGATTAGCCAAAATTGAACACGACCGTTTTTCACCGTTTTGGGTTTGGCCGGAACAATGGCTGAAAAAGAGCACATAATGAATACAAACTCAACTGATCCTGTATTTGGTACCTGTAAGACTACAGTTAATTATTATTTTAATTATTTATAAAAATACAATATAGGTAATGGTTGTTCCATATTCAAAGGTTGCAACGTAACGGTCAATTTCTGTACACTTCACTAGGTACATATACTTATTAGCTAATAATAATAATAAATATAAAGTTATATCAGCTGTGTTTTGGCAGTTGTTTTAAACAAGAATGTTTGATAAGTCTTTAAACTTAATCTTTGTACTGTAAAACTCCTTTCAAATTCAATAATTGGTCAATTATTAATAAACTTTCCGTTGTAGATTGCCAAAATACTTATATAAATGATAACCAATATTGTTGGAAAAAACTTAAATCTTCAAGTAACACATTTGCACTCCTTATCATAAGATGTGAAATTAAAGTACAACATTTTTTCTATAAGTACAACTGTTTAAAACAACTGCCAAAACACAGATATATATTTTACCAGGGCATGCGTCTTTATTGGAACGTACTTTGAGATTTAGTCGCTCCTCTAGGTAGGTGTAGATATGCCACCATGCATACAACAGTGTGTGGCGTTGCTACTATGTATAACCCACAGACATCTTATATTTCTAATAAATAGATGAGCACTTGAGCTCTTGACTAAATTTCTGACTTTAAAATATTCAATGTGGTAGGTACACGCTTTATTATTAAGCTTACGAAAAATGTTTGTCATCATTTAAAGTTAACTAATATCTGCTTTACATAATTTTGCCTATAAACATTGTGTTGATATAATATATATTATGCAAAAGAAACAATATAGCACAAGTATTGGATTCAAATGCAGTTTTGCTTTATTAAAATATTGTTTAACTGTGACCAAAAGTCATAAAATTTTTCTTCATAGTAATATACATAATGTTCCTTAAATAAATTAACTATTCTACTGCAATTACTCCAAAAATTTATAAAACTTAGATTAGAGAATGCATCCGTGATTATAGTTTCGCTTATTTTTTTCCCAGAAACAATGTTTGATTCATCATTTCTTATCATAAAGATTATATTATTATAGAAGGGCCACTAATTTAGGCCTGAAATAAAAATATCTGCCTTACCTGTTATTGCATCTTATCATATCTATTTCCACCGGCGAGTACCTCATAAAGTTATTGAAAAAAGTTCATATAGGTATATAATATATATGTAGGTAATTTTTTTGCCTGTACCACTTTTGTCTTTTTTCTGTTGGGGGAGGGAGGCAAGGTATTATGGACAAACGTATGAAATATGTTTTAGATATTCAATTAAAAAGTATAAAATAACTTTTCACATTTAATAAAACAAAAAAAAATGTTGACTAAAACAATTAAAAGAAAAGAAAATAACCCAAATGTTTATATTTTGGAGAGTAGTAAGAATAAGATTCATCAAATGTTAGCTAAAGAAAACTATGGTATTTAATGTTTGGGAAATGTACCTGTGACATATTTAGCGCTCTTTTATTACAAATAATATAGGTTCTGTTCATAGTTTTTATAATAGGTTCTAAAATTTAAAGTACCACTTTTGTACTTTTTAGTCAGTTGTGTGTCATGATAAACCAGAGCTGTTTTATAAATATGTAGGTATATTATTTTTTATTTAAACCAACTGAAAAATCTTGGTTTGAAGGCTTCCGTGGTTGTTGTCGATGACATGTTGTTTTCCGGGCTGGTTCCCACGTTGGTCTAATAACCAACGTGGGAACCAGCCCGGAAAACAACATGCCATCAACTGAAAAATCGTTTCACTAACACTAAAAGCTTTGTTGGCTGTGGCTGCATTTGCTAGAGTAAACAATTTAATAGGTACTCTTTTGTTTCATTTTTTCAATCCCCAAAATTGCCATTGAATTTTTAAAGTGGTGCTTAAACATAAGAGGACAGTTTCTATGGATGAACCTGGGTGAGCACATGCCCAGCATGGAATCTTATGTGGCCTTGATGTTCACACAATGTCCTTTTTGACAATAGTGTACCTATATATTTAAAAAAAAAATATTATTCAATATCTCAGCAGGAGCGTTCCCATTTAAATGAATATGGTTGGTGATGTCCCTCAAAGATAAATAAACCATTTTATTATATAATATTTATTCTCATTTATTTAAAAATAGACCAAATGGTTAGCTTGACTTTTCCTAATTTTTGTTAATTATAGGGTTAATCTGGGTATGTTATAACTATAATATGTAGAAAAACATTAATGGTTGGCACTCATTTAGTTACCAGTTGCCAGATCAAAGTTAATGTATGCCTAGCAATTTCTCTTTTGTGTGCTAGTGGTAACAAGCAAAACTTAGTAATTCACAAATGTATGCCTATTGTTATCTTTGTAAAGTAGAAACAGAATTTTGAGTTGCTCGCTTAGCAATTGTAAAAACCTCACAATTGACTCTCATAACTGATTCACTGATGTATTAATAATAACTTGTTAAACCACCGATGAAGACTACATTTTGTTTGAACATGTGCATTTGGTCTTTGTATAAATATAAAGTGTAAACCATAGCAAGTGGCTTTATTAGTTAATTACTTGCACTTCCCTTTATATAGAAAGTAGATAAACTAATGGTGAGTTATATGAAAAACCTATAATTTTATATTACCTAGATATCATTCATCATTTAGAAAATATAAATATTTATTTGAAATTATCTAATACTCTGTTTTGGTGGGCGGCCGTCTCATTCGCCTTTTATATCTTCTTACAAGTGCAACATTATTAATTTATGATAATCTTATGAGCCATGCATTTTTCCATCAATGTTTGCCTAATGCACTAAACTGCCTATCTGAGAGGGTACTTTACCATCTAGTATGGATTGGTGAAACTCCCATGTTTACATAATTTTGTAATTTAAACTGGTATGTACCTACCTACTTATTTTTTCTCATCAATTTTGAATGTTTCAGTAAAACTATTTTGAACTAAGACACATAAGAAAAAACAGCAACATTAATTTTAATTATGAGGTGAAAGCAGGTATGAATAATACCTTCCATCAAATGTTTCAACATAAGTTTGAGCAGAAAAGCAAATAAATAGCCATTGCATGCGTTCTACAGAATGATACCAGCAGACATAACTTAAATCTTACTTTATCTTTAATGATGTAAACACACCTCAAAATAAACATGGTTGTCCATTTAATATCGAAGCTGTTGTTTTATAAGTTTAAGCAATTATTTTTTGATAAGACATTTTTAAAATTGAATAGTTGAATTTACCATAGATTGCCTTTTATATCTAGCAGAAACGCTCTTGCAATATAGAGTTGACAGTTGCATTGTTTGAACAAATACAAATAAAACACTTAAATACTACACAGATGTCTCACGTTTTACTTCTTATTACATAGCAATTATAATCTATTTCAGCTAATAACAGATTGTACAATTCATTATATAGTTTACTTCATTAATGCTTCCAGTTCCTTCAATTCCTTGTCTGACGCTGCTTTCTTTTCTGCTGCCAACTTTGCTTCACGGACAGGTCTCTGTTGTTCTTCAATCTCTCTCAGAGCAGCTTCTTTTCTAGATAATCTGCTGTGGTGGAATGCTCCATACACGACCCCTACGCTTAGTAAGCTCCATCTTGCAAACTAATAATGGAATTATGCAGACAAGTTATTTTGAAAAATATTCAGACAACCATATTATGTAACATGCTGCACATTTTAAATCTTTACCTTGATCAGCGGTGATACTTTTACTGGTGCTGGTAAACCGGACATTTCTATTTTGATGTTGAGAACTTTTTACACTTATATGTAATATGAAGACAAAATAAATAAAAACTTGGAATATCAAAAGCTGATTACTTGGTACTCCAAACTGTACTCAAAAATCCATCGACGATTGACGAAAGGTCAACGTCAAGGCGTCAAGTTGTCAAGGAATGGACATTTAATTTTGTCAGATTTTGTCGAAATTGTCAATATGACATACGTCAGGTGATTGCTTGGCCACGTTTCCATATTGTAGAAAAAGAAAGTAAGAAAGATAGTTTTCAGGTACATGTTACAGAAACCGAATTGCTATAAAAAATAGTAATATGTTTAGAGCATAATAAATTTTGTCTGGTCATAATGGTTGACTGTTAGGTAATTAGAATTTCCTTTACATACCTATCTCATTAGGTACGTGCAAAACAATTAATATTACAATTATTAATTCTGTCTGATATCACGGCAAGGACTGATGCTTAGATCGAAATATCTTGTTGACTATTGATATTAATATGCAGAATGCATTTTTGCAAGTAATCAAAATAACAGGCATTTCCAACGACTTCCCTTGCATCAGTTTCAGTTTTTAGTAAAGTATTGGGTAGGTATTCGTTGTATATGAATCTTCATTTCATTCATAGACATAGATCAACGTTAGGTGGTTTTATTGATTGCTATAAATGATAGTATTAGATGCAAATTCACAACTTTAAATTCTAATGTAACACTTATTATTTTTTGAATCTTTGGCAACAATGCAGGGTAAAGTTGAAAATCAAATGATGGATGCGTACGTACTACGCATGCGCAATTACATTTTGTTCGAGTACGAGTACAGCTGCACAGTAGCACGTCAATGAAATTGTGATTCTGTAGTTGTTGTTAAGCGTAAAAAGCAAACAGATGTGAGTAGGTCGTGCGGTACGAAGTGTATACAGTTTATAACGAACTTTTATTTAGTGCTAACAGTACCATTTTATAAGTGGCGATTGAATTTAATTTAGTATTCAGTATTAAAGCTGAGTAACTGAATAGGTTTCGGATCAACGTTTACCTGTAGTGACATATAATGGTTTTAATAGTGTTGTGTTAAATCGTAAATAATAGCAACGTAAAATGGATTAAATTACATTATGTAAAAACTGAGTGCAGAGAATTTAAAAGAAACTAAATTGCCCATACAACATGGCTTTAATAGTAGCAGTCGTGTCGTTTGTGGGTTCTCTATTCCTGACTCCCTTTTTAATGTTCATCTTGTGCATTATTTTTCTGGCTTCGATTGGAAAATCCCTGGGAGTACGGCGGTTATACGTAAAAGTGCTTTTGATGATATTTGAGGTAAGTGAACAATCTACTGAAATGTATAACCTAGAAAGGTAGACGAAATTGTATGGATCAATTAATTTTATCGTCATGTATAGTTTATTGTAAGGTAGTCATAGAACACCTGATCGGAAAAAATGTATTCTATGAATATTTTTAAACGTAATATATGTATTGTTGATAATTTATCAATTTAATTACATATTTAAAGGTTAGGCAAACTTGTGAAACAAACTGTCACATCCACGCACTGTTGGTTCTCTCAGCTGTTATACCCGGCCTGGATTATTACACAGACAAGTCAGTGGCGTAGAGAACCACTGCCGCTAGGTATTATCGGTGGAATTTTGCTATAATTATTATTTTTATATATTTTTTAATGTACCAATATGCTTTAGTGATAATTTTAGTTTTAACGTAGGGCTCAATCTGTCCGAGAACTGGCAGTTTGTAATTATATGGTAGGTACAGTCGTCTGTAACATAAATGAAACAGGCAGTAGTTTTAAATATTCCCCAGTAAACTAATTTATCATAAATTACTATTTTTGAGAAAATTGTACGGTACTTAATGATCTTGTGAAGAAGTACTATCTAGTATATAAAAATTGAACAATATTTGTTAAGCCTATAATAACGTTTTAGCCCAATGTTCATATAGGTATACACGTTGCATTTACTTTGCAGGCGACTGTACCTACACTGAAAAACGACTTACGACCTAATTTTTGGAATTACACGTAAATTTGGTACTTTTTATAAAAATTATTTATAATTTAATTTTCATGTCTTAAATCAATACCTCTGTGGTGAATGAGTCTATACTATTGTGTGTACCCGCAGGTAATTTGCAGACATGTTGTTATTGGCTTAGTTATTGTGTAGATAATCGGATTGCATAACGAAGCATATTGTTCTTTATATTCATTTAATACTATTTATTTATTGGGTATTAAACAGATACCTCTTCTAGCTCTTACATTGCTGAGAGTGGATTAATAATGGTTCGGATTTTCAACACATTTATTTCTAGCATTTTTCGTGAAAATGTGACATATTTTGTCCGTGCTTTTTCTTATATTTATCTTAAAAATACCTAAACATACTTGTTGTAAAACGTATCTTCTCTGTCTTTGTCTTATCACAAGCTGTATTGCAGCTAACATTGTGCTTATTATACCGAGACAACCTAGATAAGAGTTATGCTGTTAACTAAATCTACATTGCATAACACAGAACAGATTTATATTTCTAAGAAGTAAATTCAGATTAATTGTGGGGTACTTTTTTTTTCTGAATGTCATAGGATACAGTATTTTATACTGCTTTGGAATTATATTCAAATGGAATATTGCAATTAATATTCTTTATCGTGTAGTACAAAATTCCTTGGTGCTAAAAACTTCATTATTTTGTTGCAAATTGTATTTTTTACATATCCTGCTGTACGTCAACAGTTCACGGTCAACCATGTTATATTGTTGTTAAGTATGTAGTTGAAATAAGTGGCTAAAGTTACGTAAATGAAAAGATCACTAAGAAACACTGATCACGTGCTGAACATCTATCGAACATTAAGCAGTCATTTGCGACAAGTATGCACTCATCGTTTTTAAGTAAGCAAAAAGACATGCGGCTCGTAACGTATTCATAAGTACTGCAAAATACTTGCAGATAAGTGAATTAGTTATGCTTCAGATCTTAATATATTTTCAAGCAGTGTCGTGTAATGGTACCAGTAGTTTTAAACTAAATTGGCAGAAATATTTGTTTAGCGTCATTCGAGATATTTCATATATGAATACTATGACCAATTTTAAACAAAATGATTCTATTCACTATTCCCGAATTTGTAAGGGTTCTTGAAATATCGTAGTTTGAAACTGAAGTAAATTATTAATAAAACCGTAATGACATTGCAATTATTACAGTGATCACCGCCTTGTGCAATACATAACCCAATCCTCTCCCAGAGCGCTCGTTCCCAGTTGTATTCTCCATATTGTTTTTCGTCTTATACCTACAACGCTGCAGAAATCTTCTTCTCCCTATTATTAGGCTTTCCGATTGAATGATTAAGTGTCTTCACATGTCCCTACATGAAAGAGTCTAGTGTGTTGAGATTTGGTGATCGTCGATTTTGGATACTGGACACCTCTTCTATAACGGGTCGGAGCACTAGCATGTAAAAGGAACATAGTACGAGTACCTACTAATTTGAAAAGGAACGTCCTCAAGTAGTAGCGGTCATTTCGATTTTCAAATTTGTGTCGACGCAATGTGGTCCGATAGCTTCATTAATTCCAGTCCTAACGTTTATTGAGAATCTTCTTATGGCAACAGTGTTATTTTATTTACTCTTTAGAATATAGCCGTGTGACTTGACGACTTCAAACTCGGATATTTCAAGAACCGTTAGTAATTCGGGAGATGTACAAAGGAATCACTTATGCTGCAATACTTATGAAATTTTGTTATCGACTATTTTGTATCGGTACCTAATACTCTGTTGCTGCCGCATTGTTGATTTTTGGACTTTTACCTGGCTCATAAATTCTGGATACTTGATACTAATTTGTGGTACTTAAAACCTTTAGGTGCCTCTTAACAAGAATTACCTACTTTAGATATTATGCGTTATCTGGGTATTAGTAGTTATGCTGTGGTTGGTCGGTTGGTAAACGGGTTTGCTGAATTAACCCCTGCCTTTTGTAAGATACCTAGAATTTCAGTATAATAAAAAGAGAGGTATGCCGTGCTTAGGATCTAATCCTACATTTAATCCCACTAATTCTCAGGGGATCCCCAACCGCAACTCATTCCTAGCTAAGAACATTATACCTGGTATTTGAGTGAAAACCCGTCGCTCTCAATAATTCAAATTTGAGACAAATTCGATTACAATCCTATATTCTAAAGGAAATGTGAATTGTTGTTGATGCGTTCCCTAAAGTTTCCACAGAGTTCCAGTCGTCTATCAAAATTGTTTTTATTTAATTAATGCGTTAAGTGAATTTTCAAAGGATGCAGCTTATGTTTTGAAGGATGCTGAAGACTGATCACTTGCTGACTCTAGAAGCTTGTGATACTCGTTTACGATTTTGAGCCGGTCCAGTTCCATAAGTTCTGAAACGTATATATTTGTGATGAATATGTTTATCTGGATGCATTTCACTGAAACTGCGACCAGCAGCTGTATCACATTTTTGTAATTAAACTCACAATTTCAACGTGTATCTGAATGGTAAATATAAATATACACTTTTTCGCATTGATAACAGTCTACGCTAGGTAGTAATGAATAACAAAATTCAAACTGGCGATGAAATACAATTTTTTTTATAAGATAATTAATTTTATATGGTGCGAAGTGAGAAATAAAAAATTGAAGATAGATTAAGTTGTTTCAGTTTTTAATAGTTTAAAATATCAATATCTGTTTACCATCTGCACTCACAGTCATTTAGAATTTTTAAGGAAATGGAAAATTGTTGTTTTTAAAATGATTTAATAGTTCCTGATAAAAATTAAGTTTTTCGGCAAAAAATATTTTTTCTCGCGCATTTTCAAAAAAGTCATTATTTCCTATTTAAAAATTAAAGGCGACAGCTGTTAGGGG
The DNA here is from genome assembly GCA_025024175.1 of Rhyzopertha dominica. Taxonomy (NCBI): domain Eukaryota; kingdom Metazoa; phylum Arthropoda; class Insecta; order Coleoptera; family Bostrichidae; genus Rhyzopertha; species Rhyzopertha dominica. Next base: position 25,585,967 of record QCXZ01000137.1, read on the forward strand.
TGAAGTTAATGTTACATCACAAGATGTCCGCCTCCGATATAAAGTCGATTTGTTTGAGGATTTTGTCTCCTATAGGTTTTACTGGGGTTGGTCCATTTTCTCCGAAACACTAGCTAGATTTAAGTTTTTCCGAAGTAAGGCCTAAATTTTTGATGTGAAGTGTGGTCTGCTTTTTGTACAGCTAAAATTTAAATGCGTCAGTACACAATAAAGGTCGAGGTACATGGTAGGCAAGTTTATGCAAATTTATTATTTAACAGTTTCCTAGATATTTTAACAAAATTTGGATTATAATGTACCAATAAATTAATTTAAATAATATTAATACAGCCTAAGATAACCAGGTATCTTGGTACAGCCATATACAAAATTGAATTTAGAAGAAGTTTTTTGTTTATTTCTCATTTTTTTTAATGTAAAATGTAAAATTAAATTTCGAATACGCTAAGCGTGATGAAAAACAGGATCAAACATTGTAGTTCCATTATTCCCTGGATATAACGATGGGCGGTAGTATTGTGTCTGATGAAGACTAAAGATGATCTGTTGTAATAATGAGCAATATCCTTACACGTCACACCACTATTCAACGGTGGGGTGGGGTGCACATGTCTTTCCGCCCAAAATTAGGTTCGAGTATTCCATCACGCCGCGTCACCTTACACCTCACGCTTGTGTATTATAACTAGAATTAGTTGCTAAAGACATCAACTTCGACATAGAATTTAATTGCATTTCTTTTTTTGTAATAAATTCTGTCTCGCTAGGAAGCTCCATTTAGACGTTGTAGCTGAAAAATCGCGAAAATTGCGAAATTTTTGTGTTTTTTTCGTTACAACCACGTAAATCCCCAAACTTTGCGTTTTACTACGAGTATTCTCATTGACCCCTACAACTACAAAAAATTAGAATTGCCCGATCTTTTGCACAAGTCACTGTATAAACAGCGCTAAAATGCATTCTATTTGTAAAATTTTTTAAATCATTTGTTTCTAACAATTACTTAAGTTCATTATGCAATGCATGAAAGATTTCTTCGGCTGCTTCCTGTATATCTCGGATCAACGTTTAAATATAACTGTTGTAGCTTATTATTTTATATAAATGCCAAGAGTTAATAGGAGTCTAGTTTGTAAATATGTTAATCAGTTCTTGTGTCTGGTTATACAAAAGGAAAAGCTGATGTTTCTTACCGGTGTAGTCGTCGTCTATTAATATTCAGTTGACGGTATACTTACCATTAGAACTGAAAGTGTCACTGCAGTTTGCCGCGTATTATACTTACTAGTTCAAGGGTTAAAAATAAATTACTAGTTCTCGTTGTAGTTGTGCAATTAAATTGACTCGATATTTGAAAACAGATAAAATTGTGTTTGTCTCCAAGATGGTATAAAAAATCGCGAAACCAAGAATTTGTTCTTGTGAACTCTGTACTATGACACAAAATTTCCGTGTTTATAGGAGTTACGGTACAAAGGTTAAAATGCGGCGTTTGTTTTTTATACACGTGTAATATTGTCTCGCGAGACTGCCTCGATACCCGATTAAAGATCATTGTGTTTTAGACTTTTCTAAATCTATGTTGCAATTTTTCAAGTGTAGTATACTATCGATTGCACAACTTTATACTGTTCCGACGACCACAACATAGTGGACCTGTCGTTTGCGTACTTTGAACTTTTCTTTAGTGTAATATTCGATCTCTAGAAGAATAATGTCAGAAGTGCAAATTTAGAAATGTTTTAGTTAATGTAGAATGTGTTAAAAATAGTCATTCTTCCCATGGTTCAGCTACCTAATTGTAGTATGCACAGATGATATACTAAGTCTAATCCAGAGAGTAATAATATTCCTAAATTTAATTAACCGTTTTTTAGCGGTATTATGCAAGCTGTAAAGATTGCAATTATTATTACTATTAAAGTTTTCATTGTATTTATTCTTTCAATTAATTATAGGTTGTCTTACCAAAACAAATATTAGTTTTACTAAATTATTTTTGACAGTAAATTCTGTCAAATATAATGGCGTCAGAGAAGAACAGTGACGCAAATGGAAGGTCATTGACTTCCATAAGCTGGAGCTGCTTATTTTTTTTAATAATTCTTGAAACTAATGCAATATCTAAAGCTATAATAAATTTGCTGTACGTTATAGCTTTCTCCATCAATTACAAGTTTAATATTTCTTAGCTAACTAATGATAAGAAATAAAACAAACTTAAATAAATAAAATTTCTGGTTGTGTGATATGGTCATATGTGGACATCACGGATGTCGGTAATGTGGTCCAGCCATTCTAGATCTAACAGAGATACAGAAATAGTACAAACATATAATTTTATTTTGGTGGGTAATTCCACTTTGGCAACGATGAATTAAACTTTCAGTTATAGCTTCAAACATAATGGCTTGTTTGGTGCACATTACTTAGGTGTTCAATTCGGTGTACAACTTTGATTCTGCCGTTTTCTTTTTAAATTCGAGGTTTACTGTAAAAAAAACGTTATAAATCTATGATTCAAATTATTGTCCATCGCTGGCCATTTTCTTTCTTTCTTTCTTTCTTTCTTTATAAAATCGGTAGTGCTGGTCAGCCAGGTCGTCTGCCATTGATCTAAACAAGTGATAGTCAGAGGGAGCAACATCCGGAGAATATGGTGGTTGGTTTCAACGTCTTGGCCATTTTGTAACATGCGGTCGTTATTCTGCAAAATCATCATAATGCTTTGCGCATTAATCGCGTTCGCTAACGATCGCTGTGATTGTTTCAGTTGCTTTTAACAGTTCGTAATAATAATACGCCATGCCGGCCGGTGCTGGTCCCACCAATTACAGACCATGGCCTTGGAGCCGAGGATATTCGGTTCTTAATCACTCCTATGTCTTCATGCGTTTTGAAATTGCTGGCGAAGTCACTCCCATTGTCCCAATGATCGTGCCAATTCTTGACATTAAGTAATACTTGCTATTCTGCATCTACAAAAACCTCTCTTCGACGTAAAAATCACCGCTCTTGAGACGTTCAATCAACTCACGACACTCATTAGGAAGACTAATAGCGGCCTCACCATAAGCATTTGAGAGTATTCGATGAGCTTCGCGTCAGATTTCTTCATATTGAAGCAGAAAATTAAAACCTCCTGCAAATGACGAGATTAAAACACATAGTCGAAATAATCTTATAATCGAACTTTAAATTAATACGTATACAAAACAATAACAAAAATAAAAAAAATGATATTAATAAAACTAAACCTACTTATTAGAACAAAATTAAACAAGAATAACTCTAGGATGTCTATAGAAATCGGCAAGATGTTTCTAAGGGCTTATTTTGATAGACGCCCAAGTTTATCATTGTATGATGTCAATAGGTCGGTTTCTCTTCTCTTTGTTAAAGTTGATGTTAGCTGAAATCAACCCAGTAATCATGATTGGTTTAGATTTTAACTACAGAGTTGATTTTAGCTTAAAATAGAAAGAGAAAATGGCCCTATAATCTTTTCATTTCGACCACTATCTACAGCTTAAGCCATCTTTTCATATTATAAAATTGATAAATTTGAAGTATAAGTAGGTATACTTACAATGTAACGTGTCTAGTAAACATACCTACTCTTTTGTAAACAAGCAGTTCTATTATTTATACATGTTGATTTATCAATCTTTATAATAATGAAGATATGAATAATGGTCAAAAAGTTACTGGGTTTGGGACAAGAAAATCTATCTGTCAGGTTCGAATCCTCTTTATTGCTGCAGAAATAAGATTTTCATCTTACAGACGGGTGTTTTTCCTAACCCCAGTAACTATTTGGTCACGTCATAACCGCGGACGATATAATTCATCAAAGTTATGAATAATGCTCTCTGATAAGTGAAATAATGAATGCCGACAGGTAATGTACGTATAAACGATAAATGTAATGTGCTAGATTGCCGCTTGCCCTTCTTGAAATTCTTAAAAGATTATGTGATCTCATGGTCTAATCAATATCTCTCAGGCGTGAAAGCCTTTAAAATAGAACCAGAGGTAGACATGCTTTTATGAACACAAAGTTAAATGCAGGGTGACAGTTAATTACTTCCACAGCCAACGGATGGGAAGTATTGTATCGCGAAAAAAAATTTCAAAATTTTTTATTTGCTCATTTGTTTTAAAATGGTCGGAAACGCAAAAAACAACATTTGAGCAAAAATAAATTTCTTGTCTGTGTGTCTGTATGTGGTTTTGATTGTGGACACGATAACTTTCGAAAGACTTAATATATGAACTTGAAATTTGGCAAACGTACTCAACTAACCAAAGCGACCTATTGTTTGTGGGATAATTAGGGTATCGGGAAGGGGGCGAAATTGGGAGGTAACTACCCTTTTTGCAGATTTTTATTTTTTATATTTTTTTGGTTTTAGTATGTGATTAGTAGTATAACTGCGAGTATTATTAGCTCTTATAAATTTTCAGTACAGCAAACTGTTTAGAAGATATTAGCAAAAAAGCGTCACTTAAAGAAAACGGTTTTTCCTAAATATCTCCGAATATATTTAATATATTGAAWAAAATGAAAATGCCATCAGATAAAATTTCTCACAAAAAGTGTCTTAGAAAATTTATCCAAAATTTTGACATTTTCGAAATATTTCCAAAAAACTTATTTTTGACCCTGCTCGTACGATTTTTTTAAAATTTTGGTATTATGTAGAAAATCAAATTTCTGATCAGAAAGCATTCTTGTAATTTTTTGTTAAAAAACCKATTTTAAAACGTATATATTTTTGCTAATATMACAAGGACTGTTKGTCTTAGAAAAAATGTGTAGAGAGAAAAAATGCTCTAAACCTGATTACTAATCGTATAGTATAAGAAATAAAAACGTAAATGTCATTTTGACAATTGGATGTGGAAGTATTGATTCAATTTGCAGCGGTTTTTTAAAACAGGCAATCGCAAAAATTTTAAAACCGAACGGATTAACTGAATAATTGCAAAACCTTTTCTGTAGATTCGGGGGGTTTGAGTTCGAACTATATACTTAAGAAACTGCCCCTCCCACATTATGTTCCAACATACAAAACATCAAAACATCTACTTGTGACACATGACACATTGTTGGGGAAAATTAATAAAACATGTTATATCACCGTGTCCACCAAGTTGGATAGGGACCCTTTGTGCCTTTCTGCTCTTAAACAGTGAGTGTTTTCTAAATCCTGACGCACTTTTCTAAAAGTCTCTCCAGGAATATTGCGACATTGCTGCATAATCTTGAGGCCCAGCTCTTCTTTCGCGGCAGGTTATTTGTAAATTACCGACTTTAGATGACCCTAAAGAAAAAATTCATTTGTTGAGAGATCTGCTGATCTGGACCTTTTCTCCAACTCATGAACTTCTAAAAGTTTCAATGATTTCATCTAACATTAGTGAGTGAATATTAATTCCCTACATTATGCCGTTTCCAGAACTGAATTTTGATGCAAAAACTGCATGAAAATAAAACGACGATGATAAATGTGCTAAAACTATTGAGTTGATAGGTTTTTTAAGTGTAGTCTCAAGTGTAGTTAACTACGAGGCATGTTTTTTAAGTAAGTACCGTTTTGCGATTCCACCGCCGCAGCGCTACGGTCGGCGTTCCGCGCTAGCGCGCTGGTTACCTACATCTCTTGTCTACGCACTGACGCCATTACAGTTTGATTCTTCATTGTATGCGTTGTTTACTGAGTGTTTAAGATGCCTCCGACAATCGTGAGTCCCGCCGATTGTGAAGTACGGGCTGTTATACGATTTCTTAGTGCTAAAGGCGTAAAACCGATCGATATTCATCGTGAGATCTGTGAAGTTTACGGACAAAACATTATGATTGATGGAAATGGGTGAGATCATTTAAAGATGGCCGCACAAATGTGCATGTTGAAGAACGGAGTGGGCGTCCTTCGGTCGTTAATGAAGATTTGGTGCAGAAAGTGAACGAAAAGGTGAGAGAAAACAGACGCTTTACAATTTTATCATTGTGCGACTGCTTTCCTCAATATTCTCGTAGTGTTTTGTATCGCATTGTGACCGAGAACTTACCGGAAATTGTGTTCACGTTGGGTTCCGAAAATGTTGACGGATTTGCACAAAACCCAACGTTTAGGCAGTGCATTGACTTTCCTTGAGCGGTACCACAATGAAGGTGAAGATTTTTTAGACCAAATTGTTACTGGTAACGAAACATGGGTGGCCTACGTCACACCAGAATCGAAACAACAATCCATGGAATGGCGACATTCATCATCACCCAAAAAAGTGAAGTTTAAGCAAACAATTTCTGCCCGGAAAATTATGTGCACAGTTTTTTGGGACAGAAAAGGAGTATTGCTAGTGGAGTTTCTGCCTCGTAATGAGACAATCAATGCAGCGTCTTATTGTAAGACATTGAACAATCTGCGTCGTGCAATCCAGAACAAAAGACGTGGCAAGTTGAGTAAGGGTATCGTTTCCAGCATGACAATGCCCGTCCACATGTGGCTAATCGGACCAAAGATCTCATCAAATCTTTTAAATGGGAAACTCTAGATCATCCTCCATACAGCCCTGATCTGGCGCCCAGCGACTACCATTTGTTCCTGCACTTGAAGAAACACCTGGGTGGTCAGCGTCTTCAAGACGATAACGAAGTCGAAACATTTGTGATACAGTGGTTAACAAGTCAGGCGGCAGAATTTTATGAGGAGGGTATTCAAAAACTAGTGCCACGTTATAAGTGCCTCAATATTCACGGAAATTATGTAGAAAAGTAGATTAAGTTACAGGCTTTCATGTAAGATAAAATTATTGCGATATCTTTGCACGTCTTTTTTTAATTCCAAAATGGTACTTACTTAAAAAACATGCCTCGTACATCAACTTCTAGATTATTTCTTTTTGGTATAGAACTTGGGGATTTTTTCTTCATAGCTTCATAATTAGTCATACTTTGTGTTTAGACTTCTAGTGAAGGTTTCTTTCTTATAAGTTGCAAGCAGATGCTTTTTGTTTAGCCGTATTGCAAATAATTTTCCAATACTACCTCACATTCACACTGATATATGTAGGTAGATAGATTGTATCTTTTGCTAGAGGAATGCTCTGAAGTAGTACTACGTGGGTTTTTTCATTTGGCTATTTTGTAAGTCACTTTATGAAATATACAGGGTCCGCCACCTTAAAGCCCCAGGTTCGTATTTTCAAAAATTCATTTTATATGTGAAATATCATCACCTATAAATATTTTTCGACAACCACTATGCTATTTGAAACAGTTTAAAAAGTTCTTCAATTTGATATATTACCTAAGGTTGTATCTAAAGGAGGAGTTGTAGGTGGCGGACCCTGTATTATAACTAACAAAGCATTTTGCTGCTTTAATATTTTATGTTCGATTGTTTTGGTCATTAGGAAGTAAATTAAACTCAAAAAATGTATACATCTGCATCACAAGTATATCGTTCAAGAAATTAAATACTTAGATTATAGTAAATACATTCTTGGCGCACAAAGTAAAAAAAGCTACAGAATGCGCAGTTATGAAATTATGTTATATTTGAAAGTTACATGATTAGGCTTTTGAACTAGACAAGGTAAAACAAAGGTTATTCGGAAGCACGCCAGAAGGATTTATTTAATACAGCTTGCTCAGTTTATTTCTTGACAAGGCCTTTTATATTTTGTGACATTATAGAGAAAATGCCTTCCAACACAATAATTTTTGAACCTACTTAAGTTTATCTAAAATGGATGATAACTGAAGCCATACATTATTGTTGGGGAATGATTAATTTAAGTAACTTTCAATTTCTCCTCAAGACGGGTGGAATACGATTATTTCAATAAAGATAAAGTTACTACACAGTAAATAATATAATATAGCCATGTAATTTCAATATGCGTCAATAAGTCTGCGAAATAGTGGCCTGGGTACCCTACTTTCACTTGGTTAAGTTAGGAATTCTCTTAATTCGTGGAATTTTTGTCTAGGTCAATGACACATTATTTGTGGTAAAAGGAAATTTTTGGGTTGTTGCCCCACATCTCTAAATGAATGCACACAGCAGTTGCTGAGGCTGATTCGCTTTCTTCACAGCTAGCGTTTCTTTGCAATACAAGATTGCATTTTGCAGGAATTACCAACCGAGGTTCACTTTATTTTATCGAAATCATAATACAATGTTAAGTTTGGTTTCACTTATCGCGGATTTCTACATCCTTATCGATTTGTATAAAGTTTAATAATATGCCATCGCTTGAATGGATTATAAATAAAATTACGAGAAATGAGGTGGGGGCAAATTCACTGAAACCGTTTTTACAGGGTATATTTTGTGCGTATATGATAAATTCGTGTAAACGGCACCGATAAATGTGATAGGTTTTATAGTACATTAATGCGTCATACGTCTGTAATAGATTTATTACTATGCCCTGGTATACTTATCTCTATGCCATTTGTTCTATTACTTTACAACAACCAACTAAATAAATGCAGTTTAGTTATATAGCTAAAATTATGTTATATTTGAATCAGATTCGCAAATGTTAGAGTGGTCAGTTGCAATCAGGGATTCCAAATTCACATACAATTTCGTGTTTCCAAGATTTACCTCTGCCAGTTCCAGAAATATAGCACTTTTTGTGTAATATTATTATCTTAACTTAACTAAGCTGCTTTATGAAAAAATTCATACAAATATTAATATTTGTATTTTCCATTTTTACTCACCAACACTCACTTTTGTATCTATACTAAGACAAAAGTCTAGACCGGGGCGATTCGGGATTCGAATTAATCGAATGATTAGTAATCGATTCCAATAGATTCGACTCGATTTGAATCATTCCAATTTTCTTTCCTAATTTCAAATTAATTGTGAATCTAAAGTTACCTCTAAATATACTAGTAAAAAACAAGATGTMCATGCTGAACGATACTTAGACATATTGGAAATAGAAAGTTCAGAAAGAAAAATAGAAATAGACATTTTCAGAATTCGTGGTGTGGTTTCCATAACAAACTTTTAGTACCGTGCTTAGTTCGAGACACTCTGTATGAGTGGTAATGAAATTTTCATTAATATGGATAACATGGTGTAATGACAATTACCTTTTTCTCACACAATATGTTGTGTTAAAATGCTGGAATTCCAGTTGTAACGTATTTGTTTTTTTACATTTGACACATTTAGCAAGTTTTTCTAGTTTATTTTTTGTACAGTAGTTCAGTAAAAGACTCATAAAGCTTCCTTTCGCAATTTGCCTATTCTTAATAGAAAATGTTCGTGCCATGTTAATTTCAAAGCACAAAGAAAACAAGAGAAATCTTTTAAACTAGTATACAGCTACAGCATTATGGGGGATTCACATATGTATTTGTTTAACCACTACATTTGTTGATGTGGCTTTTTCTATTTAAGATTTGTTCTGCGAGTAGAGTTCTTTACTCTCTAGTTCCAACATTTACCGATGCAAAAGGAATTCAAGGCTAAATACATGCAAGTTTTATATACATTCGACTTGATTCGAATCGATGTCTTCGATTTGAGTCAATTTTTCGATTTGAATCAAAATTTTCAGTTTAAATATGTACCTATTCTCTATTCGCGAACCTCTCTTTCGATTTAAGTCGATATTTTCAATTCGATACGAAACTTTGATTCTATTTTCTGGGTGAATTTACATACTTTTTTCGACAAAAACGTCGAATCGATTAATCAGTTTTGCTCAGGCCTACAAAAGTCAAGGCCTGCTTAGGATTTACAAACAAAACTCTGTGATGCACCTTGCACCAGTGTAATTGCGCCTCAAGTATAATGTGTAATTATGTAAGTACCTACATAAAAATAAAAGCATAAAGAATAATTTTATGTACACTTTTTCTGTTAAAAGATGACCTTTTGACAGAGTAAATATCATAAGAGGAAAATGGCAATTTTGGAATTTTCTGGATCGTTAGTTATTGCTGTATAGAAGTATGGAAGAGTTGATGCTATTATCTAAATTACATATTATAGCATGTGAACATTTATGATTAATATAAAACACAATTGACATTAGATGACGCATTTTGTAGTTGTGCACACACTTTCTGACGTTTTAACTAGCTTAAATTGCCTTTTAAACTTATGAGTACAAATTCATTGAAGTATAGGATGGAGGTCTATAATTGTATTTAGGTAGGCGGGCAAATTTGCTTTTAACACATGCAATTAATAGCTTACTTTGAAGTTTTGCATTGGATTGTTCAAATCTTATGGTCCATTTTAAGATCGAAAATACTATAAACGGAGTGCACGTGGTCATTTCACATTTTGGTATTATAACAACACATTAATAACTGTATAAACTATAACTGTCACGTGGGCACTTGTGTTTTGCTTTGTAACCTTGAAAATCCTGTAGCGATATCGTTTTATCATTATTTTTAGCTTTTGACTTATTACCTGGACTAAGTAACTCTTTTTGTTTCATAAGCATATTGTATCCGTCTCCATGCTATTGGTTTTAAGAAGAATAATTGTGTTGAGAATACATTATGTAAAGAGAAAATAAAACATACTTTCCATGCATTGCAGCTGGTTATTAAATAAGTTTTATAATATAAATTTTTTACATATACAGGGTGCGCCACCTAAAACTCACGTATGTGTAATTTTTACTCCTTCTTAATGAAAAAAGGAAAAGCTCGTCGCCGCCATATTCTGTTAATACGGCTGTTCACAATTTTTTAAGTGTTAAGTTGAACATCTTATTGCGGTACAAATTATGCCTACATACCATTCATCGCTGCATACAAAATTCCAAAATTTGGAGTAACTTTTAAATAAAGTACCAAGTTTGTTCTAAAGAGAGAGAGAGAGAGAGGCTAGAAAACAATACCCTGCGATGAGGCTAGTTTGGTCTTCTACATCATGCACTAGCCTCATCGCAGGGTTTCATTTTCTAGCCTCTCTCTCTTTAGAATGAACTTTGTAGTTGATTTCTTTATAAGTTCCTCCAAATTTTGTGGTTTTGTGTGCATCGATAGGTATTTAGGCATAATTTGTACCGTAATAAGCTGTTAAACTAACATTAAAAAAAATTTGAATAGCCCTATTAACAGAATATGGCATTTTTTTGTTTCTCATTAAGAAGGAGTAAAAATTACGCATACGTTGTAATGACATAAATTGAAGAAGACAAAAGTCGGCATCCAACTATGAAGCAATATTTATTATACGGGGTAAGGTAAAAAAATATTTACAAAAATTGACTTTATTTGCAAAATATCATAATCTGCAAAAAATTTTTTGGGCCCTCACTATGCTGTTTTTAAAGAATTTAAAAAGACCTACAATTTGACGTATAACTTAAGGTTGTTCCTAAAAAAATAATGAAAATGCGAGCTTGGGGAGTTTTAGGTGGCGAACCCTGTATATTTTTAGAAATGGATAACTAGGTATTATGAGATTTACTTGTATGTTGTATTTCATTTTCATTAAGACAGTATATCTTGCTGATACCAGACGTTTATTTTTCAGTATGGCAGAGTGAACATTGAACAAACAAAAAGATCGAAAAACAAAGATAATTCTGATGATGAGGATGACCAAGGGTATAGCGAGGAGATAACTTCGCTTGATAAACTAAATCCCGTAAACACAAACTCTATGCCAATAAATGGCTTAAAGAAGCCTAATGGATACAAACCACAAAATGGTAGCGTGCTTATCAGCAGGGATGATAAGTTGGTTTTAGTACCTGAGCCACCTACAAATCAAAACACTGAGAAATTGCCAAACTGTACGAAAGTTTCTGAAGATTTCGATTTGAGCAATATTTTTGAATACATAAAAGTAGGAGTTGAAGCAATAATAGAAGATCAAGTGACATCCAGATTTGATTCAGAAGAGTTAAAAAATTGGAACTTGTTAACGAGGACGAATACAGGCTACGAATTCTTATCATGGAAACTTACTGTGATTTGGATGTGTGGTTTCTTCATGAGATATTTCTTTCTGTTTCCACTGAGAGTGTTGATTTGTTTTTTCGGGGTAAGTTCCACGTGCTATTTCTAATTAAACTTGAGTGTACATATTAAAAAAATATTCTCTAATGCTGTGTATGGGTGAATTGGCATATATCTAATTTATATTTTTATTGCAGAGTTATAACAAATAATTATTAGGTATATTAAAAAGATTTTTAAGCTTTTACCAACATTCTTGTTAGCTTGATCTTTCCTATATTTGTGTGCAAGCTGGCGATAGAATATCGTTCTGCTTAACAATTATTTTTATATTTCATAATTAGCTTTGAAGATGCGGATTTATGATTTGTATTGGAAACATAATATTAAGACAATTTTCTTTACCTGAAATAAGCATTATTATTGTAAATATTAGTTGTCATTTGCTTTTCCGAAGGTATACATATCTGGTTAATTGCAAGTACATACTTTATTATTAGCTTCAACATACAAAGAAGGTTTAAAGTAACTTAGACTTTAGCGGTTTACTAGCAAAGAATAGTAGGTCACCTTTTCAAATTAACAAACATGAAATAAAAGGTGTTATTTTCAGTTTAACGTTTATATTAACTATTTTTCAGGAACCTGCAATTTGTAAAAACAGTATTTAAAGTCATTTTTAAATACTGTTTTAACATTGTATTAATTTAGTAATAATAGTGTTTACCACATAGAATAGGGTATATAACTTACTTGGAATATACTTCAATTAGTTTGAAATGTTTATATCCTGACTCGCATCCTGATGTTTACATAATTGCAATTTCCATAGCTATTAAACTGTAATTATGATTGGTGGAAATTATTTTTGTTTGCTGCACTTTTCTTAATGAAATGTATTATTATATGTTATAACTATTTTAAAGTGACAAACAGCTCTAACGGTTTAAGCTGGCATTATTATTTTAAGTGGTTTTGTAGCCTTGGAGTTTTTTAAAGTTATTTTTACAACAGTGGGGTGCTAGTGTATTACCTGTTATGAAAGAAATACCACTGAAATTTTTATTTGCATTGTAATAACAAAATCTTATGCTGATTTATTAAGAGTTTTGACAGGGTGTGCTAAACGAACATATTTCTTCTACAAATTTCTATTAAAATTCAAAAAACTATTTTAAATAATAAAATTCTGTTGGATATTTTAATACTGCAACCTAAAAATATTTTCTAAGGTAGCACATACTTATTAATTTTATTAATTTTAATTTACATTTATTATGCTTTTTTACTGCTAATTTATTCGCTCAACATTTGGTCTAAAATGCATAAAAATGTATGGAATTATTCAATTATTCTACATTTTGTGAACAGCCGATGCTTGCAATACCTGTAAGAAACTGAACACATTTTCAAACTCTTTTCTCTGCTCCCCTTTTTTAACGTTCAAAATGACACATAAACAGCTCTTACGCTAAGTATAAATTATTTCAAATTTTTTGACTCTGGAGTTCTGTAATTTTGAAAGCTATAAAGACAAAAAATTTGATTTTTTAAGTAAAGAGTATAAATAATTTTTACTTATTGATATATAAAAATTTCCTCCTTTCATGTGATGTTCATGGTTAATATGTAGTGTTAGTTCACTGTATTTGTTGTGTAAAAAAAATAAGAAATTGTTCTTATATTTTTGTACTTACCTTTCATTTTAAATATAACAATGCTGACATTATAACTGGTAAAAATATGTTACAGAGGTATGTTGCTAGAATGTTAAGCAGTAAAACAGAGATCAGAGACCTTCACATCTCAAGATAAAAAAATATACAGTCATAAATGAAGAATGTGTGCTAGAAAAAAGGAAATTTAGTGTGGATTTTTCATGTATTTAGGGACAACTGCTCCACTCCTTCTCTTAGAAATATGAGATATTTTTAATCATTGAAGACAATCAATTTTAAGCTAATATGAATATAATGACACTAAAACTTGATGCAAAAAATACATATATACGTTCCATTGAAAAAAATCAATTATAATTAAAACATTTTTACTATTTTGCGTTCTTAATGAAATCATTATGAAATGGAATATTTTATTTTCTAAAGTTGGTAAACATTAAACAAACTTCAACTCGTAACTTTTAAACTACAACTCCTAGAATTGTTGAACTAAAACTAAGCTTTTACAATAACAATTACAGTTGTACTAAAAATTCAAACACTTCTACAAGATTAAAATTATCAATTCTTTTTTTGTATTTATGATTTTTTTATGTTTCCTTATGTAGAAGAGGAAACCACACAAAATAGAAAAATATTATAAAAAACTCAATTTTAAGGCTCTTTGTGGCACACATTAACGCCTAAAATGAGGCAAAGATAAAATTGCTCCTTACGAAACTAATTTTTTTAATTCACTATTAGTTTGTAGTAGGTACTCGAAAATATAAAACAAATTTTAATGTTTTTAATGATTATTTTGATGTTTCAGTATATTTTGTGCAACTAAGCTATGTATTCATAGCTATAATTAAAAGAATGATACATTGGTGTTGGTCAAAAATTTTTAGATTATATTACGAGAGATAAGATATAGTACACTTTTGTTCAGTGCTATTTATTAATTTATGGTATTATTCCTTTATCTGTAGATAATTTTCATGAGTCAAAAATCATTTAAGTTAGCTTCATTAATTTTACCACATATTTAGATATTCATAACTAACAATACTCATAAATAGATCTCTTGGCTGGTTATAACTACTTGCTTGCTGAGTACTTTACCCGAGTCATGTGTGAAGAGATGGATTGTAGGCAGAACGTACATAATTTCCCATCGGATCTTAGCACGCTCCTTAAGTGCAGTTATTACCATCCACAATAAGGAATTCAGACCAAAAAATGGAGGAGTGTGTGTCGCCAACCATACTACTCCTGTAGATGTAGTAATTCTTTCCACAGATAAAGCGTACTCATTGGTGAGTCGAAAAATGGGACGGCGGCGACATTTTTCAAGCTATTGTTTATGTTTGCTTGTGATCGCTTTGCTTATTGTGAGTTTGTTGGCAAGTTGGGAATATTGCAGGTGCTGTGGTTGACCGTGTGTACTGCATTGGTTGGTTATGTACCCAACGGGACATTCAAACAGAAGCTAAATCGAATTGTATCGATTATGTGCTTTGAAGTTCTGTCCAGTGCTCTCTCATCAAGTATAACATATCACAATTCGGAAAATAGGCCGAAAAATGGGATTTGTGTGGCTAACCATACGTCACCAATTGATGTGCTTGTATTGATGTGTGACAACTGCTATTCATTGGTAGGTTGGTTCTTATATTGTTATTAATATTTAAGGATTTAAACATTCGTACATAGTGGGCCATTTGTATCTGACTGATTTGTTGGTTAAATAGTTTTTGATAAAAATAAAGGGCTTGGTACCTAGATTTAATCTACACTTTACAATTATCAGTGGAACACAATAATACATTGTAAACATTCTTTTCTGGCATCTGTACAGGGTGTCCCATTTTGACTGTAGTTAAGCTTTGAAAAGGTAACCTTACATTTCCACAGTCCTCAATATCTCGCATGGAAATGTAAATAAAAAAAACTGTATAGACACTTTTTGTTGATATTTATATTTTAAATCTAGAACATGAACTTGTATTTTTTTAGTGAAAACCATAGTTTGCTTTGCTATGGCTGAAAGGACCTATTTTTGCTGATCAAGGAAATGTATATCACATGTATTTTCAATAATCTAGTTAGATTTTATGATCAACTGATTTTTCTCTTAAACAGCTCATTTCAGTGTCACACAACCCAACCTTTTTCAAAGTAAATCCATGAATTTTTAAGAAAATGTCAAAAACATATTACAAAACAGTAAAGAAGTGTCTTGAGCCCCTTCTATGATTTGTGTAAATTGTAAATATCCTGCCACATTTGGAATGATTAGATATTCCTCTGTACCCAATTTGGATAAAATAATAAAACAAAAGAGCAGTTGAAGAAACAAATTAAAGGAAAATTACTTTTAAGGACTGTAATTTGGTAGGGAGACAAAATTGCTTTAAGGTGAGTTGGTTTATTTCAACTAAATTTGGCACAAAGAAACTAATGTTACCATATGACCCATTCGTTACTGGATGCACTCATATTGTGTTTTACAAAAAAAAATGGAACAATACCAAAATTATTCAAAACAAACTTAACGATGTATACATTTTCTTAATTAGAAATATACAGGTCATTTCAATGATAGTAAGGCTAACTGTAGTCTCCGTTTAAAAAAATATAAGTTTGTGTTATTTTTAAAAATGTTTAACCCCTCAAGAGTTTTATTTTATTGTTTATTATTTTTTACTGGATTACAAATAAAAGTTGGCTATAGTTTTAGAAGAAATGGCGTAATAAGCTATTTTAGTATTAATAGTTACAAGGAAAATGGAACATCCTTACAGACACTGTTTTTTAATAACTTTTCTGTTATGTTTTAAATGATGTCTGTTTTTAATGTGAGTTTTTGCATGCTATGTAATTCAAATCAGTCAATTTTATATGCCTGCCATGTATTATACTAGATACAATAATATTAAGGTGCCCCACAATCTCTAGTAATTAAGTAATTCATATAATATTTGTTTTACTAAAGATGCTGATAAAATAGGACATTAAAAATTGGCAGAACGAATGACAATTACACTTTTGAATATGCCTAATCATTTTGAAACTAGATGTTTAGAGAAGTATATATTAAAACGACCAGTATAAAGTTTACATATAATATTTTATTTCTCGGCAGAATAGTTTAATGAACAAACATTTTTTTGTACAAGCATTATGGCTTGCACATGACTGTCATTAACATACTATAAAAAGAGAAGTAACAATTCATGTATCTAGCTTTTATCTTTCATTGCTTTTCTATTTATATTTTTTATGCCTAAGTACATTCTATATATAGTTTCAGTTCAAAAACAAAATGCAATTAAATTAATTACTTGTAGGCTGGAGATGCTATTATTCATACATTCTACTATACATAATTTATGCACTATATCCCAGATTCAGTGCTTTTTAGATTGTTTTGAACTATAAGTCTTAAATGTTGCTTAGCACTGGAAAGCTTTTGCTTTTTAAACATCTATTTCTATACTATTTATCTATGTATTGATTGATTATTGCAAAAGTTCAGATCTTCTACTATTGTTTAGGGGCTCTAGTCAAGTTGGCGTTGGATGGATTTGAACATTATTAGAACATTTTATATGGATAATACCAGACGAGGCCAGATAAAATGGAATGTTCCAGTGTTCAAAATTATAGGGTTATTGGAATTTTTGTTAATTGCAAAGATGAATATGAATAGCAATAAATGAAAGAACCAGGTAATACCGATAATGTTGCATCAAACAATAAATCTAAAAATGCATGTCTATGCTATGCTGTCTGCACCGCAATCAGATACAGATAGATCTATTTTGCTGTCATTAAAGCTCATCAGTGTAGTTTAGGTCTAATGCAGATAGCATGGTATAGAAATGGTTTTGCCATGCTGTCTGCATTAGACCTAAACTACACTGATGAGCTTTAATGACAGCAAAATAGATCTATCTGTATTTGATTGCGGTACAGACAGCATAGCATAGACACATTTTTATGTATGTTTTGGTTCTTGCCTGCCAGTAAAAGGTGCCGTGGGGGCCTACTGTCAGGTTGATGTATGCAGGTGCATGCCAACCTGTCAGATTATAGGTCACTTCCTCTAGGAAGTAGTACGCTTTAAGGCAGCTAGGTGGCTGACTGAATGTGTTTTTTTTATCTCTAAGATGATACTTGTGCCTATTAAAGAAGCCATAACATTTCTGAAGGGAAACCAGTAGCAGAATTAAAGTTTACAATTTCCGTGTACTGCAATTTTGAAATTTAAAACTATTTCCAAAAAGATTAGTGCATTTTGTATTACATGTCTGTCTATGTTTATTTTTGATTTTTGCTTTATGCTCACATACAATAGTAGTGTAAGCATATTTTATTTTAATAATAGAACCAAGAAAGAATTTCTTTTCTCTAGTTCACATTGCAATTCATTCTGTGCCCGTTTGGTATATGTTAGTGTAAGTTTCTTAAATAGTAGTTTTTAATATGTAGGTACTTAAAACTCCACTAAATATTTTCTAAAATAACTGCATAAAATATACAATCAAATTATAAAAACCTGGCACTTCAGAGCATTGCTAAATTACAATACTATACCTTTTATTATAAAAACTTATTAACGAGTTGCCAAAGCCTGTATGGGATGTTTTATCTGTAGAAATGTTATTGTGCATTTTGCAAATTTCTGTTTGCCTTCAAATTATGCTTTAACATAGGGTTTAGTGTAGCCTTAGATTTAGAGCGTGTTAGACATTACCATTGTTGAACAATTGTTTGTTAGCACAATACAAAAGGTTAAAAATTGTGCATAATTTCAATAAAAAAAATTGGCGTTTAATAAATGCAAATCCATCTAGAGCTAGCTCTCTAGAGGCCAGTAATTTTTTTTTAAAGTTCCAATAGCTCTTGCTGTCTTAGGAGATTCGGAATATTTGCTAGGCTTGACATTCTAGCTCATTCGAATTCTGAGATAGCAATGGTCACCATCTGGGATACTGCATATATTTTTTTGTGTTGTAAATGAGGTTTATTGTCTTTTGTGCTCTTTAAATTAGCATGTTCTTGAAATATGTTGTTTAATATGGAATTTTCAATATTCATTAGATTGGTCAACGACATGGAGGATTTCTTGGTATATTGCAAAGAGCTTTAGCAAGAGCATCACCTCACATATGGTTTGAGAGGTCTGAAGTTAGAGATCGACATGCCGTAGCAAACAAGTAAGTGTATAAATAAACAACGCGCTTAGGGAAAAAAAGCTGGTGTCAGTAGTTTTTAGAAAATCAGTTTCTTATATTTTTAAATATTTTTTTACTAATAAGATAAATAAGAACACTTGGTATGTTTCAGTATGCATTATTAAGAACCTTTTACATGTTGTGGCCAACTAGGCCTTTGTCAAAGTTTCTACCTAAGTAAAAATACCAAAAAACAGTTTAATCGCCAACATGAAGAATGGTGTAAAAAAATAAAATCAATAAATTAAAATATTTTAGTCTGCGTTACATTATGATATAGGGTTATTCTGTTTTGTGGAAAAAAGGATAACTACACATTTGGAATTTAAAATAAAATTGAATAAATAATTGCAGCTAGACAAATTATTGTCTTTTTCATGCGAAAGCTGGGAATTTGGATTTGAGGAGTTGATAATAAAATACAATACTAAAACGCAGTAAATAATTATTTAAATAAAAATTTATTTTTAATTTATATTTTTTTTGTTTTAAATCTTACTAGTCATTTTATAGTTATTAAAAATTCATAATCACAAATTTTCAGGACAGTCTGTATGGGGTTTATAGAATAGGGCTATGATAAGTTATTTTAATACTTTTTAGTCCGATTTAAAAACGGTAAATTAAAAATTATTTTTTATTTAAATGATTATTTAAACTTAAAACCAAACTTGTATTGTTGTTTCTTATTTTATATTACCATTAGAAATGGTAAAGGGGAGAAATACTTTAAATAATTTTCAAAGATAAACCTTGTTATATATTTGCATATTTCCAAGGAATATATAAAATTTAATACCATACTATAAAAAGCAAGTTATTATCACACATGGACTATGTTACTTATTACTTATAGGCAAGATAAATTCTACAATGTAAAAATATTTAGGGTGTTACATTAAAAAAACCAACAAATTGAATAGAACCATGCTACTGAAAAAAACCAATTCAAACCTCTTAAAACAATTTTTCAATATCTGTTATAGTAATCGAGATATGATGAGCGTCAATAGAAATCAGTCAAATTGAAAACCACCTTCAAAATTAGAAACGAATCAAATTAGCCAAGATCTGTGATACAAGAGATCAGCGCACCTCAGTAGTTTTTCTTTTTGTCTTGCCGCTTAGGCTGTCTCTTGAAATGAAAATGGCCATTCTATAGAGGGTTAGCAATTAATAGAGTTGGCCACCCTTAACTTATACCATTAGCCCTTGAGCTTTGAGAAAAAACTGAAGATATAGCTGAAAACTATTTTCAAGTTTATAAAACAACTGTGAGAGGGTAAATTTGTAAAAGGTCAAATTAAGGAGTGAGGGGTGTGTCAGTACTGAAATAGGAAATGGCAAATACTTCCGTTTTGGCTTGAACAATTTAATTATTAGGCAATGTTTCTATCTAAACATTGATTTATTTTAAAATTTTTAACTGCAATGCAATTTCTGTCAGTTTAATCTGCACTTATTTTTCCTTTTAACTTTTGTCACTGAACAGCTTTCATCCCCAAGGTGTTCTAATATGGTAGTGCTTAAGTAAATATTATACATTTTTTTATAGGTTAAAAGAGCATGTCTCCAATCCAAATAATCCACCAATCTTAATCTTTCCTGAGGGTACTTGCATTAACAACACATCAGTGATGCAGTTCAAAAAGGGAAGCTTCGAGGTGGGCAGCGTAATATACCCTGTTGCTATTAAGTATGATCCAAGATTTGGTGATGCATTCTGGAATAGCAGTAGATACTCAATGATGCAGTATTTGTACATGATGATGACTAGCTGGGCGATTGTCTGTGATGTTTGGTATTTGCCGCCAATGCACCAAGAGGATGGGGAAAGTGCAATAGATTTTGCCAATAGGGTTAAAAGTGTTATTGCAAAACAGGGTGGACTTGTAGATTTAATGTGGTAAGTATTGTGGATGAAATTGCAGTTATAAAACTGAATCGAACAGGAATGCTTACATGAAATCGCTATTATATAACTTGTCTCATAGCCAGACCAAATCGGAAACTGTAATCCCGATTTGATCCAAATATCTGCCTTATAGAGCATCTGTGCATGAAGTTATATTTTCAAGTTCATTCAGCTTGGAATATAAACAGTTTTTTCCCACCTGAATAGGATTTATCCAAAATTTCCCAATCATATTCCTTTTCCAAATTAGGTTTGTCCCCCAAAAGGGTTGCTCTCATTTTGGGTCTTATCATTTCTTGAATTTCTAGTGTTGTTGTTTGTGTGAAAGAAGAAATTACTTTTTTCACAACTGACAAGTGATAAAGAAATCTGCCTAACATAATCTTTGGAGAAGTTTCAAGCAATATAACAAATTGACACAAGACAAAATGAAGCGAAATACAAAGTAATGTTTTTTCACATAAGAAAGTGACAGCGACATCATCAAGTAGTATTGTCACATGCGCGGCGAGCCTGGCTGCTGGTTTCTTGATATATTGCTGGAGGTATCGGTGTCGGGGTGGATCTGGTTCACCACCTTGTAAATGTAAATGGTGTAGCTGTCCTTCCTTCGGCGTTTCTTCTTCTTGTCCCTATTCGAGATGTTCTCTTGCAGCTTTCCGGCCTTCTTGGCTGCTTTACCACTAGTCTAGTAAACTGGTTTCGCTGCCTATGGGATAATTATTCCAACAGCTGACCTTGTTTGAAAACAGAACCACTGTGCAGTGACGTCACTGATGACGCCCCGTCACTTTTTCAGATGAAAAACACTACAATAACGTCTCCTGGTCAGTTAACAACATTATAATGTGAAACTGTTACGTAATTGAAAAGAAATATTAATTTTGCAACAAAGTATTAATTTTGCAGTTTATTTAGATTTCTGGATTGTCTAAATTTAAAAGATATAATGTTATATTCGTTAAATAGTTCTATGTCTACATTTTGCTTATTTAATGACATGTTGTTTTCCGGGCTGGTTCCCACGTTGGTTATTAGACCTTGACGCTTCGACACTCATGTCGGTGTCTTCCTCAGAAGTAGCTCTGAAACTGAAGTGTACTAACCTGCTCAGGTATTTATACTCGTCCGGGTCACTGACGCGTGGGCGTTGTTACGCACGACCGGTTTCCAGATTCCAGGTAGGTCGATGCCCCGGTCTCGGTTGTAATTGTGCGGGTTCTTCTGGATTTCGATGGCTTCCTTGTACAGTCTCAGCCAGAATCTCGCTTCCCTCGACAGCATTTGTGCTTTCTCGAATTTGATGATGTGGCCAGTCTCCATTCGATGTTCTGCTACAGCCGACCTATCACCTTGCCGGTCTCTGGTGTCCCTCATGTGCTCCTTGATTCTCGTGCTGATGTGCCTTCCGGTTTGGCCGATGTAAACCTTCCCACAGCTGCATGGGATGCTGTACACACCTTGTGTTTGTAGCTCCTCAGTCGTCAAACGATATTTCGGAAAGGCGTTAGCTATCTTTCTCGGGGCGGTGAAGATGGTGTTTATATGATGTCTTCTCAACAGCCGTCCGATCTTATCTGTACATCCATTGACGTAGGGCAATGGCAATGGATGTACAGATAAGATCGGACGGCTGTTGAGAAGACATCATATAAACACCGTCTTCACCGCC
Source organism: Rhyzopertha dominica (assembly GCA_025024175.1). Taxonomy (NCBI): domain Eukaryota; kingdom Metazoa; phylum Arthropoda; class Insecta; order Coleoptera; family Bostrichidae; genus Rhyzopertha; species Rhyzopertha dominica. The sequence continues at coordinate 25,608,420 of QCXZ01000137.1, forward strand.
CCGAGAAAGATAGCTAACGCCTTTCCGAAATATCGTTCGACGACTGAGGAGCTACAAACACAAGGTGTGTACAGCATCCCATGCAGCTGTGGGAAGGTTTACATCGGCCAAACCGGAAGGCACATCAGCACGAGAATCAAGGAGCACATGACGGACACCAGAGACCGGCAAGGTGATAGGTCGGCTATAGCAGAACATCGAATGGAGACTGGCCACATCATCAAATTCGAGGAAGCACAAATGCTGTCGAGGGAAGCGAGATTCTGGCCGAGACTGTACAAGGAAGCCATTGAAATCCAGAAGAACCCGCACGATTACAACCGAGACCGGGACATCGACCTACCTGGAATCTGGAAACCGGTCATGCGTAACAACGCCCAAGCGTCAGTGACCCGGACGAGTATAAATACCTGAGCAGGTTAGGACACTTCAGTTTCAGAGCTACTTCTGAGGAAGACACCGACATGAGTGTCGAAACGTCAAGGTCTAATAACCAACGTGGGAACCAGCCGGAAAACAACATGTCATCGACAACAACCACGGAAGCCTTCAAACCAAAATTTGCTTATTTAACTTGAAACTAGTGTTGTTTAGTAAAAAAAACGAGTTATATATCTTTTAATTTTATATCCTTTCATACAAAATGCTTTTTTCAACAGAGAAATACAATATTGTTAAAACAAAAGATAGGAACTAAATAAGACATAATTCTAGTTCTAAATAAATCAGTCTCTACTTGATCTTTTTATTTTAAATGCTTTTATTACTTGCAAATATTCCTATTTGTTTTTTACAAATAAAAATAAAATAACATAATTTACCAATTTTTATCCTAATAAATATTTGTTTCTGTATAATAGGTTTCGGTCTACTAAATAGGAATCAAACTCCTTTCATCGCATGCCAAGCTTTAGGAGATCTTTTTTCTCCTTCGTCTGAGGTTATAATTTTTTATTAAATAACTACAAATAGAGCACAACGAACCATTATGAAAAATACTTACAATAGAAATGTAATTATATTAAGGTAAACAGCAGTTTTGACTTGGTATAAACAACACTAATAATTGTAGGTAATTTCAAATACTACAAACCATTAACAACTACAAACAATCTTGACAAATATCAAAATTTCTTTCAAAAACGAGACGAGAAATTTGGAGAGTGCAAGCAGGAAGTTATGTTCACGAAAAAATGAATTATTAACAGTTTTCAATTCATACAATAAACATATTCCATTTACAATTGAAAAAGAAAATAAAAAACTGTACCTTTTTTAGACTGTTTATTAATAAGAAATGATCAAAATTCTATAATTGTAGATTAGTACATAAAACCTATTTCTTCTTGTAGATATATAAATTTTCATTCTTATCATAAATTTAACACTAAAATAAATTTAATTTTTGTATTAAAAAATAGAGTAAAAAAATTCACATCTTATAGTACACAAATATATTAAAAAAGCATTTAACATCTAATCCTATATCCTGAACAAGAATAAAAACATGGATCCAACTTTGAATAGTAGTTATCCAGTTTCTTTAGTTAAAAAACTTCTTTTTAAAATTGATAGAACTGATGTGGGATCAAGCAAAGAGGTTTCAATTAATAATGTTTCTCCTACAACTTTTTACAAAATATTGTGTAATTCCCTATATAGAAGGTATTAATATTAAAATAAAAAAATTATTGTTAAAAATAAAAAATGTTTATGTTTATTATTACTGACTTGTAAAAATTCAAAATTATTTTTCAAAATTAAAATGTAAAACTTGTATTGAAAATTTGGCAAATGTCGTATATTTATTAAATTGTAGCAACTTTGAATTAGTATATATTGGCCAAACTTCAAGACACTTATTGTAAAGACAAATGTTTAAACTGCAGGATCTACAGAACCGATTTTTAAATAATAGCTTTATTTTACTTACAAATCTAATTAAAAAACGAATAATATGAAGAAAACGGTCAAGATTGCATGCTTTTTATGAAGAATGAAGGCCACATTTTTAATTTTTATTCAGTAGTTCCTGCAGTTTCATTCTTTATTTACATGTTGGCAAAATTTTGCGATGTTTATGTAATTATTATTTGAGTGACATCAACAAACAAACCTTGCATAGCATTACATTGAATTCTGGCAAATATGTGTTCTCCTACCAATCCCGCTAACTGCCAGCTGTTAGCGCTGTACAGTCCCAATAAATTCGACCGCATTTGATTCATACGGAGAGACTCGGGCTGCACAACCGAAACTTTATAATTTGAGTGTATAGAGCCAGTGATGACAGTTTTCTTGCAGTGGGAAAAATAATGCTGTAAGGGGTAGTAGGGACACAAACGGATTCCTCTTAATTGACAGAGTTAAAGAACACAAAAGAGATATTAAAAAAAATAAAATAACTTCTGTAATATTTAATCATTGTTTTGAACTTGACTATAAATTAAACTTCAATGATTTAACAGTTTTGGATAAAGAAATAAATTTAAAGAAACGTTTTTTTTTTTAGAAATGGCCCATATTAATACATAAATTCATAGTATTAATAAAAGAAGCGATATTCATAATCTTTCTAAAATTTATACCTATGTTCTTCATTTTAAACCATTTTCTTGAACATAAATTCCTACTTGCACTCTCCAAATTACTCATCATATCTAGATTTCATGTTATTTTGTCAGTTTTTTAATTAATTTTGAAAGAAATTTTATTTGTCAATATTGTTTGTAGTTGTTAATGGTTTGTAGTATTTGAAATTACCTACAATTACTAGTGTTGTTTATACCAAGTCAAAACTGTTGTTAAACTTATGATAATTCCATTCCTATTGTATTATTCATATGGTTGGTAGTGTTCTATTTGTAGTTGTTTAATAAAATATTATAGACCCAGAGGAAGGATAAAAAAGACCTCTGAAAGCTTGGCATGTGATAAAAGGAGTTTTATTTCTATTTAGAAGACCGAAACTTATTATATATAAAAAATATCTATAAATCAAAAGTCAATAACTGTATAATTTTTTATCCTAATAAGCTTCCCGGGAAAGACCCATAATTGAGAAAAATTAAAACTAATTTTTTTTTGAAATTGTTTGTATATTTGGTGTCAAATGTATTTGTTTCATAAATTTAATTATATTGAAAAACTGATTTCTATACTTCTGTCTCTAAGGAATCTTATTCTATGTTAAATATCTGCCTGTAGTGAAATGTTGAAAATAAATAAACCTCATTTCTTTTTGTTACAATAATTTATACTATCAAGGGGGGAATTCGCGTCCTGATTTGTAGAGGTTTACGCAAATACATCTCACAGACCCAATTTTGCTCATACTTCAACCAGCTAAGTTTTGTTATGTAGATAAAAGGTTGCTCCAGCGGGGTACGTAGCCGTTTTTTGAAAAATATGTTTAATTATTTTGTTATAATTGGCCAAATATAGTCCAGTTTCGACAGTTGCGTTCTAGTAAACGAAAAGCTAAAGGTTAAATACGGCCACGTACCCCCCTAGACAGAACCTTTTAGATTACAGGGTTGCTTCGAAATATGAATTACGACGAATAGTAAAAAAATTACGTGTCATAAAACAATCGCATGTTTTGCCGAAATTTAGCATACAATTGCCTATAATGCAGGCGTTCGCTTTCAATTACTTTAGACGGTGTCACAGGTCTCGAGCGCTGACTCAATATACACTGTAAAAACTTTAATCACTGGCTTTTATTTATTTATTTTAACTTCTGTTAGTGTTAGCGCAATTTTTACTGTAAACTAGATAACACAACAGAGAATTTAAATAATCACATATTACACGTTTAGATGTTAAACAATGGTTGGAGGAAATAAAAATAAATTCATATTAACAGGCTTTTTAGTCACATTAATGGTATTGTAACAAAACGGATACTAATAACACTCGCTACACAACACAGTATAAAATGGAAAACTTTATAAACACATGCATATTTAACACTAACAATTCTGATCTATGATTTTCCAGCACGCAAATATTTTATTTTGCGATTATGAAGATGTTGGGGGTTAATTATTTCTGGTAACAAACAGTTAAAATAGAACTCCTCCAGTTTAGTATCAATTTTCTCCTTCTAGAAATCATCGTTTCGTTATATCTTATATATACACTCAAACGGCGTTCAGTAAGTCCTTTTGTCCTTTCTTACGCGGATACTTCGGCATGTTTACACTTAGTTAAAATAAAAACAATTTGACACCCTATAGTCATTTGTTTTTGAGATATCTCAGGTAATATGATTTGTGTTCATGAAACAGTCTACAATAGCCAATTTTTCTATTTGAAATCGTAGAATGATGTTCAATTGTTTTGTTTTGTACACACCATCAAATTCTTCACAAAAAATCCAGAAACTTTCCCATTTAAACCACTAAGCTACGATTTCAAATAAAAATGTTAGCTATTGTAGATTGTTTCGTGAACACTAATCATATTACCTGAGATATCTTAAAAACAAATGACTGTAGGGCAGTGGTACCTTAATAATTTTTTGTTTAATTTGACGCCCTTAATCGAATGTGCTATAAAAAGTGGGGTTATTCTATTTAAAATAACAAACTTGTAGTCAATATCTTTGACAGATGGTTTTCAATTGTTTTTTTTTGTAAACACCATCAAATTCTTCTAGAAAAATCAAGAAACTTTCCCATTTAAACCACTATGCTACGACTGCAAATAAAAAAGTTAGCTAATGTACACTGTTAGCGTGAACACCCTGTATACAAGAATGATGGACAAATTTAAGAGGAGCTCTACCATAATAAATTAATAGTTGTGTTTTTTAACAAATTACTAATTCACTTATATTGTAATATTTTTATTTTATTTACGTGCTTGTAATTTACAACATCAAAAATGTCTATATTTTATTCCATTATTCATTTTACTATGCAGAGTTTACCTATATGTATGATATTAACTATCAGTATTCAAAATGTTTGTTCACAGGTTATATATATGTGACATCTAAAATCTGAAATAAAATTATAACATAATGGGGCAGGTGCGCAAGACGCGCGTCATTTTAAATTATTTATCTTATTTTAATAAAAAATGCTAACGATTTCGGCTTTATTTTGTCATTTTCAGCGCCATACGATACTGTTTCATTTAAAGAATTTTAACTTCAATATACCTAATAAATCTATTACAGTGATGATTATCGAGAACGTAAAAGCACAGGTGTTATTTCTTGTTTGCACTAATTTTTTAGTTGTTTTTTATATATTACTTTTAAGCTACGTTTTTTCCCAGATATAACTACATAGTGTAAATCTTAGGAATCATTTGAAGTCTAAGAAACGAATACGGAAATTGTTGGATCAGTTTTTAAGACATAATAGTATTATACGGTGCGGTATAAATACAAATAAATTGCATATGTTTGTGACCGCTACTTTTAGCCCCGCAATTTTGATTTGTTTTTTGGGGATTACCAGAACACATTAAGTTCCAATTGTTTGTAAATACCTATTTATCGTCAATATGAGAACGTTTTCCAAAACCAAGCTCCACCGTGGGTTTAGTAGTGCCTGCCTAACTAAATTTCATCAGAGTGAATTTGAGCATAATGTTCCTTTCTTGAGCAGGTGTGTAATTATATCGTGGTACCCTTTTTCTGGCGTTCCGCATAACAGTGTAAAAGCAATAAATCACTCCTCGTTCGCTATCCCAATGACAGTTATAGTGCAGTTTTATTTTAGACACGTCAGCATATTTGGGTTCACGTCCTCTTAAAGAATCGCATTTGGCATCCTATTCAGAACTTTGCGGGTTTCACCAACAATAATTTTTAAGTTTGCGAGACCCCCGCCTTAACCTACTTTTCTAGAACATTTGCCACTTCATTGTTGAATGCAACATTTCGATTTATTAAGTCCATGTTTAAGTTTATTAAATTTGAAATTGCTTTTTATTTTTGGCTATCAGTATCCTAAATATACAAGCAAAGTTCGCGGTTAGCAAAAACATTAACGAGGTTATGTCAGTGGTGATCTGATTATGCGCGAATATCATTCCAGCGCTAGGCTTGTCGGTGAGTGTTCAAAGCAAGTAATTCCGATGTTTGAAATTAGGAGAGATACTGAATATAGATTTCTATGATTCCAATTTCGGACGGCCCATTTTAATCTGATTTGAGCATTGCTATTCGATTTGAGGTTACTGAATGTCAGATTTATATCGTTTACTTTTCGTAGGGATGGCCAGTTAAAACGTACAAAACCAAAGAAAGAGTGGAGGGAAAGACAACAGGAGGAGTTTAGCAAAAGACTTAAAGTAGATTAGATGCACAGTAGATTTTAGAATCAGGAATAAGAAGAGCATAAAACTTGTGAAAATTTTAAGAGATAATTTCTATTTTTCTAATTTTTCGGTAATATGAAATGTTATGCATTTATGCTTTTGTAAAATAGTTTTTAGGTGTTTCAGTCTTAGGTTGTATATATTTAAGTTATTTATGTAGCAAACTATTAATGATTCAGTCAAAATAATTTATCTGTTATATTATTCTAGTCGGATCGGTTTGCATCATTTAATTATGATGCAAATGTATTTTATGCATCAGTGATGGTGTGATGGTAAGTTCATTTTACTAATGAATGTGTATATTAATTTCTGGTCATGAGCACAGAGCACTTCTTGTCTAATGTTTTCTAATTAGAATCTGTTAAAATTTTCATTACTTTTTATATTGAGTGTAAATGGATTAAATATATAAAACTTTTTATATTTTATATGTTTTTTAGACAAGTAAAAGATTATTTTCTTTAATGGAAATTAGCTGTGTTCATATTCTTTCTATTGTTTCTGAAAAATATCATAAGTAGAAATGCTATGTGTTAAGATCTTCTTTACCATAAAGTGTATGTTTTCAACTGATTAAGCAGTTCAGAAGGCATACTCTTTCCATCATACTTAATATGTCAGATTAGTTGCAAAGTGTAAACTGGGTACTTTGGTTTTACCGTGGTTGGAAGGCAATATATGTCTTAAAAGCAAGCTTTACAAGCTGGCTACATTTACATTAATGGTCAATACCAATGAAGTGTTTCTTCCATAGATTGTGTGTATAAATATGATAGTGATAAAACAAAAGTGCCCTTCAAAGTCTTTGTATTATGTTGTGTATTACTAAAGTAAACTATTTTGTTCATGCATTTTGTTTTCTGTTTTCCTGATTGCTGATTTAGAAAAACCTGTTTATTAACTAGAATAAAGCATTGGTTTGAACTTGAGCTGAGTGTTCTGTAAGATTTGTATGGAATGAAAGAAACTTCAACTTTGATAAGTAGAAACAAATGGCCACTAATCACGGCAGATATCCATTGCTGATACTTTCATAGGGTTAAAGGGATGGGAAAGATCGTTTAAGTCGGTACCTGTTTTGTTTTCCAAAACATTCGGTCTTCACAGATTTAACTGCTTCTAGTTGCCATTCTCACCTATCTATTTTCAACAATGAAAAAAAGTAAAATGGCTTCACCATTTCCCTTAGCTCAAACACTGTGGTCAGAATCACAAAATAAATGGAGAAAGAAAACTCATTTTTTTTATTATAAACAGCTTAAGTAAATGATTGCTACACCCTACAAATACGAATCTTTTACTAAATTAATTTTCTCTGTTCTATTCCTATGTTGTCTGGCTTTACAGGTAATTCTTACGTTTCCACTTCTTACGAGACAATAATGTAATCAGTCCAACCGCCATCTCTTCCAGAATGATTGTACAATTTATCTGGAAGTTTCCAATATTTCAATCCATTTATTGAAGTATCTACAAAATATTTAGTAGTAGTAGTAGGGTTGGGTAGCCGTGTATTGCGAATTCTGTTCTAGGTGTCCAGCTTAGTCATTTTGGGTTCGATTGCCGTGATTTTTTTATATGTTGTTCTACAAATAATCCTCTATAATGCATCAAAACAGAAATTTTACTTTTGCCTTAGTAAAGCCATAAAAAAGTGACTCAAATAAGGCCAACATGGCCATTCACATAATAACCAGAAGAAGCTGTGTATGCAATACGGAGCTTGTATCTCAAAAACTGGAGAAGCTAGATCCAGATTTCCACCCTCTGGCCATAAGCATTTTCTGACAAAATTATTGATAATATAAACTTAAAATAATTTATAAAGTTTAAATAAATAACTTCAGTTCAAGTTGTTATTGGGACGTTTCTGAGGGCCATTCCTAGTACGCTCTGTATTATACCGGGATTCTTTTTTTTGAACATTTAGAATTCCATCCGCCAGTCAGTTTTTAATTACAGTCCATAATAAATCCTATTTTTTTAACGCAATTAAACAACAATATAATAGGGTGTTTTTCAGTAATACGCTTAACTTACTATTGGTTTAAATATTCTTATAAAGTACTGAAACACCATGTTGTTCACTTAAAAACTTATTGTTTTACTCTAAGAAATGATTGACCAAAATGTAAACGATTTTGGCGGATCACAATACGCTTGCTAAATGGTCGAAGCCCTTGTTGACGTTACAGCTTGTATCACATGACCCCTCCGGCATGCAGAACAGCATAAAACACCTAAAGAGTTGATTGTTTCTGCTTGGTTTGTGTATGGTACGGGTAGTTTTTTGATAACTCCTGCTCTTGTGTGTCATTCGTATAGAATTTACCATGCATTGACATCTTAAATAGTGGTCGAGTTTTTGTGCAAAATGGTCCTCGCAGTAGAAAAACAGTTTTAGAAGCAGTCATCTCACGAATTACAGCATTAAACAAAATAAAACTAATTTCTTTTTATTTTAGTACAGTAAAGAACTTCTTTCTGGAATTTTTGAACGTGTTTTTACACCCGGGGATACAACGCCTCATTCTCTGCCATAAATTGAGTACAACACCATATTATTAAAAATAACTCATTTCTATCACTCAACACTCTCAGCACTTACTTGAATAATCGGCAGAATTTATTTTAGCCAATTGTTTGTTACAAGCGATAACCACAGAATTCTACGAAAGGAAGTTAACAAATGCTTCCGTGTTGGGGTTGTAGGGAAGAGCAGAGGTTGCATGCTTGCAACCACTTGATTACAATCCCTCCTTTCCGTACAAGAAAACCTGTTGTATTTTAATTTCATTTTGTATCCCCTGAATAATGTATGGATTGGAATAAAATTATTATTATTTATTTATTTATTATCAGCAGGATTGTCAGATTTTTATGGATGATCGTCTCTAACTAAACTACTCCCAAAAATGTGGCCAATTACCAACATGACAGCTGCTATACGCGATCGCCATAAAAGTACTGATATACATTTGATCCAAAAATTTTGTTTGTCATTTATTTAAAAATGTAAGTATGCAAGACGTTTATATCACATCTCACATGGTGGGCACAATAAGAATTTTTGGGTATCTAGGGTTTGAAATATGGATATCGATGTACTTTTTCTCACTAGGAAGTAAACCCTTTGGAAATGATTTAAAATCGCTCAAAATATCTATTTTCGTTGCTAATTAGAAATCCGAACCACAAACTGCAGTGAGTGGCCAATGTAGGTATATTTTGTTGACAAATCAGAAAGAGAAAATCGCCCATTTTATTGCCTGACGCCAAAGCAAAAATTTTGTCATGAAGAAAACTGTAAAAAATATATATGATAAGTCGCCTAACCTGGCTATTACAAAATGATGCAAAGTATACGTCAGAGATCACGTGACCTAATGTCCGCTGCTACCGACCGCTCAAATTACCAGTTTGGTACCTAATTATTTATTTTTGAGATAACAACTACGAATATGTAGAAATCGAAGTTTTTTCTCTCTTACGGTGTGCTACTTAAATTACATTTTGAACACTTTTGGAAAATTGGGAAACAGCGAATTCATAAATCAAACAACAACAGTTCACTTTCGTGACATTACCCTCTTCCTAAACATTCGATGTCCCGGCGAATACGTCATCACTTCGACCATGAACTACTTTGGCACGTTCCTGTCCTTTTTTTTTTATTCTGAAGACCCCATAATTAAGACACTTCAGCACCTCATGTGAAGCCTCACAGTCTTGCTGTGTTCCCAAATTTTCTTTACAGCCAGACCAAATCGTGCTCTTTGTACGCGGGTCCACTGGCTTTAGCCTTCATTCGCTCAGAAATTGTCTTCAGGTGTTCCCTGGTGCCTTGACGTATTTTTTGCAGACGCTCTTGTAGCTCTGTCAAATAGTTTGGCAATTTTCGGTCGTCTTCATCTGGTGGTTTACTTCCCATGACCACATCTGTGGGAAGTCTCATTTCTCTTCCCATCATTAGCATCGCTGCAGTATATCCTACTAGGTGCTTTCGTGTACGGCGGCTACGATATTCCAGCATAGCGAATTGAACCTTGTTATCCCAGTCATATTATAGCTCTTCAATAAATTTCCTCATTGTGCCAGATATATAGGTCTTTACAATCGGACTCAATTTTACGACATCGTTTCGTCTTTTCTTCTAATTTCTAATTTTCTTCCAATCTTTCAATGATAGCTTTAAATAAGGATCGTCCTTCAGAGCTTCTTCTATAAGTTCTTTTGAAAAGAGACTTCCGTCTTAAATTTTTACCAATAAGCTTACACTAAATTCCTTCTTGCCTTTGGTTTCGCAGTGAGAACAGTTGTCTTCGCAAGGACTTCGTGAGAGTGCATCTGCATTCTCATTAGAACACATTTGTTGTTCCAGGTCGACGTTGAATTTCGAAATTGTACTGCTGAAGATGCTCTAACCACCTAGCAACTTGACCTTCCGGGTTCTTGAAGTTCATGAGACCATTTCAATGCCGCATAATCGGTTTTAATCACAAAACTTCGTCCGTACAAATAGAGATAGAAGTGGTCTATTGTCTTGACAATCGCCAAAAGTTTTTTTCTTGTCACGCAATAATTATTTTGAGTTTTGTTGAAGGTTTTACTGTATAAAGCAATCACCATCTGTTCGTCGTTTTGGCCTTGTGACAAGACTGCACCAGTCTTTTCGTGGGACGCGTCGGTGTCCAGGATAAACAAATCGTCTTCAGTTGGATATGTTAAGACAGGTGCATTAATAAGAGATTCATTCAAATCTTCAAATAACGCTTCTTGCCATTCTTCTGACCATCAAAAAATAAACATTATTTTTAGTTAGATTGTGCAAAGGCTTAGCTATGCCTGAAAAATTTTTAACAAATCTTCTACAGTATAAGCAAAGTCCCAGGAAGCTTTTTAATTCATAAACGTTTGAAGGATTTTCTAGTTCTTTACGGCATACGTTTTGGAAGGGTCTGTCTCAATTCTTTTTTCTGAGATTGCGTCTCAAGTATTTCACACTTTTCTTTGAAACATATGGCACTTCTTCGGGTTAAGCTTCGGATTGGCTTGTTTTAAACGTTCAAACACTTTTTCCGGTCAAACGATTTCTTCATCAAAGGCCTTTTCCGTGAACAATTATATCGCCGAGATAAACTATGACAGTTTTCTAGCTCAAACCTCGTAGATCTTTCTCCATGGGACGTTCAAAAGTGGCTGGAGCATTACATAAGCCCAGCAGATGTCGTAAATGCAGCCTCCTGTTTATCTTCAAGAGCCATTCCCACTTACCAATACCCACTTTGTAAACCCAGAGTCGAAAAACAAGACGACTCAGTATTCTTCAGACATTGCATTATTTATAATGTCGTTTGAAGAATTTAGTAACTTATACAAATTATGTAATTCATTTCGTGCGCCAATGAAATTGGTGCTATTGTCGTTTTCAATGCATACTGGCTTATCTCGGCACGACATGAATCTTTTCAAAGCATTGAGAAGTTTTTGTGGACAAATCAGAAACTAATTCCAAATGTAAGGCCTTTGATTTCATACAGATAAAATTACATTACGTAACCTTTATTAGTAATTATAGAACGTCTAATCATTGATTGCTTGATAGCAAGGGGTCCAGCATAATCTAATCCAGCGTGCTCAATACATCTGTTGGATTTACTCACTGTGATAGCTTGAAATTTTGTACATACAACACATTTATGAATTCTGTGGCCACAGCACGCCGACCATTTATTTTGATAATGATGCTGGTGATATGGTTTGAATAGTGTAATATCATTGGATGCTCTAGGAGTTGAATCTACGTTACCTGAGCTTAAAGCAAAAGTACCTAGTCATCGTTTTATCCGTAAACCAGCCGATGATTTTCTTCAGAATCTGTTTATCAGGTTTTCTTACTTAGCAAGCTACAAAGAGTGCTTGTTTATGTACTCCGTTTTGTATACAATGTACAAATTAAAAATATTGGATGTCCAACAATACCTGAATTGCAGCATATATTATTATTCATTATGAAATGTGTTCAACTTCAAGCGTTCTCTAAGGAAATTGCTATTTTGCAAGAAGATCTTAACAGTCAAGAAAAGTGTTAAGAGCAATTAATTGAGTGGTTTTCAAGCTTGACTTCTTTCAGCGTTTCAAAATAGAAATTTCCTTAGAGAACGCTTGAACACACTTCACAATGAAAAAATAATGAATGTGCTGCAATTCAGTTATTGTTGGACATCCAGTATTTTTAATTTGAGGATTGCGTGCGTTGTATACAAAACGGAGTACATAAACAAGTAACTTTGTAAACAGATTCCGAAGAAAATCATCGGTTGGTTTACGGGTAGAATGATGACTAAGTACTTTAGTAAAGCTCAGTAAAGTAGATTTAACTACTAGAGGGACATTAGTAGTCGACCAATCGTTTTTACCGAATTTAAAAAACGGCACCGTCCCACCAGTCTGTGATTGATTAAATCTTCAGCCGATATTCCGCGAGACAACACATTGGCGGGATTATGTGTTCTGAGGGTACATGCCTCCAACAAGATACGCTAGTCAAGTCTTTCATTTTGCCAATTGGGTATTATTACTTTTTTGAAAATTACATAAAATGAATCTTGAAGTGCATATATATCGTACGCCATGTTAAAAAACACAAAAAAAATATTTTTAGGTAGAGAATTTCAGGTCTGATATTCGAATCTTAGGAGTCACCGCCAAAACGCTTCCATCCACTCGTGACGTCAAGTGTCATGTAAACATTACCGAGGACCGTGCTATTTAATGGTGTAGTATCATTCTTGTATTGAAAAAGCCTTTGTGTGGTGTTTATTGAAAAAACAGTGTAAGAGGTCGCATTAAAAAGTGATTTAGGTAGTTTTACAAGCATCTATTATGTATGGAAACCAAAACAAGTGTTGTTTTGTACATGGTTATAAATGTATTTCAGTGTATATAGCTAACAAAATCTTTGTAACCGTTCCTCGAGATTATCAACGTATGAAAAAGTTGTTTAAGGCCCTTAGACGTGATATGCCGAAATCTCAAACTTTGTTTTCCCGTTGTGAAGATCATCTTAATTCTTACTGTAAGCTTTATTATTCTTTTTGGGGTTATAAGTGTTTACCATTCAGCTTCCATTTTGTTATAGCTTGAAGAGGATATGAAAAATTATATGCGTTTTAAGTTGACAGAGGGAAATGTTATAATAAAGAACGACGTTGTTCCTTATATATTCGATTGTTAGCCAGACCGAAAACGAGCCACAAGAGCCCCGAAAATAATTGGCAATTTATATTTATTCTTACCTCTAAAATAAATGTCAAGTTTAGGGTACATTTTTGATTCTTACATTTTTATGTTTACAAATAGTATGTTTCCAATAACCCACTGCGATCAAATTATCAATGCTCCCTTAATTTGATAAAAAGTTCACTTATGCTATTGCTTTGTTGCTTTTACGTTCCTCTTCTCCGCCGTGTTGAACCGCTCGCCGCTGTACATAAATTCCATAACAATGAACATGCCTTCAGAAGTCATAACTCATAAGTATTTCACTTTTTCTTGGCGTATTTTAATTCGTTTGTCACAAAATGAACGCGTGACGCGCTGATCCCAGATGTAAACAAGCGGCCATTTACAAGACACCTGACGTCACGGCCAATTTGTTCGCGTTTTGGCGGTCCCTTTAAATATTCACATTTTGAATATTAAAAATACACCTTACGATCCATTTTTTCGAATTTATAAGCTGTCACAGCTGTTTTGTGGATTCGATGCTACCTGTTAATATGCAATTTAATAAAATATAAATACATGGCAAATACCCAATTCTGTTCGAAACGAACATTGACCACCTAGAACAATCGGATGAGATCCACGATAAAACGATTGTAGTCAGTCCTCAAATAGATATTGTTTATACCAATATCAATTCCGATGATGTGTCTTACTTTATTGATTAAATAAGCCAGCAACAGAGCACCATAAAGATCTAATCGTGGTAATATTAAGCTTTTTACAGGTGTCACTCTAGATTTCGCGCAAATTAAAATCGAGTAAATAGTGCCAGTTTTGTCGGTAATCACCATATAACATACAGCTCCGTAAGCTTTGATAGAAGCATCGGAAAATCCTTGAATTTCGAGGATGACTGGGCATGGGTAGACATAAATCTTGGGACCTTGACATCACAAAGTGCAGGAAAACGGATATAAGGTTTAGCCAAACTGATTCTATATGATCTGGAAGATCATCACCTCAAGATGCCTACATTCGTTCTCCACATCGACTGTAAAATATTTTTTACAGTGATGGTTACAGGTCTAACAAAACCTAGGTAAAGGGTCAAAGATGCAAAAGATTCCAGCCGAAATAGAGCGTTTTGTAATCTGTTTACATACAACTATTTCAGGAGTGTTTATGTGTATTGTTTGATGACGGAGACCAGGGAGGAGGCCTGACAGAATCCTTGTTTGCAAAGAACACGAATGAGAACTCTAATTTGTCAGAATTTAAAGCATCTAAACAACGTATGAGCATCGTTACAGTAGTGACATTTGTAAACGCGTTGTAAACTTTTTGTTAGTATCGTTTATTTTGTGTGTAGTTTTGTGCGCAAATATACGCCTATCAATCTTGATATCAGGGAAGATATCAGATTTCGAATTTAGCTCAAGAGCTGAAGCTCTATTCTTTAAATAATATAAAAAATTGGATACAGTAGGAATCTCAGTTGCATTTCTGCCTAATTGATAATCACATAGTGTCTGAATCGATTTTCTGTGATAGTATATAAATTAAAAGAACGTCTAGCAAACTTGGCAAATTCAAATTTTCCAGAGTTTAAATGTTGGTTAAAGTTACCGACTAGTTTTCTCAAACTGGAACTACAAGAAGACCTGGCTGAAGAACTAGTCCAACTAGTGAATATCTGCTTGAAATCTACTTTCCTTAAGTTCCAGGAAGAATACTACGAACAGACAGAAGGTGCTCGCTCCTATGGGGTCACCGCTTTTTCTGCTGATGACCAACATTTACTTGGAAGCCCTCGAGACAATTGCATTGACATCGGCACGCCTTAAACCTAAGTGTTGGTTTAGATACGTGGACGACACTTTCACCATCTGGCCGCATAGAGAACAGAACACAAAGGAGTTCCTGGACCATCTAAGCAGCATCCACAGCGACATACAATTCACCACGGAGGTGGAGACCGATGGCACTCTACCCTTCCTAGATGTGATGGTGACAAAGAAACAAGACGGCACGCTAGGACATCGGGTCTACAGGAAGCCAACCTACACGGATCACTATAGTCTGTAAAATCGACTCCTAGGGCCAGGAGGTAGTCCGGGGTGATACCAGAGGTACCGCCCTAATCTTAGTAGTTGATATCAAGCGGCAAATCTGGTACTGCTACCAGTAAGTAACAAGAAGAATCGGTGTGAATTTGTGTGCCGCTCGCAACTCATTGAAATTTGTACAGACAGATGGGTGGACCAAGCAGGTAAGCAAAAATAGCCCTTAACCCAAATGATTAGAAGAGTTTAAATTGTATGAAGCACTTTGGAAACAAACATTCCAACATTCCGTATACTGCAGTTCTCAACATGTATATCAAAGTTTTTGTAATTTCTCTTAAATTCTGATTTGATCATAGTTTTTATTTTATCTCGTCTAAAATGTTTAAATGTGAATGTCAGTCCCAGGTTCAATCGGCAATAGTACAATCAACATCAAACTTTAACCAAGCTATTCATGGTCTAATAAGTACTTTTAGCGATTTTTGATTTTTCTATTTTTGGCGCGCTAGAATCTTCATGCCGTCCGGCGCCATAGACATAATATCGGCTAGATGCCTTTTTGACTGTCCGTCTTGAATTGCATCCGAATTAGGCATTACATTTCGAGATAGTTTCAGTTTTTTCAACTAGTATTTGATGTGCAATTAAAATCGGTCGCAAAAAGTCGACGCGACGTGACAATCTTACATTTAAATTTGAAATTTGGGATGTTTAAAGTCGATCAAAAACATTTTCAACTTTGTACGACTTTTTCGGCAATGCGGTCTTTTTTTGGGACTAATTTTCCTGAACGATAAGTGTAATTTCGGATATTTTGGCGATTTTGTTTTTCGTCTTCGTTTCGGCTAACCCGATTTCCGATAACCGGGTTTTACCGTAAATATATAACTTCTCATTACAAATATTTTATATAAATTTTGTATTCTGTAACTCGGCTTTGATAACAATTTAAAACTATCTAAATATAACAACATAAACAAATGATTCCATTTTAAAGATACAGTAATTTCAGATTTATATTGGTGGTTGTTTACCTAGGTTTGCGAGTTAATCCTGTTTCTTAAAATTATTGATTACAATAACATCAACAGTTTCCGAGAAAATAACAATTATCCAGAGTACCTGGGCAACTAATTTATACCTGTTTAAGACGGTAGCACTTTTAGACAGAAAGCGCTTTCTCTTGCATTTAGAACAGATTGAATTTTCGTTAGTGTTAGTCGTGTTATTGTAAAATATGGAAGTGACTTTCGAAAAGCAAGAGCCCCTGTATAAACAATTAAAAGACTGTTGTCGTAATATGGTGTTAAAAGTGCACGATTTTTTTTCAAATGAAAAACGTTGTTTTGAAGCTTCTGGTGCAATTCCTGTTGACTTTAAAAAAGTGCAAGAAAGAACTGCTGTAGCATGTGGCATTAGTGTTACATCCGTGCAAAATTATTTGCGTCTTCAACGAAATACTGGTAAGTTTTTTGTAGGCGGTTTAGAATAATTAGTAATAATATATTTTTCCTTAGGATCTGTAAATAAACCGGCCTTACAACGAAAAGCTCCTTTAACTAAAGACTTACCGCCAGAAATTAAAGAGCAAATACGGTCCGAAATCTATTCGCTCTATGAAAAAAAAGAATATGTAACTTTACAATTACTCGCTAAAACCTTAAAAGACAAAAAAATTTTGGAACTTAGTCTTCCATCTTTAAGTAAAATAATAAAATCTTTGGGCTTCCGTTACAAAAAAACGCAAAACAGAAAATGTTTGTGTGAAATGTCTCACATTGTTTCTAAACGCCACGAGTTTCTTCGAAACTATATAAAAAATTTAAAAAAGTGAGTCCCCAAAACCGTTTGTCTTTTTAGATGAGACTTGGATATTTAGTAAAGGTGGAGAAAAGAGATCTTGGCAAGACAACAGTGTGCGTTGCTACCAACAACCAACGAAATGTGGAAGTGGAAAACGTTACATTATTGTGCATGCGGGGGGCAAGATGGGTTTTATACCGGAAGCAGGACAGTGTTTCGCAAGCGGCAAGAAGTCAGACGACTACCACGAAAACATGAACGCCGTTTTCTTCGAGAAATGGTTTGAGGAGTCTATTTTAAAAAAACTTGAAGAGCCATCTATTATAATATTGGACAATGCCTCATATCATAGCCGCAGAAAAAACCCCCAGCCAACTGGTTCATGGCTAAAAAATGATATTATCAGATGGCTTAATGAACACCACGTTCACATACCTGCAGATATCTATTTAAAATCCGACTTACTGAAATTGGCCAAAGAAAGTGGCCAAACCGAAAAATGTTTGTATTATGTTGACGAATTAGCTCATCAATATGGGCATGAAATATTAAGGCTACCCCCATATCATTGTCATTTCAATCCTATTGAGCTGATATGGGGAGTAGCCAAAAACTATTTCGACAAAAACATTGCGAAGTTAGGCTCGAAAGAAGAGGATGTATTAAAAATGTGGGAAGAAGCTTTGGACCAAATTCCAAGTGAAAAATGGGTGTCGTTCGTGGAACACACAGAAAAAATTATTATTAATTCGTCAGAACAAGAAAAAATTATTGATGAAATTAGGCCTCTAATTTTTACTGTAAACACAGAGGATAGTGAGGACGAAGATTCGGACTCCTTCGAGGATTTTTAAATTTTTATTTTGTATATATTTTTGTATTTTTGGATATATTTAATAAAATCTGTATATTCTAGAGGATTTAATCTTTGTTTTAATTTTAATTTCTTATAATTGTTCCGTACGAGAAATTACAAAAACTTTGATAAACATTTTGAGAACTGCAGTTTAGGGGACGTTAGACTTATGTCTGTTTCCAAAATGCTTCATACAATTTAAACTCCTATAATCATTTGGGTTAAGGGCTATTTTTGCTTATACCTGCTTGGTCCACCCATCTGTCTGTACAAATTTCAATGAGTTGCGAGCGGCACACAAATTCACACCGATTCTTCTTGTTACTTACTGGTAGCAGTACCAGATTTGCCGCTTGATATCAACTACTAAGATTAGGGCGGTACCTCTGGTATCACCCCGGACTACCTCCTGGCCCTAGGAGTCGATTTTACAGACTATACCTGCATGCAGATTTGATGCAGATTTACATTATCACCCCGTTCAAAAACAAGGTGAGATTAACACCCTCATACAACGAGCGAAGCTAATCAGCGAACCAGACCTCCTAGAAGAGGAATTAGAACATCTATGTAGAACACTACACAAGAACGGGTATCCTAATTGAGAAAGCTATCAACATGCAACCACGGAGGAAGGAACCAGAAGAGCACATCGATTCAGCATACTTGCCCTACGTTAATGGATGTACAAAGATCAGCCGGTTGCTGAGAAGACATCAGATAAACACCATATTCAGCGTCCTCCGAAAGGTAGCTAACGCCTTTCCGAAATACCGTTCGTCGACGGAGGAGCCAGGGTGTCAATAGCTTTCCATGCACCTGTGGAAAGGTATGCATCGGCCTAACCGTAAGGCAGATCAGCACGAAAATCAAGGAACACATCAGGGGTACAAGGTAATGTGACCAAATGGAGACTAGTTATACCTTCAAATTCGATGAGGCACAAATGCTGTCAAGGGAAGCGGGATTTTGGCCGAGATTGTACAAGAAAGCCATCGAAATCAAGAAGAATCCGCACAATTATAATCGAGACCTAGGCATCGAACTACCTGGAATATGGAAATCGGTCATGCCTAACAACGCTCATGCTTCAGTGAACCAGACGGGTTCAGACTATAGGACACTTCAGTTTTAGAGCTACATCTGAGGAAGACACTGACATGAGTGTCGAAACGTCAAGACCAAACAAGCAACGTGGGAAGCAGCCCGGAAAACATGTTAGCTGAGGATTGTATCATTACAACTACAAAGAAATGGATCTCAGCAGAGATGAGGATGACTATGTAACTCTAGTTGTCCCGTCCACAATCTGCGAGAGTGACATAGAATCAATTAAATTCAGTAAGTGTGAATACGCCCGACCACTAGGTTGCAGCAAATTTATATTAAACACCGCAACACACAACCTTATCTGTTGAAGTAACTGCTGTACTCGAGCAGCTTTCAAATACACTAAAAAATCATTACAAGGGTAACTAGGTGAACGATAGACTACCGCTACAGCCAAAGAAAAATAGCGTGCAATTTGATTTTAGGCCATAATTGCTCGGTAATGCCATCATCAAGAATGCTTACATCTAACCAAGTTTCGCAAATACAGATCACGTCATAGTCGTTGTTATAGACATAATCTTGAAAACCATTAAAGGGCACCATTAGAGATCGAATATTACCTTGCGCGATTTTTACTTGATTAACTCTGGGCATTGACTTTTGCCATACAGCTAAACCTAAATACACGAGAGGTAACTTAAGTTGGAACAATGCTTTGAAGAGCGCGGATTAACTTTAGTTTCACGTACGTTGCACATTATAACTATGTTCAAACCATTAGTAGATCTAATAATAAAGTACAGCATAGTCCCAAGACGGACACACGAGATAAGACGCTCCCGAGATGTGAATACGACGGAAAAATAAAGTTCGTGAAAAGTCAAAAGCGAACAACGCAATGAATTCAGACTTTCGTATAAGAGTTGAGCTTATACAATCTGCAACAACACCAAAAAGAGCACATTAGTTTAGAAGCACTAACACACGTCATAGCACAAAGATTAATGCACGTCTTTAAAGCCTATCCAGTCATTGTGATCACCCTTTGACTGGATGTGGAGTCACCATTATTAGAATTAGTCGTGTACTTGAATTTGAAATGATGTGATTTAATCTGCTTTTTATTCGGTAATATTTGTTTTCCGTCGCAATACTTATCTTGTTATTCGTCAGTTGTCACTTTCTAAGCTAGTATAAATATTAGTGTAGTCAGTAAAAAGTTCATCTAATCTAGTTAGTAAATGCATATTTCAAATATAGAAGAGAATAAATGGCAGTAATATTTATTAGCCACTTTAGGTGGTAACCGTGGTTACTGAGCTATGTTTCCCGGACAAACCAGAGGACAAAGCATTCAGAGTGTTAACAGAGTTAATAGAAAAACACCTTGCTCCGAAACCATCGGAGATGGCAGAAGCATATGAATTTATGCAAAGAAGTCAACAAGAACATGAAAGTGTTAGAGATTATGTTATGGCATTGAAGAAATTGGAACAAACATGTAACTTTGGTAATACTTAGAAAGGGCACTACGAGACAAATTTGTGAGCGGCCTAAGGAAAGAAGCGATAATCAAAAGGTTATTTGCTGAAACAGCAGTAACTTTACAACAAGCAGTGGACATAGTAGTTACTATGGAGCTAGCTGATAAAGAAGCAAGGATGGTAACTGGAACAGAATCGAGGGTAGTACAGAAGATGGTAAAACCAGTAATGAACCCAAGAACAGTTACGAAATGTGCTTGTTGTGGAAAGCAAGGTCACATCAAACCAGTTTGCAGCACATACCGAAATGAAGAGTGTTACAAATGTCACAAAACAGGACATTTAGCCGCAGTATGTAGAGCCAAACCAGCAAGTACGAAGAAACTGAAAATAAGGCCAGCGGCTGAACAAAATGCAAAAAGAAATGGATGCGAGGTAGAAGAAGTGGAGTACACAGTCTTAAAACTCTGGTTAGGGATGCTGAAAAATTGGAAGAAGTAATGGAAGATTATATGCTGGAAAATCTTTTTGAAGAGATGGAAGAAATACAAGAACGGAAAACAGAATTAGTGGAAACGCTAGAGATAGAAGAAAGACAGGAAAAGAAAGCAGAAGTGGAATTAGATGAGACCACAATAGAATTGGCTAAACAAGTCAAATTAAAGAAGTCACCAAGATTATGCGTAGAAGGTGTAAAAATTCCATTTGAAATTGATTGTGGGTCTGATGTTACCAAACCCTTTTAGGATTATGTAAAAATTTGTTACCTTCGTTAAAACTAGTCAAGTAGTTTGAATTTAAGAGCATATGGAGGTCAAACCATTTCTGTTTTAGGAGAGGCAAAGGTACATGTTAAAGTTGAAGAGAAAGTGTATTTAACTCCCTTAATTACAGTTAAAGAAGGCTACAAGCAAGAGATTGGCCACTGGTGAGTAACAGCTTTATTAAGTCACAAATTGGAATACTGTGGCCATATTATTGATAAAGATGGTATTCATAAAACACCAGAACATATTAAAGCTCCACAGCCAAAAAATGTAAGATTAAAAAGTTTTTTAGGAAATATAAATTTTTATCACAGGTTCTTAAAAAATGCAGCTGAAAATCTTCAGCCTTTGTACAAATTACCATTAATTCTTACTTGTGATCCGTCTAAGTATGGATTGGGTGCATCTTTACCACATGAAGTTAAAATTAATAATAAAATAATAGAAAGGGCGATTGCTTTTGCTGGCAGAATGTTAACCGAAACTGAATGCCGTTATTCCCAAATTGACAAAGATTTGATTTATATTTAAAAGGTAGAACTTTTACTCTAGTAACGGATCACAAGCCTCTTATTTCAATATTCAGTCTAAATAAATCAGTAAGTAGCATTTATGCAGATCGTATGGCTAGGTGGGCATTGATTTTTTGCAATTACAATTATATTATCAAGTATAGAAAGTCACAGCATAATGCTACAGCAGATTTTTCGTCACGTTTGCCACTTCCTATTGTAGAAGGAGAGATTGTAGATACATATATTGAACCGGTAGTATATAGTGTAATGTTAGTATCTTGTTTAGACATCGAGACTTTAACACAAAATTGTAACGGTTGCATACAGGTTAGGAACAGGCCAGCTAGTAAGCCTTTTCATACTTGGGAATGGCCAGCGGAGCCATGGCAGCCATTCATGCGGATTTTGCCGGACCATTTATGGTATTTATGTGGTTAATAGCGATTGATTCTCACTCCAAATGGCCAGAGGTAGCTCGCATGAATAACATAACAAGTAAAGCAACTATAAATTTTAACGAAGCATATTTTCAAGATTTAGTCTTCCAGAACAGTTTGTTACTGACAATGGTCCACAGTGGACTTCAGATGAGTTTGTTTTATTAGGTAAAAATAATAATATAAGACACATACTCACAGCACCACATGCTACTACAGGCAAGGCTCCTTGTGAATTAATGTTAGGGAGGAATTTGCGAACTCGTTCATCTTTAGTCAGAAAAGAGATAGTTATTCCAAAACAAGTAGTAAGTACTAAAACATCAAAACAATTTATGCCTTGAGATAAGGTACATGTAGCTGCGTATGATGGAAAGCAGAAATGGGTTGAAGGACCGATTTTGAAACCTGTCGGTAGTGTTATGTATGATGCAAGTACTGAAGGAGGTACCATTGCGAGAAATGTCACTCAATATTTGCCTAAAAAGTTTGGTAGTGACGCGTCCACAAGTATGCCGGCAGATCAGACAAATAATTCACCTGTTAAGGTCCCTGGGTCAGGTGTTGGAAGTCAGGAGCACTTATCAGCTGAGGTTGCATTTCAAAAAGGTACTACGTTAGTGTTGAGGCGTAGTGCCCGGACTCCCAAGCCAAGGAAAATATTAGATTTGTAGAAGTTATATTGTTTGATTTAAAAGGGAAGGAAATGTTATGTATTTTCACATAGTATGCTTTAACTTAAGATTCTGCATATCGCCCATTGTCGAGGCATAACAGCGTTTAAAAAAATATGTAATTTTGCTGTCAAGTTATTGTTCTGAATAATAGAGTAACACGTATTTATTGCTATTGCGTGTAGTTTACGCACTACATGACAGTTTTGACTTCTATTTMCGTCATTGTGAATATCTGACAAACCAAACMAGAGTGTGTATTGTACCGAAAACAGGTGGTTTTCCCAATTCTCGTACCTGGATCGCTAGTTACCTCTTTCCGAAGATGTCCCGCTGTTTATTTTGGACCCACGGCTTGTAGACGCTTTCCGTAGATTCTTGTCAAACGTATAGCTAAAACTAGGTAGCTTCACCTCGCTAATAATCCGGCTCGAAGGACCAGAAAATGTAGCGGATAGGTCTTCGTAGATAGACAATGTTAGATTCTTCCATTACACGGTGTATTACAGGAGAAATAGTTAACTTCTCGAATAAGCAGTAGGGACAATAAAGCACTAAGGTTGTGATCCTCCAACACTTATTATAATTATCAGGGTTACGGGCAGCTTCCCTGATATTTTTGTGAATAATAATTTGACAGGTGCAGTGACAAATTTTTAACAGTATGTCAGATATCAAGGCTAACTTAACAATAACGTATAAAAATGAACATGCGCAACGGGACATCATATACCTGTATGCTACCGCCTGGACGGTAACAATGTGCAACCATCATCTTGAATAAATCTAATCAGTCCGGTAGTCACTGGGTAGCAATATATTATAATAAAGACAAGAATTAGAGTCTCTTGTGATCGATAATATTGTAATATGTGGTCATTTATATGTATTATTTTTATACGAATGTGCATATAAATCCGGTGACTTTAATGCATTTAGTTTGCCTGGCTTCCGTTATCATATCGATAAACTTGGTGACTTTGTACAAATGGGGTTTAGTGGGTTTACATACAATTCTGTACTAAATATGCAGAAGAGAAACAATTTCAAGTACGTTTTGCCTGGCTACAAGATAAAGAAAGTGCCAAGAATATTTATTTATTTTCCTCAACAAACAGATTCAGATACACAGCTGTTAAAATTGTCAGGACTAGCGGTACTTTTATAAAAATAAGCTACCTACTGGACATCACAGAGCTCTCTCGCTCGACTGTCCAGAGTGATCAGTTAATTAAAATCGGCTTTTGAAACTGGGAACTAGGAATTTCCAAATATATCGCAGTCGACATCAAATATTTGGCAACTCAAAACTTCTAGCCAGTTGGAGAGGTCGCGGTTTGTAATATTTGCTTTGCAAACAAACAAGTTGTATAAACTTGGAGGAAATCTTAGCGGATTCAGTACATGCGGTCTAAACAATGTGAAAGTTGATCTTAATTCTTAAGTATTTCCGTACGATTTGTGTTTTTTTTATGTAATGCACTATGCTTCATTGTATCATATGCAAAGTACTGAAAAACTTAATACGGTGAAAATCCATATCCTTGATATCAAGCTAGAGTTTGAAGCGGAAAATGGTGGCATACCCGTCAATACGTCAGCCTTCTGTTTATTATTGCATGATAGAATATATATTCGAATACTCCCCACTCAGCGAAGATGTGAGAAAACTAACATAGATGAATCAACGCGGAGAGATGGTCAGTTTTATCTTATCCAGAATCAAACATTTCTTTGAAGATCAGTAGACGACGGCGTCATCATTCCATACTAAGGAACTCCCAGAAAAGGGGACATTACTTTATACTTGGGTACCATAATCAGACGCTGATCGCTAATCCAGAACGGGAGCACGCGTCTAGAACTAGAAGTAGCAAACGTCAGTACATAAACTACTTTAGTTACTATGACCAAGAGGGAAGTTATCATGATAAAAATCGGGTCTCCACTTGTGTGTGGCATGTGTCCAATGAGCTGTCCATATCAGATTACAGGTATGTAAGATTTAATTTAAATCACTTCGGGAGCAGGTTGAGTAGGGTAGAAATCTAAGAACCTGTGACTGGCTACTGTATCGTCAGTGCCTACAACGGGTTGGAGGAATGCCTATCAAGAATATATAATATACACCGTTGGACGTCGAATGGATGAATTACTGTTCTCACTGCGACAATTTTGTCAGCCTACGAGACAAGCTGCCCATAAAGGCAGAGAAATGTAAACACAGGAACACCTAGTGGAACTCTCTTCTCTAAGAGGAGAAAAAGCTCTCCAACAGAGCTAAAAGAACCGGAGATTGGGAAAAGTGTTTAACAAGCTGTATTGATTCCATGCTTAGAAACGAGTTATCAAGAAATACAGGGCATACAACCAGAGCAATCGTAGTCAGCAATGGCTGATATCCGCAGGAAGGAGTCTTGTCGCCTCGTAGTTGATGATCTCTTTGTGGAACTAAACCAGGGAGGTGTTAACGCATAGTGACACGCGGACGATACATAAAGATGCGCGACTCAGATCTGGAGGCGTCATAAGAAAGGCGAAAGAATCATCTTTGAGGAAGTACGTCGAGGAGGTTGACAGTACCCTAGAATATGCTAGACTCCAAAAAGCTTTGCTGAGAGGCGATCGAGATAAGATAGAATCTTTAAAAAGAGCAGCTGGAGGCCGTACTAGTACTTGTGAAGAAACCATCGAGCTCTTGCTCAGCACTTATTCTCCGGGGTGTGTGAACACGTTGGCTCAGAACTATGCAGAACCAATCATACATAGAACCGAACTATCGGGCAGATAGACATTGGATACTGGCGAACAAAATTATTAACAAGGCCAGGATTGAATGGACAATCTTTATCTTTAAACCATACAAGTCTGCTGGAACGGATGGAATCTACCCTGTTATGTTGCAAAAGGGTTGGATAAATTGGCGATACCCCTCTGCAGGTTATATTGCCTTTTGTTAAGTTAAAAATATTTATTAAGGACCAAAAATAACAGTGAAAACAAAACCGATAACAAGATTTTGTGTAAATTGCCGTATTACCCAATATATTTCTTAAATATAAAAACTTTCGAAATACATTGTCCGCTTTATGAAAATTGATGCAGAACTTAATCTAAAGATTGGACCAGGCTATGGCAGGCAGAACGTGGAGATTAAAACAAAAAAAGTTCACTGAGTGTATACCAAAGTTTTGATACCCATATGTGTCAGCATGGTGTCATAAACCCATCAACAAAAGTGCACAAGACAAGTTAAGCAAGTTTACAGTCTTGCTTGTTAGCGCGGCCATAGAAATGCTGCTGGATCTGTCTTCGTTACACCTCGTTGTATCATTAGAGGCACTGCTGGCAGCATGCATATAGGCTGAAAAAAATACAGATATAAGATATGATAATGATATTGTCGCACCCTGGGGTTTAGGGTGCGCGCTGTTTGCGTTGCCGAAGATTGGAACCTGTAACAGAACTTGGGACAAGGGCAGGAGTGATACGACTTAGGTCGCTTTAATATAATAATTTATTAACAACAAATAAAACAAATCTGTAAACAAACACAGGTTGTGAAGTAAGTAATAAAACAATTAATAAAGACAAAAGTAATCAAACAAACATTCTTGGAACTTACATTGTTGCTCGAGGGTCAGCTCCTGACTGGGGGTCTTCGAGTCTAAGTATTAGACTGATTTATGATTGATTATTTTCACTATTTATACTAGAATAAGCGCTTACGTCACATAGATCGTACGACGCGTAAACTGCTGAACTAGCGCATAATCCGCCGTTCACGGGAAGTGCATTGAACATAAAAATGCTGATACTAACGTTAACAATGAAGTGAACTAAGAATTATAGTTGAATTGAATAGAAATAAATTTGGAAAATATTCTCTGCTTGACAATATAAGATAATATTAGCCAAGCGGCACTGAGAAGCTTGGAAACCGCAAGGTGGCAAGGTGCCTTGGCATTCCGGAGTGGGTTCGTGGACCTACTAGCAAAAAGAGGAGTTAAAAAACCTTTATTGGCAGGGCCTGAACCTACTCGTGGAGTGACAGGTTGGGAAGTCATAGAATTACTAAGAAAAGAACATCAGGTTTACTGGATGGATGTTCCCGAACGGCAATCACGTATGTTCGTAAGTTCGTCCCAAGTAAAAGCTGCAGAGCTGCTACAATTAAGCAGGCTTCAGCTAAGAACACTAAATGGATAGCTTAGGAGATACTACTGTTTAAAAACACATTTATCTAGGATTGGTATTGCTAATGAAGCTACATGTTGGAAATGCATGGAGGAGGATGAAACTCCCTACCATATATTCTATCTGAATGTTCAAAGGTACCTGGACAGTTCTCCTGTGTATTTAGACATTCGCATATTCAGGTATTTGAATTCGCGCCCTGTTTGGGTCGTGAAAGAACCGCTAGATGGCAGTAGCGTCGGTTCCTGCTACTACGTCATTACATATATATGTAATTATTACGGTTAGAACATCAGAACATGTACGTCGTTCTACTCATGTATGTGAACGCATGTATTTTTAAGTTTCATTAAAGTGTAATGAGCTACGACTTTTAATCCACGCAATCAATTAAGGAAACGCAAAACATTGGTCCTTCGAGGCAGGATAATAAAATCAGTGAATCAACTAGGCAAAAGAAACAAAAGGAATAAAGAAAATAGGATTCCAAAGTAGCACGTGCAAGCAACGTTGGTTGGCGGCGGCGAGCAGGCAGGAAAACCCGTGCAGGTGCATAGCAACAAGCAATCAGGCAAAGGATATCAAAATGTCAGTCCATTCCATTTCATCTCCCTAAAAAGATAAGTTTATGCATGTTCTATTTGGGTTGGACGGCGTGTTTAGGTTTAAGGTTAAGGTTTCAAGGTCATTAAAAATGGCGCAATCCGCGAAGTTAACAAAGTTGCAAGGAAAACGTGATATTATCATTGCTCAGCTAACTAGGTTTGAAACATTCTTAAATTCTATATATGAACAAAATTTTGACCAATTACMAGAAAGACTAAAAAATGTGAGGAATCTTGGAATTCTTTCCATGAAATACAAGATGAAATTGATACATTGCCGGAGTCTGAAACAGATTCAAGGCTAGAGTTTGAAGAAAAATATTTTGAGGTACATTCTAAGGCAAAAAAAGTACTAAAACACGAAAATGATAATACTTTGTCACAAACAAACACAAATACTCATACAGTCAATCCAATTCAGTCCTTTACAAATAATATCAAATTACCAACAATCGATTTACCTTCGTTTCATGGTAGTTACGATAACTGGATGTCTTACTATGACATTTTTCGGTCTTTAGTGCACGAAAATGATAATTTAAGCGATATTCAAAAATTCTTTTATTTAAAGTCAACTTTAAAAGGCGATGCCTCGCATATTTTAAAATCCCTAGTAGTATCTTCCAGTAACTATATTGTTGCATGGAACCTATTAAAAGAAAGATTTGAGAACAAACGCTTAATTATTCATAATTATCTAAAATCTATAGGCAAGTTTACAATAGTGACACGACATCTGGCGGCAAATACATAAACTATTATAAACAGTACTTTAATGCTGGAAAAGGGCGGAATTATTGTGTAATATTGCTGTTTTTGTTATATCGTATTAGCATTTTTAAATTGTGGGCAGTGAATATTATTAAGAAAAAGGGGATACATGTAAACACAAAAAGCATGTGTGATATTATATTATAATAGTAATATGCGGTTATGTGATTAAGCGGTTATCACATAGGTTATCGCCACGAGTGTGTTTTGGTTACCATTACCAGTTCCTTTGTAATAATTATATTGAATATACTCGGTTGCGAACCCATCTGTGTTTCATTTTGAGATACAGACGAGTATATTATAATAGCAAGTACTGTTTATTTCCGCCATTTGCAAAGACACACTAGCGCCACCAACGGTCGATAAACTCTCCTATATGTGATTTCCCCTCAATACACCGTGAATCATATGCATCACTTCGCAAACTAGTGGATGAAATTCAAAAGGCACTAAGAGCATTAAAGGCTTTAAATTTACCTGTTGACATCTGGGATACCTTACTCATATACAGGGTGATTTTTTGAAAACTTCACACCTTAAATAACTTTAAATATAGCAAAAATTTAAAAATTTGCAAAAACAGGTAAACTTTTGTTTGCAGGGGGACAACTTTTGAGATAAGTTTTTAATGGATAGCGCTTACTCTCTGAGCAGGGTAGACACCCCTTTAAAAATTTTAAATGGAACTATCCATCTTGTGATACATCATTTGAAAGCTTATTTCACAAAGAGTCTGGCCATGTAATTAGTTTTACCACGTTTAACTTATTGACGGGGTAATAGATTAATAGTGCCTACGAAACAGGTTGCTTATTAAATTGAATATTTTGGACTCTTCAACAAAATGTATTTTATTTTAGAGCGGAAATAAAATTTGTCCTTACGAGAACACAAAATTTAAACAAACAACTTGTAAAAAATATGACACTTAAAAAACTCCCAGAATACTGAAAATTTTCTTTTAACATTATTATTAACATTAAAGTATTTATCATGTAATTTTTTAGAAAGTCCATGTCCACGAAAAAGAAAAATTATTTATTTGTAACTCCAAAAACAGTGTGAACAAAGCAATAGAAATTCAAACATTACAATAGATTCTCAAAATGTGCACCACCTCTTTCCATACAATAATAAGACGGTTCTCGAACTCCTGCTGCACTTTTCGGAAAGTTTCAGGTGAAATCCTCCTGCACTCGTTAATAATTCTTTCTCGCAGATCGTCCAGGCTAGTAGGTTGTGTTTTGTAAACCACAGATTTTAAATGACCCCATAGAAAGAAATCTAAAGCAGTCAAATCGGGTGATCGTGGCGGCCATTCAATTGTTCCACGCCTACCAATCCAGTGAAGAGGAAATCTATGATTTAACCAATTTCGCACATTAATGGCGTAATGCGGTGGGGCTCCATCATGTTGGTAAAACAATTCGTATTCAYCYAACATTGGATTTCCTTCAGGGTCACGTTGGTTTTCTAATTGCTCTGTGATTAAAGTATCAATAACGTTATCAAGTAATTCTAAATACATTCCCCCATTTAGCGTCCCATCAATGAAAATTGGACCTACAATTGCGTTGCCAAGTATTCCAGCCCAGACGTTCAGCTTCTGAGGAACTTGTGTATGACCTTCTCGAAAAATATAAGGATTTTCGTCACTCCAGTACCTGACATTATGTTTATTTACAGAACCGTGCAGAACCGTTACAGAAAATGTGCATTCATCACTGAAGCAGATATTTTTTTATTAGATTTGGATTTACTATAATCTTTTCTGTCATAATTTCGCAAAATTGCTTCTATCGAAGTCATCTTCGCCGAGTTCCTGGAGAGTTTTCATCTTATAGGGATGGCATTTGTGCAGTTTTGTAACTTTCCTTACAGATGAATAAGAAAGTCCAGTGGCTGTAGAAATGTTACGCAAAGAGCTAGTTGGATCCATTGCAAAATGACCAAGTACTTCAAGTTGGGCCATTTCATCAACGACTCTATTCCCTGCACTTTTTTGTTTACTACAGATCCAGTGTCTTGAAATTTCTGCACGAGATCGAGAATGTACCTAGCGTCAACATTTTTATCGGGGTGCCGTTCGTTAAACACCCTTGCTGACGCACGAGCACAGCTATGCTCAGCACCGTAAATAAAAATTATTTCTACCCTTTCGGCAGTTGAATAAACCATTATCACTTGGACTCTCACTTTAAAATTTCACGCGATTTATAAAAAGGAATGTGAACAAAAAGATGGTCGTGCCAAAGAAGTAGCCAAAAAGTTGAAACAAAAAATTGGAAACACAAAGTAGATAATTATTTAGCCAATTCAGTATAAACTGTCGAGTTGCAATATCAAGTAATGTCGAAAGAAAATTTTAAGTATTTTTGGCATTTTGCTTAGGTGTAACAATTATTTTTTAACAAGTTTTTTAGGCTTAAGTAAGGACAATTTTTATTGTAAATGCAAGACAATAAATTTTGTTAAAAAAAAGTCCAAAATATTCCATTTTTTAAGCCACTTGCTACAATGCACTTTTTGACCCACTACCCCGTAAAAAATAGTAAAACTAATTACATGGCAAGACTCCTTGTGTAATAAGCTTTTAAATGATGTATCGTAAGATGGGCAGTTTCATTTAAAATTTTTGAAGGGGTATCTACCCCGCTAAGAGGGTAAGCGCTATCCATTAAAAACTTATCTCAAAAGTTGTCCCCCTGCAAACAAAAGTTTACCTGTTTTTGCAAAATTTTAAATTTTTCCTCTATTTAAAGTTATTTAAGGTGTGAAGTTTTCAAAAAATCACCCTGTATTTGATTTCTAACAAGCTCGACACAAGTACAAAGAGGGAGTGGGAGGAAAAGCATTCTAACACAGATTTACCAAACATAAATTTGTTTTTCCAATTTTTAACAAAAAAATGTATTATTTTAGAAACCATGACACATAAACAATCTAACACAATGCAAACAAATAAACCTATCAATAGTTTTGCAACTGCAGAAAGTAAGTGTGTGATTTGCAACCAATCCCATATCATTTATCAGTGCAAAAAGTTCTTAAATATGCCAATTAAAGCAAGGTACAATGAGGTAAAAACGTTAATGCTATGTACGAACTGTTTGAGAAAAGGCCACCGAGTTCAAGCTTGTACATCTTCTAGATGCAGAGTATGTGGTAAAGCCAATAATACTTTACTCCATGATAATGATTTCAAGCAACAATCATCAAATGAAGTTCCCGAAGAACAAGGAACAGGAGGCTACAACTAGCACAATGTCTATATATCACGCTCGCATGAATGAAATGGAAGTATTACTATCAACTGCGATTGTCTTTATAGAGGACAAGAATGGTGAGCTTCATGAATGCAGGGCTTTGCTGGATTCGGGATCCCAAAGCAATTTCATAACCAAGGATCTTTTCGACAATTTAGGATTGCAAGGAGTTAAAACTAATATACCTATCACTGGAATTAACCAGGCAGCTACTACAGCTTTAAGAAGAACAAAGGCTACCATTTCATTAAGATACAACAGCTTCAAAACTACCTTATCTTTCCTAGTCATGGACAGAATCCCAGATAATCTCCCAAGATCAATTTAGCAGATACCAATTTTGTCAAGCCATCTTCGATAGATTTACTATTAGGTGCTTCAGTCTTTTTTGATTTGTTATGCACAGGACAAGTAAAATTAGGTGCTAATCTCCCTGTGATCCAGAAAACTAAATTAGGGTGGATCGTGTCTGGCCCAGTCCTGACAGAGACACAAGGAATTAAGGTGAAAGTTACACAAGGAACGTTATATACTCTAACTACTCTACAAGACCAGGTGAAAAGGTTTTGGAAAATAGAGGAAGCTGATACTTCACACAAGACATTTACAAAGGAGGAAAGGGAATGTGAAGAATTATTTGTAAACACACTATGTAGGAATGAGGAAGGGAGATTTATTGTACAATTGCCAGTAAAGGAGAATGTTCAGGATCTAGGTACTTCTTACGATCAAGCATTTAACAGGTTGGAGACGATCGAAAAAAGATTTACAAGGAATGCTCAACTAAATCAGGAATATTCAACATTTATGACAGAGTATATTCAACGAGGTCACATGACTAAAATCAAGGCAGAAGACATAAACAAAACTGAAGGCCCAGTATACTATCTTCCACATCATGATGTTTGCAAGGAAGCAAGCACCATAACAAAATTGCGTGTAGTCTTCGATGGATCAGCAGTTACAGACACAGGTTTATCCTTAAACAACACTTTGAAGGTGGGTCCAAATCTCCAAGATGATATATCCCTTATTTTAATTAGGTTTAGGTTGCACAAATATGTCTTGATAGCTGACATTGAGAAAATGTACGGGCAAGTATTAGTAGATCCCAGGCAAAGAGACTTCCAGAGAATTCTATGGAGACAAAACCTACAGGATGATGTAGAACACTATCGCCTTAATACCATTACATATGGCACAGCACCAGCATCATTCCTTGCAGTTAGATGTTTACAACAAATAGGTTACGATTGCCAGGAAAGGTTTCCAGGAGCAAGCAGGTGCATTCTCGAAGATTTTTATATGGATGACCTTTTAACTGGTACAAATAACATTAAGGAAGCTATTGAGCTAAAGAAAAATCTCATACAAATTCTTGAAGGGTACGGATTTTCTCTGAGGAAGTGGCTATCAAACAGCGATGAAATTCTGGAATGCACTAAAGACGAAGTAAAAAATATCACCCACATAATTAATTATTGAAGATAAAACAACCAAAACATTAGGACTTTTCTGGAATGCTACAACTGATTCATTTCACTACAACCTAGAAAGGAACAAACTACAAATTAAAGTGACTAAACGCATAGTGTTATCCACCATTGATAGGATAGGAGCCGTAACAACCAAGGCAAAAATTATACTCCAAAGATTATGGCAGTTGAATTTGGAATGGGATGAAGCAATTCCAATGGATCTGCACACAATTTGGAAGGAATTTTATAATGATTTGGAGGAAATCAATAAATTCCTAGGTTGGTGGTAGTGGACAATTTTAAGGAGATAGAGCTTCATTGTTTTTCAGATGCCTCAGAAGTGGTTTATGGCGCAAACATTTACCTACGTACTAAGAATGAAGAAAGAAAATACACAACTTTTGTGCTCGTAATCCAGGGTTGCTCCAATGAAAGCTACAACAATACCACGTTTGGAGTTGTCAGTGGCATTGCTAGGAACACGACTCGCTAAAAGAGTTATGAAGGCTATGGGCAATCGAATTACAAAAACATACTACTGGTGTGACTCAACGATTGTTTTATTTTGGATAACAGAGGAATCTAAGCATTGGAAGACTTTCGTTGCAAACAGGGTCGCTGAAATACAGGATTTAACATCAATACAAGACTGGAGATATGTTAACACCAATGAAAATCCCGCAGACATTCTATCAAGAGGAATAAGCGCATCAAGTTTAATTGGTAATGATATGTGGTTCCACGGTCCATTATGGTTAAGACTTGAAGAAGACAATTGGCCAAGGAAGATTACATTACCTAATAAAGAAGAGATACCAGAAGGAAGAACGAAAATTCAAGCATTTCCTAGTACCTCAACACCATTTATGTTATTAGAAAGGTTTTGTTCACTGCAAAGGCTCTTGAGGGTGGTATCCTACTATTTAAGGTTCACCTGGAACTGCATGATGCAAGGTGAATTTAGAGTTAACGGCAACCTTACAAGTGATGAGTTAGAAGAAGCCATCTCTTGTGTAGTAAAGTTATCACAAAAGGATACATTTAAAACTGAAATTCATGACCTAAAAGATAATGGGTTTGTATAACAAAAAAGTAAAATATTACAGTTGAAACCAATTTTAGACGAGAAAGGAATAATTCGTGTCGGTGGACGTTTAACTAAGTCAGATTTACCATATGAAGCCAGGCATCCAATCATTTTAGACAACAAATGTTCTCTCACTAAATTAATTATTATTGCCGAACATGAAAGATTATTACATGCAGGACCGCAAGCAGTGTTGTACTCACTTCGTTTACAATACTGGCCATTAGGTGGTCGCAAAACAGTTAAGGAAAATTCATTCGCTGTTTTAAGGTACATCCAGTTGAAACTAATCCTATAATGGGTGACTTACCAAAAGAACGGGTAACTCCATCCTGACCTTTCACCAATTGCGGAGTAGATTTTGTTAATATAAGGCCAAGTAATTCTCGAACTAATAAGATTTTGAAGTCATACCTATGTATTTTTGTTTGCTTTGCTACAAGGGCAACACATTTAGAGATTGTGTCAGAACTCTCTAAAGAAGCGTTTCTGAATTGTCTTAAAAGGTTCATTGCTCGTAGAGGTAAATTTAAAAATATATGGTCTGACAATGCCACAAATTTTGTGGGAACACATAATAAATTTTCCAAATTACAAAAATTCTTTTCAAMTACTGCAACACAAAAACAGATTAAGGAATATCTGGCAAATGATTTTATCACGTAGCATTTTATACCTCCGCGTTCCCCACATTTCGGTGGTTTGTGGGAGTCAGCTGTAAAGGCAAGTAAGCATCATTTAAGACGAGTTGTAGGTGAAACCACTCTTACATTTGAAGAACTATATACTGTTACAACCCAGGTAGAAGCATGCKTAAACTCGCGTCCTCTTAGTCCCTTGTCGGAGGATCCAGATGACCTTATTCCTTTGACACCTGGACACTTCCTTATTAGCGCTCCTTTAACTGCGCTACCTGAAAGAGACCTTACAAATACGACTTCTAACCGCCTGACTAGATACAAGCTAACTACCCAAATGATTCAACACTTCTGGAACAGATGGCATCGAGAATATTTGTCCCATCTACAGCACAGGACGAAGTGGAATCGACCCCAACAGAACCTACGAATCGACGACCTCGTGGTTT
This sequence comes from Rhyzopertha dominica, assembly GCA_025024175.1. NCBI lineage: Eukaryota > Metazoa > Arthropoda > Insecta > Coleoptera > Bostrichidae > Rhyzopertha > Rhyzopertha dominica. Next base: position 25,644,141 of record QCXZ01000137.1, read on the forward strand.
TGAAAGAATAAAATCTTCTCCCAATGAAATGGTCACTCGGAAGGATCACAGCCATTCATCAAGGAGCTGATGGTGTTATACGTGTAGTCAGTGTAAAGACTAACAAGGGTGTGGTCAAACGTGCAGTTTCAAAATTGTGTCGTTTACCAATTGACAGCTAAAGTGTTAACGGTTGAAAGCAACATTCTTTCAAGGCGGGCGGCATGGACAGTTCTCCTGTGTATTTAGACATTCGCATATTCAGGTGTTTGAATTCGCGCCCTGTTTGGGTCGTGAAAGAACCGCTAGATGGCAGTAGCGTCGGTTCCTGCTACTACGTCATTACATATATATGTCATTATTACGGTTAGAACATCAGAACATGTACGTCGTTCTACTCATGTAAGTGAACGCATGTATTTTTAGGTTTCATTAATGTTTAATGAGCTACGACTTTTAATCCACGCAATCAATTAAGGAAGCGCAAAAGAGTACCATTTGCAGAACCTGAGAAGATTACACAAGCATCCGCGTACTGTATCGTAAAATTTATTGGTAATAGTTAAAGTTGAAGCTTCAGTGCGGTGAGCTCTCATCAGCATTTAACATTAATAATAATAAGCTGCTTTCGGTTATTTTGAAGCAAAAAAAAGTATCCTTACTCACCAAAACAAAGTGCGTTTAGAACGGAAGGTATAATTTAAACATAGGTGTGAAACGAAGGCATTTATTGGGTATGAGCAATTCTGCTGTTTTAAAACAGGTCAATTTGCCAGCTTCATTCACTTTTTCCATATGCTCCTGACAGGTTTTTGTCGTCTTCTTTGTCGCCTTGCATAATAAATCAATTGCACGTTGTTACTTTGTTAGTTTGAAATAAATTAGAAAATGGCAAAATAATTATTACATGATGTATCATCAATAATAATATTTGTTTTCGGGTTTTTAATTCAGTTCATAAAGTATTGCAGATTTGCTAAAATCTGCAAAAATGCCATATTCTATACGCTAACAAATTTTACATGAAACCATAAATTAGAGAATCACTACTTATTTATGTGCTTTATCCATATACCATTTTCTTGGGGTTTCAGAATTTCAGGTATATCTAATTAAGGACCCAATTTATACTAAGATTTGGGGTAGACTTTTAGGAAAAATAAAGTTATCTCAACTTATGCAAGATAATAGGCAACTAGTTTGCATAAAAAGTTGGTGGGTCTATTTAAAAAAATGCAGGTTTGCTACGTTACTCTGTAAGTGAACTACAATATAAGCTATATTGCACTTTTTGGGTGTTATACATTTAATTCGACATTTTTCTCTGGATTTCAAATAATGCCGTCAATTGGGTTAGCACCATAACTGGACTACCTTTAACAGAAAACCTTCTGTGTGGTCAAATGTTAGATGTACTTTTAAAAAGGGTACCGTGAGTAAAATCGTGAAACAAATGTGGAAGATGGCTCAATMTCTTTGTCTGGACAAGGAATATCATATTTTCAATGGTGATCAATTGGGACACCGTACAACAGAACCTACAGCAAAAAAAATTGGTTGCCTTTATKTTAGTTTTTTGACGTAACTCCGTAAATAATAATTTTAAAGAAAACTTASCTCTGAAAAATTATTCTTTACAAAAAAAGGCAAAAATAAAGTATCGGAATCCAAACATGTTTGTTTTGCTTTCATATAAATTGAAAACGTGAATTGGGATGATTAATATAGATGCAGAGGTCCAAAATACAAGATCGCTGCCAACCTACGCTTAACGGATACAAAGCAATCCCGAACACAAGTATCAAAGTATCAAGAAGTATCAAAATACATGTATTTTGGGTAATAAAACTCAAGAATAAGGTCCAGCATTACGTGCGGTTGCCCCTTCTTCCCGCCTTTCCCACCCTTTTCTAAATCCCAGAAACTGGTTTTTTTTTTTAGTTTTTTAAGGATTTCGTTCGTTGTAACTATCAGTTTTGCGACCTGACGACCTTTTTCAAAACTCATTCGTTTTAAAGGTTTCACAAGAGATGTCTCATTTTTTATATAGAACCAGCAGGTTTGATAGAATTGAATGCAAGAACCAAAATGGTGCTCTCTCAGGTGCAAATGAGCCGACTGAGCGCCGGCAATTTTGTTTTTTTACTCTAAGGCCTATATGTATGCTTTCCTGGTTGGTTGGCATCATTGAAAATGTTATTATTCATGTTCACACAAAGATAATGAGCTTCTTGTATACTTGTTTCGTGGAATTTATCCACGGATGTATATAATATATATAACACCTAATTAGTACGCAAGAAGAAACGAAACAAAAGTAGTGCCTTGGAAGGCTTGCCATCACCATCCTCTTATTGGCACTGGCACTCACAGACAACATATAAACATATACCTTACTTACTTTAATATGAATCCACTTCATTTTTTATTGCCGGCAAATGTGTAAATATACGGATCTGTAAATAAGTGCAATAAAATCCAAGTAGTTACATTTTGTTTGGCAGTCTTGTAAAGCTAGCTCTATACGATAGCAGACAATGGTTATAAAAGATAATGATTGTGATAGTTTTTATATACAAAAGTGGTTATTAAAGGACCTGTTTTATTCGGCCTTTGTAATGATCAAAATGATTTTGAAGGTTGGGGCTGGTATACTTGTCATTTTTTCAACTACACTTCACGCGGTTCGTAACTTGTTTGCAAAGTTTCTGCTGGCACTTTTTAGGGTAAGTACTTACCTGCAATAAGTACAAACGTGTAAATATTTAGAACTAATAAAATAGCATAGTAATTCTAAGTTACACAAGTAAAACGACTAATAAACTTCAAGAAAACGTTAGGTAGTACTATATAATTACTATATATGCGATACCAACTCAAGTTATGTCCATATAATTAAGCATGCACTAAGTACAAACACATACATTCGAAAAAGAAGAGTTAAACTGTAAGTAAAAAGAATGTCAATTTGTGACGTTTTGCGTTATATTCTGTCATAGCAAACGACTAAATATTATCAATGTATCCTTATTTGAGATTATTAGATAAAATTTAACTTTTTTACTAACAAACGGAGCTAACCACTTATTAATTTTTTCGTATTGTTTTCGTATTAGTTTGCTTAATTCATATTATATATTACCTAGCTCTGTTAAATTACGCTTTTGTGATAAGTTTTGGAAGATATCCACAATTTCATTAGTTTCACAAGTAAAAGCAGCGTTATGATTGTGAAATGAGCGTTTCACTGCTAGAATCAATATAATTATTATTTCAAAACGTATGCTGTAGGCCAGCTAGGCGTACTCCTGCTAATACATATATATTACATATATTAATGAAAAAAAGTCGAAAAAGTAATTCAGTAAAAACTAACTAGTTTGATTTACAAAAAATTAGACTTAGGATGATCAGATTTTCAGAATTTAATCCGGGGACACAGGAAAAAGGCATTAATGAGGTATATCCAAAACAAATACATTAATCTGTTCTTTGTTTGAATATTAACCATTTTAAATTTCTCAAGCAAATAACTTTTAGTGCTTGCCTTAATTATTGCACATTTCATTCAAATATTAGAACCGGTTTTGTCAGCTAAGGTTACATGGTATCTATACATTAGATATGCGACTAATAGCGTCCGAAAGCCAAGTTTTTTTAAATCATATGCGCTGACTTTTATTGAGGAAAATAACTTGCGTAACGTTACAGAATTATTGATATTAGATTTACAAAAAAATGGAATGATGAAATTTGTTCAAATTTGTTGCCTCCTTTAAAAGAGATAATGACGATAAAAACTATAAAACTAACCAAAGCAGATATATTTAAGATATTTGTTTTTAGGCTCGAAAAAATTCGGCAGTGCTTCTTGTTTGTTGACTACTATACAAGTAGAAAAAATAAAATGCATACCCTACATTTTGCGTGTTAATATGTTGTATATGGCTGGTAGAGTATAATGAAGAAAACAGTTACTCTTCAAAAAGTACCGCAATATTCAGCAAATTAAATTAATAGTCACTACCCTATGTTTAGTACTAGCATTTTTTCAATTCCATTCAGAAATGAGCTGGACGAATCTTCGTTACAGTATTGCAACGACAGTCTGAAGTCAAGTGAACTGAACGAAGAATATGACGAGGATAAGATTTGCAATGAAGACGACTGCGATACTAAATGTGATAAAACCGGAAATGGAAAAACGAAGATCATTAAAAGGACTACATGTCTAGTTCCGCAATCAGTCCTTAATGATATACAATTAGAAGAGGTAAAACATGAAATGAGGAAATATTAAAAATACAATAGTTTCTTGACAGGTACAGTTGACAAAAATAAATTTTTACCTGAATAGTATTGTCGACCATATTACTACTGGGATAGAAGCCGTCATTGAAGATCAAGTAGTAACAGCTTTTAACGCTGAAATTTTTACTGAATGGAATTTGCTCACCCGAAACAGACGAAAAGAACATTTGCCATTGTCTGTGAGGTGTATATGGATATTGGGCATTCTTGTGAGATACGCAATATTTTTTCCTATACGTATGATACTGCTAATTTCTGCGGTAAGTAGAAGTATCACAATATCTAATCATACATCATGACTGGTCTGAAGTAATGAAGAGMGGTGCCGTTTAGTTGGAAAGTTACTGCCATTAAAAAAATTCCATGCATCGTCTGAATTGGGTATTTGCCATGTATTTATATTTTATTAAATTGCATATTAATAGGTAGCATCTAATCCACAAAACAGMTGTGACAGCTTATAAATTCGAAAAAATGGATCGCAAGGTGTATTTTTAATATTAAAGATGAGAATATTTAAAGGGACCGCCAAAACGCGAACATATTGACCGTGACGTCAGGTCTTGTAAATGGCCGCTTGTTTACATCTGGGGTTAGCGCGTCACGCGTCAACCTCAGCACAACAATTTATCAGTTTGTTGTTTGCGTTCATTTTGTGACAAACGAATTAAAATACGCCAAGAAAAAGTGAATTACTTATGAGTTATGACTTCTGAAGGCAAGTTCATTGTTATGGAATTTGTGTACAGCGACAAGCGGTTCAACGCGGCGGAGATGAGGAACGTAAAAGCAACAGCATAAGTGAACTTTTTATCAAATTAACGTAGCATTGATAATTTCATCACAGTGAGTTGTTGGAAACATACTATTTGTAAACATAAAAATGTAAGAATCAAAAATGTACCCTAAACTTGACATTTATTTTACAGGTCAGAATGAATATAAATTGCCACTTACTTTTGGGGCTCTTGCGGCTCGTTTCCGGTCTGTCTAACAGTCGAATATATGGGGAACAATGTCATTCTTTATTATAACATTTCCCTCTAACAACTTAAAACGCAAATAATTTTCCATTATCTCTTCTAGCTATAACAAAATGGAAACTGAATGGTAAACACTTATAACCCCAAAAAGAATAATAAAACTTACAGTAAGAATTAAGATGATCTTCACAACAGAAAAACAAACTTTGCGATTTTGGCATATCACGTCAAGGGGCCTTAACAACTTGTTCATACGTTGATAATCTCGAGGTACGGTTACAAAAATTTTGTTAGCCGTACTGACTGAAGTACTTTTATAACCATGTACAAAACAACACTTGTTTTGTTTTCCATATATAATAGATGCTTTTAAAACTACACAAATCACTTTTTGGTGCGACCTCTTACACCGTTCTTTCAATAAACACCACACAAAAGCTCTTCCAATACAAGAATGATACTACACCATTAAATAGCGCGCTCCTCGTTAATGTTTACATGACACTTGACGTCACGAGTTGAATAACCTTGGATAGAAGCGTTTTGGCGGTTACTCCTAAGATTCGAATTTCAGACCTGAAATCCTCTACCTACAAATATTTTTTTTGTTTTTTCTAACATGGCTTACGATATATATGCACTTCAAGATTCATTTTACGCAATTTTCAAAAAAAGTGATAATACCCAATTACTGCGGTCTTGATGACATTCTAAAACGCATCACTTGCGTGATGAAGCAAAAAGGCGTTTTAGGGACTTGGTTGCCAGAACATTGGAATTATTATAAATCGCTTCGCATTTCTGTAATGTTACTCCAAACGACATGTGAAGAGACCTCAGAGACCTCAATATTTCTAAAAGCAACATGACGATATCATCATCTTTGTCTGATGCTGAATCGATTAATAAGCATTTTGTAAATCCCGTTCCATTAACTACAGATTATGCAGATCTGATAAATTTTTATACTAACAGTGTTTCGGGTGAACTAACAAAACTCTTCTTTGAACGTGTTGACACTGGTACATTGTTATAATTATTAAATGAAATAAAGAATAAACACATTTCCAAGTATCTGGAAGGAGCTGTTGTTACTCCTGTGCCTAAGACCACTCAGCCGACGAGCTCAAATGATCTGAGGCCTATAAGCTTGCTGCACGTGATGTCAAAAATTATGGGGAAAATATTAGCTCTTCAGCTCGGACAACACTTAGATCGTTATAGTATTCTGCCTTTCATCCAGTCTGAATTCCGACCTAATTATGGTTGTGCAACTGCTTTGCTCAAAGTAACTGATGATATTATTGTAGCCACTGATGTAAACTAAGTCAGTGTACTTATTTTACTCGATTTCTGTGGAGCATTTGAAACAATTTCTCATCCTATTTTATTATCTATTTTTAATTATATTGGATTGCAAGAAAGTGCTATTGAATTGTTTAGAGATTACCTGAGTGGAGGAAGGCAGGTCGTAAAAATTATCGATGATATTTCTCATGAGTGTGTGTTCCACAGGGATCCATACTTGGGCCCCTGTTATTTTCTATATATACGTGCACTCTTCACCAACATGTCAGTACTTGAGCTTATCACATGTATGCAGATGACACTCAATTGTACCATAGTTTCTGCTTTAATAAATCCATGCAAGCAATTAATTTGATCAATACTGATTTCAAAATATTTGTTCATACGCGGCCAAATATTCACTGAAGATAAATGCATCAAAGTCAAAAATTTTAATATTTGGTAATAAAAATGAACGTTCACGTTTACTAAATGTGGCTAAGTTTTATTGTAATAATGAACAGATTCTAATTGTCGAAAGTTGGCTTAATAATGGAATCTGAACTGCGATTTACATTGTATACGTAAATCACATGCTAGTTTAAAAAGAATATATYCACATAGATCCTACTTCTCTAACAAAATTAAAAGCAAATTATGTGAAGCCTTAGTTCTGTCTCACTTTTCTTGTTGAATACGGGAATTGTTTGGACAGTGAAGCTTCTGGGGTATACACAGAGTGCAAAATTCATGTATCCGATTTGTGTTTGGTATGAGGAGAAACGATCACATATCATGCAAATTCTCTGAGTTGTGTTGGTTCACTATGAGAGGAAGAAGATATCTACATGTCTTGTTTGTTTCACAAGATTCTTCAGAGTCGATATCCGCCATACTAATTAAACAAACTAACTTATAGAACAGATGTTCATAACTTAAATCTTAAGAATTTGGAATCTATAATAAACATAAAAATATTTAAAGCAATTGTAACAACGAATATTAATAAATAGTTGTGCAAAGGTTTGAAAAGCGGAAACATTATTTTACATAAAATTAATTATTTACACCTAAGGACGCATCCCTCACTGTATTTTTTAAGGGTCAAATATATGTAATAGTATTAAGTGCTACAAACCATTATCAACAAGCCTGATGTCAGGAGTCATAATATTGTCGGTAAACACTAAAGTACATGTACATTTCGTTTTAACACACTCACTATCATTTTGTCCTTGCTTGTTGAACTTTACTCTAGCCTTTCCCAAAACTCTGTTTTTATAGCTTACAGTACATTAAATTATAAGGTTTTTAAATGCAATATAGCAAGCAAATTGGTTAGGGTAACCACTTAATATCCACGTGATTTTTGTGTAGGCATAGTTTTTGTAATGCGTTAAATTGAAAGAATCGCAAATATCTTGTACGATAAGAAAGATAGGACAGTGGGGTTTTAACAACTTAATAGCAAAAGGAAAATGGTATTTTAACCATTGATATATAGAGATTACAATCTAGACAAATTCAAAATGGCTAATTTGTTTTTTTTTTAATAAAACGATGCCAGTATTTTACTGGCTAGAAGCAAAATTAAAATCCCTTTCATAAATAGTTCTGATTTGCTACCCAAGAATAAAACTTCAAAGTATTATCTAGAATTACATGTACCATATCGACCGTCACAGAACGAATAATTAAGCTTTATGTACCTACTATAACGATTAGAATTGCCCTTGATTACAGTAACTACATTTGTATTTCATTTTAGCCTTATCACTAAGAAATTGTTGTAATTCTATAATTAGAAGTTTTATAGCTACACATTTTGTTATTATTTTTCTTCTAGACTGAAGCAGCTTTTTATTTCAGTTTCTAATAATGGCATTCTCTACCATGCTAATTGGCTATTTACCTAATGGAAAATTCAAACGAGATATGAATAATTTGGTGGTAGTGACATGCAGTAAAGTTATGTGCTCCACGGCTCTACATATTAACTTTCACAACCCCGAAAATAGATGCGAAAGTGGCATTTGCGTGGCAAATCATACGTCTCCATTGGATGTAACCGTTTTGATGTGTGACAGAAGTTATTCTTTGGTAAGTACAAGATGTAATTAATAAATGTATAAGGTTCGTTTTATCATCAGGTTTAGCGAGTTTTATATGTTACTTGGTAGAATGTTTCCAAAAATATGGACACAAGCCAGGATATGTAATATTGTTAAAAAAAGGCGACTCTACTCTTATTGAAAACTACAGGCCTATCTCTATTTTATGCCATTTTATAACCATTATTTATAAGTACATCTATAATAGTATACAACAAAAAATATGCGATAGGTCACATGTATTTATGAAGCACAAATCGACAGTTACCAATTTAGCCTGTTTTAATGAATGCATTCATAAAAACCTGGACAGAAATAAGCAAGTAGACGTCTACACTGACTTTTGATCAAGACTTTTTTGGCACATATTTGATTGGTCGACTTTATACCGGAGAATACCAAAATGTTAGGGCACCATACATTGTACCGACTTCTGGAATACCACAGGGTTCCAACTTAGGACGCCTGTTATTATTAATATCCATTAATGATCTATCAAGCTACCTAAATTGTCACAAGTTATTAGTTGCTGATGACCTTAATATATACTGTTACGACTTCGGGCTCGAAAACTGCGAATTTGTGACTTAGCTTCTTTTATTTAAAACTGGTTCGCAACACTACCGTTTTAACATCACTAATTCACTACATCACTATATTGCTCACTTCCACTTATAACCACGTGATTCACTAATCCTTTCGCTCGGTCAATAACCGCTATTCGAATGCAGAACTCCACACTCAGACTTCAACCTTCCCGCCATACGCCAGCCCGCGCTTTCTATAGGTAGCTTCCACATACGCCATCTTTCTAGATCTTTCTAGGAGGACATCTTACTGTCGCAGTCTATTCTTCCAGTACATTCTATCAAAATTCCCGCTCTCTAGCAGTTGCTGGGATAACTACTGGCAGTGCCCTATTACATCGCATCTACATGCCTGCAAGTCGGGTCTACAGATAGCGCTGCACGTAACAATACCAAAGAATATCAGTAAACAAGAATGGTCAGTGTTGATAAATTTTGTGGAATGAGTTACAGCGCCATCTGTGAATGTTGTATGTGAACTACATTAATGAAACGACCAGCAGAAAGTCCGAGTCATACAAATATCATTTATTTTGACGTTTATTTCTTGTCTTAATTTTAAAACCTGGTATCTACTTTGCCCACTATTTTACAGGAAATTAAGAAAACAACCTTTTTAATTTATGTAAGCATGTCTAACTTAACTTTTTTATATTATGCTGACTTTGTTCGTAATTGTGTACTTCATAAAAAGTTAAGTCAGAATGGTTTACTTTAAATAATAACTAATAGGGTTGTTTTCTTCGTTTCGTGTAAAATAGTGGCAAAGGAAATGCGAGGTTTTAAAAAAACTGTGAATTATTTGAATTGTCGTAAATGTAATTACCAGAAATAAGATTCAAAAACAATGTTTATCTTAATCATTGTTTATTATTTATAGTGTGGGAACTACTCTTCTATTTAGTTTATTTTGCTCTGGCGTTTAAAA